>CM024611.1:19848939-21247140 GCA_014182575.1 Eucalyptus decipiens | reverse complement strand
GGCGTCCGGTCGTCTCCTCGCCTCGGCTCCACCTCCCCCAATTCCCTCTCCCCGCCTGGGCCGACCGCCTCCCCACTCCGCCTCGCTTCTTCTCTTCCAGGTCTCTCTCTCCCTCCCCGTCTCCGCCCTAGCCTTGGCGAGGGCTGAGCTCGCCGGATATGGCAAGGCCTCACCCTCGCCAGTGGCCGGCGAGGCTGACCTCGCTAGATCTGGCGGGGCCTTGCCCTTGCCAGCGGTCGGCAAGGTTGACCTCGCCGGCCCTTGCCTCCCCGGCAAGGCAAGCCTCGCCAGTGGCCGGCAAGGCCGACCTCGCCGGCCGGCCGGAGGAAAGAGAAGGTGTGAAAAAAATATTTTAAAAAATATTTAAAAATTCGAATTTTTTTTTAAAATATTAAAAAAATTGCCACATCAACATCGTCGCCGGCGGAGCCCCCCACCAGCATCCACATCAGCGTTGGTCGGCCAATTTTGGCCGGATGGACCGAATTGGCACAATTATAAAATGTTTAGAACTAAATTGGCAAAAAAAGTTTATGACCGAATTGGTACAATTGCAACAGGTTTATGACTTTTTTGGTAATTCTCCCAATAATTCACGCTTGCCAAACGTTACGGAGTACGTGATGCGCGTTGGCGCACGGTAACTCATGCACACGCACGTGCCTCTGATCGTGCAATACATATAGGGATTCAGAATCTCCTGTTCCTAGCATGTAAATACCCAAATTTTTGGGAAAATCAAACAGCTGTGTTTCGTCTAGGATTAGAGCTCGTCGATCTGACGAGTAAATTTGCAGAAAAGGGCTTCGACTTGGGCGTATCTCGTTCTGTCTCTCTGGTGAATTCTTCGGGTACGTAGATATATTACATTTCGGTTCCTCTCTTCTTTCATTAGCGTTGATCATCGTTGTCATCACTGTTTCATACCTTTTATTCTTCGACATGAACATGAGATTTGGTGCCTAAAATTGAGAAAGGAACGGCCTCCGGCCCTCTTAACCATCAAGCCGTTCATCCTCGATTCCTCGAATATATAATGCGATATGAGCAGTAATGATTAATGATTTGGTGTTCATAATTATTTTTTGAAAACATGATCGGTTTTATTTTTAACGAAATTCAAGCAGCTCGATGACATGTCAGCATAATGAGCAATGTATGCTAATATGTGACAGTTTAATCTGCGAGATCGGGAAGAAACTTATAATGAGTATTATTTTTGTTTCATGGATGAATGATTTGGCTTTTTTTTTTTCTTTTTCGAGACATTTCAAAGATTGTGTTGCTTTTGCTCGGTACAATAGGTTGAATTCTTTATTTTTGGAACTTTGGGGATTTTTTTTTTTTTTTTTGAATCTCAAGTGTAAACAGTTGGGTTGTGTTTTGGGAATTGGCTGGAAAAAAAGTATTTTAAATTTTTAAAATTACAAAAAAAAGAGAGGTAGATACAATTCTATATATTATTAATTGTATATAAAACGGATGGTTTTTGTGGGTTTCATGTCAAATTAAAGTCAAACGGGAGTTCCCCAAGATTTACAAAGTCAAAAGTTAAAAAGTAGAATAAGTAGCAGGTAACTTTTATTAGAACATTAAAATGAGTTTGTTTCATAAAAAATAAATGATTTAAAAAATATCTTTCTTAAAAATAATTGCTAATGCTTAAAAAAAGTAAATGATATGAAAAATATTTTTATTGTCCATAAAAATGTTTAAATATAAATTGTTCTTGATAAGAAAAAGATTTTTTATCAACTAATTATTTCAAATGATATATGCAACATTTTTATAGAAAATGCTTTTCCAATAATTTATTTTTAGCAAAACAAAAGGAGCTTGTTGAATTGATGCACTGACGCTGCAATATGCAAGTTAGAATGACCACACCACAATGAATATAAGTACCACAGAACATGCTAGCATTCATTGTCATGTGAAATCATTAAACTTTGTCCTTCGATGTTGATGTTTTCCCTCCAATCATCTCCAATTTGATTGGCTACAAACATGTGCGTGGCTAACATTAATTGAATTTTCATGTGAGCAATGTCCACAACATGTAATTATTGACACATAAATTTTATCATTTTATTTAGGACTTAATCGCATACAAAATTAGGAATTAATAGCTAAAAAGAAGAAGTAAAGAATATAGTAAATAACTTCCATTAAAATGTATCGTGTATGTTTTCATTAAAATCCATTACGCGTAGACATTAGGAGAATTTACATAACTATCACTAATTTACAAAAAAATTTAAAAAAATAAAGAAAAGAAAATTCTTTGATTAAAAGGTATAAGAAAAAATCGAATGGGGCCGAGTAGAGGGTTTTTCTTCATGCGTGGGCTCGCCCATCTATCTCTTTTCCTTTTCTCCCTTTTGAGCCTGGGCCGGTCCATCTCCTTTTATTTCAACCTGGCCCGCGTGCATGTGATCTTCCTCCCATCATACCAATCACGCCTCTGCAAAAAGAAAGAAAAAGAAGAGCGTACGTACGAGCAGAGGAGATGGGATCGCCATGGAGCAGATGGCGGCATGATCCGCGGCTGGCAAGCTGGCGGTGGCAGGGGCCATGCGGGCCTGCCGGTCGCCCTTAAAAGAGAGGGGCTCGCTCATTTGGTCGGGGGGTCTTTTGGGTTCGAGCTACAGAGGGAGAGAGATTGGAAGAGCTCGGGAGAGTTTTAAGCGAGTGAGAGGGAGAGAACCAGACGGTGAGGGAGCTCGAGAGGGTGGTCGACCGTCGCCAGAGTCCGTTCGTCAAGCGCCGCCCTTGCAGTGCTTCCCCCCGAACCAGGTAGGTCTCGTGCGTAGCTTTTTGATTTGTGTCGAGTTGCGTCGCCTTCCCGAGGATCTCGCTTCGGGAACATCGCGGGACGGCCAGTCATCGCTCGATCCATTTCGAGTTCACCCTCCCGTCGCTGCGGCCGAAGCGGAGTAGGGATCTCTCATTTTAAACGCCTGTTCCTGTGAACCCCCGCTGCTCTGCCCTATTTTGGTAGCACAGGACGTTGAGTTTTGTTCCTCTTATTAGTCACACGAGTATTGGGCTTCTGGGGCTAATGTGGTTAATTTCGAATGCTCATTTGATGATTTTTTTTTTCAAGTTTGGCGCTGAGTCCGAGTCCAAAAAGGGTCGATATCGTTCCTCCGTTTCATGCCCACCGCATGTTCGACGATATGTCTAAGCCGGCCTAGGCCCGTGCATCACCGATTCCCATCTGTTCTTGAACGCGGATAGGTACGTTTTGCATGTTATGAACCTTTTGTTGTTTGCGAGTTGTCGTTTGCATCACCGGGCCATGTCTGGGTATGTCCGCTGTGTTTTATTTGTCTCCCGTTGGTTTCCTGGGTGTGGTGGTTGTAAGTGGTGCGCGGCTCGGAAGGGCCGGCCGGCAATGATGTCACGAGATGATGGTGGCGGCAGGCGACGAGCTCGGCCGCTGCTTTGTTTATAGTGCTCGGCGTGAGAGAATAGGTTGGGCGTTCGGCGATGGAGGCATCGGAAGGGGGGCCAATTTCGGGCGTAGGAGGAAACCGAAGAAGAAGAAGAAGAAGAAGAAGAAGAAGAAGAAGAAGATGGGTAAAAAGAAGAAATAAAAAAGAAAAAAAGTGTAAACGTGGAAAGAGACGAAAGGGAAAGAAGACGATCGGAGAGGAAAATTCCCGGGGAAGAAGACCAAAAGGGATGAAGTAAAGATAAAAAAGAACAAAGAATAAAAAAAAGGGTAAAAAAGCAAAACAGAAAAAAAAAAAAAAAATAGAAAACTGTAAAATGGCAAAAGTTGGCTTCGGGAATCGAATAGAAGACGGCAACGCACCCATCATTAAATGGCGCGATTAGAAATACTTTTAGCCCATATGGAAGACTGAGATCTGCTTGTTTTTATTCCCCCACGTCTTAATCTACCCCTTCCACAGCGAGATTTTGCTGGCCTGCTGGCTGCTTAACCGGAATTAATGTCGCATGTAGGGAAAAGGTCTAACCCGGAGAAAAAGAAGCATTTTCATTAGGACAATAATGCCTAGACGTACCGACGCCAGCCTACTAAAGTTGAACTACTTATGCAACGTTGCATTACTTAATGAATCAATTTCGAAAATGAGTCTTAATGTTCCTAATGTTGCTTCTTCTTTTTTTTCTAAAATACTATGATTTACTCTATTTTATGAGCATAATGTAATCAATTACACGTGTGCCTGTGAAAATTTAATTTCTTCATAATGTGACAAATTTATGAAGATTTCAGCCACGAAAAGTCCTAGTTCTCGTCTTGTTAAAGTTTTTTTTATTCAAAACCATGCAATTAACAAAATAATTTAAGGACGGCAGTTGGACAGAGGAAATATAGGAGACATGTTCCACTAATCAAACCGTATAAATATGAATTCATGGTCTCTCACAAGCATGTCAAGAGTCTGGGGGAAAAAGGCAAAAAGCATTGTCCTTAATTGGAGATCTTGAGAGCTCTCTCCCAAACCAAGCACGTAAACCCTCTCATCCTGCTTCGTAACTTTTCTTTTTCTACTCTCTAACTTTAGGGATTTGTGAGGGGCTGGCTTATTCAATATGTTTTGAGGATCGTTCTTCCATATTTTCTGTAGCGATTGCATGTTGTGAGTCATTTGTGACAAGGGTCCTTATGAATAGTATAATGAAGTGATTGGCTCATGATCTATATGTTAGTCCACTTCACATGAACTTATAGATCATTCGTGACCCACATGCAAAAGTAGGAAGTACCCAATAGCTTTTACATCTCTTCAAGTCATAAAATCTAGACTTGAAGGTGGTGGTTAGAACTCAAATTAGACATTTTTAGTAGGTTCAAAACCCTATAATAACTTTTGAGAGGCTTGTCAGCACCGATTATTTGTTCCCATCCTTATTCTTTCTAAAATTAGATATTTATTCTCCCTTTAAAATTAGAGCCACAATGCCATCTTTTTTCCAAACTAGATTCCTAAAAAAAAGTGTAATTGATTCCATTTGATCGGAAGGTCAAATGCCTGATATGAATGTGATGGATTTCGATTTGAATTCGTGTCCCCTCTCAGAGCAACCTTCGAGGCCACACCTTGTAAAGTTACATGGGTTCAGGCCCTTACCCAACGTAGGTGGACTATAGGCATTTTTGCGTACTAACAAGGGCATTTTCCATATATAAGCTTGCTGACACCATAAAGTTAGGAAATGGTTTCGAAGAGTTCTCCGCTTGGAAGAGAATGCAACAGGCACGATGAGGCCAAAAGTATGGAGAAAAACAGCGATCGATCGGCCAGTTATAATCTCGCAAATCACGCGTGAGGATCACTTCTCTTCATCACCACGTCAAGTGATCCTCCCAACGAAACCCTTCCCTTTTTCGTTCTTCATGCTCTCCAATTGGCTATTGCGTATCACATCATCATTGTTCGATCATCCACTTCAAACTTTACCTCAAGACCAAGCAAACTAGACTCATAGGCCAAAATGGAATCTGACAAAAGATCGAATCCCATCTTTAGTGGCAGCGAAACGTATTTTCGTTCGTCCGTCAGTACGTTTACACTCCACGTACACACATCTTTGTGGACATATAGTTGATTCATATAGAAAGGGTATCTGCATGCGTCAGCCTATCATGCTTTTCATATTTTTCTTCTGGGGTAGCAACGAAGCGTAGACTAGCGAAACTGCTTTGCAGCTGCATATATCGTTCGGTTCGCTGACATGATTGGCTCTGCTCAAGTGCGTTTGGTGTTCCGTCACGTCGAGGTTTTCGGCTGATATTTCCCGGAAAGGTTACTAGAAACGAGAATCTACACCTAATGAATCAAGACGCAGGTGCCAGAGAAGACCAGGCGTGTGGAAAATCAGAAGAGAATTAGATTCGTTTGTATCGGCTTCTTTCCAAGGTCTTCGGAAGCAGAGACTTAGAACTCTTATTTAATGTCGGTTCGATCATTATCTAAAGTCATATGCAGATGATTATGTGCATAAGTTCAAAAAGAAGCTTGGTTTTATTCTTCTCTTTGTTTACAGGTGTAATTCCATTCTTAACTTTCCACCAACGTGCCCCGTAAACCTTGTACGGATCGTCTTATCTCCAGCAAAAATAGCCTATCAACTATCGCCTGAACTCTTTCTTTCCATCATATGTAGTAAATGTTCAATCTTTCCAAACTCTCTGCAGGTTGGCTCTTGACAATGTCGCAATTGCAACAGCTCGTCCGTCTCTCATCAATTCTTGTCCTTGCCGTGCTATTGTTGTGTCAATCTAATGCGGATGTCGGCACCGCTGGTCACTACGATCCTCCATACACACGTAAGTATAGATGTTATCGAATTGTCATCTTTGTCCAAACATTGATACGTTATGGGTAATATGATCGCAGCGACCGCTTGCTTCGGGTATGACCCGTTGCAGTTCCCCTCGAGCTTCCTCTTTGCAGCTGCCGGTGAAGGGATTTGGGACAACGGTGCTGCTTGCGGGAGGCAATATTGGGTCCGCTGCATAAGTGCTGACCGGCCCAAGACCTGCAACCCGGCCCAGTTGGTCCAGGTCAGGATCGTGGACCGGGCGCTCAGCGCAGTCTCCCGATCCTCGTCAGACCGCGCCACCATTGTCCTGTCCAAGACTGCGTTTGAGGCCATTGCGAATCCATCTGCCTCATCCGTCAACGTCGAATTCGTGCAGTAAGTAGCCGCTTCTTTGATTGGACTATCGTTCATTATTTTGCCTTCAATTTGTGTCTTCGTAGATTTATCTCAATTATGAGAAATTTTGGTAATTGCCGTGCGATTTACATGCAGGGTCTGAAGCGATCCAGGGGATACTTTGGAAGCAAAGTTGGGGTTTTGGGGGGCAAATTGATACTTTCTTGTTTAGGGATATATTATCATGGATGATTTATAGGGTACATCAATGGTATAGCTCACAAACACATGTAAATTGTATACTTTGATGACAAGAGATGATACGCACTCACTAATTACAATACAAATTGAAATTTCATATATTTATTCTGTTACTACTCACTCTAGTAGACTCGTTCAACTATAACTTGAGTCGTCACAAATGGAGGAAATGTACATAGACTCGTCTGTCATATCAAAATTAGACCGCATTGATATTGCTAGAAACATAGTCGCAAGCTATATGATTTATTATATCAATATTAAAATCAGTGCCCCTAATTTTGGGTTTATTTATAACTTAAGTGTCCAAATAGAAACTTGAGACTTATTGGCAAGGAAAGTACCAAAAAATTCTTAAATATATTGTATTTGTGCTAATTTGATTTTAGACTTTTTTATTGTGTAAATTGGGTCTTGAACCTTTTAATGATTTGCCATTATAGTTTATTTGGCCAATTGGCCAAAAAATCGCTAACATAGATGAAGGTCATGTAGGATCTCAGCCGTCCTATGTGATATAGTTAGTGTTGATGTGGACAATTATTTATTATCTTTTTTGTTCTTTTCTCTCTTTTTATTTTTTTCCCCTTCAACTGTGGGTCGGTGAGGTCATTGGCCTACCTCTGTCAACTCCAAGCAAGGTCAGGGTGAGGTCCTCTATGCCCTTCCGTGATCTAGTAAAGGACCACGATCATCACCTAATTTGGGCAAGGGCCATGATACCCTAATAGGCTGTAGGCGAGGGCCGCAAACCCCCCTCTTGTAGCTAGTGAAGGCATCACAACTCATGGCCGACAAGGGCCATGATGCCCTTGCCTAGACCAAGTGAGGGTATCATGGCCTTTTTTGTCCAACAAGTGAGGGAGTTGAGCCCTCATCTGTGGATGGCGATAGTTGGTCGGCAATCTCCCTGGCTCAAAGTTGTAAAAGATAAAAAAGAAAGAAAATAAAAGAAAAGAAAAAAGAACAAAAAATTCAGAAAAATATTATAAAATTATAGAATTTATCTGCATTAGCATTGGTTGTGTCACATAAGATGGTTAACATTAATATCATTGATTTTCAACTAAAATTGGCCGAATGAATTATATTGACAAATCGTCAAAGGTTTACGACTCAATTAGTACAATTAAAAGAGTTAAGACTAGATTGGCGCAAATATAATAAGTTCAAAACTTTTTGTATACTTTTCCCTCTTATTGGTAATATGGTTTTTAGCCAAGGAAAAATCTGCATTTTAATTATTAGGATTAATACCATAAAAAACATCAAATTAGTACATATGCGACAAATTTATTCCAAATAAATTTTTTGACTATCAAAAACTTCGAATTGGCATATTTGTGACAAATTGCCTTCGTTATATTGGGAGCACATTACAAAAACCAAATACCTTTACCTAGGGAAATCGCCAAAAGGGAGTCCAAATCCGAGCTCATCAAAATATCTACTTAGGCCTACTTTCACTCAAAAACTTAAGTTAATAAGTTATGCATTAACTATGATATATTAACTGTCCAACAATACACAAATTATCCGATATGATATTCTCTAAAACAATTCACTCACACATGTATCCTAACAGTTTTCCTTTCACTTGTGAATTCAGTATTAGGTATGCTCCTTCTTAATTTAGTTATCCTTTTATATCAACTTATGGGCCGTTGCTACATTACAATACACACTTGCCCATAAGCTACAATCATTAGCTTTGATACCATTTGTTGGGAGAGCATAGTAGAAGCCCGATACTTTCATCTGGAGAGATCTTTAAGAGGGATTCCGAGTTTAAACTCATTAATATATATAGTTAAATCTATCTTCACTCAAAAGTTTAAGCCAATGAGTTATATACCAATTATGAAATATTAACTACTCAACAACACACCAATTCTTTAGTACAACTCACTTACACATGCATCCTAATATGTTAGTTTCGTTAAATTGGATTAATACCACAATAAATCACCAATAGGTACACTTGTCAATTATTACGAGTCATCCAACTTTATAATTTAATGGTAAAATTTAACAAAAATCAACAGAGGGTAAATTTGTTATGGAAGTACCCATTTGGGATTTTTTGCAATTAAAAAATTAATTTGAGTAAATTTGTCATAGATATACTAATTTAAAGTTTATTGTGATATTAATCCTAATTGTTGCTGCACAACAATGCCATTGGTAGTTATGTAATTGTGAAATCTCATTTTCGTTGCCAAGATGACTGCTTTTGGGATGCAAGAATAGTATTTGTTTTACTTAAAGAATCCCAACATCCTTCTTACAATTACGATGCCTACCTTGAAATCTCGCTCGGGCTAATTCGACCAATCTGATCGGCCATCGGAGGAGGAGGCCGGTTCGGCCCTCTATTGGCCGGCTCGGGTAGTCGGCGACCTCTCCTAGGTGTATCGTCGTGTGTATTTCTCTCCCATGCCCTTCGAATTTCCATATTTTACAAAAATGCCTATGATTTTGTGAAATTATGAAATTGCCCCTAAGTAGGCCTGAATCGCAAATTCAATCTAAATTTCCAATTTCGATGCATCACTACCATCCGGATGATCACATGTCTAATTTTATCTTGATTAATCCCCTTAATGGATTAAATTTGGCCTTAGAATCAAGTCCTGATGATCACATGTCATGTTGGCATACCTCCTCGAGTCAAAAACTCGACATGTGTTGATTAAATGAAGAACATAGAATCTTTCTAAACTACCTGAAAACCATCTCATATCCTACAGTTCAATTATCTTTCCTTAGTTAGGTAATCAACGCTTGGAGGAATGAACAAGCAATGTGATCGATTCGACTTTCTAAATTAATGCCAATGTGATATCCTGATTTTCGAGTATGATTTCGATGAGATAAAATGGGCTTTTCATCGACGCGCTAATGGCCTTATTCTCTGAGAGGGCCCCTCACGAGATAACTAGCTTATTGGGTGAAACCATTAAGGGATTTTAACGCAATAGACTTGAGAATTCGACTAGGAATTGCCTGCTCGACCGTGTTGATCTGCAATGATCATTATGGCACTGTCAGAAATTGATCAGAGACTGGAGATAGGTCGATTTGATTGAGATATGTAATCAGAGTGTAGGTGACTTCACCTGATTGCAAAATACTCGTCGATTGACACTGCACCGATTTTTCTATCGTTTTGGTACTCGGTGTCCGTAATTGATACCTCGAGATTTTCACGACAATTGAGAGTCGCCAATGTGTCGAAGACGTACAATGTGACTCGAGATAAATTGATCATGGGTCAATTGCACCAAAAATTCCTAAAAGTTACCTGGTAGACTAGGTTACGCTAAAAGCGCGCTGAATTGAAATTAACCGCGAATTTGAACCCGATTTCAGAAATCGAAAGTTCTGTCATGTCACGACCTATTTTAGGAACGTCGACTCATCCTCCGAAGAATTTTCAGAGATTTAGAGATTTATCGGAAAATCGATTCGGACATTGCAGAAAATTAGCGAAAATTCAGATGGGCCGAAGTAAGGGAAATTTGGATTGCCAAACCAAGCCTTTGAGTGTCAGAGATTTACGAAAAATTGTTCAAGATTTTTCTTCAGCGAAATCGGACCTCGATTTGGATAATCGGAGAGGAAATTGAAGTGTTTATGGTGAAATTCGTATGCCATTTTGGAGGTTGCAATTTTGGCCTTAATTTGAATTATTGATGGATTAAAATGCTAGAAAGAAATAGGGGACACCATTGGATAAGCTTGGAGACTTCTTAGACTAAGTCATGATGAATTAGATATTTGTTTGGTTGATTTTATCCTCCCTCCTTTGGCAACGTCTCCCGCACGCCAAGACTGCCGCCTCTTCCTCCTTCTTCGTGCGAATTACCCTCCTGACCAAACGAGCTGCTTTTGCTTTCCATTTCGCTTCCTTCTTCCTCGATAAATCCCTACCGCCTGCTCCATTTTCGGTTTCCTCTACCCATTTCTTTTATTCTCCATCCCCAGCTGCGGCCACTTGTCAAGTTGCTACCCCACTCAAGTCAACCCGAAGCTTTGATTGACTGAAGCCTCCCAAATTTCCACCGAAGGAATCTCCACGCCAACCCATGTCCCTCTGCCATTCACGAACCAAGTCCATCGAAGCCGCGCGCCGCTTGTCTGCTTCTCCCTCACGCTCGGTCAACTTGACCAAAGAAGCACCGCCCCAACGTCTTCGGTTTCTACCTAGCTTGCTGCCACTCGCCCATTTCTTTCGTTCGTGGATCAGCATGCCAGCAGCCGCTCGAAGACCCCACCGCAGCCGCTCACGTGTTCTTCACGTCCACGAGCCAGCGTCTTCTCTCTGCAGCTCACGTTTTCCTTCAGCTCGCGTCTTCAACCGCCAGTGAATTCCAGCGTCCCTCGCTGCTTCCTTCGTTCAGTCCACGTGAAGACCCAAGCCCACAGATCCAGCGGCTTCAGTCTTCTCTTGCTCGTGGATCGGCCCAGCTCCTCCAACGCAAATCCAACAGCCCAGCAAGTTGAAGTCCAGCAAGCCTGTGAATTTCCGGCCCATTTGAAGACAGGCCCAGTTCAGCTTTTATTTCAGCCCATCTCCAAAGTTAGCCCACAGATTCAGTAGGCCCAATTCCAGCAAGTCCACTGAAGCCCGCGTGTTTTCAGCAAGTCCAATTCAGCAGCCCAAGCCCGCGAAGTCAGCCCGCTTCGGGCCTGGCCCAATTCAAAAGCAAATCTCAGATTTGGGCTGAGATTTGTTGGGCCAAGTTTGGGCCTGGTCCAAGTCCATTGACACCGCCGAAAGTTCGGTTTTCGGCCGTTGTCGCGTCGCTGTCACAGTGAACCGGTTTCTGCAATAAACCGGTGAGTTTATACTCTAAACTCTGCTTAGTAGATTAATGACGTTTAAGAGGTGTTTAGATTTATATAATTAGGGTTTAGGTGGTTAGTTTTAAATTAGAAATTTAATTATTTAATTGGGTCATTTATCATCACAAAGAGAAACAAAAAGAACTCATCCCATCGATGAAAGGACAAAACTTTCTTTGGAGTCATTATATCTATTCATTGAATAAGTTAAATTAGAAATTTAATTATTGTTTAAAAATTGATCATGTTAGGTAGTTAGCATGATTTAGCTAAGGCCTAAATAAATTGCACTATTTATCTAGAAGGGCTTGGGAATTTTTCGGGTCTGTATTGGTATTTAATTTAATAATTTTGGACAAGGTTAGTATTTTTAGAAATTAAATTGAATTAATTAATTAATTTTCGAAATTAATTATTTTCTCGGAATTTAGGCCGGAATAGCCGGTGACCGGAATTTCATAATGATTGCAATGGTGTGGTTAATTTCTGCAATTAAGTGTTAGTTGTGCAAATTGAGTCTTGATTGGAATTTTGAGTATTTAATTCCAAAATTGATGGATTTTGATATTTATTTAGAAAATCCTGGGTGTCGGGTTTTAACACCGAAAATGGATTTTAACTACTATATCAAATAGTGGGGTTTGAAAAAGATAGGTATCAGTTTTATGGTTCGAATTGACCGTGTACCCACATACAACTATTTTCAGGATGTTTTTAATACGAAGAAAATAGACCAGGATCACTATTTTAATGGAGGCATTTGAGTGCAATACACAATGTCTTGGGCCGAGATTGAGTGGTCGTGTGTTGGTTAAGAGAAACCGTCCTGGGCTGTTAAACCGGACGTTACCCATTCATTGAGACTCGAGTCGCAGTAGATTCTAAACCTACGCCCCTTTGGGGAAGCCGTCTAATTGAGAGACGTCGCCGTGCTCATGGTGGGAGACTAAGCCTAGCTATGCTAGAAGACACCGAACTTGTGAGTAGGTTGTATTCGGGTCGCAGTAGATTCTAGATCGACGCCCCTTCGGGGAAGTCGTCTCTGAGATAGATGTAACCGTGCTCAATGGGGTGAGACGATGCCTGGCTACGCCAGTAGACCGCCAAACTTCTAGTAGGCCGTACCCTTGAGTGGGTGAAATTATCAATTGGAACGCATGTTTAGTGAAATAGATGTGTCGGATTACGGAACAAAATTGTGTGACATGGTATGGGACGTGTCATAACGATTTGGCCATATAATCTGGACCCCTGTGATTTATTGAGTTGAGTGATGCGTTTCAATTGCTGGATGTATCGATTCTATACATAATGTATATGAACTATGTTGACCTACAAGGTGGAATTGAGGTGAGGTATGTCCTCTATGCTAATTGTATGATTGCATGGTTAGGACGCTTCTGGGCGTATTTCCCTCATAATTGGGGTTTAGCTAAGATTTTATCTCACTCCGTTGTGGGACTATTTTCAAGGTCGTTGAGTGGAGGACCGGGAGCCGAGATGAAGTGATGTGAAGTATAGGTCAGCTAGGGCCGTCTCTTTTTGGAAAGTTAATTTTTGTGGCCTTTTGGTCATAGACCTTGTGCTTGACATTATGTGAATATAAAAGTATGTTTGTTTTGTGAATTCATATCATGTTTTTCTATCCCGAGATGATTATTGTCAGGGGATTTATTTTCGCTTCCGCATGTGCTTAAAAATCAATGAGTTGACGACTCAACCTAGGAAGTCGCAAAATTTTATCGACTAGAGAGGGATGGGCACGCGCTCGGGGTTCAGGGCGTTACAGCCAAATCCTCCATTTTTAAGGGAGAAGCACATCGCAAATGTCATAACTTTTGTATATTGCTCATTTGAGTATCATAACTTTTTATTCAATCATTTGAGTGCCATGACTCCTAAATGACGTTTATTTAAGTGTCATAACTTTCAATCACACAATTGCATTAACATAGTAAAAAAATTCAATCAAGTGACTAAAATTTGACGTGGCATAATAGTTGTGATTAACATTTTAAAGAAAAACTATGTTATTTAAGGTAACAAGTACACTAATGGTGTCATAAGCTATGTACGGCGCTCACTTTGGTGTGAAAAGTTTCCGCCGGATTACTTAAGTGCCAAATCGGAGAAAAAACGATCATTTTGATGTCACCGGCGAGAAATTTCGATCAAAATGATTACGTGGCTTTATATTTAAAAAAAAATTCGATAAACCCTTTAAACGACGTCATTTTTTGTCCTACTTAAGAAAACAACATCGTTTTGCCGTCCTATGTGATGGCTTAGGAAAAATGACACCGTATAGCTCATTTGTGATTGAAATTAGGGTTTTTTTTTTTTTGTTCATCCTCGTCGACCTAGCTTGTTCGGCCATCGTCGCTTGGCCACCATGCTCGGCCACCGTTGCTCGACCAAGAAGCGATGGGAAAATAGGAGGCGAGGGCGCAGGAGGAGGAGGAAGAAGGGGGGTTGAAGGTGCAGAGAGAGAGAAGATGAGGAGGGCGAGGGAAACAAGGAGGGCACCGATGGAGATGGTGGATTGGGCTATATTTAGAGAGTGGCTAGTGTTGGTGTTGTTCTTCGGGGAAGAAGATGCTGTCGCCATGGCTTCTCTCTCTTTATGCTGGTGTTGTTCTCCGGGGAAGAAGACGATACCGCCATGGCTTCTCTCTCTTTCTCTGCTAGTGTTGTTCTTCGGGGAAGAAGACGATGATGCCGCCATGACTTCTCTCTCTCTCTGCTGGTGTTGTTCTTCGGGGAAGAACACAACGCCGCCATGGCCTCTCTCTCTCTCTCTCCCTCTCTCTTGATTTGGGGATTTAGGGTTTCGACTTGGGGTTTAAGACGTCAAACGACATTATTTGGTGGTTTACACACTGACTGGACTCTCCGGCGAGCCACATCAGTATAAGAAATTAATAAAAAAATGGCCATGTCGGATTTCCGGCCGATCAGATCGGCGTTTGCATCAAAGTGAGCGTTTTTCAAATTTTTTGGCACTTAAGTGATCCGACGGAAAATTTTGGCATCAAAGTGAGCGCTGTACACAACTTATGGCACTATTAGTGTATTTATCCCGTTATTTAAGTGATCGATTGAAAAGTCATAAGATATTCGAGTGATTAGGAATAAAAACAAGTTATTATACTTAAACAAGCGCTGTACAAAAATTATGGCACTTTTACTTTCTACCCTTTTTTTGTTTGCTTAGAAGGTCAAAGACAAGATCGCCTAATAAAGGGTTGCAATTCATTCTCTTGCCGACTATCAATATCTCTTTTGATTAGGCGGAATGTTGCTTAATAGAGAACCCAAAGACAATTCACACTTGCCAGACGTTACAAAAGCACGTTAACATGCGGAGGCGGGCAATTACTGAAGCGCAAGCTGCGTCTGTGACCGTGCACGTACATATGATCCTAGAATGTCTGTTTGAGATTTTTAGAGCTTTCTCCCAAATCAAGCAGGTAACCCATCATTAGCAAACTTTCCACCTTTCCAGAATCTCTGCAGGTTGGCTCTTGACAATGTCGCGATTGCAGCAACTCATCCCTCGCTATCTCTCATCAATCCTCGTCCTCACTGCGCTATTGCTTTGCCGACGCAATGCAAATGTCGGCACCTCCCATTACTATGATCCTCCACACACTCGTAAGCATATATGTTGTCGAACTGGCCATTAATTTCCTGTATATCACCGGGCCCCATTACTACAACTTGATCTTTGTCTAAACACTTACATTTCATGGGTAATCCGATCGCAGTGACCACCTGCGGATACGATCCATCCCAATTTCCCTCTGGCCTCTTGTTTGCGTCTGCTAGCGAACGGATTTGGGACAATGGAGCTGCCTGCGGGAGGCAATATAGCGTTAGGTGCATAGGTGGCGGCGGCCGAAGGCTGCGGACCCGATCCGGTGGATCTACATCAGGATCGTCGACCGGGCGCTCGACATAGTCTCCCGTTCCTCGTCGGATGGTGCCTATGCTCCTGTCCATCACCGCGTACAAGGCCATTGCAGGTCTGTCCGCGAAGTCCATCAGCATTGAACTTGAACCGTAAGTAGCCTAGCTGCTTCTCTGATTGGACTATTAGTGTTCATTATTTTGATTTCAATTTGTGTGTCTGTGCAATCAATTCCTGGTGATCGTTGTGTGGTTTACATGCAGTGTTTGAAGTGATCAAAATTATACTTTGGAAGAAAAGCAAAGTAGGGTTTGGGAGACCAGATTGAGTACCTTCCGGTTGAGGGTTTACTATCACGGAATGTAAATATACGCCTTTATGAAAAGGTCAAGGCAGTCTTAAGAATAATCAGTATAAAAAAACTTGAAGTCAAATACCTTAAGGTTTATATAGGTGTTTGCTCATTGTCATTTGATGCTTGGTCTTGACTGTCACAACGATGAGCAACTTATATAGTAAAACAAAATTTACTGCCGCTTGTCGAAAACGAGGATGTTCGCTCATTGTCAGGGAGCATTCGCACGTGGTGCAAATCGAGCATGTTGCTCAAGCCAACACGGAACCTAGAACCTCTTTCATGCGTATTTTTATTAGATTGGATCAATTTAGATTATATTAAATGATCCCGGAATATCATGTCAACAATGCAAAAACATGTTGGTATCTTATATTGGCACTGGAAAATTAGTTAGAATCTATATGATCACACTATCAATGAGCTCATAGACGTCATGTTGGCATACCTCCTCGAGTCAAAAACTCGACATGTGTTGATTTTATGAAGAACATAGAATCTTTCTTATTTACCTTAAAAGCAATGCTACCATACAATTAGCTTTCCTTAGTTAAGTAATCAATGCTTGGAGGAACAAACAAGCAATGCGATCAATTTGACTCTTAAATCAATGCCAAATTCCTCATTTTAAGGAAGAAAAGCATCACAAGTGTCGTAACTTTTTGTATAGCACTCATCTAGGTGTCATAACTTTTTATCTCAAGTGAGCTCCATATGAAAATTGTGACATTTTTATGTTTGCTTAGAAGGTCAAAGACAAGATCGCTTAATATTTTCTGACCAAAAAAAAGAAAAAAAAGATCGCTTAATAAGGAGTTGCAATTCATTCTTTTGCCGACAATCAATGTCTCTTTTGCTTAGGGGCAATGTTGCTTCGTAAAGAATCAAAGACAACTCGCACTTGCCAGACGTTACAAAAAACACGTTAACGTGCGGAGGTGGGCAAATGCTCATGCGTAAGCTGCGTCTGCGATCTTGCACGTATATATGATCCTAGAATGTTTGTTCTTAGTTCGTGAACGTCGGGAATTTCCAGGAAAAGCTAGCGCCGCCCTTCGTCCAGGATCAGAGCTCCTCGATCTGTCAAAAGAACTTTGCAGAAAAGGGCTTCGACTCGGGCAGATTTCGTTCCATCTCTCTGGTGACTTCAGCAAGGTACGCTGGTGAATTACATTTCGGTCCCTCTCTTCTTTCCTTAGGGTTAAATCATCGTCGTCGTCATCATTACTGTTTTGTACCTTTTTATTCTTCGACATGAACATGAAACTTGGTGCCCGAAATTGGAAAAAAAGAAAAAGAAAAAGGGCCTCTAGCCCTATGGCGATCGAGCTGTTGATCCTCGATTCCTCGAATATCTAACATGGCGCGAACGCGATTGTGAGGATCTAGAATGAAATTCTCGAGGGACGTGGCGGTGTAACCAAGAGAGCGGAAGAAACTTGTAATGAGGGTCATTTTTGAAACATATCAAAAGTTGTATTACTTTTGCCTCAATAGCAATCGGTAGAGCTCATTATTATTGGGACTATGGGGAAGGTTTTTTCCTTTTTCTTTTTAAATCTCAGCTGTAAAAGGTAAGGTCCTGTTTTGGTTATTGCCCGGAAAAAAAGTATTTTAAATATCAAATATTACAAAATAAAAATAAAAATGTTAGACACAATTCTACATATTATTAATTTACATTGTTGAAAGGTTTTTGAGCGGCTCAATTCAAATAAAAAGTTAACAAATGGAAAATATTTTTCTTCCATTAAAATGTTTAGATATAAATTATTTTCAATAATGATATTATTTTTATTGACTAATTATTTTATGCGATACAAGTAATCATTTTGAAGAAAATGTTTTTCAAATGATTCATTTTTTGCGAAACAAAATAGAGCCTTAATATTGTTGAATTGGTGCATGAGAAATATACCTTTTACTTATGAATATCATGACAACTTGATGCTTCAATATGCATGCTGTTAATATGAGCACACCACCATAAATATAATCACGACAGAACATGCTTGCATTCATTATTATATGAAATCAGCAAACTTCATCCTTCTAGAAATATGACGTTGATGTTTTCCTTCCAACGTTATCGTCCGATTTGACTGGCTGTAAACATGCACACGGCTAACATGAATTTAATTTTCACGCGGGCGATGCCCACAACACAAAACTCGTCATTTCGAGACACGGTTTCCTCCAACCTGGTCCGCCGTCTATCGACTATTTCTAACAGAAGAGTTCACCACCAGAGCCAAAGCGTCGAAATGCTCTAATGATTCCAAACCACGGCTGCAAAGAGTCATGGAAAACAAGACATGTACCAAGACCAGTTCCTTGGGTTGCTGTAGTGATTGAATTGGATTATTGTCTGGAATCGAATAGAAGACGGCAACGCACCCATCATTAAATGGCGCCATTAGAAATAGTTTTTGTCCAAATGGGAAACTGAGATCTGCTTGTTTTGATTATCCCGCGTCTTAATCTGGCTCTTACACGGCTAGATTTCGCTGGCCCACTGCTTACTTAGCCTGAATCAATGTCGCATGTAGGGAAAAGGTCTAACCCGGATAAAAAGAAGCATTTTCATTAGGACAATAATGCTAGACATAGCGACAACGGCCTACTGAAGTTAAACAACTTATGGAGCATTGCATCACTTCATAAACTAACTTGGTAAACGAGTTTTAGTATTCCTAACATTGCTCTTTCCTGAAATACTATGATTCAATTTATTTTATGTGTGTAGTGTGATTGATTATATGCGTGCTTGTGAAAATTTAATTTATCCAGAATGTGGCGAATCTAAGAAAATTCAGCTATAATAAACTTTAGTTCTCATCTTGTTGGCTTTTTTTTTTTTTTTAATCATGAGATTAACAAAATAATTTTAAGATGGCACACGTACGGAACCAAGGGAATTCTAGGATACATGTTCCATTAATCAACCCGTATAAATATGAATGCATGGTCTCTCACAAGCATGTCAAGAGCCTGGTAAAAAAAAAGGCAAAAAGCATTGTCCTTAACTTGAAGATTTTGAGAGCTCTCTCCCAAATCAAGCAGGTAAACCCTCTCATCCTGCTTCATAATTTTTTTTAAAAAAAATTTCTGCTTTCTAACTTTGGGGATTTGCCGGGGCTGGCTTAATTGATATGTCTCGAGGATCGTTTTTCCATCTTTCTTTCTATAGTAATTACATGTTGTGAGTCATTTGCAATAGTGGTCCTTGTGAATAGTATATTGAAATGATTGGCTCATTGCCAGCTCCATTTTTATTTTAATACTCCTGACCTACGTTAATCTATTTCACATGAACTTATAGATCAAGCATGACCCAGGAGTAAAAGTAGGGAGCACCTTATAACTTTCACATCTCTTCAAGTCATAAAGTTTAGACCTTGAGGGGGTGGTGGTTAGAACTCAAATCAGACATTTTTAATAGGTGTGAAACCCTATAATAAATTTCAAGAGGGTTGCCAGCATCGAATGCTTGTTCCCACCCTTTTTCTTCCTAAAATTAGACATCCATTGTCACTCCAAAGATAGACCCAAAATGTGAGCTTTTTTCACAAAATAGATTCATAGAAAAAAGGGGTAATTGAGATCGTACGGTCGAATGCTTCATTTGAAAGTGACGGATTTCAATTCAAATTCTAGTTTTCCCCTTAGAGCAACCTTCGAGGCCACCCCTGGTAAAGTTACACGGGGTCGGGCCATACCCGAGGTAGGTGGACTATAGGGAACTTACTAACGAGGGCATTTTCCATACATAATAAGCTTGCTGACACCAGAATCTTAGTCAGGAAATGGCTTCCTAGACTTATCAGCTTGGAAGAGAACGTAAACGGGCACGATGAGGTCAAAAGCAGGGAGAAGAAACTGCGGTCGATTAGCCAGTCATCATCCTGCAAATCACGCGTCAATCTCACTTCTCTTCACCATCACGTCAAGCGATCCTCCCGACGAAACCCTTCCCACTTTCTCGTTCTTCATGCTCTCCAACTTTGGCTGTTGCGTATGACGTCATCATTGTTCGATCACCAACGTCAAACGCTACCTCAAGACCAAGCAACCTAGACGGATAGGCCAAGATGGGAATCTCGGGAATCTTACAGAAGATCGAATCCCTCCTTTACAGGCAGCGAAATGTCTTTTCGTTCGTCCGCCAGTACGCTCACGTTACACGTACACATACCTCGTAGAGATCTAGTTATTAATGAGAAAATACGAACATATGGAGTACCCCTTGGATTTCACCCTATCAAAATCCTAGTCCACTTATCAGGCGGGGCGTGTTCACCGCGCCGGAACCCTCTGGTTCTCTTTCACCGCCTTGCCTCTCTCGTCCCTCTCTTCTTTTTTTTTCCTTTGTCACTTCTATGGGGACAACAGCAGGCGTGCGTCCCCTCCCCCCACCATCACCTCACTGACGTCTTCATCCACCACTGTCGTTTCCGTTTCAATCCTTCGTCGTCGAGTTCGAGTTCGGCCAGCGAACTTGCGCCTTAGAACTTGGATCTAAGGTCGAGCGAGCCCTAGATCGATTGATCTAGGGCTTAGCTCGACCTCGAATCTGAGTTGATTCTAGGTCAATCAGGTTGGCTTAGGCAACGAACGAGGCGGAGATGGCGATGTGGTTCGTCGACGCAGCATGGGGCCTCCACCTCCTGGCTGACGTGGGCGCCGACGCAGATGGCGCCGGAGGAGTTGGACACGAGGCAGCAGCGCTAAAGGTCGGAGATGGAGTGGGTGAAGATGGAGGCGATGTGCCGGAGGTGGCGGCAGGTCTGAGGTCGGGCTTCAGGTTGAGGTCGGAGAGGGGAAAAGGGGCCAGGCTGAGGAGAGAGAGAAAGAAGAAGGCTGTGAAAGGGAACAAGAAAAAACAAAGGAAAAAAGAAGAGAGGGAAGAGAGAGGCGAGGCGGTGAGAGAGTTTTAGAGGTTCTGGCATGGTGGGGTCCGGACAACACGTGTCGTCCAGTGAGCGGACTGGGATTTTGATAGGGTGGAATCCATGCGGTACCAATATTTTCTCATATATTCATATAGAGATAGTATCTGCATATATCGCATATGTGCTAGTAGTAGTATTCTTCTGAGTAATAAGGAAGCCTAGAGCGAAACTGCTATGCAGCTGCATATGTTATTGTCCGGTAGGCTGACTTGATTGGCTCTACGCAAGTGCGTTTGGCGTCGCATCACGTCGAGGGTTTCGTCTCCTTCGGCTGGTATTTCCAGAACGCGATAAGGTTACTAGAAACGAGAATGTACGACCTAATTATGCATATAATTATGTGCATGTGGTTAAAAAAGAAGCTTTGTTTTTATTCTTCTCCTTGTTTGCAGGCTTAACTCCTTTTTTAACTTTCCACCAATGTGGCTCGTACACCTTGTATGTATCGTCCATCTCAAGCAACAATAACCCATCAACTGTCGCTTGTAATTTTTCCATCACATGTAGTAGATGCTCAATGTTTCCAAACTCTCTGCAGGTTGGCTCTCCACAATGTCAGAATTGCGACAACTCGTCCGTCTCTTATCAATTCTCATCCTCGCCATGCTATTGTCCCGGCAATCTAATGCAGATGTTGGCACCGCCGGTCACTACGATCCTCCGTACACACGTAAGAATAGAAGCTATTGAAACGGCTCTTAATTTGCAATCTATCATCAGGCTGTGTTAACATGATATCATCTGTCTAAACATTGATATGTTATGGGTAATATGATCACAGCGACCGCTTGCTTCGGATATGACCCGTTGCAGTTCCCCTCGAGCTTCCTGTTTGCAGCTGCCGGAGAAGGGATTTGGGACAACGGTGCTGCTTGCGGGAGGCAATATTGGGTCCGTTGCATAAGTGCCGATCGGCCAAAGACCTGCAACCCAGCTCAGTTGGTCCAGGTTAGGATTGTGGACCGGGCGCTCAGTGCAGTCTCCCGGTCCTCGTCGGACCGTGCGACCATTGTCCTATCCAAGACCGCGTTTGAGGCCATTGCAAATCCGTCTGCGTCGTCCGTCAACGTCGAATTCGTACAGTAAGTAGCCGGTCCTTTGATCGGACTATTGGTCATTATTTTGCTTGCGATTTGTGTCTGTAGATTTATCTCAATTTTGAGAAATTTTGGTGACTGTTGTGTGGTTTACACGCAGGGTGTGAAGCGATCAAGATGATACTATTGGAGAAAGAATTTGTTCTGATCTCTTGATTGATTCCCGAGTCAGATTCCGATCTCATGATTGATACAATAAATCATAGATTTGGAATATTTTAGGGAATACAATATTGTACATATTTTCTTATGATTCTTATGATTTCATTTCTTGTAATATAAAATACAAACACATAATTGTATATTGCAGAAGACAAGAAATATAATACAGATTTCTCCCCATTGTTCGTTTTCTTTCATGGTATCAAAGCGGGTTTTTTGATCCAACTTCCGCAAAATTTTTCTAGATTGCCTTTGACCCTTTTTCTGTTTTGTTGCTGCAAAACATTTATTGCAGAACAACATTAGCGCGTCAGAAAGGAATCCGGGCTTCCATTCATCTTTTGGTGCAATATGCAGAACCCAAACTCGGGTAGTGAAGTTCAAGACCCGAATATGCCAACAATTGAGGAATCATCTGATCAAATTTCAGAATAAGTTGAGCAGGTTGCTCAACATCCATCCGCTCCAGTTCAATGGCCATATGCACCGTGGTTTCCTACTCAGGGCCCATGGGTTGCCGGAGCCAACCAATGGGCCTCTGGGTCCCGTCAATAGTACTACGGTCCATAGCAATCCAGCAGAGTTCCAGACCCGACTTCTCCAGGTGAAAGACCCGAATTGAACTTGGGTGGGTCGGGAGCAAATGCCTACCCGAGTTTCCCACTAGGGTTCCTGTCGGTCATTTTTCCGACCATTACCGGTTGCCCTGAGCAAGGCAAACCCCTTTACGTATCACCGGTCGACGGGCCGGAATTACGGCTGATTTCTCTTCAGCTCACCGAATCAATCACTACTCAACCTAGGTGAGAGACTCTCGGCGAGCCCTCGTCATGAAGGACAAGGACAGATTCCTTGACAGATCCGTCCCCTTTTCGGCCAACGATCGCATGCAATGCTATTGGCACAAGTGCAACCAATTAGCCCGAACTTGGATCGGAAATTGCGTTGCATCGGAGGTCGCGGCCAGGCTTCCCCGACTGAGGATGCAAAGAAAATTTGGGACGATATTAAAGAAATGTATGGCAAAATCGACCGGGTTAAGGTTTTTTCACTCACCCAAGCTCTCTCGGGGTTCAAGCAAGTGAACCTCTCGGTTACCACTTGCTTCAACCGTCTCTCGGCCCTTTGGAATGATCTCGATGCGGCCAAGGAGCAGGTCGAAAGACCAGAGACAACCCTCAAGCAATATAGGGAAATTAAAGAGAGAGAGAGAGAAAGTGACTCGGTTTCTTTAAGCCCTAAATGAAAGCTACATACCTTTCCGCTCCCAAATCCTCACCATGGAGCCTGTCCCACCGCTCGGCCGCATCTTTTAGCTGGCTGTCCAGGAAGAAAATCAACGGCTTGTGACTGTTGGACACGAGAAAGGAGGAGAAGGGGTGACCCTTGTTGCACTGGTGCGGTTCTCCGGTCGGTCTCACGGCGTTCTTTGCCCACTGCAGCAAACAGGAGGGTCGGGCGGCAACCCTAGATTAGCAACTAAGGAAGACGATGGAGAGAGTTCTAGAAGCTACCGCTTCAACGGCCAAGATCAAAGGAGCAGATTTGATAGCCCTCATTCCTTTCGAGCCGATGGTGGAGATCAAAGGCTTGGATGTAGATTTGACGACTCCCCTTATTTCTGAACCGACGGTGGAGATTAGAGGACTAGATGCGGATTTGACGGCCCACATCTCCTCAGATCTAATGGCTCATATCAACGGTGAGGAAGTGCATCCGATGGTTCTTATTTAATATCCCATGGTTTTGAATCCAATGGTCCTCATAAAGCCACACCATCACAAAGAAGGGGAGACCAAAATAATGGTAAGTTTTGTGAATATTGTCGGTGTCCACATCATACCATTGAAACATGTTGGAAATTACATGGTAAGCCCACTAACAAAGAAAAAAATGAAAAGAATTTTCTGCTTATCAAGTATCATCACAAGAAAATTACATGGCTCATCAACCAATCACTCAAGATTAGTATGAGCACATCATGAAGGCATAAAGTCAGTTAAAGACAGTGGACAAAAATGCAAATTTTTTAGGTACTTCATTATGCAAAAGTAATGATATTTTAATTGATGCATGGATTATTGACTTAGGCGCCAGTGACCACATAATTTGCCATGATTATTTATTTTCTGATATTCATACAAGACCCGATTCATCCATATCTATTTGACTCCCGAATGGGAATATTACTGATGTCCGAAAGATTGGCACTATCCACCTTAGCCCAAACGTTATTCTTAAAAATGTTCTATTTATTCCAGTGTTTGAATTTAATCTCATAGTTGTCTCCAAAGTCTGTGAGGACAATTTTTGTCGAGCTAATTTCAATTCTGAAAATTGTTCATTTCAGGACCTTTCGATTGGGAAACTGATGGGCTTGGGTAGAATGGAATAAGGATTGTATTTTTGGATCAACTTCCCCAGAGATTTTGATCCATATTCTTTACATAGAGGCAAATCTTGTAATGCCACTACTAGTAATAAATTTTCCCTTTCTCATAAACGTTTGGGTCATAGTGCCCGTTTTCCTTATCCTAATTGTAAGATATGCCCTCTAGCAAAACAATCACGAGCACCCTTTCCAACAAGTGTGTCTCGAGCCACTAGTGTTTTCTCATTAATCCATATGGACATCTGGGGATCTTATCATACACCACATCGCGATGGGTCTCAGTTTTTTCTTATCATAGTGGATGATTATTCCCGTGCCACTTGGGTATTTCTCATGCAATCCAAGAGTCAAACTCTTTCATATCTATCAAAATTCTTGTGTATGATTAAGACTCAGTTCGATAAACATGTTCAAAGGATTTGTACAGATAATGGGAGTGAGTTTTTCTCAACTGAATGCCAATCTTTTCTATCCTCACAAGGAATACTTCACGAAAGTTCTTGTGCATGTACTCCCCAATAGAATGGAATTGTCGAACACCAACATCGACACCTTTTAGAAGTTGCACGCACTCTAAAATATCAAGCTTCCATTTTTGAGCATTTTTGGGGAGATTGTGTGGTCACGGCTACTTACTTAATAAATCGTATGCCAACTAGAATACTAGAAGGATGGACTCCATTTGAAATGCTCTTCGGAAAGCAACCGATCATTAGTCATCTTCGAGTATTTGGTTGTCTTTGCTATGTAACAAATGTAAGGCATCGATATAAGCTGAATCCTCGTGCTCTTTGGTGCATTTTTATGGGATATCCTACTCTATAGAAGGGTTACAGGGGTTATGGAGATATCTACAAGACAGTTCTTTGTTAGCCGCGACGTTGTGTTTCACGAAGATATATTCCCCTTCTAGGAAATGGCTCCTTCGGACGAACCATCGATGCTGACACTGAATCATCGACAGTTCTTATTGGAGGAAGATTTGTCTATGAAGCCCTAGTATTTATTGATTGCATCGGACCGACAAACTTCTAGCATGTGCCCAACGACAACTTGTTCTGGATCATCAAACATATCCACTGAGACTTATGATGGTTCCATTTTAGCATCACAGTAAAGCAACAACGGGTCTCCCTCATTGTTGCAGAGAAATCATATTGGCTCTCCATCACCATCTGCCGAACAATTATTGGCACACAGGCCTTGACATTCTAGGCAACAAGTCCGCCCTCCCACATGGACCAATGACTATATTTATCCTACCTTGGAGAATATAGGTACGCAATATCAGGTATCTTCCTATGTTTCCTTCAATCGATTATCGCCGGAACACATATGTTGCATCAGTCGAATTTCTAAAGAATGGGAACCTTCTTCCTATGAGGAAGCAGTGCGTGATATTCGATGGCAAAGGGCCATGAAGGAAGAACTAGTTGCTCTTACAGAGAATCATACTTGGGAAATTGTTCCCTTACCTCCTCATAGAAAGCTCGTTGGCTGCAAATGGGTATATAGAATAAAATATAAAGTGGATGGTTCGATTGAGCAATATAAGGCTCGACTTGTCGCCAAAGGATTCAAGCAATGTGAAGGATTTGATTATCATGAGACATTCTCTTCTGTTGCTAAAGAAGTCACTGTTCGTTCTTTTCTCTCTGTTGCTGCATTGCGAAATTGAGATCTCTACCAGATGGATGTCAACAATGCTTTTCTTCACGATGATCTTGACGAGAAAATTTACATGGAACTTCCACAGGGATTATGTAGGCAGGACAAGTCTCGAGTATGTCGTCTCTACAAATCCCTGTTTGGACTTAAACAAGCTTCTCGGCAATGGTATGCGAAGTTTACTGCAACGCTTGCAAATGCAGGTTTTTGACATTCCAAGTATGATTGTGCATTATTCACATGGACCAAAGGTACCTCATCGATCTACTTGTTAATTTATGTTGATGATATACTTATCATGGGGAATGATGATGATGTAATTAAGAACTTTAAAAGATACTTGCATTTGACCTTCTATATTAAAGACTTGGGACCTCCCAAATATTTTCTTGGGATCGAGATAGCTCGATTCAATGAGGGAATTTGTCTTAGTCAGCGAAAATTCGTCTTGGAAATTATATCAGAAGCAGGATTGTCGGGGTGCAAACCAGCAGCTATACCTATTGAGTAGAATGTCAAATTGACAACTCATGAATATGATGCCAGTGCTCCTTCTCCAAATGAAGACTCATTGCTCAAGGATCCTTTAGGATATTAATGACTTGTCGGAAAACTAATTTATCTCACTATGACCAGACCGAATATTTGTTATGCAGTACAAATACTTAGCCAGTTTATGCACAATCCAAAGCAATCAAATATGAATGCAACGCTGAAGATGGTAAAGTATTTAAAGGGATGTCTAGGACTTGGAATTCTATTATCACGTGAATGCAACATGAAGATGACAGCTTATTGTGACACAAATTATGCTACCCGCCCAATGACAAGGAGATCTATTATTGGTTTTTGTATCAAATTGGGAAGATCCTTGATTTCATGGAAGATGAAGAAGCAGTCAATAATTTCATTGTCATAAGTTGAATCAGAATATCAAGCCATGGCGAAAACTGTTTGTAAAATAGTTTGGATACGAGGATTACTTTCAGACCTTGGTGTGCAAGTCAATGGCGCAAGTGAATTATTTTGCGACAATAATGCCGCACTTAAGTTAGCAGCAAATCCAATTTTTCACGAAAGAACAAAGCATGTTGAAGCTGATTGTCATTTCACTCGAGAGAAAATTCAAGAAGGGATAGTTACAACTTGAGGAATTGAGACTGTTGAACAGCTTGTGAATATTTTCACCAAGCCTTTATGTCAGAGACAACACATATATTTATTGAGCAAGCTGGGCATATTCGACATATACAAGCCGATAGCTTGAGGGGGAGTGTTGGAGAAAGAATTTGTTTTGATCTCTTGATTGATTCCTGAGTCAGATTCCGATCTCATGATTGATACAATAAATCATATATCTGGAATATTTTAGGGAATACAATATTGTACCTATTTTCTTATGATTCTTCTGATTTCATTTCTTGTAATATAAAATACAAACACATACTTGTATATTGCAGAAGACAAGAAATACAATACATATTTCTCCCCATTGTTCTTCGTTTTCTTTTAGATACTTTGGAAGCAAAGCAAGGTGGGGTTTTCGAGACCAGATTGGTACCTTCTGGTTGAAGGTTTTACTACTATGGATGGTTTCTAGGGGAAAAACAATGGTGCAACAGACACACACAAATACAGACATATTGTATACTTCGTTAGCAAGATAGGATACATTGTAATTAATTATGATACAAGCTAAAATCATAAATATTTGTTCCCTTACTACTCACTCTATACTCCCCAAACTATAACTCAAGTCGCAATGACTGAAGGCATGTATATGATGTTACTATAATTGACTTCATTCCTCACATCAATATCAAGATTTATTTGTTTGAAGGAGAACTATTTCTAGGAAATTGTTCCGACTTTCTGGTGTTTTGACGATGGAAAACTAATTGATTTGCAGAAGATGTTTTCCATGAATTGAAAACAACAATTTTGAATTGGAGAAAACAACTTCTAATTTTGGCAAAAAGGATTTACTTTTTATAAATCACCAAACAATTGAAAGCTAACAATTTTACTTGAAGATAATTTCCATGGAGAATATTTTCATTTATCTTGAAATTATTTTAAAATTGTTTTATAATTCTTTCCATTTCTTTCTTTTCCTTTCTCCTTCTTCCTCCTTCTTCCTCTATCGACTCTTTGCCTTAGCAATGGCCAAAAGCCTAGTGAACGGTCATAACACAAGCCAGCGAGCTCGGGGTTTGCCAAATCTAGGCAAGCTCTTGCTTGTGACTGTTGCCAAGGCTTGGCGACCAATGGAAGGAGAAGAAAAAAGAAAAGGAAAGTAAAGTAAAGTAAAGAAAAGAAATTTAATTTTTTTTTTTTTGCTTGAGATAAAGCTATGACATTAAAATCATTTTTTGAATAAATCTAAACACAAGAAAATAATCTCGGTCACATATCAACAAACGAAGAAAAACTAACCGTTTTATGAAATTATTTTCCTTTATCAGTAAGTTTTCCCTAAAATAAACGCACCCTTAATTGAATTGATATTGCTAGAAACATAGTTGTTAGCTATATGATCTATTACATTGGTATTAGAACCGATGCCCTTAATTTAGAGTTTATTCATGACTTGAGTGTGTTCATATAGAAACTAAAGCCTTCATATTGGCAATATAACTTGTGGCCAGGGAAGATGAAAAAAATCCTGAAAAAAAAAAAACGCAAAGGAAAGAAGGGGAACATGTATTGGTTAAGGTGTGTTTGTTGGAATAAAAGAATTTTTCGCGAATTAGACTTGTGTACTTTTATGCGTTTTGTTTGCTAAAATGATCAATCAACAAAAAATCATTTCTAGTCAGAGAAAGTATGCATGCTTAAAGTTGGAAAAATGAATTCCATAACTTGAAAAGAAGAGAACATTATCTTGAAAAATGATTTCTCAAAAGACAATTTCCTTTCTCATGAATTTTTTTCCCCAAATGAACAAACCTCAAAATTGAATTTTGTTGATAAGTCGAGGATTCTAAGTTCAAAGATTTTTTATATCCTTTTGCAATTAGGATGTCTCCATCAAAATCTTGCTCTGGTGGTTGATTAGCTTGTGTTTGAGTTTAACCACTGCATACCAATGAAAGCCCTATTCCCAATGCCACAATAACCAGCCAGGCGATTGATCGAGCGATCAAAAGACTCTGGGCTACGGTATATCACCAATCTCGGACTTCCTTACTTACACCTTGTGGGGCTGCAATTACAGGCTTGCCCGGGGGGCAATGGGTGCTTCGTAGGGGCCGTCAAGCGAATATTCTAGCAGCGCGCAAAGTAGGCCCTGATCCCGTTTCTGCACAAAAAGAAAATAATCAGATAGGGAATAACGTCTTTTTGGAAGTCTCTTGACATTTGTTGGCCAGCCAATGTACATTTAGAAAGGCTCATTGCCGTTTACATTCGACCACGAAGATTCAGCATCCTCGATAGTGAAGCCATGCATAATGAATCAACACCCGAAATCAAATCCTAAGTTGCCTATATTCTCCGTCCACGCAAAAAAAACAGAACATGAAATTCTACGAGCAAAGATAGGGATAACTTAGTAACTTTCACATCTTTCGAAAGTCACAAAGTCCAGACCTAGAGGGTAGGGTTCAGAACTTAGATAAGACATTTTTAGTAGGTGCGAAACCCTATAATAACTTTTGAGAGGGTTGCCAGCTATGACGTTGTCCGTGCCTCCGTGTCGTGTCCGACACATGTTGGAGCGTGTCGGACACGTCGATACGCTCAGATACGGTCGGACACACAGTCATTGCGTGTCGGATTTTCCAACACGCGGTCAACTTTTGCTTGACATGTTTGGACTCGCGTGTCCAGAAGAAGATGGAGGGTGGAGGCGAGGGTGGAGGGAGCAGATGTGGCACCCCTCGAACAGCCCCCGATCTGTCAGGGTCGTCACAGTTCGCTTACCTTTACCTTTCGTGACTTGAAGGTCCATCAATCCTGGGGGTTTATATCTTTTAGGTCGGTCCCTGCGCAATTTTTATGGCGGAAGCATATCTAACAACTCCCTTCCCTATATTCAGAAAACAGTGCACACCAACTAAACATTTTATAAAGGTTAAAGCCGTACACTTTTATTACATAACTTTATGGACATCATTCGTCGGTACATCAAAATGCCAAGGTTTTCTATACTCGGCTATATTTCAAAAGATGACCGACATCTCTTCCAACAGTTATATACTTAAAGCCCATCGATCAGTGTCGGCGTCCAAAAGTTCATTCCTTTGCTGTCCTCCTCCTCGCGGCCATATCCAACCACTCTGTCCATCTGCTGGTGGCGGTGACGGCAGAGGTATCTTGTCTAGTTTGAAATGTTAGTCCCCAAACGGGGTGAGTACAACCACTCAGCAGCAAAAGATTCAACAAGCTATATCGAGCATAACAATCAGCATCTAATTTCATACAAGATAGACAAGGTAGGGAGACAAGGGATAAATGGATATCAATATACTGGAATTCTTCAATACTAAAGCAATTGCAAATCATGAAACCCTTCAATGTGATAACTACATATTCAGACCCCACACATTTATAGTCAAATCGTTCATTTTATTTTTCAAAAGGTTTCAACCCCGGAGGACCAATGTTTGCGTCCCTCCGGCATTCGCATCCTTCCAGGCATCGCGAAAGCCTCCGGCATTCAGCCATTTAAGGTCACCGGGCATCTGGAGCGAATCACGCCTCCAAGCATATTGTACCCCACCTGGCATCACGAGGAACCTCGAGGGCCTCCCATGAAAATGGTTACCCTGGCCATCCGGATTTACGTACCGACTAGCATACTACCGGGCATCCCGAAACTCCCAGGGAGTAACCTCCGGCATTCAGCCATTTAAGGCCACTGGGCATCCACAAGGCATCGACTCACTCGATCCTTTGGGCATCCCGACTCCTGGGGCATCATTAATCCGAGGGTTCAATGTGTAACAAATCGCATTTTAATTTCACAAATGCATCATCATATGTCAAACAAGATATCTCATGAACCCTTTTATCAAACAAATTGCATTTATTCACAAATGCATCATCATATGTCAAACAAGATATCTCATGAACCCTTTTATCAAACAAATTGCATTTTAATTCACAAATGCATCATCATATGTCAAACAAGATATCTCATGAACTTTTTATCAATCACAATATCCCACTATCAGCATCATCAAGTCACAAATCTCCCACCATCAGCATCACTAAGTCACATGGCACTTCGAGAACTATACTTCATATAGGAAAATTCTATAGAAATCTCGAAACAGTAACTTAATTTCTACAATTGTGCAGTTTTAGCAACAATTCCGAATTAATTACTAAACGGGCTCAGAAAATTACGAAATTTTGACACGTTATCTATAAGACCTAGAGAAACAAATCTTAAGAAAAACACTAAGTCAGATTCCATAGGCACCGAGGGTAAAACTTCGATTTTCTTCCTACCCAACATTCTGTAAAATTCCAGATTTCATATTTTTGTAAGAAAATTATTTCGAGGGTCATACTTTGTTCGTTTTCTATGAATTTTGGATATGTTATTCATGAAGATGTGATCTAAAACTTTCATCAAGGGTTCGAAATCAAATTGTGGTCAGATAATTACAGAAAATTTAAAATGTCGCCTGAGGTCACACTGATTTTCACAAAAACAGTTCACAAGTTCACAAAACTCCTCCTATATATTAGATTTCGACCTCCCGTCATTATACTCTTTGTCCATACACACAATACACCTTACCACAGCATGATTATCACTAAGATTCCTCATGGTCAGAATCCCAAATTCATTCGGTTTCACTTGCAAGTTCAAAAATCCAGCACATGCACCTCACCACAACCAGTTTTCTTGATCTAACACCCTCCTACATATCAAAGACTCCACATGCAGCTCAAGTATTCCATTCTCCTCACCTATTTCACTTCTTTTCTAGGCAAAACAGCTTGCAACAACATAGATTGAAGAATAATTGCTTGCCTTAAACTCTCTCACTCGGTAGCTGTCCGAAAATGGAGGTTCGGGGGTAGCGGCTTGGCCGGTCAGCGACGGGAACCGGCGGTGAGGGGGTGGCAGCTCGAGCACGGCAGAAGGTGGTCCCTTCTTCCTCTTCGCCGTTCACCCACCTGCTGCTCACTCACGAATTTCCTCGCTCGATCTCTCTCCCTCTCTCTCTCTCTCTCGGTTCTGCTCGGTCACTCTCTTTAGTTCACTTACAACACGAGCAGATTAGCTGCTGGTTTTGCTAAAAACCAGCCAACAAAGAGGGGGGATTTTCGGTGGATGCATGCATGGAGGACAGGTGTAGGTACAACAAGGACAAGTGTAATTGTGGAGGAGACAAGTGTCCACCATGCTTCACCTCATTCATGCGTTGGCCACCACTCCAGGAGCAACGTGGCCGTTGCTGGCCATGTTTCGGTCAGCATTTCTCCTCATTTGTTGACTCAAGTGTCGACAATGTGGAGTGGCTTTGGGCCGGTGGTTTTGCCACTTACTACTCTAATTACACGGCCCAATATCTTCTCTAATTATTGGCCTTAGTCTCTGCGTATGGGTGAATTAAATGTGGTCTACTTACATGGCCGTGTGATGTCGCAACAATAATCAAGGGAGGTCCAATTTATAGGGCACACAACTAGACGGCCAAATATCTTGTCTATTCTTTCTCATGGAGCAAATCTCAGTCTTGCCAGTAATGGTACATAGGCAAATCCTTGTCGAGACTATAATTTCATACGACGATTAGATCATTCCCATATGTGATCCATTGGTCCGATGGTGATTATAAAGTAATGTCCGCACAGGACACTATTGGCATCCTCCCAACGATACTCCTATCTGTTAGTCATGGTCATCGCACGTTTGGGCTTATAATTCTTCACATCCGCCCACATGCTTTTGAACCATCCTCATGCATCATCGAATTTTCTTTTGTTAGCCGCCTATAAGTAAATGGACAGCTTCCAATGGCCGATCCTCGGATGTTTCTTCATTAGCGTACCTGAGTTGGTAGGGCTGAAAATCACTTGGAATGAGTCTTGGTCTCTCGTGAAAGATTTCCGATGAGACTATAACTTATATGAAAATCGGATTCATTGATAAACATAATGCACTTGTCCCACGATGATACAAACTAATGTTCGTATATAACGCCAATATCATAATCCAGCAATACTCTCATCATTTAATCCTGGACCATCGTGTATCTAAGGATCGTTACGAAATTTAGGATGCCACAGCAGAGACAGCCGCAAGCGACGGTGAGAGACGGCCAGAGAAAGAGTATAGACTAAGGTGAGGGCCGCCTCTGTGATGCTGTGATGGACAGTGACGAGGCTACAGCTGCGAGGAAGAGGAGAGGAAGGCGGTCGTGTGGCAAGGAGGAGAGGAGAAGGATCAAGAGGAAGGGGGTCGTGCGGCGAGCTGCAAGGAGGAGAAGGATGGAGAGGAAGAGAAGAGGAAATGTCATGCGGTGAGCGGCAAGCAGTAAAGGAGCTAGGGTTTTGATAAAAAAAAAAACTCAAAAATAATATAAAAGGGGACTCTGTCACTCTGATGGGCTGCATGACTTTTAATTCGAGGGGGGAGGGGAAGTGACTGGACAACCGGTGGTGGGGAGGGAAAGAAAAATAAATTTGGGGGTGGGGGAAATTTGGGGATGGGGAAATGGACGATGGTGGAGAGGGAAAGAAAAATAAATTTGGGGGTGGGGGAAATGGACAAGGGAAAGAAGAGTGGGAGTGGGGATTTTTTTTTTAATTGAAAAAATAAATAAATGAGTTTAAAAAATGATTTTAAAAAATAAAAGTATTGAATTTGAATTAAATTAATTAAAAATAAAAATATTCATTTAATATATAACGTGTCTCAATTTGTTAGAATTCTCTATTTTAAAGAAATAACGTGTTGACGTGTCGTGTCGTGTCGCCGTGTCCATGCTACCTAGGTTGCTAGCACCGTCACCCATTCTTGCCCTTTTTCTTCCTAAATTCAGACATCCATTCTCCCTCCAAAAATAGACCTACAATGCCACATTTTTTCCAAACTAGATTCATCAATAAAAGGGCAATTGATTCGCTTTGATCAGGTGGTCGAATGCTTGATCTGAACGGGTTTTGATCCGAATTTGTGTTTCTCTCTCAGAGCAACCTTCGAGGCCACCCCTTGTAAAGTCACACGGGTCCGGCCTTTATCCAAGGTAGGTGGACTATAGCCGTTTTTGCGTACTACCGAGGGCATTTTCTTTCTATATATTAGCTTGCTGACACCATAATCTAAGTTAGGAAATGGTTTCTGAGAGTTCTCGGCTTGGAAAAGAATATAACAGGCATGATGAGGTCAAAAGTATGGAGAAAAACTGCGGTCAATTAGCCAGTTATCATCTTGCGAATCACGAGTGAATACCACTTCTCTTCATCATGACGTCAAGTGATCCTCCCCAAGAAAACCCTTCCCAGCTTTCTTGCTCGCATACTCTCCCGTAGCATATCGCCTCATCGCTGTTTCGATCATCAACGTCAAACGCAACGTCAAAACCAAGCAAACTGAAGCGATAGGCCAAAGTGGAAATGTAACGAAAGATCAGATCCCTCTTTTACAGTCACCTGAATGTCTTTTAGTTTGTCCCCAAGTACGTTACATCATACGTACATATACCTTTGCAGAGATATAGCTATTTATGTGGAGAGAGTATCTGCATAGATCGCGTGCCGCTCTTATCATATGTGAGTATTTCTCTGGAACTACTTGGTTGCTGTATACATAGCCCGTTGATGTCTAAGAATTTCCCTTCTCGTGACAAAAAATATATAAACAAAAAATTTCTAATTTTCGAATTACGGAAGCGAACCTGTGGCTGGCTTTGCTTCCCGTCGAGGGTTTCGGCTGATATTTCTAGAACGCTACAAGGTTGCTAGAAAACGAGAACGTATGTCCCGCTCAATCAAAAGAAGAGGCGCGAGAAAAGACCAGGCGTCGTAGAAAATTAGAAGAGAACTAGATTCGTCCAGTATCAAATTCTTTCGGAGTCTTTCAGGAACGTAGAGAATTACAACCCTTGTTGAAACTCGGTTTGATCGAAAATTTGAAGCCATGTGCATGTAACTGTGCGCGTGTTTGAAAGAAGCTTCCTTTCATTCTTCTCTTTGTTCTTTTCGCAGGTCCATAACTTGCACGGATCGTCCATTTCAAGCAACGACAACCCATGAACTTTCATCTGGAGCTTTTCCGCCATACATAATAAATTTCCAATCTTTCCAAACTCTCTCCTGCAGGTTGGGTCTCAACAATGTCGCAATCGCAACAAGTCGTCCCTCGCCTTCTCTCATCGATCCTCATCCTTGCCGTGCTGTTGTTGCCCCTATTGTAAGAGTTTTTTTTCTAATGTGGACTAAATTAATTGATATTGTAATTTACTGTTTTTACGGCTACCGTAAAACAGGGTTGGTCTAAGGTGAGATAGAAGGTTTCTTAATTAGTCTAATATGGGCTGGCTAGTGTGGGCCGAGTTGAGCCTGGCCCGTAATGAGGAGGACTGGCTGGAAACTCTATAAATAGTGCTCAAGTCTCTCCTCTAACCCTAATTCTCACATGTATCCTCACCTAAGGAGCGTTTACCTAACGCTGCATGTGAGGGGGCCGCCTCATTGAGCCGAGCGATACGGAGGGCAATAGAGGAGAATGACTTGATGCGTAAATCCCCTTGATATATGTGGGTAATCCTTATTCGCTTCCGCTTATGTTCGATGGATCCCAAAACAGGTGCGTTAATCTTTCGACTCAATTATGCATGTTCTTGTTCTGGTTATGGAGATCTTGGGGTTGCGCAATTTGCGTCCAACATGTGGTATCAGAGCAACCGTAACCCTAGAACTTGAACGCATAAAGTTTTTGCCCTAATTTGTGATTTTTGAGATTTTTTATTCAATAAAATTAAATTAAATCACAAATTCGGAATGGGCTCGACGAGACGAGCAAGAGGGTCGGCGGCGCGTCGCCGGGGGATGCCGCACGCGCCCCCACGCGCGGCCACGCGCGGCCAGGGCGTCGAACGCGCCCCGCGCGTGAGATCCACGCGCCGTGCACTCAGGCGGCGCGTGAGGGCGCGTGGAGCGTTGGATTTGCGCGTGGCTGGTGGCGTTGGATTCGTATGGCCGTCCTCTACGTCGTGGTGTGTTTATTTTACATATTTGATAATTTTATGGATTTGAAAATACATACGAAACCCTAAATACGTGTATTTTTGCGTATTTTTCTTGTATTTTATGTGATTTTGGAAATACAGGTGATGAGTTACTAGTATGTTATCACATAATAAAAGGTGTGATTCATCAACAAAAATCAAACTTTATTGTGAACTGAAGCTGGCTTAATGCGATACAATTCATATGACATTGTATTTGAGTTATGTATTGAGCTGATGAGAAACAATAAAGATTATGAAATTTTTGTTACTCAAGTATACTCCTTTACACACTGGTAATCTTTGAATGATGGACAACTTAAGGACTCGTGACCAAACCGATTGTACTGATTAACACATCTGCTGAATGTGGGTAATGCATATCAATTAAGTTACTGTATATTGTACATGAACTCATCTGGTCACTTGTTAATGTCTATCGAGTTAAATAGTTTTTTATGGTAAGGGAGTATGGCAATATTTATGCAGAGCAATAGTATCTACTGTTGAATTTTTAGATATTTGGTTCCCTGATTTGACTCAATTAATAGGCCCTTTGGTTGATTACAATGATAATTTGTTATTTAAAAATTGGCTAATAAATCAGTTGTTGGCCTTGGAGTCATGTTTTGCCATATGAAACTCATGAGCAACAAGTTTGTCAATCTGGAGTACCCTGTATTGCTATTGATATTAACTTGTGAGGGATCCTTTGGATCGGCATTCTTTTGATGTTGTTATAATAATCAGTAATCGGGGTGCACAAAAGATGATTGCTTCTATGTTATGAGAAGTTTCTCGTGTTGCTGTGATCGTTGATCTCATTAGAATCTGTCTTTCAGATTCGTTATATATATAATCTTTATTTATCAATATATGTATAAATAAAGATTTTATTAATGAATAAAGCAATGTAATTAGCATGATATGTGATTTTGGTGATATGATTGATGCCCCTATCACTACAGTCAAAATCACATGCATATGGTGTATGTGAGGAGTAAAGTTTATATCCCTGGTATGAGAGAATTTCAATGATTCAATTGAGTAGTGACCGCCAAAGTGGCACGCTTGATTGGGTTTGAGAAATTTCGGTCTCGTATGATGATTGGGATGTCTCCTGATTTAATGCGTGGTCATACTCCCAAAGGAGGTGATTGTGTATTAGTTCATGGAGGGATACATGATAGTGTGGTGGAGGAGTGACCGATCCTAATGGTTCATATGCCCAAAGGTGATGAATTCACGAAGATTGGAATATATTCTCATAACCCTTATCATGTGGGGAGTGTACAATTGCATGTCATGTATTCTGCCCAAAGGTGATTATGTGATTTTGCATGTAACTCTCTGGATGTGTACTTGTACGTCAAGTTACACGGTACTCACATGATGCTAATTATATACATTGCTTGGTTTTCAGTCACCTTTTATGTGATTAATGACTCCACTATTATTGAGGTTTTTTACTGCTTCAAATTTTAAGTTGTGGACATATGATTTGTTGCTTGAGAAAAGAGCAATTGAATTTGTTTACTGTCCATGAAGCGTTATATTTTGGAACACTTGAAAAGAGGTTTGCCTATGGACTGCACTGCTATAAGATGATGGAAGCCTTAGTTGCTTGAAATTATGTCTTGTCTGATATTGAAATTAGGACACATCTGCAAAAAAATTGTGTTTAAGTCCTAATGACATATACATCTCGTATATGATTAAAAGGTTGTCAGGTTTAACAGTGGCAATGAGTATTTTGGCAAGTATGACAATGCGAAATAGCTTAAAGGATCATTTGTCAAATACTTGGTAGATTGGGGTGGTAATTTAACTACTATACCTGAAAATCCTGACAAAAAGATTTGGGCGAAAGGCATAAATGCACCATATTGAACATGGTGATGAGTATGATTAGTAAGACTAATTTATCTGGTCTTTTGTGGGCTGATATTAGGAAAGCAATTTTTTCATATACAAAATGGATATTGATTTAATGACCCTAAAGAAAGTGCAATAATTATGGAATCACATACTCTAAAGTTTATAAAGATTGACGTAATTATAGAGGATAGCCGCTCTCAGACTATTAAAGATAATAGTATGATGGATGTTATTGTGTTTTTGTCTTTACCTATATAAACAATTGTGGAATCTCCTGTACCATAGACTAAACTTGTTGAGGTTCAAGGTACTATTCTTGATATAGTTTATAATGAAATTTCTTAAACCTCTCAAGTGCAGAATGAAGTGGTTACAGCTTTATTAAGGAGATTTGTTAAGGAAAGACGATCAGTTATACCATTAGACTATATAGTCTGTTTGTGAGAGCATGATTACAATATCCACTATATGGTTGATGTAATGACATATTTATAAATGTCGTTTCTTATTCTCAATCAAGTATGTGATTAGATACCATAAAAGGCGATATACAATCTATGAAACATGTTTGGAAACTTATTGACTTGTCTAAAGATGCACAAGTTTATTAGTTGCAAATTGGCGTACAAAATTAAAAGGATTTCAAAGAAAAACTGTGAAGTTTAAAATTGGAAGCTAAAGTTTTTACTCTGAAAGATGGGTGGATTGTTTATAGTGAAGAAATAACTATTTCTTTAAAAGATTCTTTCAGAGTGAATGTGGCATGCAGCATTAATAGTTTATTTATTTATTTATATATGGAGTTGCGCCAAATAGATACAAAATCTATATTGTGCAATTGGAGAATTTTGCAATAAATGTTTCGAATAAACTTGTGTGTAGATTGAAAAGTCTTATTCATGGTCTTAAGTAAGTTTCCAGACAATATTATTAAAGTTTCATAGTGTTGTTATTTTGTTCAATTAGGAACAAGGTAATTCAATATACTGCAAGGTCAGTGGGAGGAAATTTATTTTTTCTCATACTTTATGTACATAATATTTTGCTTACAAGTTGTGACCTTGAGACATCTTATATCTTTTGTACTGAGTTCTGTAAGGATTGTTTTTGTCATATTATATTAGATTTTCTCGGAGGACATTTGCTGATTGTATATTGGAAATATTCAATATACATCATTGCAAGCCAGGAATTGCTCATGTTGTTAAAGGTGATGGATTGAATCTATCACATTGTCCTTATTTAGATATTGAGAAAATCTAATTAAATTGAGTACCTTGTGTCAGTGCACTTAAAAGTATAATGTATGCTTTGATTTTGCACTAGATTAAATATCGTCTTTGTGACGGGACTTCTAGGCAGATATCGATCAAATCTAGGATGCGATCACTAAGTTGCTGCCAAGAAGATTTAAAGGTACTTAAATAAGACAAAATATTATTATATGCTAATTTATAGACATGTACAATTCTTGCAGTTAGTGTGGTATTTAGATATAAACTTTGCTGGCTATTCTGATGACATGCAATCAATAACGAAATACATATTTATGTTAGCAGTAAGTGCAGTAAATGAAGTTCTATGTTATCTTCTACTATGTATGCAGTGTTAGTAACATTCTTTTAGGTTGTTACTTGGGCTATTAGGCTCCTGAACCTCATGAAGGAGTTGATTGTTTTAACTTTATGGATAGATTCATACAGTTGTATTGAGATAATAAATTTGTAGTATTATTTATTTACTACAGAGGTCTCAATGGGTCTAAATATATGGTGGTCAAAATTTTTTTGACCATAAAGAAACGGTACAGAAATGTGACTTATAATATAACATATTTTCACAGATGATGTGGTTGCAGATCCACTAACTAAAGGCCTACACCCATGTGTATTTGAGTGACATGTCATTAGCATGGGGCTAGGAGTATCTTCGGATACTGTTGTTTAGTGGGAGCTATTTTGGCTTTACTTCCGATAAAGTTCACATCGTGGTTCGTTACACTTTGTAACGGTTTGATATGTATCAACTTTTGCATTCAATAAAATATTTTGAATGTGTTGTTATTATGTTGAATACATATTGATAAAGTCTCAAGGGATTGTATAAACCTTGAGTGAAGGCTAGGGGCATCCGGGCATCCGGTTATTAGCCTTGTGCATATGTCTTGTGATACATAAAGAAAGGTTAACCATAAGGACAAGACATATGTGGGTTCATTGGAACCATAAAGCATTCTCTAGTGGCACAAGTTTTTGTGTCGCCTAAAGTTAAGAGAATGGTGACTGACAAATGGGATCTCTCTATGAGAGATGTTATCCATTTGCCACACTACCATATTGAATCCATATCAATAAAATATGGGCTGGCTAGTGTGGGCCGAGTTGAGCCTGGCCCGTAATGAAGGGGACTGGCTGGAAACTCTATAAATAGTGCTCAAGTCTCTCCTCTAACCCTAATTCTCACATGTATCCTCACCTAAGGAGCGTTTACCTAACGCTGCATGTGAGGGGGGCCGCCTCATTGAGCCAGTGATACGGAGGGCAATAGAGGAGAAGGACTTGATGCGTAAATCCCCTTGATATATGTGGGTAATCCTTATTCTGCTTCCGCTTTATGTTCGATGGATCCCAAAACAGGTGCGTTAATCTTTCTACTCAATTATGCATGTTCTTGTTCTGGTTATGGAGATCTTGGGGTTGCGCAATTTGCGTCCAACACCTATCCCATGCGGACGTCGGCACCGCTGGTCACTATGATCCTCCATATACGCGTACGTGCGTTTGTTATCTCGTCGGCTCTTAATTTCTGCTATATCTCCAGGCCACATTACTCCAATTTGAGCTTTGTTTATGTATTGATACATTATGGGTAATATGATTGCAGCGACTGCTTGCTTTGGGTACGACCCATTGCAATTCCCGTCGAGCTTCCTGTTTGCGGCCGCTGGGGAAGGGATTTGGGACAACGGCGCCGCTTGCGGGAGGCAATATTGGGTCCGGTGCATAAGTGCCGACCGGCCGAAGACTTGCAACCCAGCCCAGTTGGTCCAGGTCAGGATCGTGGACCGGGCACTCAGTGGGGTCTCCCAATCCTCGTCAGACCACGCCACCATCGTTATGTCCAAGACTGCGTTCGAGGCCATTGCAAATCCATCCGCATCATCTGTAAACGTCGAGTTCGTACAGTAAGTAGCTAGTTCTTTGATTGGACTATTGTTCATTATTTTGCTCTCAATTTGTGTCTCTGTAGATCTGTCTCAATTTTGAGAAGTTCTTGGTGATCGTTGTGCGATTTACATGTAGGGTTTGAAGTGATCAAGATGATACTTTGGAAGGAAGCAAAGTAGGGTATGGGAGACCAAATTGATACCTTCTTGTTGAGGGTTTACATATTATACTTCGATAACAAGACATGATACATTGTAATTGATTATGATATTTTATTATATTTTATTATATAGGAATGAAGGTGCTCTTGGCTCGACATCCTTTGTTCTGTTCCACTCAAGCTGAAATTGTATAAATTTATTCCCTTACTACCCAATCTAACATACTCAGCAACTATAGCTCAAGTCCCAACAACTGATGGGCCCGAATATAATGTTATTATAAGTGACTATGTTCCTTGCATCAAAATTAAAATGGATGGATATTGCCGAAACATAGTTGCCAACTATATGATCTATTACATTGGTATTTAAAATTGATGCTCCTAATTAGGCTTTCTTCATAACTTAAGTGCTCATATAAAAACTAAAGCCTTCATATTGGCAATATAACTTTTGGCCAAGGAAGATGAAAAAATATCTAAAAAAATGCAAAGGAAAAAAGGGGAAAATTACCAAAAAGTCATAAACCTATGGCATTGGTACCAATTCGGTCATAAACCTTTAATCGGACCAATTTAGTCATAAACCTTTTCATATTAGTATCAAATTAGCCCATCCAATTAATTTATGTAAGAAATTACTGACGTAGATGCCGATCGTCCTACGTAATACAATCAATATTAGCATAGAAATTTTTAATATGCTTTTAGCTAGTCGCTAGCCATTGGCCATAGGCCATGACTGACGAGGGTTGGCCTTGCCTCGGCAAGAGTCACCTTTGTTGACCACGAGTGAGGGTAAGCCTCGCTAGACTACACCTGGGCTAAAGCAAGCGCAAGCATGACCCTTCTGACCAACGCTTGAGGCTAGCCCTTGTTGGGCCGCGCCTGGGTGAAAGCAAGTGCAAGCATGACCCCCTTGCTAGATTTGGCAAGGCCGCCCCAACCTGGACAATGGTCAAACTCGCTAGATCTGGCAAGAGGGGCCTCGCCAACGCTCACCCTTGCTTAGGCGCGATCTAGCAAGTTGCAGGTGAGGCTAGCCCTCACCAGCCACAAGTGAGGATTAGCCTCGCTGAGCCGTGCCTAGGTGAAAGTAAGGGTCGGCAAGGCCCCCTTTGCTAGATTTGGTGAGGCCACCTTGTTTTGGGCAAGGGTCGACCTTGTGAGATTTGGTGAGAGGGGCCTCACCAGCGCTCGCCCTTGCTTAGGCACAGCCCAACAAGGCCAACCCTCATTGATGGTCGGCAAGGGTCACCCTTGCCAACCATTGGCCAGTGGTCAATGACTAGCCACAGGCAAAAAGAAAAAGGGAAAGTAGAAAAAAAGAAAAGAGAAATAAAAAATATATTTTTAAAAATTTAAAAAAAAATCACAAAATTAATAAAATACTATTAAAAATGTCTATGTTAGCATTGACCGTGTCACCAATTAGAAGAAATTTAGAATTAAAATTGAAAAATTTAAGATTAAATCGATATCAATATAATAATTTAAGATTTTTTTTTTGGTACTTTTCCCCCCAAAAAAGGAGTACATGTATCAGTTATGGTGTGTTTGTTTGAGTGAAAGAAAATTTTCGCATATTTATTTTTTGGACTATAACACATCCCTCAGTAACCAGCCGGGTGACTGATCAAGCGGTCTACTCTGGGTTAAGGTGTATCGCCCGTCTGGGTTAAGGTGTATCGCCCGTCTGGAACTTCCCTACTTGCACCTTATGAGGCTGCTGTGGGTAATGGGTGCTTTGTCGGCGCTGTCGAGCGAATATTCTAGCGGCGGGCGACGTCGGCCCCAATCCCGTTTATGCACATAAAGAAAATAGTCAGATAACGAATAACGTAATTTTGGAATCCTCTTGACCTTTGTTGGTGGCCACAGCATTCAAAATGGCTCGTCACCCTATACCTTGATTCGATGCATAATAGGCATGTTCGCACTCATAAAAACCTATAGTAGAGGACCGGGACTTAGAAATTTAATGAGTCAACACTCGATATCAGATCCTTAGATTCTCCATCTCCATAAAAAAGAACAGAACATGAAAATCCACCCGACATTTAACACCTCTCCGCTGGTCAAAATAGCCTAGGGATCGAATTCTTCGTCTGGAAAGGTGTCCCGAATATATGCTCCCACCTTTCACATTTCCGCGAGCATCTACGATCACGTTGAACTCAGAGATCGCACTACGCAACAGAAGCTAGTAAAATGCCCAGAAAAGTCGGACAGCTAATCGATGTTCATTGAAAGGTGGCTAAGGGTAGTGAAGTTTTTACCTCTCCGTCCACGACATCTACACCGAGAAGTGGTTGATTAAGGTAGTGAGGAGTTGAATCTGGTCTTTTTCGATATATGCTTCTCCTGATTCAAATGAGCTCTCGCAAGTAGAAATGCATATGGAGGGTTTAAGATACTCATCGGCGACCAGCCAATTAAAGACAATCAGATAGATAGAAGAAGAAACATTTCATGCCTTGAAGATCAGTCAAACGTCCAGGACTCCAAAGAAGGTTCAAAATACAGACTGGTAAGAGATGCTTAAAAAGGAATGAACCATGGATATTGGATTCAAACTCCTAAGCCGCCATACATTTCCCCATAGTCCAGCTCTAGCTATAACATCCAATATCCAGAGGTTCCAATAATCTACTTCCATCTCTCTAATATCAAGCTAAAAGATTTGCACAAACTTACACTAGGCTAGAAACAAATCAAGTTACCTTTGAGACTTCCACTGGCAACTGATGGATCTCGTCCATCCATGGATCCTTCTCTTTTGCGGGATTCACGGTGCGAAGAGCCTTCCAAACAGGCCTGTTGCACTTGAATCCCGAACCAAAACCTATCTGCCATGTCCTGTCCCCTCTCTTGATCCTTCCTTTGGCTTCACTGTAAGCGAGTTCATATTAAAGAGAGCTGTTCGATGTGTTGCCGAACTGGTTAAGGGTCATTCTCGAAGGTTCCATGTGCCAATCTAAATGCTGCAGATTCTTCTCTAGTTCATCGAGCACTGCTCTTCCACCAGCGTGAATACAGAAATGCTCGAAGGCCAATTTGAAATCTGGGATGTACGGCTTCAATTTCAGCCAAAAGTTTGAACTTAACCGCAGAGTTGGTGAGTCCATTTTCAGATTGGATTTCAGTTTGGTCTAGTGTTGTACAATGTTGTCAAAGTTGGAAATTTGATATTCACTTGCATTTGATATTTCTTGTTCGGAATTAGCATAGAAACCTTGTCCTTTCTAAGAAAAAACTGCAGAATGACTCTTGGTGAAGGATATTTTGCTGCGAGAACAAAACTGGTGAAACACTGACATTTGGGGGCTATTTGGTAACGGTTCGGGGAACACTGTTTCTGTTCTTTTGTTTCCCGGAACAGCAATAGAATAGAAAGGCGTTTGGTTATTTTTTTGTTCTCAGGAACAATTTGTTTTGGGAAATAGATTTATAACATAAACAAGAAAAAAAGAAAATCGTTTCCTTGTTTCCGGGAACAACTCAAGAAACAAGCCTTTTCTTTTCTTTCATTTTCTCTTCCTTTCTTCTTCCCTAGCTGGTCATTGGCTTGGTGATGGCCGATGATGTGCCAGATGAGGCCCGGCAACCTCACCGGAACCTCGTTGGCCCCTAGCGAGGTCGCCCGATCTCCCCTACATCCAACAAGGCTCGACCTCGCTCGGTCACCGCGAGGTCAACGTCTCCTAGGTTGGCGTCACCTGGCCTCGCGGTGACCGAGTGAGGCTCAGCCTCACCAGATTTGGGTGAGGTTGAGCTTGCCCAACCACAGTGAGGCTAAGCCTAGCTTAGCCAAGGCGAGGCTTGATCTCGCTCTACCATTGAGAGGCCGACCTTGTGGTGGTCGGGCGAGATTGCCTTGCCCAGCCAAGGCGAGGCTAAGCCTCACTGAGCCACGGTGAGGCTCGGGGGGACCTTGTCGGTGGCCGGCGAGGCTCCCCCGAGGTTGGCAACCTCGTTTGGCCAATTGCCGGTCAACCATGGCCAAGCCGGCAACCGGCTAAGAGGAAGGATAAGAAAAAATAATGAAAGAAAAAAGAAAAAATGCAATAAAATTATTAATATATTAAAAAAAAATTTTAAGTCACAAAAATATTTAAGGTTGTACTAAACATGATTTTGTTTTCGGAACATAATTTTTTTATAATACCAAATGCCTTAAAATACTCAAAAATTGTTTCCAATAATAGAAATAGAAAAAAATATTTGAAAAGAAACTGTTATCAGGAACATAAACGTTTCCATACGCACCCTTGTTGACCAGCTTATGTACATTTAGAAAGGCTCGTCACCCTTTACATTCGACAATGAAGATTCCAGATCCTCAATGGTGAAGCCACGCATAATGAATCAACACCCAATATCAAATTCTAAGTTGCCTATATTCTCTGTCTACATGAAAAAGAACATAACATGGAAATCTACTTGACGATTAATATCTCTCTGCTACGCGCAAAGATGGGGAATATTTAATAGCTTTCACATCTCTTGGAAGTCACAAAGTCCAAACCTAGAGGGTAGTGATTAGAACTCAGATAAGACATTTTTAGTAGGTGTGAAACCCTATAATAATTTTGGAGAGGGTTGCCAATACCGATCATCCATTCTTGCCCTTTTTCTTCCTAAAATTAAACATCCATTTTTCCTCCAAAACTAGACCCCCAATGCCAGCTTTTTTCCAAACTAAATTCATCAATAAAAGTGTAATTGATTCGGTTTGATCAGGAGGTCGAATGCTTGATTTGAACGTAACCAATTTCGATTTGAATTCATGTTTCTCACTTAGAGCAACCTTCAAGGCCACCCCTCATAAAGTTACACGGAGTCAGGCCTTACCCAGGGTAGGTGGACTATAAGCGTTTTTGCATACTGCCGAGGGCTTTTTCTTTCTGTATATTAGCTTGCTGACACCAGAATCAAGTTAGGAAACGGCTTCTGAGAGTTTTCGGCTTGGGAAAGAATGTAACAGGCATGATGAGGTCAAAAGTACGGAGAATAACCGCGGTCGATTAGCTAGTTATCATCTTGCGAATCACGGGTCAATAATAAATGCCACTTCTCTTCATCATCACGTCAAGTGATCCTCCCCACGAAAACCCTTCCCAGCTTCCTTGGTCGCATTCTCTCGTGTAGCGTATGTCTAATCGCTGTTTCGATCATCAACGTCAAACGCTACGTCAAAACCAAGCATACTAAAGCGATAGGCCGAACTGGGAATCTAAGGAAAGATCAGATCCCTCTTTTACAGTAAGCTGAATGTCTTTTCGTTTGTCCGCAAGTGCGTTGCATTATACGTACATATACCTATGCAGAGATATAGCTACTTATGTAGGGAGAGTATCTCATAGATCGTATAGCGTTCCTTTTGTATGTGAGTATTCTTCTGGAGCTACTTTGTTGCGGTATATATAGCCCATTGATATATCAGAATTCCCTTCTGTGACAAAGAATGTGTAAACAAGAAATTTCTATTTTTCTATTTACCGAAGCAAACGTGTGGCTGGCTTTGCTTCGCGACGAGGGTTTCAGTTGATATTTCTAGAACGCGACAAGGTGCGAAATTTCGAACCCACGTGCGTGAAATTGTGCGCGTGGTTGGGAAAAGGCTTCCTTTTATTCTTCTCTTCGTTCTTTTCCCAGGTCCAAAACTTGCACAGATCGTCCATTTCAAGCAACGACAACCCATCAACTTTCATCTGGAGCTTTTCCGCCATGCATAAAAGATTTCCAATCTTTCCAAACTCTCCTGCGGGTTGGGTCTCAACGATGAAGCAATCGCGACAAGTCGTCCCTCGCCTTCTCTCATCGATCCTCATCCTCGCCGTCCTATCGTTGCCCCTATCCCATGCGGACGTCGGCACTGCTGGTCACTATGATCCTCCATATACGCGTAAGTACGTTTGTTATCGCATCGGCTCTTAATTTCTGGTATATCTCCAGGCCACGTTACTCCAATTTGATCTTTGTTTATGTATTGATATGTTATGGGTAATATGATCGCAGCGACTGCTTGCTTCGGATACAACCCATTGCAATTCCCGTCGAGCTTCCTGTTTGCGGCCGCTGGGGAAGGGATTTGGGACAACGGCGCCGCATGCGGGAGGCAATATTGGGTCCGGTGCATAAGTGCTGACCGGCCGAAGACTTGCAACCCTGCCCAGTTGGTCCAGGTCAGGATCGTGGACCGCGCACTCAGCGCGGTATCTAGATCCTCGTCGGACCGCGCCACCGTTGTCCTGTCCAAGACAGCATTCGAGGCCATTGCAAATCCATCCGCATCATCTGTAAATGTCGAGTTCGTACAGTAAGTAGCTGGTTCTTTGATTCGACTATGGTTCAATTTTTTCCTTTCAATTTATGTCTCTGTAGATTTATCTCCATTTTGAGAAATTTTGGTAATTGTTGGGTGATTTACATGCAGGGTTTGAAGTGATCAAGATATACTTTGGAAGCAAAGCAAAGTAGGGTCTAGGAGACCAAATTGATACCTTCCTGTTTAGGGTTTACATATTATACTTGGATAACAAGACAAACATAGTAATTGATTCTGAAACAAGTATATATATATATATATATATATTCCCTTACTACTCATTCTAGCATTCTCCGCCAACTATAAATGGAGTCGCAACAATTGAATGGCTCGAATATGATGCTATTATAATTGACTATGCTCCTTGCATCAAAGTTAAAACGGATGGATATTACCAGAAATATAGGATACGCATGATAACCATTTTGTCTCTCTATTTTTTTTTTCTTTTCTATGTCTGGGAATAGGTTTAGAACAAAAATCTATTTGATAAAACAATTTCATTTTTCTATTTTTGGAACAAAATTTTACTCCTAAAATAGATTTGGAATAGAAATTAGCAATTAGAATTTTTAACTTTTCTATCTCTTGAATAAAAGTGAGAAATGAAAAACTGTTTTTATCGTTCACTTTTGTCATCGTCCGTAGCCCACCCTCCACCCATCACCGCCCATTGGTCGTCAGACACCCATCGCTAAACACGGGACGCCAACCGCCAGTCACTAGATGCCCGTTGCCGATCACCTGCCACCGCCACTTGAGAGGGAGGAATTTTGTGTCGTTATCAAACGAATTTCTATTCCAATTATATAAATTTTGTATTGTTATTAAACGTGTATTTTTGCTCAAAAACTCGTTCAAAGAATAGAAATTAAAAAAAAAAAAAATATCAATTTCTAGCAATAAATTGATTTCTGGAACAAAATTGTTACCATTCACATCCATAGTTGCCAGCTATATGATTTATTACATTGGTATTATAATTAATGTCCCTAATTAGGCTTTATTCATAACTTAAGTGCTCATATAAAAAGGAGGAGGGCACGTATCAGTTAGGGTATGTTTGTTTGAGTGAGAATTTTTTGCATATTTATTTTTGGACTATAACACATCTGGTTTGTTGAAAATAAAAAGCCAACGGACAACCATTTACACTAAAAAGTAATGCATGCTTAAAGTTAGGAAAATGTATTCCCTAACTTGAAAAGAGGAAAAAATATTCCTAGAAAATGATTTTTCGAAAAAACTTTTCCCTGAAATAAACACATCCTAAAAATTGAATTTGGTAGAAAAATCAAGTATTCCAAGGTTAAAGAATCTCGATATCCTTTTACAATCACGATGTCTCCATGAAAATCTTGCTCTGGTGGTCGATCAGCTTGTGTTTGAGCTTGACCACTACGTACAAATGAAAGCCCTTTACCCAATCCCACAGTAACCAAGCCAGGTGATTGATCGAGCATCCAAAGACCCCGGGTTCAAGTGTATCGCCAGTCTTGGACTTCCCCACATGCACCTTGCAAGGCTGCTGTGGGCAACGGCTGCTTCGTTGGCACAGTCAAGCGAATATTCTAGTGGAGGGCGAAGTGGGCCCGAATCCCCATTTTATGCACAAAAAGAAAATATTTAGATAAGGAATAACGTCTTTTTGGAATCCTATTGACCTTTGTTGGCCAGAACATTCAGAAAGGCTCGTCACCCTTTGCCTTGATTCGGCACATACTAGGCGCGTTCAAACTCGTAAAAACCTATCGTAAAGGACTGGGATTATACATTCAACGGTGAAGATTCGGGATCCCGGATGGTGAAGCCGGCATTTAACGAGTCAACGCTCAATATGAAATCCTAAGTTAGATTCTCCATGTCCATGGAAAAGAACAGTAAAATGAGAATCCGCCTGACAATTAACACCTCTCCGCTGGTCAAAAATAGCCTAGGGATCGAATTCTCCGTCTAGAAAGGTTTCCCGAATATTTGTTCCCACCTTTCGCATTCCTGTGTATCCCAAACAGATGAGATCCACGTGAGAAGGAGAATTTCCTGTGAGCATCTACGATCACGTCGAACGCGGACAAACGCAGAGATCGCACTACGCAACAGAAGCTAGTAAAATGCCCAGAAAAGTCGGACCACTAATCGATGTTTCATTTGAAGGTGGCTAAGGTTAGTGAATATTTTACCTCTCGTTCCGCAAAATCTCCCTTGAGAAGTGGTTGATTTAGGCAGTGATGAGTTGAATCTGGTCGTTTTCAATATATGCTTCTTCCGATGCAAATAAGCTCTCGGAAGTAGAAATGCATCTGGATGGTTTAAGACACTTACTGGTAACCAACTAGTTTCAAATTTAGGAAGCAACAACATTTTCTGAGAGCTTTCGTGTCATGTCCGACACTCCTAACACATTCCGACACACGGCCAGGAGGTGTCGGAAAATCCGACACATTCCGACACGCGGTCAATAGGATTTCGGAAAATCCGACACATGGTCAACTCTCCTTAACACAAGTTTGGAATTTCTGACACATGATTTCAACACGCATTGGTCAATTTTAAAAACTTTCAATAAATGTGGAGTCAAAATGTAAATAATAATAATAATAATATAATAATAATAATAATAAAGGGGGAAAGAAAGATTTCTTGTTATATTTGATGGTGAAATGTGGATTTTTTTTTTTTTACTTATTGTTAAATGTTAAATTTATTAGTGGAACGTAGATTGCTTTTTTTTTCCCCTTCAAGTTTTATGGATTATTGGAATAGAATGTAGTTGAATTTGTCAAATTGAAACAATGAATAATATCAACAAATGGTGGATTAATGCTTTTAATGTAAGTTTATTCTATGCTTTTTTTATATTTATTTATTTGTAAATTTAAATCAAATCAATTTGATTGAAATAATCATTAAAATAATAATTCATCACACACACACACACACACACACACATCTAATATATAAAGTGTCTCAACATGTCGAAATTTTCTATTTTTTGAGAAACGATGTGTCGACATATCGTGTCGCGTGTCAGTGTCAATGCTAGTTAGTTTAAGACAATTAGATAGATAGAAGAAGAAACATTTCATGCCTTAGAGATCAGTCAAACGTTCAGGACTCCAAAGAGGGCTCAAAATACTGATTGGTAAGAGATGCTAAAAGGGAATGAACTATGGATATTGGAATCAAACTCCTAAGCCACCATATATTTCCCCAGAGTTCAGCTCTAGCTGTAACATCCAATATACAGAGGGTTCAATAATGTACTTCCCTCTCTTTAATATCAAGCTAAAGGAATTGCATCTCAAAAGCTTTCCCAGTTAACTATTGAAATTAGCAAACTTCCACTAGGGTAGAAACAAATCAAGTTACCTTTGAACTCTAGATGGCCGAGACCTTCGGGACTTCCAATGGAAACTTATGGATCTCGTCCATCCATGGATTCTTCTCTTTGTGGGATGCGAAGACTTCCAAACAGCACTGTTGCACTTAAATCCCAAACCAAAAGCTATCTGCCATGTCCTTTCCCCTGTCTTGATCCTTCCTTCGGCTTCTCTGTAAGGGAGTTCATACCAAAGAGAGCTACTCGATGTGTTGCCGAACCGGTTAAGGGTCATTCTCGAAGGTTCCATGTGCCAATCTGAAAGCTGCAGATTCTTCTCTAGTTCATTGAGCACCGCTGGTCAAATCTTTGGATAGAGTGATGGATTTAATTGGTGATGGGCTTAAGGCCCGTCCGCCCATGCTGGGCCCAAAAAGCCCGGCCCACGGGAATAGGGCCCGTGGATGGGGGAAGGTATAAAAGAGAGGAGAGAGAGAGAGAAGGCACCTGTTGGATTACAATCAACGTACGCTCTCCTCTCCCGCGCGTTTTCTCCCTCTCCAAAAGAAAAGAAAAGAAAAACAGTAAGTGTTTTTCTCCCCTCGTCGGATCGAACAGGATTGAATCGGGCCAAATTTCTTCATCTTCTTCAGCATTGGTGTTTAATCTGTGGCTAACAAGGTACGCTCGAATCCGTGGTGTGCTTTACGATCGGTGATACGTGTTTTCCCGGGCTTCGTCTTCCGCATTGATTTAGGGGTTCGATTTAATGTCCAATCCGGTTTTCGGGGATCCGTTATCCCCAACATTGGTATCAAAGCCCTAGTTCACGTTTTCCCAATCTGGTTTTGGTGTTTTTGATTGAATTTTCGCAAAAAAACGTTCGGCCGTATGGATTGGGCGTGAAATCCCGACACCCGAGCAATGTACGTCGTTTTTTCTGTGTTTGCGTATGTCGAAATCGAAATCTGAAAGCACTGGGTGAAAGGCGACGTCGAGACGAGTCCGAGGAGTGGTCGACCGCCGCCGGGCGACGCCGCACTCGCCCACACGCGCGGCCGGGAGGCGCTGTGCGTGGGCACGACGCGCCCGGAAGCGGCGGCAATGGCGGCGCGTGCGCCACACGCGCCGGGGACGAACCGGCACGTGCGCGCCGGCGACCGGCGAAATGGCACGCGCCGGTCCGCGGACCGACGCGTGCTGACGTCATGCGATGACGTCATCGTGACGTCATCCAACGGTCGGTAACCGCTCGGATGACGTCACCGATGACGTCATCGCCGGCGACGTTTCGCCGGGCGGTCATCGGCCGGCGACCCGACTCGCGGACGCAGGCACGCGCCCGGCACGTGCTGGATGACGTCTGCGTGACGTCATCCCCCGCACGCGCGAGGCATGTGCGGTTGGTCGCGCGAGCGGTTCGACCGGCCCGACCGGTCCAACCGATACGACCCGGCCCGACCGCGGGACGCCCTAAGCACGCGCGAGGCACGTGGCCGGATGACGCGTCGACGTGACGTCATCCCGCGCACGTGCGCGGCACGTGCCGACGGTTTGCCCGAACCGGCCCGACGGCGCGACCGGTCCGACGACCCGTTGACCGTTGACTGACCGTTGACCGACCGTTGACTTTGACCGTTGACCCAAAAAAAAGGGAATTTGTTTCTTTTTTCATGTATGCCTATGTGGTTTATATGTAATCCATTTTTTTTATTATGCATGTGTTGCATGAATTTTGGAAAATTATGTATTTTCCCTAATGTGCATTCTGGATTATAAGTGATCCAATTTTAGTTCTACATTTGTTGCAGGAACTATGATGCGTCATGCACGGATACCTCCAATCCCGAGAACGGACGAGGGAAATGCAAGACTTAAAAGGCTGATGAAAGAATTAGCTGATTATCGGTGGCATGACGGTGATTTAGTATCACATGTGGTCAAGGTCAATCAGATGATACAGGAAATCATCTGGAATGGTTATCTTATGCCGGATTTTGAGAAAGTGCCGGCTATGATGAACACTCTTCCACCTAAATGGCAAGTAGTGTTAGATCGGTTATGGGAGGTCAACGTGGTTCCAGGTTATAGGGAGCTAGTGGAAGCTTTTGTAAGAGAGTACTATAGGATTGAGTTGGCCAAAACTTCAACCCTTAGAATGAGCGCCACATGGCGTAGGGTGAATGCGCCTTGGTGGCGACATGAAAGCTCTCCAAAAGTTTTTCCATGGTTGGCAGATGTGCCTTCGTTTTCTCGGATGTTTTGGTGATAGATTAGAAGTGACATTCCCTGATTATTTCTTAGATTAATTATGAGATTTTTTTATGGATGTAAATATCTCTGTATATATTGCTTAGTGTGATATATTAGTTGTATTATGTTGCAAATATGATTATTCTGTTGAATATAAATTATTATTTGCTTTCTTTTACTTGGCGATTCTTTGTGGGTAGTTAGCTGTGGGTAGTTATAGAAGTTTTTGTAACTTCATAGAACTTATTTTGCATATGACAATTATATTAATAACAATTTTGAGTTAGGATTTTGGATGATGATTGGAAACATAGTGACCTTTTGATTTTGAAACCTTACTTGAAATTGTTCATTGATATAATGGGTCTGTGCAAAAGTAGATGCATAAGTGATAGGCATTAATTATTCGTGCATGTATGTCTGATGTGTTCAAACTGATGGTTTCAGCAACTAAAAACGTGATTGCTGATATGAATGGCAACAATTGTAAAATATTGAATATGAAGATTCAATATGTGCTGGAAAAGCAAGAAACACTAAAAGCTCTTGATCATATTATGGAAAATCTTGAGGATGCTGTGCACCATCTTGAGCTAGTAGAGGACTGCCTAACGGCATTTGAGTTGAGAATAGACATTTGCAATGCTGGTTCTAGCTCAGAAAATGCTATGAGCTCTAAGCGCAAGCATATTGATTCGTTCAATATGTGGACATGCAAAGGATCAAGTCCATATTGCAAGAAATCAAGAGTTAACCAACACAAGAGAGGAAAACGTCCTCAATTGAAGAAAATGTCAAGGGTTAGGTGTTACAATTGTGACAAGAGAGGTCACTATGCTCGCGACTGTCGTGAGCTAAAGAAGGTATACACCTCCTGTACATTTGAGAACTTTGCTTATGTGCCAAGTTCTGTATTATTGGCTGAATCCAATCCTTTGTGGATTGTAGATTCAAATACGACAGACCATGTAAGGAAGGATAGAGGATCCTTCGTGAAATTCCGAAAATACCTATTGGAATTAAGTGGATCTATGTGGGATATAACTCCAGAGCTGAAGTTAAAGGGATTGGCACCTGCCAATCAAACATGCGTGGTGGACGCACCTTGTTCCTACATGATATCCTATATGCTCTAGAGATTCGTCGAAATTAAAATGTCTGTTTTTGATGTTGGTTAAGCTTGGTTTTAGTGTGAACTTACATAATATAAGATGTAGATTTGTATTTGGATACAAACTACTATGATTGTAGTCACTTTCTAGATGGTTTCATTGTACTATATATTGACTGTGGTGATGTCAATATTTGTTATTCCCTTGTTTCACGTCTTCTATTTCATATGATAATGATGTGATTATGTGGCATGCTAGACTTGGTCATATGGGCCTACAACATATGAATAGACTAGCCAAAGAGGGCTTGTTAGGCAACATTGAAAAAGTCAATTTGCCCAGATATGAGCATTGCCTAGTAGGGAAAATCACAAGGAAACCATTTGAAAAGGTAAAAAGAGCTGAATTTCCTTTGCATTTAATCTATTCTGATGTCTGTGGTTCAATGAATGTGAGAGGAAGGCATGGGGCTGTTTATTTCATCACTTTTGTAGATGATTCTACTCGATTCGGATATGTCTATTTGATTTCTCATAAATTTGAAGCATATGTTGTTTCAAAAGGTTTATGAACCTGGTAGAGAATCAATTAGACAAGAAAATAAAAGCATTGAGATCCGATCGAGGTCAAGAATATTTATCTGATGAGTTTAGAAAATTATGTGATGAAAAAGGAATAGAAAGACAGTTGCCTATTCCATATACTGCTCAACAAAATGGTGTTGCGGAGAGAAGAAACAGAACCCTACTGGAAATGGTTAGGTCCATGATGGCGTATGCTAACTTACCTATTACTCTTTGGAGTGATGTGTTGTTAACTGCTGCCTAATACTTAACCGGGTGCCTTCCAAATCAGTTACTTCCACTCCATATAAGTTATGGACATGTAGAAAACCGGACTTAAGTTTTCTTAATCATGAGGTTGTGCTGCCTATACTCATGAGTCCTCTCACAAGTTTGGGAAATTAGGTCCCAAAGGAAATAAGAGTATTTTAATGAGATACTCCGAACACTCGAAAGAGTATGTGTTCATAGGTGAGCAGGAAAGTGGGAGTATAACTGAATTTGAATCACGGGATGTCACATTCTTAGTGAATGAATTTCCTAAGAAGGGCGAAATAGGAGAAGATCACTCCCTATTTGAGACCTTGGATCAGGATAATGATGTTAGTGGAGTTCATCCGAGTGGGAGTAATATGAGAAGTGATGAATTGAATTCAACTCATTCTCAATTACAACCACATGATGAGACGACATCATTATTACCTAATCCAAATGGGAGCATAATGTGAAATGATGTGCTAAGTGTGCAATTTCCCACACGGCGAACAAGTTGCCAAAGTATTCCCCGTCGACATTTTGACATTGAACGGGAAACTTTTATGATTGCTCCGCAAGATGGGAATGAGCCAAGAAATATTAATGAGGCTTCGAATTGCCCTAATAAGAAAAAAATGGATTTATGCAATGAAAGAGGAAATTGAGTCAATAAAGTCAAACCATGTTTAGCAACTGGTTGATCTTCCAAAAGGACGCAAAGCTATTGGGAACAAGTGGGTTCTCAAAATAAAGCAAAAGGCTGATGGCTTGATAGAAAGGCATAAGGCTTGCCTTGTGGCGAAGGGGTATAATCAACAGGAAGGAATTGATTATGAAAGTACATTTTCTCCTGTAGAGTGATTTACCTTGATTCGCATAATTCTAGCAATAGTGGTTAGTATGGATTTTGAGTTACATCAAATGGATGTAAAGAATGCTTTCCTCAATGGAGAATTAGAGGAAGAAGTATATATGGAACAACCTGCTGGTTTCATAGTGAAAGGCCAAGAATAAAATGTATGTCGACTTTGGGGGTCGATATATAGCCTTAAGTAGTCGTCGAGACAATGGTATATACGTTTTCATAATGCCATAATGGCATATGACTTTACAATGATAGATGAGGATTATTGTGTATATATCAAAAGATCCAATGATCAATTTGTGATCATATCATTATATGTTGATGATATACTAATTGTTGGAAGTAATATGGAGTTTTGTTAATGCTGTGAAGAATTCGTTGTCTTCCAACTTTGATATAAAAGACATGGGTGATGTTGCATACATTCTTGGAGTTAAGATTCAAGATTGCAAACCCATAGACACTCCTATTACAAAAGGTGAAGGATTGAGCCATAAACTGTGTCCAAGGACTCCACAAGAGAAGGAACAAATGAAACATGTTCCTTATGCTAGTGCTGTTGGAAGCTTTATGTACGCTATGATGTGTACAAGACTTGACATATGTTTTGCAGTTGGAATGGTGAGTAGGTACCAATCCAATCCAGGTCAAGCACATTGGAAAGCCGTTAAGAGTATACTGAGGTATCTAAAGAGAACTGCTGATTATACGATGAGTTATTAAGGAAAGGATCTGCAACTCAAAGGCTATTTTGATATTGATTGGGAATGAGATTTAGATGAAAGAAAATCTATCTCTGGGTTTGTTTTCTTACCGAATAATGGCACCATATGTTGGAGCAGTAAGAAACAAACATGTATAGCCTTGTCCACGATGTAAGTTGAGTTCGTGGCATTATCAACAGCAGTATAAGAAGGTGTTTGGCTTAAGAGATTTTTTGGATCATTTAGGTGTTATTGGAAGTGCTGCAGATTTGTTATTCGTTAACTGTGATAGCCAAGCAGCAAAAGGGTACACCAAAGATCCAAAATATCATGGCAAGACCAAACCTATAGATACCAAGTATAATTTTCTCAAGGATATGATTGCACGAAAAGAGGTGAACTTAGAGTACATACTACGCATAGAATGGTAGCAGATCCTATGACAAAGCCAATACCTAGAGATGTGTTTTGTGGCTATATGAAATCTCTAGGATTGTGTAGAGGCGATGTATCTTGAATATTGTTATTTCCCTAAGTGTTCACATTTGATGAATTTATGTTTTCATCATTAATGCCTATGAATCTTTGTTTGATCTTTATGCATCTTAATGCTCAGTGCATTACTTTAAATTAAGAGAAGTATGTCGGACAGATATAAGATTAGCCCACTCACACGGGTAATCGCCTCTGTTTACTGTGTGATAAATAGATATGAGACTGTTTTTAAGCTTATTGTCTAGGTGATAATCGAGAGCTCAAGCTTAAAACACGTATGTCGCCTTAACTAGGTGTTAAGATGAGGACATAATTATTACGATGTCCGAAAGTAAAATACCCCACATATTTTACTTTATCTGTCCAAGATGCCAGATGTGAGTTCTGATGAATTTTGTGAATGAGTAGATACGTGAACTCAAGTTAGACATTGGGTATGTCTGAACTATCATCTGTACGGTATTGAAAGGTGTAGACATACGCTCCATGAGAAAGGAGTTAATACCGTAATACGTATTTCATACTACGTATGCATAAGACGACCAATAAGAGTAGCAAAAAGTTTGATCTCAACTTTTATGCGTGTGAGGCTCTTGAGGAAATGAGTTCCTCAATTTTTAGTCCCCTCATGACTCTTACTTATTCTCAAGATTTCTATTTAGTGTTTGCTATCTTAGGATGTTGCCAATGGTCATGAGTTTGATTCGATCTAATGGGGCATTTCTAGAAAAGCAAGCTGAATTGAAATTGAAAGTTTGAAGGAAAGAGGAAGATCGATTTTGGAGAATCACATTATAGTTTTGTACTCACCGGTTAACCAATTATGACTGTCTTTGGGATAATGATAATTGTGAATACAATAAATATATCATTGTTTAAAAGAGATCAAGGGAGATATAAATGTGATCGATCGATCTAGGGTACTGCATATTAAATCCACTCGGAGTGTGATGCCCATTATGAGCTGCTATATATTCCTAACAGATGTATAGCAATGAGCTCTTAAAGTATGCTGGTCGCACGGATTATTCACCGGTATGAATGTTGAAGAGAGGAAAAGAGGATTCTGTTCGGCCCACCATGTTAAGTGAGAGTCTATGATGGATTTTTTCTCTGATGGGGATGAGTAGGGCCTGTCCGCCCATGTTGGTTTTGGACCACCATGTGCGAGTGGGAGATGATGGATTTAATTGGTGATGGGCTTAAGGCCCGTCCGCCCATCCGGGCCCAAAAGCCCGGCCCACGGGAATAGGGCCCGTGGATGGGGGAAGGTACAAAAAAGAGAGAGAGAGAGAGAGAGAAGGCACCTGTTGGATTACAATCAACGTACGCTCTCCTCTCCCGCGCGTTTTCTCCCTCTCCAAAAGAAAAGAAAAGAAAAACAGTAAGTGTTTTTCTTCCCTCGTCGGATCGAACAGGATTGAACCAGGCCAAATTTCTTCATCTTTTTCAGCATTGGTGTTTAATCTGTGGCTAACAAGGTATGCTCGAATCCGTGGTGTGCTTTACGATCGGTGATACGTGTTTTCCCGGGCTTCGTCTTCCGCATTGATTTAGGGATTCGATTTAGTGTCCAATCCGGTTTTCGGGGATCCGTTATCCCCAACATAGTGAAACTCCGATTTTTTCCGTAGGATCCTCCTTTTGAGTTACACAAGAGAAGCACTTATCATCTGCGCCTTTGTGGGTCCGAAACATGTGCACCAATTTGTACTTGGAGCGCCAGCAGTCAGATGTTTTTTGGATAGCAAAATTGTAGCTCCTCCCACCCTGAATAAGCAATTCGACACGAGCATTGATCTCTCATTTCCAAAGCACCAGTTTAGAGTTATGTTCTCCATGCTAATGACCAAGGCATAAGAATTTGGATGCACTTGGAGGAGATCCTTGGCCAGGTCAATCGAAATCAAACCAGCGCCGCATTCGACCGAGCTTATAGCTGTGATGATATTCCCTTTCAACTTGTAATGATTGATGACCATTGCAGATAGAGATGGGGTTGGGTTGAACAGGCTACAATTGACAATGAGGATCCCAATGTCTTTTGGTTTCGAAGTTGTCTTCGCAAGCAGTTTATCAAGAGCGCCAAACATTACCATCTCGGCGTCCTTTCTTGCTTCTGCTATACAGGGGTTCGGAGGTACTGTAAGAACGGCCTCGGGAAGATAAGTTGACTCCCTAGTCCCGCCCTCTCAAAAATCTTCCTTTGAAACTCAAGATTCTCTTCAGTGAATGTACCCACCGATTGTGACCTCTCCGTGAAAATCTGCCCAGTGCATTTCCTTTCATTGTACAGCTTATAACAAGAGAAATTGACTAGATAAACAGGTCGAGGCTGTGTGAGGAAGTAAAGGGGAAGTAAAGGGTAGACAGAAACACGAAGGGTCGAACATAGGATCACCGAGATGAGACTGAACCGCAGATGATCCCCAAGATCACAGAGGTCCTCAATCGAGAATGTGGAGAGTTGTGCAGCGATGATAACAACGGGAGGGGTCAAGAAGAGGTACATTCCATGGGTTATTAGATAATGATATCCATCTTCACATACTTCAGTTCACCGATTGCTTGAAGTGAGGCAGCTTCCTAGAAGAGGACTCTTGGATCAACGGCTCATTTGGATTCGAAGACGACTTCTTGTTCTCTTTTCCGGGGGAAATCAAGATACTCAAACGGGATCCTAAAGTCTAAACTGACTCGAACTGAATGCAACAGTGAAATTAGGTGTGAACAGTCCCCGCGAAAGAGACTTTCAAGCAATACACCTCCGAATGATTGCGAAAGACAACACCATCGCATTGAATCAAGACAGTGGCAACGGCAAAGGTACCACACAGCGAGAGACAGTGCCAAAATGCGAAATTTCCCCACAGACTACCCCAGAAAAGCAGCGAAGCGGCCTCAATCCCTGCAAGAATCGACAAACCCATTTCTTGAAATCAGCCAAAAGTTCGAACTTAACCGCAGAGTCAGTGAGTCCATTTTCAGATAGGATTTCAGTTTGGTCTAGTGTTATACGGTGTTGTCAAAGTTGGAAATTTGATATTCACTTTGCATTTGATATCCCCTTTCCGGAATTAGCATAGAACCCTTGTCCTTCCTAATTATAAATCGAGAAATGGCTTTTGATGAAAGATATTTCGTTGTGGGAACAAAACCGGCGAAACACTAACATTTGTTGGCCAACTTATGTACATTTAGAAAGGCTGGTCACCCTTTACATTCGACAGCGAAGATTCGAGATCCCCAATGGTGAAGCCATGCATAATGAATCAGCACCTGATATCAAATTCTAAGTTGCCTATATTCTCCGTCTACCCGAAAAAGAACAGAACATGAAAATCTACTTGACAATTAATATCGCTCTGCTATGCGCAAAGATGGGGAATACTTAATAACTTCCACATCTATCGAATGTTGCAAAGTCCGGACCTAGAGGATAGTGGTTAGAATTCAAATAAGACATTTTTAGCATGTGCGAAACCATATAATAATTTTCAAGAGGGTTGCCAGTACCTATCGTCCATGCTTGCCATTTTTCTTCCTAAAATTAGACATCCATTCTTCCTCCAAAACTAGAACCCCAATGCCAGCTCTTTTCCAAACTAAATTCATCAATAAAAGAGTAATTGATTCGATTTGATCAGGCGGTCGAATGCTTGATCTGAATGTAACGGATTTTGATTTGAATTCTTGTTTCCCACTTAGAGCAAACTTCAAGGTCACCCCTCATAAAGTTACGCAGGGTCAGGCCTTACCTAAGTAGGTGGACTATAGGCGTTTTTTTGTATTGCCGAGGGCATTTTCTTTCTATATGTTAGCTTGCCGACGCCAGAATCTTAGTTAGGAAATGGTTTCTGAGTCCTCGGCTTGGAACAGAATGTAACAGGCATGATGAGGTCAAAAATATGGAGAAAAACTACGGTCGATTAGCCAGTTATCACCTTGCGAATCACGAGTCAATATCACTTCTCTTCATCATGACAGTTAAGTGATCCTCCCCACGAAAACCCTTCCCAGCTTTCTTGCTCGCATGCTCTCCCGCAGCAGTATCGCCTCATCATTGTTTCGATCATCAACGTCAAACGCTACATAGAAACCAAGCAAACCAAAGCGATAGGCTGAACTGGGAATGCAATGAAATATCAGATCCCTCTTTCATAGTCAGCTGAATGTCTTTATGTTTGTTCGCAAGTACGTTACATTATACGTCCATATACCTTTGCAGAGATATAGCTATTTATGTAGAGTATCAGCATAGATCGCATAGCGATCTTTTTCTATGCGAGTACTCTTCTGGAACTACTTTGATGCTGTATACATAGCCCACTGACATCTAAGAATTCCCCTTTGCAGCTGGAGCAAGTAGCTGACAGAAGCAACCAAGAGAAGCAAAGAAAAAAGGTAAGAAGTGGGCGAGTTCAAATGTAATAGGTACTGAAGATACAAGATATAAAAGATGCTATGTTTCATCGAATAGAGTATTTTAAGGTTAAGAATACCCATGAGACAGCTGGAATTTCGCTTTCTTTACCCACTGCTAACTAATCTTTGATTAAACCTTTTCGGTTTTCCACTCTTTTGTAATATTTACAGCAACAGAAAATAATAATAATAATAATAAATCTCACTTTTCCCCACAAAAACAGATTCAATACGTCACGCTATTATTCATGCATATGCAAAAAATTGATGATAAGAAGCATGTCGATAGGATATGTAAAGTCTATGACCCAAAAATAAAATAAAATAAGTAAAGACTGCGGCGTCTTTGAAGCACTAACTAAGATAACTGTCAGTAAGAATGCTATACAACTAAGCCTTCAAACTATGCTCAGTATTCACGATTTATTCTTTCTGACTGAAATTCTAACACCGTGTGATTTTCCTTGTTTCTGAATCATGTCTCAAGATAATTAAAATCTGCCTCCTACTATAACAAAGGGTACGTTGCGTAGCATTGAACAAGTAGGGATCCATCTTCCAGTATCTGGATCATACATCTCGACATCAGAAAAGGGCTCGCAGTCAGCTGCACCACCAATTGCAAATATCTTATCCTTTAGAAATGCCTCCACTAGGCATCCTCTTCGCCAATTCATTGAAGGTCGATCAGTCCATTTATTGCACTCCTGGCTGTATGACTCCACTATAGTACGCAGAAGAAAATCTTTGTTATGCAAAGTGAGATACAACTAGAAGAAACTTCATGCTTTGAATCTAAAAAATTGATGCAGTCTATCCACCCAAACACTACTCCAGCAAGCACAATATCATGAGAGCAATTAGTACCTGTGTCATGCCATACATCATCATAAAAACCACCAAAAACATATAGTTCACCTCTTAATTTTGCCACTGAAGCTTGGGAGCGCACAAATCTCATAGGAGACAGTGAAGTCATGATATCTCCATGAGGAGAACAAAGATATGAGGCTGATAAATGGGAAGAACCATCATATCCTCCCACTATGAATATTGACTCATTAAATGGAGGAGGTTTGCAACCAGTCTCATACCGAGTTTCAACGACAGGCCCAACAGCTGAAGATTCCCTGAGCTCTAATGCTTTGCATCTATCTTCTAGACAGCAAATTTTCTGTCTCTGCAATCCAGTAAGAGTTCATCCACAATGTCAATAAGTTCATTCATAGAACCATTAACAGCATCAACCAGGACCATATCAGCATATAAAGAACTTCTGCTTGACAGGAAGTGACATAAATACAAATCTAGAAAGTAGACGTCCCATAAGAATGATTCTTGTACTTTATAATTTTCTCTTCCAGAACTGACATTACTACACCCAACAAATATACAATGTTAAGTAGGACAAAAGCCACAAAACAAAAATCTATAATGATAATAGAACAGCAATAACTGATATTGTTGATTCATAGCATCATAAGAGTTGGATTATCATGTCTATGAAAACATAGACTTATCATATGCATCTTCTCAGCTCAGCAAGAATGACTGTTGATGTTAACAGATTATCATGTCTGTGCAATATTAAAGGGAACAAGTTAGTCAGTGCGTTAGCACTGAGTCAGTCCAGAATCTGCACATGCAGATACAAGCTTCCTAAGATAAGCAATTTGTAAGGCAGTTAAAGAGGCCCAAGTTTAATTTTAAGCTGGACTAGAAATGACAAATGAGATTTGACTAACGGGGATGGACATACACACGGAATGGGCAGAAATTGTCAAACGATGAGGGACATTTCAACAGAAACATACCAGCTCCTTCTCAATAAAACTAAATCTTTGGGCTTGTTCCAACTGAGATAACACGAGCCCTCGCACTTCACATCGCAACTGCAAAGCACATTTGACTATGTTACAACTGACAAGGTACTGAAATAATAGCCAAAAGTGGATACAGTAAAATAGAAGAACAGGTGGCTCTAATTACCTCAGCAACAATTTCTGAAACACCTATGTCAAGTGACGGCACTTTAGCGCCTTCCTCCAGGTTGTCAGGTGCCATTTCTGTTGTGATCATCGTGGATGAAGAATCACAACTGGAAGTGAACTCATAAGGAATCAGACCTTGAGTCTCTGTCACTGCCAGGATAGGTGAACTCAGCTGAGAAGAAGTGGTAGAAGAAATGCTCACACAGGACAAAGCCATAGATTTCTTTTCTATGCATAAAGCCTCTTCATGCCTCTCCTTATCTATATGGGGTTGGGACATATGGCTCTCTCCATTAAAGTTAGGGGCAACAACTGAAGCATCCCCTAAAATGCTCCTATAATCAATTGGAGAAAACCTGGTTTCCGGATCTACAACCTTAAATTTATCATGTTCACTGGTTGCATGAGAAGTTGATGAAGCACCTCTGAGGTGTATCCAAGCCTCCTTAGCAGCTTCATAACTTGGTTCCAAGCTTGCATGCTCTTCAAACTCCTTCCTACTCTCAGGTGGAGAAGGACATGTAGATGCATTTATACAAGCTGCAGCAGGCACAGAGCCCTCAGGATTGCATTGACCTGAAGCAATAACTCCAACTTCAGCTGCAAATCCCGCTATGTCATCAGTTTCTTCCCCCGTTAGGTCATCAAATCCTTTCGCTCCTGCAGCTAGAGACTTGGAACTTTGAGGTTGCTCCCCAGCATTAGAAGTTGAATCAGACCTGAATAGAGAGCTCCACAACTTTCGAGGAATATTATTTGCATTGCCATAACTTCGACTCTGATCAGCTTCATCATGCTCTGGCGCTGCAAACTCATTGGTATCAGATCCCAATAGTAGTCTCTCTTTCTCAGGCCTATGACTCTCATTAGACCTCCAGTCTCCAATAACCTGATTTGGCTGAGCAAGATCCCATCCACTGGCAGGTGTCTTGGCTCTTTCACCTCCTATCCTACTCTTAAAGGCAAGCAAATCTTTCTCCACAGTGATCTGCCTGTCTGGATATTTTGCCCTTGGAATAGTTGCATCAATTTGATTAGACGTAAACAGGCATATCAATTTTGTTGTCTGTTCTTGATCAAGTTCAAACCAGAAGTGCGTTGTACTATAGTAGTTGGAAACTATTACTGGTTGGAACTGCTCTTCCACCAAAGGCTGGCAGTCAATACGCCTTTTCACCTTAACCTTTAACACGAGCATTAACCAAGTAATCATCACAAGCCACAATATGAGAACATATTCAAAATGAACAGTCAACAAATCATGGCACATACCTGCGCAGGATAGGGGGTTTCTTCAGAGGGTTCCTTTGTCCATGCACGTATGTCTATATTCATTTGGCCTCTGCTAGTGGCTTCAAACACGCCATGCAATTTCCTATCGCTGTAGTTGAATAAGAAAAGCGCCAAGCCAGGTTCAATCTTCTTGATATATGCAAAATGTAGACGAGGCAGACCTGTTCAAGCATTTTAAGAGTTCCTCAAACTCAAAGGTAGCCCATTGTGCGCAATGAAATCCAAAACAAGTTTTGCATGGCACGCATTAAGAAACATCCAACTGACCAAATAGCTTCTTTGCATAACACTCCTTAATGGTATGGTGAGTGCATCCCAAAATTACTCCGCCGAGATCCTTTCTACACAGATTCCTTGCAGATGTGGTGCGATTGGATATCCCGTTTTGGTGGCACGCTTCCTCCAAGAAGTGATTATTTTTCTTGGCCTTTCCACCCATTCTGCTATCCAAAATTATAAGCATGCTTGATTTAATTCAAGCAGTGGCAACATGACAAAATGAATGCTAAGCTAGACAGCGTGCGAATCAACGATTTCCACATGTCCCTTTACACCAACAAGGTTAAGGAGAGGAAGATAGGAAAATATAGGACTCCAGCTATAAAATATTACATGATTGCATGATTTAATACTCGATGGATCCATGTTGATATTTGGTCCAACATTGAAGCCTGAAAACTTATCACAATCAGAGATAAATGAGGTGATAAGTGAACATGGGACTCTGTGCTCTATCGGACCCTTTGCTTTAACAAATAAGGATAGTAATATTTGATGTAAATAATTACATAGATATCACTTCACGAGAGCTCTTTTAGTCCATATGGGACTTAAGATTGTTACAAACTCCTGGCTTTTACCTTGGAAACACACGAAGCAAGTAGATTTTTAAAGGTGAACCCAATAAATTCTTCAGGATGTTCCTACCATGTAAGACAAGTACAAGGCCATGGCCTGGAACTTGAATTCCACATGTTGCAAGACCAACGTTTAAATTTATCCAGCAATTTTTACATGTTACATGAAGGGATAATGTAGTGAGTATGACCAAAAGCACTCAGTAGGAATGCCCAGCAAGTATTAGAATGCAAATAACAACTAAGCGAAGCATTTCTCTCGGGGGATACCAATAGTGATTTAGATTTTCTTTAGGTGCTGCAGTCATTACATCCATGAGCAAAAAATTCAATAAAATGCATCAGAACACACGAGTCCATTCGGTCAAAAGTCAAAAAACCATACATATGAATCGATTCACAGAACAAATATGGATTGTAAATAAGTATTTTTTACAAACTTGGCCTTCCAGATTACATTGAGAAGTTTGAGAAAAGTATATATATATGGCACCCAACACAAGTATGTTTTCCACTTTCCTTATCAGATTTTCACCAAAATAATCTCCATCTTTCTTCCATATTAAAACAGTAGATCGGGATATTCCCTTATCACTTTTCACCATGGGACTTGCATTCCCCTTCATAAGACTCAATTTCCTCGCATGAAAATCTCACTTGAAGACCATAACAGCAGTTGGATAAAAAAAAATATTCTCTTCCCTCACCGGTTCCTTCATTCGATAATCTAATTATATATATAAAGCACGTTCAATGAAACCTTTCAAACCTCAAACTCGTACGACAAAACTGCCACGAAAAGCAGTCCCAAACATATAAGACAAATTACGATAGTCCATATCTACAAAATCGACAAAAAAAACTTAGTAATTTCCAAAAGAATAGCATGATTTTGATTCAACAACATAACTATAATATTTTTCTCCAATATTTTTGTTCGACTCTTCCCACTTGCAATCCACGTTATCTCCCATGCTCATTAGAATTTATTCCAAGAGGACTCAAAAAATCTTCGATCATTCTTCCTTATCCACAGCAAAAATCTTTGCCATTCGGCACACGCACGCGCCTCTACTATTTTGCTAGTGAAGACGAAGAAGAGGAAGCCGAGAAAAAAGGAAATACTTTCTCATCTCGCGTCTTTCAAAGGACAGCAATCTTCGCCAACTTCCTTCCGATACACTCTCCGAACGAACGCCTCGAAAACGCAGGCCATCGCGGGAGCGTTTCTAGTACCGCTTCGCCTCGAAAACGCAGAAGAATCAGGAACCGCTTCGCCTTCCGATTACACCTCGACGAAAAAACGCAAAACGGATTTACGAGAAAGCCTCGCAACTCGCGATACGTCGTCTCGCTCGAGAGAGGGGAAACATACCGACGAACCGCGCAACGACGCAGATAGAGAACGAACGAAAAACCTAAGCGGATCGCGCACGGCCGAACGACTCCAAAAACCTCGAAACGACGACGAGACGAGCGACGCCTCAAGAAAGAAAGATCCTTTCGCCTCCGTATCCGTATAGCTCGAAATGGCAACGCACCAGAACCGCTCGAGACGATCGTTCATCGAAAAAAACAAAGCCGAGGCGGCACGAACATTGGCAACATCAACCTCGATTTGGTTCGACTTCGCGAGACGCGAAACCGAAACCGAAAAAAAAAAAATAAAGAGAGTAAATCTTCACCTGGAGAGAATCGCCGATCAGCGAGCTGCACGATGCCGAGAACGAAAGCCGAGAGCGGAAGCTGCGCCGAGAGAACCGTGACGCTTCGAGGAGCGACCGCGAATGGAGAAGCCTGCGAGCTTGCACTGAAGCTCGAGCAGGCTACTCTTACAAGCGCGAAAGCAGGCAGAGAGAGAGAGAGAGGGAGAGGGCGAGAGAGCAGTCGCCAAAAATGGTGGTGGAAGTCGAAAAGCAAACGAGGCGCGCAACGAGTCCTCAGCCCCTACGTACGGAGAGGCGCGTGGGGCGTGAGATTTTACTCTTTTGTCCCCGTCGTGGCGCTTGCGTTTCCCCGCAGGGCGCCGGCCTGATCTTTTCAAATCCCCGCCTAGCCGCGGACGCGTGGCCGCTCCCGGGGGGCGAGGAGATCGTGGGGCAGTCACATCAACGGATTTCCCGATCATTTCTCGATGAGGGCAATCGCGTCATTTCGCGTTGGAACTAGTACTGATTGTAGATGCGGGAACTGCCCATTTTGATATTGATGCTCTTTTTTCTTTTTTCTTTTTTGTTATTTTTGTTTTGGCCCTTAATTGGTGCTCGTACTAGAAGTTATTCCCTTATATTAGAGGTAAAACTGGGAACAATTGAACCAGCTATAGGAATCGGTTTTGAGTTCGTGTTTTTTATCAATTCAATTCTCAGATTCTGAATAAGAATCAAATCAAGAACTGGAAAATCAAATCCAGAATGAGAAATCGATAAAGTTTAATTATGTACTTTGAACTTTTTATTATTTATTTTAGTATATATGCTTATTTTTTATGGATTATTGCTTTTGACAAATAACCATTTTGATTAACTAAAAACGAAAAAAAAAAAAAAGTTTGATCAATTTGAACCGATTGACATAAGTAAGTTTTAGATTTCATTTATGCAAAGTAATTTCAAGTTCCAAAAATTAATAAATCGTTTCTAACTTACTTTCAGATAGATAGAATGTGACTTAGGAGCAACAAGAAGCTACACTTGTCTCTAGACCTTCTTTTCCTTGTACTTGCACATGCCCTTTACATGAACTTTCTTTAGTAGCCATGGTGCAACGCGTGCCAAAAATGCTTTTGAGAATTTTTCCAAATTCCAATCATCAAAATGTGCCAAAATATCCAAACAAATCTTACCACAAAATTTGATTGACTTGAGCACTAAATCTTTAATTCACGAACAATAACAACAAAAAAATCCCTTCCAAGCACTCGACGACAAGATAGTGCTTCAAAACTAATTCTTCATGATCAACATTCATGCCACCCATGGCCACAAGTTTATTAATAAGTGAGACCATTATTCTTTTACCGACCTTTCATAGGATTATGTTTCCCATCATGCCCGGCACGCACATTAATCCCAGTTAAGGTGTAGATGAAAGTCAACACCAAACATTCTTATTTTGTTGTTATCTTGAACGATTTTATCCAAAACATATTTTTGTATATTTTAAACAAAATACAAGTTCAAGTGAAAGTTGGACTTTACTATTTTAGCGGCTAGGCTCTCCAACGTAGATTTAAATTTTGGGAAGTTAATCCGAAGATCTTCTTTGCTCGATTTCAAATGTCCGCAACATATCCAAATCGAAATATTCAGAATTTTGCGTTAGGTTCAAACTCAAGACATATTTTAACACTCAACAATGTCATGACGTCATCCCTCGCTGTCTCTCATCAATCCTCATCCTCGCTGTGCTATTGTTGCTCCGATCCCATGCGGACATCGGCATCGCTGGTCACTACGATCCTTGTGTAAGTACCATGTGTTATCACACCGTCTCTTAATTTCTGGTATATCTCCAGGCCACGTTACTACAATTTGATCTTTGTTTGTATATTGATGCGTTATGGGTAATATGATCGCAGTGACCGCTTGCTTCTGGTATGACCCATTGCAATTCTCCTTGAGCTTCCTGTTCACGGCCGCTGGGAAGGCATTTAGGACAACGGCGCCGCTTGCGGGAGGCAATATTGGGTTTGGTGCGTAAGTGCCGACCGGCCGAAGACTTGCAACCCAGCCCAATGGTCCAGGTCAGGATTGTCGACCAGGCACTCAGCGCAATCTCCCTATCCTCTTCGGACCGCGCCACCATTGTATTGTCCAAGACCGTGTTTGAGGCCATTGCAAATCCATCCGCATCATCTGTAAATGTCAAATTCGTACGGTAAGTAGCCAGCTCTTTGATTGGACTATTGTTCATTATTTTGCTTTTGATTTGTGTCTTTGTAGATTTATCTCAGTTTTGGGAAATTTTTTGTGATCGTTGTGTGATTTACATGCAGGGTTTGAAGTGATCAAGAGGATACTTTGGAAGCAAAGCAAAGCAGTGTCTGGGAGACCATATTGATATTCTTCTTGTTGAGGGTTTACAAATAACACTTCGATACAAGACATGATACATAGTAGTTGATTATGATACAAGCTGAAATTTTATATATTGAATCCCTTACTACTCAATCTAACATACTCTGCCAACTATAACTCGAGTTACAACAATTGAAGGCTCACATATGATGTTATTATAATTGACTCTTATCTTCACATCAAAATGAAAATGGATGGATATTGCCAGAATTATAGTTGCTAGCTATATGAACTATAAGCTCAATATTAAAACTGTTAGGAGCGCACAATAAAAACCCGATATCTTTCACATGGGAAGGTCTGCTAACCCCTTAATCTAGGTATCCTTCCAGATCAAGATAAGATTTGAAGTTTGCCATTAGGAGCACTCACCAAGTGGTAGCCCAAATCCAAGGACATTAACACATCTAGTAAGATCCACCTCCATGTAAAAGCTTAAGCCAATAATTTACGAGTTAATTAAGATATATTAACTGTTCTACACTATACCAATTCTCTAATGTGGGATTTCTTTAACACAAGTCACACTTATATCCTTGCAAAAATCAATGCCCCTAATTTAGTGTTTATTCATAACTGAAGTGTTCATATAAAAACTAAACCCTTCATGTTGAAAATATAACTTTTGGCTAAGGAAGATGAAAAAATCCAAAAAAAAAAAAAAATGCAAAGGAACAAAGGAGAACATGTATTAGTTAGGGTGTGTTTGTTTGAGTGAGAATTTTTTGCATATTAGTTTTTTGGACTATCACACATTTAGTTTGTTGGAAATGATTAGTCAACGGACAATAATTTATGGTCAAGGAAAATAAGCATGCTTAAAGTTAGGAAAATAAATTTTGCTAACTTGAAAAGAGGAAAACATGTTGTCGAAAAATGATTTCTCAAAAAACATTTTCCTTTATCATGAAAGTTTTTCCAAAAAGAAATACACTCTAAAAGTGAATTTTGTGATAAATCGAGTGTTCTAAGTTTAAAGAATTCTAATACATGGCCAAAGCCCTTTGCAAATTTTTTTTTTCACCAAACACTATTTAAACTCAAAGTTGTTTTGCAAAAAAGATTTTACCAAATGCAATTTCTATTTCCCCAAAGGGCTTTGGCTTTCAATATTTGCTTTGCATCCAAAGTCGAACCAAACATACCTAAAAATGGTTGCTATTACATAAAAGTTCCTTTCGTTCTATTGCATATTCAATTTGAATGAAAATTAATCATAAACCTTTCAAGTGTTGTAATTTAATTTAAAACCTTCTTTTTAATAATTTGCTAATTTAATCATTCTAGCTAATTTTGATTGAAAATCGCTAATGTAAACATGACCCTCTTAAGTGGCATGACCAGTATTGAAATGATAGCTTTTGCAAATTTTTCTAAAAGAAAACAAGGAAAATATAAATATAAAAAAAAATTCAGAATATTTTTAAATGCAAAGATCATCTACTTGCAAATTTCAACCAAAATTGGTAGGAATGGCTACATTGACAAATCATTTATAGGTTTAGAACGCGATAAGTATAGTAAGAGTGTCATAATTTTCGCATGGTGTTTATTTGAGAGCCAAAATTTTTGTTTTGCTCACTTGAGTACCTTATCGATGTAGAATCAATTACTTGAGGTATGTTTGGTAACCCTTCTATTTTCAGTAATAATTTTTGCTCATAAATGATTTTTTATCCTATTTCTTGGACGAGTTTTTGAATATACTAAACGCCTTCAAATATTCCAAAACTCGTCTACCAAAAATTTATATTCCCGGAATAGAAAAATGTTTGATATGACCCCAAAATTTTTTTGTGACTTAAAATTTCTTTTAATTTTTTAATACTTTTATTATATTTTTCTCTTTTTAGTTTTCTTGTTTTCTTTTCCTCCTCTTCTTCTTCCTAGCTAGTTGCCGGCAATCGGGCAAGGTCCGATGAGCTCGCCAAAGTCTCGTTAAGCTAGAGTGAGTCCAGCAAGCTTGCCAGAGCCTCGCGGTAGGTGGGCGAGACCGAGCCTTGCTAATGTCGCCCCTAGGAGGAGGAAGAAGAGAAAAGGAAAGAAAAAAAAAAGAGAGAAAAAAGTATGGCTTGATTATGTAGTTATCCCCAGGAATAAAGAAGCAATTTTTTTTTCGCTTCTTATTTTGTTATAAATTTATTCTTGAGAACAAAAAAGTTACTAATGGATTTATGTTCTTTATTTGTTTCAGGGAGCAAAAAAAAAAAATAGAATTGGGCACTGTTTGACACGATACCAAATAGGCCCTTAAGGCCATGTTTGGTAATCATCCAAACAAGGCCAAATTCTGATTTTTTGTTCCGGATCAGTTTGGGAACAGAATCGCATTTGGTAAAATTCCTCGATGGGGTTGGGCAAGCCTCGCGACGCCCAACCCCACCAGTGGCCAGGTGGGCCTCGCCCCGCCCCGGCGAAGCTCGCCCAACCTCGGCGAGGCTGGCCTAGCCCCGGCGAGGCCAGTCTGGCCACCGGTGAGGCTCAACCAACAAGGGTTGGCCTCGTTGAGGGCCAGCGATGCTCCGATGAGGTCGCCGGCCCTGAGGTCGCCGGCCTGAAGAAGAAGAAGAATAGGAGAAAAAGAAAAAAAGGAAAAAAAAAGGAAAAAAAGTAAAAATTATTTAAAAATGAAAAGAAATTAATTTGGAACATAATCAATGAGCACGGTACCAAACGCAATTTTATTCCAGAATCAGAAATTTTGAACAGTTATCAAACGACTTAAAATGCTTAGAATTTGTTCCCAGGAACATAATAAAAAAAATCACTTCTGATCAGAATTTACTCTCGGGAACAGAATTTTTAACAAACGAGTCCTAAGTATCATTTCCGGCAAATCGTCTTATGTGGATTTTTTTCTTAATTTTCAATCTTGATGTAGAAATTTAAAAAATAAATAGAAGTCCAATGTGGAAATTTTGTTTAACATGGCAAGAGTATAACAAGCTTTGTCGTTTCTTGCTATTTCTTTATAATCTTCTCCAATTAGATAATGTCATTTTCAAACTCTCTCTTCCTCAAACAATGCCATTTTTAAACTCTTTCTCCTTTCGTCACTTAAGTGGTCACTTTATAAAAAAAAATGACGAGCCTAAGTGTTCACTTGCAAAAATTTATCTCACTAAAATGATCATTTGTGAAATTAGTGAAACTTCCGTTGTCATTCAATTACACACTCAAGCAACGTCATTTGCCTTCTCAAATGCTAACTTCAGCTTTCCAACACACCACTTTGGCTTTTCCATTGAGGAAAATCATTAGTGACACTGCAATAATTGAATTTTTCAAATTTGTGGCACTCAAGTGAATAAAAAAAATTATGTTGCACTCAAGTAAGCACCTTATGAAAGTTATGGTACTTCAATGTACTTATCCTAGTTTAGGATTAAGTTGACATAATTAAAAAGATAGTAACTGAATTGGTCAGTGTACAATAGGTTTAGGATATCATTACCATAGTGTACAACCGAATGACATTCACTATGCATACATTATAAATCATGACAGATTAATAGTTTTTTTCAAAAGTTTATCTTTCACACATCTGTAGTTCAATATATATTATACACACACACACACACACACACACACACATACATACATATATACATACAGGTGTTTGTAATATTTAGATTGAGATTTCAAAGTTACCTCTTTTTTTTTCTTTCTTTTACCAAAATTGTAAACTTTTATTGTAGAACAAAAGGCTCCTCCTTAAAGTTAAATGCATTAAATGTGCTAAAGTCTCATTGTTACTTGCAAAACTTTAATAAAGTATGGTTTAGGATATATCCTATTTTTATTTCTTTTCAAAGAACTATAACCCCTCAACAGTACTTATGCCCTTAGTATGGTACCCTATCAATTGTTGTCTTAAATGAAGATGTTTCCTCGTTGGCAATTTCCGCTTGGTCTTGACTATAACAATGATAAGAAACTTAGATAGTTAAAAAAAAAAAAAAAAATTGCCATTTGACGAAAATGTTGATATTTAATGGGGTCGGTATATAGTTTGCAAAAGCAAAAATGGAGACAAATATGCAGATTTATCAGATAATTAGGAAATAAAACAATTTACAATTTGGAGGCAAGTAATTACACGATGCAATTATGCATGTGACGATTCTTTACTGTGGATTAGTTTGCCAATAAGCCGACACCCACATTATTATTCGTGGATGTTATTGATGATAACAAAAGTTATATATGATTTATGGTATATTTATTTCACGAAAAACTCATATTTGAAAAGCATTTTATGAAAAATAATTATTTGTATTTGTTATAAAAATGTATGAACAAATGAAAAATATTCTCGTTTATTTTTTCGTCACTCAGGAAAAATAATTAGACATAAATTATTGTTGATAATAAAAACACTTTATGTTAACAAATTTTTAGTGATATAATCAATCATTTTTTTGAAAATATATTCCAAATCTTGAGTTTTCTATAAAACAAATGCACTCTTAATATCGCAATTATAAATGTTCAAATATCATATTTGATCAATTATTATACTACAAATATCTAATTATTAAGGAATAACTATCACATTCTAATAGGAATTAATTACAATTGTAGGTGTTGACACCTAAATTTTTTTTGTTGACGTTTTAATTGTCCATTTTGCAAAAATAAAAAAAAATGAAAAAAAATTGAAATGAAAACAAAAACAAAAAAAGAAAAAAAAAAGAAATAAGGAAAACGAAAAAAAGAAAAAGGAGAAAAAGAAAAAAAATAAAAGAAAGAAAAAAGATAAGAGAAAAGGGAATCGGGGAACGCTGGGAAGGAGGGGCTCTCACTTTTGGATTCATTTTTCTCTCTCCCTCCCGCGCGAACTCAAAAACTCTCTCGGCTCTCTCTGCAAAAGGGGGGCCGAACGGTTTCTCTCTCTGGAAATGGAGCGCTCTCTCTCTCTGTACTGCTCGATGGAGCTCCCATGGTAGATCTCAAAACCCTAGCCTCAGACAATCCCGAGAGACATCCACCATTCCTCGCGAGAGAATCTCCGCCTCGCTCGCCGTCCACCGGAGGGAGCTCCCACCCCCGTCTCCGTCTCCGGCAGTTCTCTGTCGAACTCCCGGATTCGCTCCTGCTCGAATCCTGAGATCTTCGGACCGTCTCGAACCCTAGAAGACAAAGCAGCTACCGATCGAGTAGCTCGAATCACGAGACTCGGATTCGTGCCAAGTGTAGAGCGGTAACGTTCGGTTCGGTTTCATCCGTTCGTCATCCACCGCCGGGGTTTTCTCTCGGCTCTTTCTCTGGCTTGATCAGGTTTTCTCTCTCTCTTAGATCGTTCTCTCTGGCTCGATCATGATCTGTATGTGGAAAACCGCTAGGCTCTGTATCTGGTGTTGAAGTAGATCAGGATTTCTGTTGTAGAGCAGAACTAGTTGTGACTAGTTTTCATGGTCAAAATATAAGAGTAACGTTGCTGCGAATGTTAGTCGTGTGAGTGCAAAAGCTGAGGGTTTGAATAAACAAGTATGGGTCATTAATTCAAAAGTGGAGATCAAGAACTTTAGAGTGAAAACAACATCTTATTGAGGATGTACTATTGATTTGATCTTGCTTGGATGATGTTGTGCTCACGTGATTTTAAGTTGCTGATTCGCCCTCGCATTTTGGTCACTAAAATGAGATGCCTGTCATATGTTTGTGAAGATGCCTGAATGAATATATGTGTAGTGTCTTCATCAGTCCATATGCAAGATATTCATGGCTTACTTAAATCATGATGCCCAAATTGATTTCATCTTGCTTACTGTCGATATAATCAATCTGAGCAATTTTAGCATTATGGCATGCTTAAAACCTGTGCTCATTGGCCTCGTTGATTGTGAGTAATATTCGTTTTCACTTTGAACCGGATTGAGTCTTAGAAAATAATAAATCTCTGTTCTGGTCTGATTTTATTCAAATTTGGGAAGTTTTTCTAGATCAAGCAGAGATCAATTGATGGATAAAACTGACGTTTAGAGTTGGCGGATATGAGCAAAAATTTGTAGAAATAAAAACATGGTTTGTTACTTTTATCGACCCTTTTAAGGTTGTAAGGTTTGCTGTGATTCATTTTTAGAACTACTCTTTGAGCATTGTCTCGATGGTTTTATAAACCATTAGTTATGCATTATGTTCTAATTCATTTGTGGCTGATTTGTATGTCCTCATGATGATCATTTTTCGACTATCAATTTGATGTCAATTGGACTCAACTTCTCTTAAGAAGTGGGCTTGTTTTAATCTTTCCTATGATGCTGATCTCGCATGATTTGCAATGAGTTGATGATTATTGATGATGAACTTGAAGTTGATTGAACTTGATTTGCCTTGATCTGTAAATTCGTATACCGGATATATCACTTTCTGTTTTGGCTGAAACAAGGTGTTAGATAAGGTTTTTTGACTTCGAGCCCTTTTAGACATATAAAATACACTTCTAGAGCTTCGATTTGATATGTTGCACGCCCTGAACGGATGTTGTTCAGTCATCGAAAAACACCTACAAATTCTGTCAATTCTGCAGTAGTTTTTAGGTTGATTTGCTGTTCTGCGATTTTCTGTTTTAACTGGATTGAGCCGGTAGATGATGTTATTAGGACTTAATGTCTTCTAGAGATTTGTAATAGACTTCTCAAGCTTTCCATAGACATATTATATGTGCGATTTGGTCATCATTTGCCCTGCCTGATGCTTCTTGCAAAGAGCACTAATCTGCTGATGTGTTCTGCTTGTTATGATATGATCTGACCACTTATACAAATGGCTTTGCTTGAGCTAGAAAAAGACCTAAATTGCAATTGTCACCTAATAGGAATTCGTAAAGGACACCTTGAGCTTTCTAAAGATGCCTAGTTTGTCCAATTTGCCCATCATTTGCCATGCTTTTCTTTTTTTTAGATCAAGTTTTGAAGTCTGAATTTGTCTTGACCTGCAGTGCTGTCTTGTCTCTATGAATCTGACTGTCTACCAATTTTGTGTGATCTTATACATAATGATCTTTAGGATAAATTCTCAATGAAAGCTGTCCATAATATCCATATCCATCCCATGCTAAAATTTGAGAATTTTTAAGGTCAAGTAACCTTAGAATTCAAGTTGACATGTAGCAATTTAAATTGTTATGCGTTTTGCTCCTAATGACAAGTCACATATCAATGTTAATGGATTTGTGTGGCCTTTTGCACATGGATTTAGGGTTAAATGTCTAAATCAAACTTTTTCTTCACATTTAACCTACGTCATGTTCAAATTTCATGATTTTCATGCATTGATTAGGTGGCTTAACAAATCAGTTATCATGCATCATTCTCTGATTTGCTTATGATTGATTTGCATGCTTTAGCGATTGTTGCTTTTCGGCCATGAATTTGACTTTACTTGAACTTGATATGCCTCTGGAAATTCCATTCATGAAAGTTGCTCTTTATAAAGTGCTTGATTTCTGTGTTTTTTTCTTAGAGCCAATCATACATGGGTTCTACCTCAATTGCTTTGATCTTAGTTGTGATGATTGTTTCTTTCACTTGTATGCACCTAGTCATAAATTTCTTAGATTAGGTTTAGATTAGGACCTTGAAGATGGAGAAGGCGTGAAGATGGTGGAGGTCGATGTCCATTCTGACCATTTTCATGTAATATCCATTTTCCCGACATATGTCTCGGGCTCCATTTGTTGTATAAAACCCAACGACTTGCGGGTTTTTCTCTCTTTTTCCCATATATTTCTCTTTTATACTTTCTTTTAGGTTTGCATGATAGATTTACTGTTTTTCTTGATTGTTTACTTCATGTCTTGCAATTTCAATTTCATTAATTGTTTTCTTTTCATTTTTTAGAAATAGAATAGAATGAAAGTAATCCACCACGCATGATCATTTAGTATAGAATTGATGATCTCGAAAATGTAAAAAGAAAGGCATGAACATGTTAGGAAAAACACAACATACTGTTTAGGTACCGAAAGGGCGCTAATAGCAATATTAGCGTGATCCAAGTCCTTGAACCTGGATATCTGGTTACGTAGCCGACCCTCGATTAGGTTTCTAGCCGACCTCCAAAATGAGGCTAGTGGCAACTCCTGTATATTCTTAGGTTGTTAAACAATTAGACCGCATAAATAAACCCACTGTCGCGCGGGATACGAGCTTGGGAGAGCTCGTGATCTCATGAGGAAACTAGTGATCAAAATACCTCTAAATCCGACCTTTTCCACATTGGATACTTTTTAGGGCGGTGAGATCGGGTCGTGACAGTAGGGCATTATCATGTTAGTCCGATTTAATATAATGAACATTAATCTTCCTAAATATCACGAAAACCGACTGGGATTTAGCATTTTAGATCCGATGGTATAATTGTTTTAGGTAATTAACAAAAGGAGGAACAAACAAGCAACGTGATCCATTCAACTTAACAAATCAATGCCCTTGACCCCGAAAAAATAGTAAGTCAATGCCAAATCCCCTAATCTTTGTCTTTGCTTCGAGCCTCCCCTCTCCTCTCCATCGCTTCCCCCTCGACGCCGTGTGAATCTCTTCCCTCTTTTAGTTCCCCTTCCTCACCCTCGCTTTGTGATCCATCGTAAATCGAAGTCCATTGTCCCTCTTAGGCAAGATGAACCACGACTTCGACCTCCCCGACGAAGACAACGCCGTGTCATGAAGGCCGGCGAGGAGAAGGAGATCGGCAATCAGGGCCTCAAGAAGAAGCTCGTCAAGGAAGGCGAAGGCTGGGACACTCCTAACGATGCAAACGGAGTCGAAGGTCGGTCTCTTTCGGGATCGTTGTTCAATGGATGCGACGCGGTGTTGGCTTTGTTGTTTTCGTTTCCCAGAGGTGGTTGAGCTCAGGTTTTGTCTTGTTTTCAGCGTCTGACAACGGATTCTCCTTGATGCTGCTCAACTTTATTTTGTTCGGGACTGCGGTACTCCTTTCAAGACCACTTGTGGCCAAGGTGAGGTTTCCAAGATTTGCGCTCTAATCGTGATTTTTAGCTCAGTGAAATATAGTCCTTGTCAGTATGCTCTCTGCTTTGGGTTGCTTAATCTCGAACCTAGTTGGGCTGTTAAGATGCGTGCTCTCTTCTTTGTAAGAGCTTTCTCCTTGTCCATGGTGATAGCTAACCCCGTATACCCGATGACCATCCATTCCAAAACCCTAACTTTTCCATGATGGCTTCCCCTTAAACCCTCCCATCCCAATCTATGTTTTCCTTCTTCATCCATGACCTTTGGACCACCCCAGCTTCATCTCCTTCCTGTAAAATGGCGACCTACATTTCCCTCATCCTCCACTACCCTTTAACCCGAGGAACCCTAAAAATTCTTGCCTCCACTCCCAGATTAACCCTGGTTCCTATCACCTGCTTTATCTCTATTCTATCTTGTATTGATGCTTGCCTTACCTAAGAGCTTCCTTCATGTATAGCTCCCCTATTATGCAAGCCGCTGAGGATCTGTGGGGGTCTCGGGTAGTAGGAGCAAATTGTGGGATAGGTAATGCTGTTGGCTGGATTCCTTTTGCCAAGATTTTCAAGCTGTGGGAGACTATAATTTTTTTAACATGGAGTGCCCCTGTCATAGAAAATTCATGTAAGCATGGAAGGTGTGGTAGAGAAAGAACTAAGATTAGTTGCCCTGTGTAGAAGACTAGGCAATACGCGGTTGGAGGATGATCTAGTGACTGTGAATGGGGGGATTCCCGAGAAAAAAATCGAGAAAATGCAACCTTATATTGTTGGGGAAGCTCTATTCTAGACGGAACGACAATTTCAGGCGTTCCAATCTTCCATGAGGGGAGCCTGGAAAGCTGATGATTTGCTTTGTGACCAGATGCAGCCGTCTCTTTTCACTTATACATTCCGCTCCATAAGGAGTGTGAGGAAGTTACAGAGGGCAGTCCATGGTCATTTTTTCGGGCAATTTGTTGATTCCTCAACAATTGGACCCCACTATCCCTGTACTTTTAATCATTGTACAATGTACATTTTGGGTGCACGTACATGGCCTACCATTAGCAAGAATTACGGGGAAAGTGATGCAGAAGTGGCATCTAAAATGGCAAAGTGCCGGATCTTTAAGCTGGAGGCAAAAGAGGGCAGCCCTGTAAAATTGGGAAAGCTAGAGTACTTATAAACTTATGGAGCCCTCTAAAATCAGGGATTGTGATGAACCTTGGAGACAATCAGTTGTGGGTTGATTTTAAATATGAGCAAATCCCTCATTTTTGTTATCCATGTGGGATATATGAAACTCATGAGCTGGAGTTGTCAAGAGTTGGATACATCTCTGACATTCCAGTCGCTGACAGCCTTAATGACTCAATAAAGGCCCACTAATGAGTTTTTAATGAAAAAAAAAAAAACAAAGAGCATATGGTACTCAGGGTGAAAAGGAGGTTGAAATTCCAACATTGTTTTGTTGCGAAGCCAGGTTTGACTGTGATAAGAAAGGAAGGGATATCAATCGGTGTGAACTCCCCCTCAACTGATTTCATTAAGCTGGTATGCGAACAGGAAGATAGCAAGCATTTGATGAGAAGTATGTTTATACGCGCTATGGATACCTTCAAAAATAGTCTTGTTATGGAAAGAGCTGAAGAGGGTAAAGATACATAACCACCTCCCTTAGATTTGTATTAGAGATTTTAATGAAATATTATATCATTGGGAGAAAATGAGGAGGAGAATGACGGAGCACTATGGAATATTGCTCGCTAATGGACTTGGAAAGTAAATGATGCAAATATACTTGGACTAATAATAGAGAGAGAGTATCTTGAGAAGGAAAGACTAGAAGGCGTCCTTTATAACACTCATTGGAGGGTTTTGTTTCTCAAAATAGAAGTACATGCCTTACCTGTGGTTGGCTCCAACCATAGACCCATCGTACTCTCTTTGAAGAAGAAGTTGTGAAGCACCAAAAGGAGCTCAAACTAGAGGCATTTTAACTTGGAAAATGATGAGTATGATGGTGTAGTTCACTCAACATGAAAATCGTCAACAAGGGAGACTAAGAACCCGATTACAATGGTGAAGGATGTTAAAGCAGCCCTGTCTTTCTAAAGGAAGAAGTTCTCAAATGCCCATAGGCAAATTACTCTTCTGAAAAAGGAAATCCAGATTATAGCAAATAGCCATAGTCCTCAACGGGATAGCGAAAGAGTTCAGCTTTTGAAAAACAAGATTGAGGACTTGTAGCGACAAGAGGAGATGTTTTGGGGTATGAGATCCCAAATTAATTAGGTGAAATGGGGTGGCAAAAACACCAAGTTTTTCCATATTACCATGATTCAGAGAAGGTGACGTGATAAACTAACCATGCTGGAAATTTCAGAGGGTGTGTAGATCCGTGAAATTAACAGCCTCAAGAATGCAACAAGAGATTCTTTGAAAATCTTTACAGCCCAGGAGGTTCGTGAAACTTTCAGCCCATCTTGAATCAATGTCTTATTTTAGTCAAGGATGAGGCTAGACCAGTCAAATGGGTGGGTGGAGTTGGGTTCGGGTCAAGTTGGGTCGAAAAATGATCTAACTCAAATTGACCCATATAATCCATATAACCCATTTTTCTATAATACAATTCTAACGGCCCATATGAGACCCAAATTCTAGTAATTTTCTCCTTGAATTTTTGTTTCTAGATGCGCCCAGCAAGATGAGAGAGGCTGCCAAATCAACATGTGACAAGCACGTGACACAGGCAAACCAAGAGACACGTCTACTGAAAAAGTAAAAATGAAGAGTGTGAGTGCCTCAATAGCCAAGGAAAAACAAGTCCCTTAACCCACACTGGCTGATCCATCACCACCTTGTTCGAGAACAATCGACGTTGTAAGAGCTTCCCTACTCGAGAACAATTGAAGAAGCTCCTTGCCCGGCAATTTTTTTCAATTTTCTCAAAGAATTTATGTTTTCTTTTTGTTCTGAATTGAACCGAGAAATCATTGAAATCTCGTTTTGGCAAGCGTGAGTTTGTAATTATGATCATGAATTCTGATGAGGAAGAGATCGAGTTTGAAGAGGATGAGAAAGTTAGGGTCGTGAACAAAGACGATGCCTCACTATCAACAAAGATGATGAGGATGAAGAGAAGAAAAAGAAGACCGCGATGAGCGTTGGACCTTTGTCTTTGCTAGGAAATCAAATGGGTTGAACTCAATTTTTGTTTACCCATTTAAACCCATCATTAGTTAGGCTTTGCTTCCTTAAACCCATTTAAACCCATCATTAGTTAGGCTTTGCTTCCTTAAACCCATTTAAACTCATATATTAAATCTTAACGAACTCATATATGACTCATTTTGTTAAATATGAGTTAAAACATGGGTTCAAGCCCTATTTTGAAAGCTCTAAATGAGGCGAATGAATCTTTATATGTGAATATCACTTTGCAGGAAGTGAAAGAAGCTAGTTTCCAATTTGGAGCACCATGAGCATCTGGGCAGACGGAATTAATAGGCAGTTTTACCAACATCATTGAAAGGAGATTAATGAAGATGTTTAAAATTGATGGCTGACTTTATAGAATAGGGACAGTTGAATCCAGCTTCAAACAGCACCTTTATTATTCCCGGAGTCTCCAACCTTGAGAAGATAGAGTAATTCCGCTGGATAAAAGCGCATTTGGTAACACTTCTATTTTGGAGAACAATTTTTATTGATGAATGATTTTTTCTATTTCTGTTATCAGGAACAATTTTTGAGCAAAAGAATGCGTTTGGCAACTTACCAAAATTTCTATTCCGGGATAAAAATACGTTTGGTAAAATACTTAGATTTTTTTATTTCTTTTAATTTTTTAATTCTTTTATTATTTTTTATTCTTTATTCTTTATCTCTTTGGCCGATTAGCTGGGCGACGTTCAACGAGCTCACTGGAGTCTCGCCGGAGCTAGGGCGAGGCCCGATGAGGCTCGGCCTCGCCAGATCTGGGCGAGGCCAAGCCTCACCGCTGGCTAAGTGAGCCTCGCCAGGCCACCGGCGAGGCTTGGCCTTGCCTAGGCGACGCGAGGTCGGCCTTGCCTTGGCCTGGCGAGGCCCGGCTAGGGAGGCCAAGTCTTGTCGTGGTCTCGTGAGGCTATGCGAGCTTGGCCTCACCAGATTTGGGCAAGGCCAACCCTTGCATGGCCATGGCAAGGCTTGGGTCAACGAGCCTCGTCGTGGCTTGGCGTCTTCGGGGGCCAACAAGGTCACTGGCCCTAGTCTGGCCGGTCATCAGCGCCGGCCATGGCCAAGGTTGGCGACCGGCCAAAAGGAAGAAGAAGAATAATAAGAAAAGAAAGAGAAGAAAAAAAGAAGAGAGAAAAATTGATTCTCGAAATTGTTTTCGGGAACAATAAGCTACTTTTTTCTACTTCTTGTTTCCATTCCAAATCTATTCCCGGGAATAAAAAAATAGATTTTTTATTCCCGAAAACAAAAATTTTACCAAACATATTTATATTCTTTTTTCATTTTATGGAACAAAAGAACATAAATTTTTGTTCTGGGGAATAGAAATAATATTTAACAAACAAGCCCTAAGCCTTTGTAATTTTGCTTACAAGATTATCTTTAAGGTACTAGTGAATAGGCTAAAAATATTGCTACCTGAACCGATCACTATGGAACAAAGTTTCTTTGTGAGTAGGAGACAAATCCAAGACAATATCCCAATTGTCCAACAAGTTCTACACCATTTATGAACTAGAAAAGGAAAAAGAAATTTCAGGCGGTGTTGAAATTGGATAGGCAGAGAGCCTATGACAGGATTGAATAGGACTTCTTAGATGTAGGTATGCTAAAGATAGGAATTCATAGAAAATGGGTCTTGTGGATTATGTAATGTGTAACTACAAATTCTCTCAGCATCAAATTTAATGGAGCTTTTGACCATCATGGAGAATTAAACAAGGTTACCCTCTTTCTCCATATCTATTTATCCTCATTGCTAATGTTCTCTTGCTTTTAATGAATAAAGCAATTAAAGATTGTAGAATTAAATGGATTGAGTTGAATAAGCATTGCCTAACTCTTTTTCATCTACTGTTTGTGGATGAATGGGCTTTAAGGATCTAATTGCCTTTAACAAAGTCATGTTTAGAAAACAAGTATAGAGATTGTTACAATCCCCCTTAATAAGACCATCTTAATAAGGCCATTTTGGGAAAATAAGTGTAGAAATTGTTACAATCCTCCTGAACTTTATGGAGGTAGTTGTTCAAGGCATTATACTATCCTAACACAAATTTTTGATATGTGGGAAAGGGATGGCGAAGTTTATTGATGGGAAGAGAAACCACCGGGAACTTAGTCCAATGGTTGATGGGAAATGGAGAACATATCGGAATAAGAGAGATTAAGGGTTTGTTCAGTAATATTTATATTTCTTTACCTTTTCTATTCTTTTTTTTTCTAGAACAGAGAAAGAACATTAAATAAATGCAACATGTTCCTTATGCTAGTGCTGTTGGAAGCTTAATGCACGCTATGATGTATACAAGACATGACATATGTTTTTTAGTTAGAATGGTGAGTAGATACCAATCCAATCTAGGTTAAGGATATTGGAAAGCCATTAAAAGAATATTAATGTATCTAAAGGGAACTGCTGATTATATGCTGAGTTACCAAGTAAATGATCTGCAACTTGAAGGCTATTCAAATGTTGATTGGGGAGGAGATTTAGATGAAAAGAAATCTATCTCTAGATTTGTTTTTTTACTGAATAATGGTGTCATATCTTAGAGTACTAGGAAACAAACGTGTATAGCCTTGTCCACGATATAAGCTGAGTTCGTGGTATTATCAGCAGCAATACAAGAAGGTGTTTGGTTTAAGAGATTTTTGTATCATTTAGGTATTATTAAGAATGCTGCAAACTTATTGTTGGTTAACTATGATAACCAAACAGCAATATAGTACACTAAAGATCTAAAATATCATGGCAAGACCAAACATATAAATATCAAATATAATTTTGTCAAAGATATGGTTGCACGAAAAGATGTGAACCTACAATACATATTTACGCATCAAAGAATTCCTCATAAAACTGTGATGACAGTGTTTAATCTATGAAAACTAAGGTATGTCTAACTATGTGATATATTTTTTGATCAGTGTAACATGTTTTTCTAAGTATGTTTTCCACGTACATTTTCGATGTTTGATTGAGTATTGGATCGTTTTTGGGAATCTATTTCCCTACATTGCTATCGTGACGTCAATCAACAGTTGCTTGCGCACGCATCGAGCACATGCCGATATTGTCACGATGACATCACTTAGTAGGGTCGGTCAATTTGACTTGACCCAACTTGTCTGCATTGACCCGTTGACTTTGACCGTTGACCTTTGATCATCGTTGACTGGTTCCAAAAAAAAAAACAGAAGAAAATTATGTTTTTCTATTTTGTTCATTGTTGATTATAAGTAATCCCTTTTGTTTTGCATTTGTTGGGGAAACTATGATGCATTTTGGATGCATGCCTATATTTCCGGGAACGGACGAAGAAAATGCGAGACTTGAAGGGCTAAAAATAGAATTAGTTAATTATCGGTGGAATGACGGTGATGTAATATCACACGTGATCAGGGTCAATCAGATAATACAAGAAATCATTTGGAATAATTATCCTATGTCGGATTTTGAGAAAGTGCCAACCTTAATGGACACTCTTCAACCTAAATGGCAAGCAATGTTAGATCGCCTATGGGAGGTCAACGTGGTCCTGGATTATAGGAGGCTTGCAATAGCTTTTATAAGAGAGTACTATAAAATCGAGTTAACTAGGACTTCAATCCTTAGGTTGAGTGTCACATGGCGTAGAATGAATGCGCCTTGGAAGTAGCATGAGAGCTCTCCAAAGGTCTTTTCGTGGTTGACCAATGTACTTTCAAAATTCTCAGAGAATTTTATTAAGAGATTATAAAAGACTTTCCCAGTTTATGAGATAAATGAGAATATTTGGATTTAATTATTTATTTTTTAGATTAGTTTGAGATGTTTAAGGTGTAAATATCTCTTTCTATGTTGATATATTTCCTCTGAATATATTACTTAGTGTAAATGACATATATATAAGTGTCAGCACTTGTATGCATGGCAAAAAGGGTCTATCTTAGTATTGCTCGAGAGAAGAACTTACCGAGTAACTCCTGGCTTTCCCCCCTTGAGGTACGCCTCACGCTTCTTAGGATCACTCAAGACTTGATAGGCCTCCCCAAGCATCTACACAAACATCAAGGGCATAATAAGTACAACAAAATATATTTTTGTTCCAAGAAAGCTGAAGAATCAAATTGACCTGGAAATTTTCTATTGCTTTTGGATCTCCAAGATTCTTATCTGGATGAACCTGCTGCGCGTGAAAGACAACACGAAAATTTCAGAAATTATCATATACGCACAACCTTACTCCCAACCCGGGTGATAGGTACCTTAAGGTAATACGCCTTCTTAATATTGGCATCAGAAGCACCCACGCTCACACCAAGGATGTCGTAATATGTCGTATCCTTCTCCATCTCAGAAAAACCAGCCTACTCTAAGAATAAACCACCAAGGAGGCGATGGCGGAGGCGGCGGAGCGGTTTCAATGGGTGACAGGGGTTTCTCTCTCCCTCCCCCGTTGAAACCCCCGTAGCTCGTTGAAACTGCTTCGCTGCCTCCGTCGTCGGCTCCTTGGTGGTTTATTCTTAGAGTAGGCTGGTTTTTCTGAGATGGAGAAGGACACGACATATTACGACATCCTTGGTGTGAGCATGGGTGCTTCTGATGCCAATATTAAGAAGGCGTATTACCTGAAGGTACCCATCACCCGGGTTGGGAGTAAGGTTGTGCGTATATGATGAATTTCTGAAATTTGCGTGTTGTCTTTTAGGCGTGGCTGGTTCATCTAGATAATAATCCTGGAGATCCAAAAGCAGCAAAAAATTTCTAGGTCAATTTGATTGTTCAGCTTTCTTGGAACAAAAATATATTTTGTTGTACTTATTATGCCCTTGATGTTTGTGTGGAAGCTTGGGGAGGCCTACCAAGTCTTGAGTGATCCTGAGAAGCGTGAGGCGTACCTCAAGGGGGGAAAGCCAGGAGTTACTCGGTAAGTTATTCTCCTGAGCAATACTGAGACAGACCCGTTTCGCCATGCATACAAGTGCGGACACTTAAATATATGTCATTTACATTAAGTAATATATTCAGAAGAAATATATCAACATAGAAAGAGATATTTACACCTTAAACGTCTCAAACTAATCTAAGAAAAATAAATAATTAAATCCAAATATTCTCATTTATCTTAAAAATTGGGAAAGTCTCTTATAATCTCTTAGTAAAATTCTCTAAGAATTTTGAAGGTTGAAGGCACATTGATCAACCACGAAAAGACCTTTGGAGAGCTCTCATGGCATTTTCAAAGCGCATTCATTCTGCACCATGTGATACTCAACCCAAGGATTTAAGTCTTGATTAACTCGATTCTATAGTACTCTCTTACAAAAGCTATTGTAAGTCTTCTATAATCCGAGACCATGTTAACCTTCCATAAGCGATCTAACACTACTTGCCATTCAGATGGAAGAGTATTCATTAAGGCCGACACTTTCTCAAAATTCGGTATAGGATAACCATTTCATATGCTTTTTTGTATCATCCACAGAAAGAGTTGGAACTGCTTGAGAATTTGCTTCAAAAGGCTCCGCGTCTACCACTCCTGAAGGCCAATGAAAGTTTTTTCTATCAAATGGGGTGATAGCAGAGAGATCAGAAGCGACGGTAGTTAAAACTCAAAGGGAAATATATTCGCAGAAGCTTCAGAGGCCATACAGCGAATAAGGTCTTAGTATGTATGGGCATTCTGGGCAGGTCGCAATCAGTCGCTGGTCGAAGGTTTGGATTGATCCTGACCACGTGTAATACTACATCACCGTCATTTCACCGATAATTAGATAATTATGTTTTTAGCCCTTCAAGTCTCCCATTTTCTTCGTTCATTCTCGGAAATATAGGCATGCGTACAAAATGCATTATGGTTCCCACAATAAATGCAGAACAAAATGGATTACTTATAATCAACAACGAACAAAATATAAAAACGTAATTTTCCTCTTTTTTTTTTTTTTACCGGTCAATGGTTGTCAACACAGGTCAACCCTAGTCAATGGTGGTCAATGGTCAACAATCAAAGTCAACGGGTCAATGTAGATGGGTTGGGTCAAACAGGATGGGTCGCATCAAACCGATTGACCCTACTAGGTGACGTCATCATGATATCCCATTAAATTGAATCAATTCATGATCATTGGCAACATTTTAATATAGCAAACACTGAATAAAAATCTTGAGAATAAGTAAGAATAATGAGTGACACTTAATTGAGGAACTATTTTCTCAAGAGTCTCACTTGGCATAAATGTTGAGATAAAAACTTTTGTCATTCTTGTTAGTCGTCTCATGCATATGTAGTATGAAATACGTATTACGGTACTTAACTTATTTCCCATGGAGCGTATGTCTATACCTTAAATACCGTACAAATGATAGTTCAGATATACCTAATGTCTAACTTGAGTTCACGTATCTATTCTTTCATGAAATTTATCAAAACTCACATCTGGCATCGTAGATAGATAAAGTAAAATGTGTTGATTATTTTACTTTCGGATATAGTAAATATTATGTCATTATCTTAACACTTAGTTAATGTGACATATATATTTTAAGCTTGATCCTGAAAACGTGGATGCCAGCTGTTCTAAATTGCACAGTTAGCATTGTGACGTAGACAATTTTTAATTTTAAAATATTTTTCGATTTTTTTTTTTTAATTTTCTCTTTTCCTCCTTTATTTTTTCCATTGTGGGGATGTGGGCGAGGTTTCGCCCCCAATGACTAGACCATGGCGAAGCTGGTTGGGCGAGGCCCGATGAGGGCTCCACTGACACCTAATGGCTAGCAAACCTCTCTAGCCACAATGGCAAAGAAAAAAGATAAGAAGGAAAAGGGATGAAAAAAAGAAAAAATATTACTAATGAAAAAAATTTGAAAAAAAATAAAATTTAGAGCAGTCGATATTCAAGTTAGCAATTTTTGGCCTAAATTGGCCGGATGGATTCAATTTGTACGATTGTGAAAAGATTTAGAACTAAATTTGTCCAATTGAAATGTTTAAGATTGAACTTGTACCAACATTATAGGTTTATAACTTTTTTGGTATTTTTCCCAAATTATCTCCATAATGAGAATTTTTAGTAATCGTTGTATAATTTACATGCAGGATGTGAAGTGATCAGCATGATATTTTGGAAGCAAAACAAAGTAGGGTTTTGGAGACCAAATTGATACCTTCTTGTTGAGGATTTACATAGTATTCTTCAATGACGAGGCGTGATACACAGTAATTTATTGTGATAGAAGCTATAACATATATATTTAATCCTTTGCTACTTACTCTAGTATACTCCGCCGACTATAACCAGAGGTGCAACAACTGAAGGGCTGGGGGTGCGTTTGGATGGGCATTTAGAAAGCCCTTTCAAGTCTCAAAGCCATTTCATCTCAAATTGAGGTGTTTGGCAACCATTCTTCAAGGAGCTTTCAAGTGAAAGTCGACCCTTGGGAATGCTGAAGGACTCATTTAATGAAAATAGTAAGTTACCTATTTTGCTCTCAAAACTTTATTGGAAAACCACTTTTGCCCATTTTGAAAACACAAAAAAACCTACATCTCATTCTCTTCCCGTTCCATCGCTCTACACCCTTCCATCGTTCTCTCCCTCGTGACGATCGCTTCTCGCTCGACTGCGCTTTTCCTTTGCTCGCTCAAGTGCTCGTCCTTTGTAGGTTCGTCTCTCCTCTCTCCCTCTCCATGCGTGTTGTGCTTCGTGCCGCGGTTGAGTTTGTGCTGTTGAGGCGTTGGGTTGGGGGTTGGTGATTTGAGCGGCTGGCGTCTTGCTATTTCTGGTAGGGATGTCGCTGTGGGATTGGGAGTGTGGTGAGCGGAGGGGCCTTGTCGATGTCAAGCGTCATTGCGTACTTCGTTTTCGCTAAGTAAAAATGTGGGCATATTTGTTGAACAAGACCTTTTGTTGCTACTTGCTTTTTTGTGCGCTGAAAGTGTGGGCATTTAGAGCTTGATTTGTGCATCGTGTTTCCGCTCAACTAGGGCTTGTGCATGCAATTGGGTAGAACCAAAGCAACACATGAGTGGTGGCTTCTATTGGTTGGTCGTATTGATCTGTTATCAGTTGTTTTCTGAGGATGCGATTTTTGAGTCCATTGATCGTGAACCGAACTTCTTTTGCCTGTCTAGGGACATATAGGAACAGCACGTAAATGGGAGTTATCTAGACCAAGTTTAGATACAGGTCATAGCATGGGAATCGGAATGTGGTAGGCCAATTGGTTAGAAAGCATGATGAACGGGTTAGGATTAGTTGATTCCTTAGTTTGGGTCTCAGTTAGCTTGGAAGTATTATTTTGATGCCATTCATTATGTGATATGGGAATGTAGCGGCTCTTTATATTTACATGTTTTGGTTCAAACCTCCCTTAACCCAAGTTCCCAACAGATCAATGTTTGCTCCCCAACTCGCTGCTCACCATGTGTTTGTTGAAATGGCCGAACCAAGTTAGCGTATAGTTTCATTCCGTTTCTGGGTTCATTGTTTGCTTGGAGTCTTATATTTCAATGCCATGTGAGAGCTATTATGCTGGAGTGAAGATCACATTTGTTTCGGCGTGGCGTGAGATCGTCACGATGCTAATTGCTCAATGTGTCTCCGAGAGATAATGGTAGTCTCATAGGTCGACAATCTAGTCGGTGTGATCCTGGAAGTGCAACTCTGATCGATGCTGCCTTTGTTAGAGATGCTCTAGCTATTGGAAAATCACGAATGTGCTTTTTCGTCAATGAAATATATCCTCAGTTTCTGGCGTATGTATCGCCAGTTCCATGTCGATTATATATAACCACGCATCTCACACCTACATTTTTTTATGTGTCCTCAAATGTGGAATGTTTGTTGTCGATGGATGCTCAAATCTAGTAATTTGAAGATGCTATGGTGGATGTGTCAGTTTGTTGGAGTTGGACTGATAAACCAGTCCTTTCTTGATGTTTCTAGCAATCTTTGACAGTCAAAGTTTTTGCAATGCTTTTTGCAACATGATAGATTCAAAATTGTTTGGACTGTTTGCACTTTATCACCATACACCATGCTTGTTGCATATTTTCAGCTTAAAGTTCTAATATATGCACTTCACTGATGTTTATTTAAAACCAACCTTTAACAGTAAATTCTTCATTGTATTTCGTTTGATGTGTGTTATATGTTGATTAAATTTATAATTTTTTTGTGTAGGTAAATATTATTTGGTTGATGCTGGATATCTAAATCCCACGGGTTATTTAGGGCCATATAAAGAAGTTAGATCTCATTTACCTGAGCTTCAACGAGGTCTTCAACCGACGGGTTATAAAGAAGTGTTCAATCGTACTCACTCCTCACTATGATCAGAAATTGAGTGAGCTTTTGGCATATTGAAGAAGAAGTAGAAGATTTCAAAGAGTATGCCAAGTTATCTATATACAAAGCAAGTTAAAATTGTGATATGACACATTTATGTGATCAAATAGCTATGAATTTAGGAAGTAATTAAAGATATTTATAATTTTTAAGGATAATGAGCTTTTTTCCTCAAAGCATATGTTATCATGTTTTTATTATAATGAAAGTATTCTTATTGTAATTGAGAAAGAGAGTACGTAAATTTTTTCCATTTGATGTCTTTTAACAAAAAAAAGGAATTTTAATTTCATTAAAATTGTTTACACAACATTTTTAACATTGTTGTCAAATATAAAAAAAAAAGTTGCAAACATTATTTTTTTTTAATTTTAAACAAATAAAAATTAAAATATTTAGATTAATGACCAAATGAGGTTTGCAGATGTGTTTTCTACCAAACAACATTTTTCTCAAAGTTGCATTTCAAAGCAGAATTTACCAAACAGTCTTTGCATTTCATCCAAAGCCCTTTAGGCTAAATTGCTTTGCATTTTCCTAATGAACTTTCCACATGCTGAACCAAACGCACCATGTGTATATGACTTTACTATAGTTGACTTTGTTTTTCGTATCAATTTGGATGATAATGTCTCGAGTTTGAGCCGTATACGAAACCCAACTCGTTTGGAGCATTTTGATTTGTTCAAGATTCGATATGCCTTTTGCTGATCGAAATCGAATTTGGACTCGATGGGCAGTGGTTGAAGATTTCTGTCTCATTTGGAGAAGCTCATCCCAGATTGACCGGTTTGACTCGACTTGACATCCGTCGCACGTTAGAGGAATATGGCAAAAGCTTCTTTGCTGGACTTGCTTTTGACCAGTGACTGGTGCTGTGAGTTTTATATCTAATTAAATTGTTTTTTTAAAAAACTATAAGCTTAGATGTAATCTAGTTATAGAAAATTAGGTGTAATCTAAATGTTGGCTCTCCTTGTAAATGTAGGTATCAACACTTAATCAAACCACGTAAATCTTTGATGCCCTTTACTGTTCCTCTTTTATTTCTCTAGCTCTCTCACATTGATTTAATTGCAAGATTCCGTTTTCTCTACATTAATTTTACAACAAATATTGCCAGAAACATGGTCGTTAGCTATACAATCTATTAAATCCGTATTAAAACTAATGCCCCCAATTTAGAGTGTATTTCATAACTTAAAGTGCTTGTATGGAAACTAAAGCCTTTATTTTGGCAAATTGAATTTTGGCCAAGACGAACAAATCTGAAGAAAACACAAAGAAGAGGAGAAAAGGAGAACACATAACGATTAAGATGTATTTGTTTAGGTGAAAGAATTTTTCGCGAAGTAGTTTCATGCGTGTGGTTTGTTAAAAATGATGAATCAATCAAAAACTATTTACTGGCAAAGACAACATTTATGCTTTAAGTTAGGAAAACTAATTCCCTAGCTTGAAGAGAAGAAAACATAATCCTGGAGAGTGATTTCCCGAAAAATATCTTTCATTTATCCTGAATTTTTTTTTTCCCCGAAGAACCAAACATACCCTCAAATTGAATATGTTGATAAATCGAGTATTCTAAGTCTGAAGAACTCCGATATCCTTCTTCAATGACGATGCCTCCATCAGAATCTTTCTATGGTGGTCAATTAGCTCATGTGTGATCATAGGCAAGGGATCTCGTAGCTCGTGACCCGTTCTCCATTAGCTCATGCACGGACGCTTCGGATCGGATGCGACGGCGCAAACCTCTTGACCAGATGGATGTGGTTTGTCACGAAGTTAGAAAGAACAATTGGCCGCGGTGTACAGATGGAAGCCCGGATAGTGAAGGACCAGGACTATACATTCGACAGCAAAGATTCGGGATGCCGGATGGTGAAGCCAGCGTTCAATGAGTCAACACTCAATCTCAAATCCTGAGATAGATTCTCATTTTCCATAAAAAAGAACAGAACATGAAAATTCACCTGACGATTAACACCTCTCCGCTGGTCAAAAATAGCCTAGGGATCGAATTCTTCATCTAGAAAGATGTCCCGAATATATGCTCCCACCTTTCACATTTTCATGAGCATCTACGATCACGTTCAACTTAAGAGATCGCACTACGCAACAGAAGCTCATAAAATGCCCAAAAAAGTCGGACCACTGATTGATGTTCATCCGAAGGCGGCCAATGTTAGTGAAGTTTTTACTTCTCGTTCCACAACATCTCCCACCAAGAAGTGGTTGATTAAGGCAGTGATGAGTTCAATCTGGTCGTTTTCAATACATGCTTCTTCTGATGCAAATGAGCTCTTGCCGGTAGAAATGCATATGGAGGGTTTGAGACCCTTATCGGCAACCAACCAGTTTAAGACAATCAGATCGATAGAACAAGAAACATTTCATACCTTAAAAGATCAGTCAAACATTCAGTACTCCAAGGCTCAAAATACAGATTGGTAAGAGATGCTAAATGGAATGGACTATGGATATTGGAATCAAACTCCTAAGCCACCATACATTTCCCTAGTCCAGCTCTAATTGTAACATCCACTATCCAGAGAGTTCAATAACGCACTTCCGTCTCTCTAATATCAAGCTAAAAAAATCACATCTCGAACGCTTTCCCACTTAACTACTGAAATTAACAAAACCCTAGGCTAGAAACAAATCAAGTTACCTTTGAACTCTAGAGGGCTGAGACCTTCGGGACTTCCACTGGAAACTGATGGATTTCGTCCATCCATGGATTCTTCTCTTTGTAGGATCCACAGTGCGAAGAGCCTTCCAAACAGCGCTGTTGCACTTAAATCCCGAACCAAAAGCTATTTGCCATGTCCTGTCCCCTTTCTTGATCCTTCCTTTAGCTTCACTGTAAGCAAGTTCATACCAAAGAGAGCTACTTGATGTGTTGCCAAAGCGGTAAAGAGTCATTCTCGAAGGTTCCATGTGCCAATCTGAAAGCTGCAGATTCTTCTCTAGTTCATCGAGCACTGCTCTTCCTCCAGCATGAATACAGAAATGCTCGAAGGCCAATTTGAAATCTGGGATGTATGGCTTCAATTTCATCTTGAAAAGCTTCTTTCCAACCAGAGTCGCGAAGAACAGCAACTGTTCAGACATAGGCAACACAAGAGGACCCAATGTCGTAATGTTTGTCTTCAGGGCGTCTCCAGCCACTGCCATCAAATCCCTGGATAGAGAAACTCCGATCCTTCCCGTAGGATCCTCCTTTTGAGTTATACAAGAGAAGCACTTATCGTCTGTGCCTTTGTGGGTCCGAACAGTGTGCACCAATCTGTACTTGGAGCGCCAGTAGTCAGATCTTTTGTTGGATAGCAAAATTGCAGCTCCTCCCATTCTGAATAAGCAATTCGACACAAGCATCGATCTCTCATTTCCAAAGTACCAGTTTAGAGTAATATTCTCCATGCTAATGACCAAGGCATAAGAATTTGGATGCACTTGGAGGAGATTCTTGGCCAGATCAATCGAAATCAAACCAGCGCTGCATCCCATTCCACCGAGGTTATAGCTGATGATATTCCCTCTCAACTTGTAACGATTGATGACCATTGCAGATAGAGATGGGGTTGGGTTGAACAAGCTACAATTGACAATAAGGATCCCAATGTCTTTTGGTTTCAAAGATGTCTTCTCAAACAGTTTATCAAGAGCACCAAACATTACCATCTCAGCCTCCTTTCTTGCTTCTGCCATACAGGGGTTCGGAGGTACTCTTAGAACAGCCTCTGGAAGATAAGTTGACTCCCCTAGTCCCGACCTCTCAAGAATTTTCCTTTGAAACTCAAGATTCTCTTCAGTGAATGTACCTGCCGATTGCGACCTCTCCATGAAAATCTGCCTAGTGCATTTCCTTTCATTGTCCGGCTTATAACAAGAAAAATCGACTAGATAAACGGGTTGAGGCCGCGTGAGGAAGTAAAGGGTAGACAGGAACACGAGAAGGGTCGAACACAGGATCACTGAGATGAGATTGAACCGCAGATGATCCCAAAGGTCATAGAGGTCCTGGATCGAGAATGTGGAGAGTTGTGCAGCAATGACAGCAACAAGAGGGGTCAAGAAGAGGTACATCCCATGGGTTATGAGATAATGATATCCGAGCTTCACATACTTCAGTTTCACTGATTGCTTGAAATCAGGGAGCTTCCTAGAAGAGGACTCTCGGATCAACGGCTCATTCGGATTCGAAGATGACATCTCGTTTCCTTTTCAGGGAGCAAATCAAGATACCCAAATGGGCTCCAACGTCTAAACTGACTCGAACTGAATGCAACAGTCAAATTAGGTGCGGAAACTCCCCAAGATAAGAGACTTTCAAGCAAAACACCTCCGAATGATTGCGAAAGATTACCCCATCACATTGAATCAAGAGAGGGGCTACGGCAAAGGTACCACAGAGAGAGACAGGGAGCGTCAAAATGCGAAATTTCCCGAATGACAACCGCAGAAAAGCAGCGAACCAGCTTCAATCCCTGCAAAATTCGACAAACCCATTTCTTGAAATCAGCAAAGAGAAAAGCTTTTAGCGCTAACTTTTGCGAACGGGAAATCTCGACACCCCACACGCGCAGAGAGATCTAGCAACAACGTCGGCCAAGAAAGAACATACGAAGCAAGCAAAAACCAACGCGATTGCCGACAGAACATCTCGAAGTACACAATCAAAAGTTACCCAGAACGCAGAGCGAGGCTAGAGAGACAAATCGCACCTCGGACGACAAATCTGACCGGACATTCCCCCCTTGTTCTTGCCGCCTGAGAGAAACAATGGTCGGAGAAGAGAGAGAAAGAGAGAGAGAGAGAGTTTTTTTTTTTTTGAGCAAGAGAGAGAGAGAGTTTGAGAAGCTCGAAAGATGTTAATAAATGAGGAGTGCGTGTCCTCTGGCAATCGCATGACGCCGCCCAGCGGCGATGCCTCTATAAAGCTGTCAAATTCTCTACGGCTACAACTTAAAAAAATTAGTAATTTGTTGGGCTTGTAATGAAAAACATTGATAGAGATCCAATCATATACGGCTGCAAGCTTCAAAAAATTGATTTTCAAAATTATGAACTTTTGCTAAAAATATACAAGAGGAGCTATCTTTGTTAAACACCCTGAATTAACCACGGGCCATAATTGTATTTATCATATGTATGTGCGAAAAAGTAAAAGAACAATAGTCGAAAAAAGTTCAAAATAATTATTACGTTAAGAGTTTACTCTATCACGTCTTAACTACAACTTTCATTTTACGATTTCATACTTCAATCTTTTGGTTGCAATCAAATTATCTTACTCACTTGACTCCCGTGCATATAAATGGTACTCTTCTCCACTCATTATTTTTAATGACTCAGAATACTGATGAGCATCAATGTAGTCTAAAGTCGATGCATCATTAATAGAATTCAAGAAAGCGTGTCCTTGCATATCAGGTCGATCCTCCCTGAAATAGAGAGACAAAGAACGGAAGAAAGAGATGAGTTGAATTCTTTCTAAAACCAAAAACAAAACAAAAAAAAGAGAGAAAAAGAAGAAGAAAATCGGTATTTCTCTTCCGAAAACCAAAAGAAGATACCAACCAAACTCTTGTACAACAAGATGAAGTGGAAAATGAAAACTATCGAGGGGACCAAAAGAAAACACATCCTCTTTTGGGATTTGATGGCGAGAGGACAGAGACGCTTGCTTGCTTGATTTTGCTTTGAGCAGGGATTGGATTTGACTGTGTGATGAGTCAATCTGGCCTCACTGGCCTCATGTTACTTGAGGTCTGCTTGGTCCCCCACAAAGTGTGGCCAACTCAGATACAGCTCCATTTAAGAAGGCATTTGGAATCCCCAAGAGTTCGTCGTTCTCCATCGTTAATTAATGATTCTTGAAATGTGTACGAGGTACTCTTCATCTTGTGTATTAGATACGACAAAACGCACGGGCGCCCCTTAAAATGACGAATTGGTGCCCCGATGGATGATGGAAAGTCGTGTGGGAGCTCCTCTCGTTTCGATTTTGTTCCTCCTCCAATCTCGGAGAAGAAAGTCCTCATGATGATGCCCATTTCACTTATGGGGAAAAAAGTTGAGATGTAAGAGAAAGGATTTGGTTCGCATTTCATGCTCTCTATTTATCATTTGAAAAGAGAAAAATACAAGTGTGTGATGATAAATTTGGTTTTAGCATGAGCTGTCAATTAGAGATAATATAGGAATCCAAATCAATCTTTGATATGAGCTATCAATTAGAGATAATATAAGAATTCAAGTCAATTTAATTCCTATTTTATCTCTTGATTAGAAAGATTGTTAGGATTGACTCTTTTCTTTATAAATAAATATATATATATATATATTTCAAAACCATTGTAAAACAAATGATGTACAAAATATGGAGAATATAAAAACTTTCTCTAGAAAGCTATATGCGTTTCTTCATAGTATTAGAGAAACTTGACCCTATGACCTGATCTCACCATGGCTGAACACATTGATTTAACTCTCCCACAATCAACAGGTGAGGACTCTTCGGCAACAGTGATCCTTGAAGATTTGATAACGACAATGAAGCAACTTTTGACCCAGCATCATGCGTTGCCTTCACAAGTTGAGTCTCCGACTCCACCTATTGCTATCAAGTTGGATGGCAACAATTATGGCTTTTGGTTCCAAGTTGTTGAGATGTACATCTCAGGCAAAGATACATTGGGATACATTAATGAGGATCTTCCCCCACCTCATTCGACTGGTACTAGCTTTTGAAAGTGGAAAACCGAGGATTCCACAGTGAAAGATGGACAATCAACTCCATAGACCAAACGTTGATTGACAATTTTATCCAATTCCCACCCATAAAAGCAATTTGGGATTCAGTGGCTACCACATTTTTTTTACGACAACAATGTCTCTCAGGTGTATAATTTGAAGCACTGAGTTACTCGACTGAAGCAGGCAGGAAGCCCTATCAAAAAGTGCTATAATGATCTTCAAGGACTCTAGCAGGAGATTGATTTTTGTTGTCCTAACCTCATGATGTGTCCCAATGATATATGGCGCTACAATACGGCTATCCAAAAAGATTATGTCTACACATTTGACTTGACAAGGTCAGGGTAGATGTCTTACAAATGCAACCATTTCCTTTTGGTCAAGCAAGCTTACGTACATGTCCGGCGGGAGAATGTGCGTCAAATTGTGATGTTAACTAAAACGGACGCTCTCACTACTGCTGCAATGGTGTCACGTGGAGGGAAAGATGGGTTCACAATTTCTTGAGGACAGCCCAGAATCACAAACTCTACAGATGGCCTCCATGGGTGTTGCGACAAGAGAAGGGGGGGGGGGGGCCGCAAGTCCAATGTGGGTTCGAAGCACAAGCCACAACCACTAGAGGGATGCACCCATTGTAGTAATCTTAAACATACCAAGGAGACTTGTTTCAAGTTACATGAGTACCCTGATTAGTGGAAAGATTTTTAAGCCAAGAAAAAGATTGAGACTGCAACAAGTAGGGATAAAGGACGGGCATCGTTGGCAACTGGAGTCTCACCTCTCTCCTTGGTTCCATAGGTAGACTCCACCAATACTTCCATCTTGACTTCTGAAGGTAAATACGGTTGTATTTTTGTCAATACTCATCAAGGTGAGGGCAATGGGTGGTTGTTGATTATGGTGCTACCAATCAAATGACACCTAATCTTGGTGACTTCACGCATCATACCACTCCACATTAACGAAGTATTTATAATGCAAATGGCCATAGATATCCAATGACCAGGGCTGAAAGTGTTGTTCTCATACATGCTCTCTCCTTATCGCACTCTTTGCTCATGCCCTCTTTATTTTACCAGTTGTTGTCTATTGGGTAGATTATTGATAAATTAAATTGCAATGTTCTTATGCATCTCAATTTTTATTTATTTCAGGATATCCTCATGAAGGAGATTATTGGACGTGGTACTAAGAGGGAGGGGCTATACTACGTGGTAGTAAAGAGAAAGACATTTGGCTCTGACATTGTTGATTAAGGCACCCATCTTTTGGATATTTCAAGCACTTTTTTCCTGGGTTGTTCAGTAGTTTATCAAATTCTGTATTTCAATGAGAAACATGCATCTTGGCAAAGAGTTAATGTGTTTCTTTTCCATTGAGTTTCAATAAAAGTATAACACTTTTTTCATTAGTCCACTATGATGTGTGGGGTACTTCACCCATTACCAACCTTTCAGGAATTCGCTGGTTTGTGACTTTTGTGAATGACTGAACATGGATGACATGGTTTTATTTGATGAAGCACAAGGATGAGGTCTCTAAAATATTTTGTGTGTTCCATGCATGGTTGCAACACAATTTGAGGCGCAACTCCACATCCTATGTACTGATAATGGGGGTGAATATGTTAATTAATATCTCACAACTTACTTCCAAGAACATGATCTTATCCATGAGATGTCATGCACCTAGACCCCTAGTAGAACGACTTTGCAAAAAGGAAGAACCACCATATTCTTGAGTTAGCACAGGTTCTCTTGGTAGGTGGTCATGTTCCCAATCGTTTTTGGGATGTTGCCGTTATTACTGTAATCCACTTGATGAATTGGATGCCCCTCCCCATATGTGCTAAAATTTCAAACCCCACTGCAAGTTCTTTCAAAACGTGTTTCTCTTCCTTCGGTCTTGACACTTCCTCCTGAAGTGTTCAGGTGTGTAGCTTATGTTCATCTTCACAAAAACCAACGAACAAAGTTTGATCCTTGTGCCATGCTGTGTTTTGTTGGCTAACCCATCAAAATGGCTATCGCTCTTACGACCTCATCTCTAAGAAGACACATGTCACTATGGATGTGACATTTGTTGAGTCCGTATTATTCTACCCTAACACCAATTATCCCTTTTAGGGAGAGATACATCAAGAAAGGGATAATTGGTGGGAGGGCAGTGTTTTGGCAAGAGTTGGGACTATGTCTAACTCAAGGCAAGCCCCAATAGTAGTGCTATCAATAGAAAATGCAACGAATCAAGCCGTGATAGGTCGGGGCAAGAGCTGTGAAGGACGATAGTCACATCCTGACAGAAGGTCATCAACAATTTGTATCGGTACAAGATGCACACATATAGCCTCAAGAACAGCCCTCTCTTGAAACTGTCCCCTCTTCAAAACCGACCATTCTCCTAAGAATACTCCTGAGGTAAGATCTCCTACCACACTTGACTTTTATGATGATTTTGATGTGGTTGTTGGGTATAAATTACCGAACAGGTACAATCGTGGCAATCCCCCTAGTTAGTACTCACCAGATGTAGAGGAACAAAAATCAAAGTACCCTATTGCAAATTATGTTTCGATAGGAAGATTGTCGGAACCATTGAAGGTGTTCATATCAAATACTTCTGCAACCTGAGTTCCTGGTGGGGTGCAGGAGGCTTTGAGGGATCCTAAGTGAGTTTGGGCAATGAAAGAGGAGATGGAAGCATTTCAGAATAATAAGACTTGGAGACTTGTAAAATTACCAAAAGGGAAGAGAGCAATGGGGGTATAAATGGGTTTTTACTATCATATACAAAGCAAATGGGTCCATTGAAAGATATAAGGCACGGTTAGTAGTAAAAGGATATACACAAACTTATAGTATAGACTACTAAGGTGAAACTTAATATTATGAGAGTTTGGTTATCTCCTAGTCATTGCATCAATTTGATGTGAAGAATGCGTTTCTTTATAGAGATTTGGAGGAAGAAATCTACATGGAAGTTTCACTTAGGTATTGTCATGCCACTCAACCTAATGTACCATGCAAGCTAGAATGTTCATTGTATGGGTTAAAACAATCACCTTGTACTTGGTTTGGTTGCTTTAGCTTAGCAATTAGAAGATACGAGTATTCTCAAGGTAACTTGGATCATACGTTGTTCCTAAGGCGATGTTAAGGAAATGTAATGGCCTTAATCATATATGTGGACAGTATGATTATCACAAGGGATGATTGTGAAGAGATTTTGAAACTCCAAGAGAAGCTAGCAAAAGAGTTTGAGATGAAAAATCTAGGACGGTTGTAGTATTTCTTGGGCATTGAAGGGTGCGGATGATAACGCTTCTTGGCTAGGGAAGAGTTTTTTTTTTTTTTTTTTTTCAGAAATAATTATTTTCTATTTCTATTCCGGGGAACAATTTCTGAGTAAAAGAACCCGTTTGGTAACTACACAAAATTTCTACTCTTGGAATAGAAAAAGAATTGAAATGTGTTTGGTAACCCAATGGTTTCTTTTTTGTATTTATTCATTTTTTGTTCTTGCTCATGGATTGCCGCCGCCGCCTGTCGCCCACCGCCCGTCGCCGCACTTCAGCAGTTGGGTGATCGCGGGAGGGGGCGGCCAATAGGCTATGCGGCAATGATTAGCGGTGATGGTCAGCGGCCGGTAGTCGTGCAGCGGTGGCGCGGGCAATGGCGACGACGGCGGCCGACGACCGGCGGTGGCCGGCAACCTGGTGACGACAGTGGCGGCGGTGGCCGACGGTGGGCGGTGGCTCCGAGCAGTTGAAGGTGGCCACGACAAGAGAGAAAAATAAAAGAAAAATAAAAAAGAAAATTAGCTTATTTCTAGAAATTGTTCCTGGGAACAAAAAATAACTTTTTTTTGCTTATCATTTCTGCTCCAAATCTATTCCCAAGCTAACTTTATATTCTCGGGAATAGAAAAACAACTTGGCGTTACCAAACGGGTTTCTGTTCTTTTTTTGTTCGAGGAACAAAAGAACATAAATTTTAAGGAATAGAAACGTTGTCATGCAGTGCCGAAGTGGCTAGATAGAGAGGAGGTTTTTTTTTTTTTTTTTTTTTTTTTTTTGTCTCAAAGAAAATGTGTTGGACTTGTTAGCCAAAATTGGAATGTTGAAATGTAAATCTGTTGACACCCCTATAGTTCAGAATTATAGGCTTGGGAAGTATTCGGATGTGCCAACTAATAAGGATAAATATCAAAGGTTAGTAGGGAGACTGATCTATTTGTCACATACTCACCCTGATATCACATATGTTGTAAACATCATGAGTCAATTTATGCATGCCCCAAGTGAAGATCATATGAATACAGTGAGTTGAATTCTACGTTACTTGAAGTCAACTCTAGGAAAATGTCTATTCTTTGTGAAGAACAATCATCTTGAGGTAGAGGGATTTACGGATGCAAACTTGGCAGGTGGCATTTCGGATAGGAGGTTCACACCAAGGTATTTCACATTTGTGGGAGGAAACCTAGTTACATGAAAGAGTAAGAAGCGGAAGGTAGTAGCATTGTCTAGTGTTGAGGTGGAGTTTCCAGGGTGGCTAAAGGGTTGTATGAGCTACTGTGACTTAAGAGGTCGATGACAGAACTTGATTTCCCATGGAAGTCTAAGATGAGATTGTTCTGTGATAATAAAGGAGATTTTGATATTTTCCATAATTCAGTTCAGCATGATCAAACCAAACAAATTGAGATTGATAAACATTTTGTTAAGCAAAATTTAGAGGCTAAGGTGGTTTGGCTTCCTTTTCTCAGGTTTGAAGATCAGTTGGACATACTTATTAAGGCCGTGTCAAGCAAGGCCTTTCATAGCTCACTTGTCAAGTTGGTAATATCTTTTCACCCACTTGAGGGGGAGTGTTGGAATGAGTTATCAATTAGAGATAATATAAAAATCAAAGTCAATCTTTAGCATGAGCTATCAATTAGAGATAATGTAGGAATCCAAATCAATCTACTGCCTATTTTGTCTCTTGATTAGGAGGATTGTTAGGATTGACTTTCTTCTTTGTAGATCTATGCTCAAAAGCATTGTAAAACAAATGATGTACAAAATACAGAGAATATAAAAACTTTTTTCCAAAAAGCTACATGCGTCTTCATTTGGAAATCAACTTGAGGTTTGACATGCTATGTACCATTGCAATGTAATAAGGTTCACAAAAGTGAGGCACTTCTCTTGCATTGATCAACCCAGAGAATTCGAACACTACGTGATGTCGAGACTCAACTTACCAAATGTGAGAAATGATCATGAGAGAGATGCAACCGCTAAAGTCTCCAATCGGAGGCATGGTTCAACAGTGTTTCTCCTCTAGTTGCAACGAGACGTTCGCGCAAAGATCTATTCTTCACAAGATCGGCCGAGTTAGCTCTCTTAGAACTGGAATGCTATATCGCCGAGATACATAGAGATCTTGGATTATTGGGACGAAAATCACTTAAGTTGGTGTCATTTGTGCTCACATGTGAAGGCAAATTTTGTGCTTCCTTGTTTTAAAATATAGTCACAGAACCAAATGCTCGGATTTAACTTGTATGTGTGGATTACAAGATATTCCAAAGACCTTCAGATGATTAGACATGCAAGCTCGTGCCTTTAGATTATAAGGAAAAAACATTGTCATTCATGGCTACTTCTTTTGAACCTCTTATTTTGGGGTTCCAGCACCACATATTTACCTCTTGATTTCTTCGTGGGTTGGGTCCTTTCGTACAAAGAGAAAAGAGGACTCTTTTATGCAATGATAACTTATTCAGGCCCACTTTGAGAGGTCGCTTTTGTGAGACTTGATGTATACGGTTCGAGTTGATTGTGGCAATTGATAATGTGGATTTCAAAAGAAACCGTTTTATTTTCTTTTTATTTGGAAGTGTTCTCTAAAATGAGACAAAATTATTTATATTTCTTTTTAGGCCTATTATGATTGATGATAAACAACCAAATGAAGAGTGCATGAAATTGCAATTACTTAATGAATGTTGAATAACTATGCATAAACTATGAAGGAATGGAAAAGGAGAAAATCAGAGATAACATATCCATAAATACATACTTGGATGGAGTATCCTAATGTTAGAGTGCAGTTTATGCTCTCCATCAATAGGAAGGCACGAGGATCTCACTCCTCAATGAATGGGTGGAGATCTAAGGGAGCCGTCTTGGTGGGATTTAGGGAGCAGTGCCTCCGGGAATGAGAGGGCTTTTATAATCTTAGCCCTTAATTTATTAGTAGTTTGGACTTTGGCCTATGAATAGCTACTACTGTCTGTATATAATTTTTTTCTCTATAATTGATGGTCAGTACCAAAGAAGCGAGGGTGCTAATTATAATGGAAACCTTTATTAGATGTAACCCTAGTTTAAGGATGAACTAGGAATAACCTCATGTCCTAATTTTGCTTTCTCACTTTTACTCTCTATTCGGTAGTGTTTGTGCACCTAATCATAACATATGGTATAAAAGCAAGGTTTGAAGTTAGGGTTTCTTGGTGAAGAGAGATTTGAAAAATCAAATCTTGTAAAGATGCGGTTGGTCAATCACAAATTGAAGTAGATAAGTTTGGAGGAAATGATTTTGAGTCATAAAAATTGAAGATGGAGGCCTTCCTTATAAACAAAGATTTGTTCTATGTGATCAAAGATGATAAACTTGAGCAGCTACAATGCTCTTAAATGATAGTGCAATTGAAACAATTATATGTTCCCATGAATCCGGCAATGAATACAACAAGGCACATGTTTTGTTTTACTCATCAAAATTAACATCAATAGATGCAAGTTGCCTACAAATAATATTAAACTCGTTTAAATGTAAAGAAAAGAAATAACATTTACTCATTCAAAGGTTGTACAGTCACTTCCTTAGAAAATAATCTGTTCATGAGTGACATGCTTTGATTAAGGCTTCCTAGCTTTGTCCACAGATCCTTCGTCATCTTCATAGAGGTCACGTTCACGAGGACATCATCAGCAAAATATAGCCAAATCAGGCTTCGCGCCATTCGATCGCTTCTAGTCCACACCTTCAATTCATATTTGGTGGCAAGGATAAGTCTAGAGGAAGATTTAAAAGCAAAGATTGATCAAAAGTAACGTGTTGAAAGTGCGAAGAGGATGGACACTTAAAGAAGGAATGCAAAAGCAAAAGTGTAAGTTTAGAGAAGTAAAATGAGGCACCATCCTCTAATACAACGATGGATGATAATAGCAAATATGGGAGACATGTATCTCATCTAAAATTCATTTAAAGGTGACCGCATTGATAATTGTTACTGAAGTGTCTTTCAAAATAATGCATATGGAAGATAACACAACACTTGGTATTTTTGGTCGCAGAAAGTGAAAGCTGAACACTATTCCAAAGATGCATTCCAATTCCCCACGCTATAAATGCCAAACAAGTCTCCTTGCGAAAGTACAATCTTGTAACCTAGCATCATTTACTATTTTTAACGGTTTCATCTTCTATTTTAAAAGGCAGAGAGTCTTCCTTTGTGGTTCGAAGATCCAATCATCGCCGCATAAGCTCGTGACTGCACCAACATCTTTTAACTTGAATGATTACATCTTTCACAGACTCACTTTCATTTATAAGAAATGAAAAAGAGAAAAATTAAGAAAATATTTTCAAATTTGTGATTTTCTCCCAAAGCAAATGGAGCGCTAGTATCACTCTGTGTTATGGGCGCAAAGAGAAAGCTTAAAGATTATTCCGTGATAGTGCCCATCAATTATGAAAAGTATTTTTACAAAGCTATAATTTACTAAACTTTAAAAACAAAAGAAGCTTACGACGAGAAAACCTTGATAATCCATATATTCTTATTGTTACATTCATGGAATCTCCAGTATAGATTCTTAAGCTTCTTTTGTTTTTTAAATTTTGTAAGAACATGTGAGGCATCAAAAACAAGAATATATGATTGTCTACGTCATTATCCCTTTAAAAATTTCTAGAGACTATATTGCTTATCAAATTAATGTTAAGAGTTCAAACACTATTTGTATTATTATCCATTTTAAAAAAGTATAAACAACTACACTAAAAGAAAAGAAAAAAATGACACAAATGGTCTATAATTATGATTCAATATGCAATGTAACCCTTGTATTCTTTTTGTAAATGTTTAATTTAATACTTAGATTACACGGAAACGTTCAATATTATCCTTCCACAAATTCAAGTCTAGGGATAACATTAAGCATTATCATGAAAGTTCATGTACGACATTATACATTATATCAAAGTTTGAAAACTATACTAAATAAATTAAAAATTCATTGGCAACATTATATGTTGGGTTAAGGCTTATGGGCATTTGTGTAATTATATTTTTAAAAAAAAAGGATAACTTTTCCTTAAAAGAAAGTCAAAAGCTAGACGAAACGAGCTGGTCTCTGTCCTCCAAAGAGTGCACGTCTACACAAGCCCGTTGAAACCGTTGGATTCACCGCCGCCGACCGTTGCGACGGCGGATCTCGATCCGCGCGGTCCCCGTCCCATCTCCAAGGAAACGCCACGGCGCTCATCAGCTCCCCCCCATCTTCCACAACCAGGAAGCCGAAGAGAACAGAAGCGATGTCGTTTTGCTCGTCTCTGTCGTCACCTGCGCATTTCAAGCTCTCCAATGGCGACCGCAGGCACCCGGCGGCCGTCTCCGCGAGCCCGCGCTTCAGGGCCTCCGCCTCCGACGTTCCCGACTTCCTCTCCGCCGACTGGTACTGTTTCTGCAGGAATCCTTCGCTATATTGTTTTATGGTGCAAAGGGTCTGTGATCCTCGGCTTTTTCCTTACGATTTATATGGGGTTGGACTTGTTGCGGAGAGTTTGTTTGTTCTTGCTCTTTCTTGATTTGAAATTGGAGGGTGGTGGATAGGCAATCGGGTAGTTGCTTAGCCAGATGAATATGATGTGTTTTTTTCTGGGCTTTGCTCTTGAGTTTGGCTTAGTGATTCAAGAAACGATATAGCGTCTGAATTTAGGTTCAGGGCACATGTTCATTTGGTTATGCACAACTTCATGTGCCAAAAGATTTGTGTTTGGGTCACCAATTCTAGTTTTGGCTTGTACCTTATGTAGTCTATGAATCAGTACTTGTTTGGTGGGGTTCTGCTCAATGTTCTACTTCATGACCGTGAATTTTGTCCTGCTAGGTGTGACAATTGGTGTTCACCTGTCGAATTCCAGTTATTAATTCATGTGTTTGCAAAATGTTATGGTTGTTGTTGAATGTGCTAAATAATTGGTTTATTGTGAGTTTATATGTTATTTTCCAAGTTCCCCATATCAGCTTAGGTAAAGGGTGTCAGTTAATGTAAAATATTGCCAGACCTGGTCTGGGAGGCAAGCTATTTCTGGCCCCCTCCTTTCCTCTTATTTGGTGAAAGGAAAGATAAATGCAGACATCAGGAAATTTTTTCCTCCATTTCCTCGATCGACATTCTTTGAAATTTAAGTGCCAATAGAGCAGATACTTCCTGTTTGTTCTCCTCCTCGGCTAGTATGCCTTCACTAACAGGAAAAGAAAAAGGATAGAAAGAGAAGCAGAAGGGGCTAGAAGCTTCCCTGGCTTCAGTTTGCAATGAGTTGGAACCCCACTAGACCATCCAAGAGAGGCAGCCTAACAAATGACTATGATCTTGCTGGCCTTTTTCTTTCCCATTTTGTCTTGAAAATACCCAGCTTGACTACTAAAATTAAAACATATTACCTCAGGAAATATTGAGGGCAATTTTCTTGCTTGCGTCTATGCACATGTACATGTGCATCAGCATAGGGAAGTAAAAGTAGTCAATGGTCCTCTACTATATTGTTTTTCTTTAAGCTCAAATGTTGACCCAGATTATCCAATGACTCTTTTGTGTTCAAAGGTAGAATGGATATGTGCATTTCATTGATTTGGGATTGTTTTGGATTGCAGGCTCGAATCTCGGAAGAAGAAACCTTTTGGGCCGAGACTAAGTGTAATGTCTTATACTTAACAGAGAAATTTTCCTCTGCAAACTACATAATGTAGAGCCACTTGTTCAGTGTACATCAATCAAGATTAGATTCTTCTTGTAGTTTAGTGCAGAGGAAGCTGTGCAGCACCAGCTTGATGCGTTGAAGTACAATGACCAACCCCGACAAGATTATGGCATTGAGGTTATGTACAGGGTAAGCTACTTCTCATAACTCATAGATTGGTTTCACATCAAATTGGTAGGTTATCTGACAAGGGTGATTTCTTGTTGCCCCAGTTTGCTGGTTTCGATCCTTTTGAGAGGTCGCCTTATTTCGGACCCTTCTTCGATCTAGGGCAGGTGAGTATGCATAAAGTCCTAAATTGGTACCATAATTCTTCATTACTTATTGTAGAAATTTTAAGTTCATGCTGTTCCCTCTTTGAAAGTTATCTGGGAAGTCAAAGGACGCCATTCTCTGACCATTCTTGTATAAAATGTGCAATGCTGAAAAAATGCGTCATGCGGTTGGTCAAATGCCGCTTCTGGTCTGGTGCATGTTGGTTCTTCAAGCATTAAGAAGCTTTCCGTTTTGCAGATTGTGAAACTGAATTTCTCCACTAATGCTATGAAATGGCCTTCTATCATCAAGTGATAATGTACTTTTCATCAAAGCAATAATGTTTTTGAGATATTTAAGGTTTCGCACTGACCCCTTTTGATGTTCGCCCTTTTCAGTTTGAGCGGTTTAGGCGTATCTTTCACCATTCCACTTACCGAGTTCTACTTGGTCACAAAGACAGGAAGATCTTGAGCAGCCTATTGGTGAAAGAGGTACACATGTTCTTTCAGTAAAAATGTGCAAGTAGGGTCAGTAAGTGAACTGGCTATGCATTTCTCATTGGGCTATTGTAGATTCTTCCTTGCTTCAGTTTTTACAGTTTTGCTACCGTGTTCTATCTTGACTAACAATCAATTTCTTTCATATCTGCATTGCAGAATCGATTTAAGCAGCGGGTTTGGATACAAGGATCACGCCCTGAAGAGGAAGAAACATTTGAATTTACCTTGGTTCAGGTGTGCTCACATAACCTATGCTGGTCCAAAAATTGTTGCTTCTTTGCGGAATTCTTGGTGTGTGCTGATGGCGACTCCCACATGCTGAATCTTTTATTTCGTAAGTCAAGTGGTGTTCAGATAGATCCTCTGTTTATCGTGGGCAAAACACACAAACTAGTTTCTGTAGGTCCTCATCTTGAAGCATGCCAATGGAACCATCTGCATTTCCAATGAGTACTCTGCCTTTGGAGGATCATTGACATCTCTTGTTGGATTTGCCTATTATTTCTTTTTGGCCTGTTATCAGATTTGCATAGTGGCTCTTTCTTTGTGCTGCTAAATACTTGCTAATCACAGACTTGCTTGATTCTATAGGGCACGTTTATGGTTGTTGGAATGTTTGGTCCTTCAGTCAAATTAGTAATCTGCTTCCTTTTTGCTGCTCTAAACTTGCAGAGGGTTGGTGGTTCTTGGGACGGTTATTGGCTGACAGAGTCTCTGCTTCACGATGGAGACACCTTTTCTGGCGGTTTGGCTTACTGAATGGTGTGTGCCTCCTGCGATGTCACATAAACTAAATATAAGCACGACTCCAAGATAACACATGGACGTTGTCTCAGCCTTCATAATATGTACATAATACATAGGTAATAAAAATGAAAGTTCAATGTCAGAGATGCTTCTGCCGGGGTTGATTGTAGATAAAAACCTTCAATTAGTGGTGATGCTAGCTTTTGCTTTCAATTGGGAGTGCAGACTTCTCATGAACTTTGATTGCTACTTGTTAACTCTGGTCCTACCAGTTTGCTTTCATTTAATCTTTCTCTAAGGCCGCATCTTCGGTTGAATACCCAAGGTCCTCGTCTTTGAAAATAAAGTCAACATGCTTTTACCTTTTTCTTGTTTTCTTCATTCACATCGTTATCATTTATCAATCTCCCGCGCACCCGGCTAAAAACCCATTGGAAGTAAAATCCATTCTTACAACTTGAATGAATGGATTGGGAAAAAGGAAGAAAGGTAAGCCTCTTTATGATTCATCGAGAAATGTTCGGTCAATTGTTGCCCCATCAGATAAACCAACAGCAATTATCCTAGCAGAAAGGACAATAATGCATATTACCGACAGAAGTGGATTCCACATGGAAACTTAACAGAGGCCCTTCAATTTGAAGTTCTTGCGATTACCCATTAAGGTGGGAATTCAGAACAATTTAAGCAAGTCCATTCCATTCTTTGATGGATCACATTTGATCATCATCTTCAGGAAATCTTTACCAGCATCGAATAAAATGATACGACGACAGTTGAAAGAAGAAAGGAAAAAGCAGCTTATGGAGGTGGCGGGTCACATCCAAGCTTCAGGACAGCTATCCATCTAATAGCACGAGATAGTCACAAAGAGATAAAAGAACCAGCTACTAGATTCAAAAGGCCAGATCCTCATTACAAGAATGCTTTGCTCATTCGAACCGAGGTTGAACAACGTAACAAAGTTGAAAGTTCAGTGTTTCCCAAACAAAGTTGCATCTTTCAAGGCTGCTATTCATGTAATAGAGAGTAATTAGTTTTCTCTTCGTAACCAAAAAGAAAAAAGAAAAGTTACAAGAGTAACACATGTTTATCAGCAATGCATCAGATGTAACTTAAAAGTTTGAGTAATTGAATCAAGAATATGGAGAGAGAGAGAAAGAGAGAGAGTCCCCAATGACACTGTTGTAAACTAATATGGCACACTGACCAAGATCTCCCAACTTCAAGAACCAACCAATACGCGAATGTCATTTCTTTGCTTGGGGCTGAGAAACAAACTTGGTGAGGACATAGCAGTCTGGTGGGCTAATGTTCGTGTAATAATTGTGGATTGTCTCTGTAATTTCAAATCCAAACTTCTTATAGAAGTTGATGGCATCCTCATTGTTAGTCTGCACGTGCAAGTAGATCTCTGAAATGTTCTGCTTGGCACAAAGATCAAGAACATGATTCAACAACCTAGTACCTGCAGAAGATCAAGCTAATTAGATCAGCAGAGGCCACAAAACGTGTTTTGACAGGTTGCAGAACAGAAAGGATCAAACGGGAAAACTAATGTATGTCTAAGATCAAAGAACAGACACCAAAATAACCAGAGAAGCAAGTGAACTGATTCTGACTCTAAACCATGGTGAAGCAAGTGCCCAACAGGCTGACAAGCAAGAAACATCTCAACCTCAATCACCAAGCACCAATCCAGAGCTCCACTTAACATTCCCGCAAGTCCTGATCCTCTCTCTATATGTGTTCCCTTTCTTGATCACCCCAGCCATGCTAACTCGTTCATGTCCCCAAAGAAAATGTTCTCTCGTGATGCTAAATACGGTGAGAGAGACTTACCGACCCCTAGCCCACGATATGGCGCTAAAACACCCAGCGTCATTATGTACACACGGATTGCCCCGCCTTCCTTCTTCTCAAGTCGGCAAGCAATTGATCCAACACAAATGTCATTGTAATATGCTGAAAAATTTCAAAGCAAACAAGTTAGATGTTAGTTAACATAGCTGCTCTTGTAGGTAAGCTACTAGTTCAGGATAAGCAGAGAATGAGAGAGAGAGGATTTGAAAGCAAAATTTAAGAGAAGCACAACTGCATTCTTCTGAGTGAGATGTCCTATGGCTATGCTAAGCTAGCTTCTTGTGAAAAATAAACTGACAGAAAGGTATGCCATGCCAGCTATTAAAGCATTTCAATTTGTCAAAATGTTGAAAGGTAGCAATCAAAATTTGAGGAAATAATCATTTCATAATAGCTAGACTGTTAGTCCTACATCATATATCTAAATTTGAGATGAAAAAGATCATCACTCAATTAACTATATTCTTATCCTCAATGAATATGGAAGATACTGCAATCCAGTTTTCAGTTATATTTTTCCTCAAGTATCATGAATAAATGAGGCAAAAAGATGTTTGACGATAGTCATGGACAAATGTCTTTTTCTCCAAGCATGTAGTTATCCGAATTTGTATTAATACTATCTTGGAAGATAAAAATTTATAACATAAAAATCCAAGGCCTAAGTTGAAACACATAAAATGGTCAAAAACAGACTCTGTGTTTCGGTTCGGAAGAGAACTAATTCCGATGTGAATAGTGGAAAACCTAATGAATTGTTCAGCAAAACATGGACATCATCTGCATGTATGTCATAGAATTTGAAGGAACTTCTACATCATGTAAGATATTGAGAACATACTTCTATGCAAAATACTGATCAGTCCACCAGGTCTAATGGATCAAAAGTAATCGCCGCAAGATCGTCATACCAGAAAAGAACATGCTAACCCAAATATGGAAAACATCAACATACAGTAACCAAGTTAACCAAAGATGTTGAGTTGATGATGCACAGTATACCAATAACGGAACAAGCTCATGATGCAACATAACCACCAGAACATAGCAAATATGGCTATTCAGATAGAAGGAACAAATCTCGCATGGAATGAAAAAACTAATGCCTCTCTTAATACAAAGAGTATCTTAGAGCTTGAAAGCAGAAACAAACCGAATCAAAAGTATATGCACCATGAGTAAAGAAAAGAATGAGCCACATCTAATTAGGTATAATAGGCTTCAATAGAAGTGGTAAATCCAAACTCAGATAAATCCCAGCTGATAGCATAAAACGTAATAATACCAGATAGGTTCTTTACCTAAAATGGACATTCGTAAACAAGACTAAGAGAAAAGTTGAACAAGTAAATAGTCAAACAAAACACAACTGACACTCAACAGCCAATATACATGCCTGTCGGAGGTTTCTCCAAGTTCAGATACCACAAACACACTTGAGGTTACAAAAGCGAGTGCTGAAAATGCAAAATCAGGAAAAGCAAAAGTGGGGAACAACAAGAATGATCGAGACACAGAAGCAAAACCACGACCATCCAAAAAGACGTCAATCCAATGGGCTAGATTACGGAACATAAATCAGCACAACAGAATAAAACACGAAATGCGAATATCCCATAGGCACGGTCACTGGAATGTACTATACTGGCCATGGAATATGCGCTTGCACATCCTTTCCCTCCTAACACAATCTACCGGGACATAGGAAGCGGAACGGAAGCTACAATTCCACAATCCAAACGAAAAAATCCACCCCCTACCCATTTGAACATAACTCCATCACAAACGATATTTCAAAAGAGGACAGAGGAAAAACATCCCAAAGTCGCCCGCAAGCTCGAATTCGTCACGGGCACTCCCACCTGTCTCGTTTTCCCTCTCGCGGCTCAGCACTTCCCCGCTCTTCAAGGAAACAAACCCATCAAAATCCAGACCAAAGCAGGCCAAACAAGAAGCGCAGCCAAACAAGAACCCAGAACCCAGAATGCGATCGATTCAAGAAAAACCCTCCGAACGACCCGAAAGGAGATTGGGAGCGCGAAAGAGCGAGAACCCAGAAAAGGTAGGGAGCAAGAGAGCAGGGAGAGAGAGTAAAAGACCTAGCTTGGTGAAATCGCCGGAGGCGAGGGCGTCGGCGTAGTACTTGTCGTTGTAGCGGACGGGGAAGAGGGCGGTGTTGAGCTTCTTGAGCTGCATCACGTTCTTGTCCCGGACGCCGTCCAGCGAGATCGACGCCTCCCGGCCCGCCCCCATTTCTCCTCCTCCTTCCCTAATCGCCTCAAGATTCACCCACAACACAGAGAGAGGAGGGAGAGAAGAGAGAGAAAGAAGAGAGAGAAAGGAGAGGAGTGGTGGGTCGTGTGCGCGTTTGGTTACAGTGAAGTTTGAAAATGGGGAAACGAGAGGGGTGGGGGGCGGCTATATTCGCAGCGGCAGAAGCAACAACAGAGGCAGAGGCAGAGAGAGAGAGAGAGAGAGAATGAGTGTTTTTTTATGCTGCCAAATGCGACACGTGTAGACGACGACGTTTTCGTTTGTTCCTGTCATGAAAACGACGACGTTGTCTGAACGGTCGATTGTCCTTGTCATTTGCGTTATATAAATCTCACCTTTCTTGACCCTCTATACCACATGATGTATCCATAGTATAAAATACTTTCCGTAGAGAGAAAAAAAAAAGGGGCATTTATTGGATTAAGGAAGTAAAACTTGTACACATCTTTCTCTTGTTAAGAACCCTGGCTTGTCTAAAAAGAAGAAATAATCTTACAAAGCGTAGAATTTTAAAACAAGAATATTGAAAGAGTTGATCCGGAGAGGAGTTGATCCGGAGCATGGCCAAGAGAAAAGTTAAAAACGCAATTGTTGACTTGAGAAGAAATAAAGAGGCTCCCATTACGCATTACGAAGTCTTGTCTCCAATGGTCGATTGAGTAGTTGCTATTTCACATAAGTCTGTTACTCTTGTGAGTGGTCATAGAAAATTGGTAGCGATGTGGATTGAACTCTGCAACTCAAGCTTGCCAAGGCGAGAGACTCGACTGCTTAAATATCGTGCGAACCTAATGAATTTTTTTTTTTTTTTTTTTTTTTTTTTATCTTGAGCTGTTTGAGAGAATGAGCTCTCCACTCGGTAGTTGGGGTCTTTGGCTTTTCCAAATTAAGTATAAGAAAAGAAATTCACTAACACCACGAGCTAATGAGCTCGTTGGATGGGATATACCTAAAAGTCCATGTCAATGCTCGTGACATAAGAAAAGGGGGTAAATGAAAACTCATCGGTTCAAGTTTTAAAGTTTTGCGATTTTGATGCTTGACTTTTATTTTGTTCAGTCAAATCCTCTAATCGTTTAAATTAATGTAGTTAGATCCTTTAAGTTTTCAATGTACACAAGGCCCACGTTGGGTGCTTATTCCCTTTTTTTTTATTGAAAATATTGTTTGTTAACCTTGGCCTTTGACTTTTATGAGAAAATATTCAGTGGTATGAGCATGTCACGTCATATCCTCTAATCATTTGGATTTATGTAGTTAGATCCTTTAAGTTTTTAATGTACTTCATGAATGATTAGGCCAAGGCCCACGTAGGCCCGCTTGTTCCCTTTTTTGTTGAAAATATTGTTTGATAACCTTGGCTTTTGACTTTTAGTGATATGTGTGCACCACGTCATCCGCTGATGTGGTGCACACATACCACTCGATATCAACACGTGTCTTGTGGGGCATCCGCTGGAAAATGGAAGGAGTAGCTCGACTTGAATTGACTCGCTGGCAGAAGAAAAGATAGGTTAATGGTCAAAAATGCATTATACTCCCACCCAAAAAAAAATTTCTCTCAATCTCTCTCTCTCTCTCTCTCTCTCTCTCTCTCTCTCTCTCTCTCTCTCTCTCTCTCTCTCTCTCTCTCTCTCTCTCTCTCTCTCTCTCTCTCTTCTCACAAGAGAATAAACAAAGAACAACCAAGACCTAGGTTTCCTTCTCTGTGCATCTTAGCTCCTCGACTTCCGGCACTGGCTCCGACTCCGCCTCCCCAAAAGCTTTGCCGGTCATCTGCCTCTAGCACGTCGGAGCCTCACTAGTCATAATCGGGTCCCAACCCCCTTCACCTCCAACTGTTCCCATAGAGATCGAGCACAAGGTTTGTGCTTGTGTTGGTCTCTTCAACTTCTGGACCTCCGTCCAATTGCATCTCTCTGACAAACGTGTCATCAACTCCAACTCCAAGCCGTCGCAAGGTCTTTGGACTCTATGTCCTTGAGGTCAATGGTTAGGACTTGAGGGCCTCGTGCTTCTTCTCCTCCTCCGCCTCCCTAAAAGCATCGCCGATCATCCGTTGTTGGCACATCGCCTCCCGAGAGCCTTGCCGATAGTAACTGGATCTCGACCCCCTCTACCTCATGATCGCAACTGGGTCCCGAGCCCCCTTTGCCTCCACCTCTGCCTCCCCCTTTAATCGTTTCCAATGCGGAGATCAAGCACAAGGTTTGTGCTCAAGTCGATCTCTCGGCAAATTTTGGGCCTTGGTCCAATTGCATCCTTCCGACGAACATGTCATTAGCTCTGACTCCAAGCCGCCGCGAGGTCTTTGGACTCTATGTCCTCAAGGTCAGTGGTTGGGACTTGAGGGCCTCGTGCTTCTTCTCCTCATCCGCCTCCCCAAAAGCATCGCCGATCATCTACTGTTGGCACATCGCCCCCCGAGAGCCCCGCCAGTCGCAACTGGGTCCTGAGCCCCTGCGCCTCCCCAATCGTAGCTAGGTCTTAAGCCGCCTTTGCCTCTGGCTGTTTCCAATGAGGAGATCGAGCACAAGGTTTGTGCTAGCATTGGTCTCTGGGCAACTTTAGGGCCTCCATCCCATTTCGTCCCTCCAACGAACACATCATCACTCCTCGCCTTGTCCACTTTGATTCTCTTGATCATCTCCTCCAAGAGCCTCGCCGAGTCACAGTTGGCACATGCGCGCCGGGTCCTAAATCTTTTCTCCTTGTCGAGGCTTCGTCACTAGATCTCTTTTAACGTTATCTTGAATTATTCACCATGTCCTTGTCTTCTTACACCTTTGAAAGGTTGGGCCCTCTCTCTTTATGAAACCTCGTCGAATTTGAGTAATAATAGCTCTATTTTGATGAAAAAATATATTATGATGGATTGAAACGATAGCGGTATCAAATCCTAGGTCTACTGAATTTGTCGGAAGTAGAAAATGAGTTCAGTGGGACTGCAATGAATAAAAATACTACTTGTGCAATCACAGTTGTATTGCTTTGCCTAGTAAAGTTTGGAGGGAAGTCGCCATAAACTGGTTGGAATTAGGGGTGATTGGATCCAGGGTGGGTAGGGTCTAAACCTTGACCATATACCCAACCATGTTATAACTAGTTCTCCTTTTTTGGGCTTTGTATCCAACTCTATTTGTATCGGACCCTATACCCGACCCATCCTGTTTTTGGGTCTGGTTCTAGGGTTAACCCTATTTCCACTGGAACTTGTTTTGCAACCGTCCGATATCCTATACAACTTCAAAATTGCATTAATATGTGAGAAAATAATGTAATCCTCCTAATTTGTATTGAAACATTAAGCACTTGTAATGAATAAGTATATGAACTTTTTGACTAAATGAAAAATTAAGGATCCATAAGGCTAATTATTATAACATTGCATGACAAAGCAAAAATCATAACATTGCATAACAAACATGAGTCTAATATTAGTCTCATTATTACAATTACTACATGAAATTGTTCATTTATCTAAAACAGTTAACACTGCTACAAGCATAACTTCTCATCCAAAAGAGAAATTAGGCGAGCCAATCCACATGATACATAGGAATTTGGCAACGATGGACGGATGGTGCGAGGGGGAGGGTTTTGGATCTCTACTTACAAAACCAGTTCCTAAACCTGTTCCAAAACCGATCCGGGAACCGGTTTCCACGTGGGTAATCACTGGGAACAGGTTCTCGAACCGGTTCAAATTGGTTCCAAATTTAGGGAACTGGTTCTCAAACCAGTCTCAACGGGAACTAGTTCTCGACCATGTTTTCCCGGTGGGCCGATCCGGTTCCTAGGTATACCCGGTCCGGTTGCACACCCTTAGTTGGAATAGCTTAGTTAGAAAACCATTTAGTGATCTAGCCCTAGCCCTTTGCTATAGAATTTGATAGCGTATATGCATATCTTGATCTAAACTATTGCCATAAAAAAAAAAAAAAAAAAAAAAACATGGAGACTAGATACCTAGCTGAACAATCATTTTGGTGTTGGTGAAGGTTTATGTGATGCATCCTTCAATATCTATTATGAGCTTGGAGTGCGTATTGTTTTTCACCTGAATGTGATCTGGACGCTCATTCTTCAAACTTTTGCCAGACCTTTTGAGTATGGATCCAAAGGTGCATATATTTTTAGCCAAGTTCTACTCTATGGGGATTAAATGCATTGAAAGCAAGAACCTTATGTTACGTTGTACTATTGGCAAATTGAAGCAACCTTGTTGACACACCTCTCATTTTAACTTTTATTTCATTCGTATACTATGTGGATGAAAAATAGCACTTACATTAGCATAAACTAAAGCTATTGTTCACTATTATTGGGATGGACATCAGGTAAACTGGTTACTGCATATTTTGTCAATTTTTAAACATGAGCAATCCGCATCTACTTAATCAAATGTTATATTATTGCAGGGTGAATCATCAAGAGAATAGACACAATATCTGCCAACAAGCATATTGTATTCACTTATGAGCAGGTATAGGTTGATATCTTTTAGTGTAATTCATCAAGATTCCAACTTTGTTTTTTATATCCTTTTGCTAAATGTTTTATCCGATTCTCTTGAGAATATATTTTGAATGAGTGTTCATTATGATTGTCATGCTTTTGACAAATTATGGCAGTGTTTTGAAGGCGTTTTCTTACTCCTTTTCCAATTGCATGTTTGCATCACTAATTACAGTCGATTATGTTCAAAAATTGATGGCTTATTCATTTAGTTTGATTCCAATGTTTAATGTGTCTATACCATTATCCTAATATATGGCATGATTATGTGACATGACATGCAAAAAGTGGTTCCATGGAAGCTGCTATTAAAGTATTTTAGTGAGCATTGAAGGCTTTCCATGGTAAATTTGATTCTTGTTTCCATGCAAATGAAGGAACTACTTGATAATCTCTATTTCTCTGCACTTTTTTGTTGCTCCTGCTTTCCATTATAATAAAACAAAAGTTTGTTTTTGGTGTAAGAGAAAGAGATAATAAAAATATAAAATAAAAAAGAGCAACTTCCCGAAGTGTGTTGAGTATGCTTATAGCATTTGCTTTTTGTTGTGAGGTTGAATAAGATATATTTAAATCGGCTAATCAAAGCATGATTCTAAATAATAAAATAATAATAATAATAATAATAATAATAATAATAATAATAAAATAAAATAAAATGGGGTGTCTTTGTCTTTTTTCCCATACTCCTCTCATAACAAAAAGTGCCCACAACTTTATTACTATTCCCGGGAATTGACAAGGATCTGCTCTGATAATAATAGAAAGCAAATCCAAGACAACTATAAGATGACCCAATTTAAAGTTTTTACATTGTTAAAAGCTAAAAAACACCCTTCACTTTCCTTTTGATGTTTGGCTTGCAGTTGAGGTTTTCTTCATCTCTCAAATGCATACAAAAGTTTAAGATTATTATCTATACATTTTGCTAACAGAATCTGAGTTACTGAGGTATGTGTATGCCAAGCAAGAGGAATACCGTGGAGCAGTTCAGTTTAGATCATGAATATTGTTTTGTTTTTTGAAGGTTCATATTTTTATGTCATTTGGCTTTTACAACTAGTTTATCACTTTCAAACAAAAGAATAAGCGATCATTAGAAAGTTAATTATGGTGCTATATGACCTAATTCAGCTCAAAAGGTAGTTCTTTCTATGGAGTGAAGTTTGCTTATTGATTGTATGAGTTTCATATCAATGGACTAATTAGGATTATAGATGAGATATCAACTAAGTTCTTTCTATTGCAATGTAATATTATATCCCCATCTACTATTTGACATGTTTACTACAAGACTAAGGGCAGTCTTGAACCTCTATGTAATGGTATTATGTCCATGTAATACATTCCCTACTCATTATTAATCTTCCAAGCATTGCAAAGTACATTTTTTTCTTAAATATGTCGGGTAATTTTATAAATTTTTGTCTCTCTACTTCATAATCTAGCCTTTGGATGCGACTAGTTGAATCATTTATGATAGACTCCTCATTTCAGAGTTCAACTAGAATACATGTGGATAAATGGATTTTAGAGTTGCCATTTGAGCCTTTCTAGGAAATGTCTAAAATGTTTCACAATTTCTATTCTAACTTTAGTTTCTTTATATACCTGATGATGCTTATCTACCGTTAAACAGGTTCTCAAAACATAGGAAACAAGTTTGTGAAACAAAAAAAGGAAGAGATTCTCGTGAAGGTTGCATCCCCTCTTAATTGTGAAGATTAATGTGCACTTGACTTTGTACATATGTCATAGAAGAGGCCAATGCATTGTTTTACTCAATTTTGTTGTTGTTTATAAGTGCCGTGCACTAGCCTAGGCAACGATTACCTTACAAAATGTTCTTCCAACAATTATTGAATGTTGTTCAATAATTTCAAAATATGAATATGGTAGCTTACCCCTCTTGGTTTGTCATAGTTGATTTGCAATTGGTGTTATTTTGTCTATGTAATGCATTCCCTACTTATTATTGGTCTTCCAAGCATTGCAAGTTACGATTTTGAATCAATGGATCTCATTTTACATGCTTGGCACCTTATATTTTTTTCTAGTTGGTATTGGCTATTTTGATGCATTTTGAATCAATGGATCTCATTTTACTTTGGTTGTCTTTACAAGAGCTTCCATGTAACAAAACAGCTTTTATCTGCAAATGGCTCTGTGCAATTTCTTGTAGTTGCTTCGAAGAGACAAAGTTGATAATGCTACGTTAGCATAAAAAATTTTCATCATGCTCAATGCTTTAGTACTCTATTTTAGGGTACACGCAAAAGTCTCGATTTTTTTTATGATCGTGGTTGTTATTGTTATTGATGCATAAGTTTCAAATGAGAAAAAGGCTTTTGTGTTTAACTTTGTTCTTAGAGTGCACCCAACCTTTTTGACAATCTAGTTCCTATGTTGCCCTGTTCTTCACAAGGTTGAATAATGCTCCTGCTATTAATAATCTAGACTGATGATTGTTGCTTCTATTTTTATTTCGTTTTCAATTTTAGTTATTATTCACTAATAGATAATTGTTGTTTATATTACTAAAATATGTTGGCCATAAGGTTTTTGCATGGGTGGAGTGATTATGAGGTTGTAACTAAGAAGAACCTAATGTCGATGGACATCAAAACTCGCGTTTGACATTTTTTTTTTTTGTCAGTCCTACTCTATTTCTACTCTACACTTTGCACTATTTTCGGGTATGACTTCATCTTTTTAGAATTAAATTTGTATTTACTTCATTTCTCTTCTTTAAATGATTAGATATTTTCCTTAAATTGTATTGGCTTCTAAGGATAATATCATTGCACACAATGTTAATGGAGAATTTGAATTCATAATTGGTATGATGTTTGCTAATGAGAATGAAATGTATAATACATACAATGCATATGCAATTTGCAAAAGATTTGGAGTGCAAAAAGGATACAAGCAAACAATAGTAAAAGTGTACTGCAAAGATGCACATTTGTATATAATTGTAAAGAACACTCTCCACTAATCATACCTCATGAACAAAGAAATATTTATAGTATAGTGAAAAGAATCGGATATTAGGCTTGCATTAAATTTAAAATCGAAAATGGAGTTTGGGAAGTTACCAAGTTTGAAGATGTTCATAATCATCCTTCCATTGATGATAAGTAAAAACACCATATACGCTAATATCGACACATTACGAATACTAGTAAAGGTATTTTGACTTCTATGATTAAAGTTGGTATAAGGGTTACAAAAGCATATTCCTATCTTTATGATGAAGCGGGTGGGCTAAATAATATTGGCTTTACATTACATGATTGTTAAAATTTCTTACAATCAAAAAGAAGAAATTTGATTAGTGCAAGTGATTGTTAAAGCCTCATCAATTATTTTAATTGCTTACAATCAAATGGAAGCAATTTTCCTTACACATTTTAATTGGATGAGAAACAAAGACTGATCAATGTTTTTTGGTCTGATGGTTTATCTAAGTTGGACTATGATAGTTTTGGAGATGTGATAGTATTTGATACTACTTACTGTACAAATAAATATAATATGATATGTGCGCCTTTTGTTAGCTTGAATTATTACTGAAAAAATATTTTGTTTGGTTGTGTATTTTGATGGATGAAACTATTGCCTTTTTTGTTTGGGTATTTCAATCCTTTTTTGAGGCAATGGATAATAAAGCATCTAAAATTATTTTCACTGATCAAGATCATGCTATGACAAATGTTATTAGAATTGTTTTCCCGAATTCTAATCATCGTTTATGTATATGGCAATATTGGGAAAAATGCTACGCATCATACTGCACATTTTCTTGAAAGCCAGGTTTTCACGATAAATATTGATACAAGCTTCTATATCATTGTAAATCTGAAGTTGAAATGGAGGCCACTTGGAAAGCTGTGTTAGGAGTGGGGTTTAGGTAAGAATAAGTGGTTGGATAATCTGTATCGCTTGTGTCATAAATGGTGTCATGTATTTGGCCGTGATTTTTTTCTATAAAAATTAGATCTACACAAAGAAGTGAGAGCACAAATAATGTATTTCAAGATATGGCATATAAGACGATGACTTGATCTGAATTTGTCAGTCATTATGAAAAGCAAGCTTCAGTCATTATGAAAAGCAAGCTGAAAATTGCAACACTGAAATTGTTGATGATTTTGAGTGTGCTCGAGGAAAGCCACATATTATGGTTGAAAATAGTGGAATTTTGCAACATATTGCATAAGTATATACTCATGTCATTTATAGAAATTTTTAGGCCGTGTTCTTGCATGTTTTATCTAAACATGTTTTTTAATCAGAAACTGATGGACATGTATATACTTATATCATGGGAACCAAAAGTAGTGAACAGAAGCATATTGTGCATTTTAGTCCGAGTGATTCTACCATTTCATGTAGCTGCAAGTTATTTGAAATATAATAATGGTTATGTAGGCATGTTTTATGCATCTTGACAAATGTTATAAATGTTATAAGTATTCCATCACAATATATTTTGAAGAGGTGGACAAAAGTTGCAAAACAAGAGACTTATTATGAAGATGTTGCACAAAGCTCTCTTGATGTGATTAAATAAAAAACATTGCATTTAATGAGGTTAATGCGGTTAGCTTTCATTTATTAGCAGCTTGGATTCAGAGCCTTTACTGTCGCTCTTCGTTTCCTTCTTCTTATGCTTCTTGTCCGACGTCGGAGACTCGAAGCCGTTGTCAACCTCAAACTGGACCTTCGCCTTTATCTTCTTCTCTTTGCTCTTGCTTTTGGAGTTTTTTAGGGATTGAGCTTAATCGGACACAACTATCGAAGGCATTGATCAAGCTATTGGGAACGACGAGAGGAGTTTAGGGGACAGGAAGGGAGGGAGAGGATGGTTTTGTCCTTTCTTCTCTTCTCCTCCTGTGCTCAATCTCCACGTTGGAAACAGTCGAAGGCAAAGGGGAGGTAGAGGGGCTCGAGACCCAACTACGATCAGCGAGGCTCTTGGGGGTGATGTGCCAGCAACATATGACCGACGATGCTTTTAAGGAGGCGAAGAAGGAGTAGAAGCATAAGGCCCTTAGGTCTCGACCATCAACCTTGAGGACATAGAGTCCAAAGACCTTGTGGTGGCTTAGAGTCGGAGTTGATGACATGTTCGTCGAAGGGACACAATCGAACGAAGGTCCAGAAATTGTCGAGAGACCAACACGAGCACAAACCTTGTGCTCGATCTCCGTAGGAACAATCGGAGGTGGAGGGGGTTGGGACCCAACTGCGACTGGCGAAGTTCTTAGAGGAGGCGATGTGCTAGAGGTAGACGACCGACGAGGCTTTTAAGGAGGCAGAGGCGGAAACGGAGTGGGTGGAAGGCGAGGAGAAGGACACAAGTCTCGGTCATTCTCTGTTTGTTCTCCTGTAGAGAGAGAGAGAGAGAGAGAGAGAGAGAGAGAGAGAGAGAACCCAGAAAATTCAATTGAGGAGAGAAATTTTTCGAGCAGAAGCGTTACACATTTCTTGACCCATTGACCCTGTCTTTTCCAACAATCCGAGCCAAGCCAAGCTAGCCCTTCCATTTTCTAGCGGGTCCCCATAGGACACATGTCGATATCTAAGTGGTACGTGCGCACCACGTTAGCGGATGACGTGGTGCGCACATACCACTTAATGTTTTCTAGACTTTTATGACTTTTGAGCCTCGCTTGAGTGAAAGTCCCTTGGAGGAATAGGACCTTGGAGTCAAGAGTCCATGTTATTAAATTTTGAGAAAATTCATACCATCATTTTTTTTTTATATAAATCTAAAATGGATATTATTTTAAATAAGGGTCTAAATTATCCTCATTTTTTAAATAAGAACCTAAAGTAGACTTTATTTCAAATAATATTTGAAGTAGCCACGTCAATTTTTAAAGAATAGCCTGACCTCAACCGCTAGTTAAGGGCATTTTCTGTCTTTTATATATATATATATTTATTTATTTATTTATTTTTTCTATTTTTTTCCTTTCTCTATTTTTTCCATAAAAAAAAAGACTAAAACTTTATAAAAAAAAAAAAAAAAAAGCATAAAAAAGACACACAAGCTTGCTTGTGCGTCAGCTTGCCCCAACCCTCTCACTTGTGGCTGCCATCCTATCGTCAATGGGATGTCGGCCATGGCCGGCAAGGTTGCCGACAATCCTCTCCCAATTCTAGCAAGGGCATGCTCGCCTTCGCATTCAATTGATGAGGCTCATCAACCATGGTCGACACCATAGTGATGATGGGGGAGGCGACCATAGGTGGGGGAGGGTTGCCAACCCTATCGTGCTGTCTTTTTTTTTTTTTTTCAAATAAAATTTTAGCTTTTTTTTTGGAAGAAAATATAAAAAAGAAAAAAATGAAATAAAATAAAAGTAAAAAACAGAATTTCCCTAAGGTCAAGCAATTTTTTGAGATTAAAATGACATTTTCATGTCTTTTTTTAAACAACGTTCATTTCAAACCCTTATTTGATAAAATGAGAGTATTTCAAGTATTAATTTGAAATAAGATTCATTTGAAACCCTTATTTGAAAAATTGAGGGCACTTCGAACCTTTACTTTGAATGTTTTCTTAAATTTTTATTCCTCCCTTCAGTCTAAAGGACTTTGGAAATGCTTCTCATCGCCCTTTGGAAATGCTTCTCATCGCCCGAGCACGATGAGGAGTCGTCGAACATTGGCTGAGCCCGACAAGGTCTCACCAACGGTCGTGATTCCTCGCCAGCATATTGGCTCTACTCATCTTTAACATGGCAATCCCCGTCAAAAGTCCTTTGCACTTATTTTTATTTCGAGGATCTATACGAAACACAAACGATACCACAATTTAGGACCTCTAAATGACAAGGAGCTTACGGACTGACGACAACTTTTCCTCAAAATCCAATATCTACTCAGAACAAAAACCGAAACACGGCTTAAAGATCAAACCGAACATGAATTTAAGAGAGCGTGTGGCGAGATGATGGAGCGGAAGTGGGAAATGCCATATTCTATCGTTCCTCGAGGGACCGGCTCTAATGGAGGAGGAGCAGGGCGGCACTCAAACGACCTCGTAAGTGGCCGATCTTCTGGTCATCACCCATCGTAATCATGTATATTAAAATTATTAGAATATTTAAATAATAAATCATACATTTATATAATAATTTAAGTTTTTAGAATAATCAGCAATCTCACATAATATTAGAGTTAGATATCTTAATTTCAAATCTTATTAATTCCCATTTGCTTCCCCAATTAAATATTTCCACAATTATTACTAGCAAATTAAATAGTAAGTCATGCCTTAAATTGAAGGGAAAAACTTTCAATCCGGGGAAAGATGACGAGCCATTCAAGGAAAGCACCGGAATTGGAGAAACTTGCGAGCTCATCGCATCCCACAATGTCCAAAATCTGATTTTTGGAAGTTCTCGCGATGCTGAGGTCGGTGTCTCTCTCTCTCCTGTCCCGGTCAAGCTCTCCCAACACTCTTTCGAATCGAACGCGAAGGAAGCCATTCCCAACACGCCTCCCGCCCCCGCAGTCGTGGAAGACGGCAAGCAAGCAAGGAGGAGTAGTAAAAACGGTACTCCCGTTGAAAACGTGAGGAGGTTCTTGTCTCAAACCCTCGTCCCAACCACAGACCGAACGGTAGATGGATTCGGCAGGAAGACAGGTTTGGAATTTTGCGACTCGAGAAGCTCCGGGGTTTCGAATTCGATTCGTCTTATGATTCCATCTCGATCCCTGATGGGTTGAGAAAGCCCCGGCCATGAGTTATACCAGGATTCCTCCTAATTCGAAATGATCTTCTGACGTGAGTAAATAAAGCTATACATACTTTACGGCAATGACAGTGTATTCCCAAGTCTTTTTATTGGGATTTCGATGATGGGTCGTGTTTTAAATGATACTTTTCCGCCTTTGGCATGTCTTAATCAAGAAGTTAGGAGTGAAATTTCTACCGGAAATTGGCGCCTTGATTGGATGGAAGGGTCCAACCCACGTGTTCAGTTCCAAAGAAATGGGGTCCTTTTCAGCTACCTTTACATGACTAACCCCAAGCTGGAGCCGTCTCTCTATATTAACCCCTGAAGTCCTCCTCTTGATACTTATGCATCATCATTAGATTTTTCTACAGAGAGAGAGAGAGAGAGAGAGAGATGGCCATGGCTGCTACTTGCTGCCTCAATCCCTCTCCTCCCACCTCCCGTTCAAGCAACTCTCCATCTTCTTCCTCCTCCTCCATCATCACTTCAAGAACAGTACCAGCCTCCTGGTGAGTCAATCTTTTGTCACTTCATTCTCTCCACTTTGTATCGGAATCTCTTCATTTTGATTAGACATTGATCGGATGCAATTTCCAGGAAGAGGAATGAGGTGCGGACGGGTGCGGCGAGAGTGGCGATGATGGTCATCGGGCTAGTGGAGATGGGCAACTCGTTCATAGGGCTCGGCGAGATCGCGGAGGCCATGGCTAGTGAGATGGCTGCGGCGCCCAAGGACAAGGTCACGAGAATCGCGAGGTGGAGCGAGAAGAGAGCTTGCCCACCTTGGAGGCTCAACTCCTTTGAGACCGTCGTGCCGGAGAACCTCCCGAGGCCGCATGCCTACCGGAAATCGGAATCGATTGGGTATTCCGATCCCCACGATGCGCCAACCCTCAAGGCCAGGGTCGCCAAATCAAACCCTAGATGCTTCTCGATGTAAAACTCACGTGCCTAGTACACAAAACAGCATCTATAAATCTTATATATACTTCCCATCAACTCTATTTTTTGGGATTCATTATAACACGTATATTGAATAATCGCCTTATCTCATCTTACCTAATTGAAGCAGTTTTAGTTGCAATGGGGTTTCGACCCTTTGGATCAAATATTCGCCTTGCATTCGGAAATGGAAGAGGAACACAGATTTTTTTTTCTTTTTTTTTTTGTTGTGCTCTTTGGGGTGTGTTCAATGACAATATCTAGCGAACTGTTGCAGTACAAGATGTACAAACTTCAAACATTGCTCCAAACGCACGTACGTCGCTAGTTCCGGCTTCGTTTCAGTACAGTCAGTACGTTCTCTCTTGCCAATTTAGTACAAGTTTTCTTCAATTTTCCTTTTTCGATGAAGGAAATTAGTACACGACGTGGTCCAACGCCACGTGGCTACCTTTGAGAGGGACCCACAGGTGGGCCCCCTCATCTTCTTAAGCATCTGAATAAGTCTTAAGCCCAATCGTTAGCCTTGCTCCATTTTCAGATAATCGTATGTGATTCAATCTGATCGGGCACAGCGGCCCAATGGGCCGGGCACGGATGGATCTGGCAATCTTGAATATTTGCCCATTGGGCTCGGCCCATCAATCTTGCCCCCTTCATGGGTGGGCCTGGGGGAAGCTAGCAGGCCCCCGACACGGATACCCGATTCGCCTCTCTCGAAAACTCAGCACGGTCTCGGCTCGGCCCACTCGCTACTCATGGCGAAGGAACCCTCTCTATCGTGTCGCAACAGCTTACGGGAGAGCCAAGCAGGTTGTCTCCCGGTCCGGGCACATTCAAAAAAATTTCTCCGAAATATCGAGCGCCGTCGAAATGGTTTTATCCGAAGGAAAATAAGGAAATTCAAGACGCTTGATGCTGTAAGTTAGGATGAGCGGACAGGCATGTACGCCGTTCTTAGATTGGAGTAAGGCCGGGCCCATTAACGGGCTACTCAGGTACCGACAGCAATCATGGACCATTCTGTCTACTCAAAAAATTCAACATCCTTTTTATAGCATGAATGCTCATTTGCCCAGCCACACAATCTTCCGAATCGAGGTGCTATCTATCTTGGACAGAAGGCAGGAGCTTGCTAATTGTCCGAAGCATTCTAGTCTAAGATCGTAGTCTAGATCTCGGCATGGTATGATCGAAGGCTTTTGGCTCACACACATGCCTGGCCGTAAGCTGCTCCCCCTTAAAAAATGCATGACTGAATAAAGATTTTGGGTACACGCAAATGCCTAAGCTCATAAGTACAGAACGAGCCTTTTCTACGAAGCAAAGCGACCTTAACTTGCTTGCTTCTTGTGAAGATTGAAGGTATCTTTTTCCGGTTGGAGTCGTCGAGTATATGATTTTTTAACCTGTTCTTTTTTGTTGTGGTTTTTTCAGTGGGGATAGGTATCTAGCACTTCCTGTCAGTCTTTTCCTTCACGACCCGCTTAGGGCATTATCGTAAGAGTCAAATACATGCTCTGGACTGCTTGGTTTGAGTTATAGCTATTGGCGCCAGTCGCTAATGCTCCTATGCCTAGCCACAACATCTTTTCGCATCAACCTACTGTCGATCATGGAACAAAAAGCAAGAGCCTACACAAGTCTAAGATCGTCGTTTAGACCTCGGTACTGTATGATCAAAGGCTTTCCGCTTGGGCATAGGCCTGGCTGGAAGCTGGCCTTCTAAAAGGGGTTTTACTTAATAAAAATTTGGTATGCGCAATACGCTAAGGTTGTAACTGTAAGTTAAGTACAGAATGAGCCTTGTCTACGAAGCAGTGCAACCTCAACTTGCTTGCTTTTAGCAAAGATTAAATGACTTCTTTGGTTGAGATCTTTAAGTATACAATTTTTAAACCAATCATTTGTTGTGATTTTTCTTCTTCTTTTTTTGTTGGGGGGGGGATATATATCTAGAACTTCGTGTTAGTCTTTTCCTTCACGACCACCTTAGAGCATTATTGCAAGAGTCAAACACAGTTCTCGGTATAAGTTATAGCTATTTACACCACTCGCTACTTGAAGGTCCCAAGTTGGCGAACCCGTCGTTGTAGCTCCACAAAAATACCAACGGCCATGAATTTTCTCCTATAGATATGTCATAGTTAGGGAACACAAAATGAACTATTCAAATATTTACTCATAAATCAAACTCGTGATCTTTTGTGAAAGATATGTGACAAAAGAATTTTAGTTTGGCAGAGTGTCTTGTGCGCACCCGCTTTTTCAATGGTCAAAATCTCATGAGCAATTTATTGAAGAAACTTTAGAATTTTTGGTGCGCCGACTATAGTGCTATCAGGTAGAATTAACGTTCGCATGAGGCCTTGTTTCGTAGAAGGGACTTCGGGGAAAGGAGTCTTGATTGTAGCTTTTTCTAGCCCTATTCCTCCCGAAAAAGGAAGAGATATCTTTCCTAACATATTATATTTAAGACAAATACCACAAAAAACACTTAAGATGCTCACAGTAATAAAATACCCAAAAAAAAATTTATATCACTAAAACCGATAAATCTCAACTTCTTTTCTATGTCACAAAAATCTAAAATTTATATCCTCTATTTCAGTTTGATTGAAGGTACATTTATTACACTGAAATAAGTTCGAGATTTTTTACGACACAAAAAAAAGTTTGGATATATAGAATTTTCAGTGACACGTGGAAAAGTTCAGATTATTTGATAATTTGGAAATTTGTGTGGCATTAACCCTTACATTTATACGTTTGTATACTATATTTCCTCACTTTTTCTTAAAAAAAAATTAATGAGTTTATCCAAGAGCACTTTGAGAATGTCAAAATGAAAAAACTATTTTAATTTTCAAATTCCACATCTCAAAAGTTGAAGAGTTAAATAACAAAGTCGAAAGTCAAAATTTAGAAGACGAACGTAATATCCTGAAATAATTCATTCGAATTCTTCATTCATTTTTTCTTGATATAATTCCGTACTTGCTATAATTTTTCTTTCTTCCATTTTCTACTCCGTTACAATTTCTCTATAAGAAAATGAAATTCGATGTGGCCATAGAAAATTTGGAGATGCCATTCCTATCTTAATTTGAAGACCCCAGGCTTGTTAACACATGATAAAATTCCGAACTTTGTACCCGAGAACTGTTCGTCAGAATTTAAATAAAATAACAAATCCCCTCCTCCCCAAAAAAAAAAAAAACCACATAAGAACAAAACTTCTGTGATTATGGATCGATGCAAAATTTATAATTAAGTTGAATCAAGCCAATACATTATCAAGATCAAGCTCGAGACGATTCACATATTTGGTGCTCAACGCCCATCTCACGCTCGATCGAGTATTAAATTTGCTACCCGAAATCAGCCCCCAGCCAAAGGTCGAAATATTCAAACTCGACTTGATCACAATGTAAGTCATACATGAATCCAAACACGAGCTCAAGCTAAATAAGCTCGAACCATTTTCATTTACCTTATACGTGGGTGTGCGCAGTTATATATGCTATGAAATCTTAAGAATTTCTTTATTCTGTCTATTTAGCTGATAAATATCATTGAAAGAATAATAAAAATTTGAGCAGGCTCAAAAGCTCGTCGAACTAGTCTTAACTAATTCGAGCTAGACTCAACAATATGCTCAAGTAACTCAACTCAAATTCAGGCACATTGATTTCTACCCAATCTCTAGTAACTATGGAGCCCAATCTCAACTTCTTGTAAACAAGTCGATTTGATGTCACCCTTACATGAAACAATTGTTGGGTAATTTTAGAATGGGATAATGACATAAATGATTCCCAAACTTTTATTTAGTGTGGAATGTGACTCATAAATTTTTCATTTCTTCAATATCGTTCATTTTACCCAAATGTGAAATGTGGTCCTCCAACTGTTGATATATGTTCAATTCAGTCTCTAAACTATATGAAAATATTTAATATTGTTCTTCAATTAATTCAAATTCAAGGATGACATTAAAATTTTTCATATAATCCAAAAACTAAATTAAACTTGTACAAACAACATTAAACAAATTAAAATTTCATGAATAGCATTGCATATTGAAGCAAAATTTATGGACCACATTTGACAAATTAAAAATTTAGATAACTTCATTACACAACGGGGCATTTGGGACTTCTAGCGAGTGCAAGTACGAAAACCATTTGGGCTTTTGGGACTATTTGTGTCGTTTTCTCATTCAAAATCACCTTTGTCTCCCTTTCGTGGGCAAGAAAAAGATGGTCACAGAATCTATGGACACGAAATTGAGCGTGACTTCCTTTTTGCAACTTGCAAACTAACGAAGTTGATGCTTTCTTTTTCGTACCACACGGTGATGGTGGAATCGAACTAAGCTCGAAAGGGCAAATGAAAATGGCAGGGAGACACGGTGAAAAACAGGCTATTTGAAGCCTGACACGACCCACTAAGGCTCAGGCCATGGGAGAAAAGCCCCCAAACAATCATGACGCCCACGAGGAGCCAATGGACGACGAGAGGCGATTGGTGATCCAACCATGGTTTTTCTTTTTTTTTTTTAACTTTATTCTACTTTTACTCTAAATTTTAGACTTTTGTCATGCTTTTTTACAAAGCGTCGGAGATAAAACTCACATTTGACTCTAAATCGTTTATAGCCTAATCCCCTTGAGAATGTGAAGATTTAAATCCCCCATATTTTCCTTTCTACATGAGAATGGTTGTCACTGGGACAAACTCTAGTGGTGAAGAAGATTGGTATATTCTCCCTCATGGGGGACTTCAGAAAATATTCTCCAATCAAGCGGTGGGGCCTTGGCTTTCGAGAATCACTCATTACAATCACGCCCTCATGATCATCCCTCTGCATAGCCACGAACCCTAGGGCAGGACCTAGCTGGGGCTCTGCATGCACTACATCAAAAGGTACCTAAAAACCCAAGAGCTTCAGAAACCCTAGTGCTTCAGAAACTCAAGAGCTTGTTCAATTTGTATGGAGATCTCCGGTTGCACAACGCTCCTAAGCTCTGTACATGTTTACGGCATCACCCATATTGATCGTGGAAGATATTTTGCATCGCTTGCTGATACATACATAGAGTTCCATTCCATCTAGTAATTTGAAGTTTCTTAGGTTGAATTTCCTCATATGATGTAAGTTAAACTTGCTTTTTGCTTCTTCATTCCCTGACTAACAAATGATTTGATGCGTGGATTCGCGAGTCGTTTGTGGCCTTTTACTCTATGTGCAGGATAAGTACGCCACGCTCCTCCTCTCCATTATAATTTTCACATGAGAGAGGGTTTTCAAGAATATTCCGCATCTTATTTACACAATTATCATAACCTCATGCACACGTCGTTTGTTGAGGTACAAGTGTGCTTACGAGGGTAATAAGCAAAAGAGTCCCACGTGTGAGAATTAATGTGATGAGGAGCAAAACACATATCTAGTTGTCTTAGCTTTCGAACGAATATGAGTGCAAGTGAATAATTCAATGATTTTGGGCCTAAACTCCTTCTTAGTGACCTTCTTATACACAAGAGGCTTGCAAGTAAGGCAGAGGTCATTGAGCCACAAGGGGAAGAGTATTTGGTGGAAAAGTCTCACACAGAAGTTGTGTCGGGAGGATCTTAAACTTGTTTTAAGATAAATTCAACTGGATATTTCTAATGGATACAATATTAGGCTCACTCTCAGTGATATCTCCAAGATGAAATACTGGACGTCCTTATTTAGACTTTTGGGTGACATCTCAGAAAAGTTAGGATTTGGAATTTAGCTTTACAAATCAATTTTTGAGGAGAAAACTTGGGAATCGCAGAAGTAGGTATGACGAAATATCTACGTAAGGCATGGGACAGAGATAGAGAGGGATGTCTTGCCTACGCGAGACATGGGGCATGGGGTGGAGTTGACAACTTAGACGGGGTAGAAATTCTCCGATGATGACTGTAAGGACCCATATTGTCCGCTTTGGACACTAAGTCGGGGCAGCCCATACTATCCCAAGAAAACGCGTATGTACAGTTAAAGACACTCAAGTCTTATAAGCTAGTTCAGGACTTCCTTCTAAGCGATGTGGGACAAGAGACATGCCCTTATCCTCACCCACGTATTGCCGATGCGATCTTAGTCCGTTCCTCTATATTACCCCAGGTCTGGGTCTTCACAATGACAGACCCTAACAAAGATCCTTTTTTGAGTCATACGATGAGCAAAACAAAAGGAGATACCCTTCGATTGTCGAGTAGAATATATTTCATTCCAAGTTAATAATTTTGAAATGATATCAATTATAACAAAACTACTAACTTTAGGAAGAGAAAAAGTTTGCCAATGTCCACCATCTATTCTAAGCCAAAAGAAAAGAGAAAGGAGCATCCTCAGGAATCCTCGAGTTCTAATGTGAATTATCTACTTTCGATGGAATGAAAAATGAGGTGGATTTAGTGTGATGCATGAAAACTATCCCAAAATACCACTTGAAAATTCAATTGCGTCATCAACAAAATAAAACGTGTGATTGTAGATGAGTCTCGTTATGCCATACTTAAACTTCCTTGTTACATATTATATATAGAACAAGCAGTTGTGTAGCTTGTATCAATTGTCATGAGAAAGAAAATGTATTACGTATCACATGAAGTCTATTCATCAGCAAACTATGGATTCTCATTAGAAGAACACGAGAAGTTTTAATGGTTAAGTTATCTCATGCTATGTAATGGAAGGATTTTTTTTTTTAATATATCATGGAGTGTCCAAAAGTACTTGTTAAGCATATCTTTAATTTAATGAAAGTTTGAATTTTCGATGTATTACTCATACAAAACATGAGGAGGATAGTTACATTTAATATTACGATCTCTCATCAATCGGGTTCAGGGCTTGTTAGCAAAAATCAACACATCTTAACACAAATCAAAAAATACCCTAAATCAAGAAAATAACATGTTTCAAATAGAAAGATGATTTTTTTTTAATAAGATAAATGACTATTTTGAAACCATGCAATTCATAGTACCTCATATATACCTGAATATTTATTGGTTTCGACCATTAGGCAAAATGACAAAAACGGTCTCCAAATTTTGGCTCAATATGCAATATTATTAATGAACTTTTAATTTATTCAATGTAGTCTTTAAACTTTACATTCCAGACTTTTAAGTTACATAATATAGTCCATGAACTTAGAACACATGTTCAAGTTTATTTTTAAATTATTTGAAAATATTCAATATTATCTTCGAACTTAAATTAATGAAAGAATGATATTAGAAATTTTCATATAATTCATAAATTGTATAAAATTAAGAATTTATGGATGACATTATACATTAAGTTAAAATTCAAGAACGGCATTATATATCAGGCCAAAAATTCATGCATTATTTTTGTAATTATTCCTAGTCATTCCTTTGCATTTTAATCGACCGGACGACGTTGTCGTCATGCTTAGGTTCTAACAGCCCGACGGGCCGCTCTCGTTCCGCAACGCTGACGTCACCGCCAAACTCCATTTCGCACGTGGGACAGAATTTTTGTCGCCATTTTGGAAGCACGCTACTCCCTAATGCCACCGGCCGTTGGATCCAGTCCCACGGACGGATCGGACGGCCCCCGCTCGACTGACATCCGGCGACACGTGCTCCGCATCGGAGCCCCGGAGAAAAGAAAAAGACAGGGGCCCGAAGGGACGATCGGGGCTTTCGACACGTGGCGTGCGGAGATAAACCGGTGGTTTTGGTCAAAGTCATGGTCAATGCCACGACCCCAGGGTCAAATTCAAGGCTAGGGTGTTTTAGGAGACGCTGCAGATTAAACGTCAAGTCCGCTGGTCATTTTTAGTCATTTCGGGGGTCTTTAGGATAAGGCGATTTTGATTTCTCTGTAGGTTGGGCAATTTTTAATTGATTTTATTTTAAGCCGATCAAATTTTGATGTGCAGCTTCTCATGCAATAATTTTTTTTTTTTTAGTGTTTGAATAATATATAAGCAATTTTTTTACTTAATTTAAAGTGTAAACAAACATGCTCTTAACTCACGCACGGCTTTGTGCCGGATGTTTCTTTCTTGATCTTGGACCCGCATAGTCAAGTCGGCTTTTCTGATTTCAATTTATGAAGATAATGTAATGTTTTTAGATCATGATTAGGTAAAGGCAATCACGCCTTGTAGATGATCATGCTTGCCTAGTGATTGAATCTATCAACCACATTATTGGTCACACTTGACTCATTCTATATAGATAGATTTTTCAGCTTAGTTTCCATTTTTTCCCTTTACCTCTTATTCATCATATTCGTTGCTATAAGTTTGACTCTCCTATTTAATAATATATCTCTCGCATATCACAGATCATTCAAAATAGCCAAACATAATTAATTAGACAACTTCATTTTTAATTGAAAGTTTTTTATTTATTAGACAATTTAAACATGTTGGTAAATTGAAGATGTAAAGCCAATAGTTCCATTTGTTCTACCCCATGTAAATATTCCTATTAGGCCTAACATGCCGATTAATTTTGATATTCTATGAAGACCAATGTTACTACTAAGGGGGTAAAATTGCCAATTGAACCCACAATTGACCCTAACATAATTTGTCGAAAATGTTCAACAACAATTGGGGTTAGGTGAGATATTATCATACATGTTCATAGGAAACCACATCCCGAATGGGTTGATAACCACCCTTTTTCTAGAGGCTTTGAAATTCCTAAATTTTCCATTTTATTGGCAAGGATGAATAATCAACCATTGAGCAATACCTTGACAAATGAGTTTTTAAGACACAGGTTATTTCCTTTGTCTTTGGCAAAAATTGCTTTTACATGGTATGATAATTTATCACCTAATTTGGTGTGTAATTGAGCAGAGATGGAAACACAATTTCATTCTTAATTTTGTAGAACCATATGTATCGATTGTTGATTTGGCCATACTTGATCAATACAATAACAATCCAATCAATTAATTTGTTACTCTATTCAAAAAGATTAGAAATAGATATCTTACTTCATTCTTAGAGAAAGAATTCACAAATTTTGCTTTCAATGTATTAAAGAAAGATTCAAAGGTCAACAAGAGCTTCTATGGATGAGCAACGGGGTAAGTACATTAGAAATACCAAAAGTTGTGTATGACGTTTACTTTGGTATCAAAAGTTTATTTTGGATCACTTAAATGTCAACAAATTTGAAAAACGATCATTTCAGTGCCAATACTGATCTAATTGGTCGGAAATCCGATGTGGCACTTTTTTATTAATTTTTGAAACTGACGTAGCTTGTCGGAGAGTACAATCAGCATCCAAATAATAAAACGACGCCGTTTGGCGTCTTTCCCCCAAGTAAGACCCCTAAATTCCCAAATTGAGAGAGAGAGAGAGAGAGAGAGAGAGAGAGAGCATGGGCTTCCTCCTTGTCTTCTTCCTCAAAGAACAACACCAGTAGTGGCACCTTCGACCCCCCTTCTTCCTCCTCCTCCTCCTCTTATGCCCTTGCCTCCTATTCTTCCCGCCACTTCTTACTTGAGCAACAACCTCAGCCTCTCCTCGCTCACCCGGTTGAGCAACTACGATGGTAGCCAAGCTATGATGGTCGAGCAATGGCGGGTGAATGATGGTGGCCGAGCGACGGCGGGTGAAAGACAAAGAAACCCTAATTTCGGTCCCCATATGAGCTATACAGCGTTGTTTTAGTGAGGTTGTTCACATATGACGGCAAAACGACGTCGTTTCTTAAGAATGATGGAAAACGACATCGTTTAAAAGTTACCACAAATTTTTTTTTTTAAATATAAAAGCCAAGTAATTAATTTGGTCAAAATTTCTTGCCGGTTGCATCAAAGTGATCATTTGTTCTCCGATTTGACACTTAAATGATCCGACGGGAATTTTTGGCACCAAAATGATCGTCATACACAACTTTTGGCATTTTTAATGTACTTTCCCTGATGAGCAACTACTCAAGGATAGAGATAGAGTCCACATAAAGACCTTACACAAAACATGACTTTAGTGGAAAAATATGAGTCAGAGGATGAATTTGACCAAAATGAAAATATTACAATTGTCATGGCAAAAGCGGTGCTCAACGAGCCTTATGTTTGTTGATCCTTAAAACCTACCAAGAAAAAAGAAGCAATGATAGTAGGGCAAATGGCACTCAAGTATACTCGTTCTATATTGATAAATTGGACATAATTTTTGACTTACTTTTGAAACATGGCCTAATTAAATTAAATGGAGGCCAAGTAATTTGAAGTTAGGAAGATTTAGTAAACAAAAAATATTGTAAGTTTCACCATTCATGGAGCCATAAATTTAATTGTATTGTTCTCAGAAAAACAATTCAAGAGGCAATTTGGTGGGGGAAAATAAAATTTGCCGATGACATGGGGGCACACGATGATTCCTGATTATCTAATTTCAAGAATCGAATGATCAATAAATCATTCAATTCTTTTAAAAGGGAGCATATGTTTGCACGAAAAGGTGACCGATTTTTTGTTATTATTGGCAAGTAATAGATTTAGTTGATGAGCATAGAGTTTGATCATAGATGGATAGAATTATTGATAGTGTGAAGAGAATCGATAACTTGCTAGTAAAGTCATCAACGATACATAACGTGAAAGTTATCGACGAGAAGTTGATTGATGAAGTTATTGATATTAACAGCTAGCAATCAATATGAGGATAACTACTAGTTGGTTATTTGTATTGAACTGCTATTTTAGGATTATCGTAACTTCTTATAGATAAATATTGTTAGATAATAGGAAACCATAGAGTAACTTCTTGTGGATAATATAACTTTGTAAGAACTAGAAAGTTATTTATTTATTTAGACTTAATAACCATTTTATGCAACTATCTTTAGAGGGTTTTAAATACCCCCAAGTGTGCTCACTGTGAGTCTCTTGACGATCATAACAAAAACCCACTATCTTTTATCAATGCAAATTTTCAATTATGTTTAATTTACGGTTCTTAACTTTAGTCTCAAAACTCTCATCATCAACTAAATTCTGGTGAAGTATCCTTTAGTCATTGTCCTATTGTTGATTAAATTCCGACAGAATATTATCATCGTTCATTTTGATCCATTGATATTCCTATACAAGTCACTACAAACCTGTCTCTTTCTGATAAAATCAAAGGACGAATTTCGGTGGAACATCAATTACTAAATTCCGACGAAAAACTGCACTACCGGATGTAGCAAAAGAGTCATCTAAGGAATAAAACGAAAGGAAAGAGCATCACACGAAGGGTCAACTTGAACATTAGGCTAAAAAAAACAAAAACCTGAACATGGAACCCAGAGTAGAGTTGACTAACAGATGTCCTTGAACAGTGAATGTTGGAAAATGATAAACGAAAGCCATTACAAACGAAAAGCACCCCCAATTATTGCTCTCAGAATTCAATGATTTCCAACTAAATATCTGGCTATATATTCCATGAAGATCTCAACCTTAGATCTTGTTGTTCTCTAACCCTAGCTAGACTCTCTCTCTCTCTCTCTCTCTCTCTCTCTGGGTGCCTCCTTCCTAGATCCCATGTCGACGCATATCATTTATGATTGTGGTTGTTTCGTATTCCTCATATGTCATAATACGTTCGTTGACTAAACCATCTTTGCAAGATGTTCTGCTCATTCTCATTTTCATCGACTGCTAGCTTTTCTGTTCTTTCTTGTCTCTCCAGTGTTCCGTGGGTTCTTGACATGTTCGAGCCCGAGCACTTACAAAAACTAGATGCCCTAAGGATCTGGTGGAGCTGGCACTTACAATGAATATGGCATTACACAACAGAACTTATCAGCTGGAACTTCTGTTTGTTTATTTCGTTTCGTTAGAGGAAACGGAGTGAACAGCACACCGTGCATGCATGAGAAGTCCAGACTTAGCTGTATATCGTTTACTAACCATATTTTAATATGTATCGCCAGGAACATTGAATAGGCTCATCATGCCACCAGTGCATAAGTAAAGCCATGCATTTACAACGCACCAATGATATGTTGGCTTCGTATCTTGCTTCATGGACTAGTTTTTGAAATGTAATTAATCTGGCATTACAACCTTGTCTGTTTCTATTATAAAATAAAGACAGGTTCCTTCTTGTTATTGCCATCCTACTTACTCTGCTAAGTACGGACTTTCAGATTTCGTTTTTGTTACAGAGGAAATAAGAGCACACATGCGTTGTGCATTGTATAGGAGAAATTACCGCATGGAGTCATGGACCTCATCTATTAACTATTTCGAGGGTTCAGACATAGTTGAGCTTCCATATTATAAGGATATCTCGCCTGCATTTTTTATATCCACTGTCTTGGATCACAGGTTCAAGTTCTGGAGCTTGAAACTCTTCTTGTTTTGTATTACGAACATTTGGTACTGGGGGAGGAGGTTGAATTGGAACCGACACTGGCCATGGTGATGAGGTGGCTCCGCAATATGTAAACTACATATGCCGATCAATTCGGCACGACGAGTTCCCTGCCTTATTTTTTTTTTCAGCAAATGAAGATGTACTTGCATTTCAAGATTTAATTAAATTGGTTCTTTTCCCACGAATTTTCCTCAATTAATGGTTTTTAATATTTCAATTATTTTCCATCAAAGATTAAGTTAATTTTCAAAAAATCAAACATGAGCCAACTGTGCTCGGGCCGATGCTCACTCCTAACTTATCCAAACTCTAAAGTGTATCACCAAACATATGAGTTTGCAAGACATCTACCACAGATTGATCCTATGGGGGGAAAGGGGAAAAGAAAACATCTCTATTTGTCTTATCACATCCGTAAAAGGGTCAGAACTCTGAATTTCATCTTCGCGATCTCTACTGCGTCGCTGGAGGGATTATCCTCCTCGTTCACCAATTTAATCAACTAATGCATAGAATTGAATGACTTCGTTGTTTGACTGATGATCGTTGGTGGTCAAAACATCCGCATCGCTGGAAAACCCGCAAGAAGTCCCTCAAGACTTCAACAGTCCTCCAATCTTGTCGTCTCAACAGCGGAAGGCCGGCACTTCCACTATAAGTGGTATGATGGAGTGTCAGCAAACCCATCTGTACGCATTTCTTCTTCAACATCTTGTATGTTGAATTCTCCATTTTTTGTCCAGAGGGAACATTTCAACTTGCCCTCCCTGTGTCATGTACAGGACCTCCAACTCTTGATGCCCTAGTGGGGTGGATATAACATGGTAAACCCACCCATGTATGTTGGCCACAATATCATAAGCTGGCGAAAACCATCTACAGCATAGCACATGGAAGAAAATCTCATTGCAATCAGGCATTATCTAGCATGATGTTGATGATTTTATCAGAAATACCAAACTCATTTACAGCTCTCACTATTTTGGTAGCCACATCTCGAGAATTGCTCGAAAATGTTATATTTGTCACTGTAAGAGCTCAGTAATATAATTCTCATTTCTCTTTGATCCAAAGGACGTGTCTATATAGTTTGTGTACTTCATAAGGTCAGCCCATAAAACAGATATAAAAGAGGGTAAAAAAATTCTGGTCGATAGTATATGCACCAGTGTGACCTTTCTCTTTGTATAATGACATGTAATTTCTAATGTTCGTCGTTTGCAAAACGGGCATGAGCTGACGTTGTAAAGCCGTTTGCAAGAATTGGACCAAGCGGTAATCTTCGGTGAACCCGAATGGTTGCTCGACGGTAAGATAATGATATGCAAGCTCCTGTTTATACATCGCCTTGTCGCACATAAACAATGTGGGGTTGTACTTGAAAAGCTCCCCCCAGCCCTAGACGTCTCTTCCTGATGTCGGCACTGGTGCCTCCTCAAGTCGCTTGTCCCACTTGCTAATTTTCCATTTAAACAATGCCACATATAATGCAAATGGCCTTTCGGACATGATTGTTATCTATCTTGAGAAAAAATGTCTTTCAAACACCGAGCGTTCTTCTCCGCGAAGCCAATGCCCAACTACGGTAGGATGTTCTTTGGGAGTCTGTTTGTCGTCCTGAGAAGCGTCTTGGCATGGACTAAATTCTGGTGTTTGCCCCTGCAATTCCTCCCAATCATCGAGTCAGTCGTCCAATTCGTTTTTCACGGGGGCAGAGACCACGCGAGTACCTTGTTATCGAGGAATTCACTTAAAGAGTAAAGTAGCCAAGTGTGAATACCTTGATCATAGAATTTCCTCGTTCTTTGCCCGCTTTCTGGCTTAAACCGATCCAAGCATGTTAGTTTGTTAACTCTAGCTCAGTTTCTCGACTTACTACCCAGTCGGCAATGGCAGTTTCTGTCGGTCATCCTTTAATCTCAATAAGTTAGAAATGCCCTACATCCTCCCTTATCTGACCCGATTCGAACGTATCGGACATCTGTTTCCCTTGCAAACCAAACGTCATCTAAGATACAGCCACTTGATTCCCTGTCTCTCTCGTCGGCTACTAAAATAATTCTGAGTATCCAAGTAGAGATTGTGGAAAATCCTGAGAGGGTGAGCTCCTGGATTAATCTAAGGAAAAGGACATTAAAGCATGCATAGAGGTGGGAAACAAGGATAGCAACGGGAATGATTGTGAAGTTGATCTTTCGGTCTCCACGACAGTATATCTGGGGGGAGTTCTGGTTGCATGTATGGGAGCCTAATGGGCCAAATTTATAAATAAACAAAACAAAACGATTAAATAAATATATAAATAAATAAACAAATATTTTTTTGGCCCTCCTAAATTGTTTCATTATCCCATTTTTGGCATCGATGTAGCCCACTTCTTTGCTCCTTAGACATGTACTCATGATTGCTTCTTTAACTGTCAATTCCACGAGGAAAGAAGGAACTTCTCCAACTTGCCTCTTCTATATGAATTTTTGGATTGCGTTGTCACGAGGTAATCTAAACATCAAGAGCACCTTTTTGTCATTGTTAGTGGAGATGGCTATCATTTTTTTTCTCTGCCGTACTGATATTCACGGAGAAGAATTACCAATCAACAATCGCCTCTGATATTAGATATCCGAATTTATGAGTGGGATTGATTTCCAAACGAAAGAGTGAACTAATAAGTTGTGAGCCAATTTAATACCATCACGGTCCTTGGATCCCGACAACCTTCTTTGCCTTAGTTTGATGGATGGCTTGGCTTCTCCGATACCATGAGCTTCCTCGTTCACTTTCAACTTCACACTTGGAAGTTGATTTGAGTGTAACGGAAACGATGATGCAGATCGTGTCCCCCAAGCTCCGGCGACGCTTGGTAATTTTCTTGCTAGCCACGGTCGACCATTTTCCACCGGGCAACCTCATCACCTCCCCGCCGCTCCCATCCTTCCAGTGATGTAAACGACGTGCCGGTTTGCATGAATATAACGTCCAAAAACGCTCTGGGCGGTGCCCTTCTGGACATACAGTTGCCAAATTCTCCGTTGTTTATTCCCTTAGAACAGGATGTGATTATCGAGACATTTCATTTTCTCAACCTTTACTTGAAAGGGAAAAACAACTACGTCCTTGTCCTCTCTTCCACCTAAAAAGATCAACCAGACAACCTCATATGCTGTCACCTCTCCCTAACCACATTCGACTCAACGAAGTTTTGGAGAGGATTAATGTCAGCTCTGACTTGGTATGCATGTAGATGAACACATCCCCATTTGAAGCATAGATTGAAGACATGACCTAATCCTAGAAAAAGCAAATGATGTTTTCGACTTAAAAAGAAGCGACAGCTCTGGAGGTCGGAACACGAGACCTTTTGCTCTAATATCGCGTTCACTCATAGTGAACGTGATTGATTACCCTCATCCGCTGCACACCCAACATTGCCCAGTATCATAGCTCGAAGATCTCTACGTTCCAGTCTCCCGAAAGAATGGCATTGTACTTGGACACGAGTTCTCATTTTCCATCGCTTTTTTAGAATGTTTTATCCACGTGTTGGACTTAACGTGTATGTTCTTCAGCCTTGCATCCACTCTCCTGCACTCATGCAGGGGAACATCAACAGTAAAAAAAAAAAAAAAAAAAACCCAAAAAAAGAAAAGAAGAAGAAGTCTTACAAGAAATCAGATGCATATTCTAACTTTAGAGATGTTAAGAACTAAAGGGTGAATGAATATCTTCTCTCTTTTTGAAAAGGGGACATTTTCCCTCCGGTAATGAGGGGTCGCTAATCATCTCCCACTCGGTCTTTTTCCTCGATGGGATGGGCGGGTGGGCAGCCCTAATTTTGTGACAAAGCTTTAATCAAATTGAGGCTTGTGGTCTCACCGTGCCAAGTGGGACAGATAATGACGTTCTAATGCTATCTTGTAATCATGGGTGTAATTTCAAATAGCCCTAAAGGCAATCTCTGTCCCTATTTGAGTATGATGATGCAACTTTATGAGTATATGCGACCCATCTTTTAATTTTTGAAGGAAAAGATTGTCCCAAGCCCCCCAAAAAAAGAAGGAGAAGAAGGTATTTTAGAAAAAGTGAAAAAGAGAATCATAGCAGTGTAGCCCAATAAAAAAAAATTTGTATTTTTATATCTCCATCTTTTTTTTATGGCCCATTGTCTACTCCAGTCTACCAACACCCTGCGCGCAGAGAGAGAAGAAGGGCCTTAAGGAGGAGAACCAAATCCTTTTCTTAATCTTCACGCCTCCATTTACATCTCTTTCTCTCTCTCTCTCTCTCTCACTGCGCAAATTAACAGCCATTTTCGAAAAACCAAAAGAAAAACACAGAGAGAGTGAGGGAGATAGAGAGATCTTTCTCACCCACCACTCACTTCTCATAAACGCACTCTGTTTTTCCCCACCTCTCCTCTGCTTTTCTCTGCATTTATATTCCTTCTTAGCTCCGAGAGCAAACCCCCACTGCCCCCCCTGACATTCGCTCCTCAATTGACTTCTCTCTCTTTTCCACTCTCTCGCTTCATCCCACTTCAGGAATTCCTCTCAAAGAAAACAGAGCATTACAGAACCAAGAAACAGGGGAAGCATTGAAGAGAGCCACTGAACAGAGTCTCCTCTCTCTCTCTCTCGCTTCACCTTCCCCATCCATTTCTTGGCTTTCTTGTAAAAATAAACAAACATGGGTTCGGTTTCTTGCGGAGACCAAGAACTGGAAGACAACCAAAGAACGGACCAGCCTCTGTTCGTGGATGTGGAAGGGCCCATCATCGTCGGCGCAGGGCCCTCCGGCCTTGCCGTCTCGGCCTGCCTCTCCGAGCACGGAGTCCCTTCCCTCATCCTGGAGAAAAGCGACTGCATCGCCTCCCTCTGGCAAAAATGGACCTACGATCGCCTCAAGCTCCACCTGCCCAAGCGGTTCTGCGAGCTCCCTCTCCACCGCTTCCCCCAAAACTTCCCAAAGTACCCGACGAAGCAGCAGTTCGTCTCCTACCTGGAGTCCTACGCTTCGCACTTCAAGATCAAGCCCGCCTTCAATCAGACGGTCCAGAGCGCCGAGTTCGACGAGTCTTGCGGGCTGTGGAGGGTCCGGACCTGGGAGGGGCTCGAGCGCAGGTCGAGGTGGCTCGTGGTGGCCACGGGGGAGAATGCCGAGCCGGCGACGCCGGACGTGGCCGGGCTCGAGAGGTTCCAGGGGCGGGTCGTCCACACGAGCCGGTACAAGTCGGGGTCGGAGTTCGAAGGCGAGCAGGTGTTGGTGGTAGGCTGCGGCAATTCCGGCATGGAGGTCAGCTTGGACCTGTGCAGGCATAATGCCACTCCTCACATGGTGGTTCGCAGCACTGTAAAGTCCTCTCTCTCTCTCTCTCCAGTCTCAATTAATTATTCATAATCTCTTTTGTCATTTCATCACTTAATTCCCTTGACCGCTGACCCATACGAATTTTCTTTCTTCTTTCTTCTTCCCCATAAAAGAAAGATTCATTAAATTTTCTCCTGATTCGGTTACCTGGGGACGCTCCAAAGTGTAAAATTTATTTTTATTTTTATTTTTGCTTTTCCTTTCAATCTTCCTTGTGGCCTAAACGCAATCATCGTCAATCTAATTCGGTGGGATGACGTTGACCGTGCTTCTTCCTGCTAATCAGGTACATGTCCTGCCCAGAGAAATGCTTGGGCTCTCAACGTTTGGAGTGGCCATGGCGCTGCTCAAATGGCTCCCTCTAAGATTAGTGGACAAGATCCTCCTCCTGATTGCCAACATCACCTTGGGCAACACCGACCGGTTGGGCCTCCGGCGGCCCAAGACCGGGCCGCTCGAGCTCAAGAACGTCACCGGAAAGACCCCCGTCCTCGACGTCGGCGCCCTCGCGCAGATAAAGTCCGGCAAAATCAAGGTAACCAAGCGCGCGGAGTCATTAATCCAAGCCTCTCCATGTGCTATCTACGCTGATGGCATGAGTAGAGAGTGCTAATTCAAATTATGGTCTGTTCTTCCTTCTTAGGTGGTGAAAGAAGTGAAGAAGATAACGAAGAATGGGGCCAAGTTCCTGGATGGGCAGGAGGAGAAGTTTGATTCTATAATCTTGGCAACTGGGTACAAGAGCAATGTCTCTAGTTGGCTCAAGGTGAGGCAGACTTCATTCATTTTTATTTTTGATTTTTTATTTTGTGAATAGTTACAAAGTGTTGGTTAGTTTTTAGTTCTATCTTATTATGAATCACCCGTCACTCTCTTTCGCTTGGAGACATACAAGACAGAAGGAGAGACCTCCGGATCTCTCCCTTTCTCCATGCAAAGAAAAGAGAAAACAAAAGGGAGGGAAAAAGGACAAAGAAATTAGGGTTTGGGGCTTATGCCCGGGTTAAAATTCCCTTTGCTGAACGATCTTTCTTGTGAAGATGACAAAACTGTATTCTCTGTGCCCCATCCACGATGCGTTGCTATCATGACATCGTGTATTCAGTGTGCGCATATTAGCGGAATCATAGTCTAGAAGGGCCCCCCCCTCCCTTCATTTTTAAATTCGATTCCCATTTATTTTAAAATATTTTTTGACATCATATTTTCCTAGTTTAAGCCAGAAATGTCTGGGATTGCAATTTGCGATGTCTCTCTTGCATCTTGCATTATGATGATTAGACATTTAATTGCTGGGGGGGTGATGTTGCTTCTTATGGCTAACGAGCAAGATTGACCGTTGGTGATTTGTGATGGTTCTTGTATCACGCTTAATGCCTGATTGACATCTAAACTAGGGGTGGTAATTAGTGCTTCTTCTTATGGCTAACAAGCAAGATTGACCCACAATCTTTGTTTCGCCCGTTGTGGTTAGCTATGTTTCTAGCATCTTGCTTTATGTCGGTTAACGTATAATTAGGCATGGCAATTAGGGTTGCTTCTTATGGCTAACAAGCAAAGTTTCACCCGAAAATCTTTGCTTCACCCATTGCGAGCACATCACTGCCATTTTTCATTTTTCTTTTTTGGCGACCTTGATTACATTTGCAACATTTTGCACTTGTTGATAACTAAGTGGATCTATAGCATCATACTCTAGAGGTCTCGAGTTCGTTCCGGTCGCAATCACCGAGCCTGCGGGAGGTCTTTTCTTGATATGTAATTTGGCTTATTAGGGCTAAGCAAAATATAGTCGATGAAGTAGTTAACCAATATCTGACCAAAAAAAAAAAAAAAGTAGTTAACCAACTTGGGGGGGATTAATAAAGACGAGAGAACTTGACTTCGACCAGCAAATTTGAAGACGGTATTAAAGAATAAATTACTTGAATGGGTTGTTTTCCTTATCATTTGGCACCAAAATTGAATTGAGTATAAATTTACTGTTGTTTGAGTTTTTTAATCATGTGATTTTGTATTGTTCAAGTTGATTGATGTACTTAATTTTCATTTTTTTTTGCGCAGGGGGTGATTTCTTTACCAAGGAAGGTATGCCCAAGACACCATTTCCGAATGGTTGGAAAGGGGATGACGGGCTGTACACCGTCGGATTCACGAGGAGAGGCATCCTCGGGACGGGCTGTGATGCGATCAAGATTGCCGGAGACATCGCCGATCAGTGGAGATCAAGCGTCAAGGAAAGCAACCAAGATCTGCATAATTCCCACATTATCCACCTCCAAAAATCATGATCGACCGACCCCAAAAATTTAACAAGAAGAAAAAAAGGCAAAAACAGAAGAAAATAACTTGAACTTCCTGAAAAAGGGCAAAGAAAAAAGAAAGAAAGAAGAAACCATGCCATATGGAGCAACGCCGGAGTCAAGCTAGGGTTTGGCAAGTTTGTATTTATTCTTCCCTTAGGCTTGAGCTTTCCCTTTTTGTTTTGCCCTTTTTTCGTCGTCTCTTATCTTGCTACATTCGGTTCTTGCTGTAAATACTCCAATTTTGCTAGCTCTGTCTGTATTTTTGTCCACCTTATGTGATCCGAAAAAAGAGAAGTGTTTGAGCGATTTCTGCAGCCTGTGCACCATGGAATAGGGTTTGGTCCAGATTAAAGAGAGGAGCATGCGAGGCTTCCATCACGATGAAAGCGCTCGTTCGCAAAGTAGTACTGTTGCTGCACGTGCCTTAGCTGACAGAGAAAGCCTTTTTATACGCTACGACGACCGAAAGGGAGACGAAGACCAAATGCTTCTGCATCCAAAATCCGATATCTCCTTGCTAGCTGCGCCGTTCAGGTCTCCCGCTAAAGGAAGCTCCGGATCAGGGCTCGGGTCTTAACGAGATGATAAGCATGTTGAAATATATTGGACATTGAGGGTGTGTTTAGTTTGAGTGAAAGAATTTATGGCAAATTATTTTTTGGGATTTTCAGTTGTGTGGTTTGTTGAAAGTAATCAGTTAACTGAAAATCATTTTCAGTCCAAAAAAGGAGAACATGTTTTCCTGAAAAAAAAAAAAATTATTGTGAAATTTTCTCTAAATGAATGCACCCTGGAGTTCGGGAAATTTGCTGCTGCTAGGGTTTTGTGACCAAATTCTAGAAGGATAATTGCTCCCGTTGACTGCTTCGAATTGTTGCATGCTTGAGTGATTAGTTGAACGAAATGGCACTTTTTTGTTTCTTGGGTCATTACTTTGTGAATCGAATAACTTCATATATCATCGTATTGACAGTCGTATTTTTGATGACGTCGTTGAACATGACATCATGACGAAGTATTAGATTATAATGCTTTGTGACATCATTAAAGAACAATAAAATAAATTATCACCGTTCTCATGATGGGATTCTTCACATCATTTGAGACAAGCTCCCTTGTATATGGAGAGCTCTACCATATGAATGCATAAAAATTGGCGGGGAGACGAGCTCCATTATAATTAAAGTCTACTTAGAGTACTCTCATCTGCCCTACCTCTGAATTGCCCACACACGTCGTCTGTAATTTAATGGCACTATGATTGCCAGCCGCCGTACGAGAAAAAAACTTTGCGCGTTCTATAAATCATGCGAACCCTGACTACCTGGACCACCGATACCGCACGATCAACAGCTCGATCATCGACACGATCCATCGGTTGGCAAGACTCGTTGTTCGCAACACTCTCGGGGCCGGACGCTTTTTGCATTCGAGTCCCGACCCAACATCTTTACACTCTCAAAGCGCAAAATGCAAAGGCTCCTCATCATGTTCCTAAGTTCTCGCATTTTCTGGGGACAAAAAGAATTCCCCTAACGTCCGTGAATCCCGGATGTACTAGCGCCCGAGGTAACACGAGAAAGGAAACTGTGCGAATTTGTTGCCTTGCTCTGCTCGTGCAGCTCAGATTGCCTAAAGTTGTAGAAAAGCCATGCAGTGAGGTATCCCCTCCAACATCACTTCAAGCCGTGAACTATCACCAAGACGGAAACTCGGTGCCCCTCGCCGAAAGGAACCTCTCCTCCAAGCTTTCCCAACTGTTTCGGGGAACGACTGTGGTACCGTGCCCACAGTAATCATTGCTCCGAATTAGGTTCGACGCAGCAGAGCTCTGCAGCTGCGAGGGAGAAAAGAGAAGAGAGAGAGAGAGAGAGAGAGAGAGAGAGGGGATGGGGATCGTACGTGCGGCGTCCAAGTTAGGTTCTGGGTTTTTTCTTTCTGTCTTCTCGTAATGTTAGGTTCGTGCATGCAGGCCACATGGCACATATAATCCGTCGATTGAAGGATTCTAATTAAGTTTTCGTGGACTGAAGTCGAAGGAAAACATGGCCGTCGGGTGACGTCGAAACTGGGCGAGTTTGAGATGGTCTTTAGGCTGAAAATGGGATAACTTCATTTGGAAGCTTCAACGCTGTTTCTTTCTGATCTGCTGCTACATAGCGGGCTAAAAATTGGCTTTTGTGTTGGCTTCACTCGATCTTTGATTCCTGCCTCAGGCGTTCTATCACTTCTGTTTGTGATGATTTCATAATGGTGTTTTTTAAAGTAAAACGTTTTGCCAATACAGAATCGACTCAACTTATCTTATAGAGATTGAAACGCGCAATTTGAATATTTTAAGTGAGTTCCAAGATGTTTGTGATCTCGAGAATGTAAATATAATCAGCTCCTCTAGAATATTGACAAGTCCAATTTTAGTAGCCTTGGGAAAATTCTTGCTAAGATTGTAGAGGAAAGGTTTACACCATGTCCAAACGGTTGGAGTTTACTTTGGGGAAGGCGTTTAATTTCAGTAGCCTTGGGAAAAAGAGCATCCTCTGAGAAAGATGTGGCTCAACCTTGTAAGCCTTTTTTTGGGAATTGAGGAAAATTAACGGCTAGGGGAAGAAAATTACTTTCAAATTAATACACATGTAATAATATCAAAAACCCCAATTGGAACATTTGTGAGAAATTTACCTCCTATTAGCTTATGTAAAATAGGATTAAAATCATTAAAAACCCTAAACTAGTATACTCATAACAAAGGAAAGGTAAAATCCTAAATTGATACATCTATTCATTGTCATGTGTAATTAGCTTAGTAATTTAATGATAAAATTTAACGAAAAGTAACAATATGTCATAGGAATATTAATTTGTGATTTTTTGTAATAAAAAAATTAATTTTTGGTAAATTTGTCACTGATTTTTTAAATTTAGATTTTTTTTTGTGGTATAAGCCCTAAAAATTTTAAAATTCTCTCTCCTTTGCCTTCTAACAAGAAATTTAAAATCTCTGGTTTCCACACCCACTTTCCTATTTCCTCATTTCTTAAATAAAGATTTGAATTATGTCCATATAACAAGAATCAATATACGATAGAAAAATATTGTATAAGACGTGCTAAATTGCTTATTGTGCTTGGAAGAACATCGGATATGGTCATATTTCATGTATTGGGTGTTTCTTGCACCTAGATTAGGAAAGAAAAAAAATTAAATTAAACTGATGAAAAAGGGAAAAAGGAAGAAGAGAAAACTTAGATCTACAAACCATAGCCGCGATTGCGATGGTTGTCATCAATGACAATGTCTACCGTTGCTGTGGTGGCTGCCTTATATTAGAGGGAAAGAGAGTTGGCAAGAAACAACAAGTGAAACAAATAAGTCATAGCAGGATGGTAGCCACTACAGTGGTGGTCAGTTAGGGAGTGCAGCCACCACACATTACCCCTAGGATGGAAGCATAATATGTGAGAGAGAGAAGGCCACCATTGCGCAAGGATCGCCTAAGAAGCGGCAGCCACCGGATGGTGGCTTCAAGGGTGCAATCATCGAAATGGTGGCATGAGAATTTTTCTTATCTAATCGAGGCTACTCATCCTCAGGCTTAGGTAGGTAATCAAGTTTTTTTATTCGGTTATATCTAATTTTATTTTGTCGAAATGACTTTACCAAAATATCTGGGTGGGATAACATTTTTTTTAATGTAAAGTCAAATCCAATTTACGAAACGCCTCCTAAGTCCATGAATTCATAGTTATTAATATAGGTAAGTTCCCTCATGGGATTTTTAAAAGAAGGTTAAGAAACAAATATGCAGAGTCTCTCAAGATACCAAGAAGCAAATCAAATTGAAATCAAAAGTCATATTTAAAAGACTGCAATTCCATATCCCTAAATGATAGAACGGTTTATTATGGGGGGACTACCTAGGTGGGAATCATACACATGCAAATTTGAAACCTACCCATTGAAAGATAGAGAGGAGGGAATTGAGGTTGAAATGGTAATCGATTTTTAATTTGGCAAAGGGGCGATTTTAAAAGCGAGGCATGATTTACCCTAAAGACCAAATTTGGGTATTGTGTATTGGAAAGAACAAGAAGAAGAGGAGGAAAAGCGCACTACGTCATTATTGAACGAGACGAAACATGCGAAAGTCCGTATTAACCTTCTTCCTCGTGCGAACGCAAATCTCTCTCTTCTTCGTCATCTCTCTTTCTCTCTCTCTCTCTCTCCGCTCCTTCTGTTCTTTCTGTTGTCTGAGGGCAGATCACACGATACATTTAACATGCGTACGAGTAGTCGTGTTCGTGCGTTGATGTGTGCTGTGTTGGGTTGCTGTCCTCTCTCTCTCTCTCTCTCTCTGCCCCCCTCTCTCTCCGTGCCGCCACTGACGGAGGTGATCGTCGGCAGCATCTTCTCTCTCCCTCTGCAATGAATGAGTCGGGAAAATCAGTCACCACACGCTTCCATCTGCACGCCTCCCCGGTCACCTTACGTCACTCCTTCTCCCTCTCTGCAACCACACTGACACTTTGAAATCTGCGTAGAGAGAGGGAGAGGGAGAGGGGAGGAGAGTCAGATCATCGTCCGTCAGAGGATGACATGGGGTTTGATTTAATCGAATTGATTGATTTGCTCGCCATTTGAAGTCTCTCAGGCAGTGAAAAAAGATCTGCTTCTCCTGCTGATGTCACCTGCGCGAAAAGTGACTGCGCTCTCCTCTTTCTCCGCCCCTTCTTGCAAACAATCTTAAAAATCGATAACACAATAAATTTAAATTTATACAGATTATGACATTTAATGCTATAATTTTTTTATTATACCAAAATTCATAAACTATATTTACTATGACGTCAATACCTTTAACTTTTTTGAAATACATCATGCCAGATAGATCCCATTTTTTTTCTCATGCATATATATTTGACTTAGTAGTAACACTGAAAAAACTATGGGTATTAGCATTGCTCGGACAAAGTTTAAGGTTTTTTTTGGTAATCGAACAATATTTTTGTTACACTAATTACGGGTTTTGGGTTTTCCGTGGTGCATAGTGAATATAATTTAGAGTTTTTAGTAATATTTTTCCCAAAGTTTTAATTTAAGAGGGATAAAAGAAAATGAAGGCGAAGAAAGTAGGATATAATGGGCTTCTAAAGGAAAAGAGGCCGTCAAAAGAGAGTTTAATCTAGCTTGTATTCTATTATTATAAATGGCCTAATTTTCTAAAAGACCCCAACTTTAAATTTAATCTTAATTATATCTTGAACTCTTTTTTGTCTAAAAAACAAACCTTAAATTTTAGGTTTAGTCCAAATCTACTAAGAACTTTTCTTTTTTTAAAAGAAATCTCAACTTTGGGTCTACTTCCAAATCTAGCCCTAAACTTTTTGTTAAGAGAAAAATCATCAATTTTTACTCTAGTCCTAAATTTGCCTCTATCAACCCTTTATCATTGCTAGTCATCTCTAATCTTTTATATCCTATAATGGTTTCATTTTGAAAATAATTTCCATATTACCTTGCTAATGTGGATTTATTATTGATATGAAAATGCCACATCAAATTGGCAATAGACCATATTGGTAGATTTGAGAATAAATTGAAAGTTGGCGATTTTTTTTAGACAAAACAAAATTCGATGTAGATTCGGGATTGGACTTAAATTTTAGGATTTTTTAAGACAAAAAAATTCGGATAGATTTAGGACTTTACTTAAAGTTTAAGATTTTTCTTGAGACAAAATTGAGATTATACGTAAAGTTGAGATTGTTTTTTTTTTTTTCTGGGAATTAGGTCTATTATAAACAAACATTAAACGAAAATTTTCATTGAGAGGTCTCTCTTTTGAAACGGAGGAGAAAGGAGAAGGGTTACATTCTCCTCTACCCCTGGCTCCTTTGATCAATCTCATAATTGGCGAATCGTAAATAAGGATGTTACCCACATTTAGTTTTAGTTAATGTTACACTTGTGTGATGTTCATATTTATAATCAGCTAATAAAAGGTTTGGTCGGAGAAAAAAAATTTACTCTAATCAGGGATGAAGGGAAATATAACACTAGCAAAGTCGAGTCCTTTAACCACTGGGGGTTCGCCCTAGTGGCCGCCCTTCCAACATGGAAGGGGGAGGTGAGGGGTTCAAATCCCCACATTCTCAGGGGGGGATGGGGGTAGGGACGCGTAAGTTTCGAGAGTGGGTTGCGACTCCCACGTCCTGCAAGAGGCAGGGCACAAGTCTGCGAGTGAGTGTAGAGTAGGAATAGAGTAGGACTGACCAAAAAAAAGTCGAGTCCTTTTACTCTACACCCGCCATGTGCTTAAAGCATAGTAATACTCTCAAGATAATTCTCTATTCGTCCAATTTTCATTCTCTATAAAGATTTGATTGACTATATGAAAAAATTAATATATAATAGAATATTAGAAAGAATACATGAGCTAAGCTAAGCGACCAATTACAAGCGTTTTTTTAATGAAACCATTTGAAAATATCAATTTCCTTTTCAAGATATATCCAAAAAAAAATGAAAAAAATTGTGTCCAATAGGATTCAAACCTATACTGAAGATTTAGAGTACCTCTGTCCTCCCTAATTCAACGATGTACGCGATTTTCTGACTTAGGCTTCGATGCGCATGCATGCGGAGAGGATCAGCCCGAGCTGGCCAATATTGCAGAGTCTCGATGTTCACATAGTCCTACCGTTTTCCTCACGTGAGAAAACACGATTATGATATGTGAGGAGGCTGTCATGTAAATCGACTAGGCATGCAAACGTACCGATCCGCATCCCCGAGACTGAGAGCAGTGCCATGCATGCCGACGATTTTGCATGCAGGATCGAAATTGGATCGATGTATTACGCTGGTCCGCCAATGAATTCTCGAAACTCTGCAATCATTCTCCCTCCCTCCCTCTCTCTCTCTCTCTCCCCCTCTCTCGAAATTTTTCGTCGGGATTGATGAATCGGATTCTCGTCGTCTCGTATATGCAATATGCATAAGCAGCCGTCGGCCCCAGGTTTTTGACTCAGTGGAACGTTGCTTTTGCAGCAGTTAATATGATTCTCTTTCTCTCGAAATTTTACGTCGGGATTGATGAATTGGATTTTCGTCGTCTCGTATATGCAATATGCATAAGCAGTCGTCGGCCCCAGGTTTTTGATTCAGTGGAACGTTGCTTTTGCAGCAGTTAATATTATGAACTCGCAGAGGTAAGTGGGGGCGTATCAGTGCGTCATGAGAAGAGGACTTCTCAATGCCCACCTTATCTCTAATTTAATTTTTCATTGTCCATTATCAGATACATATATTTTTTTTCCTCAACTTATAGTAATAAAAGAAATTTTAAAAAATGACTCGAAGTGAAATTATTTTCTCAAATAATGAATCGAAATGATTTTGTCTCGCTCTCAACTAAGTGCTTGAAAAGACCAAGGTAACTTCAAATAAGGGTTCAGACTCACTAGCTAGTTGAATCTCCACCGGGGGACTTTTTCTAGTGAGTAGAACAAGGGCAATTTTGTCCAAAAATTGCAATTGGGAAAAAAAAAATAATAAAATCGTCATATTTGAGAGTGATTTGGGACCAACCAAAAAAAACCAAAAAAGAATTGGGGTTATGGTTCTTTGTTCTTTTCTTCTTCCTCTACGCTACTCAAGCAAATTTTGTTGGGATGTTGTTCATACTCTCCATATTTTATTACTAGTTTGGGTTGAGCCAATACATAGCTACTGGTATATATAATGTATTTTTTTTCGTTGTGATTGAGAAATGTAACGAATAGGTGCGATGTGTTAATTATAGTGTGATTTTTTGCTAGATGTAACCTTAGTTTAAGGATGAATTAGCATAAAATTTTATATCTCAAATTCTCTTTCTTATTTTTACTCTCTATTTCCTTATAATTGTTGAATTCTCTTTCTTATTTTTACTCTCTATTTCCTTATAATTGTTGAATCCTAACAAATTTGATCTTGCCTGCTCTGCACAAGGTCCTCATTGCTCGTAGCTCCTTGTTGAAGGGAATGCTCCTTGCATTGCATTTGTTGATGAAACTGATGCCATAGGGCGGCATGGAGGAACTGGAATTGGAGGAGGAAATGATGGAAGGTAGAAGAACCTTCACCAACTATTGACAGAGATGGATAATTATGAAGGAAATATCATTGTTATTACAGTGATGGACATCACAAACATTCTGAAATGCCTTGCTTAGGCCTAGAAGATTTGACAGACGAATATGTATGTCTATACTTAGTGGGCGAGTCTCGTAGCATGTACCTGTACATAGTCTTGGTAGAATAGTTAATCTCGTGGTGCATATGCTTACTTATAGTATCTATGCAGGCAACTATTGATATTCTTGATATCTGGTGTGGGAAGAAAGTCGGCGAAAAAAATGATTAACCTCTTTGATGCACAATGAACAATTTACCTGGGAACGAACATTGAATTACGGATGAACGACAAATAATATGACTTCACGATAGTCTAAATGCAATCATGAGGAAAACATTCAATTTCCACAATGTTATTGCCGGTTGTCTTCGTAAAAAGTAATGAAATGCTTGCCTTTTTTTTTTCTTTTTCTTTTTTTTATGGAAAGAGAAGAAGAAGAGAGAACAATTTCATTTTGAACGTTCTTTCTACCAACCAGCCCAATGGTTATCTTCTGAAGTTATTTATATGATTCCCTCATATCTTTTTAAAAGGTGTTTCTCAATCATAACATATCAAGACAAAATAATGCATCTTAATTGCATCTCATCATGGACGTACTAATAAAATACAATATCTCCTACTCGGACATGATAAGCTTGATAGTGCTCTATCAAGAATATAAAGCATTCAACATTCATCAACTTTAGAAAGAATTCATACTGGCAAAAAGCCGTGCGACCAGTGAGTACGCCTACATTTGAGAGCTCAAATTATGCACTTGTTAGGGATGACATAATGGCTACAATCCTAAAAAGAAATAAACAATTGATGTCTCATAGTGTTCCAAACATATTTTGTTACATCAATTCAAGTATACTTATTATTTAAAGGTTATACTTGACTATTCTCATAACACCATATATTTACAATTATATCAAAACCACAGAAGATGATATAATTGATCGACCAATAAATACATGTGATAGATATAAAACAACAATAGTCTTTCTTCACATTCATGTCTCTCTCCATTTCAGTACAACTGATTTCCTAGACACGTCCCATAAAGCCATATCTATTCATGACCGTCGGTAATATGCTAAAGTAATAATATTGATCTTTCACTTCGAGAACATAATCAAAAGTAACATAGGGTACAAAATAAGGTAAATTATAAATTACCTCAAGGGCTCACACGATAAGTCAATGTGGATAATTTCACTCACCTTCCCTTGTCGGTCGTACAATACACGTAGTATGAATTACATGATATACTAGATTTCTCTTTATATAAAAGCGTATGTCATTTATTAAATATATCCATTATACAAATCTTTGCTTAAAAATAGTTATGTGCTTCTCACGTACTCAAGTTTAGCTCGAGTGCTATATCAGATCGCTTTCTATAGTGCCAATTAAGTACTCGCATTCGGCATTTTTCAGACATACATAATCGTGGGACTATCATGTTCAGTCGTATCATATACAAATCACAAACCTCATCTTGACTCCAATCAATGCGACATATTATTTTTTGTACTAAACTTGCTCTTCAACATTTATTTGTTTATAACGTCTTATCTCAATATGCTAACTATAGCACTTGAAGTGATTGCTCATGTGAGTGAGTCAATCATTGCCTGCTAATATACTTTTCAACAATATATGTGTGTTTGAACTAGTCTCATAATAGATTTGTACTTATTGATAAAACATCAAGTCACTAAAAACAAGCAAATGCAATACGTATGTTCACATATACATAAACCAATGATCATCTACACTATTACATATCACATTCTACGTAACCTTAGAAACATTCTGTGGGTCAAGAATACGTCTCTAGAAACAACCTTCGTAAATGGATCAAACCCATTCTATTAGTTAAAATGTATTGAATGATCACTTATTTATGTGCTATTATATCTCTAATAAAGTTGTTCTTTATATCAATGTACTTCGTCCTTTCATGATACTTGGGATCTTTCACATAAGCATAGGCTGCTTAATTATTACAATAAACTATCACTAACAATGGCTAAATTTTCCAAGAAACGTTTTAGCTATACTACTTCTTGCACTACGGCAAAGCATACAATAAATTATGTCTCCATTATAGACAAGATTATGCATGTCTATTTCTTGTTATTCCAAGAAATTGCATATTCATTAAGCAAGAATGCATATCCAAAAGTCGATTTACGCTCATCTAGGTCTCCTCCTCAATCAGCATCTAAATAACCTAATAAGTATAAATCATTCCCTTGGTAATAAAGTCGATAGTCCATAGTGCCTTTTAAGTATCTTAGGATCCTCTTTACTGCTTTCCAATGTGCTTGATTAGGATTTGATTGATATCGGCTCATCAACCCCACGGCATAACATATGTTAAATCGAGTACACATTATAGCATACATCAAACTTCCGTCCACACTAACATAAGGAACAACTTCTATTTCTTTATTTTCTTCTGGAGTCTTAGAACACATCTTAATACCTAGGCCTTCATCTTGCATGATAGAGATATCAATGGGATTATAATACTACATATTGAAACGCTCAAGAATTTTCATTATATAAGACTTTTGTGATAAATCAATAAGTTTCCTTGATCAATCTATTATGATCTTAACTCTTAATATATACAGCTTCTCCCATGTTCTTCATTTCAAAATTAGAGGACAACCATTCTTTTATGGTGATAAACCAAAACTTTGTCATTTCCAGCAAATAGAATATCGTTCACATAAATGAAAATATCACAAATTTATCTTTGGACCATTTGACATATACACAGTGATTTTTTTTTTTTTTTTTTTTTTTTTTTGCGACTGAGGAACTGCCCGAGACTCCCTTTTGCTTACGCTAATCGGGGTCACACCGCCCTCCAATGCTTGGTGGCATTGTCGGATGTTGTCACAAGCCACTATTTAGACATAAACCTTAGGGGAAACTGGCCTAACAACCCATCGCCATGGCCCTCCACTTAAATCGTGTTGACAACGAGGGGATTCAAACTCTCGACCGCAATGTTGCAGGAGAGAGCGAATACCACCTGTGCTATCCACGGGTGAGTTGCGCAGTGATTTTTCTTTTTTTTATCATCTTGAATCCAAAAAGTCGTTATGGCTTGATGAAAACAAAGATACCACTGTCTAGATGATTGCTTATGGCCATATATTGAACGATAAAGCTTATAAACTTTACGCTCTTGACCTTTAGCTATGAAACCTATTGGCTACTTCATATAGATTTTCTCATCTAGTTCTCCATTGAGAAATGCCGTCTTTACATCCATTTGATGTAATTCAAGGTCCAAATGTGTAACGATGGCTAAAATAAAGTGTATTGAGGCAAACCTTACAATTAGTGAAAATGTTTTCTCATAATTTATACATTTTTGTTAAGTATAACCTTTTGTCATAAGACGAGTCTTATACTTTTCAATGGATCCATCCGTCCTACACTTGATCTTAAAAACCCATTTATTTTCAATAGTCTTGTGATTGGGTGGTAGATCAACCAAATCCCAGATGTGATTTGTTCTTATTGATTCAATCTCATTTTTCAAAAAATTTCTTCATTCTTTCTTATCAAAGGATGAGATAGTCTCTTTAACAATCTTAGGCTCAGCATTATCTTGCGGAGCAATCATAAATGCTTCATTTTTAATCTCAAAACAATGATGGAGAATACTTTTACGATTATTTTTACGTGACTGAACTTCTCTTGAATTCAGTTCGTCAAGCGATGCAACACTTCCATTAGGTCTTATATGTTGAGGTAAATCTTCATTTCCCTCTACAATATTAGTGGGTATGTTATCAGGATCTTCCATCTCATATAATTGGAAGTTTTTATCAATCTCACATCTACTAAGAAAATTATTCTCTAAGAATGTGATATCTCGTAACTCCATTTTAATCACACTTCTATCAACCTATTCACCTATGAACACGTACTCTTTATAGTATTCAAAATATCTTATAAAGATACATTTCTTCCCTCTATGACCTAATTTGCCATATTTATGGGAAGAATCATGAACATAAGCTGTACACCCCCATGGACGTAGATTACTTAAGTCTAGTTTCCTACTAGTCCACAATTCATAGGAGGTGGAAGTAATTGATTTTGAGGGCACATGGTTAACTACATTGGTAGCAGTCAATAATGCATCTCCTTAATACGAGATAGGTAATTTTCTTGTGCCATCATAGACTTAACCATTTCTAATATAGTTTTATTCATTCTTTCAACAACCCCATTTTGTTGCAGAGTACCAGAAATAGTCAATTGTCATATAATTTCATTTTCATCACAAAGAGTCTTGAATTGCTCAGATAGATACTCACATCCACGATCGATTCTCAATACATTTATTGTTTTGTTCAATTGATTCTCTATCAACGTTATATATCATTTAAAGCAGTCTAATGCTTTTAACTTGTGGGAGATCATAAAAACATAATCGAAACGCGTGAAATCATCTATGAAAGTGATGAAATATGAGGCTCCATGCCTCGCCCTCACGTTTAATAGACTACAAATGTCAAAATATATGAGTTGTATTGAAAATTTGGCTCTAATTCATTTACCGAATGGTTTTCTAGTTGCTTTTCCCGCTAGACAATGTTCACATACAGGTAAATCAACATTAGCAAGTGACCCTACAAGGTCTTCTCTATTTAATATTTGCATTCTTTATAACTCAATGTGACTTAATCTCGAATGCCAAGTACTTGCATCAATCTTAACATTACTAAAAGATGTAATTAAAGAAAAACAACTATTAACATTAACATTGTACATATCATCGTTAATGTCTAATATCATAAAATCATTCAATATATGACCAAAACTATAATAAATTATTCCAAACAAAATGTCAACATAATCACCACAGAAATTCAATACATAACCTAGGCCAAGAAGAACAACTACAAAAACCAAGCTTCGTCGAATATCTAGAGTATAGAGGACATCATGTAGGAATTGGTTTCAACCACCACGTAAAATTAATTTACATGTGCCAATACCCTTCACTTTAACTCTTAAGTTATTTCCAATTTATATCAATCTTCTTCTAGACTATATCCGACGATACTTCACAAATGCTCATCGGTCTCTATATATGTGGTTTGGTACTCTTGAATCTACAGTTCACATTGGATGAGATTCAGCAAACATTACAGTACTAGAAACAAAAGCATTACTTAAAGTAATGGAATAATATAGTACATCTTTTAACTTAGTATATTTACAAGTAAAGTGACCTATCTTGCCACAATTGTAACACTTCATCTTGACCTTGTCCTTCTTCCCACCACGCTTCTTGCATCGGAAGATCTTAGCTCTCTTAGGTGTCTAATCAGTCTCATTCCCTTTATTGTTGAATTGATGATTCTTTTTGCGCTCGAAGCTTGAAACTTTGTGCGAACTCGATTCGGCAACATAAGCATGAGTAAAGGATCTCGCAACCTCTACATGTTCATCCTCTAATTCTAAATGACGTGCTATATTGTCAAAAGTGACAATATTTTTATTATGCGTCATGTTGATCTTCATATACTCCCAATTATTAGGAATAGACCTTATAACAACCTGAACTTGATGTTTATCGGTAAGGGAATGACCTACCGACTTCAGCTCACGAATCATGGTTGACATCTCCCGAAGATGCTACCTCATCCATATATTTGGGCACTTTTGGTATGTATCAAACTTGATGGTGAGTCTCCTCAACTTAATGGCAGACATACCCCTAAACTTATTTTTCAAGGCAACTCACATTGTTTCTTTTTCCAAGCTTGATAAGCTTCTTGATCTCTATTGTGCTAAGCTGAAATTCTATGTTTATGTTCATCCATGGTAACCTCTTGCTACTCGAAATGTACTGAACTTTTCGATGCCAAATATCATAATTATCATCGTTTAATTTCTCTTCCTTGTTGAGGTCAATCACAATAGTCTTGGATGCCGAAGCCATAATCAATTACCATAACACATTGACATAATAAATGCAGAATCAATATCAGCACATTTTCATAATAACAATACATATTTAATTTGTAGCAAAAACAAACTCCATTAATGATAGTTCAACAAAAAACACAGAAACGAAAGTTCACTATATTGCTAATCAGCTTCTATTTACGATTGGTCTACTATCATTTACTAGTTTAATTTGCGCAAAATTTAAGTTCTAGGTGAGACTTCCTTTGAATTCTACCAACCGATGATCTCCCATTAGAAAAATAATTACATGACCTCATGTAATTTACACATTTTTCTATTAACACAAAAAGCATAACATGATGTGAACCAACATACAAAAAATAATTTTGTAGCAACTATAATGGCAACCGTAATTCGACACGTAATGAAAAAATTAAGGATTTCCAACCATTGTCCGAGTTTGCTTGGGATCAGAAAATTGTAAGCATATTAATTATATATATGCTATCATTGAACCAAGCTCTACATAACATATATGTGATCATTTTTATGTAAGCTAGCTTCTATATTTCCAAAAATACAAGAAAATACAAGTTAAAAGGAATAAACAATGCACTTATATCCCAAAAATACGCATACTTATGGTTCCGTACACATTTTTATACCTTTAAAAGCTTCAAACATGTATAATAATTGTATCACAATATATAGCACATCCATACAAACCAAACGCCACTGACCAAACGCCAATTGGAGGTCACACGCGCCGCTTGAGTGTGTGGCACGTGTGGTGCACACGCCAATGAGCCTGTACAGCTCCTAGCTAGTCCGACTGATTGACCAGTCAACTAGGTCAGGTCGTCGATCGGTTGCCGGCTAGCCAACTCCCACCAATTGGGTGACATCACCGATGACGTCACTCGTCGATTACCGTCGGTTGGATGATGTCATCAATGATGTTATCACGCATCAGTTCACCAACGCGCACGTGGAGTTCACGGGCTAGGTCTTTTAGCCAAAAAAATGCTTCGAAAAATGGCCAAAATAGTACAAGTGTACGCAACCTCTAATCCCATTCTTTGCTTTGGTTTGTTTTCGACGATTCATGTTGCAATTTTTTAGCAATGAACATCCCGACGATGTGAAGTTCATCCTCTTGATCCCCATATCAAATAGCAAACGAGAAAAATTCAATGGAAAAACAAGACATAAATCATAACTGGGCTCTAATACCAATGTGGGAAGAAAGTCGGCGGAAGAAACGACTAGCCTCTTTGATGTGCAATGAACAATTTACCCCGGAATGAACATTGAATTACAGGTGAACAATTAACAAGATGACTTCACAATGATCTGAATGCAATCACGAGGAAAACATCCAATTTCCACAGCATTAATGCCGATTGTCTTCGTAAAGAAGTAATGGAATGCCTTTTTTTTTTTTCTTTTTCTTTTTTTAATGAAAAGAGAAGAAAAAGATAGAACAATTTCTTTGTGAACGTTCTTTCTACCAACCAACCCTATGGTTATCTTCTAAAGTTATTTATCCGACTCTCTCATATCCTTTCAAAAAATGTCTCTCCATCATAACATATTAAAATGAAACGATGTATCTTAATCGCATCACATCATGGATATACTAATAAAATACAACATCTAGGGTAATACTAAGGGGGTTTGCCAGCAATAAGAAGTCTGAGAATTCCTAGATTTGGTGGAGTGGATCTTCACAGCCTCTTGAATGAGGCTGCTATATTGGTTGGCCATCGTGGGAAGACAGCAACCTCCGTGAAGGAGATTGAATATTCAATTGACAGGATTGTTGCTGGAATGGAGGAAACGTGATGATGAACGGAAAGAACAAGAGTCTAGCGGCACACTGTGAAGTTGGTCATGCATTTGTGGGCGAGCGACTACGTCATTTTTCCGATTCTTCTCATCCTTTGTTGGGAAAAGTATTCGCATGAATACCTCATGTTTGTGATGCTTATTTTACTTGGTTTGATATTCCAGTGCGCATTTGGTTTTTGTTTATTTAGATCGCTGAAATATCGTTATTATTTTCCTCCATTGACATGCACATAGTGATGCATGATTGTCGAAGATTTAGCTAGCAGAAGAAGCAATTTCTTCAGTAACCCATCAGGTTCATACCTTTGTCAGCTTCTCCTGTGCTGCTTCCTATGACTCTCATGAGATTGGGGAGACATTGATGCTGCTGTAAAGATAATTTGAGATAGAGTGTACGAAATTGCACCGAGTCACATAAGGAAACAATGACCGAGGTTGGTGCCGTCCTTTTGAAGTTTGTTGAAGTTCCTACCGAGAATTGGGTTCCTCCTTCAGTTCCACCTGCTGTCTCTGTATAAAGTAGCAACAGTCAATCTCCAGCCTGCACATCCCTCAGCACTCAGTCATACATCTTGAATTGATTAGCGCATGTAAAGTGACCTTTGGCTCTTAAGCCAGAATTATACTAATATGAAATCCCAGACAACATAAGAACATTCATATGTTGAGCTATTCTTATTTGTTAACCTGTATACTTTAGCATCATATATGAACAGCTTGGCTGTAACATAAAATTTCATGAGCCATTAAATAGAACTTGTGAATTTTTTCATCTGGTTAGGTGGAAATTTTGGGGGGAAAATGCCGTTAACTATTGTCTTGTCAACGCTATCTTTTTCATGAGGAGAATGGCCAAACCTCGTGTTACTTTTCACTTGACAGCATACGATTGGAATGCTTTTGCCCAAGTTGTCATGGATCAGGACAACCCATTGATGGTCTTGTGTTCATTTACGACGGGAATGGTAATTTTATCATCGTCACGTTGGTAGATCACTTTAGAAATTCAAAAACGGGGGAATCATATTGGAGCATGTTATCAGTCGAGCTTATTTCTTCATGGTAAAAAGGCAAACTGTAAAATTATCAATTAAGTTTTGAGATGAAGTAATGTCCTATATGTCAGGTTTGGGGAGTCTCATTCTATAAATACGAGCATCAACTATCGCATTCGGTGGACTTATAATCTTCGGTTCGCACATCTACCAGATCTTTTTAAGTGGTCGGAATACTTGCATTCCATTGCATTCTGTCACCTGTCTTTAATACTCGTAAGTGGACTCGGCGCTAACTATTTTCTTTGCATGATATCATCTGTCCAATAAGCTGTTATCCAAGTAGTTGCCTAACCTGTCAAGACGACCAATGAATTCACAAAAAGATTAAAACCTCCCACTGGTCATAGCCCATTCTACGATAACTAATCTACAGCTCCAAAAATACAGCTACAACAGCTAATCACGACCCCAAAGGGTAGTACATTGTCGCCATGATCAGTCCACTCAATAAAATCTTCTCTCTTTCTGCTCTGTTGAAGGTCGGCTTTAGTTAATTTTTTGCTTTGCGACGGCCCAACGATGACTTGGCAGGAGTTCTCATCACCAATGATTGCACGACAATCACACAAGCACAAACTTCTTTTAAACCTGCATAATCGACCATCACTTAAGTTTTAGCAACTCAGCAAGGGAAACTCCAGATGTTTAGGAAGCTGTTTTATACGATCTAAACATGTAGAAACTTCTTTACTCAGCAGAGGAAACCTCTGTTTGACAATAAGACAGAGAACTACTAAATAAGGAAAACAAGTTGTTCCAACTAAGAGGCAAAATATTGAAGCAAACCTTCGCATTCAAGCACAAAAAGCATTGGCAACTGTAATTTGCAGGCCTCCAATGGCCTTCCTTCTCATCTATTTCGGATGTAGTGAGCCTTGTCAAATCGAGGAATTAGGTTACATCTCTAAATCAGCACTTTGCTCCAGCAAATACGGAAAAAGCCACTTTGGTATGTCCCGATGTGAGAGGTTATCATATAAATAATTGATTATAGAATGAAACTAACTTTTTCTTTCATTTCCCTTCTCAAGTCTCAACCGCCACGCCTGCCTGGAGACCACTTGCCGGGTACCTCAAAGCGAGCGCGGCAGTGGAGACTAGAGATAATTATAAAAGGTGAGTAAACACATTGTATTTGAGAGTAGTACAAAGCTATTACAATGTTGGCTCTGAACATACAAAACATTGGGGAAAACCGGGCAACAACTCATCAAGAACTATAACCAATCCAAGATCAATTTCTCCTCTAAAGCTAAATTGATCGAAATCAACTTAGCCCCAATAGCAACTGTCAATATATAATGTCCCAATGATAAGGAAATAAAACCAACAACGATTTAACACGAAACCCAATATGGGAAAAATCACGGACTGCCCAAATACTTCTAATAATCACTAAGAATAGTATGATACACAATGTGTTCTTCTTTAGCCATATACTACAGTAAAAAATAATTCAAGCATTTAACTTAAACATGGTGCTGCGAAAACCGAGCAACAATTCATGAAAAACTAAACCAAATCCGGGATCAATTCCTCCCACGAAACTAAATCGACCAAAATCAACTTAGTCTCAGTAGCAAATGGCAATATATAATGCCCCAATTATAAGGAAATAAAGCCAACAAAAATACCAAGGATTTAATGTGGAAACTCAATGCAGGAAAAATCACAAACCGCCTAAAAACTTTAACTAATCACTAAGAATAGTAAGATACATGATGTGTTATTCTCTAGTCACACACCAAAAGCTCAACATCAATACGATAATCATATTTTATCACCATAAAGGTGGATAAATATAAATGGGGCAAGAAAAACCTAATTGCAATTAGAGAATTCGAAGGAGATTTTCAACGAACGAAACTGATCAACTCGTAGCCCTTGATCTCATGAGCAATATACTCAAATTTGAGCCAATTCTGTGACTTTTAGCCTTCGAATCACGACCACAAAATCTTAGCTCTTTTCTCCTTCTTTCTCCCTTGTCTCATGATGCTCTCTCGGGGTGGACACTCAATTTTCTCTCTCCTCCTTCACTCACTTGCACGAAGCTATCCACTTGCTTTTTTTCTTTTTGTCCTTTTCTTTACTTTTTGACTTTTTCTTTTTCTTTTTTTTTCTTTTGTTTTATGCTGGCTAAGCCCCACATCAAGGTGGACCAGACAACACAAAATAAGTAGAATAAACACAAGCTATTTTGACCAAATGCTCTTCGAAACACAGTCTATTGTCATATTACTATTCCTTATATAATGTGAAAATTGTAAATGTGAAGAACTAAAGAAATGTCATCACATGCAAATCCATCTTTCGCCACCACCGAAATAGGAGGGGAAAACATTTGACCAAAAACTTATATATTCCGACTTAGCTTAATGTAAATTCCCCCAAAATAAAATGATCCACTAACAACCATGAATCAAACTATAAGCACTAAGAAGAAACAATACAATATTCCTAGTTCTCGACAAACTTTGCTTCATATATGACTAACCATTGCCAAAATCAATAGGAGACAGAGCAAGCATCAATGAAGTATCGTTAGATAGATCTCAACTAACATAGGAGAATTTTCCCTATATCTATTGAATGTCAAGACTTGAAGCTGACCAACGACAAAGTTGAAGCTCATGGTCTTGTGACAATGTAAGTTGAGATAGAAGAAAAGATGACAGATGATGGACTGAATCTTACAAGAAAGGGGCGACGAGTGATGAGTATTGCGCAAGGAACAATGAGGACCAAATGCTGAGCGATCGAGAACAGTGGGTGTGGATGAAGAAAGAAGGAAAGATCCTAATCCCAATTCAATTTGGGGATTTTATCCCTTTTTTTTACCCAATTGTCATTTTTGGACAAAATTCTCCATACTTTCGTCACCAAAAAAGTCCTTTTGTGAAGATTTAACCAGCTAATGACTTTAGACCTTTCTTTGAGACTATCTTGGCCACTCCAAGCCCACATTTGAGATGAAATACATTTTGGGTCCTTTTTTAAGAAAATGACCCTACTCTATAAGCCTTTATTTGAAAATTTCTCTAGTAATTATAACATAGCAGACTATTTGTTAAGCATGGACAAAGAATGGTCCGTTTGGTTAGTTTTTGGCAAAGCCTTTGAAGGCTTCACCCTTGAGTAAATACAAGTAGCATTTGGCAAGTTTTGGAATGCTTGTTGCAGATGCAATTGCATTTTCAATGGTGCATTTGGTTCAGCTTTTGACAAAAGCCTTTGGGGAAACATAAAGGCCTTAACTTTAAAAAGTTTTGGTAAAATGTAAAGACTGTTTGGCAAATTATAATTAAAAATTGCCTTGGGAAACAACTTTGGGAAAATAAAGTTTGATAAATCCATTTGTGGAAAGTCCTTTGATGTGACCAATGTAACTTTTTTTTAATTAATTTTTTTTTTAAATTGAAAAAAATAATGACTATCTATATATTTTTGTGCAAAGGTAATGTCAACAAGATATATTAACAAATGTATAATAAAAAATAAAAAATAAAAACACATCAAAGTGAACTTTTTCTCAATTAAAAGGAGAGTAATCTCGTTATAATAGACATGGTTAAAACAATAATTTCATTATAATTGCATTATTACACATACATCGAGGAAAAAATAAGTTATAGTTGAAAATAAAAAGCAATTGAATTCTAAAATTTGTAAAAAGTGCAATCAAATCCTAAAACTTGTCAAATCGGTTCAATTGAGTCCTAAAGTTAACACCATCAGGCTTACTAACAAAAAATGCTAATGTGGCGTGGACGTTGCATTTTAAATTATTTTTTATTTTCCACGTGACTTTTTAAAATTATTTTTTATTCAATTTTTAAAAATATATATTTAAAAAACTAAAATTTTATTTTTTAAAAAACTATTAAAAAAATGGTAGGTCGCCGGCTCTTTTGGCAATGGGTGGCATCGGCGGCGGAGGAGCTGCCATTTTCTTCTTTTTCTTTAACAGTTTTTTAAATAAATTTTGGCTTTTCTTTTTTAGTTTTAAAATCGAATTTTGAATAAAAAAGATAATTTTAAAAAGCCACGTGGAAAATAAAAAAATTATTTAAAATACCACATTAGCATTTTCCATTAGTAAGTCTTATGGTTTAACTGATTGCACTTTTTGGAGTTTTAGGACTCAATTGCATTTTCATAACAAGTTTTAAATTGAATTCAATAGTGTAAATAGGTCATGTCAGAAAATACATTGTCATTTAAGCACTATCCCTCTCATTTTCATCAAACTTGAATATCCATAATTGGCATCTAAATCTACACTTGCAAAATGCCTATCATCGATAGCTTTCATCGTATATAATTATGCAAAATCATTGTTGCACTTTTTGTAAGTTTTAGGACTCAATTGCATTTTCATAACAAGTTTTAAGATTTATATTACACTTATCCCTTTTATGGCTATTCAATAGTGTAAATAGGTCATGTCAGAAAATATATTGTCATTTGAAGCACTATCCTCTCATCTATATCATCAAGGTCACTTGAATATCCATAATTGGTATCTAAATCTACACTTGCAAAATGTCAATCATCGATAGCTTTCATCGTATATAATTATGCAAAATCATTGTTGCTACAATAATTTTTACTTACTTAGCATATGTTTTCGAATCTTCCACTTTTTAATATACTAAAGGCTCGCTCAATTTTTTATTATAGCGGGGAATGAGCATGGTTGAATATCTCCTAATAACCTGTAGGTGCAAGATCTTGTCAAAATTCTTTGTATAGCCCCAAATAACTTGTTTGATTTAGATATCCAATATCTACTAAATGATATTTACCAACACAAATATAGTGTAAATTTAATTAACATACACCATATTGATACATATTGATGTACAAAACCATTAATTAACAAAGCTGAAAGAGGATAGCAAATTGTACATCATGTCTTTTTAGGATTTTATAAAAGATACGAATGTTATGAGCTTATTCCTCCCAACCAACCCAAACATATATAAATTTCATTTTAAAATTACAGACCGCTATACCTTTTCGATAAATAAAATGAACTCGATCTTTCATGGGCATCATCACTATAACTCCAACGCATTCCTAAAAAAAAAAAAAAAAATAAAATATTATTAGATAATTGAAATTTATATTTAGTTCTTTCTTATAATCGAAATGTAAATATAAATAAAATTTTCAGTTATTCTGCATCTTCTCTTGAACTTCCGTAAATTGTGCATTAGCTAGTTGGATAAAAAAAATTTGTCATTTCACATACTTTTTAATACTTAGCTAAAGTACTTGCTTATGGTTTTCCTAAGGCACTGAAAGCACTCTTGTGTTAATCTATTACCTATATCATATCCTAAAATATGAAGAAACATTCCAATCATTTTTGTAACATTAATATTCCTAGTTTCTTCAAGACCATAATGTATTACTAAATCATGAATTAAATTGTTAAATACAATCCTATCCATTCTAAACATTTTTTAGTGCCTTATCGGATTAGCATCTTCGCCCATCATTTTTCCTAATAACGCATTTCCTATATATGATGATGTAAAACAAGGTTTTTTGTGACTATATATTGCTTGATAAGCCATTGCGAATTGAGCAACTCCTACAAATTGTTAATATTCCTCCTCTTTTTTATGATTTTCCCTTTTAGGACATGACATATAACTGATCAAAGCAACAAAATATATAGTTATGTTAAAGTGATGAATAATCTAGATCATCCATTGATGGAACAATCATCCATTATATATATATATAGGTCTCACATTAAAACATAATTAAAAATATAGTTCACAAGTAATGCAAACAGAGTGCAAATCACCAACTGAAAATAGATCTCACATTACAACAAATATTGAATATGAAATAGTTCAAACAAATAGCTTACATCCTAGTGATGACTATTATGCTCTTCCAACTTAGACTTTGACCACTTGACTTTTTTGTTCATCTCCATTCAAGTTCATGAAAATCTAAATATTGTCTTTCCTTTTAGCAAAATATGAGAGTGCAAAAAAAAAAAACTTTTGATCTTACTTAATTTCAAGTATGACTTTTAATATTTGCATAATTTCTTTGCAATGATAAAACTCCATTACAATAGATATTGCATTGCTCTACTTTTAACAGTTGAGCAAAGTTTGTCAATTTGTCATACTAACTTAGCAGATCTAGTCAATTTTTTCCTTTCTTTCCTTGAGCTTGTCTCGTTGAACTATGGGCCACTTTTTTATGGCTCTGACTTTGACTTGATTGAATATTCATTTTACCAACATTACACTCTAAAGAATCATAAGTAAATCCTATGCAATCACCAATATTAACTTGCGTGATCTCAATATTCTCATTATTACATAAACCTTGTGCAGGTATCCAGGTGATAATTCCGATTGCAACTGTACCCTCGAGCATTCTATCCAACAAAATATCAACATCTAGATGTATATCTTTCTTTCGGAAAACTTTAAGCTAAGAATTGGCCTATAATGATAGAATATTATCATGAGTCATATTATGAAAGATGAACTTACAAAAAAAGTGATAAACACCTAAATTTTCTTCTCACACCATTCATCACTCACATTAATGATTTTCTTCCTTGGATCCAATCCTAATAATTTTCCTTTTGAACCAATTGCTTCCATCTTTTCCATTTTTCTATAAGATTATTTCACTTACTCTTCATTTAATTTTTATCACATTTTTTGCCCTTCAACTCCTCAAACATGTTAATTATAATTATTCATCAATCCTTTGTCGCTTATAGGACGATTGTCTTTTTCAAATTATTCAATGCACAATTGACAAAAAGTCTTACATCTTGTAAGCTCCACTATGCTTTTTCCTTTGATGCACTTGCCATTTTCCAAATAAACACGAACACATTCGAAAAATGCAAACAAATGAAATTAATTTGACCCAATTCCATTAATATGAATGAACACATGCCCATACAGATTTTGATAGAATGCTAACACAGACCAGAAGTCACTCAAATTTTACAATGGTCTTCACTAAATATATATTGTTCATTCAAACTAAGAAAAATATAAAGTTACAGCACAATGCAACTTTCAACAAAATCATCATGGAGTGTTTCGAAAGGTTGCCTCAAGTCAAACATGGTTGTGGGAAATTAATTGGGAGAGAGAGACCTATTATATTTATTAAAAAAAATTCCCACCTAAAAGTATCTATAATAATCAATCATTTTAAAGCCCTAAATAGAACCTTTATCAACCCATCAATTGTCATATATAGCAAATATATCATCCATCAACAAAGTAAGTGATTTTCTAAGAATAGAGATGAATTATTGTATCACTAATCATCATATTAAAATGGCAAATCAATGGCCTGCAAGCATAGCATGTTGAACATCTTTGCATCAAAATGACACAAAGTCATCAAAACAAAGTAAAACTAAGAGCGGTATCTAAAATAGCTACAATAGTGTGGATTACACAAAACATATGCATCCAAGGCAAAGAATGATATGATAGTTTTATTTCTCTAAATCAATTGAAGTAATCCCAAATTTTATAACATCACCAATATCGTCGGTGAATATAATCCCTCAATCTACTTCTATATATCTTGCACTTTTCCATCTCCATAAAAAAACTTTGTATGACTCGAGCATGTTGAACATCTTTATACAAAAATGCCACAAAGTCGTCAAAACAAAGTAAAACCAAGAGCAACTAATCTAAGATAGCTACAATTCTATGGATTATACAAAACATATGCATCCAAGGCATAGAGAGATATGACAATTCTATTTCTTCAAATCAACTAAGATAATCTTAAATTTTACAACTTTGCCAATAAGTCAATAAACATAATCCTCCAATCTACTTCCACATACCTTGCACTCTTACATCTCCATAAAAAACTTCATATTACTCAAGTAATGATGTACTCAATCAAGTAGAAGATCGATAGTACCGTTCACGAAATCACCATGCACTTAACAATCATAACTAAAAAAAGCACAATGAGAAGGAATTAAATCTAAAGAACCTAGATTTGGGGTGAGATGAACAATTGGGTTCTAAGTGAAGAGAGAGGCGAGCATGAGAGAGGTGGGCGACTTGGTTTTAAGCGAAGAGAGAGACCACCAAGGGAGAGGTGAGCATGAGAGAAGCAAGCAACTGCTGAGTGAAAAGAGAGATGACCAAAGAGGCGAGTGACTTGAAGAGGGTAAAACTAAAGAGAGGCCAATTCTGAGAAGAGCGATATGAGCGACAGCTTCATCTAGGGAGTCTAGTTAAAAAAAATGGATTAAAAATGAAATTTCAATAAGTTGCAAGGGCAACAAAGGTAATTATAAATATATATATTAATTGTGCTGGTAGCATGCCAAGAATGTAAAAATGCCTTGTGCAGCCTCCTACTTGCCTTAGGCTTTCAGCTTTATAAAGGCTTGTTTCTCTTAATGAGGTTTACAAAAAAAATTCCCAAACACCTAATTTTAGCCCAAGGGACTTTGGACGCCCAAAGCAGCTTGGGAAAGCCATTCTCAAACGCATCATGTAAGCCAAAGTTATTTCCCAATGTAACTTTAAATTATACTTTACCAAACACTCTTTGCATTTTGAAAGAACTCCTTAATCTAAAGTCCTTTGTGTATTTCCAATGACTTTCCCCAAAATCCCAACCAAACACAACTGCGAACTATATTTGAATTTAGCCAAGAAAAGAAGATCGTGCTCTTTTTGCATTAAACTATCATGTCATCTATAAAAAAAATATATTACATGTTCATTGTCCAAAAACTCCTAAACCTATTATTCACTTTCACTAATTTAGTCCTAAATCTATCATGACACGTGGCTATTTCTAAGCATTCTTTAGATGGCACTCCTAACCACTCAATTATTGTCAAATAAAAAAAAAATGTAAATCTCAAATTATTTTGTGTTATAACATTTTGCATTACAGTTGCGGAAAAAATGCAAGGAATAATGACTTAACAATCTATCTCTCGGTGGACCATAAAACTGTCTTGGGACACATACATGATATAACTCGGCGTTGTGTCGATATTTGACATTCTTGTTTACATTCAAAATGCTTATATGAATAGGCAAAAAGATAAATGTGTTTCTTCAAAATTGAATTTGACAACAAAATATTTTTCACCATAAGTCATTTTTCAAATTTTATAAGAGAAGACAGGTTTTGTGGCAATTTCAGATGGGAGTTATATTAATGAAGCATAAGGAAACTAATAGATATGCTTTGACGAAATTACTCAACATCAAAGTATCCAGAATTTAATCTACGACAAAACCCAATAACATAAAGATAAAATGCCAAAATTTAATCAACACCGAAGATCTAAAATTTACAACTAAGATACATGCGGAAATATAATTGATAACGAGATATTTGAAAACTATAGCTTAAGTGCAAATATTGATAGATAACACAATACTCAAGCAATTCTTCAGCAATTTCAACCATGCCTTCACATTACTAAAGCTTTCCACTCCACCTCTTCATGTTGCCACAACATCTTATCTCCAAAAGGTTATGCCTTCTAAGTCATGCCTTAATTCTCCATGTTTTTCTGTTGCCACTCTCATCCAAGTAGTTAAACCTTCAAATTCATCCTCCAATTATGAAATGTTGTGTTTCATTGTCTTATTTGCAAATAGTTCCAAATTTGAATGCCACTATGCCTAAACTTCACATCTACTTTACTCACAAAATGGTTAATTTTCATATGGTTTCTAATTCAACTGACAATCGATGTACTTCAATTGACATCTTTATCTTTCTTAACATTTAGTCAATCTTATCTTGACAATCGTCAGTCGGCTACTATCATACATTGATAGTTGCTCATGTTCAATGATAATTATGGTTATCAACAAGAATCCTCATGGTCAATAACTTGTCTATCACGCTTCACTTAGTCTCAAGTTGGGAAAAGCACACCAAAAGTGCAACAAATTGTATACGGCGCACTTTGGTGCCAAAAAAGTTCACTTGCTCACTTAAATGCCAAATCAAAGAAAAAACAATCACTTTAGTGCCACCGAAAAGATTTTCCTGCCAAATTGATCATGTGGCTTTTATTTTTATTTAAAAAAAATTTGACTTAGTCCACGTAGACGTCATAAACGATGTCGTTTTGCCGTACTCTATAAGAAACGACGTCATTTTTCCATCCGACTTGGACTACATAAAAGAAATGGCGTCACATAACCTCCCTTGGCCAAAACAATGTTGCAGAGGGTGGATGAAAATTGGAGTCGTCGATCTCTTATTACTGCATACGAAGTAGGGTCGCTCACTCGCTCAATTGTCACTCGCTCATTCACCATCGCTCCCCACCATCTTCGCCATCATTTATCGGCCGTCTCCCAAACTCTCAAGCACTCAGGTTTGTCATCTTCTCTCCTTTTCTCACATGGAAGGAAAAATTTAGAGTTCCAATGGCAAAATTAGGGCGCGGAGGGAAAAGTTAGGGCTTGGCTCGACTCAAAGGGAATAATGGTTCTTGATACTAGAGTAGGAATTATGAAATAATGGTGGGGGTCTCACTTTATTTAATTAATTTGTGTTCTATTGTGGGGACCGAAATGAAAATTATGGCGCAAAGGGCAAAACTAGGCTCAGCTGGGAGGGAATTGAATGGAGGCAAGATTGAATAAAGTTGTTTGTCTAATCAATTTGAGTGCTCTTGTTTAATTAATTTGGGTGCTTGAGGGGACCAAATAGGGACTGAATTGAATAAAGCCGTTTCTTTAATCAAATGAATAAATCAGCTTCCTTTGTTTCTTTTTCACAAAGAGACAACATCGGAGTGAGTTCTTTAAATAATTACTTGTGCTTGTAAGGACCTCCATGTAAAGTTGTCGATGATTCTACAACGTGGTCCCACAAGCTAATGATTTTTTTTCTCCTTGGTGCAGTGTTGACATGGAAGAGAATGTTGTAGCCATAATTGTTTGCTATGATAGGAATTTGTCATTGGCACTGAAGAGTGGGAATATGTCGGTGGAAATGAATGTACTATCTACATCAATATTAGGAAGCCATCATCTATTGATTTTGTGAAGGATTTAGCGTATTTTTTACGATACAAAGTGTATTATTGTGTTCTTAGGATAGAATTAAAAATTGGTTGATGATAATGGTATTAAGGATATCGTTTGCCATTATCTTCATTGTTAGAAAGCTAAGGCATATGTCGATTATTATACTGATGATGAGGATGATAAGAGCACTGAAATAGGACAAGTGAGAGATCGTATTAAAGCGAGTAATCAAGTTGGGGATGAGTTCACGTTAGACGGGGGGCAACATGAGAGGCAAGTGAGAAAGGAGAAGGAGACAAGTCATACAAAGAGAGAGATCAGCAAATAGGGAGATGTCCCAAAGTCTCTACTGAAGATGTTGATGATGAAGATTTAATTGGATTAAGATGGAAAGTTGCTACTTTATTGAGTGAATCAAAAGACGAAGCTTTGGCAAATGCAAATTTCCCAAATGACAAAGATGATAATGAACTTGCACAATCAAGACAAAAGCAAAAGGAATTTGTGAGAAAAAATTTGCTGCTTTTGGAGAAAGGTTGAATTCGAGCAAGTAAATGGGAAAAATTGAGCTCCACTTGGAGGTAATGAAAATGAATATGATGAAAGTGGTGGCAATGAGAGTATTAGTTTGAAGAATGAGCTTGAGGATGATGAATTACTTGTGTATCAAAGGAAAAGTAAGTATCATTGATGTGACCCAATTGTTGCCGAACCTCTTTTGTCTGTAGGCATGAAATTTGATAATGCTAAATAATTTAAAGAAGCCATTGTCAGGAACTCCATCATTGAATAGAGAAACATTGAATTCATTAGAAGTACGAAGAAATTTGCGAGGATTAAGTGTTCACAACCCAATTGTCCACGGAAGATCCATGGTGCACTAAGTATGAAGGGGTCATTTCAAAGTAGATCTTTCCATGAGGAACATACTTGTTTCATTGTATCTGACAATAAAAGGATAACAAGTGTATAGTTGTCGAAACACTTCTTTAATACTATCAAGGCGATGCCCGAGATTAAGAGTCATTAGTTTCAACAATTAGTGAAAGAGCAAATTGGTGTTAATTTGTCAATGAATTAATGTAAGAGAGCTAAGTTGAGGGTAATAACAACATTGATGAGTTAGTACAAGGAAGAGTATGCTCAGGTATGGGATTGTATTTGCAAATGCATGCTTCAAAGCCCATTTAGTAGAGTATATATGGAGGCTATAGAGAGGCCATTGCCTGATTGTAGGTCTAAGTTTGATAGATTTTATGTTTGCTTTGATGCATACAAAATGGGGTTTTTACCTAGTTGTAGAAAATTGTAGAATTAGATGGATGTTTTTTGAAAAGTTTATGCAAGGGGAAGTTGTTGGCTGGGGAGAGATGTCAATAACCAAATATTTCCGATAACTTGGCTAGTTGTCAAGATAGAGAATAAGGACACTTGATCCTTGTTCTTAAAAAATTTAATGGCTGACCTTGAGATAATCAATAGTGGAGGATGGGTTTGTACGAGTGACCAACAAAAAGTAATGCCATTGTCAATTATTGCCCTTTTAATATTAATTACTCGCATATTTTTTTTCTAACTTGTATTTGTTGGTTTGAATTTTTGTAGGGACTTGTTTTTGCATTGGTTGAGTTGATATCAAACGGTGGGCATAGAATATGCGCAAGACACATAAATGCAAACTGGGCAAAGAACTATAAAGGAGATAAGTTGTAGAAGTAGTTTTGGCAGATAGTAAAAAGTATCAACGTGGCTGATTTTAAATTGGCTGAATAAGGATTATTGCAATTGACAAAGGAAAGTTTTAAAGCATTATTCCAAACAGAAGCTAAGCACTAGTGTCGGGCCTTCTTCAGTGAAGAATTCAAATGCGATGTCATTGACAACGATCTTAGTGAAGCTTTCAATGGTAGAATAATAGAGGTCAAGTGTAAACCAATCATTAGTAGCTCGATGATATTCGAGTTATGGTCATGATTGGGCTGCACAAATAAAAAGATAAGGCTACAAAGTGGACAAGAGAATGTTGTCCTAGGATTGTAAAAAGATTGGATGAGAACATAGCTGCTTGTACGCCGTGCCATGTAGTTTGGAATGGAGATAATGAATATGAGATCATGAACAATGATGATAAGTATATCATCCATCTAGATAGGAAAAAGTGTTCATGCCGAGCCTAGCAACTAATTGACATTCCTTATGCCCATGCCATTTGTACCATTCAAATGAAGCAACAAAACCCAAAGGATTACCTAGATGAATGGTACAAGAAAAGCTCATACGTTACTTTGTACCAATTCATGATGCAGCATATTAAAAGTAGTAAATTTTGAGAGTTAACAAATCGTGAAAGCCCTATACCTTTGCTACTAAAGAAGCAAATCTAAAGCTAAAAAGGAGACGAAGAATGTAGGAATGAGAGACGTCAAGTCAGAGAATGAGAAAGACTGGAACAGAGATGAAGTGTTCGTATTGCCATAAGAAATGGCATAATAAGAAGGGTTATGAGCTAAAGAAGCAACATCAAGAACAATAGGTTGCTACAAGGGCTAATATAGGGCCAGATAGTGAGCTAACTGAAAGGATAAAAGAAGATCCTACTGAAGGGCCAACAAAAGGCCCTAATGTAAAGCCTTTTGAAGGGCCAACAAGAGGCCCTGCTGGAGGCCTAAGTGCAGGAACTAGTACAGGCATGACAGCAACAACAACAATTGAGTCGATTGTTGAACATATGAGAAAAAAATATCTAGTAAGTTGTGCATTATTGTATTTGTTTTGTGTTCTTTTATAGGCTCAAATTTAATTTTGTTATGTTTTTCTTAGGTAAGAAAACGACCAACTACATAGATTTCACAAGTTGCTCCCCCATAGGTAACTAAAAGTCATGCACCACAGTAAACAATAGGGTTTCTTGAAAAAGGATAAGGTAATATGGTTATGGCCTTTACACAAACGAACATACTGGAATGACTATTTTGAAAGTAAGATTTGTAAGACTCGTGCATTTAATTTATGGTATTTCAATTTCATTTTGTTGACAATATGGTTATGTTGTTGTAGCCTCAGAGAAATTTGAAGGTACGTATCTCTCAAAGTAGGCCAATTGAAGAGTCAAGGGCTGTACCAAAGAAGAATTATCCAAAGGAAAGTGCTCTAAAAAAGAAGACATCACATATAGTTCCAAAACAGCCACCAATATAAAACCTAGCACCAGTTAAAGAAAATTGTTGATGCTAAGAACAAGGTATATGGGATAAGAAGACCAGTTAAAGAACCTATATGTCTAGTTAGAAAGAGTGCAAGGATTATGAATCAAATCAAAAATCCAAAAGGAAAAGGAACTAGGGATGTTATGCATCTTAACTAAATAGAAGGTGCTCGACATGGTCTTTTTATTCACTTTTTGGATGAAAAGCTTCACTAATGGGGGTTGCTGCCATTGTTTTTGTATGTACCAATTTTGTTGACATATTAGGTGGGGTGGAACCTAAAATGATGAGGGAGTAAAGTGAGACCTTTGTGTTTTGTAAATAATTAATTCAATGGCAATGGCAACGATGTTTTTGTTATTTTCTTCTTGTCTTGGTTTTGGTTGGTGTTGCAAATGCCAAACCTGTTATGTTAGTGCAATGTTGTTATAAGATTAATGTTGTATTGGAAGTGACCAGCTAATATATTGTTGCCACAGGAAGTTGTGGGTGCTAATTGTATGGGCTGGTGCAAGAACAAGATGTACCAACACGCCTTAGTGTAATTATGGATGCTACATCTTGTTATACTAGCACATACAATTATTGATGCAAGAACAAGATGCACTAGCACAATTGATGCAGTTCTAGGTGCCGGTGCATCTTGTTGCACCGGCACCTCTTGAAACATAATTTTGGGTCATGGTGCAAGAAGATGCACTAGCTATGTGCTGGTATAAGGTTAGTGTCGATACATCTATGTAGGTGCTGGTGCAAGCTTGATGAAGCAACAAAAATTGAAACTAACATGTCCATTTTTTAAAACTTGTGTAACATGATTGATCACTTTTTAACCATGACTAACACTTAAATGATCACTTTTAGAAAAACTTGGCACTCAAACGATCACTATGTATAACTTATGATATTGAAATAGTCACTCGTGAAATTGATACCACCCCTTAATTTGACCATAGTTTGGAACACTAGTTACAGCAAACTAGCAAACCATTACATCTGCGGCAAACCAAATATCTAAAGCAAAAATTAAACAAACAACCAATGAGTTCCAACCTTCCATTTCCACCATAGATTGCAACAAACTTTTTGTTCCAACTTTACTTACAAATAACACAATACAAGTACATATTCCACATCTTCGACTCTGGTAAACACACAAATTTCTTCTCATCACTCACTTCATATTTGACTATAAAATAGACTACACAAGAGAACAATGACAAAATCAACGCCTAAAGATGTTAGAGCCTTCACTTAAGCTCACATTGAGTCGACATCCTCCAGCTCGTCCATTAATTGAGATAGATAGATGTCATCCTTCTAGTAGCTCCAAAATCACCTTGTCGCATGACCAAAGAATTTCACATCAACCTATTTGAAATATTTGCACTTCAAGCATTTTCTATACCTATCGCATCCATCGAATCTTCTCTTGGGATTCAACCAAGTCCAAAATATTCTTATTAACTTGGTAACTCACAATAATAGTGACACTCAATATCTAATTCGTTTTTTTTAATGAATGTGAGCCACTGTTGAAGCTCCCACCCTCCATTTGCGAGATTGAGCTAGTAATAAGTGCTCAAACTGGCCGGTTAGGATTTTCAATTTAGGTATTTAGGGTTCTTATTTGGGGGAACAATGCCAAACGGCGTCATTTTATTTGTTTACATGTTGATTGTACCCTCCAGTGACCCACATTGAATTTAAAATTTAATTCAAAAAAATGTCACGTCAAATTTCTAGCCAATCGAATTAATGTTCGCACTAGAAAGTTTGTTTTTCAAAAAATTTGACATTTAAGTGATTCAAAATAAACTCTTGAAACCAAAATAAGTGTCATACACAATTTTTAGTACTTCTAGTGTACTTACCTTGTCTCAAGTCATGTGTTTAACACCATGGCAATTATAATGGTTGAGTTAATTTTTGGTGTAAACAGGATGTATATAATATGTGTGAAAATAGTTTGAACTTGAAAGTGCTTAATAAAAGAAATGGACAATTCTCTTACTATTAATTATATATCATGAAAAATCTACATATCATAAAATCTTTAAATTGAAATTCGCATAGTAGATTACAGTTATTATGGAAAATGCACACTAAATAAGATAAAATATCCCCATTGGAAAAAAAAAATAAGGAACTTTTTATAAAACGAAATTCTCATAAAACTGAGTGCAATGAATAATAGTAGTTCTTATAAAACCAAGCCTAATGTATATTGATAAATATCTTGAAAGAGACATGGCTGGGGTGGAAAATATTATATGCTTAGTGTTTTTTTTTGGTAAGGATTATATGCTTAGTGTTGATAGATTGAATTTGCAAAAATTTCTTATAAAAGAATTTCCATCACTCATTCAAATTCGAATGACAAAGCAAGTTAGCATAGAAGAGAAAACGCTTGTTTAGGGCACATCTGATGCCATTGGATTAGGTCCAATAAGGAAAAGGAGCTATCGACGGCCCAACTCAACACTCAAGATTTTCTCTCAAAAAATAACAAGTCATCCGGTATTAGAATGTCCAGAATCCAATTTGAAGAAAAACTGGAGATGATTATGGCTAATGCAGTGTCGCCACCGGTACATTGTACATATGCATGTGAAAGCCGCGACTAGGGGGTCGTGAAATGTGTCGTCGCTGTGTGCGGGGATTAATTAGAACCTCTCGAAAATACAAGTAAAGCCTCACCATTATAGTGCATTGATCAAATGGATATGCTATAGAAAAGATAGCAATATTCATTAAATGGTACTATGCGCGGTGCTTCGCGTTTCTGATTGATCCTGGAGGTATTACCAGTTGAGATTTTCGAGTAGAGCTTCGAATTCAGTCTATTCGCCAGTTGAAAATTGTTGGTTTCTTTCGGACGTGGTAGCTCCTCCAAAGCACGCACAAGCGCGTGACACATGGCGAGACGTTGGTCCTAGTCAGGAATGCAGACGTTCCTAGCCTGTCGCAGTCCAATCATATCCAAGCAAGATGAAGAATAAATTGATACCATCCACACCTCAGACGAGCCCACCTAAAAGCTAGATTTCAACGACTATCTGCTGGGCTGAGCACGAATTTCCAGGTTTTTGCAGATGCACTAGTGGTAGGGTTCGCACATAACACAAAAGTGAACACTGCACCCATAAATAATCCCACAGAGAGAGAGGGTCACAGCAGCTTGAATTTGAAATAACCAATTGAATGTAGTTAGGCGCTGGAGTTCGGTAACAGGAGTGCATGCCTTGGCAAGACTGACTATCCGAAGGGCCAGAAGTTCAATTAATTCACTTTCATTTCTCAAGCTCATGATATGCATTAAACTCATGATAAGGACATCAAAAGCATCCCTCATTTTTCCCCCTTGTTCATTTACTGAAAATGAAGCAAATTTCAGTGCAAGGATTTTAACTGGGTCTCTACAAGCAAAGATTTCCTTCAGTTTCTTTCCACAGATCAACAGATTAGTCATTGACAATCCAAAAGAAGAATATGGGGAAGGATAAATAGGAAATCAATGAAGCCACAAAAGATTGGAGAACAATAGAGGGGCTTGTCACTAAAACTCCAGTTAACAGAACTTTCTACTTAAAATTCGATTTACCAGACAAAAACTTTACATCACGGATTGACTTTCTCTTCGGCGATGCGTTCTGCCACTGGAAGCTGTTTTCTCGTGTCCTTCACTATAAGGTGTCCTCTAGGGCCACCTGCAAATTAAGGAGGCAGCAACCACTAATTGCTTAGGCAGATAGTTAACAATCTTCTTTTCAAGAGCTCTAGTCCAGGCATGCCTACTTATTGTGCTCAGTGAACACATGCGATCAACAGCCAAAAATAGAAGCTACATGAGATTCTTAAAAGAATCACCTGAAGGGTTTGAGATCCGATTGCCTAATCCAGTGCCATGACTAGAGTCACCAGTGGCAGGCAACTTGCCGTGAAAGTCACGTGAAATTGCCACACTTGCTTTATTTTCTCCGGTGAGAACATTGCTTTCATTAGTTGGCCTTGTGCCGGATTTTGGTGAGTATGTTGTTGACCACGATCCTCCATTTGATCCGGCCAAAGCCATTATGACATCTGCCTGCAAAGTGGACAGTGCAAATCATGGAGATTCCCATTGTTAATCATCCCCGCAGAGAAATGGACGCTATTAGGAATCACCATGAAGTGTCGACAGTAAGTTTTCCAAGCCATTGGAAATTAAACATGAGAATCCTCAACAACAAACACGTTCATATCGTCCAAGAAAACTATTTACTACACCTGTATCTCTGCCGTAACCTCATAGCTAATTTCTCTCCAACTTTGGAACTCTCAATATTGCTTGGATTTTACTGGGCCATGATAGAGAATTACTAAATTTCAAAAGAGAAAGTGCAGAGGAAGGAACTTGTCTTTCAAAATACTAGCATTTGCCAACATTCATAAACAACTGCAAAAGTGACATACAGAGGCATGACACAAGTTACTCACACTTTCGAGTGAATAAGTCAATCCCAAGCTATGATTTTGCAACAAATACCTAAGAAATGCAACCCGGGTCACTCCCTTAGAAAAAACCATAGCCTTGATTCTGCTTATTCTTTTTGGGATGAAACAAACCACTCAAAGGCAACGGGTTATGGCTGCCCTAAAAGTACCACAGTATGAAGCCTGGAACGTGTCTCCACTAAATTAGCAGAGAAAATTAACTGGTCCTAAAGCATCAATTTTTATCACAAAAATAGACAAAATAAAGCACACATATGACGGGAAAATTCACTGCCATAAGATGAAGTCCCAAATAGATCAATTATCCAGGATTTAAGAGATGAGGAAGTATATCTAGCAAATCATCATCCAAGATAATGCATACCCAGACTCAAAACAGTGATTTTCCAACATCCAGCTGCATTATCAAATGGTTGCTCAAGTTCTGGGCAGAGTTCTCAGAACATCTATGTTTTAGAAACAAAGGGATGATTTTACCCACGAATAAGAGATCAATGCTGAAAGACAACAGACATAGCAGTTCTACTGGTGAAAATTTTGAAGTCTGTGACTTTTCAACAACATATCCCCCTTAATTGAAAGAAAAAGATATGTAAAGTTTTGTTAAGTTCAAATATCAGCTAACACTGCTCTATTTTAGTCAAAGTAAAACAACTAGTATGATCTGCATTCTGTCAATTTTCCTGCCTCACCTGGACAAGCATATTCATGATAAAACCATCACTGTGCCATAAAATAGGTCATTTCTCGGCAACAATAAAAACAGAAAGTAATTGACAATGTTGGTTTTGAGAGAGAGAGAGAGAGAGAGAGAGAGAGAGAGAGAATATCATACATCCGTTAAAACTAAGAGGAGCCCGTCTGTACTTCAGAAATTCAGGGGGTGTAATTATTACAATTTTATCAGAGAAAGAACAGTTATTCTCATTTAGCTTTCTCCCAAACAATTTACTGAAACAAAAGCCATAGTTACCATTCTTGCTTCAAATAGAACATGTTTGCTAACCCAAAACATGCTCCTCTCAAGTCAGTCATGACTTTAATTTATCCATGATAATGAAACTTTCGTTTTTGGCATTCTCCCTCTCAAGAAGAATACCTTACCTTGATAGAAATTAATATGAACAGATTGAAGGTGATTCGTTAATCTTATCCCAGCTTAAAGGAATGCAATGGTAACACTAGCACCTAAGGATAGTCTAACAGTTCCTCCTAAAGAGTGGAAATAATGACCACAAAGAAACTAGATTTCGTTTAATATCAGCAACATTATCCATAACTTATATACCATGGAAGGCACACAGCATGGATGCAAAATGACTTTATCTACACCATACAGTCACGAGGCTTGGCAATGAATTGTATCAAGCAATCCAATTTTCTTACAGAAAAGACAGAGATGACAGTGACGATCACAAAGCAGCTGCCCTCTTCTTTTCTTCCCATCTCCAACAACCAAAAGATTGCAAGAGGGATTTCATCATTGTCGTCTAGAAAGCTAGTACTGAACATACAAGCAAGAAAAACTCAGATGGCAGTGCCTCAACACCTAGAAAACTGCAATGAATTGTCCCCTAAGATTATTAAGTTGTGGGAAATCCCTGTGTTTATTTAGCTGCAATATTCAATTCAACTTGCTGTATCTCACAAATCCCTGAAACTGGACATATGGGATGCCTCGAACTATGGTCTTTGATTGTTTATCACCCCTTAGGAGAAAACATGTTTTCCATGGCCAAAAGATTGTGTGGGGAATGTGTGGATCTCATCTGAGTGCCAACTAAGTGCACAAGAAGCTCAAGATCCCTAGTTATCAGTATAAGGCCTGCTAAGTGCTAAATGACTAGCTCATGCATTGAAAGCAGAATATTCCAGCATCAAAAAGCTTTACTGTAACTTGGAAAAGAGTTGAAGGACAGACACAAGAGACACTAGAGGTAAAAAAATCTTAACGAGAACATGACATAGAATCATCCCATTTGCTCAATTTTGCAAATGTTATGAAGCGTCAGCATTGTGAACTAGAATAGGTAACATATTCTTCACGTCATGATATCCAATGTTACACCAAGCAAGCCATATTAGTCAAAGGGATAAATAACAACATGACAGTTAGTGATACCTTGTTTGGGTGGACATCATCAAAAACATGAGCTTGGCCACAATAGAATATAGTCATTTGCCGACTTTCTGATGTCAATCCAGGTCGACTGCCAAAAGAAGCACCGGAAGGATCAAGAAACATTGGACTTTGAACATATTTAATTGAAAGAATTAACATCTGCACAAGACGTGATTCACCTCGGGGGGTTGAAAGACTCTGGCTCTGTCATTAGCGTTGCAGTCTTTGCCCTGTTGCCACTAGGAAGCATCACAGACAAGTTCTTCTCGGAGCTGGTACCAGCATTCATTGAGCTCAAAATTCCAGGGCCTTTGATCCCAGTTCTAGACCCTTCATCAGCAGCTGATTGTGAGAGAACTGGAGGGCTTGGGTGGACTTCCCTTAATCTGTTCGGAGGCGCATTATGAACAAAAGGAACGTATTGACCTCCTCGGGGAGGAAACTGAACAGCAGGGCCCATATTCATGGACATGGGCCGCTCCCATTTGGAAACGGTTGCCTCATTTCTACTGCTAGAACCCGGGTGCAATATAAGTGAGCCAGAAGATTGCCTCAGTGGCTGCACACCCAGAAAAACATCCTCTTCATTTGACCTTCTAGGTCTCTCCCCTCCTGCCCCATTTCGAAGAATCTGGAAATGTAGCGTGAAAAGATGCATCAGAGAATACAATGAAGTAGAAACTCAAACTCTAATTTCTTCACCCTGCTTATAATTAGTTAGTTTCACATCAATCCTCTACTAAAAGGAAAACACAATATAAGAAGAATCAAACCTTCATTAAATGAAAGTTCTCATTCGAATCGGGTCCTAGCTGAGTCATTGCTTCTCTAGTTGAGCCAACAAAGGCAGAGTCTGATGTACTTCGCTTACTCCCTGCTAATCTGCGACTTATTTCGGCGTCACTCCTCGGACCATAGTAAGGAACGCCCTCAAAATGATTACTAACCTGTCTTTCTATCATAATTGATGAGAAACTGATCAAAACTTGCCTTTAGGCCACAGAAGGTAAATGATATTGCAGCTATTTCACTTTACAAAGGTCTCCCGATTCAACAGCCAAAAGCAGGAAAAAAAAAAAGAGTACATCCATTTATATCTATAGGTGATTGTGAGCAAGCATAAGAGTTTCAAGAGGGAAAAAGTCCTACAGATTGAGTGAGCCTACTAGTGAGTTATATGCAAATCAAGCATACTCCTGTGAAAAGAAAAGGTGGTCAATCAAAGTCTTAGAAATTTTCCTTTTTTGAAGAAAAAATAAACCAGAAAAGGCTACCAAAACCATTAATGAACTCCCTCCAAACTACTCCACAACCCAGATAGTGCAACCACTCCACTCAGAGAGCGAGGGAGAGAGAGACTGAGTCACCATCCAAATGTGAACTCCCCCAATTAGCATGTAGCTAAAGACCAAGTAGACATGCACCAAGAAACTAAAAGCTATATGATGGCGCATCCACGCTTGGTAGCATTAGATAAAGGGAAGCTGAAAAAAGGAGCATCATGTCTATATCTACAAATAAAAATCACCCAGCAAAGCCTAAGAGATAGGAAAAAAGAAAACGGAAAGGGAATGAGGGAAAAGAAGAAGAAGAAGAAATTCACACCAGCACTCATCACACCAGAGAAAACAATATGCCTTGAAAAGCAAAGGGAGAAAAAAAAACCGAAAGCAAATAAAGTATCCGTTGAACAAGACAGCAAAACCGAAGTTCTAATCTTCATCACCAAATGCCAAATCAAACAAAACCCAACACAATCCCCCAAGAAAAGAAAACCATAAAAAAAAAAAAAAAAATCAATTTTGAGCAGAACACTAAGAAACTCACCGGAACCCAGATCAGAGGTGGTGGAGACAGGCCCCCGCCCGCCGCCGGAGGAGGCCCCGACGGACAAGGAGGCGGCCGGCGACGCCACCTCCGACAGGCGGGCGTCCCCCCCGCCGCGTACTCCGCCGCCGGCGCCGGCGGCCGGGGAGTCGGGCTTCTTCATGCCGAGGAAGTCATGGAACATGGGCTTCACCTCCTGCTGCTGCTGCTGCTGCAGCGGGGTCTCGCTGCCGCCGCCGTTGCCGCCGCCGTTGCCGGCAATGTGGGGTTTGTTGGTCTGTGCCATTTTCACCGATACGGCCATTTACAGCTCCATATCACGAGAGGGGAAGGGAGAGAACAGGGAGAAGGGCAAGGTTTTCCCAAGGAAAGACAAACCCAAGAGAGGTAAAGAGAGACACAGAGAGAGAGAGAGAGAGAGAGAGAGAATCAAGGCACTTCTTTTTTCAAGGGGGGAGAGAGAGAGAGAGAGCATTAAAAAGCAAAAGGTAGTTCACAGGTGTTGTGTTCGATGTTATTGGGTCTCTCTTGTGTCCCAGTCCCTGCCCAGTTTTTCTCTCTCCTCGATGCGACTTTCGTCTTTTTCGGGGGGGAAGACCCCTCGTTCCCTGAGGAGCGAGGAGCGAGGGAGGATGTTGTGTGTTTTGCTTCTGGGGTTGTGCGTGCGTTTGGCATGCGAGAGAGTGAATGTTTTTCCTCTTTTGGTGGATAATTTTCCCTTCTGCTCTTTGACTGAGGAGGTGTGAGATTATGGGAAAATGAGAGAGACTTACAGAGAGAGAGAGAGAGAGAGAAGGACAGAGAGTACGAGGAGAATTTATGCTAACTTGCTTTCTAAATACGATGTTTTGCAGGTGGCCACCCCTTGAAAGTTGGGTATTTATTTTGAGGTCCCTGGTGTTCTCTTTAATTTTGATTTTCCCCGTCTTCTTGCCAAGGGTGAGGATGGAAACACCCCCTGCTGAGTTTGGCATTGAGAAAACTAATTAGATGATCGGAATTTGCGTGAATGAAGATGTGAAAAGGGTCCGTCACGAGAATCGCTCTTCGAAAGATGAATACATTGCCCCTTCTTTGAATTCCTTGGCGGGTACATAAGTGTATGTGACAGAATAGACCCGCACGGGTGAAACACCTGTAGAAACATTCGTACATGCTTGTGGGACTCTATGCATGTAGAGCATCATGATTCCTGGAATATCTATGGCATTGCTTTTCAAAATACAATCATTTGCAAGGGGCATCTCTTAAAAGTTGGTATTTATTGTGAGGTCCGTGGTCGATCTTGCTATTCGTTTGCCAAGAATGAGGATGAAGAGCAAAGACAAACACACTTAAAGGTTTGGCATCGAGAAAATTGTCGTAATTCTCATAAATGAAGGTATAAAAATGGTTAGTCACGAGAATCACTCTTTGAAATATAAAAAGATTCCCTTTTTGAATTCGAAGGCACTTGCATGAGTGTACATATGGTGAAACATACATGCATGTGTAAACACCTGTAGAAAGACTCCATACACGTAGAAACGTAATGCTTGTGAGGCGTGCATGGAGAGTTATATCAACTCAATGCGCCGAGAAAAAGGTATCAAGGCAGCCAAGTGTTAGCTCTATTCACAAAGGCCGTTAGACTTCAAACAAAAAACTATCTTACTTACATTTGACTTCCAAAGAAAAGGGAAATGAATTGTCTTTCATCAATTAGTTTACTTTGATTGTATATTAGATTTTGTCTAGATTGCTAATTATTCGAGGTTGGTAAATAAAAAGTTTGGTACTAAAAGAGAACAAGTAAAAACTTGTCGGAAACGGAAAAGAGAAATGGCTAGAGAGAGACCACTCTAAGCTGAAAGACACCAATTGATTGCTTTTCGTTTCATTTTTGGGCTGGAGAATTTAAAAGAAAACAAAGATGCAGCGAACTTTAAAAAGTAGCCGGCTAATAGCTACTTGCATTATATTGGTAAGTGTAATTAGAGTGAATTCAATTTGGATGATAAGACAAAAGTTAAGTATTACTTTCATTGAGAGAGAGAGAGAGAGAGAGAGAGGGGATTAAAATAATGTTTCTTTATGGAACATAATTAATTAGGAAGAGAGATGGTTAAACCAGATTCATTGTCCTCTTGGCAGCATCATTTTCTCCTTTTTGACATCTTACATCACATTATGCCAAAAAGGACATCCTTGACGAAACATAAAGGCTGAGAAAACATAGTGGAGAGGGGAAAATATGAATAGTTGTCTATGTCTTGGGCAAGAGCTACCTAGCTCTATAGACTTGATCATGCATTTGGTAATGAGTTTAGACTTATTTAGGCCCGAAGTGTAGACAGGCGAGCTTGGAAAACTTTAAAATTTAAAAGGTCGGTCCTAAAGTTTAAAATTATTGCTAAAGAGTCTTTATGCACTTTATTAGTTTTCCTCAACCTATTAGCTTAAACTTACAAATTGGACTTTTTAACAGATTTAGTGATATCCCTTTCACAAATGTGCATCAACCCCTCATTAGTTAAATTCCATGAAACATACCAAATTTGCTTCACCATTAACAACACCCCAGCTGAGGACGCCAACATTGTTTTACCATTGAGAAAACCTCCACCACCATGGCCATTGGTGACTTCAAATGGAGGTGGGGAGGGGTAAGGAGAGCATAGGGATGGCGGAGGGGAAAGATGGGGAGAGAGGAGATGGGACATTAGAGTTAGGTTTAGGATTAGGCCTTTTGGGGGGGAAATTCTTGTAAAAGTAAAACGCATTTTAGCCATTTTATCGGCAACTGCACCGATTGTAGAGGATCCACATCCCTGATGAAACTGTATAAAGTGAACAATGGCGCATGGTCATACAGCTTATATCTCAGGATTATGTTATTGGCTAGCTAGCGTCATTTCTTGCCTGTGAGTTTATGAAAACGAAGGTAGATACGTCATGTGAAACATTTGAAAGATGGATGAAACGGCCAAAGAGACAAAATAAAGTCGCTTTCCTCCGGAAGACAATTTAAACGTGAGCAATGAGCAAGGTATCAACTATTATGTTCCAAATCTTTCAAGGGTAATGCTATAAACAAACAAACAACTCAAACTTAATATTTAAAGTATGATATGCGTGAATGTTGCTCACTAGCTCGCCTAGATCCACGACTTATTATAGTACAATATGCTCAATGGTACACTCTCTTTCTTGTGCTAGACTCCTTAAGAGATTTAGTCACGTCAATCACAATCATTTAATGTCAAGTATTGATGACGATATCTTCCATTTTGCAAGGAGATGAAAAGAAAATTCATAATAAGTGACACCAAATGATTGGAGCAGATGATTTACTCGTGAAGATATAGTGCGGTGCTTGGATTAAAAATCCAGATTTATGATTATCTAATTAAAAAATTGAAGGATTGGGATGAGCATATGTCAAAGGGTAATTTTTTTACAATTTTAACAGTCCAGACTTAGGACCCAACCGTTTCCCCCCAGAAACCAAACCCAGTTTCAGAATCTACCTGGACTGGTGCTCACTGTGAGCGAAGAGCGAGGATGTATGTTGTTTCTGGGAGTGTGCGTGTGTGGATATGTGAATGAATGTTTTTCTTCTTTGGGTAGATGATTTTCTCTTCTGCTCTTTGAGTCGGGAGGTGAGAGACTAGGGAAAATAGGCGAGCCAGAGTACGAGGAGAATTTATGCTATTTGCTTTCTAATTCCAACGTTTCGCAGGGGCATCCCTTAAAAGTTTGATATTTATTCTGAGGTTCCTGGTGTTCTCATTAATTTCGATTTTCCTTGTCTTCTTGCCAAGGATGAGGATGAAACACCCTTGGAGGGTTTGGCATCGAGAAAACTATTGAAATGATTGAAATTCGCATAAATGAAGATATGAAAAGTATTCATCACAAGAATCACTCTTTGACAGATGAAAGGATTCCCCTCTTGAATTTGAAGGCGAGTGTGTAAGCATACGTGGTGGATCACACCTGCATGGGTAACCACCTGTAGAAAGATTTCGTAGATGTAGAGATGTAACGCTTGCGAGACTTCAAGCATGTAGAGTCTCATGAATGCAATGTCCCAAAGTATGTGTGGCATTGCTTTTCAAAATACAATATTTCGCAAGGGGCATCTCTTGAAAATTTGACACTTATTGTGACATTCCTGGTCAATTCTCGCTTTATATTTGCCATGGATGAGGATGAAGAATGAAGACAAAACACATCTCAGGTTGGCATTGAGAAAATTATTGAAATTCCCATAAATGAATATATGAAAAGGATCCGTCATGAGAATCACTCTTCAAAACATGAAATGATTCCCCTTTTGAATTCGAAGGCGTGTGCACGAGCATACATGGTGAAACATAGATGAATGTGTAAACACCTAGAGAAAGACTCCATACACATAGAAGGGTAACGCTTGTGAGGCTCCATCCATGGATGCAATGTGCCGAGAAAAAGGAACTGGATGGCCAAGTGTTAGCCCTATTCGCAAAGGCCGTTGTTATTCAAACAAAATATATGTTCAAGTTTCACTAACTTTTCTACATTCAACTTCCTCCCCCCCTAAAAAAAAGGGGGAAATGATTTTTCTTCATCAATTTTCTACTTTGATTTTATATTAGACTTGTATCTAGATTTGCTAATTATTCGAGGTTGGTAAATAAAAAGTTTGGTACTAAAAGAGAAAAAGTTGAAACTAGTAAAGAAATGGCTAGAGAGAGACCACTCTAAGTTGAGACAGAAGACACCAATTGATTGCTTTTCGTTTCGTTCTTGGGCTGCAGAAAGTAAGAGAGAACAAAGATGCAGCGAACTGCATAAACTGGCCGGCTAATAGCTACTTATATTATAATGGTAAGTGTAATTAGAGTTAGCTCAATTCGCATGATAAGACAAAAGTTGAGTACCACTTTCATAAATATAAATATATATATATAGAGAGAGAGAGAGAGAGAGAGAGAGAGAGAGAGAGAATAATGTTTTTTTATGGAACATAATTAATTAGGAAGAGAGATGGTTAAACCAGATTCATTGGCCTCTTGCCAGCGTCATTTGCTTCTTTTTGACGTCTTACATCACATTATGCCAAAAAGGACATTCTTGATGGAAACATAAAGGTTCAGAAAACGGAGTGGAGAGGGGGAAATGGGAATTGTCTTCTATTGCTTGGGCAAGAGCTATCTAGCTCTATAGGCTTGATCATGCATTCGTTGACAAGTTTACACTTATCTAGGCTTAGGCAAAGGAAAACATATAAATTTAAAAGGTCAGTTTCAAATTTGGAAATTATTACTGAAGGGACACTTGATTCTAGTAATTCTGTTAAAATATTATTTCACATTACTTGACTAACGGGTGTTATATGAACTTTATATTTATGTAATCTCATTCCACCTATTAAATTAAACTTTCAAGTTAGACTTTTTAGTATATTATTAGAATCAATGTTATCCCTTTCACAAATGTGCGTCTACTTCTCATTAGTCAAATTTCATGAAGCATACCAAATTTGCTTCATCATTAACAACACCCCGGCAAGGACGCCAACATTGTTTCACCACTGAGATAACCTCAACCAAGTCGATTTCCTCTGGAAAACAATTTAAATGCGAGCAATGAGCAAGTATCAACACTATGTGGAATATCTTCCAAGGCTAATGCTATAAACAAACAAAAGCTCAAAGTTCATGTTTAGAGAACTATATGTGTGCATGTTGTTCGCTAGCTTCCCTTGATGTCACTTGCATCGATCCACGACATGTTACAGTACGATACGCTTGAAGGTATGCTCTCTCTCTCTCTCTCTCTCTCTCTCTCTCTCTCCACGGACACTTTAAGAGACTTAATTACATCAATCACAACTATTGAATGTCAAGTATTGATGGAAAACATCTTTGTTTTGCTAGGAGATGAAAAGAAAATTCATAACAAGTTATGCCAAATAATTGGAGTGGATGGATCACTTGTGAGAACATGGTGCAGTGTTCAAAATAACAATCCAGACTTATGATTATCTAGTTAAAAAATTGAGGGATTGGGATTCACATGCCAAAAGGCAATATTTTTTTACAATTCTAACAGTCCACACTTAGGACCGAACCTTTACCGGCATAAACCAAAATAAATCGCCGCAAAGTACCAGTTCGATTCAGTTTCAAAATCTACATTGGACCGGCGCTCACTATGAGCGAAGAGCGAGGATGTCTGTAGTTTCTGGGAGTGTGCGTGTGTGGGTATGTGAGTGAATGTTTGTCCTCTTTTGGTAGGTAAGACTGAGGAGGTACTGGGGAGGTGAGAGAGAGAGAGTACGAGGAGAATTTATGCTGTTTGCTTTCTAAGTACAATGTCTTGTAGGAGGTATTCCTTAAAGTTTGATATTTATTTTGAGGTCCCTGTTGTTCTCATTGATTTCGGTTTTCCTTATCTTCTTGCCAAGGATGAGGATGAAACAACCTTGCCAGGTTTGGCATCGAGAAAATTAATTAAATTATCAAAATTCACATAAATGAGCATATGAAAAGGATCCGTCACATGAATCACTCTTCAAAAGATGAAAAGATTCCCCTCTTGAATTCAAAGGCCAATGCATAAGCGTACATGGTGGAACATACCTACATGGGTAAATACCTATAGAAAGATTTCATACACGTAGAGACGTAGCACTTGTTAGACTCCATGCATTTAGAGCATCATATGCAATGTCCCGGAGTATTTGTGGCATTGCCTTTCAAAATATAATGTTTTGCAAGGGGCATCTCTTAAAAGTCTGATAGTTATTGTGACATCCCTGATCAGTTCTCGCTATTTATTTGATATGGATGAGAATGAAGAATGAAGACAAAACACATTTCAGGGTTTGGCATCAAGAAAATTACTAAAATTCTTATAAATGAATATATGAAAAGGATCAGTCACGAGAATCACTCTTCAAAACATGAAAATATTCCCCTTTTGAATTCGAAAGCGTGTGCATGAGCATACGTGGTGAAGCACGGATGATTGTGTAAACACATGTAGAAAGACTCTGTACACATAAAGGCGAAATGCTTGTGAGGCTCCGTACATGAAGAGTGCCATCAACGCAATGCACCGGTGAAAAAGGAACCGAGGCGGCCAATGTTAGCCCTATTCGCAAAGGCCATTGTAATTCAAACAAAATGAATGTTCGAGTTTCACAAACTTTCTTATGTTAAACTTCCACCAAAAAAAAAAAAAAAACAAAACAAAACAAAACAAAAATACAAAAAAAATAAAAAAAGGAAATGATTTGTCTTCATCAATTTTTTACTTTGATTTTATTAAACTTGTATCTAGATTGCTAATTATTCGAGGTTGGTAAAAAAAAATGGTATTAAAAGAGAACAAGTAAAAACTAGCAAAGAAATGGCTAGAGAGAGACCACTCTAAGTTGCGACTAGAGGTAAGCATGATTACAAGGTAAAATTTAAAATTTGAAAACTAGACCGGTGGGTAGGTTTCAAGTTCCAAAATATGATGAACCTATTTTGATGAGTAGGTTTTAGGTTCTTAGTTGGAGGAACTTATAACCTGTAACCTAAAATCTGGAATAAGTTTTAATGTTTTCCTTAATTCATGTATTCATGCGATCTTACAATATTCCATGCTGTTCGATTATGAATGTATAATTAGAAAGCACTAATCTGAGTTTCTATTTTATGACTAAGACTTTTACTTTATTAATGTCTATATTTCCATGTGTTTTTATGGTCAGTGAATTGTAACAACAAGTGGTGGTCATTAAAGATTTTAATTCATTGCAATAATTCAAATAATAATATAGGTGGAACCTGAATAGACCATGGAACCAACCTTAGAACCCATGACAAGATAGATTTCTAGTTCTAGAGTATGCATGATAAGTTTCAAAGTCCAAAAAATGAAGAACTCGTTCTAATTGGTAGGTTTTAAGTTACGTATGGAACCTGTACAAAGCCTAACTGCTTACCCCTAGTTGAGACAGAAGACACCAATTAATTGCTTTTCGTTTCATTCATGGACTGGAGAAATTTAGAGAGAACAAAGATGCAGCGAACTGCACAAACTAGCCGGCTAATAGCTACTTATATTATAATGGTAAGTGTAAGACTAAAGTTAAGTACTACTTTCATTGAGAGAGAGAGAGAGAGAGAGAGAGAGAGAGAGATGTTTTTTATGTTAATTAGGAAGAAAGATGGTTAAGCCAGATTCATTAGTCCTCTTGCCAGCATCATTTTCTCCTTTTTGACATCTTACATCACATTATGCCAAAAGGAGCATTCGTGATGGAAACGTAAAGGCTGAGAAAACATAGTGGAGAGGGGAAAATGTGAATAGTTCTCTATGTCTTGAGCAAGAGCTATCTAGCTCTATAGACTTGGTCATGCATTTGGTAAGAGTTTTGACTTAATTAGGCCTAAAGTGTAGATAGGCAAGCTTAGGAAAACTTATAAATTTAAAATCAATACTAAATTTTGAAATTATAGTTGAAGGGACACTCAACTCCAGCAATTTTGTCAAAATATGGTCCCATATCGTTTGCTTAACGGGTCATACATATACATTATATTCATGTGGTCTCTTTTCACCTATCAAATCAAAATTTCGATTTTAAACTTTCAAACATAATATTAGAACAATTATTATCCCTTTCACCATTAGCAACACCCAAAGGACGCCAACATTGAGAAAACCTCAACCACCTTGGGCATTGGGGACTTCAAATGGAGGTAGGGATGAAGCGGCGACCAAGATGCAATGGCGGGGCGAGGGACGAGGTGCGCAGCGGGATGGCGGAGGGAAAGGGGGATAGAGAGAGGAGAAAGGACATCAGAGTTGGGTTTAGGATTAGGCTTTTTGGGGGGGAATTCCTCTAAAAGTAAACGCATTTTACTCATTTCTATTTCCTCCAGAAAACAATTCAAACGTGAGCAATGAACAAGATATCAAAACTATGTTCAATATCTTCCAAGGGTAATGCTATAAACAAACATAAGCTCAAAGTTTATATTTAGAGTACTATATACATGCATGTTATTCACTAGATTCCCTTAATGTCACTTGCATCAATCCAAGACATGTTTCATTGATCCACAACACATTATAGTACAATACGCTCAAAGGTACTCCCTCTCTCTCTCTCTCTATTCTTTTAAGAAAAGAAGTCATGTCAATCACAGCCATTGAATGTCAAGTATTGATGAAACTATCTTCGATTTGCTACGAGATGAAAAGAAAATTCATAATAAGTGACGCCAAATCACTAGAGTGAATGGATCACTAGCAAGGACCTGGTGCAGTGCTCCAAATAATAATCTAGACTTATGATTATCTAATTAGAAGATTGAGGGATTGAAATTAGCAATTGTCAGAAGACAATATTTTTTGACATAACTCATGGTCCACACTTAGGACTGGACTATTTCCTATGGAAACCGAACCAAATCGCCACATAGTATCGGTCCGATTCAATTTCAAAATCTACCCCGAACCAGTGCTCATTGATAGCGAGAATCCTCTCTCTCTCTCTCTCTCTCCCCGGCAAAAACCCCTAAGAGTCCATCTTCCCTCCCTCCCTCCCCCTCAACCTCTACTGCTCATCATGATCTAGTCATCCCATGTTGCCGTCGATTGCTCATCACCGGTCACTCACATTGTGTTGCTCTATCTCTTCATCAACTTCGAGTCTGAGATTTGTCCTAGAGAGATGGGAAGAAACACAATCTAATAAGGTGGCCAGCCACGACAAATAGAGGTCAATGACATCGTATTATAGCAAAGGCAACAGCGTATGAGGGTTGCCATGGCACAACGGGAGTGGTGATGTGTTGATGTATTAACCATTTGAAAGGACAAATTTAAGTTGTACATTCAACCTTAAATTTAGAGGATCCCAATACTCCATAAATCACTTCCTTTCAAATGTGCTCTCTCTCTATCCGGAGGTTTAACAAGTATTAGGCCTCTAAATGCATTTCTTCCTATCCATCTCGATCTTTATTGCATATGCAATCAATGAAATCTATATCACTACATAAGTTGATTCAGACCGATACACTTGAAGCATCTGGTAATTCTCTTTCTATAATTATGTGTAAATAAAGAGGAAAATTGTCCAAAAAATCATAAATGCATTACGTTTTTACGAATTCAGTCATAAAACCTTTCAAATTTGTCAATTGAGTCATAAACCTTTTCACTTTTTGCCTGTTGAGTTTATTCGGCTAATTTTGATCGGAAATTGCTAACATGACACTTTTTAATAATATTTTAACGATATTTTGAATTTTTCATGTTTTTTTTTTTTTTTTGGAGCTAGAAATTCAAAACAAAAAAAGCAAAAAATAGAATAAAAACCACAAAAAATATTTATTAAAATAATATTTAAAAGTTTCACAAGTAGTGTCGATTGTCTACATCAGCAATTTTCGGTCAAAATTGGCTAAATTGACTCAATTAAAAAAAAAAGTGAATACACTTAAGGCTTAATTGGTAAAATTGAAATATTTAGGATTGAATTAGCAAAAAAGGTGAATACTTTTTGGATAATTTTCCATTAAGTAAAGCCATCTCTCACGTCGATTAATAACTCGACTACAGTGAATTGACATTGTTCTTCATAATCCATTGTTGATCAAGTGAAAAAGCGATTGCGACTGATCAATCGAATAAGCACAAGACTTAACCAAAGCTAGCAACGCAATCGTGAGAAAATAAGTGTTAACAAAATCGTTATATTTTACATGAACACGTTGTCCAAAAATTTATGCTGATAAATGGTCACCATTAAAGGAAGATTTAGGCAATTTTTCAATCAACAGGAAAAGATTAAGATACCCAAATTTGGCTTTGGCCATGCTATTTTGATCATCAAATTGCTATTTTTTAGTAGGGGAAACGTCCTAGAAAATTGATAGTGTGAAATTGTAGTTTTCCTAGGTAGTAAAGAGTAATTAATATTTAGGACGAACTCTGATTTTCGTGGTCGTAAAAATCCTTAGCATTTTTTTTTTTTTTTTTTTGCTAAAAAAATCCTTAGCATTTAGAAATAGGCGTGCTTTACATTTTGGAGACTACATTTTAAATTATTACGTGTCTTTTAATTTTTATATTTATACATATTTAAGAAGAAGAGGGGGAGGAGGAGGAGGAGGGAAAGAGAGAGAGAAAGAGAGAGCCAAAAGAGAAGGACAACTGTAAACGGGACAAGATGTGATTTTGACAATGCGGACATTCCCGTTCTGTCGACAACCAATGGAAACATTTTCCACATCCCTTTTCGTTTATTTTCAAATATAAACTATATCTTGCCCAAAAAAAAAGGGTATGGATCAAGAATTAAAGAATAAATAAAATTTTAAGGGTTGTCATTACCAAAAAAACCTCAAATTAGTACAATAATGACAAAATTACCCCCAATCTAATTTTTTAACCGGGAAAACCCCAAACTAGTGAACATGTTACAAATTTTATTCTTGATAAACTCATCCTCCATTAATCTCCATTAAATTAAATTAATATCAAGAAAAAAAAAACTAGTACATCCATTAACCATCATATGTTATCGAATCAGTAATTTAACAATATAATTTAAGAAAAATTATTAAAAAAATAAATTTATCATAAATATACTAGTTTTTAGTTTAGTTTGTGATAAAATTATAATAGGTGTACTAGTTTAGAGTTTCTCAAAGGGATTTAGAAAATATTTTTTAAAAGTAATCGCTTGTATTGTTTTAAATAATTAATTGATGAAAAATGTTTTTGTTATCAATAATTATTTATATTTAAATATTATCATAAACAATGATAATATTGTCCGTTCATTCATTTTTGTTGGCAATGTGAACGATAATTAATATAAAATTGTTTTACAAATTATATATTTTTCGCACAAAACAAACACATCCTTTTGATCCGTTTTCTGTCCGTCTATTTATCTAGCTGATGCAATATGCTCCATCCTCGTTTTTTTCCCCCAAGAGATATGTTAATTTTATTTGTAGCCATGATTGGTCAAACAATAGTAAGCAATCGAAAAGTTGGAATCATGGGTTATGTTCAAAGTGGCAATGTTAGGTATTAAAGCAACGAGAACCATGAAATGAAATATGGGAATAAAAAGAGAAGAGAGGGAATTGAAAGGAAGGTGATGATAATAATAGTGATGATGATAGCAATAATAATGAGACGAATTCAAGATCGTATGTGGGACACCCACCGCATCACGTGCACGAATTTCGCTCGCGCACACGCCCTCTCGCTGCACTCCAAAGTCGTATGATTCGAGTTTCATGAGGGGCGTGTCGAAAGAGATTATATAAATGAAAGCAATAATGAAGAGAGAATAGCCCTTAGCCACCCATCATAGTCATTATGACCTCTCCTTTTTTGTTTGAAGCAGAGGTTTGCATCAGTTCCGGACTTGATTTAGGTACAGGACCTGGGACCAGCCTGACCTAGGTGGCTCCCACGAAAATTGGCCCGGTTCCGATTCCAAATTTTAGGAATTGAGAAAAATTGGTTTGGTTCATGATTTCTAGGAAGGAATCATATTGACCAAACCAATGAAATTGGTATGGGACATTTTTTATATATATATTTTTATAGCAGAAACCATGTAATAAAATTGAAAGTGAAAGTATTAATCGAACAGTATGTTTCGATTCCTTATGAGTCTATTTTGTTTTTTTCTTTTTTTTGCATAATGGTAATATCGCCAATTCTCAGTTTTATGGTGAACAAGTTTGGTTTCCGGTTCCACAAATCAAGAACCAATCCCATTTGATCAGTTCCCAATTCTAGGGTGGGAAGCGACCAACCCTGGGACCGACCTTCCTTAGTTAAGAGTGGACCAAGCGATCGCCACCATTTCTTTTGTTAATTAAAGGAGAAGGAGGAGAAATTTGCACACTCCTCTCAAAATATCATTTTGCCTATCTTTGAAAGTTTCTTTATTTATATTTATTCAAACTCGATATCATGCTTAGCCGGATAGTCAAACTCCCACATAATTTAACAACAGGAACATCTTCTTAGGTAAGAACATAGAACCATTTTATATACTACAATTAGGCGGATAACGTCATATTTTCAATATATTTTTGTATATTCGCTTCTCAAGTTTGAATTATGGACTCGAGATTTACTTCGCCGGTGTATTTGAGATGTGCTCAACTTGTCGAGAACCTAATTTAGAAAGTAGAAGATAAATTATCAAACCGTGTCCATATGAGTTAATCACACTCTTAGAAAAAAAGAAAGGGAGCAAAAAGAAAAGTCCATGCCATAGAGTATTGGTCACATAAAAGAGTAGAGTCTTTCGTGAGATTTGGCCGTGGATTTGGAGGGAATTATCTTGCACTTACAATCATTGAAATTGACATTGTTACAATCAAAACTTGGTGCTTTTTCAAATTTAACATGCAATCAAAACTTTCAACCTTCTCAAATTTAATCACAAAATTGAAAACCAGGCATAGGCATCACGCCCACTTGTGCACGCCCAAGCTACGTGGGACGGAAGATTCCAGGCTCGTCCAAAGGGGAGGTCCGAAATCTTCGGACGGACGCACGTTTTGCGGGACGCGACATATGTACCATATCGCTTGCGCACACCCAAACGATTGGGGACCGAAGGTGAATTAAACCTGCAGCATAACTGAGGTTCCCAAAAGAAACCTCAAGCAAGGCAGTGCGCTGGCAATATCGGATCTCGCTTAGAGTCGCACGACCTAGTCAAGTGGCCAAATACATGTAATAAAGTATCTTTCAGAATTTAAGATTAAAGAAGACATATGATACTCTTAAGACTCCACAAGAATTAGTCCCTCTCTTCTAGAAAAAACGAGGAAAAAGCAAAGTCCACTTTGCAACCCCAATCATGCACAGGAGCACGAGAGAGACATCCCCCGAAATTCTTTGTCAAACAAATCGACAATCCAGTCACCAGCACCAAGCATTAGTCAAGATATATAAAAATTGATTATCATCTCCGCCTCCGGCGACACGATGTCAATGTCGCCATCCCCAGCTTCCACTGCGTTTAAAAAACCTTAGCAGGAGTTCCCAATCGGATTCCACATCCCCATGATCTCATTTGTCCGGACCATATCGACATTTCGGCTCTAAAATAATGCCCGGGATTGCGCATCATCATCGACCACCGATCTCGTTAATTTATATGTCAGGCGCGCGCGCACCGAGCGACATCAAGCATCCTCCGCTGATGTCGGGTTCCTTCCAATATAATAAAGGGTCACGAGCGAAATGATTATCGAGGGCTTAAGTAAGCAGGCCCCACCAATAATTAGAGACGTCGATTGCCATTGAAATGAGGAGGGAGGAACAAGATTCAGAAGCGTGTAAGCAACAAATGGACTCCCTCGCGCCCCCACAAAACTATTCCAATTCCCCTGTGTGGACCATCCGGGAACCTGTGTCCGCGCAAATAAGTCGTGCGGGATCGGATTCACCATCCGGTGCTCGTGTTTACATCAGAAGCGTGATGATGCTGCGCTGGCAACTTGACATGGACCATTGTGATGAATACTATATTGGAGAAACTACGAGATTTCGCTTTATCGGAAAGATGTTCGGGGCGTAAAGGTCCCCGAATTGCTGGTTCAAAAAATGGGATGTGAATTTAAGTGAACTGGAAAGCTAGTCCAGATGCAGCAGTGCCGTTAATCGCAAGGCTATTGAGCATCTCAAACTTCAGCATGCTTGGCTGGGACAGGGAGTGCACAAAGGTGAAATGTTCCCATAACCTGTGCCAATCTTTTTGAGAGAGTCCCCTGTGCACGTGTATTGCCCGAGAGTAACTCCACCTTCGGACGTCTCCATCGCAAATCACACAGGAAGCCACCCAGCTCGAGCCACCAAAAGAGATTCTGCAAAAGTTAAGTGGAGCGGAAGATGTGCATGATGGCAATGCAATTTGTCCTGGTTCAACCAGTGGATGCTCCTGGTTTGAGTTTGAGAGCCCAAATAAAGAAAAACAACCATCAGTGCCAGTAGCTACCTTGAAGGAGACAAATAGCACCAAACCTGGAGAATAAAGTTCCCCACTTGGACCACTACAAATACTATATGGTGCAGATATAACCTAGAACTAGATCCTTGATTCGGGCTCTGCTCAAGGCCGAGCAATGATGCATGGCCTATCAGCAACATGGCTTTAATGTATTTTTTCTATAACCGGAGAACTTTATCGAAGGATCAAGAAAGTGCACACACAGGGAGCATAAAGGGAAATCTTTCGGCCAAAAAAGAAAAAATACAGGAAAAATTGCAAGTATTCGAGCTGTCAAGCAAATTCTGCAGAAATAGTATCAACTCAACATAGCCAATGTGATTTTAAGATTTTTCGAATTGGTGCATTGAGGAATCTGACTTATTGACCAATTACCTCACCCCACTTTGGACATAATTCCAGGACTGCCCCCTCAGGGCATAATTCCGGATAGTCATGCTTATAAAGATTTCATAATGAAAATGGAACAGGGAAAGATGGAGATACACTTGTCAGACCAATCTAGGAGAAATAAAGAAGAAAATGAAAGGAACAAGAACCATATCAGGACCACTAAAAAAGGAAAAACCATGATAGTATTCATGTCTCATTTCCTATTCCAAAACAGGAGAAATTCTTAGAAAAGGTAAAAATTCAACAAATAGGACAGTTCTCACATCAAATTCTGAATGTCCAGTCGATGAAACTTCAAAGGGCCAGTAGTTTCTGAGGCATCATGAAAATGCGAATTGAACACGAGCAGGATTGAAAATTCGTTGAGATGGACTGAACCAAGGAAAGCACACCACATTTGACCCTAAAATAACATAACCAATAACAATGTTAACTCACTCTCACAAAGTTATAATTATATATTGAACATTCTGGATGTATTATGTCATATGTCCAAAAAATCGACACATATGACACCATCTACAGACGGAACACAGTAATACAGCACCAATTGTCAACGTGAAGGTACCCAACTGAAAATGCAAACAAATAATCTCTGGAAGACATTCAACAGACAAGGACATTCTACTGCAATATAACCTATTTCAAAATTAAAACTCAATGACACAATGACTCAATGTCCTAGTCAACAGGTATAAGTAATGAAATGAAGAGGGGTGGGGAGAGGATAGAAAATGGTGACCTCAAAACAATCATAACACGCAACCACACGTATAATTCAAGCAGCAGGAGAAACAAACTTACATAGTATTATGGTAATCCAGTATATTAACAATGTAAAAATGCCGCCTGTCCAGTGTCCATGCTTCACTAAACAAGAGGGAAGAATATAGCTGCCACAAGTTCTTTGCTTTTGCGCAAGCATAAAACTCTGAGGGTATTCTGGCAGCTCAAAAACTCAGAAGTTCTGCCAAACGCTCACCATCATTCTTGTTTAACCTCCACCTGCCACTATGAATCTTCACCTCCCACATTCAATAACATACATACTTAAATGTGGCCGACTTGTCTTTATATGTGCTATTTAATATTGAGAAACCACATCATTAACTCAGAAACTACAAAAGCAGGAGAGACAGACTCATTATCAGAACTGCATGAGAATGACTTCATAGAGAAAGGTTAATGAAGACATCTTCAGTCACTGGATTTCAAGAATAAGATCGCTTCACCACAGCACCAGTTTATTTTGCAACTGTAAATTCGTTTAAGCACTCATCCTCTAGTTCACAATTTGTTAGAATTTGACACGCTGCCTAATGAACTTCTGCACTTAACAAGTTTTCTTGGATTGTTGCAATCTTTTAGGATATCAGACATAGCTTCAGCTTTTTGCATGATCGATGTTCTCCTCACACGTGACGAACGCCCTTGCCTGCAGTACGCATTTGGCATATTCTTAGAATGAGGCACCGAGGACATCAAATCACGCAATTTGCACACCAGTTCAATCATACCACGCTTGTGCAACTCGTCCTTTAATCTCTGAAAGGTAATGTACTGCGGAACTACACCCCTCCGTATCATGTCCTCAAACTCTAGAACAGCCTCTTCAAATTTGTACATTCTACAAAGCAGATGAATTAACATTGTGCTAGTCGCTAGATCCATGTCAAGGCCTCTCGTTTTCATTTCCTTGCTAACCTGCACTGCCAATTCGAGTCTCTCCTCCTCACACAACAATTTTAGCAGAAGATGGTAAGTGAGGCGATCTGGAGTGTAGCCAGATTCTATCATCTTGGTATAGAGATTCATGCCCTCCTCAATTTTACCAGATTTGGAGAAGTACCAGAAGAAGTAGTTATAAGTTGTAGGGGTTGGGACAACGGCCCTGCTTATCATCATTTTGATGATTTTACTCGCACCAACAAGATCCCCTGCCTTGCAAAACCCTTTTATCAAGGAATTGTAAGTGGAGATAGTGGGCACAGATTCACAGACCAAAAAGCGTTCCAGCATCCCTAAAGCCTCCTCAAATTTACCTGCTTCAGCCAACGCATCAATTATCGGATTAAACGCAACTGCATTTGGCTCAATGCCTTCTCTCTTCATTTCGCCAATCAACTCCATTGCCCTTTCAACCCGCTGCATCCTGCAATATCCTTCCACAAGGGTACCATAAGTTACAACCGTAGGCTTCACATTCTCCTTCTTCATCTCTGCCCAAAATGCTTCAGCACACTCCAGATTCTTAGATCTAAGCCATCCATTCAACAATATATTATATACACGAATTGACGGAATCCAATTAGAATTCAATCCTCTCGTGTCGGAAAAGTATTGTGAAGCTACCCTAACATGCCCTTCTTTACAAAGGGAGTCCAACAGTATCTCGAGCAATTTCATTTCCGAATCAGCATTTTGAATGAGATCCAAACCACGGGCAAATTCAAATGTTCGAATGGCCGGTAGAGTCCCACCTGCAAAAGTGTACCGCTCATAAGAATACAGCATTTGAGATGATCAGATATTAGTTCAAAGTACACAACGAGAATCTTTCGCACACGCGTCTAGCAAAAGCTCGCTAACAAAATTCAGACTTTCAGACACGAATAAAGAGTTGAAGTAAACTCCACAAACTGGAAAAGAGCAAAACATCACAAATCTTCTGCCCGCAAAAGCACTCATTTGTCACAATGCCTAACTTCTAAAACTACCCAAATTTCAAATCTTCGTGGAAGTTCACATTTTCGGGAAAACTTATAATTGAAGATGCGGTCTGCTTCTTATCCGAAATTCATCCGCATGCAAAATTCAGCAAGGCGATACCTCTATCTCGGACCAGGGACCGCGTACCTGCTCGAGCATACCGTCTGATCATTATCGCGAAAGTATCCGCCGAAACCAGCGTACACTCCCCATCGCCCTGGAGACGACCGTTGATCAGCTCCCAAGCGGAATCGAAGTCCCTCGCCTTCCCGAGCGCGTTGATCATCGCGTTGAACAGCCCGGCGGACGGCCGGAACTCCGGCTTCTTCTCCGCCCAGCGGAACAGGCCGAACAGCAGCTTCGGCGACGAGTCGAAGCGAGCGAACACCGCGTCCATGAGCTCGTTCCGAGGTTCGATCCCGGCCTCGTCGAGCGCGGCGTCGAGGGCGGGGCCGGCGGCGAGGCCGGGGTTCGCGAACAGGTCGGAGACGGCGTCGAAGGCGTCCTGCGAGAACTCGAGGTCGCGAGCGCGGTGGGGGTTGGGGCTAGCGGGCGGAGGCGGGACGGGGATCAGGTGCGGCGGCGCGGGCCGTTCGCCGGAGGGGCCCGGCCGCGGTCCGCCGCCGGAGGGGGAGGGGTCGGGTCGGGAATGGATTCCGAGAGCGTTTCCGGCGGCGCCGGCGAAAGGGCGCCGAACGGCGGCGGAGCAGCGGAGGAGGACGGCCATTTCCTCGCGGCGTCGCTGTCCGCTGGATTGCGCCGCGGTCCTTTTTCGAGTTCTTTTATATCATGTGATTATTATTACAGAAGAGAAATACATTTTTATTTATATCAAGGAATACTCATAAATTCAATAAATAAAATCACTCTAGAGCTCCTAAAAATTTTACATCGGACGGCCCAAAGAAAAAAAAACATTTTACATAGAATATAATCAGTAACTATGCAACTAAATTTTTTGAAAAAGTACGATCAAGCCTTAAATTATATCCTCATCCGTGCAACTAAATTTCCTAACTCATTAGCCACATTGCCTAAATTTGGAACTAATTAAAATTATTACCAAATAACGAAATTATCAAGATAGACACGAGGTTTTCAGCATTTGCAAGGCAAACCCAGGAGCTTTGGAGCCCAAAGCCCCTTGGGAAAAATATTTTTGTGTTTAGCATATATTTTTGAAAGCTCATTTGTCCATTGTCATCATTCCCAGTGTTGAGGAGTGGCTGCTTTGAACATTGGCATTTTGGAGATGTGATTTCAGTGTTCATCTTCTTCTCTTCGTTGTTCGTCTTCTTCTTCCCCCCGCCTGAGAGTCGACCAAGCTTCGTAGTGGGCGACACTCAACCACAAGCGGCCAGATCTAGCTAGCGAGGGGCCAAATCTGGCCGTTAGGAAGCCTTGCCTGAGGTCACGCAATCTCAGGCAAGGTGGCCTGAGGTCAGGCAACCTCGGGCATCACCTAGGTCGCATTGCCTAGGTCGCTCAACCTCAAGCGGCGGCGCCGAGGCCACACGGGCCCGTGCCCTGGGTCGCACCTGAGGTCAAGCGACCTAGGCGAGCCACTTCCCTGCCACCGCCACCGCCTCCCCACCACCACTGACACCACCGCCACCAACTGCTCCCCCACAATCTCGCAACCGCATCTCCTCCCTTTTCTTTTCTTTTTTCCCTTTTTCTTTTCACCTTAAATAGTTTTTTGCAAAATATACACTTCCAAACATACTTGCCTTCACAAAATGCCCATTCACTCAAAAATACTTGAGAAGATAAGCCATTTCCCCAAAGTTGAACCAAACAGACTCAATTTGTTTCAAGGTGGGTTTGAAAAATAAAACCAAACACCTAATATTTGGCCTAAAGATCCTTGGAAGCCCAAAGAGCCATCTCAAAGCCAATTCCAAATGCAATTCCAAATGCAGCCATAGCCACCGCGACCGCTAAGGACTGCAGTCGATTCCGAACCTATCGTTTCATGCAGCTTTTGGAACATTGAAAGACAAGGGAAGAGCTCGTACTCGATCCGGATGCGCCTAGTTTTATAGGACAGCGTAACAACATCACGACCCTATAGCTGAAATCAGGCTTCACTATAAACTGTACATCACACGAAGTCCGACTCGAGCCGCCAACGCGAATCAATCATGAAAACGGACTGCGAGCCGGGCTCTCTCCATATACAGACTCGAAAACCTATCCTGGTGGCTGCTCCCACACATCTCCCACCGGTCCGATTAGACTACATCAAGGAGGATTTTGAGCAGTGAGAAGGGTGGCAGCGCTTGTGCAGCAAAAGCAAATGAGCTGTGAAGGCACCAGCATACAAATAAACAAGCCGCAGCACGGCGCTTCCACATTCTTTTCTTAAGAGAAACGAACATCCGCGCACCAGGCACACATTGCACGGGGCAGATTGCCGCGTCGCCTGTTAGAAGATCCTTCCCAAGAAAAAAGGAGAAATACAGAAGCACCAAAAACACAGCCCTTGCCTAATTAACTCTCTCCCCTTCTTGGCACGTCAGGTACATCGAAGCCGGGGAGCGACTAAAAACGAAAAAGCTCTCAAGACGCAGTTTAGCAAGCGATTGAGGTTGCTAAGGGACTAACGAGGATGGCGATATTTCGACCTACCGGCTGGTGACTGGCTGCAGTTTCTAATCTTTTCCATGCCTCCTTCCGCTTCTCCACTGCTTGCCTTAGCCTTTCTTCTTCTTCCTGGGACTGAGCTAGGCAGGACAAGAACAGTTCTTCATCCATCTCCGAGAACATCCTTTTCACGCTGATGGTCAGATTGAGCACCGCTGGGTTCCAGTGGCCCCGGGTGTTCTTCTCTAGGGCCTGGAACACAATGGGCATGATCAGGCGCCTGTTTTGCAATATCAAGCCAACGATTTGCTCATTGTTCCACAAGAAAAGGGCCCTCTCAGCCACCTGAAAAGAATACACAGCCACAAAGAAAACGAAGCCTCAATTCAAAAGCCACAAGCTGAAGCAACTTTGGACATCATCTTTGAGTTTAGACAAAGATGTATCCAGTGTCTGATTTAAGACGAAAAGTACACCAAGAAAGGACACCACATGGATAGTTACAAGCTACACGACCGACAAAGCTTTTAAGAAAAGCGCCGCATTCAGTACATTACTCTACATCATTTGGGTGAGCTATCCAAAGAACGAAGGATCACACCGACCAAAAGAAGAAATCCCTTGGCCTTTTAACGTGTGATGAACTGCAGGAAGGAAAGCAGCTCACCTATGTTTTAAGCAACTGATATAGAAAGTAGCAGATGTGATCAAAGTCTCATCCCCGCAGAAATCGACAAGTCAATGGATGTCCTCCTTTTATAAATGACAAGTCGATAAATATCCTAGAGCTAATGGAGCAAACCCTGCGACATAATGCAGACAAATGTACCAGTTGCATACCGCTCACCGCCCCTTCCTCCACGAAAGAGAGATTAAAAAGTGAAAAAAACAACCATCAGCCATTAAAGAGTTTTAACACTTCTTCAAAGGAATTGTGTCAAGGTCAAAAGATTTGGGTAAGTGTCTGTTTTTCAATTCCCACATGAATTAACATGCCCAAAAGGTTTGGGTAATGTGATGACATGAGACAGAATAAAAGACTAGACAGTAAACATAGCACCCTAAGGCTGGCTTCCATGGTCGTATACTGCTCAAGGGGGTACTACGAGCTCACTAGAGAAGAGGAAGTGAACTGAGAAGGATTTTAAGAAATTGCCATGCTAACATGGCAATCCCATCTTGAAAACTGGAACACTTACCTTAACAGATAGAACAGCTCATATTAATGCAAAATAGAGCTACTTTTGTTGCTCATGAGTGAACTTGCAGGGGATAGATGATGTATATGCTGACTAGAAGGACAAATGAATCATGGCTCGTGAACTTAGTTCCGATAGAAGCTAAGCAATCATAGGCAATCTCTGCTTTATGGCATTCCACGAGTCAATTAGCAGCTTTCATGTGTTTAACTAATTTTACCCTAATTTAGGAGCTTATATGCTCACTGGAGAAAGGATGTAATCAGACTCATGGTGAATACAACTTCCTCATTATTCTCTCTAATTTTCTTGTCTCTTTTTTCAGCTGCTAATCCTGTCCTCATTCTGTTCCTCTCTTCTCATTCCAATGGCTTCCAATAGGATCATGACAAACCATGAATAACTTCTTCAGCAGGCAACACTTCCCAAATAAACACTGACATGTAAAGTCTGTCATATTAAATATAGCATGTTCTTTGTATTCCCTAGGCACGCATGAGGCATCTCGCCGCATCATTTCACGCAGGAGTGGTGAAGGCAAAGATATTAGGACCAAAGCAAAATATGCAATCCCACTAGCAAACACTTCTCTCATTCATGTCTCTGCCGTGCAGCTGATCATCTAACCATCATTTAACTTATTTTTCTGACCTCACAAATCCCCACGTGAAAACCATAGCCAAATGCAATACTTCATCGAACCATTTAATTTAAAGAGCCTGCAGCAGAAGGTTCTGAATGCTACATGAGCAAATATTAATGAAAGTTCTGAATGTCTACCTGTCCTCCTGCCATGTTCTCTCTTTCAAACTCAGGCATACACAGAAGTACTAGGCTATACATAACATGCAATAAATATCCTCTCGTGATCACACAAGGCAATTATAATTCCCCTAAGTAACTTTTAACCTTTAGAAACTGATTGCCACCTAACTCCAGTGTTAAAAAATTCATAATATGAGTAAATTTTCTGGAGTTAGGACCATTTACATCCCAGCAGCTTCTGTAAGATGCAGTGTGAAATCAATTCAACAAAGCACATAGAATTTCAAATTGATAGAATTTTTCCAAACATAAATCAATGTTCTCCAACCTCTACCATCAAACTGGCCACTCCAAAAAAATAATAATAAATAAAAGAATAAAGAGGGCCAAGAAATTATGTTTACAACAGATCCAGACTTACAAGCCAAATGGTCATGCAAATACAGCTATTGATTGAACGATTATCGTGATGAGCAGAAAATCCAGAAGAAGTAATGGAAAGGTAAAATTAGACAGAACTGTCTTAAGAAAAAAAAACACAAGACAAAATGATAAAGCCCAAGAAAACATGAAGCTGAGAAACAAACCAGCTAATAAACAATAATTTCCAAAATTCCACTTTACCAAAGGAAAAAACAGGAAAGGAAATTCAAAAGGTCAACTCAATTACCTGGAAGTGGAAGCTGTTGATGCAACAACTGATCCGTAGGAAAAGTGGGACCATGACCTTCTCAAACTCTACTGTGTTAATCATTTCCAGGATTTCTTCTATCTCACCCAAGAACATCACTTCCTTCTGGCTATTAGTTATTGGCCAATACTTCAATAACCCCTTTATCACGACACTGGCTAACCTGGGCTCCTTCTCTATAAATTGCATTATACAATACGTTAACTGTTGAAAGTACGCACCCAATGACTTAGGCTTGTGCAGAGGAATTACAACCCTTGAAAAGAAGATCTTGTGTTCCTCTTTTAAAGGCAACGCAAACCCACTGATAACACTTCCGAAAATCTCTAATAATTCAGATATCCCATTATGCTTCTCGGTCTCAGACACGAACCTGTAGAATATAGTGCTTATGGACTTCCTTATGAAAGGCCTATGAACCATAAATTTCCCATAAATTCTATGCAATACAGTCTTCAAACACTCCCTTTCTCTAGGATCCTCAGAATCAAACAAATCAAGCAATCTCAATATGAAAGCATGGTCAATATACTTCTTAGCGACTTTAATATCCAGACAAGACGAGGTAACGAACTTAAGCAGTATGTCATACACCACCTGCAAATGTGACCAAGCAGGATCAAACTTCGGATCATCGTGGTCGTTCTCGCTACCACTACCAGTCGAATTGGACCGATAACTAGGTGGAAACACCCGGAACAAATTAATAGCACACATCCTGCACATCGCTAGAACCGCAGGTTCGGCAAACCTGACCGATCCAGATGCTACGAAATCCAAAATCTCCATCAGGATTTGCCTCTTAACATCTTTCTCCATGGTATTCTTCGCCTGGTCCGTGAAATCGAATGTCACACAGCAAAGGCTCAGTTTACTCACTAAGAGATTCATCTTTTCGGATGCCGGGACATCCTTGAACGGCACCAAGGGCTCGATCCCGGCAATCACGCTCGCAGGGAAGACCACTGAGGAGGCGCGCCTCAGCCCACCAGATCGAGCAGACGATGAATTGCCGCCGCCGCCGCCGCCCGATTTCTGAGCGCCATCGGGAGAGCCAGAAGCGGGCTGAATCAACTCGCCCGAGTCCAATCTGGGCGTCCTCCTGGGGATTTTACTGAGAATTTGCTTGAGCATTGTGAAGGGGAACCCAAAAGGACAGAGCCAAAGATCAATCGAGAAAGAGGGTCCGAACCAAAAGCATTAAAGATCGTTCCTTTAAGTTCAAAAACGAACACTGAGGCCCAAAAGAAGCGGCACAAAACCCTAACCACTCCAAGGACGGTCGATTGGGAGCGACATTGGGGAAACTGGGCAGCAAGTTTCCAATGCCTGAAGGAAGTGAGAGTTGGGTTGTGGAGAAAATCAAAATCAAGCACTTCCCTCCTTCGGAAAAAGAGAAAAAGGCAGCTAAAAAACCTCACTGGGGCACGAAACTGAACGATAGAAAAAGTGGGTATCTATATATGGTGAGAGAGAAAGACAAAGAGAAAGGGAGAGAGAAATGAAGAAAACAGAGACCTATTCAAGCGATGAATGCTTCATCCTCGTGCATGCGTTTGAGCAAGAGACATGGAGAGAGAGAGAGAGAGGGGGGGAGGGAGCATGCGATGATGCGATCACGAGGAGATTTGGGTTACCTTAAAAAAACTACGGATTCCTCTCAGTTTCATGTGGGGGAGATCTTCGATTTGAATCTCGCTCTCGCAATAATCGTTACAACTGGAGTTCGTGAAAAGATCTGAACGGAATGGATGGAAAAGGAAAAGGAAGAAAGAGAGGGAAATGAGGGAGGGAAAAAAAGTTGATGTTTTTGGGGGGGTCTGAAGGGAAAAATTGCAGGTTTTGTCAGAATACAGAGGAATTGCTAAAATTAATGAAGACAGGCAATGGGAAAGCTTTTTTGTTCTGTTCGTTTATCTCGGTTTGTTTTGTTTTCTACCTTTCTTTTCACGGTTTGATTTTATCTCTTCGTTCTTCTGGTTTCTCGTATGCGCATAGGCAAAAGCCACCCTCTACCTTCCGTTAAATTGGAAAACTCACCCTAAATTATATCTATTATGACACATTTATCATGAGCACCATTAAAACTCTGTCTATATGGACGCTAGAAAATAAACTATGTGATGTAGTGCCAATGTGACTTAAATGAACTAAAAATAACATTATCTTTGCTAAAAGTATCATCTAACAAAATCTTGATAAAGGGTGGTGAATGTGTTATATAATAACAAATTTGAGGTTTTTAATATCACACAAAAAAATTTAAGGTAAATGTGTGACAATATGTATAGTTTGAGATTTCTACATTTAAAAAAAAAATGTAAGGTAAATGTCTCAAGTTGCATTATTGGGGTTTTTTGTGACATTTTCCTTATTTATTATGTAGAAAACCTTTTGAATTTTGACTATGATGTTCGATTTCTACCCATAAGTTCCGCTAATGACACAATGCTACCAACCTCTTAAGCTGCGTTTGCTTGCTCGAATTTCGATTGGGCTATAATAAGATAAGGTGGGACTTTAGGTATCCTTTGGATTGTAGAAAATTATTTCTCATGTTTTGTGCAATCTAAGATAGGATTCAAAATATTCAAAAATCTCACTTGCTCACAAATGTAAAACTTTCCAAATCTAGGTAGAATCTTGTTGACCTAATTTCACATGGCTAACACCATTTTGAGTGATCATAATTTTTGCCGGAGCTCCTCTTCCTCCTCCTTTAAAATCTTCCAATTGTCAGCATAGAGTCTCAATCTAAGTAGAGGACAAGATTGGACATCAAAGTATCATGATAAAATTAGGTGACCACTGTTCAAGACCAACGCACGAACACTCAAAACTTCGCATGTTTTGGTTTATTTCTCCTTTTTCAAAGACACCTTTTTAGGGCAATTCATCGATTTCGATCGTTCGTCAACAATAGCCAAACTGGTTCAACAGTCGTCAAAGGATAATCAATCAGATGGCAATGACAATCGATATTGGTTGGAGACAACGATAATTGCACATTATCGAGTTTGATAGGCTATCATGGTGATGGTCTTGCACAGTAATTGGGGGTGATAGGTTGTTGCGGCAGTGCTCCTTGCACAATGGCTAGTGAAGTCGGACTCCATCACTCCATCGTTGCAAGGAAGTTGTTATATATTTGTTCCTTAACTCTTTTTATCCAATTTTGGTCTATCCCACCCTTTAAGCCTGAATTTCTTACTCAAGTTTTTCTGATCCATAAGACATCCCAAATACTAGATAAAATATTTTGTTATCCTATCTGGACTCAAATTCGGATTATCAAAAAGGTACACCCTTACTTCATAATATTTTTTTATTAAACTTTGAATTACGATTTACTATTTGAAAAGGTTTCGCGATTTGTGCATTGCTCAATTTGATTATTCACATTCGTGTACACATTTTTTCTGGGTCTCGACACTCATGGCAAATTTCAAAAGCACAAAAGCACAAAAACAACCGTGCACATGTGCTCGAGATCAAGTATACTATAAGCAAAATCATCGTTTTGTTTCACTTTTAGATTTTTCCATCATCTGCATATGACTTTAATACAGTAATACAATTTACCGTAAAACAAAAAAAAAATGTAAAATTGGCTAAAGTGAAATGACAAATTGGTAAAGTTAAAAAAATAATTAACTACCCTTTCAACTGAAAAGTGCATTTGGCGAAATTCTTTGATTGTCTTTATAGTGCAACGACTATCCTCATGTTCTCTCGTTTGCTCTTGCTAGATTTTGAATAAACTATTTTATAAGAATGGGTTAATACCTTGAAAAACTCCAAATTAATACACATGCAATAAATTTATTCAAAATTATTTTTTTGACCATGAAAAACCCCAAAATGGTACACTTGTGACAAATTTACCCTGATTAACCATAAAAAAAAACTCTAAACTGGTACATTTATAACAAATTTACCCCAAACTAATTTATTCGATCGCAAAAAATCCTAAACTGGTAAATTTGTAACAAATATATACTCCGCTAAATTGGATTAATATCACAAAAAAAATCACAAAAATTGTAAATTGTGACAAACGGAGCGTAAAATCGCAAATTGGTATCTAGTTAACTGTCACATGTCATTTAATTTAATAATTTGACAGTAAAATTTAATGAAAACTAACAAAGGGTAAATTTGTTACAAGTGTACCAGTTTGGGGTAAATTTGTTAAAAGTATATCAGTTTGGGGTTTTTGGTGGTCAAAAAAATAGTTTTGAGTGGTCAAAAAAATATTTTTGAGTAAATTTATCACAAATATACCAATTTAGGGTTTTTCAAGGTATTAATCCTATAAAAATACCATAATGTTTTTTTTTTTTAAAGATGTCTGCTTTCTAGAAAAAAAAATGGTGAAAAAAGGAAAGCAATGTCAAGTATTTCATTTTGCCATCCAATTAAAGTAACTAATTTATTATTGAATCATTATAGGTTGCATAAGGAATTAAATAATCATGCATTTAATTAAACCAGTAACTTTTGTGAAACTCTTGCGTGATCATGCAGATCGACGATTACGGGCATTTATAGAGGAAGGACATGAGATAATTATTACACTAGGGAGAGAGAGAGAGAGAGAGAGAGTAAACATTAAGCATACTTCCCTTCATCCCCGGCTTTTCTTGCACTGGTACAATTTGCAAGCTCTATTCTATTTCCCCTGCAGTTAAAAAGGTAAAAGTCTATTCATTAGGGCGTGATTTAATTATAAAATATGTTTATTGCACTATTTATAATGGGGAAAGTTACTTTAGTCCAGCAATTTGTCTGTCCTTAAAAGGTTTAGGGAAGAAGAAACCGGGGAAGGAGAAGACCCCAGAGGATGGGTTTCTCAAGTGTCACTTCCCATATTCCAACTTGGGTAGGGGAAAAAAAAGATTTACATAAGCACAAAGAGGACTTTTGATGATTAAAATAGACATCACGTCATATTGACAGAGATGACTAAGACGACTAACCACATATAGCATAGTACAATAGCCATGCGTGTCTGACGTGAGAAAGTGGAATTTAAAAAAGTTCCTATTAAGTCGATATAAGCATCACATAATGTCATATAATTGATTTGTAGACCTAGTATCCCCTAGTCACATGACAACGTGCTAATTATAGAAGGAGGTGACATTGAAATGTTTCCAAATTACCAAAATTTCAAATGTCCATGGCAACGTTAACAAGATGGTCGTGGCAATGGTGGTGGTCAAGTTGAATTGTGGTAAATGAATCTTGATGTTGAGAAACGTAAATCTATTACAAAATTCATGTACAATCTATTGATCATGAGAATATATTTTTTTTTCAATTTAAAAAAAAAAGTTTTGAGAAGGACAAACGAGAAAAATGAGAAGAATATTTTCTAGGAGTTGATTTATGACGAGAGAAACAAAACACAAAGCTTAAATTATTGAGCCCCGCGAAATATAAAGAAATCTTGCTTGAAGCGAATAAATCTGCGACTCACGAGATATTACATTCACTTTGTAAAGCATATAAGATGCATATCAAAACTTGGACGGTGGAAATAATCCATTGCTTGGATTGCAAAATGCAATACTTACCTTTGTTCCCAACAAAATACCAAAAAAGTTATAAACCTATTACATTGGTACCAATTCAACTCTAAATCTTTCAATTGAACCAATTTAATCTTAAATATCTTCGCATTGGTACTACTTCAGTTCATATGATTAATTTAAGTTGAAAATTATTGACATGAGCATTGACGGTCCTACGTGACATGATCGGTATTGATATGAACAAAGTTTATAATTTTTTATATTTTTCAGAATTGTTGTATTACTTTTCTCTTTTCTTTACTTTATTTTTTTTTACTTTTTCTCGACCCTTTGACTGGCAAGGTCGCCAATCAATCATTGCTGACCATAGGCAAGGGCGCAAAGGTTCTCACTTGTGGTAGGCAAGGGTCGCAATGCCTTAAGCAAGCCCATCATGGCCCTCACATGGATTTGGGCGAGGGCGCGAAGGCCCTCACCGGCCAACAAGCAAGGGCTAAGGTCCTCGCTTGTGGTAGGCAAGGGTCACAACGCCTTAAGCAAGCCCATCATGGCCTTCACATGGATTTGGGCGAGGGCGTGAAGGCCCTCACTGGCCAACAAGTGAGGATTTCGGCCCTCAGTTGGATCTAGGTGAGGGCTGACACCTTTGCTCGTGGCTGATGAGGGTGCAGCGGCTCTTACCTGTGGCTCACAAGGGCGCGGGGACTCTTATCCAAACTAGGCAAGGGTTGTTAGCCAAAAGGTAAAAAAAAAAAAGGGAAAAATAATAAAAAAATTATGAAAAATATTTATAAATTATAAATTTGTCCACGATCAACTATGCCACATTGGATCATTGGTGCCCACATCAGTAATTTCTAGTTTAGATTAGCCGGATAGACTAAATTAGTATAAATATGAAGAGATTTATGATTAAATTAATCCAATTAAAATATTTATGATCGAATTGGTATAAATATAATAAATTTATGATTTTATTGATATTTTTCCCCTCCACGAGGTGTGGCGTAGAATGGGAGTTTGTGCCATGAGCCAGATTCACATTTTTGACTTGACTCTTTTGTCTTATTATTTATTGGTACATCTTTTTGAATTTTCATTTTAAGATCAATAAAACTAAAACAAAACAGTAATAATGCGTCCATTCGCTAAAAATAAATGATTCAAAAATAATTTTTTAAATGATTATTTATTTTGTTTGAAATAATTAATCAATAAAAATTATTTTTCTTATCAATAATAATTTTGTCTTTTTTGTCCATTCATTTATGTAAATGAAATAAATGATAATTTTAAAGAAAATATTTTTCAAATAATTCGCTTTCCACAAATAAACGTGCCCTTTTTTTAGATCGACCAAGTGACTCATTTCTCCTGAGGCATCTATGCATCCATAAGACCATGCTTTGATTATGAGGAATTCTCAAAATGAGGACCATGTCAAATTTTATAGAGAAATAAATCACCGATAAAACTTAAGTGATTGATTTTTTAAATATGTGATACTTAAACAAGTGATAAAAAAATTTGTGGCACTTAAGTCGTATAAAAATTATGATACTCCTTCTATTCCTGTTGAAGTCATGATAGATCGGCGAGTAGAATCCCAACTAAGCTTCCTAGATTGTCATCATGTAGAGTGGAAGGGTTTTCTTCCTTTACTATTTTAGACCCAAACATAAAAATAAAAAAATAAAGAAGAAGAAGAAGCGAGACACCCAAACGAAGTTGCCCTTGGACTTGGTCTGTATAGGTTAATACCTGAATTTTAGTCAATGATCCAAATTTTCACTCTTATAAATGTACCAAAATAAACAAATAAGAATCACAAAAATAAAAATGAAAATAACAAAAAGTGATATGAAGAATGCATAATTCAGCCTCTTTTTTTTTTTAATGCAAATGAAAAGCCCGGCCTCATTTCTCTCGTATTATCTGTCGTGCTCTCTTGCACGACCGAGGAGAAGTCGACGGGCGTGAAAAGGAGAGGATGAGCTCAGGGGAGAACATTCTCTTATCTCTTTCTCGATAATCCTTGGCCGATTTTTTTCACTTTGATGGCCATCGATCATCGCTGAAAATGGATTGAATCTTCCGCAATTCAGCTTCGATTGCAGCCCAGTTCCCGATGGAGCTAAAGTCACGGCCATTCCAAGCCAGTTTCTTGGCTGGATCCCCTTCATTTCCTTGTACCACACCCAGGTAACCCTGGGGAAGGCATCGCGAGGATCTAGGGAGGGATCCCGTCTCCACCCCAAACTGGGGAGCATGGCCAGGAAGTCGTATTTTTTCGAGATTGATTCCCGATCTCTGCTACCTTAATTCATCGATAAAAGAAACTTGAAAGTTCAAACCTCACCAGAAGCTTCTCTACCGCTTCCTCGATCGCTGCCGAGCGCTGCATGACTCAGCCGACCCTATTTCATCATCGTCTTCATTTATCGTGCTCTGCTTCTCCTTCCTTTTCAGCTGAGAAGTCCGATGAGTCTCGTTCTCGACTGAAGTTTCACTACGGCCCGCATTCTCGTTGGCGAATGACCATGGTGCTCGGTTTTGAGATCCGGAAGCATGGACCATAGCCCAAACTCCAATTGATTTTGTGTTCGTAGACGTCCAAAGTTCGCTGTGGAAGATTGATGAGAAGTCTGATGTCTGGGGCAAACAACGTACGAAAGAGAAAAATTAATCATTTAGTTGATTGAAAAGAAAATAGATATAACAAAAAATAAGAAATAAAGAAAAAGAGATAATAGGCTGGGCTTGAGTTATTTTACTAGATTGGGTTTAAATTGATAGATTGGACTTGATCTGCTTTGATGGAGGCTTCTGGCCATTGATAGGTTGGGCTGAATTTACTTGAATTGACTTTAAATGACCTAGAATATGGACTTGGTATAAAAGCCCAATCGTGTCCTTGCCCAGTCTATTTCGCCAACCAATTTTCCAAATTTTTTATTTTCAGATTTTTTTATATACTATTTTATTATATTGTAGAAAATGGGGGCTCAGATCAGGCCCTTGGGCCCAGTTCAAATTTGCACGGAAGATTAATGAGTATATATATAGTTTAGGTTGTTAGATTTTAGTATTGGAATTAGTTTAGCTTCATTCGGTCAATATACATATAGTTTAGATATTAATGAGTACCTTTGGGGTGTGTTTGTTTCACGGAAAACGTAACGTTTTTGGAAAATGTTTTATGGAAAACCATTTTCTAGGAAAATGGTTTGTTTTCCTTTATTTGGTGATATGTAACTGAAAGTATTTTCTGATGTTTGGATTGCATTTGAAAAATGATCTAACAATTGACAACAATGTGCCTCTTACTTCCAAATTAATTTGTTGAGTCCATGTTACTTTATAAACGAATTTTTTTCGATCAATTTAGTAATTTAGAATTTGAACTTGCAAAATGAAAAGAAAACTTGAATTCATACATGTATTTTTTTTTTCCTGAAAATGGACATGATTTCCGGTTACAAGAGCAGGTCAAAATGATCTCATTAATCGCTTCAATACATTTGGCTCTCTTCATATGGATGTGCCTCTCGTGTGGCTCTTTGCAAGTTATCCTGAATTGCGCATGGACACCACAAAGGACCATACCCAAAATTTATGTCCCGTAGATAAGGAAATTGATCAATTCTCCATGGACACACATAACTATTGCTCCGCAACATCCCCACGGAGGGTCCTCATGAGTTTTTCTATTCTCCCATAGGATACTTTGATATCAGAGCTTGAAGCAAAGAGTTCAATGACGAGCTTAAGCTTATGGTAAGAGAAGCTCGGCTCTAAAGAGCTGAGAGTTGTGCAGCGCCAAGCCGTAACTTGCAATAGCAGTAAGAAGCACTAATATTGTCAAACACGAAGTTCATAATGCACTAGACGATCTTTCTTGCATCGCCCACAACTTGAAAGGACCTAGAACTTCAAATATTCCATACTCTTTGAAGACAACCTGTTTGAATGATAAAGATGTCCCATGCGGTACATGAGCTAAACATTTCATAGTTTAGTACTAATGTCTCTATCTTCCCATGACACATTAGGATAAATTGTGCCCCAAAAAGCTACTTGGATAGCTATTACAACAAGTAATCAAAGAACATTGTGCCACAAAAAGTGACTTGGATAGTTACTACAAGTTACCAAAGGTCCAATGTTCAGACAATATCAAGAACAAACATTCAAAGTCTGATGTTTAGCTACTTGAATAGCTACTACAAGTAACCAAAGAACAAGTCTAATGTTCAGAAAGTATCAAGAACAAACATTAAAAGTCAGATGCTTGTCAATATCCACTTTCTCTTCTATTTAAGAAATCTTCGAGCCATAACTTCTTCAGCTTAACACTCTTGACAACAAATGCTTTTGCAACTCTCTCCTTATCCACTAGATAATCAAAGGCATGTGCAAGGGTAGTTTCATCAAACCTTCAACCTCCATCACTTCTTTGTAGAGCTCAGCAACATCCAATTGATTTTGACTCATCTTTTTTATTGCATTAGCAACCTCTCCAATTTGCTCCGAGAGCATTGCAAACCTATCATCCTTGTTAGTGGCACGACTTTGCTTTCTATTAAGTCTTGAAGGATCTTCTATTCCTTTCGTAGTATTGTCATTACCATCATCTAGTTCAGTTGAGAAGTCCGAATTGCCAAAAGAAGGTAAGTCGATGTCTCCAAATTGTTTTGCAAAGCATCCTGTGGCCATGTCTTTTCCAACCACCAAAGCGAGTTCATCGTGCATCTTGATTTTCTCGTTCAAGTACTTCTCATGGGTAGGATGTGCCTACGAAAAATCACAAAAACACAAGTATATAAGTAGGTAGATTTGCCATTTATGATTGCAGTTACAATTTGCTTGTTATCTATCTCTCTTAATTTTTTTGTCTTTTTATATATAAAGAGCATATGATGCATAAGCAAACAAAATTATTGCAGCCTGAATATAACTGTAACATACCAAGGGACATAAACTTAACTCACAATTTTTGGATATCAAAAGCTAAGAGTATTAAGTTATATAGAAATCTAAAAAGCACATTACCGTTATTTCTCCATCATAAACTTCCTTCTGAACAACTGTGATCATCTTCAAGTTATGGTCCCACTAAAATCCACTCTTAACCTGCAATTTTTGGATGGTAGCCCAATTGTTTTTAATAGTTCTAAGATGATTGTCCACATGATCAGGCTCACATTCAGTCCTAAATTTCTCATTTATAGTTTGAGCAACTCGAACAAAGGAAGATGGTTTAAAGGTGGCTGAAGGTTTATTCCCTTTGGAAGCCTCATCAGGTAGTATATCTAAAAACATACGCTCCATAGGTCATGACCATTTGAAATACTTGGACTTCCCTTCTCTAGTCTTGCCCATTGCTACATTATCGGACATATTCCACATAAGAAATTGTGATAAACAAAGAATAACACAATAACAGACATCATTTGACTACTGAGACAAGGAAACATCACAGTGATATAGAGTATTAAATCAAGTTCACATTTACAAGAACTTCAATCACAAAGCATTCATGTCACGTAAAAAAACATCAGACATTTTCTAAGAAGATACAAATACTAAACATTCATTCTATGCCTATTATAGTCATCCCACATTAAACGTGCAATACTATCTCTTTTTGCTGCCCACTCTCTGTTTTCCTCCCTCTCCTCTCTTTGTGTTTGTTGATGTCTTCTTTCTTGATTATGATATTCGACATCTACATTTAGTTCTTGCATAAAGGGATCATAAGGGTCAACTCCCATAATGAAGTTATGTAAAATACAACATGCTAAGACCACATCAACTTGAGTATCAAAAGAACAAAAGGGTTCATCATTTAATACACGAAAACGCATTTTTAGGACCTCGAATGCCCTTTCTACTGTAGACCGTAAAGATGAATGGCGATGATTGAACAACTCTTTCTCATTCTCGGGTGAGTGGTCACTAAATTCCCTCCTATGATATCGAACTCCACAATATGGAGAAATTATTCCCGGTTGGATGCCCTATTCGACATCAGCAAGATAGTATTTACCTATCAATTTTATGTAAAGTTCAACAACATATTTCAAGAAAATATGATATAAATTTTATAGAAAATATGGAATAGTCTATATCTTCAGAAATTTTCATTCCTTGAGGCCTTGAAAGTGCATTTGTAAGAATACGAGAGTCATGGGCCGTGCCTTCCCAACCGGCCGACACATAAATGAATTTTAAATCATAAATAACAGTTGCAAGAGCATTTTGTGTTGTTTTTTCTTTTTGACCACGAAATTTTCCTTGAATCTCTAGGGGAATCAATGCACGGACATGGGTACCATTAAGAACTCCAATGCAATCCTAATGTACTCAATAAGTAAGTAAATGTAACAACATACTATCAAAATGAAGTTTGTGACACTTGTCATATTACATACCTTAAAGTAAGGATAAAATGTTCGACTCTTGGATATTGTTGAGGGTGTAGTGCCATCCGGTGGTCTTATAACATGTTTGTATAATTTTAGAATTGCTTGTAAGACAATTCTAAAGTATCGATGAATGGTCTTAGTGGACTATTGAATCTTGACCCTATTATTCTCAACATCACTTTATGCCATAAAATATGGCAAAATACTAGCAATTGCTTTTTAATCGACACATTTACTGTTTCATGTAAAAAATTATTTGACTTAAGGACTCTACACAATTCAAAGAAAACTTGTGGTCTCATACGTATTTGATTGACACAATTAGTATCTCCCAAATGTAAAATGCAATTAATGAATAACTCTCTCTCAAAATCTCTTTCCCCCCGTGGCGCTCTAGATATCTGACTACTAAAAGCTTCATTCTCTATTACTAACATACCGGCTGCCATTATTGATGCAACTACACTCATTATTGCTCAATTAACATCATTATTTTCCATCTACAAGCAATAATAAGAATTTTCTGAGCCTGTTATGATAGATGTTTTATCTTAAGGGTAAACCCAATAGCAAACATTAAATAAATAAATAAATAAATTGTTAAAAAGATTAAGAAGGCTAGTGCAGCAACATTAGCAATAACAGAATCAATTAGAAGAAGAATATTTCATATTACAAGTTTTGAAACATGTGTGCATGATGCACAAGATACTACTAGTTTTGATTTCACAAGAAATATGCTAAGATATTCATAATCTATTAAATAGATTGAAAAATCAGCAAGTGAAAAATCCCTGAAAGATAAACCTCAAGGGTATGCCTCTAAGGGAACTTCATTAATAAAATCAGGCATGCCAAATGCAGATATTCCAGAAACAAGAGTATCTTGGCCATTGCAATCATCACTTACTAGTATTTAGAACACAAGGGAATAAGATGTTAATGACATGCACTAAAACTAACGAGTGACACATGCTGTGAAGAAAGAATCTTTGTACCTTGCAAAACTTGCTTTGTCAATGGTCCAAGTGTCACATAAGCATTTGTAGCATAAGCTATATGCTGATATTCTTCTTTCTACACAATCAAAACAAGACTTAGAACTCACCAAGAGAGTTTGAACATTTGACTAACAGGTGTATATATCAAGGAAGCTCTTCTTACCAACACTCAATCCAATATCAACTATATCACCAGTTGCTCTAATTGCTCCTTCTTAAGATCAGAAACTGAAGAAGATACACAGCGAAAAGATAACATGAGAGAAAAATTAAAGCTGGAAGAAGGGACAATCACAAAAGGAATTTCACCAAAAAAAAAATCACAAAAGGAAGCTACAAACTCCTAGAGTGGCATTATCAAGTATGAAAAACAGGCCATTCAAAATAAATGGATAGCATCTCATAAGAGGAGATTTATCAGCATTAGAACAAAAGGAAAACCCATTTACAGAAACCTATTCGTTTGTAGCTGATTGCTGAAACTATTTGATTGATGAGTGAGAATGTACGTGTAACCCTGCAGAGTTGGACAACTTTCTCGGCCAAAATGCTTGAACTAATCTGGAAAACCAAACATTCTCTCGTTCTTGTACCTAATAGACTTGCTAAAAGATCAAATTGGAAAAAAGAGACAAATGTTTCTAATATTAGTTGACAACAAAGAAAATAAAACTTATGCTTTCAAGCACTCTTATTCCATGGAAGGTTACAATAGAACCAACAGATGTCTAACGAGACTCGAATATAGCTCAACTTCGATAGCTAACTTATTTATTGATTATACACTGCAAGTGTCAGCAGTCTCATTTATGAATCCAACATAAGAACATGGAAGATAACCATCAATTGATGGGCAAATTATCAGAAACTTGAGGGATGATCAGATCAGTCATTCTCAATCTTGAAACATTGATAGATACATTCAGGGAGAACAACAAGAGCAAGCATTGTCCAACACACAGGCCCATCCACTACAAATGCAGTATTCTCATGCTCATGGGAAAAAATGGCTTGCTCCTCCATTGAGGGTACAAATAACATAGCCGAACTAATCTGCTTGGGCATTTCACCAAACACTTTACGTGCATTCGATTAAATGGCACAAGGAAACAACAAGATAGTGAGAACCGCAGCCCAATCAATATGAGATCATCAAGACTGAATCGAAAGTTACTAATATAATCTCAGGCGTGACCGATGTTCATGCTAACAACAACAAAGCTCTCGGTTTCTCTTCCACATGTGTAATGGAAGAATGTACTGAACTTACACGCTCAATGAAAACTGAAAGCTCCAAGGCTCCAAGTTGTTGAAGGTTTTGAAGAATCTATTGGTTCATTCTTCAAAACCTGAGTCCACTGATGGAGCACACGGATTCGAAGCTCAAGCGCACGAGAACATCGCGATCTGAAGAGCACTAGATGTGGCAAGGTGAGCAATGGATTCCGGTGCCGATCAGCAGGGTAGAAGCTTCTGGAATACGCAGAGGATTGAGAGAGAGGCTTTGAGGGGCGTTTTACTTCAATTGCTTGAAGAAATGAACGGAAACGTGAATCAAACAACTGAAACGCAGAGAATCAACATCAACTCAACGATGTAAAGCATCGATAAAAAAAATTCTGAGATTATTCTCAAATCAGAGAGGAGAGAAAACCTAGAACTGTGTTGAGCGTCGTTGAAGAAGAGCCAGACCTTCAGTGATGAAGAAGAAGATCTAGACCTTCAATGGCGAAGAAGATGCGCGTCGTTGAAGAAGAGTTGAAGAAGAAAGACGAGCAAAAGAAGCGAAGGGAGAGAGCGGCATACGGAAAGGAAAAATGAAAGGTCAGAGGGAAAAAATGAAAAAGGAAAGTGCTTTCACCTTTTGAGGGAGAGGAATTCGTTTTCCTAAAATAAAACATAATATTTGTGTTGACCAGAAAGTGTTTTCCATTGACCAAATCTTTTTTAACGAACCAAACGGTTGAAAATCCGGAAAACACTTTCCGGTAAAATACTTTCAGTGAAACAAACACACCCTTGATTTAATTTAGGATTCGGACGATTAATCTTTTAGAAAAGAAGAGATTGAATCCAAACTAAGCTCATCGGGGTTACGATCCCAAGCTTTATAATAATGCCACGTTACTTTTTCTAAGTTGTGATTTGCTTGTTTTAGTTAAATGGTTAAGTTACACTTTAGGACCATAATAAACACAAAACATTGCATGGGCACTTACCAAACGACGATCTTAGATTCATAATTTGGTAAAAAGATTGCATGGATGCCTTAGCTAATAAATAATCAAATTTAGGTATTAAAAGTGCACTAATTAGGTAACTAATATAATCAAGTACTTAACCCTGGATTTTCGATTGCGTAGGGAGGAAATATTAGGTATATCTTATTTCCAACGTGGCAAATAAGAAGGACCTTGAGAACATGACATATGTCACATAGGGGCCTAGATTGTTAGGCTAACTCTTTTGTCTATTTTGTGCTCTCTCCTCACTGCACACTCTCTCTCTCTCTCTCTCTCTCTCTTTCTGCCTCCGTGCATGTTCCTTATCCTCTCTCTTCTCTTTCCCCACTTTCTCTCTCTCTCTCTCTCTCTCTCCCTCCCCCCCGGTCTCCCTCCCTTACCTCCCTTACCTCCCTGCATGCTCCCTCCCTCCTCTCTCCCCAGCACACTTTCTTTTCACCAGTGTAGACAAACAATCAACCACCTCGACCTCTACGACGACTGCCTCCTTCGGCATGTTCGAGAAGTTGCACGAGTGCTCGATTTGCCACAAGAGCTTCCCTACAGGCCAAGCTCTCGATGGGCACAAGCGGTGCCACTACAAGGCCCCCACTCTTGCCTTCTCGATCGGCGCCGGTAGCGTCTCGAGGGGTGTGGGGTCCACTCACACGTAAAGCTAGGGGCACTGCAAATTCGATATGAACATCTTGGCACTTTCCGAGTTCTTTCCCCAATTCGCAGTCTCTAGCAGCGTGGATGACGAGGTGGAGAACCCACACCCCTCCAAGAAGCCTCGATTCCCAACGCCGGTGAAGACTAAAGCGGCCTAAAATGGGTCGGCTCGAAATTGAAACCCACACAAAAAAATCGGCAATTGGAATCAAAACGGGAAATCAATTGAGTTTCAGGGTTCGTTTGTTTCGCGGAAAATGGGCCATTTCCGGAAAATATTTTCCTAGGAGTCATTTTCTAGGAAAATGACAATATTTTCTAGTGTTCGGCTAAAACTTAAAAATGTTTCAGAAAATATTTTCCGGTGTTCGGTAAGGAAAATATTTTCTAAGACTTCACCACTTAGGAATGCATCACTTACTGACCTATAAATCCATCAAATATGAACTTGCCTTTAAATCCAAGCAAACTTACTTCATATTTTTGTTTCCTCATTGTCGCCAAACGCTCTTCTACTCTAAAAAATGTTCGTATGGATTATTAAAAAAAATAAAAGAGAAAAGAAGCAAAGCATGTACAGCCCTCATGATAATCTTCCAGCTGAGTGGCTTGTTCTACCAATGTGTCTTTTGTGTTCCAATAAACAAAAGAAAAAAGAAGCAAAGCATGTAGAGCAATTTGCTTGAGCAATGTACAACTGTAGGGTAAAATAAATAAAGAAAAGGATAAGCAAGAGTGCAAAGCGTGAGCTTGAGGTCGACGAGCTCGAGGTTTTTCCTGGCAACGACTGACGACTAGCCAAGAAAGAAAAAGATGGGAAACAAAGAAAAGAAATAGAAAAAAAAGAAAAGTAATATAAAAGAAAAAGGAAATTAAAAATAATTCGAAGTAAAAAAGAAAAAGAAAATCAAAAAATAATTTGAACAAAAAAAGAAAAGAAGAAAAACAAAGGGAATGATAAAGTGAGGATTTGTAGATGTGTGAGATAAGAAAGATCAAGTGAGGAAAATGTTTTCCACTTACATTTTCCTTTAATTTAGAAGACTTTTTTTTCTTTTATGGAAAACATTTTCCCCAAGGAATTTATTTTCCGTGAAACGAACGCTAGAAAATCCGGAAAACATTTTCCCGGAAATTATTTTCCGCGAAACGAACGAAACCTCATATGAGAATAAAGATCAATTATTTTTGTTCGTCTCTTCTTGTTTGTTGGGTGATGCTAGAGTTCTTTTTGGGGAAGGGACAAAGGTTTACATAGCTTGAACTATGGTGAAGAGGGAGAGTCGGGCGAGAGAGCGTGTAGGGAGAGAGAAAAGAGAGGAGAGAGAGATTGTGTGTGTAGAGAGAGAGAGAGAGAGAGAGAAGAGTTAGCCCAACAATTTGGGCACATAAGTGACATGTGTCACATTCTTGAGGCCCTTCTTATTTGCCATGCTGTCAAATAAAATGTACCTAATATTTTCTCCTCATGTAGGAAGTAAGATATGCTCTCATATCTTACTCACTTTCTAACGAACCATAACAAATTAGTGGCAACTCCTCTTCACAAAGATATTTCTTAGAAATAATCAAAAGTAAAATGAAAGATCCCAAATCACGTGATTTAAAGGTTTGGGAGAATCTACACCAATTGAGGATCGTTGGCTCCCAACTTGACATTACCTCCAAATTTGTATAAATTGTTGTTAGGTGGGTCATGATAGTAAACAAGGCTATGGTAATCATTGTTGCGAAGCCCTGAATTGTCTCATAAGAGAAATGACAGATTTAAAACTAATGTCGAGTAAAAGGTTGATGGTCCTCAATTGGCATGGGTTCTTCCTAACATTTATCTCATGTGTCGTTGGATTTTTATTTCTTTTCAATTAACTCTATGAGAATTCTACATGAGTCATTACCAGCAGTTTACACCTTATTTTCATCAAATATAATAATAAGTACAAAAAAAAAAAGTAAAAGTAAAAAAAAAAAATTGAAAAATAGTAAATATCAAATAGGCCACAAAAATAAAGAAAGGAATGTATCAAAAAATTAATTAAAAATATATTTATTTTAAAAAAATACAATCGATTCGACTCAGCCCACTTGGGACGAGAATTAGTCTCGCTTGGGACTAGAACAGTCTCGCTCGAGCCTAACCCACGCATTAGGCCAATCCTTCTCATATTTCCCCAATTTTCTCTAGCCGATCTTCTATTTCTCAACCTAATTTCTTTTCTGTTTCCAATCCGGCCCTTCTTTCACTATTTTTTTCTCATACACATGGCTCAAAGAATATGCTAGCATTTCTAACCAAAACTGTCTCTGAAGCAAACAATAGTGACGGAGATATTGCATCACTGATGGAGGAACCAATCAAAAAAAGATTCTAGAAGGTCACTAAGCTGGCCAAGGTTTATTTCGAATGACAAAATTTTTTTGTTGAACAAGAAAGAAAAGAACTAGTTTTTGTCTGAATGCTAAGATTGAGAAAGGAAAGAGGCAAAGGGGAGATCAGAGACAAGCTTTTTCCAAGAGTTTGAGGAGGAAGGTCTGGAAATTCTGTCAAAGAAGTCAACTTGAGAATTCATTTCCAGTTTCATCACTCTGTTGGCCAGAAAACGCCATATGTCGATCACCGCATTTGTTCTTAGCTAAAGAAGAAAGAACGTCAATCAAGGTGGTTAGCCATTAGGAGGAAGGTGAAAGGAGACGAGAGATCGTGGAGAAGATAAGAGAATTTGGGGAAAATTTTTTATATTTTCATTGTATATTCTTGATGTACAGACCTTTGTAAATATAATATAGAAATGATACAGTAATGGCAATAGTATATTCTGTGAAATCAATTGAAATCAAAATCTAATCTCAATCTAAATTCCTAACTAATTTATGCTTGATCATAATTAAGCATGATTCTCGAACATATCTCCATGATCTGATGCATATCTTCCAACACTCCCCCTTAAGCTGGTGGCTAGTAGATGCCCAAGACGCCTAGCTTACTCAAAAAATATGCATGTTGTCTTTGACATAGAGGTTTGGTAAAAATATCTTGTCTCGATTATCCCTTCCTAATTTTTTTTTCGAGTGAAATGACAATTCACTTCTATATGCTTCATTCTTTAATGCAGTATGGGATTCGTTGCAAGTTTGAGTGCCGCATCGTTGTCACAAAACAACTTTGTCGGACCCTTTAAATTTATTCTAAGGTCCCAAAGTAATTCCCGTATCCATACAATCTCACACGCAGTCTTTGCCATGGCTCGATATTCTGATTTAGCTGAAGATAAGGATACGATTGTCTGCTTCTTGGTCTTCCATGAAAGTAAAGATTCTCCAAGTTTAATGCAAAAACCTATAATTGATCTTTGGCTCATAAGACAAGTTGCATAATCTGCATCACAATATGCCGTCATTTCCATATTGCATTTTCTAGATAAGAGAATCCCGAATCCTGGACACTTCTTCAAGTACTTCACGACCTTTAAAGCAGCATTCATGTGGGACAATTTCAAACTGTGCATAAATTGACTAAGTGTTTGCACTACATATGATATATCAGGTCTGGTCATAGTCAAGTATATGAGTTTCCCAACGAGCTTCTGATAACTTGAAGGATCATTGAGAATGGGATCATGATCCTTAGATATTCCAACATCATAATCTTTTGTGGTCAATTTTATGTTTTGTTTAATTGGAATAATTGATGGTTTGCATCTCGATAAACCTGCCTTTGATATAATTTCTAGCACAAACTTCCGCTGACTAAGAGAAATCCCTCGATTAGATCGAGCAATCTCGATTCCAAAGAAGTATTTTGGTGCTCCTAGATCTTTAATATGGAAAGTAAAATGCAGGTACTCCGTGAAGCTTTCTATAGCACTTTTATCATTGCCCATGATAAGAATATTGTCAACATATATCATCAATTAAATAGATGACATACCTTTGGTCTATGTGAATAAGGCGTAATCATATATGGATTGTTTGAATCCTGCAGAGGTGAGAGCATCGACAAATTTGGTGTACCATTGCTGGAAGCTTACTTAAGACCATAGAGGGATTTATGGAGACGGCATACTCTATTCTCCTGTCTTTGTAAACCCTGAGGATTATCCATATAGACTCATCTAAATCTCCATGTAGAAAAGCATTATGCACGTCCATTTTATCTAATGGCCAATCCTGAATGGCTGCAACGGATAGAAAAGATCTTACAATTACATCCTTAGTGATTGGGGAGAAAGTTCCGTGGTAATCGAAACCTTCCCGTTGAGTAAATCCTTTGGCCACTAATCGAGCTTTGTAACGCTCAACTAAGCCATCAGCCCGATATTTAACACTCTCAACTCTTAGTCACGGCCCAACAGGCACAACATAGATTAAGTAGTAATCACGGCCCCACCAAGCAATTTTCTAGATTTAGTGGTAATCACGGCCCCACCGAGCAATTATCTAGATTTGGTGGGAATCATGGCTCCACCGAACAATTTTCTAGATTTTTGTGGTAATCACGGCCCATCGAGCAATTTTTTAGACAATTACCAAAGTTGTTAATTTTTGAATAATTACCCACAATCACTACTCACACTCAAATTGCACAATCTGGTACTCAATTAAATAAACAAAAAGCACCACTATAATCAACACGAAATTCCAGTTACCGGCTATCCTGGTCTAATTTTCGAAAAATAAATAAATAAATAAATAAATAATTACAGAAATTAATAAATGAATGCAATAAATAGACTTAGGCCGAGAAAAGCCTAATCGGAAGCCGAGACGAGCCCGGAAAATTACCGAATCACTCTAGTTAAATACTAAAACTTGTCTAGACTCTAATTGCATTAACTATCCACGTAACATGCATCAGTAAATAATTAAATTCACTAATCTAATCTAACTAACCACCTAATCCATGCTTAATCTAAAATAATCAACCCTTGAATGTCATTTACCTACTAAGCGATGATTAGTGAGTTAAACTCAGTTTAAATCGACGGGGATGCGTCGGGGCTCGACCTCCTCCAAAGCAACGACATCAACGGAACACGGATCGGGCCCGAAAAATGGCCCACAAAGCTCACGCTTTTCTACTTAGGTTCCTCGACTAAAGGGTTGCTTCGAGTGGCTGATTCGGTGAGGATAACACGGTTGGGCTTGCTGTTTCAAGTGAGTTGCTTCGGTGAGACAAAAAAGCAGCAAGGGAGGAGGAATTGTGGGGGAAGCTCGGGTCTTTGACCGAGCAATGAAGAGCAGAAAAATTGAAAGAAAAGATGGGATGATGGAGGGGAACCAAATGAAAGAAAAGGAGAAAAAGGGGATGGGATGCATTGGTCATGAGGGGAAGAGGATAAGGGATAAGATGGCTCAAAGAAAAATCAAAGATGAGGAGAGGAAGAAGGTGAGACACGTCAGGCTATCGGTGGGGGGGAGGGGGAAGGGGTTCGTGCGCGTGAGAGAGAGAGACTGTCACGCCCCGAACCCCAAGCGCGCGTAAATCCCACTGCGGTCGATCAAATGCGACGTTCCCAGATTACGTCGCCGACCCATTCATTTATTTACGCATGCGGAAGCGAAACAAATCCCCTGACAACATTTAACTTGGGATAGAAAAGCAGGAAGCAAAACCACAACATATTACTTTCATAATTCAACAGAATTACAAATAGAGGTCTACGGCCAAAAGTCTACTAAAGATCGGCTCTTAAAAAGGAATTGTCCTACGACCTACAAGTCGGACACGTTCTCCAATCTTATGACTTCACCTCCGCAACTCCTCAAGGCCAACCAAAGCTATCGCCGCTCCGTCCATCGGGGACCTGAAATTTTAATCCCCAAACCGGGATGAGACAATGTCTCAGCAAGTTCAACCCCCTAAACCCCTATTAGAAATAAAATACGCCCCGGGTGGCCTAGCCACATCACACATAAGACTTACCTCGCATTAGCCTTCATCTGCAGGTTAACACAATTTATATAATTCAACCACGTGCAATTTTAGTAACTCAACAACGAAGGCACAATCACATCATTATCACAATTCAACCACTTGGATCGTCTCGGCGATCCATCGACTCGGCCGATTACATGTCATTCTAACAATTCAATTACCGCTACCCATCTCGACCTGATAGGAAGATTTAATAACCAGTGGCAATCACGGCCCCACTCGGCACGACCTGTAATCAGGTGGTAATTCACGGCCTCATCAGGCACGACCTCTAATAGGTGGTATTCACGGCCTCATCAGGCACGACCTTTAATAGGTGGTATTCACGGCCTCATCAGGCACGACCTCTAATAGGTGGTATTCACGGCCTCATCAGGCACGACCTCTAATAGGTGGTTCATCACGGCCTCACTGGGCATGACCTCTAATAGGTGGTTCATCACGGCCTCACTTCAGCACGACCTCTAATAGGTGGTTAATCACGGCCAATCTCCCATCAATTTCGACACTTGGGACTTTATAAAAAGAATCCTCATTCATCACAATCACACTCAATTTGCCACAATCAATCATCAAATTCAAATTCTAAATACACAAAGCGGCGATCGGCACGAAATTCGAGAGAATAAGGTCCCGACGAAATTTTCGGAATTTATTAAATAATTAAATTTATTCCGTAAATTAATATAATAATAATATCCATATTTTTCACGATCCACACTCAATTTATAATATCCAATCATCAATTTCAAAATCCGACTACATAGCAACGACAAAGACGAAATTCGAGAATTTAGGGTCTCGACAAAATTTTCGAAATTTAATAAATAATTTAATTTATTCCGAAAATAATTAAATAATAATATTTTAATAATTTCGAATATTAAAATATTATTTAATTATTCAATAATTTTGAAATGTTTAAATAAATCAAAAGTAAATTCCTTTATGTCACATCAATGTTTATGTTAATGTAAACATTCACTTAACCTTAATTTAATCACACTTTAAGTTAATCAAGCACATTAATATAATCTACACTTAAATAAATTAAACTAACCACCTAATCACACTTAACATAAACTAAACACACCTAAAGCATCATTAACCCTCTAAGCGAGGTTTAGTGAGTTAAACTCACCGGATTAGCGAGCCGAGCGGATCAAAACGACAAGGACGACGCGAGGATCGACTTTCCTCAAAGCGGGCCGAGCATTCGGGCTCGGGAAGGCAGCCAAAACGGGCCAAAACCAAGCTGCATACCCATTTTCTTGTTCACTGGTTTGGGGTCGACGAAGGGGGAGACGGCGGCGGTTCGGGCGCGGAACCGGCGGAGAAGAGGGGCGGTAGCTCGGGCGGTGGCTGGTGGCGACGAACGGCGGCTCTTCGGCGGCTGATCCGCGGCCTTGGCTGGCTGAACAGCCTCCTAGGGGCGAAGACAAGCGAGGACGACGGCGGAGCGGCGAGTCGGTGCACGGGCGAGCGAGCGGCGGCAGCGAACGGCGACCGCGACGGCGGGGAGCTCCGGCTGGCGGCGTCGAGCGGCGGAGGGGCGGCCGGTCGGGCGGATGCTGGTTCGGTCGAGCTCTCCCCCCTCCCTCTCCTTTCTCTCTCCTCCAAAGGTTGAAGATGATGGGTGACATCCCACCTTTTGAAAAACCAATCACCACTTGCCACTTGTCAAGCTCTCATTCGCTTGGCTTCAATCAGCATGACATCACGTGCATGATGTCATCTTCCACTATCTCCTCCCCCACAACATTATTCAATGGTTGCATTCCATTTTCCGCCGGGGTCCAAATCCTTGTACATTTAATTCTTCAATTCCATTCAATCCACTTCCAATTGAGCCAAATTGAAATCCATAAAAATAAATTCAATGTCACCACACTTCAATTCACATCTTCACTTGACTATATAATCACTTTAAGTCCCAAAAGTACGACCAAAAGCGGGCCTACTAATTTCTCGAGCCAAATTAGCCATTCTCTGATTTAATTTCTGAAAAATTCTGATTACATGAAAAATCTTCCAAAGATGATTTAATGATCCTGAAATGATTTGTGACACACCCAGACTTCCAATTTCTGAATTCGATCTCAATTCCACGGTAAATTTCACTTTGGCACGATACTAGTGCGGCCCAACCTACCGGGTAGCCTTTAGAAATTTTCATGCATTTGACATGTGATTGATCATCTCAAGCCACAATGTACATCTTTGAAACATTGGCGACTTTCGGTTGTCGAGGTAAATCTCAAGGTTTCAAATACGAACACAGGGTACCCAATCGATAGAAAAGTCGGTCCAGTGTCGATCGACAAGAATTGTGCAATCTGGTGGAATCACCCATACCTGATCACATGCCTCTGTCGAGTTGACCTATCTCCGATCTCTAATCGATTTTAATCGTGCCGTAATGACCCTTGCAGATTAGCTCGGTTGAAAGGTCACTTCCTGGTCAAATTCTCGAGTCTGATGCATTAGAAACTCTTAACAACTTCACCCGATAGACTAGTTTTCACATGAGTGGCCGACTCAAGGAAAGGAACTATATGCGTGCCAACGAAATGTCCGTCTTAATTTATTGAAAATAGAATCGGAAAATCGTGATGTCACAGAGACGGTCGGATAGGGGCATGCAAGTGGGACCAAAGGGGGGTGTTTTGAAATTAAAACAATTCTTAAACAAAGTCTTATGAATCATTAATTTCAACTACCACCCGTGGCGGTGTCTTCGCTGGATAAAGCCTCGTTGATCCTTGCCCTCAAGGTGAGGGGTTTGAAACCCAGTGGAGGCGCTTGGTGCCTTAACCGCTTGCACGGGGTGGTGGTTCCCTTGTGTAGCCCCAGGGTTTGCCCGCCGACTACCGGCTGTACGGAATTCCTTGGGTCATAAAAAAAAAAATCCTTAATTTCAACTCAACTTCAAACAACTTTGTAATTGGTCATCCTATGACCAATTTCTTCACAAACTTGTACAATTTGAAGTCTAATTGCGGATCGAAATAAAATAGTCCCTCAAACCTCCGAATTTCCCCCAATTCCGAATTCTACTTCATTTTTCTCATAATCCGATTTTCTGAACAAACTTCTCCGATTGAGGTCCGATTTGTTGCGGAAAAAGCCCACGAAATTCCTTGTCACTAATCCACTCACACCAGATGCCTCACTAATCCACTCACACCAGATGCCAAAAATCCCTTCAAATTGGCCAATTTGAAATTCCGTTCGTTTTCCGAATTGTCCGAATCGATTTTCCGTAAAAATCCCAAACTCGCCAAAAATTCCTCAAAAGGTGAGTCAATGTTCCTAAAATAAGTCATGACATGATAGAACTTTTAATTTCCGAAATCGAGTTCAGATTTATGGTTAATTTCACTCTAGCGTGTTTTTGCGTGATCTAGGTTATCGGGTAGTTTTTAGAAATTTTTAGTGCAAATAACCCGTGGTCGATTTTCTTCAACCACAATGAACTCACTTGTCACATTAGTGACTTTCGATTGTCGTGAAAATCTCAAGAATTTCAAATACGGACACAGGGTACCAAAAATATAGAAAAATCAGTCTAATGTCGGTCGATGAGAATTTTCTAATTTAGTGGAGTCACTCACGTTTAGCCACACATCTCAGTCAAATCGACCTATCTTTGATCTCTAATCGATTTTTAATTGTGATGTAATAGCCTCTAAAAATGAGCACGGTCGAGTAGTCGATTTCTGATCGAATTCTCAAGTCTATTGCATTAAAATTCCTTAATGAATTCCCTAGATAGTCTAGTTATCTCGTGAGTGGCCATCTCAGAGAAAAACACTATAGGCGCGTTGATGAAAGGCCCAACTTATCTAATCGAAATCAAAACCTGAAATTCATGATGTTACAAGGCATACAATTGATGAGATTTAAGCCGTAGTAATAACACATTGCCCCAATAATTTTCCGGAATAGACGCTTGAAACTTCAACGCAAGTGCAACTTCCAGAATGTGGCGATATTTATGCTCCACTACCCAATTTTGTTGTGGGGTGTATACATATGAACTCTCATGGAGAATCCCATGAGAAAAAAAAAAGAAATTGCAATCATTGTTAAAGAATTCTCTCCCATTGTTTGTCAGGATTCACTGAATAGACTCTCCAAATTGATTCTTGGACAAAGTGATAAAAGTTTTCAAATGTGAGAAAACTTGTCCTTTTGACTACATCAGGAAAACCCAAGTGGCACAAGAATAGTCGTCCACAATTGTTAAAAAATAACATGAACCATCATGATATAATGTATGATAAGGGCCCTAAACATTCACATGAATCAAGGAAAAAACGTTTTTTGCACGGTTTTTGCTGGAAGGGAAGAGAATACGTGACTGTTTTGCAAGAGAGCATATATGACATTTACAGGAAGGGAATGAAACACTATGACCCAATCTTGGATTCATAAGATATTCTTTATCATTAGTAGTTGTGTCACACAATGACATTTTATTGGAGAAAATGAACGACTAATTAAGATTACTTGGAAAAATGGTCCAAAAAAGAGCCCTTTAGAAAGAATACCCAAGCCTATCATTTTGCAGTCGAAAAGGCCTAAAAGAAGCAAGTGTCAGAATCGAATAATACACAACAAAAATTTTCTTTGCAGACTTTGGATATAGAGATAAGATTAAATCGAAACTCTTGGACATAAATGACATTTTGGAGTGTGATTTGGAAGCTAAGCTTGACTGTTCCGGTAATTGTAACATGAGTAACATTCCCATTAGGTAATTGCATAGAAATAGGAAAATCCAAGTTCTTATGCATATCTGAAAATAATGCATTCTCACAAAGAATATGATCACTTGCTCTAGAATCAATTACTGAAGCTTTCCTTGAGATAGTATTAATCAAACATCGAGAGATACCTTCCCTCCCTTGTTTGAAGTGTCCAATTTCTGCAATGCCTGCATAAGCTGTTGGTACTGTTCATACGTTATGGACCGATCAACATTAGGACCACTAACTTGATATGCCGCAGAAAATTCCTTCATTTTCCCTTTTTCTCCGAGCTTACCATGCAATTTCCAATAATTATCTATTGTATGGTGTGGACGTTTGCAAAATTCACAATATAATTTAGCTTTCCCTCTTGAATTTTGATTAAAATTTTTCGTAGATGTTGAAAAATTTGACCGTCGGATCCCTTTCCTATCGAATCATCTCCACCGTCCAATCCTATTAAGTGGATGGACCCCTTTGAGCCGTCCGATCGACGCGAGCAATCTGGACCGCCCATCCCTTCTCTTTTAAAGGAACGCACGTCCACAACCCCAAACCCTAGCGCCTCTTGCTGTGATTCTTTCTCGTGCGCTAGGGTTTTTGGCCTTGAGTCTCGCTGCTCGCCGCGACTTGCGAGCCCGAAACTGCCGCCTCCTTTCGTCGGCTTCAACGATGCGAGCCACTGGCTCTCTTCCTGGACAGCCAATTGAAAAATCCGTCCAAGGGGTGGCATCGGTTCCATGGCCAATATCTATGAACAAAAAGTTAGGTACGATTCGTTCAAAAATTAACAAAAATCGCGTCACCTTTTCCCTTTCTTTCATGGATCGATACTGTGTGAACGTCTCCTCTGGTCCCTCGAGCTTTTCTTCCGCAACTTCGAGGTCATTCCACAGGGATGATAGCTTGTTGTAACAGGCCGTGACTGTCATGTTTCCCTACTTGAGTTCATTGAGTTTTTGCATAAGAGAAAAAATTCGTGCTCGGTCTAACTTGCCATACATCTGCTTGATGTTTTCCCACATGTTCTTCGAGTCCTCCGTCAGTGGAAGACCAGCCTCGACATCTAGGGATATGCAGTTGCCGATCCACATCCAAATGAGCTGATTGTACTTTCTCCAATGTTTGGGCTAGTCGATCGTCAAAGGGAATCGGAACAATTCCGTCGAGGAACCCATCCTTGTCCTTCGTCACCAAGGCACGCCGAAAGTCTCAGGACCACTTGGAGTAGTTCTCTGGCCCAGTTAATTACAGGTTGATTAGTCACAACTCAGGACTATTGGCCGTCGAAACATACAAGGGGTCACTAGGCTTTGGTCAGCCGGTGACGGCTGTGATTGGAAACGGCAAGATATCGGGCGCGAAATTCAGGTAGGGATTTGTTCTTGAACCCGATTCACTTGACCCGAATTGGTAACCCGCATTAAAAAAATCCTGGGTAGGGATTTGTTCCCATACTCGGTTCACCTAACTCGCTCGTCTGCTCGAATCCGGTGGTTAGGCTTGCCCCACTCGCGGTTGGTGGGCTCCCATTGGTTTGGACGTGGCTCTGGTGGCCCACATAACCAGGTGATGATGAACTTGGGTTTGGCCCAAGGTACCATGGGTAAGGTACCCATTGGTAAGGTTGACCCGCAATGGATTGTCCCAGATTAAACTGAGCCTGTGTGAGCTGCCATTGAACGGGATGGGCCTGGAGCGGTTGTTGTTGTATTGCTGCAGGAGGATTTTGAATCTGCAAGAGTTGTGAGGGAATTTCTCTAGCAGACTAGTTGTCGGCAGCAGAAGGGTTGTCTTGCAGAGTGGTCATTGTAGGTAAAAAAAGACTTCTCTTATCTTCTTCCTTGAAGACCGATTCCTATACTAGATGGTAAATCTGTTTTGTAGGTCAAAATTCCTCTGGTGGGCAATTGGAAAGCTAGGTCAGAAGCCTGGCGGCTTTGATACCATGAAAGGAGACGAGAGATCGTGGAGAAGATAAGAGAATTTGGGGAAAATTTGTATATTTTCATTGTATTTTCTTGATGTACAGACCTCTTTAAATATAATATAAAAATGATACAGTAATGGCAATAGTATATTCTGTGAAATCAAATGTAATCAAAATCTAATCTCAATCTAAATTCCTAACTAATTTATGCACGATCATAATCAAGCATGATTCTCAAGCATATCTCTAGGATCTGATGCATATCTTCCAACATAAGGAAACCGACAACTTCTCCAAGCTCAGTTGGCTAGATTTCGGCAAGCTTGCTTCGCTTCAGTAACCAAGTAGACACTCTTATTCAACTCTGATTTTATTATTTCTTTGAAATCAGTAAGAACGAGTTTAATTGGTAGATTCATGGCTTGATCATGTGAAACTGGAGTTACTTTTTGATAGATAATATTGATTTAGGTCTCTTTGTTTCTTATTTAGATTGAGAGATGCATAGAAATTAAATACAGGAATCATGTTTTATGTCGCACACCATATGTTTGACAATATACTTTAGAAGCATGTTAAAACCGATGGCATACATTCAGCAATAGGATTTTGTTTTGATCTAAGTTTGATTCATTTTCACTCTAATGATTGATTAAACTAAAGATGATGCCAAGTTTTGCTTCGTTTTTTATGTCATGTTTCGCACATTATCTAGTCGGTCATGGACGAATGCCCCCTCCCTGAAAAATCCATTCCTCTTGCAAGAGAAGCTCGTAGTTAGAGCCATCGTAATTAGTCTCACATTTCACCATTCTCATATACATATACATGTTTTCGAGATGTATTTTTTTCGATAAGTTTAACATTGTCGGAGGTGGTTCGGTGACAGTCGAAACCAGTGGTCGGATTGTGGCTGACGGTAAAGTGTTAAAAGTCGGGAAGTGTTGGCCGGCATGCATCGACGATTGGAGATAGTGGTCAACGTTGCCTGGTGAGCTCACTGGTGGGAAGCCCTCAATGCAAGTCTAAATGATAGAGAAGATAAAGCCGAGGAAAAAGACACAATGAAAAAGAGAAAGAAAAAAATGAAAATAGAAAAATAGGGCAATAATAAAAAAATATATATAGAAAAAGAAAGTATAAAAAGAAATGGGTATATTGAAGTTCGGCTCAAGTCCGCTTATTAAAGCTGAATTGGGTTATGGTCTAGATCTTGATTGGAAGTTGGGCTAGAGAGCCAATCCGGGCCGAATATTATGGATTAGAATTTTTGGGTTAGACTAAAGAGACGGACTAAAGATTGGGTTAGGCAATGTAGCTAAATAGTAACAAATTTAGGCATAGGTTGAGATTAAGTTGGATTCGGATTCAAATTGGATTGTGAGCTGACTGTACAAAATTGGGTAGATTCATAGGCCGAGTTGATATATTCGGATTAGACCTTAGGGTCGACCCAAATTCAAACTCCACCTAGATCATTAGGGTTTGAGTCAGACCAATAATCGGGTCACATTTCCTAACCTGATTCGGAGTCCATTTTCCAAATTTGAAAATAATAAAATAATAAAATAATAAAATGTTCAATAATAATAATAATAATAATAATAATTCAAAAAAAACTAGAAAAGGTTTAGAAATTAATTTCTAACCTTTTTTTTTTATAGATTTTATTGTTAATTCTAGAATAGAAAGAATTGGGAACTCGGGTCAGGCCCTTAGGCCCTTTTTGAATATGGGGACTGCAATTGGATGTTTGGTCCACAGAAGGCTTTATTACATCAAGTTTTTTCCTCAAAACAAAATCAAACGAAATCTAATCTTTCAAAGTCTTATTAAGCCCAAGACTCACCAGTCCCATTATAACCAAAGCCCAAATCTATCAAGCCAGATTAAACACAAGTCTCACCAAAACTAAGCTAAGCTCGTCTTATTGTCTCTTTCGTTTACATCATTTTCCTTTTCATCCACCTTTATTCATTTTATCGGATGTCTCTATTACTTCTTCTTCTTTCTTTTCGTTTTTAATTTTCCCTTGTAAGCTCAGTTCAACACCATAAACACACAGATGCCATATTAAACATCTTTATTATTATTTATTTATTTGTTGATTTGCATATAATCTATTTATTTATTTATTTTTTTGTCATTATCTTTCTATTTTTCATTTTTGTGTTTTTACAAAAAAAAAAAAAATGAAAACTTGAATTGTCAACTAAAACTCAAGTTCAACAATCATTCATTGAATTTTATTTCACTTTGTGGATGAGATTTTTAGATGGAAAGTAGTTTTAGATTTTTCTTATTATACAGAGGGATAAGCGGGACCACTAGCTAATTGACCCTACAGGGCCCGTTCTTACTATAGAGAAAAGTCTGTCGCAATTCTTGAACAATGAATTATGAGGCCACAGTTGAATGATACTAAGATATTTACAGTCAAGTCGTATGCAGAGAGGTAAATAAAGAAATTTTTCCATATGGCAAAATCACAGACCTTGAATTAACCAACAACATTTTCCCATATGCCACGAGAATACAGACTAATAATGGTGGGCTCATGTCATCAAGAACGAACCAACTTTAAACCCACTAAAGAAGACAGGATAGGCCACATATTCACCAACATCCCATAAAACGCTAGGACTCCACTTAATTAGGGCACTTAGCGATTCCCTCTTGACTTTTTGACATCAACTTATCATAAGAAATTACGACTAATTATCAGACATATACCAAAATGTATTCTGCTGCGAGAAATCACGCATATTCTTATTTCTAATAAAGTAAAGGCAAGTCGTCATATGAGATTAATTCTATGATGAATGAACAAATTTGTGCGGGCGAATTTTTGGTTGCTATTTGATTCGACTCACCATCATGTGCAGGCAATCATTTTCTGGTCCACAAATTCAAGTTCAAGCTTACATCTAGCCTGATTTATGAGATTAACGGGTTTTGAAAGAAAAAAAATTAAAGAATAGATCATAATATATTGCTCAATTTATTGAAAAACTTTTGTCTCCCAAAAAATATTTGTAAATATTAAATAAATCGGTTGGTCAAATCAAGTGGTAAAAATAAATTAAATTTGCAAGAGAAAAGTGTTAGAAAAGTCCTAAATCTATATGTATTAGTGCTAATTTAGTCTTAAAATTTTTATTGGTACCAATTTAGTTCTAAACATTTTGACTTAGTACCAATCCAATCATTTCAGCTAATTTTGGTTAGATGTAAATGTCAATTGGCCTTCGTGACATGGCCTATGTCAACATGGACAAATTTCAATAATATTTTACAATATTTTTTATTCTTTCTTTTCTTTTCCGTTTTTGCTTTTTTTTCCCCTTCCTCTTCCTCTAGCTATCCATTAGATCTAGGCGACCAACCAGAGGCGAGGGACCTTGTCGATCATTGGCAAGACTTGACCTCACCAACCTAGTGTGAGGTTGCCCTCACGGTCTCTGACAAGGGCTCAAGCCTTGCTAGGGGTTGAGCAAGCCTCACCAAAGGTTGGTAAGGTCCCTCACCCCTAAACCTTGGTGACTAGTTGGAGGAAGAAGAAAATAAAGGAAACAAAAAGGATAAAAATAAAAAAATAAAATAAAAAATTCTACAAAATATTAACATATGATCAAAAGTTGTTAATGTTAATATCGGTTATGTCACGTAAGTTGTTCAACGTCCATGTCAACAATATTAAACCAAAATTAGCTAGAAGAATTGAATTGGCACTGAGTTAAAAGATTTGGAACTGAATTGGTATTATGTCAAAATGTTTAAGACTAAATTAATACAAATATAATAGCTCTAGGATTTTTCAGACGCTTTTTTTCCAAGTCCATAGGCTTTTTGGAAAATTCATAGGATCCTGAAAGGAAAAAAATTGCTAAGAACCAACAGGTCGTTTGACCCAAGCTGTCTAGCGGTGGTAATAGGCTAATAGCGTTGGACCTAAGCATGTCCTTAAACTGCTTCTATTCTTGAAGTCAACTCAACAATAAAATTGGATTGGGTAATGATAATCGCGGGGTTCGGATTTTTCCAAGTCCATAGGCTTTTGGAAAATTGATAGGACCATGAAAGGAAAAAAATTGCTAAGAACCAACATGTCGTTCGACCCAAGCTGTCTAGCGGTGGTAATAGGCTAATAGCGTCGCTTCAAAAGTAATTTTCAATTGTGCTCACGTTGATGTAATTTCAAAAAGTAAGTTTATTTATTTACGGGCCCAAATACTATTCATAAACGGCAAAAGTCGCCTTGCAATCTCAGATTATGCATGCTCGTTCGTGCATCGCGAGAGGGTGGGCGATCAACTCGCCGCTTTTGCTTTGTCAGTAATTCCAGAACGGCGGCGTCGCTCTCCTCCCACGCGGCCTCTTCTTTTGGGGAAAGCGCCGAATCATCTTTCGGATTGATGCCCGAAATGGCGTCGTCGCGGTCCCATACGGTGGCACCTTCTTTTGGGAAAGCGCTGAATCCTCTTACCGAAAAAGAAAAGGAGGGAGGAGAGAGAAAAAGAAAAGATACCGAGAAGAAGGTGAGGGCGGAGCAAGGCGGAGCCGCCGTCCCACTTACATGCGCCGAGGCCGGGGTTGGGGCTAGGGCAAGGGATCCGAAAAGGCGAATGGATCAAGGGATGTGGACAGCGACCTGACGTTTAAAAGGCTTTAGGGTCGCTCGGCCTTTTGCTCAAAGTCTGATTCCATTCATACTCGAATGGTTTTAAGGTGTATTTTATGACATAAACAGCACATTAAACGCGACTTCCAAACCTAAATATGTTTAGGCCCTGATTTGTAATTATGGTCGATCCCATCATGAAATTGAAATCATCAAAGAGGATGGGGTCAAGCATCAAGAGTAGAGCTTAGAAAAGATAAATACGAACACAAAAGGATAACAAAATGAAATCTTAAGAAGAAACAAAGATCAAGAGGAGAGCTTAGTCTATGTTTATCCCTTTCACTAGCGAGGGCAGCCGTTGCTAGTGTCGGGGCAAGAGTGAGGGTGGCTGGCCGTTGCTAGTCCATTGGTAAGGGGTTGCTTGCCCTTGTTTGGGCAATGGTGGCGAGGGCTTACCGCCCTTATGTAGTCTCAAACCTCTCGACATTTTCTTATGAAAAATTTAAGAGGAAGGGAAGTTAGCCCTTTCCAAAAGTTAGGGCATTCCATAGGCTTAGAAGGCCTTATATTAGTAAATTTACAGATCACCTATTAAAGAGGATTGTTGGCAGCGAGATTTAAATTTAGACATGGTGTATGTAGAGTTCAAATCTCACTAGCTGAGTTAACCTACTTTGACCTCTCGATATTTCTCTCTCCCTCTATCTATTTTATCTTTACTTTCCCTTAGTATTTCAATGTTTCTATTTTTTATGTGGCATTCTATGGTCCCACAAAAACTGATGAATCTACAAAAAGAATCACTTCCATCCGAAACTAATGTCAATTCTGGAATGACTTAGGGTGCGCATGATAAAATTTCTACTTTTCTATTTGTCTGTTTTTCCGTTTTAACGGGTTTGGAGCAATGTAAAACCGCCAGAATGCGATTTGATTTTTATTTTTGAGCATTTCTATTTTAGAAATAGATTTGAAGAAGAAGTGAGAAGCTAAAATTTTTAACTTCTCAATTTCTAAAATAGAAATTTTATCAATTTCTATTATAGAAATTTTGTCGTGCGCATCTTTAAGTAACGGATCAAAACAAAATTTTAGAAACCAAATGAACGAAGAAAAGGTTTGATACTAAAGTGATCGATGGACACAAGTTTTAATCATTCATCGTCATAATCAAAAACAAAAAAAAGAAAAGAAAAGAAAAAAAAACTGAAGGAGAGGAAATTCTCTCTTCCTTTGCCTTTCCCAAATTTTCAATTCTAGGTCATTTTTACCAGCTCGAAAATTGACAATCAACTTTTTTCTTTTTTTTTTTACTATTTTTATTGTTTACCGTGGGCTAGAAGGAGCATAAGTATCATCGTCATCGTCTTCTTTCTCCCCTGTCGATATATTCTTTCTGGAGGGCGTGACGAAGCACCGAATCAATGGACACCCCAACCCCGACGTTTCATCTCTCCCACCGATAGAAAAAGCGAAAAGCCCTTCCTCTCTCCCCCCGAAAGTGACCATTCGCGGAAACCCAACCCCCCAACACGACGTCGTCTCCCTCGCAACCCTATCAGGTACGATTCTTTCCTTCTCTCTTTCTGGGTTCCTTGCGCTAGGCTTTCCGATCGATGCTTGATTGGCGCGATGTTGGGTCCGGCGCGTCTTGGGGGCGAGGTGGGTGTCTTTATCGGGTCGAGCTGCTTGCTGGGTTTCGGTTTTCTTGGAGAATTTATGGTGGGTTGTGGGCGCGCGGATTGTGCTATCTTGGAAGTGTTCTTGGGAATTTTCTTGTTTCTCTGTCTTGGGTGACGGGGGGCTAGTCAACGGGGTCAAATTCCGGGATTCTTTCTTTGGGTTTTTATTTATTTACCGTCTCGTGCGAAATCACGGGTGAATTTTTACGATCGCGGTAATGCGGATCGCGGATTCCGCTTCTGGCTTAGGGTCAGCTGCTGACGTGATTTTGCCTGGAAAGCTGAAAGATTTTGTCGCTTGTCGAAGGAATTAGAGAATTGAAATTGTTTTTCCCCAGTAGCAGGACTGATCTTGAATTATTTTGCTGGCAAAAAGGACTTTGAATTATTTTGCTGGCAAAAAGGACTGTTTCCCTTTTCTTTTTTCATAATTTAGATGTCTTTGGGTGTCTGCCCTTTGCCCTGCTTAAGTCGTACTGTTTATTTGTTGAATGGTTTTAAATTTTTGGCAATGAGAGCATTTGGGAAGGTTCAAGTTTTTTGCCATGAACCATAATTTTTCTTGCCAGAACTGAAATTTTCTTCTAGTGTGAGAGCTATTGAAGAATATTTGTCAACACTTAGTTTTCTTTGGTTGAGTGATGTAGCTTCTTACATCGCATCTGGTTCTTTCTCATGTTAAATTGCTTTTGGATGGTCAAAATAAAAAAAAAAAGAAAGTGAGTGATTGGTTGTTATTTGAGTATGTTATATTGAGATCTTCTCTACCAGATAAAAAATTGTCCATCCATGTTCTTTAATTTGAAGTTGAGATAATCTAGTAGCTGTTGAAGTTCAAGCTTGTGATCTTATGCACTGCTTCAATTACGGTCTTATGAATCTGACACAGTCTTTGAATCTTTGCAGGCTGAGATTGATAATAGTTTGTCCTCTAAGCTGATTGGGCTGCCCTGAACAAGTTTAATTTCTCCTTGTGTCAAGGAGTCGGGGTAAAGGCTGTGTTCTTGTCTACCAGTTCTATGCTATCTTTATATTCCATTTGGTGGTTGCACTTAGATGGATGTTCCCTCAGTGGAACAACATTCTGATAGCCTGCCAGACAATTACCCATTGTTGATGGAGAGGGCAGAGAACGGTAGCAGAGGTGAGCATATTATCCATATAAGGAGCAGTGATGCTTCTTCATCGAGTTCACATCACGAGAGGTCTTCTAATGGCTTGGATACATTGCAAAATCAAGACAGAAATGCGACTATTTCAAGACCACCAACTTCTCAAACATCAATCCCTCCTAGCAACAATTCAAACACGAGAAGTTCCTCTTTTGGAAGGAGAGGTGATGCCCGTCGCCGCCGGAGTCCACTGAATTCGGGGATGTGGATATCTATCGAACTAGGTCTCACAGTGAGCCAGATTGTTGCATCTATTGTCGTTTTGTCTGTGTCCAAGAACGAGCATCCGCGTGCTCCATTGTTCTTGTGGATTGTGGGTTATGCAGCTGGATGTGTGGCGACATTGCCTCTTCTGTATTGGCGCTATCGCAATCGTAATCAGGTCTCAGAGCAAGAGTCAAATCAACCGCGCCAAGGTCCAGCTCAGATAAGCGTGCCCGCTGGGCCATTTTCTCTTTCAGTAACAAGAACTACAGATGCAGATGATCGCCATACCACAACTACGTCCCCTAGGAGTGGTCAAAGAGCAGGAGTACTGAATGCAAGGTATTTATTTATTTTTATTTGTGAATGTTGCAGAAGTTGCTAATCTGTTGGTACGGCTTATTGCTCTATGGTTTGCCAGTGGGAAAAGCTACATTACTTCGTTTATCTTTTTATGTGTGAATATTTAACCTTAGTAATGACTTTCGCTTCAGGTAATATGTATTTCATCAGGCCAATTTGTTTCTTACCTGATGAAGTTCCATTCATTTCTTTGTAATAGACAGAAAGAAGCTTTGTTGCGTATTAAATGTTATTCTGGCCATGACAAAAATAAGTGCCCAAATGAGGCATTGGAAAGATGAAGTTGGTTTAAAGAAACTCCATTTAGCTTTTATTCATCAGTCTTCGTTGTACAACACTTCCAATCTAGCTTTCCTCATACCCTCTGTTTTTTCTTATTGCGACTTATCGATTAGTCTCGTGTGTCTTTAGGGAAAAATGAAACATTATGCCTTACTCACTGAAAAGATTCATACTGTTATAATGTTGGGTTGCTTACATTTTGCCTATGTAAAGCTTGCTATTCAACTTTTTGTATCTGTACTAAGGTTGCAGTTTAGTAATTAGGCACCTTTTAATCCATGTTTCTGTAATCGACCAAAAGACTATAGATCCACACACACAAACACATTGGTTGCTCTCGTGAAGAATAATCAATCTGTTTTTTGAAGTCGTATAATCCCACTGATCGACTGGATCTGCTGATATCTCTGCTTTTCCAAAATCTGAGCATGCGCTAATTTGTAGTCGAAGTTCATGGTTCTTTTATCTCTCTTTCCTTAATCGAGCTTGAAAACCTAGCGACTTCACAGTTGGTTTTGATTAATTTCGCGACCTTATACTTTTCTGAAACAAACTTTCTCCTTGATACCGCGTTTTTGTTTATGAGGGCTTTTCCCCAGGTAAAACATAGGTCAGATCCATCTTGTAATATTCCCCAATTAAAAAAGCCTATGTCAACTTGTTTTAATGTGGCCACTACTCATTGTCAAGATGTTTTGAGTATAATTTATTTAGTTTTGCTTATCCCGTGGCTATGGCAATCCCCATAACTTTTATTCTGTATCTTCTCCTTTTCTGGGCTTTTCTCCTCCTCCTTTTTATAGGTAATGGTCTTCCTCTGGCTAATTGTGTTGACCCTCCAAAACCCTATGAATGAGACATTTAATCCGTTGGACAATCTACAGATGACTCTTACCAACTATTTATTAGGTTTCTCATCTAGAGAACCTTTTGTTTTCTACTTTGGCATAAAAGGAGGGCTGCATTTTTTCTAATAGGCCTGCTTAGGTGGTATTTGACTATCATGTTTTGTTCGTATGAGGCAGACTGAAGGCGCTGATGGAATACTTCAAAATGGGCTTGGACTGCTTCTTTGCAATTTGGTTTGTGGTGGGGAATGTGTGGATCTTTGGAGGCCACTCATCTGCTAACGATGCTCCCAATATGTATAGGTAATGTATATAAATTTCCTTTTCCTTTTTCAAATCTGAAAGTTTGTTGAATAGAATCCTGGTAATCATGTTTACTGTGTCCTTTATTCTTGTTATTACTTTTCACTTATTTCCATTTTCTTCTTCATGCAGACTATGTATAGTGTTTCTTACCTTTAGCTGCATCGGATATGCAATGCCCTTTATTCTATGTGCAACAATTTGCTGCTGCCTACCCTGTATAATTTCAATCCTTGGATTTAGAGAAGATTTGTCCAGGACAAGAGGAGCCACAGATGAAGCAATCCATGCACTGCCGACCTACAAGTTTAAGTTAAAGAAGAACAGAAATAGCAGTGATACAGAAAACTCAGCTTCTGGAGAAGGAGTAATAGCTGCTGGAACAGAGAAGGAGCGTATGATTTCTGGGGATGATGCTGTAAGTGTCGCCTCATTTTCCTACCACGTAGCTTCTTTTTGACAGAATTGGAGGTCTCTCGTATTGATCATCTCTTACTAGAGTATAGCCTGATTTCTTTATGGTCGAATGCTTAACAAAATCCCTGTCCATGCTATATTCAAATTCTAAGTAAACAAAAAACCAACAAAATCAAGGTCCATGCAGTTACCCTGTTGATGAGACAAGACCCAACTTGTGTCGGTAATACTCAACTTGGGGTAATAAATATCATGGAAACACCTTAATATTATTCCTTTTCAGAAGGAGATCAAGAATGATTGTGCCTCAGATATAGTTGTAGTTTCCTGATAATGAAATTAAAGAGGTGAAGTTTAGCATAGTGTATAACTGCAGCCAGATATTTGTGTTAAATTAATCAACACAGCTTATCAAAGCTGCTGATCTTCCAAGCTGAATTCTGATGGTTCATGAGGTGGATCTTCTTCTGTGAGACCGATTACTAGATGAATGTAACTCATGCCCATGATCATGAGCTAGTTATTAGGATAACGAAGGCTTTTGTCTGGTCAATATTCTTGATATACCTTTGGTTGACAATCACATTCTTGACTGGTATCTTCGTGCCTGTTATATAAGCTGGAGAAGACGATAGCTCTAGCTCTTTTGATGGTATTCTTAAGCATGGGTGCTTTAATAGGATCTGGCTTTTTTTCTTCTCAATATTTACTTGGTCCGGTTGGTCTGGGAGCTTCCTGATTATTCTGTTGCTGTAATTCATATGCAGGTCTGTTGCATATGCTTAGCAAAATATGCAAACAACGACGAGCTGAGGGAGCTTCCATGCAACCATTTCTTCCACAAGGAGTGCGTGGATAAGTGGCTGAAAATCAATGCATTATGCCCTCTATGCAAGAGTGAGGTCGGGATAATCACGCCGGTATCGGAATCCAGTGCTGGTGCCACCTAGCAAAGTGCTTTCACCAAGATGACGACAGCCCCTCGGCATGCTGCTCTTTGCGGCAAGAACCATAACTGCAGCAGCGAACCACAGGATCTTCCACGATGATCGGCGATAGTAACGGTTCGCAATCTACCTTTTTCTTGGTTTCCTTGCGACTGGAGGGTGACTGGGAAGAGGAGTTGGCAGCTGTAGCTTTTGTGTGCGGCTGTGCTGCTTATGTGATATAGAAAGACAATGGAATGATTTTAGGAAACACTGTATCGTGCCTCTTAGTGAGAGATTGGTACTTGGTAGTGACTTTGTCACTTGGATGATATATATCGTTACGGTCGTGGGTTGCTAAATCAAGACCCGTGATTCACGGCAATGGAAGGATCTTAACTATCTCTCCCTCTCCCCCTCCCCATCATGGGTAGCGGTGCCTTTGTCTAGGAAAAAAAAAGTGTAATTTGTTAAATGTCTTTCCAAAATGAACGCTTGAATCTCTTATGAGAGAATGAACGAAGTGAAGATGTCATCATCATTCACGAAAAGGCTGTTTTTACTCCTTTTTTGATTTAAACACTTCTTTTCTTTTATGTTTTGACTGCACTATCTCTTATGAGATTGACTATTTTTGGTATAAATTTATAATTATTATTTGGTTAATTCTTTTGAATTTGTTTCGTCTCTTTTTTCTTATGAGTCTCACTTTCCTTTTTCTTTCGTTCCTTTCACGTCTTTGACTTCTACGTTCTTGCAAATCGTCTCTTAGTTTACTCTCTTAGAGGTCAATTCTATTCTCTCCACATCCCACTCATTCTCCTCATTCTCCTCCTTCCATAAATCTTTCTTGTATTTGCAATTCCTAAGAGAACTGATTTCTTCAACATTCTGCACCCTCATCGTTTGCTATTGGAGATATGATTTTGATGAAAACTTGTTTTTTTTTTTTTTTAATCTTTTTGGAAATGTCTTGATCTTGTGTTAGAATCCTGCATTTAGAGTGAAGTGTGTATCCAAATAGTGTAAAATAATAATAATTAATTGTGCAATTGCTCTATAGTCTATAACATACTTGCATCCTATATATCTTATGGCGTGTTTGGTAACGATTTTATTCCGCGAAGCAATTTTTGATAAGAAATGATTTTTTTATATTTTTGTTTTTAAGAACAATTTCTAAGCAAAATAATGCGTTTAGTAACTTCCCAAAATTTTTATTCCTAGGATAAAAATTCGTTTGGAAAGATTCTTAAATTTTTTAATTCTTTTATTATTTTTTTATTATTTTTTCATTTTTCTTTTTCCTAGGCCTCGCCCTGGCTTGGCGAGGTCGACCTCGCCCAGATCTGGTGAGGCCGAGCTTGCCGAGCCACCGCCAAGTGATGAAACTTGGGCCGACGAGCCTCGTTGTAGCTCAGCGTCTCCGGGGGCTGGTTATGCTCGGTAGGGTTTCCGGCCCTTGTCTAATAGGTCGCAGGCGCTAGCCATGGCCAAGCCAACGACTGGCCAAAAGGAAGAAGAAGAAGAAAAAAAGAGAGAAAAATTTATTTTAGAAATTGTTCTTAGGAACAAGAAACTACTTTTTTTTATTTCTTATTTTTGTTCCAAATATATTCCTAGGAATAAAAAGATAAATTTTTTGTTTCTGAGAGCAAAACTTTTACCAAACACGTTTCTATTCTTTTTTTGTTCCTTGAAACAAAAGAAAAAGAATAAAATTTTTTGTTTCGGGGAACAACAATTTTTTTAAAAAAACAGGCCATTACTCCCTCCGGTTCATTTTCTTACTCTTGTTTCCATAACGTCTTCATCATCAATTTTGGGATTAATTGACTAGTTGGAAATAATGATGCAGGATACGCTTAATTCGGTTGTTTGATCTCAAGAGGAGTCAAGGTAACCTATTTTCTTCGACGACGATGGAGGCCAAATTCTTTCACTTTCTCGAGATTGTAGGTGTTGAGATTTAAACCGAGAGAAATTAGAGGCTATAGTCACGAGGTAAAGCTGATTGTTCCTCCCGCAGTGTGTTTTTTGCTTTAAGAATATGTGATTTGCTGTATCAGAATCAACAGCAATGTAGTCAACTATTTCGTCACTTCCCTGTGGTGGAGAAAAAGGACTTGTTGGGGAGAACAAGTATTTCCTCACTTCTCTTTTTTCTTATGAGTCTCACTTTCCTTTTTCTTTCGTTCCTTTCACGTCTTTGACTTCTACGCTTTTGCAAATCGTGTCTTAGGGCTTGTATGGTAATGTTTTTGTTTCTCTCAATTTCTGTTCTTTTGTTCCTTGGAACAAGAAAAGAACAGAAATCCATTTAGTAAAATTTTTGTTTGTTCTTGGGAATAGATTTGGAGCGAAACAAGAAACAAAAAAAAAAAAGTAACTTCTTGTTCTCGGGAACAATTTCTAAAAATAAGTAAATTTTTTATTTTCTTTTTCTTGCTTGTTGCGGCCTTGGGTAGCTGCTTGCCAACTGCTGGCCACCTTTGGCCGGCCGTGGCCATTGTCAGTTGACCGCCAACGATCAACGGCAACCAATGGGCTATGGGCGGCGATCGTGCGGTGATAGTTGGCGGCTAGCAGTCTTGCAGCGGCGGGAGGTGGCGATGGGTGGTCAACGGTCGACGGTCTGTGAGCAAAAATAAAAAATCTTACTAAATGCATTTTTATTCTTTTTTTATTTCAAGAATAGGAATTTTGTGTAATTACTAAATATCTTATTTTATTCATAAATTGTTCCCCATAATAGAAATAGAAAAAAACTATTTCTACAAAAAAAAATTTTCCCCGGCCAAGAAACGTTACCATGTGCACCCTTAATTTACTCTCGTAGAGGTCAATTCTATTCTTTCAATGCCTCCCACTCCTCCTCCTCCTTCCATAAATCTTTCCGGTATTTGCAAATCCTTAAGAGAACTAATTTCTTCAACAATCTGCACCCTCCTCATTTGCTATTAGAGATATGATTGTGATGAAAACTTGTTTGTTTTCCTTTTTGGAAATGTCTAGATATTGTGTTAGAATCCTGCGTTTAGGGTGAAGTGTGCATCCAAAGAGTGTTAAAAAAAAAAATTAATTGTGCAATTGCTTTGTAGTCTATAACATACTTGCATCCTGTAGACCTTTACTCCCTCTGGTTCAATTTCTTACTATTGTTTCCATAACATCTTCATCATCAATTTTGGGATGCTGTTGTTGCTTTTCATTAATTGACTAGTTGGAAATAATGATGCAGGATATGCTTAATTTGGTTGTTTGATCTCAAGAGGAGTCAAGGTAACCTATTTTCTTCGACGTCAATGGAGGCCAAATTCTTTCACTTTCTCAAGATTGTAGGCGTTGAGATTTTAAACCGAGAGAAATTAGGCTATAGTCATGAGGTAGAGCTGACTGTTCCTCCCGCAGTGTGTGTTTTTTGCTTTAAGAACATGTGATTTGCTGTATCAGAATCAACAACAATGTAGTCAACTATTTCGTCACTTGCCTGTGGTGGAGAAAGTGGACTTGTTGGGGAGAACATCTGTGTGCCAAATGGCGATGCTAGCGAAAGTGTGGGGGACAATGGGGTTGGCATCATGAATAGAAAACAGAGGATGACAGGGTTTGTGGAAGAAGAAGAAGAAGAAGAGGAGGGAGGGTGAGTGGGAGGCGTAGAAAGAAGAGAATGACTTGCAATAGAGAAAGTAAAGAGACAATTTGCAAGAGTGGAGATTTGAGATAACAAAGGCGTCGAAAAAAAGAAGAAGAATAAGAAGAATAAAAGTGACACCCACAAGGTAAAAAAAGTCAAAAAGAAAAGAAGAAGTTAGACCAAATAATACGGAAAGGATGTAGAGTTGTACCAGAAGTGGTTGATCTTGGAAAGGATGATACGGTGAAAACACAAAAGAAAGGGAATGACTAAGTTAAAGGAGGAGTGGAAAAAGTATAGCCCTAATTTTAAACTTATAACATATTAATAATAGTTTTATTTATTTTTTGCAAAGCTGTATTGTAGGATAGAATTTTTCATGATCTGACAATAGTATATATTCTATAATATTTTGTTTGTTATGACAATAATAAGATGTTTTATACTCTAATTGATCATTTTGTGCGTGGTTCAATAGTATTTTATGATTAAACAGTGAACATTTTTTAAGTTCATTAGTATTTTAAATTAGTAAATATTGTAACATTAAATTAATTATGATAACAAATATTAGATGAACTTTTGCTATAAATGTAAATCTAAGTAATTTTTTTATTAAGTTAATAACATATAATAATTGTCCTCATTACAACTTGTTTCTAATTGTAGTGATCTTATATAAACAAGAGCTCATAAAGTTCCAAATCAAATTTATCTAAAAATATAGAATCATCTATGATACTTAATAATGCTAATTCATTACTTATTATTTTTATATAAATTCTTCGAATCATTTATGATATTTTTAGAATTCAGATGTAGTTATTGTGTAATAAAAGCATAATTTCAATAAATGCAAGTCTAATGAATTGAAAATAATTCACACAAATTCCATTCTATTCATTCTCCAGCAACCCAACAAAGGAATCACCATGGCATTCCCTTCCGTTCCAATTATTTTATTTAAGGGATAAGTTCATTGGAAGTTTTAAAACTTGTCATGAAAATAAATTTAAGTCTTAAAACTTTTAAAAAGTGCAATTAAGTCTTAAACTTATCACAAAAGTGCAATCAAGTCTTAAAACTTGTCACGAAAGTGCAATCGACTTCTAAAACTTTCAAAAAGTATTATCAACAAAAGAACTTGATTTGATCAATTTGACAAGTAAATCAATTTGACAAGTTTTAGGATTTCATTGTACTTTTTTAAAGATTAAGACTTTATTGCATTTTCATGATAAGTTGTAGGATTCATTACACTTTTGAAAGTTTTAAGACTAAACTGCACTTTGTTGACAAGTTTTAGGACTTTAAATGCATTTATCCCTTTATTTAATTACAACAAATCAAAGAAAGTGGATTTTCTTTTTCATTCCATTACAGATCACTCCTTTCTATCAAATCAAACGCATTATGGACACCTATTTTATATCACATCTCCTTTGAACGACGTTATTAACAATTGAAACCTGTGGGCTCGATTTTGGAACATGTTAAAAACATCCTTTCAATTCGTATAACTCAAAATAGATTGAGTTCTTAGAAGAAGAAATAGGAAATGTTTGAGGGTTAGGTTGTCCCTCCTTTTGATTGGATCAGACTTAATTTTGACGGGACCTCTAAAGGCAACTTAGGTCCAGTTTCAGTAGGTGGGCTTCTTTGTAATGAGATGAACAATTAGCTTGTTGTATTCGTGCAAATTGTGGGAGTGTGCTTTTTGCTCAAAATAGAACTTTGGGGGCATATATTTGGGTTTCAAAATGGCCATCTCGCTGGGCATTTATGAACTTATTGTGGAGGTGAGCTTGTAAAGGACTTTTTCCTTTCTTTATAAATCTACTCCCTCTCGACATTTTCCTTTCTCACATTGGGAAAATGTTAAGAGTATTTCCAATAAGTCAAGATGGTACATACTTTTAGGGAATGAAACTCATGTGCAGATTGGTTAGCAAATTGGATACTTCAATCATTTGATGTACATGACAATAAACCACCGAGTGGTTCACTTCCTTTATTGATAGGAGATCAAATGGGATAAAGTTTTATTTGGAGAGTATTTGTGTAACTTTAGGGCTTTGCCCTCATTTCTTACCCCTTCAAAAAAAAAAAAAAAAAAAACAAAAAAAGATATGCTCGGGTGAGGCCCAAGCCAAATAAGTAGTTTAAGTCTAAAACTTGTCATTATCCATTTTAATACATTTAGAGAAAGATTTCATCAATATATGCACACAAAAAAATCATGCAAAAATATTTCCGATCATTAGAAGGTAAAAGAATATTCAACACAAATATATAAATCATTTCAAACATGATCTGAAAACATGAATAGGGGGCTACACAGTGGAAAGTAATATGGCATAAAATTAGATAGGATTAAAAAAGCAGAAGAATGGGCATTCCGATCCTTCATCGGGTTGCAATAATGGAACTATGAAGGAATTCTCATTTTGTCTAGTTTGATTTGGGGGGATAATTACAAAAAAAAAAAAAAAAAAATCTAAATCTATTGTACGGTGACTAATTTAATTTTGGGTATTTATCTCTTGATTTGGGTGTACATATTGTAGAATGGAATGAGAATTGAAGTCTAAAATTCCTACAAAGCCAAAAAAAAAAAAAATGGTACCTCAATTTAAAAGTAAGGAAAATCAAATTTTCACGTGAAATGTCAAAGTATAATATGGATAGAAAAAAATTCATTCTCGACCTAGAAAGACACTTCAATTATTTATTTTAAGGTCAGATGATTGCCTTGTGAGTAGAAAAAAATGAAAAAAAAATGAAGAAGCTAAAGAGATGCACATTTCAATTGGCAACACAAAAATTTGGGTTGACATGGTAATCGCAAGGGAAAAATCAAGAGTTAGTAGTGAGTACAGGAGCGAATATTTCCTTAATTTCAATTTTAATTACATATAGTGCAACAAAGGCAAGAGTTTCACAACTCAAGTGTATTATCGTAACAAGTTTTACAACTCTTGCCATCATTCTCTCATAACTATTTATTGATCAACCAATGGAAAAAAGAAAAAGGAGAAAGTTATTAGCACATATATACACAAAGCTAAAGTTCAACTTGAAAGAAAAATGCATATTGCGTATATTAATAAGTAAGAAAAAACTGAATTAATCGTGAAAAGAATTATCATAGTTCACGGCCACATCGCATGTGCAATAATTGTAGTATCACGTAAATCAGGCTCTTAGACAATGCTAATTTCAATCTATTAGGGAAAAAAAAAACCCATAAAAAGCCTCGCAGAATTTGGAGATGGAATATGATAATTATTAAATATCAGAGATAGCATCGTAATGGAAAAGTAACCAAGAGAAAAACTTATCCCCTAAAATGGCGTAGAATCCTCGAATTTGAATTTGAATCTTTGTTATCTTGAAACATTTAAGCCCATTACTTAAAGATAGATCGAATTTTCAATTATTTAGAGGCTGCTTAGTTACATTTGTAAAATCAAAATTTTCAGATTTTGAAAGCAAAAAATTAGTTTTTCATATGAAAATACCATTTGAATTGCTCTGGATAAAGACAGTTATTTCTAACCAAAAAAATCTATATAATCTATTATTTTAAAAGCAGGAATTTTCGTTTTTCATGTACACAAAAGTGATTCTTACGATTTTTAATTTTAGATTAAGGGAAGGAAATTTTAACTCAAAAAGTCTCTTTTATTTAAGAACCTACATTTTCAACAGAAAATTAATAAGAGAGATTTGTATATCTGATATTTTTGTAAAGGTGGAAATTGCAAATTTAATCACATTCGCATATCATATCCATCGCTGATGATCTCTTCTTTATCGCGTGAGAGAGCCATGAGTGCTTCTGAAATTTTGTTCATCGTTTAATAACCATAATTATATTACATAAAGTATAGTTTTCAATTAAGAAATAGAACGTTTTTTTGGGTGCCGTCAATGAAATGTGTTACTTTAGTTAGATTTCTAACTCCTAAGAGTACGTATGATAACCATTCAATTCCAGAAATTAGCCGAGAAATTGAATTTCCTATTTCTATTTCTCAAATAAGTTTATGAGCAAAAATATGCATTTGATAACCTTATATAATTTTGGTTCTTAACAAAATTTCTTCCTTCTGAGTGGTGGTGGGCGGTTGACATCTGGCGTTCGATAATCGACGGTGGAAGGCAGGCAAGAGGTGTTCGGCTACCGGCGAGCGGTGGTGGCCAGGTGGTGGCGGACAACAGCCAGTGGCGGGTGTTCAACAATAGGCATTGCGGTGCGCATCTGGCGACTAGCGACGAGTGGCCAACGACTAGCAATCGACAATTGGTGATCGAGCAGGTGGCGAGCATGCGACAATCAACAAAGGGCATTTGGCATCCCATAGGCGGTGGGTGGGCGGTGACAAGAGTGAATTGTGAGAAGAGTTTTCATTTCTCATTTTTGTTTCAAAAATATAAAATTAAAATTCTTAATTTCGATTTCTAATCCAAATTTATTTTTAGAGTAGAAATTTATTTTATAAATAGAAAAATGAAATTACGTTACTAAATGGATTTTTATTTTAAACTTATTCTTAGAAATAGAAAAATAGAATGATTACCATGCATGCCTTAAATAAATAAAAAGCATGACTAGTATATTAAACGATAATTGTCTTTTAGTGAAAATGACGTGAAATAAACATTTGCTATTTTAACGACCAAAAATCATATCGAGAACAATTTAGATAAATTGAAGATAAAATAAATTATTTCATTGTTCGTAAATTAAAACAGAAATCAATGATACCAACCAGCACCCCTTTTTTTCTTCGTTAATTTTCTACCTTCCTTTTTTCTTTCCAATTGCCTATTCAATTTCCTTGGTTTTTTTTTTTTTTTTTTTGCTTTTTTCAGATTCAGAAAATATCTCGGTTGCCGTAACTTCACCTTGGCCGACGAAAAAAAAAAAAAAAAACAACACAAGAAAGGCCAAACGAAAAACTCAAAAATCGACGGCGGAAGGACCGCGGGCGGAGCGCGATCGACGGTCCCTCCATCGCCACGTGTCGAGCCGCCCCCTCGATCTATCCGCGAGCTACCTTGGACACGACGCGCACAAATTGAGTTCCAGAGAATCAGATCAAAAGCCCAAACCTCCTTTTTCTAGGGTTTACATTCTCTCTCCTCCTCCTTCTCTCTCCTCTTCTCTCTCTCTCTAGAGGCTTCTCGGCTGCGTCTTCTTCACTCAGGTACGTCGCCGGCCGGAACGTCCTCGCCGGAATTCCCGGCCTCCGGCGGGTCGAATCGGCTTGGGGCTAGTCCTATCCACGTCTATCGTCTTGGGTTTTTCTTCTTCTTGTTTTTTTTTTTGGCTCTTTCCACCTTTCGTTGGATTCGTTTCGTGTGCAATTCGGCGAAATGGGCTCCCTTTATGGGAGAGACGTTTGCTTTTTAGTGTACGTCGATTGAGCTCGAGTCGGGGTTTCTTCTGTATCCGTATTGCGCAGGCCGTGAGAAAGACTATGAATAGCGGATCTTTCGAATGTAGTAGACGGGCTATTGGCTGAAAGTGGGCTTTTTTTTAATCTTGTTTTCGCTTGTTTTTGATACGGTTTTTCTTTGTTTTATGTCGGTAACTGATACGGCGGGGCGCATATTTAGTTTCTTGAAATCGCGGGTTTGTCGAATTGAATGTTGTTGATTTATTGATTTGGGTTTTCTCAGTCTAGAAGCGGTATCACGAAACTGGATTTAATCCAGTTTTTGGTTATCTTGGTTATTGTTATTGAAGATCGTTTTGGGTTGCGTGGTTCTTAACTTTCTTTCTCCTGTTGTTTGGAACTGGTTTCTTTCGCCAGGAGCTGTCCGGGTATGCATGGCGATGGTCCTTGTTCTGTTTTTGAGTGTAAGGACTGGGTTTTTTTGGGTGTCAAGCGATGCTTGGCTGGCATAAGAACTCTGCCAGATATAATTTGAGTGACTTTAATATGCGAAGGCTTTTTATATGAGCTGCTTTGTTAGTACTATGCCGTTTATTTTTTCCAGTCCTAAGGGCGATCTTTGATATTCTACCAGTGTATAGTCTTTTCATAAGAGGTTGGTATTAATAGTTGATCAGAAGCCACTGTTATCAAGCAGCAAGCCATTTTGGTTGCGATAGTCTTGTCGTGTTTTCAGTTGGTTTACTTCATTTGGTGAGGTATCAATGGGCGAGTGTTGGATAGATGATAATGTTAATGGTTGATTTGACAAAATTAAGGATGGATGCGTTTGAGAAAAAGTTGGAGTGCTAAAAGAGAAGATTAGATAGATTAGTATGAGATGGCTTTGACGTGTATACTGATGCTCTGCAAATGATCCAGCAGGGAAACTGCGACTTGCCATTGCGTTTTGTTTTTATATATTTGGTTGTTGGGGATTGGGCAGAGTTAAAAGGGTTAAGACATGAGTTTTAAGTATTAGAGAAATCTGTGGTACTTCATTGTGATGTAAGATTTGGGAGAAGTCTCGGTTACCACATGTAGAATTCTTGCATCAGATCCAGTTTTGTGTCCTAAAATCCTTGACTTGTTGTATTTAGAACTTTACGTCCTATACTTTTAGGAATTTTCATTCTGCTAGAGTAATAGTCCTATCCGTTTCATATTCTGTGTGAAATTGTTTGTGTCAATGAATGGACTAATCCAATTGCCTTTGCTTCTAACTATTTAGGTAGTTCATGTATTTTGCATCACATACATCTTCTCCAGTTTCTTTGGAAATGCTTAATTTGATTTTATTTGTTTTGAATGTAGCGCTGGACTCTTGATGGATGTGACCTGATTGTAACCCATCCAAGGAATCTGTTCATTGACTAGGTGCTGTTTCTCTCTATTTGCTTTCTGTGTAGCATGTCGAACAACCTGGTATCACAGCCTCTATCAATACCAAGTACACAAATGGTTCAATTGGAAGCCATTCCAAATAGAGTGGAATCATCCATGCAAGATGTCCAAATGGGTTTCCCTGGGATTGGTCCTGATGAATCTGCCTCACAGCCTTCACTGTTAAGACAACAAAGCAGAAACGCTGGCACTATGTCACTGTTCGAGAATAATGCTGGATATTTAGGGGGGAGGGAAAATTTTTTGGTGCCACAAAGAACTTCAATGCCAATAGAAGATATGGGTAACATGTTCAATAATCAGGCAGTGCAGCAGCTTCCAATGATGAACAAGAGGAAGGCTTCGATGGGTCCCATGCCCAGCAGCCCTTCGCCTAGATCAGCTATGGTGCCTAATAAGCGAGCAGCCCAAGTGGAGCATAGGCCGTGGTTGCAACCATCAGCACCAAATAGAAAAAGTATGCCTGGCCAGTCCATATCGACACCAGGAATAAAACACTCGCCAGCTCCAAACAGGAAGCTGGGACCAGTGGAATCCATTTCCCCAAGATCGGCGCCACAGCGTCTATCAGTTCCAAAGAATCAGATGTCTAATGTGCAGCCATCTCCAAAGGTTCAATCTGATTCATCTGGGTCAGTGAGATCCAAGATGAGGGAATCGCTAGCTGCAGCATTAGCTTTGGTCAATCATGAGGAAGGTAGATCTCCAATTGGAAAAGATTCCAAAAACAGGGATTTAAGTGCACAAAGTTCGAGAGTGGACGCCCAGCCTGCACCCAATCCCGGTGATGCTGTTGATAATGTACATGAAGTTCAGGAGGGGAAAGTCACTTCTTGTGATGGATTTGGTGTCCATCATGTCCGCAATAGCTCTATTGTGTCGCAGGAGGCTTTTGCTACCGAACGTAGCGGTGATTCCAACATGTCCTCTATATCTAATGTCCAGGACTTGCAACGTGGTAGTGTTCTGGTTCCAGAGGATCTTCCTTTTGGTGACAACTTCTTTGTGAAAGATGAGCTTTTGCAAGGGAATGGACTATCTTGGGTAATGGATTCAGACCAAAATCCAGCGGAAAGAAGGGGTAATCAAGACGGCGAAATGAAAGAGAAAGTGCATGATCAATTGAATGGACGAAGTGCAATGGCATTCCAATCCCCGGAAGTTTTGGCATCCAGGATTGAAGCTGAGCTCTTTAAATTATTTGGGGGCGTTAATAAGAAATATAAAGAGAAGGGTAGGTCTTTGTTGTTCAATTTGAAGGATCGTAGTAACCCTGAACTGAGAGAAAGAGTTGTTTCTGGAGAAATTCCTCCAGAAAGACTTTGCTCTATGACTGCTGAAGAACTTGCTTCAAAGGAGCTTTCCGAGTGGCGAATGGCAAAGGCTGAAGAACTTGCTCAAATGGTAGTTTTACCAGATGCTGAGGTTGATATCAAGCGTCTGGTGAGGAAAACGCATAAGGGGGAGTTTCAAGTGGAAGTGGAGCAGGATGATGTCTCAGTGGAGGTTTCAAGTGCGGTAACTTCTGGTCATCTTGATCCGAAAAAAGCTGATGATCAGGAATCCCCTGTGAATGAACCTGGAGAAAAAGACGAGAACATGAAGGCTGGAGGTAGAAAGAGTGATTTAGCAGTCCAGGGTGCTGCATACACTCTTACAATTCCCACTGAAGACAATGCATCAGATGTAGATATTATGGAAGAAAATGTGACGGAGGATCTCCCTCCAATTGTGTCCCTAGATGAATTTATGGAATGCCTGGAATCAGAGCCTCCGTTTAAAGATTTACAGGCAGATGCTGGAAAGTCTGAGCCTGCTTCTGAAAAGGTTTTGAAGATTAGATCCCCTGAGGGAAGTCTGAATGACTCAGCTGATATGACTGAAAAGAAGTCCATTGAAATATCCCAGCCTGCCTCTGAAAAGGATTTGAATGCTAAATCTCCTGAGAGAAGTCCGAATAACACCACTAATATGACTGAAGAGGAGTCTAGCAAAGTTGATGAAACATTGTCCCCGGCTAACGTTGACATTAGATCTAGTGACCACCATGGAAAATATGATAGCAAAGATCCTACAGTAGCACCGAAGGGTGAGCTAATTTGGGAAGGCTCCCTTCAACTTATAACGTCCATTATCTCAGTAATTGGCATTTTTAAGAGGTAATAAATTTCGTGGTTTTGGTTCTCCTTTTCTTTTCAAGTGTAAGGCCTGGTTGAAGGGAGTTTTACTTGTTGATTTTTTACCTTTCCATTTACTTGTAGCTTTTGAATTTGACTTTTAGATCATAGATAACACCTGAAAGCTTTTCCTACATATAAATATTGATTTGTAAAGTCATTTAGATCTTTTGTCATAATTTTTAAAAGAATGGCTTTTTTTTTTTTTTAAATTTCAAAACGGAAAGTGAAAAGTACCTAAAATTTTTTTGGAGATGCTGACCAGTATCTTTGATAGAAGATTTTCCATACCTAGTAAAAAGAGGTCGTCCTGAGCCTCGTGTTGGTTGCTAGTGTGGTCCTGCACTTGCAATTAGGTTTTCTAACTTCATCTTGGAAATAGGCATTCTGCCTTGTTGTTAATAAGGATATCCTCAGTTGTGATATGTCCATATCTGTGAGCTCAGAAGACTGCTTTGTACGAGATCTATTGATTAGGTTGCTTTATGAGTTAGACTTTTAACTTAGATTGTGAAGTTATATTGCATTTGTTTGTAAGCTGGCATTTTATGACTTGTTCTTTTAGTCTCCTCTTGCCATGTTATGAGGTGCATACATATGTAAATTGATCTTGTTAATGAGTGCTCCTAAGGCATGCCTTTAACCATATTTAATGAAGAAACATTATCATTTCGAAGGCACTGATTGCATATTTATATGATGCTGTGTTCTGGGTATCCTAGTGATGTCTTTTTGGTTAGTGATATCTTTTAATACTATGATGTCCTTTTGCATATCGGTTTTTCTACCAGTGGTGAGAAGACGCCGTCGAAGGATTGGAGCAGCTCTCTAGAGATCAAGGGGAGGGTCAGACTCGATGCATTTGAGAAGTTCCTTCAAGATCTACGCATGTCCCGTAGTCGTGCAATCATGGTATCTCGAGATCTTTTCTTTTCCATTGAAAACTTTATGTACTTAGAATTTTTGTCGGACAGCAATTATTTGGAAGGGGAAATACTGCTAATATATCTATTAATTTATTTCTCAATCTTCTTCAATATAGTCCCACGATATCAGTTCTCTGTGACACGTGTATGGTTAGAGAACTAAGAGATACTGAGTGAGTTAAACCCATTCGAGCTTCAAGGATTTTCCTTTTTCACTGTGCATGCCTATCTCACCTGATTCACTGGAATTTAGCATTTCAAGGTTTCTGGTGTTGCTCTTGTCAACTTTTGAGAAGCTCTTTAGCTTGATAATATATATTTCTATAGAGTTAAAATGGGAATGAAATTTTCATTTCAACTAGGATGTACTGGAAAACTGTGGAGAACCAGGTGGAACTTGTGGTAATCACTTACAAATATAATCTAAATTCATAAATCAGACTGCAAATGGCAAAGTAAAAGTTGGAAACTGCGTTCCCAGATTACTTGAGGAAACTTTTCGCCAGTAGGACGGGAATAATTTTGATCAAGTCACGTTCCCAGATACAAAACGGTTCACTATCCAAAGAAATTAAGGGGCGTCAATTAAAACTAATGACCCATTCGTTGGTTCAACTTTTGCAGGTGGTGCATTTTGTTTGTAAGGAGGAATCATCTGAGAGTGACCGTGCAAGCCTTGGCGAGGTAACAATACTTCATCAATTTACTCTTGCTGTGCGTCATATTCACGTCCTCTTCTAATGTATTAGGTCTCTCTCCAGGTTGCGGATTCGTATGTCTTAGATGAGAGAGTGGGTTTTGCTGAGCCTTCCCAAGGAGTGGAACTCTACCTTTGTCCACCCCATGCCAGAATCCGTGAAATGCTCAGCAGGATCCTACCGGAAGACCAGCTTAACGTGCTTAGCGATGTAGAAAACGGCCTTATTGGTGTTGTTGTATGGAGAAGAAGTCATTTAACTTCCGCAATACCATCCCACACCACTAAATTTACCTCGAAAAAGCAGCATTTGTCCTCTAGGAGGCATCAAGAAAAGGATGTAAACTTTAATTCGAACTTGCATCACGGGCATCTCGCCCATCCTAGTAGCATGCAACCGCAACCTATTGTTGATGGGGATGACGATGACGATGTTCCCCCTGGGTTCGGCCCGGGTGCGGTGAGAGCCGCCCGGGACGAAGATGACCTGCCGGAGTTTAATTTTTCTGGTGGGTCGAGGTCGATGGGATTGAACCCGACCCAGAACATGTCTGCCAGTTCGGGACTGGCTCCCTCTTATGGGCATACCCGAGCAGCACCAGTATCGCACATAAGGGAACTCATACATAAGTATGGACAAACAGGAGTGGGTGCTCCTTCAGAAAACTATGGTGTTCCGGTTCAGCCGTGGAATGATGACGAGGACGACATTCCAGAGTGGAATCCACAGGGCTTATATAACTTACAACAGCCATCGCGGGGTAGGGCGGACGTGCGTGTTGCATCTGCCCAGCACTCACAAAACTCCAGCCCCTATTTATCGCGAGAACCATTAGTTAGGAACGCGCAACAGCGGTCAGCCTCAGGCGTACATGGGGGCCAAGTGTACGTCGCCCCCCAAGCCAGGCCACCGGGGTGGCGGCAAGACACTCGTAGGGATAGAGGGTTTTGATCTTTCTTTTGGTTGGATGTAAATTTCTCTGTAATTACTCTTTAGGCTTTCTTTTTGGAGATTTGGGCAGTACTGTAAGATCTGTATTCTCAGATTATTGTCACCTTTTGGAGCTTGGCTTTATTCTTTGGGTTGGAAGCTTCGCTTTTTGGATTAATTCTACTTTCGTACTCGTCCTTTATTTCATTCTTTTTGCGTTGTGTCACAAGATGACTAGGCAGAGAAATTGCTGCAAGCTGGTGGGACAGATACAGCACTGCATCGGTTTCGAGGTCAACTTGTTTTTTCCTGAACCTGTGATGAATTCATTTCATTTTCTCCACAAAGATCAAAAAGATTCATTCTCTGTTCTTTTCATTGAAAAAGAAACCGGAAAACTGGAGTAGATTTTTCTCCCGGTTTCTTTTTTCCAGTCTTTTCAAGAATTGAATTTGCATGGTCATCATGAAGTACAGATCTGTTAACGCTTCCTACGAGGGATGTGATTCTTAGAAAGTGGGTGTGACTCATTCGATCCGATATGTTTATGCTTTCTTCTGGTCATGTTGAATAATGCAGTTTCTGAGAGAGTGGTGGTTCTTTAGGACGTGCGTGTATGCGTCCGCCCTGAACTGATTTTTAGACTAAGAAACGTCGAAAAAAAAGGCACACCATCACTGTTCAACTCTGATCAAATTACAAGTGACCTCTACCCTCACAAGGGGAGCAGGGGGGAGATTGAAAAGAAAAACTAGGGAACGGATCACATTGGATGTTCTCACGTTGAAACATCTCTGATCAGTGTTCCGTCCAGTCGAGATCCCGATCGCCGGAGCGAGTTCGTGCTTCCCTCTTTGTAGCTGTGTGCATGTGTATAATTTGTATGTACTAATGTTCATCTCAACCCCCTAGAGCGCGCTTGAGTCCCGTCCGCTGCTCCTCCGTCAATTGGCTCGGGAACTTCACCTCGAACTTGATCCTCAGATCTCCCCTGTTCCCGGGCTCCTTCACTATGGGCATCCCTTCCATCGCGACCGCCAGCTCGTACCCGGGGCTCACGATGTCCGTCACCGGGATCGACAGGTCCCGGCCGTCCAGCGTGGTGAGGTTCACCGTCGTGCCGCCGATCGCCTCCGCCAGCGTCACCCCGTGGTTCACGATCAGGTCGTTGCCATCTCTTTTGAAAACGTCGTGAGCCTTCTCGTCTATCACGAACACGAGGTCGGCGGGGAGTTGGTTCGGCTGCTCGTTCCCTTTGTCGGGGAAAGTGATCTTCGTTCCTTTCTTCCATCCGGGCTTCACCTCGATCGTCAGTATCTCCGTCTCCGTGGTCTGTCGGCTGCGGCATCAGATATTATGATTAGCGACAGAAGCGAAAAATGCGGCATGAACTAATCTTGTCATTGGCATAGCTCATGGCATTCTGATCTGATGTACATTTGACAGATTTCCACATCAACAGATACGATCATGTTCTTAAGAGAGTAACATAAGTTGTGAGTTTGCATGACCAAAATGGAAGCTTACACAAGGATAATAGGTGTGCATACCCGTTGGCATCCATCACTGTTCTTGATATCTTCATTTTCCTGGTAGATCCCGAGTACAGTTCCGCGAGACAGCAAGGCAGTTTGCTCTCGATCGGCGGCGGCTTACGGGGCACGGGGCTGCCCCCCTCGCTATACGATCGGAAGATGTTCTCGCCTCCGGCGAATCCCCCGAACATTCCTCCGCCCCCATCCGACTGGAATCTCATCGACCTCCCAGGTCCCGGCGACGAGAATTCGAAAGGGCTACTCCCGAAGAACTCCGCGAATATGTCTTCGGCGTTTCTGGGGTTGAAACCGCTCGAGTTGCCGCTGCTGCCGGGAGGGGGCATGTCCTTCAAGCCTTCCTCGCCGTGTTGATCGTAGATCATCCTCTTCTGAGGATCGTTCAAAACCTGCATCAAAAGGGTGAAAAGCACATTCAATGTCGCCATAAACCAGCAGTAGCAGATGCTTCATTTTGACAGATTTTTTATGCAACACGACACATGCAACGACACGGACGCATTCGAAAGACACATACAGCCTGATGGATTTGGAATCGTCCTATCCTAAAGCAGTTAATTCTTCTCTTGTCGTCTACATTTTCTATGGCGGACTCGACTATTTCTATGGTGGCATGCAAACCGTCCCGTTCACATGCGTCGGGTAAGACTCCTCAACAAGCCACGGGCATGGCTGATAAGGTTAGCACGAGACTCCTGTAATTCGAACACGAAACCTGCTGCGCCCTCGACCGCTCAGCCAACCAGAAGAGCTACATTTCCCAGATATCAAGAGGCAACATGAAATTACAGAAAGGAAAACAGCATGAATCCAAAATGGAGGATTGCCTCATAGGCTTCGGAGATCTGCTTGAATTTGGCCTCGGCTTCCTTCTTGTCGGTGGGGTTCTTGTCGGGATGCCATTTCATGGCCAATTTCCTGTACGCCTTCTTCAGATCATCGTCGGTCGCGTTCTTGTCCACCTTCAGTATCTCGTAATAATCCACCCCCATCTTTGGTCCGCTCTCTAATCTTTCCTGCGATTCTGAGCCAAACCCAGAAAGAGAAGATCGCGAAATTCTCAAACGGCCACAAACTTGAGATCCTACAAAGAGTCAGCTGGTGTAGAACATCGATCGGAGACCCGTCCAAGAATACGTGAATTGTATCTCTCTCTCTGCACGGCTTGTTTCGCTCTGCTCCTGTACCTTAGAATGGTCGAAATGAGAAACAGAGCCACCTTTGGCGTTGGGCCAAACTCTCTCTCTCTCTCTCTCTCTCTCTCTCTCTAACTTGCATCCTCCGACCATCAAACACTCTCAACAATGAGAAATTCTAGGAAACTCCAAAAGCAGCCACGTGGAGGCGCGTCTCTCTCTCTCTCTCTCTCTCTCTCCATAGAGCATTTTTTTTGGTCAGACTCTCCATAGAGTATGAACAGCTAACTTTTTTATACTTTGTCAAGAGGATAAACAGAGGTTATCCATGCAATCAAACTCATGCAGTCACGTAAACACAATAAAGCTAAACATTTTTTTACCTTCTTTATTTTTGAAAACCATTTTCATTTTTTTGAATAGATCAACCTTGAGTTTTATTTGTTATGTCAATCATGATTGATCTCATGGCATACGTAGCAATTCAAATATTATCGGCAATTCATTTAACAAGTATTGCATTGACAATTACCCTGTTAAATGGGAGAGTCAAGTTTGATTTGATCCGATCAACAATGGTTTGATTCAAATAGATCTATTTAACCCGTTTTAACTAACTTTCAAATTTAGTTACTCATACCCAACTTGACCTACATTACTAAAACACATATATTTAATCAAATGTAGGAAAACTTTCAATGTGAGGTGAGAGTATGAAGTGAGCGAGCATGAGATCAAGTGAGGGCGAAAGAGAATGGAGAGAGAGTCATTAACATGGATTGAATCTAAATAAAGTTATATGCCCATTGATGAACCATTTAATGTTTATATTATGTTTAAACCCATTTACTAAATAAAACTAATCCATATAACAATTCATTCCATTATATAGGGGTTAAAAAATGATATACCAACCCATTTTAACAGGTCTATTGACGACGAATGTTCTTTATTTTTCTTGTCCTCTGGTCAATTTGTTAGGGAAAAAGTAGGGAGTGGCATTGGAATATTAAAAAAAGAAAAAAATTCTTATGATTGTCTCGCCGGCTGAAAAGTTTATGGAGAACGGCCTCTAAAATTCTTAATTTACGTCCTTTGCATGTTTATGATTATAATGGCAGAACATTCTTGACCCAAAAGAAAACAATTGCATAAGCCAAACACAACTTGTTAGAGCCAAGGGTTCAAAAATATGTGGGAATAATGTGGGTGTTAGCCAATTAGGACAATGATTACGTATATTTCATATTTTTCTTGATAATGGCCGGATTCAAGCAAGAATTTCTAGATTCAGTTCGAGGCCCCGACCGTCCATTGATTAGATTTAACTGTAAGTCAAATTGCATCAGTCAATCCATGTATCATTTCGTCATTAAGCATTGGATACATTATTTTTTTTATTTTGCGCAAAATATTCTAATAGACTAAACTAATTTTATATTTTCAAGCACTAGAGATTGGTTAAACGAGCCTCTAAACCATATCAGATTCAAAAGAAAAGGCTACTTGAAATAGAAATGACAAAAGGTAATTTCAAAACTATAAAAAGAACGGTTTAGTTTTTGCGGTTTCAATTTGTTTAGAAAGAAATGAAAGTGGCCCAGACTGCAAAAGATGATTTGGTTTCTTGCTCTACAAATATTTGTCCTTAACTCCTGATAGAACCATGAGAAATTTAAAAACTGACATTCATTCAATGTCATCGACTACTTAACATTGTTCGGTGAACTAGAACTTGTAGGTATCCTGCACAATGAAATGCTAACATCATATGTCATGTCGATACGGTTATACATAGTGGTATTATTATTTGTGACTTTTGAACATACACTAAAAAAAAGATTTTCTTATTTGAGTGCGTGATACCATACCAATACATCATTGGCGTAATTGTTATATGAAAAACTCTCTTGCGTTTACATTGCAAAGCCTTTCATGCTTTGCTAGTCCCATGAGCCACCTACACTCTGTCGCCCGACCTCCTTAGATCAGGCATTGCAAAAAGGAAGTAGCAAAATTCAATGGCCAACTCAATTGGCTCAAAACCAACTGCTCTATTTGTTTCGGGAAAAATAAATAATTTAAAAATATTTTTTCACTTACTTATATTGCTTATAAAAATAAATAAGAATTCATCATTTGATTGGAGATTGTTTAACAAAATTTGTCGTCGGGTAAGGACTGCATTTTTTCTTGGGGAGGGCGGAAGGGGGGAGAGAGAGAGAGATCTAGAAGCCACTGATGTATGATTTATAGATTATATAGACCAAATCCATTTCAATCATTGACCGTGTGAGCACCACATTAGGACCATACAATTAATAATTGATATTATATCTGTCAACATGATTTGTGGACACGCAATAACTTCTCAGCACGAAGCCATCGTTATCTCCTCCATATAATACATATTAGTAGTAAGCCCTAACATGTCGATCGTACTTATTCAATGGAAAACCATTTCCAGAATCATTTGAGGCCCATTTGTTCTTTCCTCTCAGGACAACGATCCACAAGCAGCGCTGCCCTACTTTACGACAGCTCTTGGTGTCCACACCCACTTCCTACAGTACAAAGTCTGTACCATGATACTCATTTTGCTCTCTCTCTCTCTCTCTCTCTCTGTGTGGCAGTGTTGAACAGGAGTTTCCACTTACATGGTTGAGGATATCTAATCAGGCCACGGGCGGCAACCATAAACAACTTTTTCAGCAGACAGCTTCTCTCTCTTCTCCTTTTTGGCTTGAGTTTAGTTATATAGTACTAGGAAAACTGAATCTCAGTGGAAACAGCATCTCAGTGGAAACAGCACACAATACATACTGTTTCAATGGCATCAAAGAAAGGCACAATGGGACAATCACGGACTACACTGGGACCAGAAATTCAAACATTTCCTCTCTGAAAATTCGCCAGCACGCTGATCTCATCTCCTCGGCATGCCAGGGACATCATATACGAAATTCAGCAGCTCTTGCCAGACGACTGACACGTTGCTTTCAGAATCTGATCAACAAACTCATAATCATCTTGCAAAAACCAATCCTTTTCTAAAGCACTAAAAGATTTTGCAGATTTGAGCAACAATGGCTCTTGAAACTCAAAACAAACAAAAGCGGTGAGCATGGAGAACATTGCATATGAACATACCATCGACAGCTATACAACGCTGCACCTTACCCTGTTTTAAGGTCGAACCCCTTCTAGATCAACAAATGTTTAGAAGGGGAGAAGCGCAGCTAATTTTTCCAACTCAACCATGTAGAGTGGTTGGCTGGGTCTGATCAGCCAGATGACGAAGCAGTTGCCTCACCCTTCACACTCTTCAATTTCACATATCCAGACTCTGCAACAGAAGTCGGTACTGCAACATCACCAATGTCAAGAGTTTCTGGTAGATTTTCAGGAAAGTCATCCAGGTTGAACTGCATAAAGAAATGATCCAGCTCTTAAGATTATGAACAACATTTAGAAATCCAAATTTTGATGAAATCTACACAAAGATGCAACATTTGAAGAGATCAAGTAGACGTGCAATATCAATATACTATTTACAACTAGTTGACATCATCTTATTTAGAACAATTGTCAGAAAGGCATATCTTTCACCTGTTATCAGAATGATACGGCACCTTATGGACAAAAGTATTTTCCTTGTTAATCCAGATGGAATTGTCATATAGAGAAGGTTAAATAGAGATTTACACATAAAACAAATCTCTTGCCACAAAAAAGAAATGTATTCAACAAAAAGATTCTAAGCAAGCACATTAAAAATTACCACAGAACAATAAAAATTACCATTATTGGGTGGTAATTAATCATCTTCAGATAGTCCATTCATGCTTGTCAATAATATTTACTCATCTCATTTCAGAATCAAACAGGTAGCTGACAGGCCAAACCCGCCAACCCTATTCCTCACAAAAATTGCATAGCATACTTATACAATCAAGTTCAACTTCAGCAAGCAATTGGAATCTGTCGTCATAAGTATGCTAAAAAGAGCTGACAAAAGTCACCTCAAGCTGGCTCAACATGTCAATAGTTGCGTCCAGATCTCCCTTATTTGCCAGGTAGACGTCAGCGATGGATTGATCAGATAATCCAGGAAATTGCATCTGAAGATACTCTACGTCCATTTCCAGTTCCTCATCAGGCACCTGTTTGTCTGGAAAATTAATTGGTTGCCTTGACGTCGAACCATGTGCAGAGTGGCTCTTTGAAGAGAAATACTCTACAGCCGGAAAATTTGAAGTCTCATGGAAATTTGGGTGCATAGCTGCTCTCCCTCGGTCCTGACCTTGATCAAATTGCACAAGAGGTTCAGAGAAGGCCGTCACATTGGAGGACTTACAGTCTCCAAATGTTCCTTCAAAAGCACCGCCTTTATGATCTGCTACTCTCTTAGAAAGTGGTACGTAAGATGCCGCATGTGGATTTAAAGAGGAAGATCCTGACTTCATTATCTTAATTTGCTGTGTGGTAAAGGACAAAGTACTTGAAATTAAACCCCTCACAAAAAATCTGAAGTAGCAGACCACTCACTCAAACAAATGAGATGAAAATGAAATTGACTACGAATCAATATAGAGAGCAGTGGTACAGAAGCAAAATAATGGACGGTCACTCTGTCCTCCTTTGCTCAGTTCATTAGTAGCACAGTGGTGGAAAAGATGATGCACCAAGAAGTTATATACTCTAAGGAGGCCAAGAGAGCACAAAAGTGTAAAGAGAAAATAAACGTAGCCAGAAAATAATAGGAGCAAAACTGTCATATGGATCTTCAATCACTGTCGTCTCATGGTCCCCACCCTTTTTGGGCTTAAAACACGCCCTTTTCAATTAACTGACCTAACTACCCTCCAAACTCTAGATTATGTTAAGCATTTATTCACATGAATAACACCAATTTTAGGCAATTTATGATCAATAGGTCGTCATTTTCCTATCACAGTTTGCTTAAAAAGTTTTCCTACTGTATCCTTTCACACACTAAGCACAGACAGAACATTTATTCCTTTGCTGAAGAGGACAAAAAGTTTCTTTAGCTATGAACTCATATCATGATTTGATTTGGTTGTTCCTTCCAATCTTAACAATATAAAGACTAAATAAAGACAAAAACAAAAAGGACTAAAAGGGAAAGACCAGAACTAGATTTTTTGATTTCCTACCATGGAAAAAGTAACTAAGTGATGCCCATGCCCCATATCTAACAATGAGCACATAAAGGTCCATCAAGTGAACCATAAATTCAAATTTTTTCTATACGAGGGAAATATAGTTAGACTGTGAAGAAGTTGTAACTCGAGCTTAAGCCTTAATAACAATACTATAAATCTTAATCCAAAGAGCGGTCTTCTTACAACAAGCCCACAATATTACACCAACAAGAATCCCATTGAGATTGAGACCCATTAGAATGAAAGGATTTTTCTTCTCTGAAATATGAGTTTGCTTGAATCTTCTCATCTGAATATTTCATCAATAGTGAATGACAACTTGAATTCACGAATAGAAACTACTTATTTTCAACCACTAACGTGATTCAAAAGGACACTGGAAGCACGCTGATCAATTGTTTTGGAAACTTAAGAGAAATGTAAATTCTAAGCAACACCTTGAGAGACTTGGAAATCACGGAAGAGTTAGCAGAAATGAATTGATTCAAAATTGAATAAGATGACGTCGTTGAGAGCCAAAAGGTTTTCCATTTATAAGTCTCACTCTCTCCGTTTTTTTTTTTTTTTTTTTTGGGAGTTTGGTTGTAATAAGGTGAAGACAAACATGAAGTGGAGTCGAAGAGCCAGAGAGAGAGAGAGAGAGAGAGAGAGAGACAGAGACAGAGAAATTAATAAAAGTTGGGAAGAATCTATTGTTTAGAAGATAATTCAATCAATTAACATACAAATGCGTGTTTTAGCTAAAAAATTGTGTAAAAATCGACCTACCCAATAAAAGCCTGTTTAGGACTAAATGTCGGAGAAGAGAATGTCTACATGTTGTTTCCTGAAATCCAAGAATTTTGTGGCTGATAATCTTGATATGTTTGATGTCCACTCTCAAGAGAACTATTTTATCAATACATATGTAACTTTGAATCACTAATGGACGAACTAAGAGCTTACCGCAAACTCCCGTAATAGTTCTCTATACTTCTGCAAACCATAGGCCAAAAGTCTTTTATCTGAAAGATTGAAAACCAAATCGAAAGAAGAAAGAGAGAAAGAAAAAAGGAAAAAAAGAACATTGAGATCCAGCCATTTCTCACTTTAAACAAAAAATCCACAGATTTTAGAAATTGATACTTGCAGCAGAGAGCACAGGCAGCCCTCGCCCCATACGACACACGGCATAAATCAAATCACAAGACGATCACATCCCAATCACGCTGACACATTTCGATCCGTCTTTCGACCGCTTCACGCTCGATTCTCGACTCGAAAGCAATCAATCAAGCGCCCCCATTCTAACCCGCGCATCAAATTCGCAAAATTCTACACGATCAAGAACCGCGATCGCCGATCCAACAGGAAGTCAAAACACACGAAAGCGGAAGGAGCCAACACAATCCACCCTTTTGTGGGGTGAGAAGCAACGACCCAAGAACGAGAAACCCAATTCAAGAAAATCACAATAAAGCAGGAAATCAGGGATCACGACTGCCCCGACACCGGCCGCGATCGATTCGGTGGACGCCATTTTCGATCCTTCCCCCCGGGCACGAAGCCTGCCCGCGCAGACCCACATGGGTATGCGGAGCCAAGAAGCTAACTTTACCTCGGAAAAGCGATCCTCGACGTCAGCGGAAGCTGGGATTGAAAACCCTAAAGAAATTTCGTGGAAAGCTCTGAGAAAGTGAAGGGAAACGGAGCAGAGGAATGATTGAGAGAGAGAGAGAGAGAGAGAGGGATTTGTAAATGAAAGGTCACTTCCGACGGTTTACTTGGAGGAAGAGCTGTTAGGGGCCCGTTTGGGGAGCGGGATACGCTTATCCCGGTACGCGGATAACGGTCTCCGTGAAGCGTTGGAGCTCGTTGCGGTTTGAAAGCCGGACCAAACTAACCACTGATCGTGACTAGGGGTAATAGGTGCAGATTCCACCTAGAAGCTGTCGTGTCGAGACTGGTTCCTAATTTCTGAACTTTGGTATACATTGAACTCGATTTTGGAAATACAGGTTCGATTTCCAAGGTTTATTCGAGAACCTGTTATTTATTTTTATTTTTTAATTTCATTCTGTTATGCCTTGTTTTTGCTTTATTTCTAGTAAAGCAGCAACACAATTTCCTTCTTATGAATAGAGTTTCATGAACAAAACTATCCATCTCAAATAGAAGCATTTATAAGTAATCTATCAAACCTAACAAGAGAAATTATATAATGTTTTCATCTAGAGTAAATAAAAGAGGTTGATTCTAAAGTAATCTAGGAACACGTGTAGAATAGAAGTGATTAGTTAATTTGAAGTTTCCAAAGACATAGTATATTGGGTTTCCATTACAATCAATATATAGATATCTCGCAGGTCGATTCTAATGGATATATATCTTCCACCTATATGAGAGCAAGTTTAAAAATAATCATAATGATGGAAGAACATATCGAATGCCATTATTAAAGATGATGTTCCCAATTTCAAAAGTTTGATATCAGTAGTATAAAATCGATAAAAAAATCCATAGATACTACTCATTTTGGGGGTTATCTTAGTTTGATCTAGTTCTTTGTTATTAGTTCAATTCCCTAGTTCCTAGTCTGGTTATGCTACTCTTAGATAAGGATCTCTATAAATCATTGCAGCTCATTTTGGTTTGATAGTCGAACCAAACTGAACATCAGTTTTGAGTAGGGTGAACGGTAGGGGTGATCAGTTCCCGGTTTGGTCCGGTTCCACCTTGGAATTGGGAACCGGACCGGGAGCACCGGTTCCCAAAATTGCGAATTGTGGATCAGACCATTTGGTCCTAGGACCGGGAACCGGACTGGACCATTAGTTCCGGTCTAGTTCGGTTCGGTCCAACAAAATCGGCTCTACTTTTTTGCACTAAAGAGTGACCGACTTTTTTGCACTAAAGAGTAACCGCACTCCGGACCGATCAATCTAATTCGGTTCTCGAGGAATTCAATGAAACTAATCACACATGTTCCCACTTGCAAAATATTCAAATTTCACTTGTGTGAAACACATGGAGTGTGAATCACACTTAACTTTAACCATAAAGGCCATGAACAATTTGGCTAAAGGTTGGACTTGGCTTAAAATGTAATCCTATAAACAAGTAATGTGGGGACATTTTAATCACTAGAAGTCAAAAAATTGTAATCTTATTCGCTAAAGAGTATATCATCTAATTTCCTCAAGCATGCAGAACAAAACACAAAGCAAGGATCATTCAACCATTCATCACAAAATCCCCAATAAATCAATTAAAAAAGAAAGAGTCTCTTACTTTCCCTCTTTCTCTCAATGACTAACTTGCTGGTACCACTCGAGGAACCTTGAAAATAGAGAACTCAAGTCACAGCCCACGTTACTAACAAGGAGATTTTTTTCAATAAATAATAGAGTAACAAAAATGGTTTTAATGGTCTCTTGGCCACATAAGAGATTCCTACCTCAAATTGCAATTTTGGTTGCAATAAGTTATCATGTTTATATATTTTATTAATTCTATGTATATAAATTATATATTAAAAAATTTGGTTTGGTCCAGTTGGTCCGGTTTAGTCCGGTTCCCACCTTGGAACCGGGAACCGAACCGCCGACCGTGGGAACCGCCCAAAACCGGCCGGTTCGATCTGGTCTGGCCGGTTCCTGGTTTGGGCGGTTCCCGTTGCACACTCCTAGTGAATGGTTTTAGGGTAGGTGCAAATTTCACCTGGAACCTATCGTGTTGAGACCGATTCCTAATTTCTAAACATGAAATCGATTTTGGAACCAAACTTGTAGTTCTACCCAATAACATGCTAATTTCTTCTTCTTCTTTTAAATTTCATTTTGTTATTCCTTGTTTTTGCTTCAGTTTTTGTCAAGTAACAACAAAAGTTCCCTTCAAATAAATAGAGTTTCCATTAATAAGGGCCTGTATGGTGGGTGACGTTTATATTCTTCTAATTTTTAATCTTTTGTTCCTTAGAAAAAAATAAGAATAAAAATCCATTTAGTAACGCAAACTTATTTTTCTATTTCCTGGAATAGAAAAATAGTTGGGGAATATATTTGGATCAAAAATAATAAATGAAAACAAAGTAGCTTTTTGTTTCCATGAAAAATTTCTAGAAATAAGTCAATTTTTTCTTTTGCTCTTCTTCATTGTTGCGGCCACCGTTGGCCGCCTGCCAATCGTCGGCCACCTTTGGCTCTTTGCGGCCACCGTCGGTCGACTGCCACCACCATCGCTTGATCGTTGGTGACTGTCGTTGCCACTGCTACTTGACCGTTGTTGCTATAGCCCTCGACCGCCGCCAACTGTCATTGCTACCACTTGATCATCAACTGTCGTCGTCGCACGACCACTGCCCACAGCCCACTGGCCACCCCCACTAGCCGATGACCGCCACTGATAGCCGTCGTCACCCCTTGACCGCTGGCAGCCTGTTGCTGCCACCAACCATCATCTGTCGCCACTGATTGCTGCTCGTAGCCCGCCGGCCGCCGTCCTCTCTTGCGGCCACTCATCCGCCTCAGGCGGTTGGTGTGTGGCGGTTGGTAGCAACGGTCAGCAAGCGTGTTGTGGTAGACGGCGATCGGCGGTTCATGAGTAAAAAGAAAAAACGAATAAATGAAAAAAATTATAAATTATATCAAACACATTTCTATTCTTTTTTTATTTCAATAATATAAATTTTGTATAGTTACCAAACGTTTTATTTTACTCAGAAGAAGAAGAAGAAAAATTTATATTCTTGGAGTAGAAATGTTACTATGAGATCTCTTAATCAACACAAGATCATGTAATTTTGGGATTGCCCTGTGAACAGCAGGAGGCACTTCATGTTGATCGTACGGTTGGACTGCATTGTCCAAGAAAATGGCTAAGAGAGGCGATAGTAGAGATGGTGTGCGTCGTGGGATGGGCCCGCAATAGGAGGTCCTGCACCACGGTGCCGTTGCAACGTTTTATTTTATTTTTTATGTTGAAACTCCATGCTCGAGAGCATGGTCACTAAGAAGTTGATAGTGTGTCGGTCATTCTTCATCGACCAACGGGTGAAGAGCCTGATCGCGATCATGCTTGAAAGTTTGGGTCAATGTGGAGGGTGTATATGATTGGGCTGAAAAAGATGATTTATGAAAACTTGGCATGACGATGGTCTTTAGGCCCCTTTTTGCTCTCACTCGTCGGAACACGATTGCCGGCCGGCGGGGATAATAGTGTGGTCAAAGGAGACAGCGATCATGTGGTGGTTGAAAGTGACAATGATCGGTAGGTAATATGGTGGTGGTCCTTGGTGGGCAGTGCTGGCGTAGTAATATTCGATGTGTCACTTTATTATTCCGTTAAAATATAAAGTATATTTTTTAGTTATTTTTTAAATTTTATAACCAATTCGGATATATCCCACAATCTAAAAGCTGTATTTCTTATCCAACATTTTATCCGGATTTATCTAGATTATCTGATCCGAAGAACATCATCAAACATTAGGTATGATAATTTGTTATTCTATCTAGACTCGAAATTAGGTTTCTAAACACAACCAAGTGTATTGAATGAATATATAGATATAGATATGTTGTCGGTGGATCCCATTGGGTGCATATCTTACACCTACATTAGAGCAAGTTTAAAACTAAACATAGTAATGGAATATTGAAGAACATCAGTAATGAAATGATGTTCCAAATTTTGAAAGTTTGATATTAATAGTACAAAATTGGTGAAAAGATCCATAGATACTACTAGTTTTAGGGTTATCTCTATTCGGTCTCATTCTCTACTTCTCAGTTCGATTCTCCAGTTCCCAATCTTGTTCTAGGGTTCTTGATCCAATTTGATTTAGTTCCTATCCATAAACCTAACATCATGGTACTTGTTCCAAAAAAATTGGGATAGGGAATCGAACCAAAGAGTCTGGTGTCAAGAACTGGACCATCATAAGATCGGTTCGGTCCAATTCTCAATTCTATCTAGGATCCATGATCATCCCTAATTTCGAGAAATATAGAGACCGGCTTGAACCAATTATAGTGACTCCGTTGGATTCCGAACCCGGTGTTTTTGCTTTGTATTATACTATAACCAACGTGCACTGCACGTGTTTCATAAATGAATCTCCTTTTAAGGCAGTGAGTTTTTTTTTTAATTTTAAATAGTGGGTAGTTTTCTGCCGATTGATGTTCTAGGCACCACATTTAATTATTCAAGGATATTTCGCGGGCACATTTTAAAAAGAATTTAATTTAAGTGACTTTTGACTGCCTCGTATCTTTGGACCATGCACTTAGATTGTGATTTGGTGTGAAGAGCTAGAAAAGCTTCAAAAATGCGGGAGGCTACTATACTTGCTTACCCGGTAGTAGCCAGAATTGAAGTCCTGACGTGGTGTCTACCTAATTCCCCGTCTATTTTTGTATTTCTGACAGAGAGAGAATATGAGGGTAGCGCAGGGTCCCTCACCTCAGGGCGGTTCTCCAGCCTGTTTCCTCCATGAGCCATACTGCCTTGTATCTTTGGACCGTGCACTTAGACTGTGATTTGGCGTGAAGAGCCAGAAAAGCTTCAAAAAATATAGAGAGTCGATGTGCATATTTGTATATTACTTTTTCCTATAGTTGCTTTAGATTTAAACTATATTTTTAGATGATAATGGGAGTTTTTTTTTTTTTTTTTAAATAAAAAAAGATGTATCAAAATAAAATGGGCAATAAATAACCATTGGTGCCACTCGTTATTGGATGGAAGGATCATCATGTGGCAAGGATCCGACGAACAGTGGCGAAAGTCCTACAATTATTGCCTGAATAGGCTAGGGTTGCGACCCCGTTCCAAATATAGACAACTCCACATGGTTCATGTTAGACCATCATAGTCCACGCATTTGATTGTTCAATGTCTCAATGATTATCATTATAGTTACAATATTATTTCTTTATCCTTTTCTATTATTGGCATGTTCATTTACTGTAATTTAATAGGTAACTTAGATTGTCGTTGTCATGTTGGATTACTTGTCATCTTTTATATAAGGTCAACAAGAATTTCATGTTTTTGATATAGGAATTTAATAAAAACATACATGATTTTCTTCGCAACTTGAGATAACCCTCGATTTTAAAGTGTTTAAAGAATTACAAGTATAGGTTTCATAACAACAAAGGATAACTTTACTTACTTACTGCTTATTTTTTCACAATATTTGAATTGTACATACTCGAATAGTCATATCTCCAATTTTTGATAGATTGAGATGAGATTTTCTATCATAAAAGTAAGATAAATAAAGGGACACAATTTACTTCAAAACTTGTAATGACCCTCAAGATTTTAGCAAATTAAAAAAAAAAAAAAAATGACAAAATAGGTTCCTCAATAGCTAAGGATAACTTTACATATTCGTCAACAGCCAAGGATAACCTTACATACTCACCACACTTTTTTCACAATATTTAGATTTTACATACTCAAATAGTCACTATTTCCAATTTTCTGATAAATTACGATGAGATTTCTTATCATAAAAGAAAGGGGATTAAATGGACATGATTTATTTCGAAACTAGTGATGAGACTCAAGTTTTAAGCAAAATATAGAAAAATGACAGAATAGGTTTCTTAACAACTAAGGATAACTTTACATACTTACCACAGTTTTTTTCACAATATTTGGATTTTACATACTCAATTTGTTGTATTTCCAAGTTTTGATAAATTCAGATGAGATTTTTATCATGGTAAGAAGAGGAATAAGTGAACACGATTTACTTCAAAACCTGCAATGACTCTTGAGTTTTAGGCAAATTTAAAAAGATGAAAAAATATGTGCCTTAACAACTAAGGATAACTTTATGTACTTACCACAATTATTTTTTCCACAATATTTGGATTTTACATACTCAAATAGTCGAATTTTCAATTTTTAACAAATTGAGATGAGAATTCTTATCACAAATGGAATAACAATAAATGGACACGATTTACTTCAAAACCCATGATGACCCCCTTAAGGTTTAAGCAAATTCAAAAAAGTGACAAAATAGGTTTCTTAACAACTAAAGATAACTTTATGTAGTTACCACCTATTTTTCATGATGATTGGATTTTACATACTCAAATTGTCATATTTCCAAGTTTCGATAGATTCATATGAGATTTCTTATTAGAAGAGGAATGAATGGACACCATTTACTTCAAAACCCACAATGACCCTCAAGTTTTAGGCAAATTTAAAAAGATGACAAAATAGGTTCCTTAACAAATAAAGATAACTTTACATATTTGCCACAATTTCCTTACAATATTTGGATTTTACATACTCAAATAGTCAGAATTTCCAATTTTTTTTTTATAGATTGAGATGAGATTTCTTAACACAAATAGATTAGGAATTACCCTCTTAAGTTTTAAGCAAATTCGGAAAAATGACAAAATAGGTTCCTTAACAACTAAAGGTAACTTTATGTACTTACTGCATATCTTTTACGATATTTAGATTTTACATACTCAAATAGTTGTATTTCCAATTTTTGATAGATCGAGATGAGATTTCATATCACAAATAGAATATGAATAAACCCTTTTAAGTTTTAAGCAAATTCAGAATAATGACAAAATAGGTTCCTTAACAACGGAAGATAACATTATGTACTTACTGTGTATTTTTCACGATATTTGGATTCTTCATACTCAAATAGTTGTATTTCCAATTTTTGATAGATTGAGATAAGATTTCTAATCACAAATAGAATAGGAATAACCCTCTTAAGTTTTAAGCAAATTCAGAAAAAAAATGACAAAATAGGTTCCTCAACTAATGATAATTTTATGTACTTACCACATATTTTTCATGATATCTAGATCTTACATACTCAAATAATTGTATTTCCAATTTTTGATAGATTAAGATGAGATTTCTTCTCACAAATAGAATATGAATAACCCTCTTAAGTTTGAAGTAAATTCAAAAAATTGACAAAATATGTTCCTCAACAACTAAAGATAACTTTATGTACTTACTACATATTTTTCATAACATTTGGATTTTGCATACTCAGATAGTCGTATTTCCATTTTTTTTTTTATAGATTGAGATGAGATTTCTTATCATAAAAGGAAGAGGGCTAAATGGTGAAGGAGTAGGTAGGGAATGATAAATTGGCTCTAATTGGGATGGTTTAACCTATTTTGTCCAAAACCATTTAATTCCTTACCAAAGCGATTGGGTCACTATGCCTCATTTGGACTGGCCTTACCAGCTTTACTGTTACCAAATTGGACTGTTGTGGTAAAAAGCTGTAAGTGCAAAGCACTAATTCAAATTTAAATTTTCTTCTAGCTTAAAGGCAATTTCGTTACTAACATGCCCAAATAATTTTTCCATTTTTTGAGAATAGAATAAAATTACCACGAATGCGTAGATACCTAATCAAGTTAAACCCAAAAAGGAGGTAGCTATGGTTGTCCAAAGTGTAAAACCCTAGGTCCAAAGCATACAAATTTAAACTTTATGTACTAACCATGTAATGTTCACAATATTTGGATTTTACATACTCAAATAGTTGTATTTCCATTTTTTCATAGATTAAGATGAGATTTCTAAGTAGAATAGTAATAACCCTCTTATGTTTTAAGCAAATTCATAAAAATGACAAAATAGGTTCCTTAACAACTAAAGATAACTTTATGTACTTACCGCATTTTTTATATGATATTTGGATTTTACATACTCAAATAGTTGTATTTCCAATTTTTGATAGATTGAGATTAGATTTCTAATCACAAATAGAATAGCAATAACCCTCTGAAAGTTTTAAGCAAATTCAAAAATATGACAAATTAGGTTCCTTAACAACTAAAGACAAATTTATGCACTTACCGTGTATTTTTCACGATATTTGGATTTTACATACTCAAACAGTTGTATTTCCAAATTTTTTATAGATTTCTTATCATAAAAGGAAGAGGGCCAAATGGCGAAGGAGTAGGTAGAGGGTGATAAATTGGCTCTAATTGGGATGGTTCAACCTATTTTGTCCAAAATCCTTTAATTCCTTACCAATGCGATTGGGTCACTATGCCTCATTTGGACTGGTCTTACCATCTTTACCGTTACCAAATTGGATTGCTCGTGGTAAAAAGCTGTAAGTTCAAAGGACTAATTCAAATTTGATTTTTCTTCTAGCTTAAAGGCAATTTCGTTACTTACATGCCCAAATAACTTTTCCATTTTTTGAGAATAGGATAATATTGCCACGAATGCATAAATGCCTAATCAAGTTAAACCCAAAAAGGAGGCAGATATGATTGCCGAAAGTGTAAAACCCTAGGTCCAAAACATACTAATTTTATTTTTTTAATTTTTTATTTTTTCACTTAGACGAAAGGAATTTCATTATGCATATCGAAACAAAATAATTTATTCATAGTAAGAACCTAATGATATGACCATTTTGATATATGCATTCCGAAGGAGATTACATTTCCTTAAACGCGTAGTTACCGCATTGCGACAAGCCGAAAATGTAATATAAATAGATGGGTCGCGCGACGAGGATCAGCGGATTTGAGGGGCGGGCGGTGCCTCGCCACCTCCCCTCCGTATCCCCGTCTGGTCGTCAAGTGATCGCTCGAAATCTCTCTCTGTGAAAAAAGCTTTCCATGTCATATCTTCGTCGGGGGAGATTCCGGGCACACATTATGCTTGTCCCGAACCTTCACGCCTAAATTACGCATACGCCATTGGCGACCGACGAGGCCAGATTAGAGCTAGGACTGAACTATTATGGTAAGATGCATCAGCTAATCATATCCTATCATTTCCCCCCTTCCTCCTCACCCCCTATAAATTGCCCCCCAATCATCCGCAAAGGTCCATCACTCACATCTGCTCCGACCAAGAACAAACGAGCTCTTGAATTTTTCCCAATCAATTCCCCAAGTCTTCCTCGTTTTCTCCAAAAAAAAAAAAAAAAAAGAAACTCAAAAATCCAAAATTTCAAAAAAATACAAAGGAGGCCAAGGAGAGAAAAGGAGGAGGGAGCCCCCACCGGAAAAACCTCGTCCTCAGGCTCGCCATCGAGGGGCTCACAGCGCGCCACGTGGGTACATCCGAGCCCTCCACATAGCAGAAAATTTTCTTTATTTTTCCCCCATTTCACCTTTTCTTTTTCAATTTTTATTTTTTTCTCGTTCGTTTGGGGGTTATTTTCCGATTTCTGATCTAAACCCTCGGCTCTGTCGTTTAACCGAAAGAAACCCTAAATTGGTCCGTCTCTCTCGCGGTGAAATTTATTTTTGTTGCAGAGAAATTGCGGGGGGAATTCCTCTCCGAATCCGCCCGATTCCTTGGGGTTTCGCCTCGGAGGCGCCGGATTCAGCCCCTGCTCGCGCTCCTCGCTCGTGATCTCCCGCCGCGCGCCGCCGGGGGGGGGAACGCCGCCGCCGCGTCGAGCTCCGTCGCCTGAGGTGAGCGCCATTTCCCGTCCTTCGATCCGCGGCCGCCGGTTTTGGCGTCGTGGGTTTCGATTGTTTCGGAATTGCGGGCTGATGTCGGGGGGGCTAATCCGCCCCTGTTTTCGGGATTCATTTGTGTGCGGTTTGTGTGATTTCTGGGCATTTCTCGGTTTTTGCAGATCTGGAATATGAGGGCGGGGTCGTGTGATGGAATGTGATACTCGCGTGGGGTTGGTGGGATTGAATTTTGGTTGATGGAGCAGAAGGTGGAGGGCTCAAATGGGGCTCAGGCTCCTAAGAAAGCCAGGTGTCTGGCTGTTAAGAGCTTGTATAGAGCCGGGTCGTCGGGGGAGGATCCCGAGAGGCTGAAAAGTAAGAACTTGAAGAGGAAGAGCGGCTCTGACGATGGTGGGGATGAGAATCGGCGGAAAAGGAGTAAGAAGGAGGTGTCTCTTAGTAGCTTGAAGAAGAGAAAGGAGAAGAGACTAAGTGACGTAACTAATGCCGGGGCTCATTTTGGGTCAAATGATTCGTCAGAGTTAAAGCCTGAGGTGGATGAGAGACCAAGCTCCAATGGCAATTTGAATGGCATTGGACTTAGTCTGGATGACAACGTCGTCAAAATTCCAAAGCGGAAACGTGGAACTTTGGGACGGAAAAGAGTAGAGCATACTCAAGAGTCAAATCCAGCTGAGCCCTCTGTCAGCAGATTGGATTTTGCCGGTCCATCTGGGAAGCATAGAGATGGTGATCCTGAAGGAGGAAGTGGTGGCGGAAATGTTAAAGAGGAGGACGCTTTGGATGATATGAAGGAGAATGGGCATAGCATTGGCGGACCTTCGCAGGAGCAGGATTACATTGTGGGGAGTTCAGCAACGGACAATGGCAAACTGAAAAAGTCGGTCAAGAAGCGCCGAAAGCAGAGAGAGGTGAAGCCGGGAGGTGTTCAAAGTGCTGTGGTGGAGGCAGGTTCTGCAGTCGTTGTCTCTGCCAAGAGATGTGATGATCAGCAGGTTGATTTTTCTTAGATACTTTCTTGCTTCTTGGTTGTAAATGGGGGGCACCCCCTTGGTGCTTTTTAATATGCTTACTTATCGAAAACTGTGATGATCAGCAGGAAGATGATGAGGAGAATCTGGAGGAAAATGCTGCGAGGATGCTCTCCTCACGGTTTGATCCAAGCTGTACTGGGTTTTCTTCAAAGAGTAGAGCATCGCCATCACCAACAACATCATCAAACAGCTTGTATTTTCTGTTATCTCCTAACGGAAAATATTCAGATCAAGCATGTACATCTCGTGCTTCACCAAACTCCCCATCTGGTAAAGCAGCTAATAGAGCCTTGCGGCCAAGAAATCAGCATGGAGAAAAGCTGCGTTCCCGGAAAAGGAGGCATTTCTATGAAATTCCTTCTGAGCAGGTGGATGCAGATTGGGTTTTGAACAAAAGAATAAAGGTCTTCTGGCCTCTAGACCAGTGCTGGTACCATGGCCTCGTAAATGACTATGATGGAGAAGCAAAACTCCATCACATCAAGTATGATGACCGTGATGAAGAATGGATTGACCTTCAAAAGGAACGTATCAAACTCTTGCTACTTCCTGGTGAAGCTCGGACTAAGTTTGCAGTAGGCAGCAGGAAGAGAAGAGTGGAGCCTACCAATGAGGAGGAAGAGAGACCTTTGACTTCAGCCAATGATGGCTGTGTCAGCAGTTACATGGACACAGAACCAATCATTTCGTGGCTGGCACGATCAAATCGTGGGGTCAAATCTTCTTCTTCCCATGCTGTAAAGAAACGAATTGTCGGTCCATCTCTGAAATCGAAGCCTTCATCATCTGCTGCTGATGCTGTGGATACATGTGGGGCCACCACTGCTGGTTCTTTCCCAAAAGGAGGCCAAACGGCGTTTCATGGAGATCGTGCCTCAATGGGTGGACTTTTTCATGCTGGAAAGGTTGAGAAAGTTGCAAAGAGTTCCGGATCTCTGAAAGGTGGCAATGCTCCTATTGTTTACTACAGGAAGCGGTTTCGCCGGGCAGCTGGGGCCTTGTGCCAGAGAGTAGAGGATGATGCCCTCTCATTGGGAAAATCGGACTCTCACGGTTCTTTGTTGACCATTGAAGAGCCGGGTTTCTCGAAAATAATATATTTAGTGAGAAGAGAAGCAATTGATATCATGGTCAGTTCTCTTCTCCGCCTTTTTAGAGTAGAGGATTCCCAGTTGGTCTATGATCTCGTTCTGCTTTACTATGGAAGACTGGTGACCGTGTGGCCTGTGGTGAAGTTGGAGATGCTTTTTGTCGACAGCATTGTTGGTTTGAGGGTCCTCTTGTTTGAAGGATGCTTGGGGCAAGCTGTAGCATTTGCAATTTCAGTTTTGAATCTGCTGAGTGAGTCTAATGGGGAGGTGAAATTTGTAAGCTTGCAATCTCCGATAACCTCTGTTAGATTCAAATTCTCTAGTGTTCAAGGTTGTGAAAACCAACTTGTGTTTGGATTTTACAACTTTTTGAGATTAAAACGTTCTAAGAGGTTGTGTTTGGAATCGGAACTGAGGGAGAATTGTTTGCTAGTTGAGAAACTTTCTCCTTCTGAATGCACTGACAATGCTCTTCAAAATGGAGACATCCCATCACTGGCGCCAGCTGCTTCGGACTCTTCACTAGAGGTATTATTCTCTTTACCATTTTCTTCTAAAAATATTTAATTTCTTTGTTCAGGAGTTAGGGTTGTGGAGCAATATGTGCATGATTTTCTGTTGTTTTTGGTATCATTTACAATTCTTCCATGAACCAATTTCTTAAACTCCCCCCCACCCTTCCCTCTTCCCTGATGGCATGCGCGTGCACACTCGCACACTCTTACTTTGTGCTTAGTATTATGGTTGTTACTTATGTAAAACCAGTATTAATTGTCCTAAGGTTAACTGATCAGGGTCTACAGAAGCTGACCGGTGAAGCAATGCGGCCCTCGGATGTTTCTAGAGATAATGAAGACATTAATGGGGGAAATTCTTCAGGTTCTGATGCAGAGTACATGAAGCTTCTTCCGTTTGCTCTTTCCTTTTCCGCTGCTCCTACTTTCTTTCTGAGACTGCACCTGAAGCTTCTTATGCATCATAGCGTCTCCAAAATTAGTTTTGTTGAGCTTAATCAGGAGAAGAGCACTGAAACTGCAAGCATTTTGGCTCCATCTAACATTGCCATAGATGCCTGCTCAAAGGATGATGTGGGATTCCATACTAGCCAAGAAGCTCCATCAAGAGAGAGTCCTTGTGATAAGAACTCGCATTGTGCTAAAGATGATCAAGCTGTTCAGCTAGTTGTTTGCAAGGTTGCAGATTCGAGGACCCCTGAGGATAACCAAAGTGGTGATCTTCTTGCTGGCAGGATTCACAGTGGTACTGCTGTAGTTGGTGATGAGGCTGGGCAGGTGCAGGAAGGGCAAGGAAATGACGCAGCATCAGAAAAACGTCAAGTCCTCCGCTTGACGGGGAGAGGATCACAAATGGCGCTTGTCCTTCTTCGAATGTTATTAAGATAGACATTCCCCATTATAATGCAGGTGAAAAGCCTGTTGATGATGGATCGCTGCGTGGTTTGCCGCCTACTGGTATGGCTTGTGATGTGAATGGCAGCCTTGTCCCTAGTCCAAATCCCACTGCACCAAGAAGCGTATGGCATCACAGTAGAAGTAGTTCATTTTATGGACACTTCTCACGTGGTTGGTCAGATGCAAAATCTGATGGTTCCCTAAATAGTTTTGGCAATGGACCAAAGAAGCCGCGGACGCATGTTACTTACTCATATCCTTCTGGAGTTTCAGGTTCGAGCTCAAAGCCACAGCAGAGAACAATTCCTAACAAAAGAATCAGGAGACCCAATGAAAAGAGGGCCTCAGATGTGACCCGAGCTCCTCAAAGAAACTGGGAGTTGTTATCATGTCATGTGAACTTGTTGATCACAGTGGGGGACAGGGGATGGAGAGAGAGTGGGGCAGAGGTGGTACTTGAACTTGTTGAGAATGAGTGGAACCTTGCAGTAAAAGTTTCTGGAACCACAAAATACTCTCATAAAGCACATCAGTTTCTGCAGCCTGGGTCCACTAACAGGTACACGCATGCTATGATGTGGCGAGGAGGGAAAGAGTGGACACTCGAATTTCCAGATAGGAGCCAATGGGCTCTTTTCAAGGAGATGCATGAAGAGTGTTACGATCGAAACTTCCGTGCTGCATCAGTCAAAAACATTCCGATTCCTGGTGTACGTGTTGTAGAAGATTATGATGATAATGGAATGGAGCTGTCATTTCGCAGTTCTGTTATCTACTTCCAGCAGGTTGAAACAGATGTGGAAATGGCCTTGAATCCATCTCGTGTCCTATATGACATGGATAGTGACGATGAGCAGTGGATTTCATCTTGTCAGAGTTCTTCAGATGTTAGTGATAGTGGCTCCGGGCACGTATCTGTGGAGATATTTGAGAGGACAATGGACCTGTTCGAGAAGAAAGCTTATGCTCTTCAGTGTGACCATTTCACATCTGAAGAAATGGAAGATTTGAAGTTAGGTGCAGGACCTGTGGTACGAGGTATTTATGAACATTGGCGGCAGAAGAGGCAAAAGAAGGGAATGCCATTGATTCGACATCTTCAGGTGCCTTTTAAAATCCTTTTTCTTGTCGTTTATTGATTTTGTCCAGATACACATTTATGTGAGGTGCTGCATTTAATTTGGCTTTCTGCAATTACTGTTAATCCGCCATTGGGAACAATTTCTGTCGGTTTTCCAGATGAACTTTTCCATGTTGAGATGCTCGTTTTGTTTTAATTTGGGGTGTACTTTATTTGAGTGAATTGCAAAGGATTGTCAGGGAACCTGTTGGTATGTGATTGCTTTTTTCCTCTCTTCCATGCCCGTTTCGTCTTTATCTTTCCTGGAGTTGTGCTTTGGAATTTCGTCTGGTATGGGGCTGCTTTCTGATCTGGAGCATGTGGAAATATCTGGTTTTTGTGATCTTCTTAAGCCTTCATGCATGATGGTAATGCTTGGTTTTTCAATTAATAAGGCATTGAGCATGAATAAAGAAACAAATAGCCTTTGAAATTAGCTCTTAATTAGTTCAGTTATTAATTAGTTGGTTAGACGTATTATTAAAAATTAGACGATAAGTTGTATCTCTTTTTTGTTAATTAGATCTTCCTGTCATCATTAATCCTGTCTGTTACCTTTGTGTGCACATAGTGTGCACTTTTTTGAACTTGTGATTTAAATGTCATGGTATCTTTTATTCAATTCATGCTCGTGCTTTGCAGCCACCATTATGGGAAATGTACCAGCAGCAGTTGAGAGAGTGGGAGCTACCTTTGAATAAAGGGAACTCTGCTGCTTCTGATGGATGTCAGAAGGCCTCAGCTGCTGAAAGACCTCCCATGTTTGCTTTCTGTCTGAAACCTAGGGGCTTAGAAGTCCCTAATAAAGGCTCAAAGCAAAGATCGCAAAAGCGATTCTCTGCCACGGGGCAAAGCAATGGTTTTCATGGTGATCAGGACAGTTTCCATGCTTTTGGTAAGTTATGTGAATTTTACTAAGCGGAACACTTTCGGGTTATTTTTTCTTGGATCCAGAATTTTGACATTATTTTTTTGTTCCTGTCAGGGAGGAGATTGAACGGACCTAGTTTTGGAGATGATAGGGCCGTCTATTTGGGACATAACTATGGACATGCAGACAATTCTCAAATGGCACAGACATCTCCATTGGGATATTCTCCACGAGATGTCCCTGGCCAGGGATATTTTCCAATTGGCAATGATGGATGCAATCGAAATTATCCTCCGAGACTACAGAGATATAAGTCAAAGAAATCTGGTGCTGTTGCATCTCCTCGACATTCACAGGTGGTCACTGCCTACAGCAGGGGAGCCACGGGCAGTAATAAGAATACCCATCACTGGAATTCTCATCAACAGTTTTCGTCTGAAGGCTCTCAGAGACCATCTAGTGAGCAGTGGGACCGGATGGATATGGATGAATATAAATTGTTGGATGCATCTGGTGCAGCACGGTATGCATCTAATTTAGCTAAGCTTAAGAGAGAGAAGGCACAGAGACTTCTTTGCAAAGCAGATGTAGCAGTTCACAGAGCTGTGGTTGCTCTCATGACTGCTGAAGCGATGAAAGCGTCTTCGGAGGATAGGAAGGATGATGGGTAGGTTTTCTGAAGATTATCAGTGAACAGATTGGTATAGTTCTCAATTTGACCCCGAAGAATGTGCAGATGCAATGAAAATATTTCTTGAGGCGGGAGCTGGTCCAAGGTTTTATCAGATGCTGGTGCGCCTTTCACCATGCACAGTTTTTGAAGGAAAAGTTTGTGGAGAGGGTATTCATAGAGATATATTTGGTTATCACATTTAATTGTCGATATTTTGGCAGTTTTCTAGTCCATCCTTGCAATACCTTAGTGAGATTCCAGTAGTCTCTTACACCAGCAGCAAGTGTATGCCTCATTAGTGCTGCTTGTCGTGTTTATTTTGCAAGAGCATTGTATAGAATCTTTTGCTACCATTCTCTGTACAGTCAGCCCACCCCCTCTATCAAATAAGAAAGAAAAAAAAGGAAATGAAGAGAGATTGACCAAACGTAATTGGTTTTGGCCAGAACCTGATTGATGCTCTGAGTCTGTTTTGCGTAGATATCCTTGTCATCATCTGTGGCTTCGAATAGCAGAATGACAAGTCACTATGCGATACCTTTTTATCTTCTCTTGTACATAGGGCGATGAGTTTCTGAAGCTTATGGCCTCTTTTTCGCTTCTTGAGCAATTTCTGCATTTGATCTGTGGCTTTTAGATTATGTATTATGCCTATGCTGTTCATCATCTTCTAGCACAAGCAGAGAACTGAGTTCCCTTTTAGATTGCTTGTAAGTTGTAACTTACTTGAGGGGATGAAACGTGGAACTTGACGAAGCACTGGTATCCGCAGCGGGGCGGCTCAGACTGTAAGATGATGAGCCCTTCATTGCGTCCTTTCTCTTCGTCAATTACGTGCCCTCTCTGTCGTCTCTCTTCTGCCGCACGCTCTCTCTCTCTTCCTGCCCTGTGTCTTCTCCCTTTCTCTCTTTCTTTTCTTTTAAAAATATCCCAGGTACCTCACCTCTCTCTCTCCCCCCTCTTCTTCTTTGTCTCGCAAGAAGCAAACGACAACCGCTGCCACCGTGATCCTTCGCAAGCCGCGAAGAAGAGGCATTTCTTTTATAGAAGAAAAGTTCAAAGGGTCGGTTTGGAGTGTTGGCGAGGCCCGTTTGGCTTCTATCTCAGTTCGATGCCAATTGTCGGTTTGCTCGCTTCGCGTGAGGCCACGCCACTTTCTCACAGGTTCTCTCCGTCTCTCTCGCTCTCTCTCGTCAGTTCTCGCTTCACGCCACGACGCCACGCCACGCTATTCCCTTGCAGGTTCTCTCTTTGTCTCTCTGTCTGTCTTTCCATAGTGCGCGCGCATAAACTCGCGTGAAATTTCGCCACACAATGAGAATTTCCTGTTAGCAATGTCGTGTCTAAAGTAATAGAGATGATATGGACAATATAGGTCAAATAACTTGAGCACTCCCCTCCAAGAGCGAAATTGAAAAGGGATTTCCGTAGGCCTCTGTTTCGTATCATGTGACTGCCATTAACCAACTTGAGCAATCCCCTCCCGTACAAAGCTGCAGCTTTCTTCATCTTTATCTCTTCCGCACCAACAATGACGGAGATCATCAGATCCTCGAAAGCTCGCCGGACAGGAGCCACCCGAACCAAATTCCGAAAACGAAAAGGGTTCCATCCTGAATCCACGCGGAAGTCTTCTACTTGTTTACTGGTCTTTGCTCTCGAGTGGAGCCAGTGGGTGCTAGCATTTTGGGGTGGATTCCCATCTCTGTCCTCGTCGGCCGCCCAGCATAGCTTCGAGCTCCAAGCCCGCGATGCCACCATCGCTTGGATCGAGGCTTGTTCGAGGTAGTGATCAATCTCGATCCGAGGCTCCATTGCGAGTCCCGGTACCTTTGCACATGTGTAAAAGGCAAGGTGATAACGAAAAGAAATAAAGAAAAAAAAAGAAGAGGAAAGGAAGACGGGTCATCCTAATGCGAAGAAATTGTTTATCATTCCTATTTTGCCCCTTCCAAAGACCAAATCGGACCGGTAATCAAACGCTATAACGAACGCAAGAACTCTGTTAAAATGAAATCATCACCTAGCCAGCATATCAATTCCAATCCTTCAACTACATCAGAAAAAAAAAAGAAGAAAAAAAGACGACAAATGCCTCAATGCATCCGAATAATCCTCGTTCCTTTCCTCAACACGATACAGGTAGCCACAAATACACAAAGATCTTTCCTCTTTCAGAGACACTAGAATTCAAAGCATCCACCACAAGGCAGTAGAGAACTCAAACGAGGCTGGTTCTGTTGGAGAAATCTTTTCAGAATATTTTGAAGCTGACAAAACATTTCTATCATTCTAGTCTGGATAATTACAAACCTTCTGTTTAGAGTCTGAAGACTTTCAGATCATTGACAGTTGTTCTAATCCAGTGACGAAGCTAATCCAGAGCCGAAGTATTTGGTTGATGATTTAGTCCTAAGCTCTGGAGAAGATCTCTTGGCTGGATAAATATAACGGATTCTTTTATTCGTTATCAAGATCGTTTGAAGATCCGATGGTCGACGAAAATATTCTTGGAAGGTTCTATTCTTGGAAACCAAGATCCTGGTTGTATGGGCGAATAGGATTGATGGGCTATCGGGTTCCTTTATTAGCTCGAATGATCTTCTTGATTGATTCCGTCCAACGGGTAGATTGGAGGAATTCCTTTTGGTAAGTGCCAACGGGTATGATGGCATAAAGGAGTATAAAAGGAAGACGTTCTAGTTGCTTTAGTGCATGCTCGATAGACAAATTCCAGAGTCTGAAGTACCTTGATTATTAGTTGATTCATATTGAGCGAAATTGTATTCACAAGAGAGAGTCTATACTTAGTGATACCTTAGCGAGTGTGGTAGATCATCTACACCGAGAAATCAAGGGAGAACAACGCTGTAACATCTTTTGTTCATAGTGGAATCCAGCCAATAGGCTGTCAGTGCAGAAGAGTGGACGTAGGCTTGAAATGTTCGAACCACTATAAACATTGTGTTCAATTCTCTCTTCTCTTCTCTCGCCTTACTTTGATTGCCGATTGTCTCAATTCTATTAACTGTCTAGTATTGTGCGATTAACGAGAAAAATCTTTTATATACCTATATTCACCCCCCCTCTAGGCACTTACTAGTTATATCAGGTTCAACTAAGGACGAACTTTCAATCCGAACTCGCGATCCTTAACAAAGTGAAGATGGATCAGTTTGCTGCAGGTGGACTTTTAAGGGTCTTTAGTTTTTATGTATCCTAGGATTGCTCATTACATAGTCATTTCCATTATTCTTTTTAATTAGAAGCATGCATTAAATTTAACCAGAATTGGTATAAATTTGACCCCAAAGAATGTTTATTTGAGTCGGGGGCTTGTCCTTGATTGTCGATGCTGGTGCACCTTTCACCAAGCACAGTTTTTGAAGGAAAAGTTTATGGAGACATCAAAAATAGAGAAATATTTGGTTCTGTTACATTCAATTGTTGATATTTTGGCAGTTTTCAAGTCAATCCTTGCAATACCTTAGTGATTCCAGTAGTCTTTTACACCAGCAGCAAGTGTATCCCTCATTAGTGCTGCCTGTCGTGTTTTTTTTTTTTTTTTTTGCAAGAGCATTTTGTAGAATCTTTGGCTAATATTCTCTGTACAGTCAGCCCACCCCCTCTATCAAATCAGAAAGAAAAAGAAATGAAGAGAGATTGACCATGCTTAATTGGTTTTGGTAAGAATTTGCTTGATGCTTTGAGAGCCTGTTCTCCTCAAATATCCTTGTAATCATCTGCAGACTGTAACTTTGAACAGCAGAATGACTAATCATCATGTGACATGCCTTTTATCTTCTTACTTGTACGCATAGGGTGATGCGTCTCTGAAGCTTATGCCCTCTTTTTACTTCTTGGGCATTCTCTGTATTTGACCTGTAGCTAAGCTTATTCTGTTCATCATTTTCTTGCACAAGTAGAGAACTGAGTTCCCTTTTGGATTCCTTATAACTTATGTGAAGGGATGAAACGTGGAACTTGACGAAGCACTGGTATCAGCGTTGGGCCAGTTCAGAATGTAAGATGATGGTCCTCAACTCGATACATGGCGGCACACTCGACTGCAATTTCAAGTTCTTTTTCACAAAACAGACTCGTCTTACAAGCATACCATAGTGGAATGGAGTCCTACCCATCTGACTATAATGAAGAACCAGACAAGAAAGTGAGTTAAGTTGGCCTCCCAGTGTCATGATGTTTACTATGGGTCTGGTGCTTCAGGGATAGCCTGTCTCTGCTTTTTTTTTTTTTGCGAATAAGATGATAACTTGACTTTCATTGATGTATTTGTGGACAATTTTAGACTGAAATTGAATCCAGTGAGCGATTTTTTCCGATATTTGATTACAAAACAAATAGAAACTTAGCAAGCAGACCATTTTTGAAATTTGGAGCACAATTTTAGTCAGCGATCCAAACTACTTGCCTTAATACATGGCCCCTCTATTTCGAAGGTTTTTGACATGTACTTGTGTTTATATTCCCAGTGATCCAGGGCGCATGAATCTTATATATATTAAGATGGAAGGGGCGAGGCTAGTAAATCGGTGAAGTGGCTTCTCGATGAACTTGCAATGATTTTTTTTTTATTTCTTAACTCAGCATTCTATTGGTTTTTACCTAACCCAAAATCACTATTACTATGTGGAAAAAATTATTTTAAAATAAATTAAATAGATTGGCGCTTTTTCCACCCCTATCATGGCTAAAACACTCCCCAGTGTTCTGACAATATTGGGTCCCACCTTTTTAAGCACCCTTTGATTGCCATTCCACAGAAAGTATTTCCTCTTTTTATTTATTTCCCTTTTGTTTTCTACTCTCTTTTTGTGGATCCCACTTTGTTCTCCTCCTCCTCCTCCTCCTCTTCTGTAGTTCTATCTTCGTTGTCTCTTAATTTCGGTCATGGTTTTAGCCATGGTGGTATCTGACTGATATGAGACCCCTTTCTCAGCAATCAAAGTGGTGACAGTCTCTCATTCAACATAGAAAGAACACACAAACTTCTCGATCGAAAATTCTCGTCAGAATCGAGTTCGAAAATCACTGTCCACATCATCGGTTCCAAGTGCATTTATCGCGAGCGCAAGCTTCAGTGCTCCCGATGTCGAGCATCTCCCGACCTCGCCTCTCTCCTCAAGCTCCCTCATCTTCGTTGCCAAGAACGCCTCCCTCTCCAGCTTCTTCCTCATTGGTTGTCACAGAGAGTTCCTCGGCTGGAGAGGCTTTCGGCCAGATCTCGTCTTCCCGGCCGACGGCGAAAAGTTGCGGCGCTTTACATCTCCACCTCTCAAACTATGGTCATGAGCAACATGTCTGCCAACATCAGTCGTCTCCATCGTCATTATTGATGTTCATTAACCTTCCTGGTCTTGTCGAAACTGTCTTCTGTCTTAGCCTTTGCTTTGAAGCTCTGACCATCGCCATTGCTGTCGCCTTTAGAATCGCCAAAAGAAGGGCCTCTGCTACACAGGCACGGCAACGGCAAGGGCTTCGCCTTTGTTTTCTTCATTTTTTTGAGTGTTGCTCCAGTTGCCGGAGAGCCTTCGGTTGGAACAGGCCAGGATCAAGAGAGCCAAGCCTGTGAGCCCCAGTATCGCCACCGGGCCTTAAAACAAGTACGGCATAAGAGAGTGCCAAAGGCGTGCAAAGGAACTTTTTTAATCTTCTACAACTTTTTCGGGCTTTAAATTGGTGCAAAAATCATTTTCTGTACAACCTAGTGTATTTATTAATAGCTCAATTCAAAGTTCTTATACATCGCTACTTTATGTCCTACATTACATAGAACTCGTATATATTAATTATTAATCTTTATTTTACTCTAAATTCCATGAACAGGTATTGGTCATTTCATTACCAAGGATGTTGAAGCGATGAATGGAAAGGGGTAGAGGGACATACCTGTTGGCATGATTGGTGCTGGCCCTTCTATTTGTGAAGAAATTATTTAGATTTGTTTTGATATGGGAAGAAATTATGTAGATTCGTTTTGATTTCTATAATTTTGGGAATTGCCTTATTTTTTCATTATCTTCCTTTCATGTACTTCATCAATAAAATGACAGTCCCTCTCTCAAAGGCGATATGACAAAAAGAAAACTTTGAGAGAAGATTACCCAACGACGTAGGCACATCAATCGTGTCTTCTTTAATTTCTTCATGGTATTAGAGCAGGTACGTATCTGTTTATGCATTTGATCCATCCATGTCCTTCTTCTTGGTGTATACACGGTTGTTCAAATCATGACTGATTCGAATTCGGCCAATCCCAAACCCGGCTCCACCGCCACCGGTCAGTGACTCACCAACATATTATTGAATGAGAAGAACTTTCTTCCATGGTCTCGTGCTATTACCATGGCCCTTAGGGGCAGATCGAAGCTTGGTCATATCAATGGCCAAATAAAAGCACCTCCTGAGAGGGATGTGAAATTTGATAAGAAAACCCTAATTTGGCAATCATTTGTACCCTCATAGCCGTTGAGATATCAGTCAGCCTTATGGACCGGCATTGTAATGGTTCATTGATTTCTGTCAGTTCCCAAATTCGTGATTTGTCTCGTGACTCATCAGCAATTCTGGGCTTCGCATCGGCCATGCTCTCATTGTCCTGTAAAGCTCAACATAGAATATATCTTTGAAAGACGTCCAAAAATATGCACATACAAATGCACTTATTGCATCATTAAAATAAAAACAGTAAGCAACAAATAAAGCTCCTTAAAAACATTTAACTATATAAGCAGTAACGATACCTCTTACCATACCTACCATTGCTGCCACTGGAGCACCTCTGTAAACTAGGCTTGCCCCAACGGTAGCATCACCAGAACCAAATATTGTCACTGCTGATGGCTACATAAGATTCAAGACATTTAGTAAGCTCATCTCTATGAAAGTTAATCAAAACCAGAGATTACATATCTGTATATTCATGATGGGAGAAGATGTAATCAAAACGCATCTTTCGAGTGCCATGAATTTGATTAATTTTCTAATGGACTCATGGGTTTTGATTTATTTTCTATAGGCCTCCCTTAATAGAAAGTCATAAACATCACAAAACCAGTGAGTCTTATAGAAAATCAATCAAAGCCATGGTACTCATGCAAAACCCATATGAGAGCCTATTTTTTACTAGCATACATGAGCACAACGCATGCATGATGGGAGAAGAAGTGATTCACACCTATTCAGTTCCTGTTCCTCATGCTGCCAATATTACATGATGATACCAAACACGAAAAACATAGACACAACCGAATATGACACATCACAATACATTTAACCAGTTTATTGACAAGATATTTTTCTTGTTTTTGTCTTAATCAATGGTTTGACATGTTTAATAGAAGTTATCATGAATTGACACAATCACAAACACATTTAAGACAAGTAGACACGAATTGACAACCTTAGCCCTTTTGCTACTTTTCTCTTCATCAGACTTTCTTGTAATCCTTCCAATCCTCAAGTAGTTCACTTTCCAGCATATAATGATCATTAGGTTATCATCATAAAATTAAAGATATTAGAAACCTCAAAACTAAAAGTTTCTCCTAAAGATTCTCAATGCATGGTCATATGCGGCAATAGCACTGAAGTGAGAGCGTTTTCAAAAGGTTTTTCTTTTAATGGCATCGATTGAAAGATAATTAAGAAACAAAAATGCAAAAGAAGGGTCAATATATTCTATTCCACTTTATAATTTAGGAAATTTGAATATCCCGACTTTCATGAACAGAGGACTTGAAATAGCGAGAAGTACATGTAACAAGTTGGAGGAGATATAGTTACAAATGTTGAGAAAAGCATTCTATATATAACAGATAATTGATCACAATACAATTCTTTGTAGATAGAACCATCCATTAAAAACTGAAGAATAATAAAGAAAAAGCAAGATGAAATAAGTACTTCATTTGAGGCATTTGAGATTGCGAAAGGTCTTGATCTCTTCAAAACAAGTTTAGAATTTGCTGCTTGGTAATCCATGGCTGAGTTGTTGGCAGTAGTCATCTTATGAAGCTTGAAGGGACATTTTAAGAGATCTGTGTCGCAAGACAAAAAGTAAATAGATCGCCAAATTAACAGCTTGAACTTGTGGAAACTAAAAAATCAAGTTTCACAGCTTTTCCACTACGTGTTAAAGAAACGTCTAGGAGACAATTATGTTGATCAGAAAGAGCGAGTTTCTTAAAAATGGTTAGCTGGGAAGATTTGGCAGTTGCGGGATTTGGCAAGTGATATCTAAATCAAGATTGTCCGGCGAAACCAGTTCACCTGTATGACTTGGTAACCCTTTTGGATTCTTCCCCCGTGAAGCTCTCAAGCCTTGGAGTTTCGCAAATATTCCTCTATCATCAAGCAATTTTGTTATGTGAATTCTTCTATTGTTCAGCATCCGCAAGTTTTGCATATTCCCAATGCCTTCATGTAATTCCACAATTGTTGTAGAATTAAAATGCAGCTCCAACAATGACAACTTCTGAATCGAGTTTGGGATTTTTCTCAATGAGTGGCATCCCAATAATAACAAGTGCTGCAAAGACACAAGAGAGCCCATGGAATTTGGAAGTTGAGCAAGTTTGTCGCATCCTATTAGGTCAAGAAGAGACAGAGATGTTAAATGGTCTATGGAGCTGGGTATATGAGCTAATGATGCACAATTGGAGGCATCAAGAGTCTTGAGCTCCTTTAGAGAACCAATTGATTCAGGTAATTTTTCAATTTTTTTGTTAAATAGGTCTAGCTCAGTTAACGACACAAGGGAGCCTAACGATTCTAGAAGTTGAGCAAGTTCACTATTGGAGGCATCTAGAATCTCTAGCTTCATCAAACAACCTCTTGAAATAGGAATCTCTTGTATATTAGTATCATTTATGTAAAGCTCCCTCAATCTTTCCATCTTGCCTACTCCTAGAAGTAGCTCCTTCAAGTTCCAACAACTCCCGACTATCAAGGAGACGAGGGTCTTGATGCCCTCAACAGAAGGATGAATCTCTTTTAGATAGCTACATTCTTCAAGACTCAAAATCTCCAAGCTCTTGAAAGTGGACAGGTCCGAAGTTGTTCTCAAGTTACAACACGTGAGTATGAGAACTTTGAGTTCGGTTGCCATCTGAAAGAAAGAGAGGATACCACCATGAGATTGGACAAAAATACCCGTGCTCCACTGCTCCTTCACAATTGTTTTATTTATTTTAAATGGTCATTTCTGGTAGTGTTTTGGCTAACCAACATATAAATGTTTTAAAGCATATCATTGCAAAGAGAATGTTAGGGATGTATAAGTGCTAACTAGAATTATTTGCTAGTAACATTTTATAGAATATATCATATTTAGTTTTTCGAAGTTATGGCGTTGCTGTTATTTATTGATTATAGATATCCAAAGTTTATATAAAAAATAAATGGCTACTTTATTTATGAGAAAAAAAAGTTTAAATGCTATATGTACAAGATATAAAAATGTTATAAATAGTTAATTCAATGGGAAGGATAATTTAATTTTTCATATAAAATTATTACATTATAATTGTGTTGTACGGTGACTTCAACATTGAAATATTATAATAAATAACTATTGTGTGCAACAAGTCCAGAGCAGTTCACAAATTATTTCCATTATTCTAAAAGTAACAATGACTTTAAAATTTTAGTCTGTATGTAAAACACAAGTCACTGCGAGGAAGTTTTTTTTCCCCTCCATGAAAGAAGATCCATAAATACATTTAACAAGAATTACTAAAAAGACATTTTTGCATGGGGAGAAATTAACTAGAAGCCATAACAATTTAGATTAAAGTTAAGGTAGGCACAATATTGATAGCTATTAATTAATATAGTTTAAAGAAATGAGTATGTCTAATGGTAAGCATGACTAGTTGTTAAGATATTAAGGGGCAGAAGCTTCTAGCATATTTAAGTGCCTAAAATTCCACTTATTCTTAGAGGAAAATCCATAATATGAGGAAAGATTTTTAGAAGAAGGCGAACTTGGTGCAATTAGACCCGTCTACAACACATCATTATTCATAGGAGATATGCCTTCTCTGCATCTTACCTTTAGTGGATCCCATCCTCTCCAATCCTCCCCAATTGTACCACCCAATAGATCAAGAACAATTAATTTCTTCGGGTGAAAGATGGCTACTTCAAGATCCAAGCAACAATCTATCCATTCAAGCCATCTTAGACGAGGAAGCAAGTTCTGAAAATCTCTGGTGAGACTCGCACCATTCGCTCGAAGGAACCTTAAGTTGGTCAATTCTGTAAATTTTTCAACTATGTAGGTTTCTCTCATAGGAAGACAAAGGGCCTCAATCTTTCTAGTGCCCTGTAATTAGGGAATGTTGTAAATCGTAATATTGTATGATGGGATGAGGCCAACTATATATAAGAAAAGATCTATTGTCTTCAAATTTGTTGTCGTACTACTAAGATGTAGTTCTCACCATTGACTTCATGACATGATAGGTTATGGTTGCATATTATTTATCTAATCTATGTAAAAGTTTGAAGCCCAAGAGGTGGTCCCCCGAATTTTCCTCTTCCAATTATGCCATTCACAATTTGCTCCTTTTGAATACCCAAAAGGCACATCCTTTGAAAATGACAATAGAAGGCATCTCTTCATGTAGACACTACTTCAAATATATCTATCAAATCTCATGCCCTTTTATATGGGAAACAACAAAATCCTAACAAAATCAAACTTGCCATCATAACGTGCATCAATACTAAAGAATTCCAATTGTAGAATCCCTCTCTTTTTGTTATGTATCTTGTTTGCAATTCTCAATAGCAATTGAAAAAGAGAATTCCATCCCAAGAAGTATAATTGTGTTTTACATTCCTTTCTCACCATGTATTTTGTTTCTTTAACGAGGGGAGGGGGAATGGAGATGGAGATGGATTACATACATTTGACTAGTATATGAGTTTGGCTTTGGGCCTAGTGAAAAGATTACAATCAATATGAAGAATAGAACCATCCGAATTTTTCTTGTTCAAAGAGCAAAATTAATCCTAAGACAAAGTTTAGTCCAAGTGTCTGGGAGCTGAACTTCCTTCAACCAAGCTCCTACTTGGATCCATACCTAGCCCGAATCTTATGCAGTTCCTTGAGGGCTTTGGCCGCGTCCATCCGATCCTGTGGTAACTCCACTGAGCATGCAACTCCAATATTTAGGATGGAGGCAACACATCCTCTCATCCTCTCAATGTCATTCTCACTTTCTCCGTTAATAATGGCCGAGTCCACGATCTCCATCACTCGGTCTGGTAGAGCCACCTTGACAAAGTTGTGGAGGTTAAAATGGTCCTTGAAAGTCTCTTCCATGGGTCTCCTCCCAGTTAACATTTCCAATAAAAGAATACCGTAGCTGTACATATCGCCTTGTGTGGATACCATATTCCCCATGCCATACTCTAAAATAGCGTACATCAAGCAGTATACAATGAAAATAAATATTTTATCTAAAAGCGAACACAAATAAAACTTAGACAATTAATGAGAAATTTTTCTTACCTGGAGGAACATAACCTACGGAACCCCTCACTGCCACCGAGTTACTGCTATCATCAATGTCCATGGCGTCTGTTTTCTTAGGGGAGCTAATTGTTGCCAGCCCAAAATCCCCAACTCGTCCCATCATCTTGTTGTCCAAAAGGACGTTACTTGGCTTCAGATCTCCAATCTTTGGGCTACAAACCTCATGAAGATATTCGATTGCGGAAGCTATGTCAATGGCAATGTCTAACCTTTGCATTAGTCCTAAATGCCATGGCTTTCCATGTTCATGTTCATGCTCAACATCCTCTTCGTTTCCTTGGTGTATCCAATTCTCTACACTCCCATTAGCCATGTATTCGTACAATAGAGCTTTGAAATCGTTGCCATGATAGTCCACGCTTGAACAAACGTTCATTATTTTCATAAGATTTCGGTGTCGTATAGCCCCTAAGGTTTGACATTCCGAGACGAAGCTCTTCGAAGCACCTATGTGGCCCAAGTTGAGCACTTTAATTGCCACCAAGCCGCCTTCCTGTGTGGTTGCTTTATAGATAGTACCATATCTCCCTTTACCGATCACATTGATCTTAGAGAATCCATTTGAGGCTCTAAAGAGCTCCTCATAAGAGACTATTGAAAATTTATGTTTGAATGGAAATTCAATCGAAGAGGTATTCTTTTTCAACTTCTTTCTCCGATACCAAAAGATAAATAGACAAAGACACAAAATGAAGTATGACAAGACGGCCGTCACTGTGGCGATTACTCTAACTTTGTTGATCCATAATGGTTTAGAGGTTTTCGATTTGCAAGAAGGAAGGTTTAGTTCTACAATACCTCCACAGAGATTCCTATTCTCAAAGATAAACACTGCACTAGCATTGAGAAATACTCCTTGCTTCGGAACTTCTCCTTCAAGCTTGTTTGAAGATAGATTCAAGTACTTTAGATATGTAAGTTGAGCGAGAAAGCTCGGGATTTCACCAGATAAGTTGTTATGGGAAACATCCAACACTTGTAAGCCTCGTAATGTGCTTAAAGCCAGAGGAATTTTGCCATGAAAGGAATTGAATGCTAAGTTGAGCCCCTCCAATACTAAGCACGTGCCAATGGAGCTAGGAATTGGTCCCATAAGCTTATTGTAAGATAGATCCAGTTCACCAAGATTGATCAAGGACCCAACTTGAGATGGGAGAGATCCGCTTAACTGGTTATGTGCCAAGCTGAAGATAATCGAAATGGTAGAAAGGCCAAGAACCTCCCCTGGGATTGAACCACTTAGATTATTATTGGAAAGCACAAGCTCGATTAGCTGCCTACAGTTACCAAGACTCTGCGGTATTTCCCCGTAGAAGTCGTTGAACGACAGGTAAAAGCGATTCATTAAAGTCAAATTGCTGATCGATGATGGAATCTCTCCCGTTAGCATGTTTCCACTTAAGCTCAATGCATGCAAGTTATGGAGTGCTCCAATACAAGTAGGAACACGACCACCAAGCAAATTGTTTGATAAGTCGAGATAGGACAAGTTGAAGAGATTGCCAATACCTGGAGGAATGGTTCCGTACATTGTGATGGATGACATAGAAATTACCCTAACGCTATTGGAAAGATTGCCAATGGAATCTGGCAATAGACCTTCAAGAAAATTGAGGTCCAATTGAATAACTTCCAGCCTTGAACAATTAGTCAATGGGGTAATGAAATTGAGGTCATCTTGCAACTCGTTAGAGGTAAGGGATATTACTCTAAGAGCTTTCACCCTTCCAAGATTTGCAGGTATCGGTCCATGAAATCTATTATTGTCATAGTAGATGTACTGAAGGCCAGAGGCATTCGATAAAGACGGAGGCATAACCCCAGTAAAAAAATTACTAAAAAAATCAAGATAAAAGAGAGAAGGAAGAGTATCACCAATGTAAGGGGGAATGCTCCCTCTCAATTGATTGTTACTGACACAGAAATAGAAAATATTGGACATGTTGAAGATTGTCGGAGGGATCTCGCCAGTGAGTTGGTTATTCATCAATTGAACATACCTCAAACCATGAAGCTTGGACAATGTCTTGGGAATCTCTCCTTGCAACCCATTTTTCATCAGTGAAAGCATGTAAAGCTGGGAGAGATTTCCAATAGAATGAGGAATAGATCCTGCAAGACTATTTCTAGCCAAACCTAAAGTGTGAAGCTTTGACAAAGAGCCGATTTCATCAGGAATTTTGCCCACAAGTTGGTTATTGATGAGATCTAAAAACTCAAGGTTTGAGCACTGAGAAAGATTGGTGGGCATTTGTCCACCGAAAGAGTTGTCACTAAGGACAAGATGACGAAGGCGAAACAAGTGGCCAATGCTTTGTGGAATTTCACCGCAAAAGCTATTATTCTGTAGAACAAGGTTTCTCAAGAAAGAGAGGTTTCCGACATGAGGCGATAGAAGACCCCCCAAGCCTTTCGACATCAGGTTGAGGGACACGACTCTTTCGGGATGCCGTCCACCACATATCACACCTTGCCACTCACAATGATGAAAAGAATCATTCCACGAGCTCAAAGCTCCAAGCGGATCCTCATCCACACTGTGTTTGAAGTAGATTAAAGCGAGCCGATCCGTCTGGTTGGTTTGCATAGTTAGACTTGTCCATAATGGGAGCTGGGCATAGAAAAATAGGAACATAATCGCCATATGCTTTTCCATTATGAGTGGGTTCTATGTCCTAACAAGCTGCAAGCAAAGTCTCTTCTAGATTGAAATAAAGAATAAATGAAGACCTTCAAAAGCATATGCATTTCCATTGATCAAAAGACACCGTTTTACACGGCGAAACCCAACCCAAAATGCAAGTTAAACCCAAACAAAGAGTTGGACTTTAAAAGTATTGCAGATTGGCCGAACCAAAGAAAGGGCACACACACACACTTACGTCAAAATGGAGGATTTGACAGCTGCCCAATGACTTCCTGGAAAGGTGTGCCGTGAAGAAAGGAAATCAAGAATGGACGTGGTCCCTGATTTTCGACCATTTCGAAGAGAGCTCTTATTTGTTCGCTGGCAAAGCGTGTAATTTGTGCTGTGAGTTTTTTACATCCAAATTGTTAAAACCTTGGGTTCAGGTTTAGTTTAGATATGAAAAACACTCGAGCATATTGAGGGATTCTAATTATAATTCTTTAATTATAGCAAATTTTTATTACTAGCTCTCCTCATAGATATATGTGCCAACACTCGAATTGAATCACGTAAATCTTTGAATCTTTTATTATTCCTCATTTATTTTTATTTTTTTTATGATTTTCCACTGACTTAAAAACTAAATCCTTCTTAGCTTCCCCGTTTGTTAATTTTACCGCGGGGGTTACTTTTCACCTGTAATGGAAAGGAAATAAAGCAAAAACGCAAACAAGGAGATGATGGGTGGGTCATCCTAATGTGGAAAATAAGTCCCGTCAATGCTTTTTAGCATGTTTTCTTTATGTTGCCGGCAGGATTTTTAGTCAAAAGATTCCCTGACTTCTCCTGTACTACAAAGAGTTTCTTGTCAAAGATAAATTTCTTGAAAGTTTGTCACTTAGATCCTATCACTCTTGTTCCGATTACAATTCATCAGGCCAGAACTCCCATGCCAAGCTCGATCCCAAGACTAAGAGGGCTGGTTTGTGTGGGCCAGCACAACTCAACTACCATGCTTAGATAGGGGTTTTTATAAATATACATGTTAGGAAAAGCAAGATGCTGAATTTCAAGTCTGTTTGGCCGTTTGAAAACAAAGAGTTTGCAAAATATTGCACAAGTATATGAGTCAAATTTAGATTTTGTGGGAGAAGGGGAATTTCAATGTGCAATTGCCGATGTGATACAGAAACTGAAGTTATGGTCCTGGTAATGAACAAATAATACGTGATGCAAAGTACTTTGTTAGAAACTAAACAAAGAGAGATATTCCAAAATTTGGTGGAGAATTAAGAATGTTAGCTCTGATCTTGAAGTCAAGTTTCCCGTGGAAAATCAACAACGTTGTACAATCGTGGCCGGTGAGCATGATGACCTCCATCATGAGAAGTTTTCCATTTCTTTTTCCCTTCTTTGAACTTTTCTTTTTAGGTTCTCTCGATTTGATTACCAAACCATCCCAGGACAGTCTCGAATATAGATAAACTAAGGCAAGGCGTCAATACTACTTGACACTATTGAAGGCTAAGGGATTTTGATGAACATTGATTGAATTTAGTCGAAGGCCCACTTGTCTAAATAAAGATGGTTCAACCCCTTCCACTATATGGGGGTAAATTACGCACAACTGTGAATTTTGGGGTAATACAATTTTGCCTCCGATTTTTCACTTGTTACACAATAACGTCTGAATTTTTCTTTTGTTCAAGCAATTAACTCTTCATTATATTGTTATTAGCATGCACATGCTTGTGAATTTTAAGGGGTAAAAGTATAAATTTTATCTCATTCTTTTTCTAAGGAAGCCTCTTTTTCTAGAAGACTGAAAAATATAGAAAATGGAAGAGAAATGTATTAACTAAAATACTAATAATCAAAATAATAAATATAGATAATCATATTTATTGATGAGAATTTTTCAAAATTAAATAAATATAGCCACCTTAATATAACTAAATAAGATATTTTAAAAATAAATACAAATTCATTAGAATGGGAAAAAGGTATCTATAACTAAAAGATCAAATAACAAGAATTGCTTAATCACTATGTATGTTTAAAGGGTAAATTACTGTAAAAATTATTGATTAACAAAAATATTTACAAGGAGGACGATCAATCCCTTGCAAATCTATCTCTTTTAAGAGGCAATCTTTCAAGAAGAGCTTTTAGCATCTTGAGTTCAAAAATGCCCTTTGCATCGATAGTTATCCGAAATTTTCTAAATCATTTTGGCTTTTAGATAAGTTTTAAAGTTGGAACCTCCTTGGATGCAACGGCACATTTAACTTGCTTCAGTTTTGGCTCAGACACTAGTTTTTAGGTCCGCACCATATTGTGTAAAGAGGCATAGCTTTCTTTGAGAAAGCTACTCCCACCGAATTATCTTAAATAGTAACTTGTGCCATTTTGCTGGTCCCATGTTCTTGCGTTTTTGAGTTTGGGCTTGTATTATATCTTTCCTTCTTAGACAGTCCTTTGCCTTATATTTCTTATTCAATTGTTATACGCATTAAAGAGCAACCAAAAGCATCCGATCCATTAATTAAACGTATGAACTCATATTCTAGTGGAGTTATTAATCAAATTTACGATATCAATGCTTTGACGCGTCCGTACCTATTGGGATCATGCCTCAATTTTCAGTTTATGCTTCACACTCTTATGGTAGGATTTGGACAACCACCTTACACTACTCGATTTGATTAATATCAAAGCACTCTAAGTGAGTCAGCTTCATTACTAAACTAAGTAGATCACCTAATCAATAAGCAATTCACCACCTCAATCAAAGATTAAACATGCTATTATAATGAACCACGCGGATGTCATGGAATATTGAGTGTAGAAATATGAGAAGCCAAACTTGTATTCTAACTAAACATCTCAACTTTTCCATCAAAGTCACCAAGGAACCCCACATAATGTAAGATCCATTATTAGTGTGAGCCCATTACAATTTGTGGCCCGACAAAAATTGATGGACACCCGGCTTCACAGCCTTGAGTAAGGACATTCATGAAAATCACAATTTAGTCCTAGCCGCATGGAAAACTGGTGATGTTTTCCCGCAGTGGATCCAAACCTGTAGAACAGCAAACATCTTTCAGCAAAAAACTCTCACCGACGACTGTTCTCTCACGAATTTTTGTAGGCAAGGCAAGACTGTCACGTCATTTCTCGAATCAAATAGAAACTGCATATCGCCATTTCCGCCGCCTTCAATTTATACACTCTGCAATGCACGCATGATAACCGTTCAATCTCAGAGCTTTACCTCAAAGCAAAAAGGAGAGTCATGACGCGTCGCTCCTTCCATGCAATGGCTGTTTTTCAGCAAGATTGAATAGCAGCAACCCATACAGCATGACAATAAGTGAAGGAGATTAACTTCAGTTCTTTCCATCGCTATTTATGCTGGCCTAAGGACGGGATAACTGAAGCTTACCGCATTCTCTCGCCCCACAATTCTGAGAAAGAAAATACAGTTAGACATGTATCAAACGTGCAACATCATCAACGACAAAGAAATGATGAGAGCGACATCCCGAAGCCGGGAACTCTGTATAAATTAAAACTAAAATACCTAAAAGGAAAGCAATAATCTTCTCCGAGGGTGATGATTGACAGAAAATGAGATGCATCTAGGAATTTTATCTAACAACCTCGAACTTTTAGTTCAGGTCATAAACTCATACCATATCTAATCATCTAGCTATTATATGTGAAAAAATTTGGAGTGCTCTTTAAGCATGACTTTTTCATAATCGCTTCGACACTATTGCGTATCACTGCTAATGGTGGCCATACCTGCAAATGCCACATCCATTGCAGCGATTCTGCTTCCTGGATGTCTGAAGAAAAAATAATGTAAGATGTCAGGTTCTTCTGATCATATCGTCTTCAAGTGCAGGATACAACACCCAACACTTTTGAGAATCTGTAAAATGCAATTAACGAACTTTTCTTCTTTCACATGGTTGCACGTTATGCAGCATTTCTACGCTCAAGGTTTTGAAATATTTGCTAGGGAAGAGGGCAGACAGAGACTACTTCCCACATATAGAGACACTCGACCTATGTCACTGTCCGAGACACATGAAAGAAATTGAGCAGCGAGATAAGAAAGATTTGACGCACATCATCATCGAAAAACTTGCAAGTCCAACAAAAGTACTTCCCCATTAAAACACCACCTGTGAACATGGAAACCAAAAGTTGAGAATCAACATCTGCACTGTAGTTTATTTTTGGCCAGTCTTTTAAACAACTTCACATTTTTTGCCCTCCTTCGAAAAGCTCTTTAGTGCAATCAAAGTAGGTAATGAATGATAGAATGTTTAAAATTACCTCTTGAGCACTATCACAGATTGAACTTACAACCTGAAACAAAAAATGTAGGTAAGTGGGAACATCAAGTAATCAGTCGGTCTATAAACATGCTAGAAATTCGATGGCATCCATCTGCTGAACTTGATGGCAAGGCGAGACAATGCCCTGCTTTTGTTTACATTGATATGTTATTTTGGTCCTAAGAGAACGGTATGTTTTCTTATGGAAAGCATGTCCACAGGCTGAGGATTGAAGAATCGAATATTTGACATATTCACCAAACTGTGAACTACTCATCCAAACTCAAATGACATGGCAACTTTTGCACATATCCGTCATGCAGTAATGGCAAATTGCACATACCAAAATATTAGAGCACACACTACAAAGTTAACAACAGGTCAGAATGCAATCTCATCTTAAGATAACTCATGTTAATAGCGCCCAAAATTTAGAGGTAGCTGAAGCGGTGCCTATATTTTGTTTAATGATCATCCTCTAATATACGGCAAGTAAAAACTTAATTGCAATCTATCAACTGAGCTTGCACGAAAGTATCTCGTAGATATCTAGTGCGTTCTTCATGTCATAACGAAAGGAAGTTCTCAAGCACACTTAAGTCTACGAGGGGCACAAGGAATCACCTTTGCATCATCAAGACAGTGAAGGCAATTAAAAAATGCCGTTGCAACAGGGGCTCTAATGCGGCACCTTCGATGGTAATGAGGACATTTGCCGCAGCAGCAGCAGCAGCAACTTTGATATTAATTGAAAGTTGAGAAGGACAAAGCTTGAACTACTATTGCTCGAGAATGAGTCAAGACATTACTTGTACGGCAAGTACCGCTCTCTAACAAATTAGTAGCGATAGCATCTTCACGGTCAGAACAGAGCACGGTTGGAAACACGATTGGACAGCGCTGGAATCGTAACAACGGGAGGGAACCGAGTGGCTGCCGATGAGGAGGAACTGCGACGTTAATTATGAGCCAGGAGTGGTGGTGATCGCCTGATCGGAAATGGAGCGGCCGTGGAACCAGAGGGAAAGCAGGACCGAGAGAACGTTTCTCTGTTTTCAGTTCCCCCTCTTGCGCGCGCACGTGCCTTCGTTCGGGGGAAGAGAGAGAGAGATAAAAGTAAGGAAGGAAAGAGGCCGGGCCTTCTCTCGGCATGGGCCTTGGACCTCGGATGGGCTCCATTTTTCAGCTCCTTTCTGTTGCTGAGTCTTATTCGATGGGCTATTGGACAAATCTAAAGAGATCTGGGCTCAAGTCCGATATTGTCCGGCGGGGAGCTCGAGTTGTGGATCTGGGCTGAGGTCTTATTAGTCCTCTCCTTTAAAAAAAAAAATAAAATTGTTAACTTTATTTATCTTTACAAAAATGCAGATTCAATTTGCTAGCAAAAATTTGGGTGTCAACGTCCACGTTGCCAACTCTATTGATTGGATATATACGCTCATCCTATTTCCAATGACCATAATTGGTTCTGTCAATGTATGGAGGTTTGGGGGTAGATTGACCCTCATAAAAAATTGGACTAAGGTTGGTCGACAAAGAATAGGATCTTTATAATCCGAAGTAAACAACACTTCAAAGTACAAGCAACACAATATTTAGGCTCTGTTCATTTCATGGAAAATAACTTCTAGAAAAATATTTTTCAAATTTTCCGATGTTCATTTTATGAAAAATGAATTAGTCAAGAAAAACGTTTTCTACTATTGGAAAAAAAAAAAAACACATTCAAAAGTGAGGAAAATATTTACATTTTCGAAAAGTAGAAAATATTTTCCATGACTTCTTCCACCTCACTTTCTTTCACCAAACACATTTTCATTCCATTTTATGTTTTCTTTTTCTTTTTTTTTTTTTACATTGATTTTTTAATTTCTATTTTCTTTTTTGCTTTTCTCTCTTTCTTTCTCTTCTACTTTGACCTTGGCAGGTTGATGAAGAAGAAGAGAAAGAAAGAAAGAAAGAAAAAAGCAAAAAGAAAAAGAAAAAAAGGAAAGGAAAAGAAAAAAATTAAACATTAAAAAATAGATTTAAAAAATGAAATAATGAAAAAAATTATTGAGAATGAGCGCATGCAGGAAAAGATTTTTCTTACCAAACGGCGGAAAATATTTTTTAGTTCATTTTCAAATTTCAGCCGAATACAGGATAATATGATTATTTTCCTATAAAATGGCTTGCTAGAAAATAATTTTCAAAAACACCACATTTATCGAGAAACAAACAAAGCCTTAATACCAATTATTGAGGTCAACAATGCAACCTAACAAAGGGATGAATGGGTTGATTTACAAAAGTAAAAAATAATTTATAATAGCTTAGGTTAAGAGACGCAAATTAAATATAAAGGGGACAAGGCCTCAATAACAAAAATTTCAAATGATAAAATTTGATTATGCGTTATGTATGTATAAAGGTTTAATTAATGTAAAATGATTGATCTACAAAAAATCTAGAAAGAACTTATCAATGAAAATGATGTCCTTAACTCATAAAAGATGAAGATGAATCAAAATCTAAGGTGATTTTGTTAAAAAATATTTTTATTGCTCAATTTTCTTACATTAATTAACCATTTAACAACACAAAATGAGCATCAAATTTTTGTTATTTGATTTTTTGTTCTTTGTGGCATTTTTCTTTTGTACTTAATTGCGTTTCTTTTTGTTCAAATACCTACTAGTTCTATTAATATATCCATGAATTTTCTACCAAATTTTATTATCTATATTATTATTGATAGTCAAATTTTGTGGTACTGATAATTTAGTTAATTTTTTTTTCATTTTCTGTACTGTTTTTATTTTTCTTATAGAAATCAACGGTAAAAGGCATTCTTTCGAGAAAAAAATGAGATGAAGAACAAGTTTGCCCCTTTAACGTCATCTACATTGCACATGTGAATGGAGAATATAGTCAAATGTTAACAGCTATAACCAAATAAAAGTTCAAGAAGTAATGTGTAACAGTCAAAAGTTTATGTCAAACATGTATTTTCCCGAAGTTTGGAGCAATTTTTGTAAATTTTCCACAAATTTATTATGCAATGCCGATTTTCTAATATATTCATAGGGAGATTAGTGTGTATTTATGTATGTTGGGTGTGGAAATATGAGAAGCCAAACTTATTTTGTACATATTTTAGGTATTTTAGGTATATTGGTATAGTTTACTGTTTAATAAAATTTTATTAGAGAATGATGGAAAAAAAAAGAAATAAAAAAGAAATTAATTAAAAAAGAGAGGAAAAATAAAATAAAAAATAAATCAAAATAAAGTACATAGTTGCAAGAGATTTTTACCATCTTCATTTATAAACTTTTAGGTTCGTTTATATTGAGATGTCATTTATATTAACCAATATATATATATATATATATATATAATATGATGTGAATATATCCAATTTTATACTTACGATCACCAAATGGTGGATAGGAAATGATAAAATCCCACGATTTCCTAACCTATCATATTTAATCCTAGCCTAATTAGAAATATAGATGACTAAACATAACTAAAGAGGATAGGGAGTTGGCGAGCCAATTCGAGTTCAATGAGCTGTGTTGATGGGCCTTCGAAACCTAGTTCACAAGTTGATTAGCTTCCCCGGGTCAAAAGGCTGGAGACACTCGTTGCATTTGGGCCATAAGATGCTGACAATTCTCAACAACAGACCGGACTACCCATGGGCTTTCGGTTTGGCCCAATATAAGGAGGGTTGTAGATAAGCTATCACTTTCCATCCTCACCTGAAGATCACCACTTTTCCTCCACAGATCAGTTCCACCCTATCTTCAACGAGAGCGCCAAGGCTTCTCTCACTGCTAGGATTTCAGGCACAAGGGCCGTTGGAGCCCGTGAGCATCTCTACACACCCCAACTACTGAACCCACTCAAGAGCGAGTGTTGTACACTGAGGCAGCAAAGAACTCTCATTAACCTCATGCTTAATGGCTTTGACCAATCACCTTATGCTAAGTGTTTATGAGCATTTCTTATCTTCTCACAAATACTTCTCACAAATACTAACACTCCCATTATTTGCATGGATAATTGCTTTGACACCGTTGAGTCTTACTTCCAACGGTGGCCACACTAGCAAATGCCACATCCATTGCAATGATATTGGTTGTAACATATTATCGCATAAGCTATTAGGAAATTAACATGACAGTATTAGAGAAATAAATGAGAAACAATAAAAGACACCAAAAATTTACGTGGTTCGGTACCGAGTGTCGGTACCTACATCCACAAAGAGAGCTAGTAGCAGATAATTCACTAATAATCGGAAAATCCAAGTTTGCAGTCGTTCACGTGCTCGAATGTTTCTCACACCAAGATTAAACTCAAATTTAAAGTGTTCGCAAAAATACTCACAACACCAATCCACGGTGTGTATAGCCCCACTCTCTGATTCTTCCTTTCGTTCTTCGTACGGTGTTCCCCAGGAAATCACGGTGTGGCCATTGTACTCTCTTTCTTCTTGTGCGGCTACACTTTGCTGAAGGAACCCACTCCACGCTTCTCAAAGAAAGAAGCCACTGGCGGCCATTCACACAACGAGGAACCCCTTTTGTCTTGCAGTGGTAGGGGACTTCTTTCCTCTCATTCGTCCAACCTTCGGCAAAGGTGAGTCCAACTCTTCAATTTTATTGTGCTGTCAAACTTGGATATTTATTCAATCTGGTTGGATTCCATAAACGGCTCAGACTTGAGACATAATTTAACGATACCATTTGAATGTTCTGCAGAAAAAAAAAAAAAAAAAAAAAGTAAGATGAGGTCCATGTAATCATATTGTCTCCTGCTGCAGGATATGACACCTAACACTTATGACAATCTGTATAATGCAAATAAGAAATTTCCTTTCTAACATGATTGCCCATTGTTAAGCATTTTTATGCTTTTTGTTTACATTGATACTATCCAGGGCATAGGAGAACAGTATGTCAAGTTATGGAAAGCACGTCCATGTGTAGAAGATTGAAGAATCACATTCATCATCATATTCACCAAACTATAGAGTACTTATCAGAACTCAATCCACATGGTGACTTTCATTTATGATACAAAGGAAGTCTGATGCAATTAACTAGTGAATTAACTTCTAGAGAATATCAATGGCAACCTTCTGCACATATTTGTCACATAAAAATGGAAACCTGCACATATCGCAATATAAGCGCACACATTTCAAAGTTATCATCAGGTCAGAATGCACTCTCATATGAAGATAACTCATGACACTAGTGCCCAAAATCTACAGGCACCCGAAGCAGTGCCTCCATTTGGTTGATGATCATTCTCTAATGTATGACAAGTAAAACTTTAATTGCAATCTATTAACTAAGCTTACTCTAAAGTATCTCCTAGATTTATATTTAATGCCTTCTTCATGTCATGACAAAGGAAGTTATCAAGCATTCTTAAGTCTATGAAGGGCAAAAGGGATCACCTTCACATCATTATGATAGTGCTAAAAAACAAGCCGAGACATTACTTGTACTGCAAGTACCCTCTCTCTAGCAACCCAATAGCATTAGCATCTTCTTCAACTTTTTTGACAGGCATCTGTTCCACATCCATCTGCTAAAGGACTGCCACTTCATTGTCTGTCTGACTTCTTTATATATGACATGCTGAAGGTTTCCCATGTCAAACTGATGAAGCCCTGGTTTTTAATAGCTAGTTCATCCATTTTAGTTTGACTCTGCTGAGACTACCAGCTGCCTAGGCTAGCGATGAGAAGCACCTGCAAAGATGAGCAAACTTATCAACATTCTATAACCTCCTAAGAATTTTACTCGGCCAGTCAAGCAAGGAGACTCTGCAACATTGATTTCATCTACAAGGCTCAAGACCATTTGACATCAGCAATAAGACCATCCAATTAATGTGGAACAGCTCCAATCAGGAGTGCTCCAATCGAAGGAATCGTCAAAACAAGTAGATCTAAAAGATTCCCATATAATAACATAGGTGATGGATTGAGGAACACCAGGGCATCCAGCCATGGGTAATAAGGAACCGTGTGTCATGATCACTTGAGTCCTTGAAGTCTGGAACAAACCATACCTAAGATGACCATGAATGAGCCAATCTCTGGTGAAAGCCAACAAAATCACACAATCCAATTGCTCTAAAATGAAGTAAGACAATAGAATATGGTGAAAGATTGCAGAACAAAACTTGTCCATCAAGGATATGCTACCTCCTCCCACAATTCTGCTTGACGCTTTCTTCGAAAATTGCCAATAACTCAAGCCTCAGACATTCAACTCTTCTGACTCATGAGACTTTTCCTGTCAGAAGGCTCTTCCAACAAAACAAATACCTTCAAGTTGACTAGATGATTCCATAATGTACATCTGCTGAGGACAGACATACATGTCCTTAAGTAAGAACCTTCATGAAGAAGGTATTTATCCAGGTTAATTGACCAACTTTTTCATTTATTCCACATGTTATGCAAGAGTCAACACAAATCAAATTGTCTTCATGATTCTAGTCCAACATTTCCTATTTCATGCGGTATGAGCATATGCTTCTTCCATGTGCCTGAATCAAATGGGTGGGTTAAGTTGGAGGGAGGCATGGAGAGAATGAGAGGGAGAATGTTTCTTTTTTAAGCCTAGAATTGTAGTCGAAGCCCCACTAAACGGAATCATAGCTCACATCCAAGGAATTTTGCCTCCACAAACAATTAAGGAAGCAACCACTTCATTTGTGTGTCATGAAACAAGTAAATTCTGCCATCTATTGCCATGGCGGACTACTGCTTTAGAACAACACATTGATCTATCTCGAATCATTGCAAATGCTACTTCAGTAATCCTCTTCCGGCAACAATCATCAGCAATGAGAATCTTGCTCCATTTCATGTACACTACCCTATATGAACCAGCCTCTCTTCTTTGCCATGGTCTACCATCTTGATTAAATCTCCTTTCATCGCGCAGGGGGAAAAAAAGGCAGAACACGAGCATAGAGATTCCAGAATTCTACTTTGAAACCCAAACTACAGTATCCACATTATGCATTTATCTTAGATATGTCTAAAAGCCAGCCATTCTAACAGATATTTCCCGAAGTTCTCAATTTGCTACATTGCATGAGAACCAAGATCTAGGGTAAAGGTCAGAAAGCTTGTCACTCGAATGAGCAAAAAACTTCAAACCCGTACATTTGTATGTTACATAGAGATAGAGTATGCATTAGCGCATGTGTCGATCTGTAAACTGCTCTCCAAATGAATTCAACATATTATTTGATACGTCTATTGTTCAGCCTCATGACATTTGGATTCTACATTGTCCTACAAATTTTCAGGACAAGGAAAGTGGGCGAAAACTGCTCCAATCATTAGGAGATCTCTAAAAAGAGGAAAACATGAAAATGTGTCCACTCCACCTTCCCCTGAAAACAAAATTTCCAAGTACTCCAGAAGAAAGAAAATCTACGTCCCACAAAAGATGGAAAGGCTGACTCATCTTAACCGTTAACATTCTTCACTCAAGAATTGAATCATCAGGCTAAGGTTAGAAAGTATGTTACTTGGATGAGCACAAAAGTTAGAACCTAAACCTCCTATGTCATGCAATGCATTAGTGCATATGACAATCTATAAACTACTCTCCAAATGAATACAGCAGATCAGTTGATATAATTATCGTTCAGCCTCATGATGTTTGGATTCTACGTTTTCCAGCAACATTTCCAACACAAGGAAAACGGGGAAAAAACTGCTCCAGCCAATGGGACATCCCCTTGAGCCAAGACCTTAGTCATATGTAGAAAAGAGGAAAACATGAGAAGCAAGTACCACTCTATCTTCCCCTAAATACTAAATTCCCAAGGACTCCTAAAGGGAGAAAATCTACACCCTATAAAAGATGAAAAGGCTGGCTTTCACCTTAGCCATCATTAACGTTCTTCATTTGAGAATCGACTCATCAGACAAGGCCAGCCATGGATAATAGATGATATTAAGTGTAAAAGAGCAGCTAGTCAATTCTCCTCTTCATCTTCTTACAAGGAACTTAGGTGAATTTGCATCAACATTCACCTTGGCTCATGTTTCTCACTTAACAAAAGCCACCTAGCATAGTATGCTATCAGCTACTTAGGGTGAAATAAATGCAGTACATAGCATTCCGTGACCAATAACCGAATTGCAAACTAAAATTCTAAGAGCGCTACAACACACCACACTTTACACAAAATGTTCCAGAAAATATTGAATTTCCAGAGTTATCAAATCCCAGCATATCTAACCTCTAATGCATGTGCCAAGGAATCACATGACAAATTATCCAATGATTTGGGAAATGATTGCAATGCCACATCCTTAATCACACGAGATAGCAGCAAAAGAAAAGAAAGAGGTGGGGAGTCCATCATTTCGACAAAGGAAAAACAAGACCATGTTAGTCCTCCAGTTATCAACAAGAATCGAGTCGTGATGCGATAAAAACTGCCAAATGAATGACAGTTCAAAAGGTCATAGGATCAAACTAACATCAACAACAATACCATCAAAATTATCACAAACTCTCTCTCCTAGAGAGAAATTTCTTCCAATGCAAAGGACTCCGTTCAAATGAAATCATCACCGAGCCAGCATTCCCATTCTAATTATGTCCGAATGTTCAAGAGATCCCATTTTTTCAGCTATGTCAAAAACCAAAACAAGATAACAAAAATGCCTCTGAACAATCTTCATTCACTGTCTCAACATGACACTGACAAACCCAATATCAGTTCCGTTTCAGACTAACATCCTTCCCCTTTCAGAACAACGAAATTTGAATTAAATATGAAGTATGCATTAAATATGACCGGAATTGGTATAAATTGACGTTGAAGAATGTTTCTTTTAGTCGGGAGCTCTTCCTTGAAGACATGAATGATAATTATTCTGTTCCTAAGAACAATTTCTAGCAAGAAATATATTTTTGGAAGGAATTTTATGAGGTGAAAACTGTGGAGGAAGAAGAGGTAGAGGTTAATCTTGAAACTCCAGTGAATCAAGGTGCTTTAGCGCCCTATGAGCAAGCTCAAATTGATCCAACCCAGGCAGATATGGAGGGACAAGAGGAGGGGTAGTAGAAATGACTGCTTCTCCCCAGTAGGAGGAAGGCATGCCAGCTGTAAGTAACATAGAGTTTAACATTTCAGCTAACGTTCTATTCTTACGCTCTGCAACACCATTTTGATTGGGGGTGAATAAGGAGCAATGGTTTCAAGTATTATACCTTCTGAAGCACAAAATTGCTTGAACCTTGACATGGTATATTCTCCTCCTCTATCACTCCTAAACCTCTTAATTTTCAAGTTGAGTTGATTTTCTACTCTAAACTTGAAAATCTTAAACTTTTCAAAAGTCTCATCTTTCGATTTCAACAAATAGACATGATAATATCTAGAAAAATTGTCTATGAATGTTATTAGATACTTCCGACCACCTTTAGTAATGTAATTTCTAAAGTCACAAATGTCATAATGTATTAACTCAAGAAGTTGTGTGCTTTTAGAAACCAACTTAAATGGTTTTCTAGTTATTTTAGCCTGTGCACACACTTCACACTTATCAAATCGAATAGAAGTATCTAATGGAATGTTGTGAGTTTTAGCTAGATGTTGCATTTTCCAATAATTCACATGTCCAAGTCTATTGTGTAGCAACTTTGGATCAATCAAAATAGAATTCACATGGTTTAGGCTATCAGCATTTAAACTCAACATATACATATCATTAATCATGAATGCACAACCAAAATAATATGAGTTAACATATAAAGTTACTCTACCATTCATAGTTGAAAAATACATACCAGCTTTATCAAGTAAACTCATAGATATCAAATTCTTCTTAAGTAAAGGTACTACTCTAACATGTTTCAGAGTTAGTAATTCACTTGAAGAGAGCACCAAATTTGCAGTTCCAGCATGAGTCACATTTGCCTCACCTCCATTGCAATTTTCCACAGTGTCTTTCACTTCTATGACCTCAGTGAGTAAGTTCTTGTCATTTGTAGCATGACAAGTAGCGCCACTGTTCAACCACCACTCAGAAGAAATGCTAGCCTTTCCATTCTTCATCATTTCAATGAAGGCTCGAGGCTCAAATCCTCTAATTAACATATTAGCCTTATTATGTGGTGTGTCATTATTTGGCTTCCTCGGCAACTTACACTATGCTGCCTAGTGACCCCACTTTCCACAGTTATGGCACTTGCCATTCTTCTTCTTTTTGAAGATAGTTTTTTTGGCCTCTAACTATAAAGGGGATTCACCTTTTGGTGACTTGGACTTTTTCGGAGATTTATTGGAGTGTGAAACTAAGTTGGCAACTGACTTTTATTGTCCTACTTGTTCCAAACTCTTCCTAGTGATATTTTGATCTTCAATGTGAATATACTTCTTTAATTCATCTAGTCCCATCTGTACCTTCAGTCTATGCATTTCAGTCTTGAAATAACTCCATTCAGTTGGTAGTTTGCTCAAGACAAGACCGACAAAGAGATTATCGGACATATCAAAATTATCATCTTTCAGCTTGTTTCTCATGTTCTCAAATTCAACTAACTGAGAGGTGATGCTTGAATTCATAGTGAATTTAAAGTCAAACAAATTCTCCGCTAAGAGAGTTTTAGATAGCCCCTCTTGTTTTTGGAATTGAGCGTTCAAGTGATCCCATATCTCTTTTGCCGTCTTATACTCACTATAAGTCATAGCCAAATTAGGATTTTGAGAGTTCAACAAGTAATCTCTACAAAAATCCTCATCTTTGTTCCATTGATATTCATTCACATCTTCAGTGGTAGATGCAAAATCGCTTAATACAGTATATAATATGTCACGTTCTTTCATGCCAAATTGAATATGTAATTTCCAGCCATGAAATTCAGTAACATCAAAAGATTGCAACTTTATAATATCATAGGAATTACGTTTTGCCATTTTAATCAAAGCAAAGTGTTAGAAAGAGTGCACCTTGAAGTCCTCAGAGCAACAAAGTCGAATAACTACCCTAACCTTGATCAAATTGCTATGTAGAGATGGAATTTGCCAAAACAAACCCCAAAAACGGATCCGGAGCACCCAAAAACTTTAACATGGACTGCCCTTGTCGCTGAAACTTGCTGAAAAATTTCGCCCCCAAAATTCGCTAGAAATTTCGTCCCTGAAATTCGCTAGAAATTCAGATGGAAACTTCCGGGTGCCTTAACTTCTCCGTCCGACCTTCAATTGACGCGAGTGACCACTCAAAACGTTCGTATCGATGAGTAGATCAAAGTGCAAGTGGTTTCACCCTCTTAAATTAGCTATAATTTTTTGGGTTTTTGAATCAAAGATTTCAGTCACTTAAATCTTCAAACTCAGATCCCGGCCAATATCACCGTCGAAATTGAAAGTAAATTACAGCCACAAGTTCGTCTTGACGAAATCTTCAAGAAGACACTTTATTCGCTCAAATCCGACACACAAACCTAATACTTCAAGATTGTTTGAGGTAATAGGTTTGAGAGAGAAGAAGTGATTGCTTGAAGTATTACACTAAGAGACGTTAAGTTAGAAACGCTCAATAGTGTTACCTCCAACATAGGGAAACCCTAGAGTTTTTATATGCACGTTATTGAGCTCCGGCCCATATGGACCCAAATAATCATGCTTTTACCTATTGGACTTGTATGTGAACATATTATTTTGGACTATATTAATAATATATCGAACACGATCTTCTTGCCTTGGCGGAGTTTGTTATTATCTCTGAATGTGGAGATTCCGGCCTCAATGAGCTTATGATAGAGGTGATCAGTGAAGCTATCTCGAGTATCTTTACCGCTAAAGCTCAAGAACACATTGTAGCAGTTTCCAGATGACTCGGTCGACGAACTAGATGCACTAGAATTAGTTTCCGTTGGTGCAGTCAACGAACCAGATGCGCCAGTATCATAATTTTCTGCATTTCCATGCACGTTAGCTTTCTTCTTATTGAGAAAATAGAACGTGAGCCCAAGGAGAAGGATCGGTGCCACGAGCACGGCCAAAGAATGCCCAAAAATAAGACGATGCATTTCGTCTTTGCTCCGACTTCACACTTGATTTTTGCTTTCAAGTCTGACAGAGAAGAAAACCACAATGCCTCTCAAAAAATACGAGATGCCTTCTTACTCCCCATTGTCTCTTCCTTGGATTGATTTATATAGTCAAGACAGCTGGCAACCGTAATTGCACCAAGAAGTCAAACTTGTCAAGCTATGTATACAAATAAGGTTAATACCTAAAAAACTCTAAATTGTTACTGATAAATTTCTCAAAACTAATTTTTTGACTATAAAAAGTCACAAATTGGTATATCTTTGATAAATTTACCATAAATAACTACAAAAAACCTCAAATTAGTATATTTATAATAAATTTATTCGACCATCGAAAATCTTAAATTGGTATATTTGTGAGAAATATATTATTTGTTAAATTGAATTAACACCAAAAAAAAATCACAAAAATTATATAATTGTGACAAACGAAAAGTAAAATCCCAAACTAGTATACTGGTTAACTGTCACATGTCATCTAATTTAGTAAATTGACTGTAAATTTTAACGGAAACTAACAATTAATAAATTTTTCATAAGTGTACTAGTTTGGGTAAATTTATCAAAAGTGTACCAAGTTAAGATTTTTTACAGTCAAAAAGTTTGTTTGGGATAAATTTATCACATATATACGAGTTTGGGGTTTTTAGGATATTAATTCTATAAATAAATTAGTAATTCATTCAGTAGAGAATAGTAACCACATGATTAGAGTCGTTGTCTTGACGTGGCAGAAATCTCAATGCACAAGAGAATCCAAGACAATACATATCCTGGTAGCAGATAATATGCGAGGAAATTTCAATGTAGGAGTAAAGAAAATAAATTAAAACAAATATAAATATTCAACTGCTGTTAAAATTTTAATACACTTGAAATGGAGAGAGACTCAGAGATGAGACTGTGACATGGATTTACCAGAGAAGATGAAAAGTGGAGAGAGAGAGAGAGAGAGAGAGAGAGAGACACGGGGCTTCGTCCGATCTAAGTCCAAATTAAAATAAGATATGAATTGGCTAGATCTGCTGGAATATTTAGTAGGCTGGTAACCAGTAAGGTCATATCCTTATTTAAAACAGCCTTAGTCACTTAAAATATTTATTTGAAACAATATAGCCACTCAGATTCTTATTTGATATAAGATTCATTTCAAACTCTTATTTAAGAAAATAATGACACTTTAGATCTTTATTTGAAATTTTTTAAAATAACTAATAACATCGAGTGTCTCCGATTGTGTTGAAAATGCCAAAAAAAAAAAAAAAAAAAAAAAAAAAAAGGAGAGAATTTTCTTGCTTTTGCATTGAAGCTGGGTGGGAGACGAAGCTTCGAGGAAGCTTTGCGCCAAAAAGCCGTGCGTCCCGCATTGGAAATTTGTATTTTCGTTAAAATTATTTTTGTGAATATATTTTAGGATTTAAATAGTACACGGTTCGTTGTCAACGTTGGGTCAATGATTGACCTACTGTCAATGCATGCGCGAAGAATTTACGTCTCAACCTCCTAATGGGAATCGACCAAAAAAAAAACCTCCTAATGGGAAACTGCAAAGAAGTATCTCAGAACGGGCGGTGTCGAGGAGGGGGACAGTCGCTTTCGCCCCCCTAAAACTGACCATGTTTCTAGAGGCCGACCCGAGATCTTTCCACACCAGACATGATCAACGTGACATAATATAATTGACTGGAGTGTAAAAAAAAAAACTTTAGACAAACGCCACTTGATTCCGGGGTCGTCACTGGTGAATTGACGAGTGATCTGGTTTTTAAAGCGGAGGCAAGGCCCCTTTCAGGCTTGTGACAGATTTTAGGAGTTCAGAACAGGTGATTAAACCGGCCTGTTATAGAAAGAACCGGTACCTAGGGACCCATCTTTTCTCTTTTTTTGAAACTTCTAACTTTAAATTTTTATCAAACCTAGATAATGAAATATCATATTTCTATTAATATTGATGAATTTTACAAAGTCAAATCAATTTTTGCTAAAAAAAGTTTGTGTCTTAAATCCTCTTATTCCAAAATAGTCGATTCTATCACAGAACCGCTTTGATGACAGCATAAAAGCATTTCTTGGGGGACCTTGACCCATCGTTCACGGCGAAACTGGTCCGAGAGAATCCGTAGAAAATTTTGTGAAGAAGCAAAAGTAATAATGAAAAGGAAATAAAGCTAAAAAAACAAAGAAAAAGAACGGGATGGGGCATCCTAACGTGGAAAAGTAGTCCCGCCATTGCTTTTTAGCCTGATTTTTATGTTGTCGGCAAGATGTTAGTCAAAAGATTCCCTCAAGGAAAAGATCACGACAATGCCTTGTGGTGAGTACAAATTTTTCATCATTGCTCCTTTGCCTCGTCTTTTCCCGTACCACGAAGAGTTTCTTTTCAAAGTTAAATTTTATGAAAAATTCGTCACTTATATCCTATCAAGCAAATCATTTATAAAATGGTGGCCAGAAGAATCATTTATAAAGCAAACTGTCGTGATAATTTACCCGCCGGTTTGATGGCCAGTAGCAAAAAACCATTTCTTGTGGACCTCGACCCGTCATTCGCGGCAAAGTGGCCCGAGGGAATCCGACCAAAACCCTGTGAAGGAGCTAAGTGATAATGAAAAGGAAATAAAAGCAAAAAAAGCAAAGAAAAAAAAGGTGGGTTCCTCTTATCGTGGAAAAAAGACCCGCCAATGCTTTTCAGCGTGCTTTTGTGCTGTCGCCAAGATTTTAGTCAAAAGATTCCCTCAAGCAAAAAATCATGAAAATAAAAGATTCATTATTGCTCCTGTGCCCCTTCTTTTTCTGTGCCTCGTTAATCCTACTACTCTTGTTCCGGTTACAATTCAATCACTCCTTAAAAATAAGAGTTTTTTTTTTTGGTAAAAAAAAAATAAAAGTTAATACCATAAAAATCTCTAAATTGAGGTACATATACTAAATATTACTACAAATTAACTTTTTGATTATGAAAAATTCGAAACTAGTAAATTTATGACGAACTTATTCTAAACTAATTTTTCAATCATGAAAACCACAAATTGATACCCATACCCAAAACTAATTTTTTGACCATTGAAATTTTCAAATTGGTATACTTGTAACATATTTGCCTTTTCTGATATTTTACTATCAAATTATTGAATTAAATAATACATAATAATTGATAGATGTACCGATTTTGGGTTTTATCCTCCATTTATTATAGAAATACCGGTTTTGTGATTTTTTATGATATTAATCCAATTTAATGAAGGGAATGGTATATTTATCACAATTGTATAAATTTGAGATTTTTGATGGTAAACAAATTAGTTTAAAGAAAATTTGTCACAAGCGTACCAATTTGGAGTTTTTCGTGGTTAAAAAAAATTAATTTAAGGTAAATTTGTCACATGTGTACCAATTTGAGAGTTTTTCGTAACATTAACCCAAATACAAATAATGAATGAACCTAAGTTAGAACTTGAACATTGGCACAGCTCGTTATTGCTAGCTAGCCTGGCTTGGCACAACACCTAACTATGAGGGGTCGTGCCGAGCTTAAGCCCAGAGGGTGTTGGTGTCTACTTTGGGATTTTTAATAACACAAGAAAATGTTTGAGGTGTTGATGTCACAATGGTCATAATTGAAAGTTTTTGATGGTATAAACTCAAGTCAAAATAGATTCTGTTCAAGTTCCTACATTTTGATATGTATATATTCTTGTTGACAAAATGCTTAATATATTTAAGAACTCATCAAAATTTTAGATGTGAAGTATTAACCATCCTTATAGCGGACCTAAATCGTTGCAGAGTGCACCTCCATAGTTGTGCCGACCATTGATTGGAATGTGTCTAGTTGTTCTCCTCTTACTCAAGTTTGGTGGTGATAGTCCATTTGCACTTTAACTCGTGGCTAGTATAAATGATGATCAAATAGTACATAGAATCATATTCCTGGATATATAGAATCTTCTCCACTGACCAATATTCTAAAACGACGTTTGGCTTGCCTGAAGATATTATTCTTATTATTTTATCAACGATCACTTATGCCACAAAATTATGTCACTAATGCATGTCAAAGATCTATATATGTATATTCTTCTTTTGTTTTATGCAAAGAAGTTCTTTGCTTTAGTTCTTCCCTTAGTTTCTCCTTCAAATCCCAGAAGGAAATCAAAGTGTCTTCTCTCTTTTGCTCCTACTTTATTCTTAAAAACATCAAACAGCAATGAAACTATTATGTAGTGCCATTTTGTAAATATGGTAGGATTTTCTTTTGTTATGGTAAAAGACATGGTAAGCTATGCCCATAAATGCCGCCAAAATGTATCTTCTTGCAAATCTTCGTCTAAATCAGAAATAGTAGTTTTATAAGTCTTAGTTTGAGGGGTTTACATCTAAAGTCTTTGGATATGAATTGATCTATGGTGCTCACTCGTCCAATCTAGATATGGACATCATCCAGTGATATCTAAATTAACTTGATAAAGTTGAAAGTTGAGGACACTTTGCGAAAAAATTAAGATTTATGCTATTATATTACAAAAATGAAAGATTATATTCCACGTGATAAAGTTGAAAGTTCACGACATTTTTAATAATAAGTGGAAAGTGCAAGATTCTCTAGAAGATTAGGCTAAAGAGAATTGAAAGATTTATTTTTCCATTTTTTTTTTTTATAAGAAAATGAAAATTGTCTAGATTTCCACGCTTGTATAATATATATGTTCACAAATCTATTTATGCACTGGCTAAATGTTAAATCATGATTTGGTCATATTACTTAATATCGATTTCAGTATACTTATTAACGTTACTTGTAAATAAACCAGAACTTTTTTTGTCAAACTTCAAATGATAAAGAGTGCATTTCTTACTGCGTAGAATTTTACATCTTTATTTTTAACGGAAATGAAAATGAAAGATCCACGTATTGCTAGCAATTTTAATATAAAAACGCCATTAATTAGAATGCATTACATGAATAGGTGAAAGCACGTCATCTTATAAATTCCCATTGAGGATCCATGGAAAATATTGAACTTGTGGTCTTGAATCATTTATCAAACGCTGCTCGCCAATAAAGAAAATGATTAATATAACAAAAAACTCTAAATTGGTACAAATTTATTTTAAACTAATTTTTTGACTTCAAAAAACCTCAAATTGATACACTTGTGATAAACTTACCATTTATTAGTTTCCGTTAGATTTCACCGTTAAGTTACTAAGTTGGATGACATGTCGGTTAATGAATGTATTACTTTGATATGTGGTCTTTTGTGGTATTAATTCAATCTAACATAAATTAACGAAAAGTAAAATTGTTACAAATATACCAGTTTAAGATTTTTTGGTCAAAAATTAATTTTGGATAAATTTATCATATGTGCACTGATTTGAGGGTTTTTTATAATTAAAAATTAATTTGGGGTAAATTTACATATGGGTACCCATTTGAAGTTTTTTGTGGTATTAATTTTAAAGAAAATCATTTATAAAATAGTGGCGAGAAGAATCATTTATCAAGCAAACAATCAAAATAATCAACGACACGGGGCATCCCCAACCGCGTGGAAAAAACGAAAAAAAAAAAAGAAAAAAAAAAAAAAAAAAAAAAAAAAAGGGAGGAGGATTTTCCTGCTTTCACATCGAAGCTGGGTGGAAGACGAAGCTTCGAGGAAGTTTCGCACCAAACTGTCGTGCGTCCCGTATTGGAAATTCGTCTCTTCATTTACATTGTATTTTTGTGAATATATTTTTAGGATGTAAATAATACACGGTTCGTTGTCGTGGGTGGGTCAATGATTGACCTCTTGTAAATCCACTCGCAAAGTATTTACGTCTCAGATTCCTAGTGGGAAACCGTCAGAAGTATCCCGGAACGGGCAGTGTCGAGGAGGAGGACTGTCCCTTTTGCCCCCCTAAAACTGGCCGTGTTTCTAGAGGCCGAGCCGAGATTTTTTCACCCGAGACACGGTCGACGCGACATAATATAATTGATAGGAGTGTACAGTGAAAACCTCAGACAAATGCCACTTGATTCCAAGGGCGTGCCTGGCAAATTGGTGAGAGATCCGGTTTCTGAAGTGGAGATGAGACCCCTTTTGTGCCAGTGACGGATTCTAGGAGCTCAAAACTTGTTATAGAACAGATTGGTACCTAAGGACCCATATTTTCCTCTTTTCTTGAAACCTCAAACTTGAAATTTTTATCAAACCTAATCTTCTAAATAGTGACGATGGATTAGATAATGAGATATCATATTTCCATTAATATTGATGAATTTTACAAAGTCAAATCAATTTTTGCTCCACAAAGTTTGTATCTTTAGTCCTATTGATCCAAAATAGTCGATTCTATGACAAAACCGATTTGATGACAGCATAAAACCATTTTTTGGGGGACCTCAACCGTCATTCATTGCAAAATTGGTCCGATAAAATCCGAGGAAAATTTGGTGAAAAAGCAGAAGTTGCGAGGAGAATTCGGCACTTAGCATAAATATGGCAGCTGCTTCGTAGGCGAAGGCAAGAGATATAAGAACCACAACAGTGAGGGCGAAAGAGACAGATAGAGATGCGCAAGGACGAAAAGAAAGTGAAAAGCTCTTCTAGACGCTGATGTGCTATAAAAAAGCAACAACAAAATTTAGGGTTAAATATCTAGAATACATTTATAATAAATCACCAAAAATGTCAAATTAATGTATTTATGATAAATTTATCCTCCATTAGTTTTTGTTAAATTGGATTATCATAACAAAAAGTCACAAATTGATACACATGTGATAAACAAAAGGTAAAATCCCAAATTGGTATAAGTGTCTATTGCCATATGTCATTCAACTTAGCAATTTAACATGGATACTAACGGAGAATAAATTTGTTATGGGTGAATAGTTTGGAGTTTTTTGTAGTCAAAAAATTAGTTTGGATAAATTTGTCACAGATAAGCTAACTTGAGATTTTTCATGGTATGACATCAATTAAGAATCTCACTTGTAGTTCTTCAACTCATTTAAATTATCCAATTGAATTCTCAGATTTTTAACATCTAAGTGTATGACCTAAGATTTTATATTGTTATAATGACCATCATCCCATTGCCCAAAAAAAAGGCCACCACCTAAAATCAACCTTGGCGAAATTTAATAATCTTATTTGACTTTACTTTTACTTCTCCTATTAATCCACAAAATGAATTTCATTTAAACATTAATTGGCATTGACATAATTTATAACCTTTTATAAGATACACCTCTACTTTATATTTTTCTACATTTATAAATCTATAAATATATATTAAAACTTTGCATCTAAAGAAAATTATTAGAGATGGACTATCTAGGGAAAAATTAGAAATAGAAAATTTGTATGAAGAAAATAGGGAGATTGTAAAGAGGGGAGGGGGAATGGAGATGGAGATGGATTACATACATTTGACTAGTATATGAGTTCGGCTTTGGGCCTAGTGAAAAAGATTACAACCAAGATGAAAAATAGAACCATCCAAATTTTTCTGGTTGAAAGAGCAAAATTAATCCTAAGACAAAGTTTATTTCAAGTGTCTGGGAGTTGAACTTCCTTCAACCAAGCCCCTACTTGGATCCATACCTAGCCCGAATCTTATGCAGTTCCTTGAGGGCTTTGGCCACATCCATCCGATCCTTGCGGTAACTCCATCGAGCACGCAACTCCAATCCTTAGGATGGAGGCGACACATCCTCTCATCCTCTCAATGTCATTCTCACTTTCTTCGTTAATAATGGCCGAGTCCACGATCTCCATCACTTGGTCTGGCAAAGCCACCTTGACAAAGTTGTGGAGATTTAAATGGTCCTTGAAAGTCTCTTCCGTGGGTCTCCTCCCAGTTAACATTTCTAATAAAAGAATACCGTAGCTGTACATATCACCTTGTGTGGATACCATATCCCCCATGCCATACTCTAAAATAGTGTACATCAAGCAGTATACAATGAAAATAAATATTTAATAAGCAAACACAATTAAAAGTTAGACAATTAATGAGAAAATTTTCTTACCAGGAGGGACATAACCTGCGGAACCCTTCAGTACCACTGAGCTATTGTTGTCATCAATGTCCATGGCGTCTGTTTTCGTAGGGGAGCTAATTGTTGCCAGCCCAAAATCCCCAACTCGTCCCATCATCTCGTTGTCCAGAAGGACGTTACTTGGCTTCAGATCTCTGTGTACAATCTTTGGGCTGCAAACCTCGTGAAGATATTCGATTGCAGAAGCTATGTCAATGGCAATGTCTAACCTTTGCATTAGTCCCAAATGCCCTGGCTTTCCATGTTCATGTTCATGCCCAACGTCCTCTTCATTTCCTTGGTGTATCCAATTCTCTAAACTCCCATTAGCCATGTATTCGTACAATAGAGCTTTGAAATCATTGCCATGATAGTCCACACTTGAACAAACGTTCATTATTTTCACAACATTTCGGTGTCGTATAGCCCCTAAGGTTCGACATTCTGAGACGAAGCTATTCGAAGCACCTATGTGGCCCAAGTTGAGCACTTTAACCGCCACCAAGCCGCCTTCCCGTGTGGTTGCTTTATAGATAGTACCATATGCCCCTTTACCGATCACATTGATCTTAGAGAATCCATTTGAGGCTCTAAAGAGCTCCTCATAAGAGACCATCAAAAATTTGTGTCTGAATGGAAATTCAATCAAAGAGGTATTCTTTTTCAACTTCTTTCTCCGATACCAAAAGATAAATAGGCATAGACACAGAATGAAGTATGACAAGATAGCTGTCACTGTGGTGATTGCTCTAACTTTGTTGATCCATAATGGTTTAGAGGTATTCGATTTGCAAGAAGGAAGGTTTAGTTCTGCAATACCTCCACAAAGATTCCTATTTTCAAAGACAGACACGGCACTAGCATTGAGAAATACTCCCTGCTTCGGAACTTCTCCTTCAAGATTGTTTGAAGATAGATTCAAGTACTTTAGATATGTAAGTTGAGTGAGAAAGCTCGGGATTTCACTAGATAAGTTGTTATGGGAAACATCCAACTCTTGTAAGCCTCGTAATGTGCTTAAAGCTAGAGGAATTTCGCCATGAAAGGAATTGAATGCTAAGTTGAGCCGCCCCAATACTGAGCACATGCCAATGGAGCTAGGAATTGGTCCAATCAGCTTATTGTAAGATAGATCTAGTTCGTCAAGATTGATCATGGACCCAACTTGAGACGGGAGAGATCCGTTCAACTGGTTATGTGCCAAGCTGAAGATAATCGAAATGGTAGAAAGGCCAAGAACCTCCCTTGGGATTGAACCACTCAAATTATTATTGGAAAGCTCGAGCTCAATTAGCTGCCTGCAGTTACCAAGACTTTGCGGTATTTCCCCATAGAAGTTGTTGAACGGTAGGTAAAAACGATTCAATAAAGTCAAATTGCCGATCGATGATGGAATCTCTCCCGTTAGCATGTTTCTGCTTAAGTACAATTCGTGCAAGTTATGGAGTACTCCAATACAAGAAGGAACATGACCACCAAGCAAATTGTTTGATAAGTCAAGATAGGACAAGTTGAAGAGATTGCCAATACCTGGAGGAATGGTTCCGTACATTGTGTTGGATGACATAGAAATTAAACTAACGCTATTGGAAAGATTGCCAATGGAATCCGGCAATAGACCTTCAAGAAAATTGAGGTCCAATGAAATAATTTCCAGCTTTGAACAATTAGTCAATGGGGTAATGAAACTGAAGTCATCTCGCAACTCGTTAGAAGTAAGGGATATTACTTTAAGAGCTTTCAGCCTTCCAAGATTTGCGGGCATCGGTCCATGAAAACTATTATTGTCATAGTAGATGTACTAAAGGCCAGAGGCATTCGATAAAGACGGAGGTATAACCCCAGTAAAAAAATTACTAAGAAAATCAAGAAAAAAGAGAGAAGGAAGAGTATCACCAATATAAGGGGGAATGCTCCCTCTCAATTGATTGTTACTGACACAGAAATAGAAAATGCTAGACATGTTGAAGATTGCCGGAGGGATCTCACCAGTGAGTTGGTTATTCGTCAATTGAACAAGCCTCAAACCATGAAGCTTGGACAATGTCTTGGGAATCTCTCCTTGCAACCCATTTTTCATGAGTAAAAGCTTGCAAAGTTGAGAGAGATTTCCAATAGAATGAGGAATAGATCCTGCAAGACTATTTGCAGCCAAACCTAAACCTTGAAGCTTTGACAAAGAGCCAAGCTCATCAGGAATTTTGCCCACAAGTTGGTTATCGATGAGATTTAAAAACTCAAGGTTTGAGCACTGAGAAAGATTGGTGGGCATTTGTCCACCGAAAGAGTTTTTACCAAGGGCGAGACGACGAAGGCGAAACAAGTGGCCAATGCTTTGTGGAATTTCACCGCGAAAGCTATTATTCTGTAGAACAAGGCTTCTCAAGAAAGAGAGGTTTCCGACATAAGGCGATAGAAGACCCCCCAAGCCTTTTGACATCAGGTTGAGGGACACGACCCTTTTGGGATGCCGTCCACCACATATTACGCCTTGCCACTCACAGTGATGAAAAGAGTCATTCCACGAGCTCAAAGCTCCAAGTGGATCCTCATCCATACTATGTCTGAAGTAGATTAAGGCGAGCCGATCCGTCTGGTTGGTTTGCATCGTTGGACTCGTCCATAAAGGGAGCTGGGCATAGAAAAATAGGAACATAATCGCCATATACTTTTCCATTGTGAGTGGGTTCTATGTCCTAACAAGCTACAACCAAAGTCTCTTCTAGATTGAATTAAAGAAGAAATGAAGACCTTCAAAAGCATATGCATTTCCATTGATCAAAAGACACCTTTTTACACGGCGAAACTCGACCCAATATGCAAGTTTAACCCAAACAAAGAGTTGGACTTTAAAAGTATTGCAGATTCGCCGAACCAAAGAAAGGGCGCACACACACACGCTTACGTCAAAATGGAGGATTTGACGGCTGCCCAATGACTTTCTAGAAAGGCGTGCCGTGAAGAAAGGAAATCAAGAATGGATGTGGTCCCTGATTTTCGGCCATTTCAAAGAGAGCTCTTATTTGTTCGTGGGCAAAGCGTGTAATTTGTGCTGTGAGTGTTTTACATCCAAATTGTTAAAACCTTGGGTTTAGGTTTAGTTTAGACATGGGAAACACTCGAGTATATTGAATGATTGTAATTTCAATTCTCCAATTATAGCAAATTTTTATTACTAGCTCTACCCATAGATATAGGTGCCAACACTCGGACTGAATCACGTAAATCTTTGAATTTTTTATTATTCCTCATTTATTTATTTCTTTTTGGTGATTTTCCACTGACTTAAATAGAAAATCCTTATTAGCTTCCCCGTTTGTTAATTTTACCACGAGGGTTACTTCTCACCTGTAATGAAAAGGAAATAAAGCAAAAACGCAAACAAGGAGATGATGGGTGGGTCATCCTAATGTGGAAAAAAATAAGTCCCGCCAATGCTTTTTAGCATGTTTTTTTATGTTGCTGGCAAGATTTTTAGTCAAAAGATTCCTTGACTTCTCCTGTACTACGGAGAGTTTCTTTTCAAAGTTAAATTTCTTGAAATTTCGTCACTTAGATCATATCACTCTTGTTTCGATGACAATTCATCAGGCTAGAACCCCCATGCCAAGCTTGAACCCAAGACTAACAGGGCCGGTTTGTGTGGGCCAGCACAACTCAATTACCATGCTTAGATAGGGGTTTTATAAATATACATGTTAGGAAAAGCAAGATGCTGAAATTCAAGTCTGTTTGGCCATTTGAAACCAAGGAGTTTGCAAAATAATGCACGAGTATATGAGTCAAATTCAGATTTTGTGGGAGAAGGGGAATTTCGATGTGGAATTGCCGGTGTGGTGCAGAAACTGAAGTTATGGTTCTAGTAGTGAACAAAGAATATGTGATGCAAAGTACTTTGTTAGAAACTAAACAAAGAGAAAGAAAGATATTCTAGAATTTGGTGGAGAATTAAGAATGTTAGCTCTGATCTTGAAGTCAAGTTTCCCGTGGAAAATCAACAACGTTCTACAATCATGGCCGGCGAACATGATGACCTCCACCATGAGAAGTTTTCCATTTCTTTTTCCCTTCTTTAAACTTTTCTTTTTAGGTTCTATCGATTTGATTACCAAAGCCATCGCAAGACAGCCTCGAATATTGGTAAACTAAGGCAAGCCATCAATAGTGCTCGACACTGTTGAAGGCTAAGGGATTTTGATGAACACCGATTGAGTTTAGTCAAAGGTCCACTTGTGTAAATAAAGATGGTTGAACCCGTTCCACTATATGGGGGTAAATTTCGCACAACTTCTCTGAATTTTGGGGTAATACAAATTTGCCTCCGATTTTTCACTTGTTATACAATAACGTCTAAACTTTTATTTTGTTCAAGCAATTAACTCTTCATGATATTGTTATTAGCATGCACATGCTTGTGAATTTTAAGGGCTAAAAGTATAAATTTTATCTCATTCTTTTTCTAAGGAAGCCTCTATTTCTAAAAGACTGAAAAATATAGAAAATGGAAGAGAAATAAATTAACTAAAATACTAATAATCAAAATAATAAATATCAATAATCATATTTAATGATGAGAATTTTTCAAAATTAAATAAATATAGCCACCTTAATATAACTAAATAAGATATTTTAAAAAGTAAATACAACTTCATTAGAATGGGAAAAAGGCATCTATAACTAAAAGATCAAATAACAAGAATTGCTTAATCGCTATGTATGTTTAAAGGGTAAATTAATGTAAAAATTATTGATTAACAAAAATATTTACAAGGAGGACGATCAATCCCTTGCAAATCTATCTCTCTAATAGGCAATCTTTCAAGAAGAGTTTTTAGCATCTTGAGTTCAAAAATGCCCTTCGCATCGATAGTTATCCGAAATTTTCTAAATCGTTTTGGCTTTTAGATAAGTTTTAAAATTGCAACCTCCTCGGATGCAACGGCACATATAACTTGCTTCAGTTTTGGCTCATACGCTAGTTTTTAGGTCCGCACCATATTGTGTAACGAAGCATAGCTTTCTTTGAGAAAGCTACTCTCACTGAATTATCTTAAATAGTAACCTGTGCCATTTTCCTGGTCCTACGTGCTTGCTTTTGTAAGTTAGGGCTTGTATTATATCTTTCCTTCTTAGACAGTTCTTTGCCTTATATTTCTTATTCAATTGTTGGACGCATCAAAGAGCAACCAAAAGCATCCGATCCATTCATTAAACACATGAACTCATATTCTAGTGGAGTTATTCGCCAAATTTACGATATGGACACCTTGATGCGTTTGCAACTATTTGGATTGTGCCTCAATTTTCAATTTACGCTTCATATTCTTATCGCAGGATTTTGGACAACCACCTTACCCTACTCAATTTGATTAATATCAAAACACTGTAAGTGAGTCAGCTTCATTACTAAACTAAGTAGATCACCAAATCAACAAGCAATTCACCGCCTCAATCAAAGACCGGACATGCTAGCATAATAAACCACGTGGATGTCATGAAAAAATGCATAATATATGCTTATCACTAGAGGTGAGAAAATGGATGATGAACCCATTTCGTAATTCAGATTCAATGACCTGGTAAAAACATGAGTTGTTAGCTATCTGTGATAAAAAGGAGGTCTAAAACTTTCTATTTTTTTTTTTATTTATTTATTTATCTCAAACCACTCTTAAATGTGGTGCGACACTAACATGGACATCACCTGTACTTAGTTCACTAATCAGAGATATGATCAGAAGAAATCAAGAACGGACCTCACTAAAAGAGTGCACCATTTCATGGCAATAATATAATAACAATGAAAACAATAATAAATGATAATATTTTGTACGCCCTTCATGCAATCGGTCGGCTAAATGTGCTTTGAGTCATGGTGTAAGCCAAGAGTTCATGTTCTAGATCTTAGAAGGAACTTCTGATACCCTCAACAGTTTCATCGTATTTTTGCCATTGAGTCTTCCTTTGTAATACACACAGACAGAGAGACGGAAGAAAAAAACATCATAAGCCAGAAAAACTTTCCGAGGAATGCTCTCGAACTATTCGTTCTTAAAAATATTTAAACATCTAGCATCACATTTTAAATTATTTTAATGCCTTATTGAAAAAAAAAAAAACAGTTAGTATCTCTTAGCAAATCCCTCAAGTTAGCACATGGATTACATAATCCATTGCATAGACAATCCATTAAATATGCTATTCAGGAATTTAATTATTGTAATTAGCGTGTGATATCGCATACGTGTGGATAAAAAGGGTAGCAGAGCTAAGCTCTTATAATAGATTAGGGGGATAAATAATTAACTTGATGGTATGGACTGCTTCGATGTCTCCTTTTGCATGTCCAGCTCCAGCCCGTTCCAACCATTTTAGTGGGTCTTTTGGATAGATGGTTTCATCACTTTGTTTTTCGGTTATAAAATGAAAGTTCAGTGGAGTAATGTGTAACAATTGAAAGTTTAGAAGGAACCTTGTATTACCCCCCTTAAATTAGGGTAATTTTTGTGTAGTTTTCCTGTACATTTATTATGTGATGCCCAATTTCTAAAACATTATTCGCAAGGTGATAGGGTAGGGTGGATTTAGAAAATTAGGTTTAGAAATATGAGAAGCCAAACTTATATTCTAACTAAGCGTCTCAACTTTTTCATCAAAGTCACCAATGAGCCACATAATATACGGTCCATGATTAGTGTGAGCCCATTACAATGTTGGCCCGACAAAAATCGATGGACATCCGACTTCACAGCCTTGAGTAAGGACATTCATAAAAATCACAATTTCTTAGTCCTAGCCGCATGGAACTGGTGATGTTTTCCCGCAATGGATCCAAACCTGTAAAACAGCAAACATCTTTCAACAAACAACTCTCACCGGCAAATGTTCTCTTACGAATTTGTGTTAGCAAGGCAAGACTGTCACGTCATTTCTCGAATCAAATGAAAACTGCAAATTGCCATTTCCGCCGCCTTCATATTATACACTCTGCAATGCGCGCACAATAACCGTTCAATCACAGAGCTTTACCTCAAAGCAAAAAGGAGAGTCATTCCATGCAGTGGCTGTTTTTCAGCAACATTGAATAGCAGCAACCTGTACAGCATTACAATAAGTGAAGGAGATTAACTTCAGTTCTTTCCATCACTATTTATGCTGGCCTCAGCACCGGATAACCGAAGCTTACCACATTCTCTCGCCACACAATTCTGAGAAAGAAAATACAGTTAGACATGTATCAAACGTGCAGCATCATCAACAACAAAGAAATGATGAGAGCAACATCCAGAAGCGGGGAACTCTGTATAAATTGAAATGTAAATACCTAAAAGGAAACCGATAGTCTTCTTCAAGGTTGATGATTGACAGAAAATGAGATGCATCTAGGAATTTTATCTAACATCCTCACACTGTTAGCTTGGGTTGTAGACTCATCCTATATCTAATCATCTAGCTATTATTTGTGAAAAAAATCTCAGGTGCTCTTGAAGCATGACGTTTTCATAATCACTTTGACACTACTGCGTATCACTGCTAATGGTGGCCATACCTGCAAATGCCACATCCATTGCAGCGATTCTGCCTCTGGGATGTTTGCAGAAAAAATAAAGTAAGATGTCAGGTCCATGTGCTCATCTCGTCTTTCAACTGCAGGATACAACACCCAACACTTTCGAGAATATGTAAAATGCAATTAACGAACTTTTTTCTTTCACATGTTTGCACATCATGCAGCAATTTTATGCTCATAGTTTTGAAATATTTGCTAGGGGTATAGGGCAGATAGAGACTACTTCTGACGTAGAGAGAGACTCGCCCAATGTCACTGTTGTTAGATGTATGCCCTAAAGCTGTTATGTAATAGTTACATATTAGGGATTTCATTTGTACATATAAAGATTATGTTCCTTTTATTTTTTGAAAGGAATTGATTAATTAATTATTTGTTCATTTAATTAATTAATTAATACCTTTTTAATAACCAACAGAAATATATATATAAATAAAGCTTCATGCATGTGCTTCGTGCACATGCATGAAACTTGGATGGTCAGCGCGAATTCGTGCATGAACGGTCAGCAGTTGCTGACCATCATGCACGAGTGGGGACGATCAGCAACGGTTGCTGATCGGTTTATATTTTTTATTTTAAAGAGTTGTTTTTTGCGACACTTCATGGGGTTGAAAGACAGAGAAAAGGTAGGTGTGCATTTCTGTTTCATGGGGTTGAAAGACAGAGAAAAGGTAGGTGTGCATTTGTGTTTTTAGAGAGAAGATGCTTTGCTAAAATAGAGAGCAAAGTGTGTGCGTGTTCTTGAGTCTTTGAGACGCAAGAAAGAAGAACATTATCTTGTTCGGGCCGTGACTATTATACATCAAGGATGCGACAGTTTGTTTCCACGTGATTGCTAGCACGATCGAAGTGGTGAATATCCGAAATTCTCTCTTCCATTCGACGTTCATTGTTGGTGTGTCTGAACTAGAGGTCTGACACTTGTGGGACTCGAACTGTAGAACATTCGAACTGACTTGTTTAAAGCGTGCTTCGAGAGGTAATTCGTTTAACTCCCTTTTATGTTTAGATTTTTGATTAAAACGCACGAACAACGCCTTAGGAGAATCATGTGTAAAGTATATCTTTATTTCCGCTGCGTTTATTTCGATAATTTTTCTTATACATGATTCAAGAAACCCCAACAACTGTCCGAGACACATGAAAGAAATTGAGCAGCGAGATGAGAAAGATTTGACGCACATCATCATCAAAAACTTACAAGTCCAACAAAAGTACTTCCCCATGCAAACACCACCTGTGAACATGGAAACCAAAGGTTGAGAATCAACATCTGCACTGTAGTTTATTTTTGGCCAGTCTTTTTAAACAACTTACACATTTTTTGCCCTCCTTCGGAAAGCTCTTTAGTGCAATCAAAGTAGGTAATGAAGGATAGAATGTTTAAAATTACCTCTTGAGCACTATCATAGATTGAACTTAAAACCTGAAACAAAACGTGTAGGTAAGTGGGAACATCAAGTAATTAGTCGGTGTATAAACATGCTAGAAATTCGATAGCATCCATCCGCTGTGTTGATACCTAAATTTTGGCAACCCATTTTATCATTGATCACATTAAAAAATTAGGGATCAACCGCGACTCCTAAGCCAAAATATAAGTTAATTGCATGGATGTTAGGAGCATTATCATAACAATGAGTCCACGTAAAGTTGTATTGCTGGATCTTGTGCGAAATTCGGAAGTGGACATTCACTATTGCGGAAAAGGAGCCCACTCACGTATGAACTTTAAAAAATTGGCTTGGGCACCAAAAAAATCCAAAGGGCTGACCAATGTTTCTGTTGAGGAAGATAACGAAGACAATTTGGAGATACTAAATGTATGTTCTCTTCACGCATATCTATAACAGTATATTTGGTTTGTCTTGAATAGATTTGAAGCAAAGAGGGCAATTAAATAATTCGGCAAAGTGCAAGAGGTGTGGGAATCGTGAAATAAGATAATAACAAATTATGCTTCCCACAATTCAAGATAAATTCGTGCGGATAGAATGTGAAGGAGAAGCAAGGCGACGACAAAATATCGCCCACTCTGATTGGTATTTTCAATTCGGTAACGCAAGGAAAAATATTGAGGGAAACACAGGATAAGCATGCAAGAGGTAGGCAGTATAACAGGGAAGGCCACAGAATTGAACAAAAGGATTTTCGGGCGACAATACATTCAAAACACGGCACATCGAGAGAGAGGAAAAGGGAGGAGAAGTCGGTCGTCTTTCTTCCCCAGAGGACCGCGACTGGCTTCCTCCATCTCCACAGCCCGACGTTGTGTTCTTGCTGCAAGCTTCACACCGACACTGTTGAGTCTTGCTGCCGGTCCACTACTTGTGCCGCTGCCACAAGCCCGAATAGCTGCCGCTCGTGATCCACCTCCCTGGCTGGGGACGATCGAGATTGTTACGTCACCGCACTGCTGCTTTGATCGTCATCCCGAGCCTTGTCCGTGACGAGTTATTGCTTGGTGATCCCTGCTGAGCTTCCATCCACGCCAGCCTCGAGTAAGACGCTGCTGCTTTCAATCCGTGTTGCTCCTTCAAGTGCCAACGTGGGCGACGTTGCTGCTGTCACTTATCTAGGGCGTCCTTACTACTCATGCTGATCCAAGAAGACCTGTATTGTGACGACTGAGTTGCCCGTGACCTTGCACCAGAAAAATTGTAGCTGCTCCATCCTCCGCGACGGCGTTGCTAGTCTTGCGTCACGCCGAAAGCCTCTTGCTGCTCTTCGCATTAAATTTTTTGTGCCTCTGCAGGTTAAGAGGAGAACTTCAAACGGTGGTCAAAAAAGCTCTAGTGGAGGTTATATTAAAATATAGTAAAGCAATCCGAAGAGGGGACGTCTGGCAAACAGGAAAGTCCACTTGAAGACTTTCGGTTGTGTCTGACAAAATCAACGCAGCCCTCACTGAGCCAAGAGTCCTTTCCACGTCGAGTGCCGCGAGCGATTCCCAAAACGTTATTGTGAGCCAGCTACCGTGAAGCAAAGTTGATCATGACTCCGACGATCTAATACCCGTCCAAACTAGGAAACAACAATCAAGGTAGGTAAAATTCCCATTTAAATTAATTCTTGAATATTTCGTTTGCTCAATTGAGGTATTGCATTCTTGATTAAACCCCCGAATGATGTTATCTTGTCCCATGTTTCCCAAATAGTCTTTCAAATTGGGAAATCTTCATAATTTCGCAACGTACATATGATTGATAGTCCGATTTCACACTCGAAATACGACCCGCAATCATACGGAAAAATCGTGAATCCGATCTCACACTCGAAATACGATTCGTAATTTTATTTAAAAATTGGCCAATCCGATCTCATGCGCGAGATACGATTCGTCAATTTATTTCCAAAATTAAATGGACATGGATGATATCTTGCTTGATTTGTTGCTGTGTTGTTCTCAATGCCTTTATTTGATTGCTCCCGTAAAGGAAAAACCCAAAAAATATTTGAGTTAGGTTAAATGCATGTTAGGATATTACTAGTTTTAAGGTTATGTTGCATGTTTAGGATAGGAAATTTATTTCAAATTTCTTAAATAAAAAGACCAAAAACATTAGTTTAGGATATCATATTTTCTTCTCATCAATTTAAATTGCACATTTAATTATTTGGCAATTTTAAATTTCGAATTTCATAATAAAAAAGAAAAAAATTAGAATTAGGGCATTCTTTGCACATCATTGCATATTAAGATAGATTGCATGCTTATTAAGAAAATAAAAAAAAATCATGTGCACGTCATATAGCGTTAGGTTCATGAAATGCACGTCATTTAGTGATTGTTGTTAGGTCCATTTAATTGGAAATTGCCCTTAATTAGAGTTAGGTCATTTAGATTAATTTAGATTGCCCATTTAATTATTGCATTTTTTTACTCACATCATATAATTTATGTTATATTGCTATGTCATATCATTTCATGTTAAATTAGTAGCATGTATTGCATATTGCATGATCTTCATTAAATAAGTAAAAAGGAAAAACAAAAATTGTGTCTTAATTAGAAATCATATCTAAGGTTGATGTGAATTCTGATTTAACATTGTAGATGTTTTTATTGCTATGAGGTAAGTCCTACAATTTATTCATTACTTTTCTTGGGTGTTAAATTGGTAGTTTGCGCACCCGCATAATAACCTCACATATTAGGGAGATAAATTAAAATCAATTCAAGCTGCTTGCCAAATATTTTTCAAAATAAAAAGAAAGGTACTAAAATGGCATTAGAGAAGTCTAATGTAACCAAGATCTCGTACCCAAAGTCTCTGGTTCGTAGGAGTAAAGTAAAGGGTTTCTAATCAACCCACCAAAAAATAGATTAGTGGCGACTCCTAGATAAAATCTATCTGCATGTTAAAAATCTGAACATAAGTCGTGAATTAATATGGGCTTGGGAGAGCCTGAGTTAAGTCTAGGCTTAATAATCCATTAGCCAAACCTTAGGTGGTTCACACCCGAAAATTTGGTCGCGACACACTGAACTTGATGGCAAGGCGAGTCAATGCCCTGTTTTTGTTTACATTTATATATTATTCTGGCCATAAGAAAACGGTATGTCTTCTTATGAAAAGCATGTCCACAGGTTGAAGATTGAAGAATCGAATATTTGACAAATTCACCAAGCTGTGGGCTACTCATCCGAACTCAAATGACATGGCAACTTTTGCACATATCCATCATGCGGTAATGGCAAACTGCACATATCAAAATAATAGAGCACACACTACAAAGTTAGCAACAGGTCAGAACGCAATCTCATCTTAAGATAACTCATGTCACTAGCCCCCAAAATTTAGAGGCAGCTGAAGTGGTGCCTATATTTTGGTTAAGGATCATCCTCTAATAGATGGCAAGTAATTACTTAATTGCAATCTATCAATTGAGCTTGCACGAAAGTATCTCGTAGATATCTAGTGTGTTCTTCATGTCATAACAAAAGGAAGTTCTCGAGCACACTTTAGTCTAGGGGCACAAGGGGTCACCTTTGCATCATCATGACAGTGAAGGCGGTAAAAAATCTCGTTGCAACAGGGGGCTCTAGTGCGGCACCTTCAACGGTAATGAGGACATCTGCCGCAGCAGCAGCAGCGTCTTTGATATTAACTGAAAGTTGAGAAGGACAAAGCTTGAACTACTATTGCTCAAGAATGAGTCGAGACGTTGCTTGTACGGCAAGTACCGCTTGCTAACAAATCAGTAACAATAGCATCTTCACGGTCAGAACAGAGCACGGTCGGAAACACGATTGGACAGTGCTGGAATTGTAACAACAGGAGGGAACCGAGTGGCGGCCAATGAGGAGGAACAGCGACGTTAATTATGAGCCAGAAGTGGTGGTGATCTCCTGATCGGAAATGGAGCGTCCGTGGAACCAGAGGGAAAGCAGGACGGATAGAACGTTTCTCTGTTTTCAGTTCCCCCTCTTACGCGCGCACGTGCCTTCATTCGGGGGAAGAGGGGAGAAGAGAGAGAGAGAGAGAGAGAGAGAGAGAGAGATTAAAGTAAGGAAGGAAAGAGGCCGGGCCTTCTCTCGGCATGGGCCTTGGACCTCGGATGGGCTCCATTTTTCAGCTCCTTTCTGTTGCTGAGCCTTATTCGATGGGCTATTGGACAAATCTAAAGAGATCTGGGCTCAAGTCCGATATTGTCCGGCGGGGAGCTCGAGTTGTGGATCTGGGCTGAGGTCTTATTAGTCCTCTCCTTTAAAAAAAAAAAAAAAAAAAAAAATTGTTAACTTTACATATCTTTACAAAAATGCAGATTCAATTGGCTAGCAAAGATTTGGGTGTCCACGTCCACGTTGCCAACTCTATTGATTGGATATATACGCTCATCCTATTTCCAATGACCATAATTGGTTCTATCAAAGTATGGAGGTCTGGGGGTAGATTGACCCTCATAAAAAATTGGACTAAGGTTGGTCGACAAAGAATAGGATCTTTATAATCAAAAGTAAACAACACTTCAAAGTACAAGCAACACAATATTTAGGTTTTGTTCATTTCATGGAAAATAACTTCTAGAAAAATATTTTTCAAATTTTCCGATGTTCATTTCATGAAAAATGAATTAGTCAAGAAAACGTTTTCTACTATTGTATAAAAAAAAAAAAAACACATTCAAAAGTGAGGAAAATATTTACATTTTTGAAAAGTAGAAAATATTTTCCATGACTTCTTCCACCTCACTTTCTTTCACCAAACACATTTTCATTCCATTTTATGTTTTTATTTTTTTTTTTACATTGATTTTTTTTAATTTCTATTTTCTTTTTGCTTTTCTCTCTTTCTTTCTCTTCTACTTTGACCGTGGCAGGTTGATGAAAAAGAAGAGAAAGAAAGAAAGAAAGAAGCAAAAAGAAAAAGAAAAAAAGGAAAGGAAGAGAAAAAAAATTAAACATTAAAAAATAGATTTAAAAAAAATGAAATAACGAAAAAATTATTGAGAATGAGCGCATGCAAGAAAGGATTTTTCTTACCAAATGGAGGAAAATAATTTCTAGTTCATTTTCAAATTTCAGCTAAACACGGGATAATATGATTATTTTCCTGGAAAATGGCTTGCTAGAAAATAATTTTCAAAAACACCACATTTACCGAGAAACAAACAAAGCGTTAATAACCAATTATTGAGGTCAACAATGCAACCTAACAACGGGATGAATGGGTTGATTTACAAAAGTAAAAAATAATTTATAATAGCTCAGGTTAAGAAACACAAATTAAAAAAAAAAAAAGGGGACAAGGCCTCAATAACAAAAAGTTCAAATAATAAAATTTGATTATGCGTTATGTATGTATAAAGGTTTAATTAATGTAAAATGATTGATCTACAAAAAATCTAGAAAGAACTTATCAATGAAAATGATGTCCTTAACTCATAAAAGACGAAGATGAATCAAAATCTAAGGTGATTTTGTTAAAAAAAAAAATTATTGTTCAATTTTCTTACATTAATTAACCATTTAACAACACAAAATGAGCATCAAATTTTTGTTATTTGATTTTTTGTTCTTTGTGGCATTTTCTTTTCTACTTAATTGCGTTTCTTTTTGTTCAAATACCTACTAGTTCTATTAATATATCCATGAATTTTCTACCAACTTTTATTATCTATATTATTATTGATAGTCAAATTTTGTGGTACTGATAATTTAGTTAATTTTTTTTTTTTTCATTTTCTGTACTGTTTTTATTTTTCTTATAGAAATCAACGGTAAAAGGCATTCTTTCGAGAAAAAAAAAGAGATGAAGAACAAGTTTGCCCCTTTAACGTCATCTACATTGCACATGTGAATGGAGAATATAGTCAAATGTTAACAGCTATAACCAAATAAAAGTTCAAGAAGTAATGTGTAACAGTCAAAAGTTTATGTCAAACATGTATTTTCCCGAAGTTTGGAGCAATTTTTGTAAATTTTCCACAAATTAATTATGCAATGCCGATTTTCTAATATATTCATAGGTAGATTAGTGTGTATTTATGTATGTTGGGTGTGGAAATATGAGACGCCAAACTTATTTTGTACATATTTTAGGTATTTTAGGTATATTGGTATAGTTTTGCTTAATAAAATTTTATTAGAGAATGATGGAAAAAAAAAAGATATAAAAAATAAATTAATTAAAAAAGAGAGGAAAAATAAAATAAAAAATGAATCAAAATAAAGTACATGGTCACAAGAGATTTTTACCATCTTCATTTATAAACTTTTAGGTTTATTTATATTGAGACCTCGTTTATATTAATCAATATATATAATATGATGTGAATATATCCAATTTTATACTTACGATCACCAAATGGTGGATAGGAAATGATAAAATCCCACGATTTCCTAACCTATCATATTTAATCCTAGCCTAATTAGAAATATAGATGACTAAACATAACTAAAGAGGATGGGGAGTTGGCGAGCCAGTTCGAGTTCAATGAGTTGTGTTGATGGGCCTTCGAAACCTAGTTCACAAGTTGATTAGCTTCCCCGGGTCAAAAGGCTAGAGACACTCGTTACATTTGGGCCATAAGATGCTGACAATTCTCAACAGCAAACCGGACTACCCATGGGCTTTTGGTTTGGCCCGATATAAGGAGGGTTGTAGATAAGCTATCACTTTCCATCCTCACCTAAAGATCACCACTTTTCCTTGCATATTGCAACACAATATATTTTATTAAGATGGAATGAGGAGTGTGGATTGTATTTGTCTTCTTAGGATAGTGTGTTGATTTTTTCTTTCCGATTTGCAAAAACTAGAAAGTATAATATTATTTTATTTGTGAAAAAAACAAAATAATATATGATGAGTCGATGACGTGGCTTTTTAGAGTTTAGATTGGAAAATAGGAAATTTTTTAAATAAGGGCATGAAATACCATTATCTGTTTAAATAAGAATTTAAAATGGACATTATTTCAAATAAATGTTTGAAGTATCCTTATTTTAAATAAAAGTATGAAATAGACATTATTTCAAATAAGAGCTTGAAGCAATCATGTTAATTCTAAAGAATGGCTCAAACTCACCAATTGGTGAAGGGAAATTTCGTCTTTTAATTTTTCCTTCTTTCTTTCTTTTTCTATTTTTTATTTTCATAAAAAAACAAACTAAAAGGAAAAAGTAAAAAAAAAAGAAGAAGAAGCAAAGATACAAGTGGGAGGGCTTCCTTCCGTTCGTGGTTGTCGCCCTGTTGCCACTGAGGCAGCAACGATGGCTGGGCAGATTTGTCGGCCCTTGCATAGACATGGCAGCCCTTGCCCAAGGGCCCCGAATCTTGCTACCTAGGCATCCGCGACCTTATTGGCCATTGCTATCGCTCCATTGGTGATGGGGCAATGGCCATAGGAGTTCTCCCGCTTGTATTTTTGCTTCTTCTTTTAATTTTTAAATTTAAATTGTGTTTGAATGAAATATCCTTCGAGACTCGACATTTATTTAAAATAGTTTTAACCACTTTAGGTTTTTTTTTTAGATTGATATGGCCTATTCAGATTCTTATTTAAAATAAGATTCATTTTATGTCTTTATTTAAGAAAATGAGAGCATTTCGAGTGTTTATTTGGAAAAAAATTTGGCACTTTTTTTTTTCCTTCTTGTGGCGATTCTCCAGCCGAACAATGAAGGCCAACCAACCGAAGGTAAAAGATGATTGATGTAATGGAAAGCTGCTACGTAGGAACTTTAGCTTTAATTATAACTATATTTTTCTCCTTTTTAATTATGCATATTGCTGGAATTGGCAAGCGAAAAACAATTAGAAAAGTCGTCGGATGAATGGTGTGGATTTTGATTTTGATTTTTACTTGGGTGAGAACAATATTCCACTACTGGAACTGCTGAATAGTCAAGGATTAGGATATGCAGTTTTACAAGTGATGATATCTATGAAATTACTGGAATTTTTTTTTTTTTTTTTTTTTTTTGGCAGTAAGAAGTCAAAACTTTTACAATGAAAATTCAGATTCTTTCATATTAGCGAATAAAATTGATGTTTTTAGAACAAATACTTGTCGAAATTGTTAGGTAAGAAAATTCACGTCCTCCCTTTACACAAGCTTGGCTTGTTATTGACGACAGAGCCTTGTCTATAAACAACAGACTAGGCGAACATAAGGCCAACTGCACTTCTTTTCAAACATCAATCGTACTCCTAAGCACAGAAAACTGTTGCCCAGAGTGCTTGCGGCCTTAACAGTTCCATTCCCACATCTTAAATACTTGCAGAAAATACAAACAACAAATTCCATCTCTTGATCTTAAATTCGAGAGTATCATACCAACAAAAGGTAATAGAACATATCATGCTCCCAACTTTTTAAACAGCTACTTCTAATTGATTTTCCTCTTTCTTGGTGATCTTGTAGAGCCAACCACTTCCAATGTCCTTCAAATGCTCCACCTTGTTTCCATTTCTCTTGCTTCTTTTTCGTACTCTCCTTCTTATGCTGCCAGACGAAAGAAATGCATACTATCAAATCAAATCAACTCATTTACTACAATAAAGCTGTACCTCTGATCACGCTAAGGTGAGATGATCTCCCTACTGTCTCAGCACTAACCACAACATTGTCGGTATTTGTTAGTAGAAAAATGACTCGACTGCCTTCCCATCCAGGCTACTAAGAACCAAATACTCAAGTTAAAAGGGCATTTATGATCATTCAAGTACGTAGTCAGAAGTTACTTAAAAGCAGGGTCAAAAGTACCTTTTGAGTGGTGGCATTGTTATGATGCATGTCTCTGACAAGTTTGATTGACTTCTCTTTGATTCTCTCTTCATCCTGTTTACTTAAGAAAGTAAAGTCAGAAAATAATGACACAAACAGAAACTAGAGACACAGAATGATTGAACCTTACCTATCTTTTGTTTCAATGCGATTTCAGTGCCTTGTCTTGTCACTTCAAATTCATTTTTGGATTCTCCTCCTTCTGTTATCTTGTCTCTTTAAGCCTACTAGGCATAATTCGAGGCGTTGGTGTCACCAAAGGTTTTTTATCACTGGAAGGCCAAATGATTGAACAATGCACATTATTAGCTGATGCCAAACAAGTGAACTGATTTTAGACCTCCTACTGTAAGTAAACTTAGTATCCAATTTGATATGATGCAAGCTGTAATAGAATTTCGCAGACAACATTTCAACGAGAAAAAAACATGCACAGCGCATAGAATCAGGACAGGTCAAGGAAAGTGTAAGAACAGGAAGTGCACCAAGCTAAACTAATCAGAGTGCAACTGGGATAATAAGTAATCTGAGCACATAGAGACTGCTCCGATTACTGATGGGACATGACAAATTATTGCTTATTTGTTTTTGCAAAATAAATGGTAAATTGCATTTTCATGATAGCTGAACCTTTGTTACAAGTGAGCTTCAACATCCCATATAGAGCGCAATCTCAAATGCACATCTCTGGACTCTGCTGACCTTGTTCTTCACATCAGAAACATTTTCAGATTTGGTATAGCAACCTCTATTGATCTGACAACAAAATCAACTCCGATAAGATCTCAACCGTGCAAAACTTTGATCCCAAGACTTCCAACCGCAGTGGGTACAACCATTCCAACCCAACTCTGACAGCAACTTCCCAAAGCAAGAACCTCTACGTTCTTTATTAACGAAACAAAGTTTATCAGCCAAACAATGAATAGCTTCCACTTTCGCATGAAGATCCAAGCCTGAATCACAAACAACTCCCTCTGAACAAAGACTCCAAAAGACCTACATAAGGTTGCCGATAATGATAACAAATTGAAATACATTCGTCCTAATTATTTTGCACTCTATCAAATTAATTGGCAAGACTTTCAGTATTTCAAAAATCTCTTAACAGACGGTTTAAGCTCTGCAATGCTTCTCTTGATCGTAATCAGGGCAACGTGGGAAAAATAGGCGAACATCCTTTACCTTTCTAAAGCGTTCGAGCAATCCTAGAAACATCGAGCTCTTGATCCTCTGATGACTTTGTTTCCTTTAGAAGTTCCTTTCAAAAGCTGTTTTGATTATTTAAGTATTTACAACATAACCAGTGGAATAATAACCAAATCATGCCAGTGAACCCAATGAGATCAATCTAGCAATTAACACCAGCAAACTCCTAATAATACCCCACCTTTGTGAGTCAGACCCAATATTAATTTTCTTCAACTCTCCTAATCCAACTAATAGACATCTAACATCATTAACCTCAGAAACTTTAATCAAGTTAGAATAGTGATTCATCTTTTTTTTTTTTTGGTCGGTATAGTGATTCAACTTAAGTTGCTTGCTTTCGTGGAATACAGTACGATTCTTTTCCAAATCATTATATGCTATTTATATATCAGAATGAATGCCAGAGTTTTTTCAAATGGCATATAGGATTAAGGAAATCACATAGGAAACTTAAGGAAACGCTTCCCGTGTTTTTCCTTTTCAGCAAGTACTTGCGCTAATAAGAGCTTATGATTAACATAAGGGGATTATTTCACAGTGCATTATGTCAAAAGACATTCTCGTTCATGTCTACCATCTTGATTTGACTCAAAAGTTCAGATAAATGACAGATGGCATTATTAACTCAACAAAAATTAAGAAGTATCCTTTGGGCTAATCTATTATTCGCCTTCGACTTTTAGGTATATCCCGGATTAAAAGAAAAAAATGAACATGGATTCATAGTCAGCAAAATTTGAGTTAAAATTTTCTTGATTAATTCAAGTAATTCACAATGATTTTGCTTCTGGCCTGTTTCCTAGTTTATTCACAACCACATTACTAAGAGAAGAGTTCGCTCTTGCATTTAGTGTTCTCGACTGATATGATTACCTAAATCAGCGAATGCAAACAATTTTTGTGAGATAAAATGCGTGGAACACAATGGTTGGACAAATTTTGTACCAAATCAGTAGTATATGCATACTAAGGAATGCCCTCTCAACACCATTAATTCATTCTTAGGCGTACCTTAGATAAATGCAGTTATGAACTGCGTTGTTTGCGTAGAGCAAACTAAAACCTCACATCAGAAGTACCTCCACACGGGTCCTTCATTTAGCAATTCTTGACCTATACGATTACCTTTGGCATGCTATCAAATTCCTGTCTACATCATTTTTTTATTTAGTAATAATTCCAGCATTCCAGAATCAACCAACATGGAAAATCTTTATTTTTATGCATAGGATGAAGAATTTTACCTGAAGACTAATGACAAATGATGCACTTAGAAGGCCTTTGATCTATTTCATTTACTGGCATGATAAGCAGCAACATTTTCCCAAAGTACACACATTAACTCCCATGAACATCTCCCGGGATTCCCTAAATTCAAGTAATAATACTAACACTCTCAACCAGGAAATACTAATGAAAAGGTAATAATTATTAAAAGAAATTGTACACAGGAAACATAAATGAAAATTGGGTGATAGATCTCAAAAGATTAAAGGTAACTTACCTGCCTTGCGTGCTTGCCCTAGGAAATGTGGATTATCTCCACCAAACTAACTCAAACCAGTCGTTTTGTCCAAATTCTCATTCCACGACATGAGTCAAAAGGCCGATTCTCGTAATTTCGATAAATCCGTGTTCCAGTTAATTCTGGTATTATTTTGAGTGACTGGCATCCAGAAATGTCCAATTCCACTAATTGCTCCAATTTCTCCAGCCCTCGAAGCTCAGTCAGTTTATCGCAATTTTGCACAACTACACTGATCAAGTTGGTGCATGCTGACAAATCAGGTAAGATTTCGATCAAGGAACATCCTGAGATAGCAATATGCTTTAGAGATGTTGACTCCTCAAGCCTCGGGATCTCCCGAAGTTCACAACAATTTGATAGAAGCAATGTCCGTAAATTACAAAAATTTGACAAGTTTGGGAATTTTGCTAAAGACTTGCAATCCTCAATCCATAAACTTGTGCAGAATGGGAATCTCTCTGGGATCTGAATATCATGAAGGTTGTCACAACAATTGATTGCCAAATCATGCAAGGTGTCAAAGCAACATAAATCTGGTAACCTTCCAAAGGAAGTGCACCCAGACATATCTAGCACTTTTAAGAACTCCAACCTATCAAGACCTTGAATTTCAAATAAGTTTTTGCAAGATCCAAGATATAACTCCTTCAAACCCTTGGATTTTGGAAGGTCTAGCCTCTGAATTGAAGTGCACCCATAGATATTCATCCTTTTTAAGGATTCTAGCCTATCGAGGCCTTGAATTTCAACCAAGTTTTTGCAATTTGTAGCAGCAAATGTTTTCAGACCCTCGGATTTTGGAAGGTCTAGCCTTACAATTGAAGCGCATCCAGAAATATCTATTTCTTCCATGGACTCCAACTTATCAAGGCCTTGAATTTCAACTAAGTTTTCGCAATTTTTAGCATCAAATATCTTCAGAGCCTCCGATTTTGGAAGGTCCAGCCTTGCAATTGAAGTGCACCCAAATATATTTATTTTTTCCAAAGATTCCAACCTATTAAGGCCTTGAATTTCAACCAAGTTTCTGCAAAATTTTGCATTGAATGTCTTTAGACCCTCAGATTTTGGAAGGTGCAGCCTCGCAATTGAAGTGCACCCAGAGATATCTATTACTTCCAAGGACTCCAACCTATTGAGGCCTTGAATTTCAACCAAGTTTTCGCAAGTTTTAGCAATGAATATCTTCAGACTCTCGGATTTTGGAAGGTCCAGCCTTGCAATTGAAGCACACCCAGAGATATCTATTACTTCCAAGGACTCCAACCTATTGAGACCTTGAATTTCAACCAAGTTTTTGCAAGTTTTAGCATCGAATATCTTCAAACCCTTGGAATTTGGAAGGTCCAGCCTCACAATTGGAGCGCACCCAGAGATATTTATTTTTTCCAAAGATTCCAACCTATCAAGGCCTTGAATTTCAACCAAGTCTCTGCACTTTTCAGCTTTGAATATCTTCATATCCCCGGATTTTGGAAGCTCCAGCCTTGCAATTGAAGCACACCCAGAGATATCTATTTTTTCCAAAGACTCCAACCTTTCGAGGCCTTCAATTTCAACCAAGTTTTCGCAATTTTCAGCTTTGAATATCTTCAAACCCCTGGATTTTGGAAGGTCAAGCCTTTTAATTGAAGAGCAAGCTCTGATTTCCAAGCTTTCCAGATAATTCAATTTGTCAAGACCTCGAATTTCAAGTATATTATTGCAATACTTGGCAGATAATGTCCTCAGATGGTTAAATTGGGAAACGTCCAGTGCTTCCATAAGCTTGCATCGATCCATTTCCAAGATTTCCAATTCGAAGGGGGTGTTTAGAGATTTTTCTAATAGTGTTGATGGATGCTCCCATATGCACTCGAGAAATTCGCAACAAATAAGTCGTAGTACCTTGAGATGGTTCAGTTTGAAAAGTGAAGGCAATCTGCGACTTTGACAGGTGACATTCAAATACGTTAAGCTGGAAGGAAGCATTGACAGAGACTGGAGCTTCTTGCAATAAAACAGATCAAGGTGTTGCAGGGAAGAAAGATTACGGATGCTTTCTGGCATTTCCCCTCCCAGTTTTGTGCAAAATGAAGCGTCTAAATCTCGGAGGTTTCTCAGCCTTCCAATACCACTGGGTAATTTTTTTATCCCGGTCCAACCAATATCCAGAATTTCTAGATTCTGCAAATCCTCTATGCTGTCTGATAATAAAGAAATGTTTTTACAGAATCTTAGAAGGAGTTGCTCTAGTGCTTCTAATTTACCCACTTCTGCTGGCAGCCCCTTGAGCCGCCCACATCCGCTTAAGTCCAAGCGTAATAGACTCTTCATGTTTCCAATCGAAGAGTCAATATGCTCCAGTCTCTGACAATCTCTAAGGATCAGAACTTCTAAATTCTCAAAAGCTGAGAGGAAGGAAGTTTTCTCTAAATATCCACAGCTTGTAAGGTCGAGATATTTTAGCTTCTCTGCCATCTGATAAAAATATAATAATTGTCAAGAGGTTAGCCTAGAGTGATTATAATTTAAAAATAAAAGAAAAAAGAAACTCGTTCTTCCATCTTACCATGATGGAACTCCATCCTTGCCATTCATCTGATATCTTGCTTGCTGACAAATTGAGTACAAGTAATTCCTTTAGATGAAAATTGTTTGCTTCAAAAGTCGAGGGACAATTCTGCCATTGAAGCCATTTTAACTTCTTAACTGAATTGTCAAAATCTCCTTTAAAATGTGCCCCACTCGTGTCAAGGAACCTTAGATTCCTTAACTTTTTGAATTGTTTGCTCGTGAGGATATTGTCACCTTGGTCAGCCATTTCGCGCAAGCGTTTTTTTGAGCTGTCTTTGCCCAGATAAATGGCCTCAATCTTTTCTGTTCCCTATAAGTAAGAAGCAACGTTCATTAACACTATTTCTATCCAATTAAAATAATCTAATATCATTTGTTCATATCTCTGTTAACATGCATCAATGTCTTTTAGAGACTAGTGCAGTGAAGATACGATTCCTTCCTTGTCCAATAAACTGTATTAAAGGCTAACAAAGCGAAGGATGTGAACTTTGATTATGAAATTGGCCGTAATTACTCGTGGATCTATAATTATGATGTTCTCTTTTTTAGGGTTTTATTTGGTTCTGAATAATAATTTATAGTTTCTTATACATATTATAAGCATACTTTTACTCTTGGGATCAAGATAACACAAGTGCTTTAACTTTCGTACTATGCTCACTTGGGCGTGGTAACTTTTTTTTTCAACCACTTATGCGCATAACTTCTAAAAAACGTTCATTTGAGTGCCATAACTTTCAATCGATCACTTAAGTGCCAAAAGCTTATAAAAATGTTCACCCAAGTGTTGGAAATCCGATGTGGCATGGCACTTGTGGTAAACATTTTCAAGAAGTTATGACATTCAAGTGAGTACCATAAATTATGGCATTCAAGTGATTGGGCAAAAAAAAGTTATGGCACTTAAGTAAGCATTGTACTAAAGTTATGATACAATGTCCTTTTCCATTTACACATTATCATATGTATAACTTGACATTATCATATGTATAACTTGACAACTTGTTAATCCTCTTCTTTCCTGCGATGTAGATTAATACTATAATAGTTAGCAATACAAGGATCTAACTAAGTTACCGTACAAAATCGAAAGTTGTTTTGTTTATTTTATAGAAATATGTTTTCTATCTCTAAATCATATTAGATATCCAAATGAACTATAATCACATAGAGACGTGGTTATTATAATAGTTGTGACAATTGAGAAAAACAATAATAGTTGTGACAATTGAGAAAAACAAACTTCTCTTAAAATAAAGAAAAATTAACCTTATGAAGTCCTTTTCTTTTCCCTTTTTCTTATGTATAATTTTCGTGCATATTGCTCAACGCCACTACTTACAGTTAAAATAACGTATTCTTGTTGTTTTTGCCATTGGATTCATAACTAATTATGAGTGACTAATCTTGTGATGGTAGTTATATTAATATTTTCTGTTGTGTTTTTATTTTATTAATAGTAACTTGAAATATGAATTATATTTATGCTTTCTATTATTAGCATAATTTATTAATTGAAATTTTCAAGTATAATAAACAATCCTTATTTAATAACTTTGCTTTAATTTTAAATAATAATTAATAAAAATGCAAAGTCATTTTTGAATTATGAAATTTGAAGCTATCCAGGCTTCATGGAATAACTATTATTTCCTTGGGCTCCTTGGAATAGTTATTCCTGATTTTGAGAGAACAGCTAATTCTAATCCATTTTCGAATCAATGGAACGAATAACTGCTTCATCAGAATAGACTAGAAATATTTCTAATTTAAATGTGCAGCAAGCTTTCACCAAGAAAAATCACTCATGCCTGAGATTTTTAGAAGTAATACAGAAATTTCATGGATTTCTAAATCGGGGTCAGTTTCTCCGAACTAGAAAAATGTATTATCATACTTCACAATGTCATACAAGATTTCACAGATACTCAGGGGAGAATGACATAATTAGTGGAGAAGGAATTATATCTCAACACCTGAAAGGTATCCAAGAAAAGAATAGTTCTAACGAAAGTAAGCAACTTCCAAGAGAACTAATCATGCTCTGATTAGTGATTTCCCTATTAAGAGATCCTATATGTCATCAAAATTCTGTGTCTTCAAGTGTGTAATTTTTTGAAAGTGAAAAGTTGCTTTTCTCTGGGAGCTTGAAAAGTTGTCATTTCCATCCTACATGCAAAAGATTGGGCCTCTTTAGGACTTTTTAAGGCTGCATTTTTTTTTTTCTCTGGTTCAAACGGTCGTGCCTTTTTTTATTTGGCTGTATACTCACTAATATCATAGGAGTGTGTTCAAATATGCTTTAAATGTCTTTCAGTTTTTGTTTACTAGTAAATTGTTCCAGTGCTCTTGTCCATGCTTCGCACTACCCCCCCGAAATTGATTTTTTAAATCGAAATTGATTTATATATTTTGATTAAATGTATGAATAAACTTAAAAGAAGATCTTGCATCAGGTTCATCAAACAAGTGCTAGTCTTTTGAGCAACAACTTTGAATCAAACTGAATGATGGATTCAAAGTAATAGAGTCAAAGCTATGATTGATTTCACAAACACAATACAATCACATACTTAATTATATACAAAATATAATTTTAGAGTAAGTTATCTCTGGGACTTTCTATGTGGAAAAATAGGACATTTCTCTTTTTAATGGTCATTGCATGAAAAACGCTTGACGTTTAACCAAGGAAGCAGCCCTTGGATCCTTGGTGTTGTTTCTAGATTACCTCATCAAGGACCAGAGGGTTGCCTCCCTGAGAGGACTCCAGCACCTATCCCTATTTTGTGGGGTGACCTGCCTGGATGCACAACTTATTTTAACATGTCGAGGCCTTTCACCCCCAAATTCCCCCATATCTTTTTCTTCCCTAGGAAGAGGGAACGTCCTTTTCTCATTTAACGTCTATGGACACCAAGGTCTGTGCGAGGCAATTTAACATCCTACTCAGGATGGACAAATACAATACAGTCACATAATTATATACAAAATTAATTTTAGAGTATTTATCTTTGAGACTTTTTGTGTGGAAAAACAAGACATTTCTCTTTCTAGTGGTCATTGCATGAAGTACGCCTAACGTTATATATGTCTATATATGTCCCTGTTCTAGCAGGTGAATTTTGGTAAGAACGTAATTCCTAACCTAATATTACACGAAATTAAAAAAAAAATCCCTTCCATTCTCAATTAGGGTATAATATTTGAAATTTCATGAAAAAATGTAGGCACAATTACTCCAATTGTATTAATTCTAACACCCAAAGTTTAGAATTCTATGATTTATATATCCTAATTAGTTATTGTTCACAGTAGCATAGTCAAGTTATTTGTTGCACGTGCCAAGGACATTACCCCATCAATTATATAAATTCAGATTCATTTCAATGTAGAATACCCCTATTAAGTATCTAATATATTTAAAAATGATTCTTGGAAAAAAACTTTGTAATGTACACTTTGTGTAAGAAAAATCTCAGATAAATTGCAATACTTACTAAGAGAGAGCAACTTCCTGCTTTCTAATCATTGCAATGAAATGACATGAGGAGAATAACATTATAAGGTTCTCTCTTAAATAGAGAAAGCACTAAGTAGAGGACCAACATCACTTTGACTGTGAAACATGGACTAAGGGAGCAAAAGAAGAGAAGGGTTACCTCATTATCCTCTAGCATTTTCAAGACTTCTTTGGAGTCCCATAACCTACTGCGGTATTGAGGCTTATTCTCGTTTTCCTCACGGACAATCCACCTACCAAGATCTCTCAATTGATCATGCATTCTAAGCCTATGATCCTCTCCAATTTTTATTAATGACATAAATCTCAATACTTCAATTCCCTCCTCTGGGAAAAATTCACAGGCATCCCACATGTAGGATGCAATTCTTTTGTCAGTGCCAACGAAAAAACAATCAATATCCAAAAATATTTGCTTTTGTCCTTTGTCTAATGCTTCATAACTTATCTTTAACTTTCCCTGCACTTTCTTATGAGGGACTTTTTTTAACTTCTCTATCATACCTCCCCATTGTGATGCTTTTTTTCCACAAAAAAGTGAACCTAAAACCTCAAGAGATAAGGGAAGCCCCCCTATGGTGGATAAAACATCATTAGTGAGTTTCTTAAATTCACTTGGAGGAGCGTCCCCTCGAAATGCAAATCTACTAAACAGAATCACAGATTTATCCTTATCCAGCTCCTTGTGGTCATGTTTGTAGTCCACATATGTTCTATCAAGAATACTCTCATCTCTGGTGGTGATAATGATCACACTTCCTGAAGAAAACCAATTATGATTTCCAGCCAAAGCCTTCAACTGATCATCATCATCCACATCATCAAGAAGAATGAGGACCTTCTTACTTCCAAGCATGGATGAGAGGAACTTAATCCCTTCATCCTCATGACGAACTTGATTTTTTTTCTTCAACAAATCATAGATTAACTGATTTTGTAAGTAACGAACGCCATCACACTTCCATGATTCCCTTATATCAGCAATGAAGCTACGATGCTCAAATTGATTGGAGAGCTTGTTGTAGACGGTTTTAGCAAAAGTAGTCTTACCAATGCCTCCCATTCCGTGGATGCCAACAAATAGGGTAGCGCGAGAATTATTATCTATAAATTCCACAACCTTCTTTACATGACCATCGATTCCAATCAAATTCTCAGGAATAACCAACTCAAACTTTTTCTTTAGTTCGCTCAACACTTTTTGGACAACCGATTTCACCAGCTCTCCTTCATACCTGTTAAATGTGACAAGTTCAAATACTTGGAAAAAGTAATTTTATGTTGTTTACCTAATGATAACACAATAATAAACAATTCAGAGGATAAATTGGACAACTTAAAGAATTGTCTTGCCACACCTCCATAGATTATCTTATACGCTAAGATTAAAGCAGGAAATGGCGGTGGTTGCTTCATGTGTCGTACCCCATTCTATTATTGCACTAACATAATTTATTGAGCCAGAAGAAACTTGAAGGTGTCAATAATGAATCTTGAATATTACATGAATTATGGATTTGAGTTAAATTTTTAAACCTGTTGTTTGTTAGAGATATTAGGGATGATGTGGACGTGACATTAAAAAATTTCTATAGCATCTGGAAAGGCAAAAAGTCAATAAGCCAGTCCAATATGAGAGTTCAGCCATTAATCAAGAAATATGTCATAACTTTAGACGCAAGTGGAATTCAGGTCCTGAAAGTCATTCGAAGTGCTATACTATTGAGGTACCTGAATACACTTGAGGGAATTTCTCTTTGTTTGTGCAATTTTACATGCTTGCAAGTTTCTACTCTTGTTATGGATTTAGTATCATTCTAGATTTGTGCACTTATCAATTTTTGTTGAGTCATGGGATGATAAAAGGTTGTATTTAATTATCATTTTAAGTATCGATATTCTATGACTAATTTTGATCTAATATTGTTTTTATGGGGAAGTAGAAGAATGATCTTTCCCCAAAAGAAGAACATTACTTTAATTTATGCAGGTGTATGAGATAGAAATTATGGGCCAAAGATGGGATAATGCATTAAAGATGAATAAGGTGAATAAATGATAAAGATAATTCTTTTTTCCTTCTTTATATATGCAACCATTTTAATAGCTATCAATTGATGTCGTTAATGAATAAGTTTAACTTGTAAAGATAAAGAATTATGGCTTTGACAATTGACGTGCATGTTATATTATGTTATGAGCTTTAACTAGAAACCACCAATAAGTTGTACTATTTATCTCAATAAATGTGATTAGAAAAGTTTGTGATGAAGATTAATGTAGCAATGTTAAGAGATCTTTGGATATAAGAGTTAGATATCATTTAGAATTGTTATATAATTCAACCGAATGGGATCCTAATAATAAATCTGTAATTGAATTGGTCAATATCATTAAAGAAATTCTAAAGAGAAGAATAACTTATAGAACTCATGCATCGCAGGATCTTACTGCTAGCCAGATCTTACTGTTTTTTCTTTACGATACAAAATTAAAAGAAAGAAAACGAAGGAGGTAGGAATAAGAACAACCGGTAAATACCCACAGAAATTAAAAGAAAGTAGAGAATGTCTGGGTGAAAAAGTGAAGTACCCTTTAGCTTCCCATGCTTTCAAGGAACAGACTTTACTGAGTGCTTGCTTCCATTTCTCCAAAATTGTGGGTCAAAATACTTCTCACGCGTATGAAATGCGTCTCCGAAACTCCCTTTTTGATATCGCACGTCAGCTGGTTTCACTTTGTAGAATATAGGCAACACTATAGTCCCCGTTTTATCATTCTTGCACTCCATCATTTGAACCAGTTCATCTAGGCACCATTTGCTTGAACCATAATTCACAGAGAGAATGGGAATCAGGATCTTACTGTTCTTGATGGCTGCTGAAAGATCTGGGCCGATCTCCTCACCTTGGCGGAGCTCTTCATTGTCTCTGAAAGCGTGAATTCCAGCATCAATGAGCCCTTTGTAGAGGTGATCAGTAAAGCCTTCTCGAGTATCTAGGCCTCTAAAGCTCAAGAACACATCGTAGTGGTCTCCACTTGGTGCTGTGAACGAACTAGATGCACCATTGTTAATTTCTGTTGGAGACGAACTAGATCCACCAGAATTAGTTCCCGTTGGCATAGTCAACGAACCAAATGCGCTAGTGTCAGCATCTTTGGCATTTCCACGTGCACTGACTTTCTTCTTATTGAGAAAATACAACACGAGCCCGAAGAGAAGGATCAGTGCCATGAGCTCGGTGAAAGAATGCCCAAAAATGAGACGATGCATTTCGTCTTTGCTCTGACTCTGCCCTTAGATTTTTGCTTTCAAGTCTGACGGAGAAGAATAAATCAGAATCGCACCAAGAAGTCGAACTTAAGCTAGATATAAATTAGTAATTTATTCACCGGGAGAGTAACCACGTGCTTAAAGTCTTTGCCTTCATGTGGCAAAAATTTCAATGTACAAGAGGAAATTTCGATGAAGAAGCAATGGAAAGAAAGAAAACCGATGGTAATAGACAAGTGCTGTCAAAATTCCAATAAACAAGTGTTCGAGAAGATGAAAAGTGGGGAGAAAGAGGAGAGACAGAGCGCATATTGCGAGACAAGTGGTCAAAATAGACAAATACCTACAAAAGCGTCAGGGCGGTGATGAGGGCACGCTTAGCCCAGTGCTTTGCACTGTTGAGCTTTCCTTTCTTTTTGCTAATTTATTTTCCATCAGAGAAGGCATTTTGGTGAATATAAAGAAGCTTTTGATCACACTTAGGAATTTTGCCCTCTCACTTTGAGCCTGTTACATATTGTAGTATCAAATGGATGAACTCCATTTCACTACTGAAATGGAAAATCATTTCTTGAATCAATATCATTTGTTGAGCCTGTTACATATTGTGGCCTTGAATCATTTATCAAATGCTGCTGCCCCAAAAAGGAAAATCATTTATCAAGCAAACTATCCAGATAATTAACGATTTCTTGTGGACCTTGACCGTCATTCATGGTGAAAGTGGCCTGACGGAATCCAAGGAGAATTTTGTGAAGAAGCAAAGTAATAATAAAAATGAGATAAAACAAAAAAAGCAGAGAAAAAGAAGGTGGGTGAGTCATCCTATTGTGGAAAAGAAGACCGACCAATGCTTTTTAGTGTGCTTTTGTGCTGTTGGCAAGATTTTAGTCAAACATTCCCTCAAGATAAAAAATCATGACAATGCTTTGCAGTGGCAAGAAATTATTCATTGTTGCTCCTTTGCTCCTTCTTTTCCCGTGGTACCAGGATTTTTCTTTTCAAAGTTAAATTTAAGAAAGTCCATCACGTAGATCCCATCACTCTTGTTCCGATTACAATTCAGCAATTTTTAAAGGTAAAAATAAAAATAAACTTGGGCTAGAGCCCAAACATTGGCACAGCCAGTTATTGCTATCAGGCCCGGCTTGGCATGACCCCTAACTACAAGGGGTTGTGCCAAGCTTGAGCCAAGGGGACTGGTCCATGTAGGCCGGCACGACCCAATTACCATGCGTAGGTAGGGGCTTGTTAATATACATGTTAGGAAGAGCAAAATGCTGAAATTTGAGACTTTTCCAAACTTTGGCATTTCGAAGGGAAAGAGTTTGAAAGGTAATGCATGAGTATGAAGAGTCAAATTATGATTTTGAGGAAAAAAGGAATTTCGATGTGCAATTGACGGTGAAGAATTAAGGGGAAAAAAGGTATATTAGAATTTGGTGGAGAATTAAGAATGCTAGTTCTGATCTTGGAGTCAACTTGCCGGTGGAAAATCAGCAACATTATACAATCATGGCCAGCGGGCATGATGACCTCCACTATGAGTATTTTTCCATTTCTTTTTCCATTTTTAAAACTTTTCTTTTTAGGTTCTCTCGATTTGATTATCAAGGCCATCCCAAGACAGTCTCGGACATTGGTTTACTGAGGCAAGGCATTAACAGTGCTCAACATTGTTGAAGACTAAGGAATGTCAATGAAGCCCGATTGAGTTTAGCTGAAGGCCCACTTGTAAATAAAGATGGTTCTCCCCTTCCACTATAGGGAGTAAATTACACAAAACTTCTCTAAATTTTAGTGTAATACAAGTTTTTCCCTGGTTTTTCAACTGTTATACAATAGTCTCTAAACTCCTATTTTGTTCCGGCAATTAACTCTTCGTTATATTTTTATTAGCATGTGCAATGCATGTGACTTTTAAGAGGTATAAGTGTAATTTCATCTCATTCTTTTTTTTCAAGGAAGCCTCTGTTACCCTTAGTTGATGTAAAAACTGAAATATAGAAAATGGAAGAGAAATAGTTTTTTTTTTTTTTTTTTTTAATCGAGGAAGAGAAATAAATTAACTAAAATACTAATAATCAAAATAATAATATCGATAATCATATTGAATGATAAGCATTTTTCAAAATTAAATAAATATAGCCACTTCATATAACTAAATAAGATATTTAAAAATAAATACAGATTTATTGAAAAGGGAAAAGGCATCATTAATTAAAAGATCAAATAACAAAAAGTGGTTAATGGTTATGTATGTTTAAAGGATGAATTAATGTAAAAATGATTGATATAAGGAGAACGAACAATTGCTAGTAAAATTTATCACTTTAAGAGGCAATCATTCAAGAAGAGTTGGTTAATATCATGAAAAACCCTAAATAGGTATACTTATAACAAATTTACCCAAAACTATTTTTTTTGCCACAAAAAATTCCAAACTAGTACACTTATTACAACAATTTTAACAAAAACTAATAGAAGGTACATTTTACAAATGTATCAAATTTGGATTTTTGATGGTAAAAAAAAAAAAAAATAGTTGAAGGTAAATTTGTCACATGTGTACTAATTTGGAATTTTTTTGGTAAAAAATTAATTTGGAGTAAATTCGTCACAAGTATATTAGTTTTGGGTTTTTTGTAATATATATAATATCTTATGGACATTTTTAGTGATGGGCATCTTGAGTTTAAAAAACGCCCCTTGCATTAGTAATAATCTGAAATTTTTTAAATTATTTTGGTTTTTAGGTCCGAACCATATTGTCTAATGATTTATTGCTTTCTTTGAGAAAGCTATTCTTAAATGGTAACTTGTACTATTTTACTGGTCCTACATATTTGCTTTTGTGAGTTTGGGCTATATATGTTATATTTGTGTCCTTCCTAGACAGGCCTTTGCCTTATTTTTGTTATTCAATTGTTGGACTTATCAAAGAGCAACCAAATACATCCGATCCATTAACATACATGAACTCTTTTTGTAGTGGAGTTATTCCCCAAATTTACAATATGGACACCCTGATGTGTCCATAGCTATTGGGATTTTGCCTAATTTTTAGTTTTGCTTCACACTCTTATCTTAGGACTTTGAATAACCACCCTAGTTTACTCCATTCAATTGATATCAAAACAATGTAAGTGAGTCAGCTTCATAGCTGAACTAAGTAGATCACCGATTCAGCAAGCAATTCACCACCTCAATCAAAGATTGGACATGCTATTATAAAAAAAATCATACTGATGTCAACGAATAATACATACTATATGCTAATCACTTGAGGCGAAAAAATGAATGGCGAACCCATTTTGTAGTTCAAATTCAATGACCCGGTAATAACATAGGTTGTTACCTAACTGTGATAAAAAGGGGTTTAATAGGTCTAAAACTTTCACTTTTTTCCTCCAACTACTCTTGTAATTAATGGGTTATAAACATGGACATCAACTGTATATATACTCAGTAAAGTTTTCATGTGCGAGCTATCCACAGTTTTGGTCCACTAATCATAGATATGATCAGAAAATATTAAGAACAGAGGAAGATGTAACCCTTCGCTAAAAGTACACCATTTCATGGCAATATAATAATAGTAACAATGACAATAATCATAAGTAATAATAATTTGTGCGCCTTTTATGTAATAAGTTGGCTAACTCTGCTTTGAGTCACGGTGTAAAGTTAGGTACTAGATCATAGGCCAAAAATACTTACTCAGGAATGCTCCTGAAATATTTGTTCTTAATAATATTTAAATGTCTAGCATCACAATCCAAATTGTTCTGATGCCTTATCGGAAACCCAAAAAAAAAAAGAAAAAAAGAAACAGTTATTATCGCTTAGCAAATTCCTCAAGTTAGCACATGGATTACATAATCCATTGCATAGATAATTCACCAAATATGCTATTCAGCAATTTAATTATTTTAATTAAGCGTGTGATAGTACATATGTGTGGATAAAGTGGGTAGCTAAGCTAAGCACTTGAATATCAAGGAGTGGAATAATGTCGCAAGACTGTTCTAACCAACGAGTAGTGGACAAGATTTATTGCCTTACCTCTGTTAATTTTAAAAAAAAAACATTATTGTGGGCATGATTTGCGCTCATGAAATACTGAAGATGCCTTGGAGACTTGTACAATGAATATAGTTCCCAAATGGGAAATTCTGGAATGCAGGAAGAGGAACCTGACCCTCATGAGGTTGGCAAAGCTTTTACTGGGCAGAGAATCCATCTTCCCAGAAACAAGATGGGCTGTGGGGAACGGGAAAAACATTCACATTCGTGAAGACTTATGGCTATAACAGGAGCCGATTGGGGGTCCAGCAAACTTGGATGACCCCAAAAGAGTCGAAGAGTTGATTGTTCAGGATGTAATGTGCTGGAACGAACAAAGATTGAATGAGCTATTCAGGGAACATACGGTCAAGGAAATTATGGCCATACCAATTAGTACAAATCGGAAAGAGGACGAGCTGGTTTGGACATGGAGTAAAAAGGGGAAATACTCAGTTAAATGCGCCTACAAATGACTTCTCCAAACAGAACAACTACGGCTCTCAACTCACGCCTCTTCCTCCAACCAAGTTCCCAAGACTCTATGGAAGAACATCTGGAGTCTCACCTCACTCCCCCTGAAAAATGAAATAGAGTATGCCCCGGCATATTTTTTTTTTTGTTTTACGCCCGTAACTCTTAAATTAAAACTTTCATGTGGAGTCTCTGTCAGAATTCCTTACCAACCCAGGATAATCTTTGTGGGAGAAATTATTGCCCGATCCTCTTTGTCCATTCTGCCGCCAGCTACCGGCAACAACAGAGCACCTCTTCTTACTCTGCGACTAGACAAAAGCGATATGGTCAGGCCCAAGAGTCAGTATCAAGTTTTCCAGTCAAGAGATTACTAAATGGGTTCTCGATCAGATGCAACAAAAGAGGAACTCACCCTCTTTCGAAGTCTTTGCGTGTACATTATGGAACTTGCGGAAGGCACGCAATTACTTCATCTTCCAGTCTCGGCAACCAGATCTGAATGCAATTATCGAAAATGCTTATGCTATAGACAAGAACTTTCGACGCCGGAACCCTGTAACATCTACTCGGGAGAAGGGACAGGTAAAACTACAGGAACTTGAGGTCTGCCCTTCTGCACTTGGAAGACAAGCGCAATCCGGGGGATGAGAAGGAGCCGCGCATGATTCTGGAAACAGAGAGCTTATCACTTATCAGTTCAGCAGTACATCTCGGGCTCCAATCCAAGCCCATGGGAGCTAAGTGGAGTGATGGACGACAGCAAGCAAAGCCCAGCCCAGTCAAGGTAAATTGAAGTGGCCTATTGTCCGAGAGAAGCTAATCGGATTGCGGATTGGATTGCAAAAGCCCCACGCCAGAAAGCCCTTCCAACTAATTGGCCATCGATTCCACCTCCATCTTCATCGAATTTTTTATGTTCAGAAACTCATGTGTGTTGTCTCTTTCGCGAAGTTAGTTGAATGAAATGGCTTTTACCGACCCCAAAAAAAGAAAAAAACAAAAACAAAGAAATACTGAAGATGCCTCGATGCTATGGAATGCTTCGAAGTCTCCATTTGCATGTCCAATTTAGCCCGTTCCAACCATTTTGTTGGGTCCTTTGGAACAATGGAAAGTTTAGGAGCAACTATGTACTACCTTCTAAATTAGGATAATTTCTGTGTAATTTTCCCACAAATTTATTATGCAATGCTGAATTTCTAAAATATTATTCACAGGGCTATTAGGGCGTATTTAGGGAATATTGAGTGTGGAGATATGAGAAGCCAAACTCAAATTCTAACTCAAAATCTTGACTTTTCTAGCAAAGTCGCTCAAGAACCGATGTAAGGTCCATAATTAGTGTAAGTCCATTACAATTTGTGACCCAGCAAAAATCAATGGGCATCCGACTTCACGGCCTTGAGTATCATAGGACTTGTAATGGGCGCATTTCTGAGCGACTACATGGAATTGGACTTGAGATGCTTTCCCGCAGTCATTGCAGAGGATCCAAACCTGTTGAACAGCAAACGACCTTCACCAAACAACCCTCACTGGTGATGTTCTCTTAGGAAATCGCGTTAGCAAGGCAAGGCCGTCACGTCATTTCTTGAATCGAACAGAAACTGCACAACACTGTTTACACTCATTTCAATGCGCACTTAATAACCATTAAATCACAGAGCTTTACCTCAAAACAAACCGGACAGTCATGATCACAATTTCCAATATACATTGCTCCTTCCGTGCAAGGATGGCTGCTTTTCAGAAATACTGGATAGCGGCAGCCTGTGCAGCGTGACAATGAATGGAGCAGATTAACTTCAGTTCTTTCCATCACAGCGGTTATGCATAAATTCAAAACGCGCAACATCAACGACAGGGAAATGATACGACAAACGTCCAGAGGGAGACTTCTGCATAAATAGGTATATAAATTCCTAAGAGATACCAATAATCTCCGCCAGGGATGATGAATGACATTAATGAGATGCATCTAGAAATTTCATATGACATCCCGACACATGAAATTTTTCATCTACACTGATTGATCACCCTGTGACAAGTGTTTATGAATTCGTGCTTATTTTCTTACAGATACCAGCACTCCCCACTCAGAGATTGAATAGCGAATGTCGTGCATTGAGGCAGCAAAGAACCCCATTATTCATATGGACAATCGCTTTGACACCGTTGAGCGTTGCTGCTAAAGGTGGCCATACCTGCCAATGCCACATCCATTGCGATGACACCGCCTGGACTTCTAAAGATAAAATATAGTAAGATGTCAGGTCCATGTGATCATAATTTTTTCCTGCAAGATATGACACTAGCACCTTTGATAGTCTGTATAATGCAAATAAGAAACTTCCTTTTTCACATGTTTGTCTGTTATAAAGCATTTTTATGCTCAAGGCTTAAAAAATTGCTAGGATCAGTCTATAAACATGCTAGAAATTCAATAGCATCCACCAGTTAGACTTCTTGGCTTGGCAAGATTATCCCTCATTTTTGTTTACGTTGACATTATTCCGGGCATAAGAGAACAGTCTGTCAGGTTATAAAAAGCACATCCATGGGTAGAAAATTGAAGAGTCATATTCTTCATACTCACCAAACTATAGACTACTTCTCAGAACTCAATCCACATGGCGACTTTCATATATGATAACAAGAAAGTATGATGCAATCAACTAGTGAATTAATTTCTAGAGAATATTAGAAGCAACTTTTGCACATTTTCGTCACGTAAAAATGGAAAACCACACATATCACAATGTAAGCACACATGCTTCAAAGTTAACATCAGGTCAGAATGCGATCTCATCTCAAGATAACTTGTGACACTAGTGCCCAAAATCTACAGGCGGCTGAGGCGGTGGTTAGTGATCATTCTTTAATGTATGGCAAGTAAAAATTCAATTGCAATCTATCAAATAAGCTTGCACAAAAATATCTCCTGGATATCTAGTGCCTTCTTCATGTCACGACAAATGAAGTTATCAAGAATTCTAAAGTCTCTGAGGGGCACAAGGAATCACCTTCGCATCATTATGACAGTGATGACAATGAAAGATCTTATCGCAACAGAGGGCTCTAATGCGGCACCTTCACCAGTAATGAGGACATCTGCAGCAGCAGCAACTTTTATATCAACTGAAAGTTGACAGGAATTAAGCTGGAACTAATATTGCTCAGGAATGAGCTGAGATATTACTCTTCCTGCAAGTGCTCTCTCTCTAGCAACTCAATAGCATTAGCATCTTCTTGAGTTCTTTCGACAGGCATCTGTTCCCCATTCATCTGCTAAAGGACTGCCAGCTCATTGTCTGTCTGACTTCTTTATATAAGACATGTTGAAGGTTTTCCGCATCAAACTGATCATCACTGTTCAATGGCTAGTTCATCCATTTTAGTTTGACTCTGCTGAGACTACCAACAACCTAGAAACTAGCATTGAGGAATTCCAGGGCATCCTGCAGGGGATTGGGAGTCATGATCACTTGATGATTTCCTGAAGTCTGGAGCAAATTATATTGGATGCGACCATGATTGAGCCAATCTCTGGTGCAATCGCACAATTCAAGTGCTCTTAAACAAAGTAAGACAACAGAATATGGTGAAAGATTGTAAGAGCAAAACTTGTCCATCAAGCATATGCCACCTCCTCCTGCGATTCTGCTTGAAGCTTTCTTCGAAAACTGTTAATAACTCAAGCCTCAGACACTCGACTGTGCTGATTCAGGAGACTTTTCCAGTCAGAAGGCTCTTCCAACAAAAACAAATACCTATCAGGGATTCCATACTGCCAGAAGAACTGCATATCATACGACTACTGAAGACAGACATCAATGTCCTTAAGTAAGAACCTTCGTGAAGAAGGTATTTTATCCAGGTTAATTGACCAACTTTTCCCTTTATTCCACGTGTTATCCAAGAGTCAACAAATTGTTCTATGATTCTAGTCCAACATTTCTTATTTCATGCAGTATGAGCAGCTCTCTCTCTCTCTCTCTCTCTCGCGTGCGCGCACACTCCCCCTCCCTTCCTCCTGTGCCATGTGCCATTGTCCACAAAGATACCTGAATTCTACTCTGAAACCAAAATTACTATGTCTGCGTCATGCATTCATCTTAAATATGGCTAAAAACCTACCATTCTAGCAGAGATTTCTCAAAGTTCCCATTGTGCCAAAGTTCATGAGCACCAGGATCTAGGGCAAAGGTCAGAAAGCGTGTTACCTGAATCAGCACAAAAGTTGCTACCCTAAACCTCCTTATGTCATGCAGAGTATACATTAGTGCATATATCAATCTGTAAACTACCCTCCAAATGAATACAGCATATTATTTGATACGTTTATTGTTCAATCTCATGACGTGGATTCTACACTGTCCAGCAAATTTCCAGGACAAGGAAAGTAGGGGGAAGTCTGCTCCCATCAGTAGATCTCTGAAAAGAGGAAAATTAAAATCTTAACCATACAAAAGATGGAAAAGCTGACTATTCTTCACTCGAGAGTTAAATCATCAGACAAGGTCGGTCAGGGATTATAATGAATAATATTCAGTGTAAAAGGGCAGTGAGTTAATTCTCCTTTTAATCTTCTTATAAGGAACTTATTTAGTTAGATGAATCTGCTTCGGCATTCACTCTGGTTCCTTTCTCAGTTAACCAAAGCCACATGACACAGTATGCTATCAAACTGCCTGGTGAAACCTAAACACACCACATTGCATTCTATCACCAACAACTGAATTGCGAGCTCAATGCAAATAACCTACTGTGCACCACGCTTTTTCCCAAATCCTAAAGAAAAAAGGGAATTTTCAGAGTTATCGTATCGTATCCCACATCACTAATCTCTAATGTATGCGACAAGTCATCACCTGACACATTGTCCATAATGAACACAGATAAGCGCGACCTGCTTTGACGAGTTGGGAAATAATTGGAATGGCACATCCTTAATCACACGAGATAGCGGCAAAAGAAAGGAAAAACTGCAGGGATTCCATCCTTTTGACAAAGGATAAAATACACCATGCTAGTCCTCAAGTTATCTACAGGAATTGAGTCATGTTGTTGCATGAGTTTATCATCTGAACTCTTGGGCAATAAAACTGCCAAATGAACGATAGTTCAAAAAATGGTAGATTAAGGCTAACATCAACAACAAATACCATTAAATTAATCCAGAACTCTCTCTCTCTTTCGTCGAGAGAAACCTCTTCCAGCACCAAGATGTGTAAATTGGACCGGTAATCAAACGCTATAACAAACGCAAGGACTCTGTTCAAATGAAATCATCATCTAGATTTCAATTTCGAACCATTCCCTAACATTCACGAGCCAATATCATTCAACTACATCAAAAAAAAAAAAAAAAAAAAAAACGACAAATGCCTCAATGCATCCGAACTCCTCATTCGCTGCCTCAACACGACACATGCAAACCCAAAATCGATTCCGATTCAGAATATAATTATTTCAAGTTAACGGGATCAGAGACTTTACAACTTCCATCAAATTAAGTATAAATAGTACGGTAGTTTCAGCATTCGGATATTACTTCTCTTTTCCTTATTCACCGATAACATAATCTATCATTTGGCGTACGCATATTCTTTCGTTTGTGTGAAATCAGAATATTTATTTTATGAAAATAATTCGTTAAGTTGTATCTTATTTAATATAAATCTTCCTCTTTTGAGCAAAATAAAGACGGAATTCTTAATTAATGTTATAAATTAATATAAAAGGTCGATAACAGTTACAAAGTTCCTAAATAGCATTGTCGTTATTGGAGGATATATGCCTATATGGACATTTATATGCAATTATTTGTTGTTAAATTATACTTAATTGAATCAGTTATAGAAAATGTTAGAATTCCAGTAACTGCTCATTTCCGATCTTAAAACTAATGTTATTAAAACTAACGTAATTTGGGTTGGACAAACTCATGGAAAAGAAATAAGCGGAGAGTGTAAGAAAGGTAATCCTTAAGAGCAGAACGATCCTTAAAAAAATGTGAATGCGTGCATTGTTATGAATAGTTCTAGTTGGCATCTTGAATTAAAAAGCGCCTACTCGGAACTTTCTCCTATCTTGGCTCATAGGTTATTTTTGTTATCCCTTCTACCACGAAAGATCCATTGAAGAACTAGTTTTTAGGTTTGAATCATATTATTGTTGGCGCCAAAATTGACCTATTGGGCTTCGGAAGTAAACAAGAGGAAAGCAGGCCTAGCGTACGAGAATCCATGGACAGTAGGCCGAAAGGACAGCAATTAGCAACAAAAATGTTGAAGGGCGCGACATCAGAAGACTTGTCGAGAGGGACGAGATAGGAACAATAGCAGTTATGGGCAATCAACACTAGCGATGATGCAGATAAGGCAGAGCAGTTATCGACATAGAGCTGAAGCTTCCGGAATGATTTGAAATCGAAATGGTAATCGCTAAAGAGCAGTTACTCGTAGGTAACTATAAATAGCTAAATAGGCGTTCGTATAAAGGACCTTTTTGCCAAAATCGACAATCAAACACATATTTCGCTAGTTATTTGTTTTCTTTATTGTACTTTTACATTTAATCACACATTTACTTTTTCTCCTGTTTTCTTGTATTTTCGCTTGCCCATGGTTTAGACAAGTCACTTCCTTTCTAGAACGACATAAAACCCATTTCAAACAATAAAACTGAAATTTTGCCCCTTTAGTGAAAGATATTTGTCAAGGGAACTTTTTCCCGGCAAACATCTTTTTGGTACACTTGGTGGGACTATTGTGTTCCGTTCCTAGGAAGTGTTAATGGCAAAAACATGGAACTAGGAGAGTCGATCCTCAATCAATGATGATAATTTGTCCCCGTAGCGCGTTGGAGAAAGAACTATCCGTTCCGAAATTTCCGGCCATAATGTAGACCCTAACTATGAGTAACTAAACTTGTGATAGTAGTAGTTATGTTGATATTTTCCCGTGTGATTTTTATTTTATTAATAGTTACTTTGAATATTAATTGTATTTATGCTCTTTATTCTTTTTAGCATTAATTATTAATTGAAATTATCAAGTATAAAAACAATTCTTATTTTATAATTTTCTTTGATTTAAAATAATTCATCATTAAAAAAGCAAATTCATTTTTGCATTATGAAATTTGAAGCTATTCTAGGTTTCATGGAATAGCTATTAGTTCCTCGGGCCCCTAGGAATAGTAATTCCTGATTTTGAGAGAACAGCTAATTTCTATTCCATTTTTGAATCAATGGAATGAATAATTGCTTCATCGAATAGATTATAAATATTTCTAATCCAAATGGGCGCAAGCTTTGTGACATCCGATTTCCGGGTTCGAACTCGATTAGATAAATTGGGCATTTTATCGATGTGGCTATAGTGTTTTCTCTAAGTTGGTCACTCACGAGATAATTAGACTAGCTGGGTAAACTATTAAGGACTTTAAGGCAAATAGATTGGGAATTCGACCAGGAATCGACTTCTCGACCGTGCTCATCTTTAGAGATCATTGCGGCACAGTATAAAATCGATTTGAAATTAGAGATAGGTCGGCTCGACTGAGATGAATGACCGGTCGTGGATAACTCCACTAAATTAGAAAAAACTCTCATCAACCGGCACTAATTTGATTTTTCTTGTTGTTTTGGTACCGTGTGTCTGTATTTGAATTCTCGAGATTTCACGACAATCGAGAGTCGCCAATGTGTCGAGTGGGTTCATTGTGGCTCGAAGAAAATCGACCACTGGTCTTTTGTCCCAAAAAGTTTTAAAAACTACCTGGTAGCTTAGGTCACGCTAAAAGCACGTCGGAGTGAAATTAACCATCAATTTGAGTTCGATTTCAAAAATTGAAAGTTCTGTGGAGTCACGAGCTATTTTAGGAACGTCGACTCAATTTCAGAAGATTTTTCAGAGATTCCGAGATTTTTACGGAAAATCGTGTCGAACGTTGCAGAAAATGAACGGAAACTCAGATTGCCCAATTTGAAGAGACTCTTGACATCTGGTATTAGTGAATCGGTGAATGGAAGTTGTTTGGACTTTTTCTGACTTCAAATTGGACCTCAACCGAATTTATTTGTTTATAAAATCGGATTCCGAGAAAATTGAAATAGAAGCCGGTTTGGAAGAAAATTCATGGGATTAAAGGATGGCCTTATTTTGGACTTCAATTTGAATATTATTGTGGAAAATTATTGGCTAGAAAGTATTAAGGGGACAAGGAGGATAAGCTTGTAGACTAAAGGAGACCAAGCATTAATGATATGGGATAAGCTTGTGGACTTTTGTCTCTTTCTCATCCAACGACACCATCATGCTCCCTCAGCCCTCCGATTCTCCCCACCGTTCCATCCTCTTTCGTCCAACAATCAACCGAGTAGTGCCCTTTCTCCACCGAAGCTTGCTCCACTTTCAATCTCCTCTGCTTGGGTCTTCTTCGGTCAGAATTTCCTCAGCTGAAGACCACGAATCTCCACGGTTGCTGCCACATGTCCATGGAGGACCTCCCTTCGGTCAAGCTTCTTCTCTGGTGAGATGTGGTTGACCGAAGCTGCCAGCGGACGCCCTTCTCCACCGAGTTCTGTCGCCCACCGAAGCTCCTGTGCGCTGCCACGTCCACGTCTTCTCCCTGCATGGTCAATCTCCAGCAAAATTCGGTTCCTCGGGTCAACCAGCGAAGCCAGGAATTGACCGCCTGCAGACTGGCTTTTCCATCTGCTTCCTTGGACGCCAGCACGTGCGCATGCCAACAATCCCACCAAACCAATCCAGCGTCCGTCGAAGCTGCTTCATCCAGTCAACGTTGCCGCACCACCGATCAGCAACAGCAGCTCAATCCTCGCGTTCTCTCTTCAAGCCCAGCAAATTCCAACGTCTTGGGCCGCATCTTCAGTCCTTCGGGCCTTGCTGCTTCCCTAGCCAAGCCCAAATTCCCATTGAATTCAGCCCAATACAACAGCCAGCACATCATTAATTGGATTTGTAGCCCAGCAAATTTAGCTTATTTCAGTCCAAGAGAATTTCAGCTTCAGCCCTTTAATTTCAGTCTTGGAAGTCCAGCCCATGGCCCATCTTCAGTCAAGCCCAGCAGGTGTTGCAAGCTCAGAATTTCTGCAGGCTTGCGAAGTTCTTGGCCCGGTCCAAGTTCGGCCGCCGTTGCGTCGTCGTCGCCGCGTCCCAGTCTTCACTTTGTGCAAGTGAGTTTTGCTCGCTAATGCCTTCTTAGTTTGCTAATTATACTTAAAGGTTGATTAGTGCTAGTTAAGTGTAATTATGTTATTAGATTAGAATGGATTAACGATTATTAGTTAATTGCATTGCATATTAGTTAGGTGGTTAGTGTACTTAGATAGATATTAGCCCGTAGTATTTATTGAGTGCTTTTTGGGATTTTTCCCGACCCTTATCAGGTGTTAATTAGGCAATTCGGGCCTAAGTGGAGTTTTTGGGAATTAAATATTAATTTTCGAAATTAATTATTTAATTATTTATTTTTCCGAAAATTCAACTAGGATGGCTAGTGACCGGGATTTTATGCTGATGATCGTGGCGCAGTCTGTTTATTTAGTTGAGCTTCATATTGTGCTAAATTGGAATTATTATGTTTATTTATTTATTTTTCGAAATTAATTATTTAACTATTTATTTTCCGGAATTCAACTGGGATGGCCAATGACAGGAATCTCGTGCTGATTGTCATGGAGTAGTCTGATTATTTATTTGAGCTTTAATTCGTGTCGAATTGATTTAGCGGTGCATTTTGAAGTTATGTTCTTAAATAATGCAATTTTGGCTATGTGATTGGGGATTGGTCGAGTATCGGTTGTTTAGTGTCGAAAGTGAGTTGGTAAACCACCTGGAGAATACATGTGGCCCGGTGAATTGGAGTGTCACCTGGGAAGGGCACGTGGCTCGGTGACAGAGTATGGCATCGTGAAAAGGGTCGGGTGGGACTATAATGCCATTAGATCTTGAGAGAGTCGGGTGGGACCGTAAAGCCACTAAATCTTGTAAAGGTCGGGTGAGACCATAAAGCCACTAAATCTGTAAAGGTCGGGTGGGACTGTAAAGCCATTGAAACTTGGAAAAAGGTCGGGTGGGACCGTTAAGCCACTAAATCTAAGAAAGTTGCTTGGTGGGGCCATGATTACCACCTATAGATAAGTCGTGTCCTAAGGACCGTGATTTATAATTAGGAATTGAGTTGGAATAAATGAAATGACCGTGAGTGGTCTTGTTGGTATGTAATCGACTAGGTCGATTGATCATTGTCTTGATTTGATATTGTGGATTGATTTATTGAATGGAAATGACCGTGAGTGGTCTTATTGGCATGTAATCGACTAAGTCTATTAGATCGATGCTTCGATTAGTGATGTGATTGTTTGGGTGCCTCTTTGATCTGTGCTAATATGCAGGTGGAATCTGAGGCTAAGGTAAGCCCTTTGACTCATGTTGTGCATAGGCAATCCTAAGGTGTATTAGTTTACTAATCGGGTCGTAGGGGGTAGAATTTGCTGAGACGTAATCTCATCCCGGTTTGGGGAAAACATTTCAGGACCCTGATGAATAACCCGAGGATAAAGAAATCGAAGAGGTGTATCTGGAGGAGAACGTCGAGGATGATCCAGAGTAAGATCCTGATGACTTTTGCTGTAGAATCAATTTGAGTAGAAACCAATCATTTTAGTATGGCTTGTATATGATCACAAGGGTGTTGGTTTTCAAGTTCAATTTCCTAGTCCTACTTGTATATCACATTACTTTATTGTCTGGGGATTTTTATAGTTGCTTCTGCATGTGCTATCAAAATGAAAAGGGTCGGCGATACGTAATCCTGGGATATCGCATTATAAAATCGACCAAGATTGAAGGATGGTCACGTGACCGAGAGTCGGGGCGTGACAAGCTTTCACCAAGAAAAATCACTCATGCATGAGAAGTTAAGAAGTAATACAGAAATTTCATCAATTTCTAAATCCAGGTCAGTTTATCCGAACTAGAAATTTTTTTTATTGTAATTCACAATGGTGTACCGGATTTCATGGATACTCAGGGGAGAAGACATGACTAGTGGAGAAGGAGTTAGACCTCAACACCTGAAAGGAATCCAGGTAACATTATAAAAGACGCAACTTCCAAGAGAAGTAATGATGCTTAGATTATTCATTTCCATGACAAACTTCTCTCTTGAAATATCAAGAAATCCTATCCGTCATCAAAATTCTTTGTCTTCAAGTGTGCAGTTTTTTTTAATCTTCAATCATCGATCGACAGAGTTTGAGTACACTTATGGCCAAATCTCAAAAACAAGCCCGGGCAAAAGTAATACTATCTTTCAAAATTTTCAGAATAAAAAGCATAACCTTTTACATGTAGAACAAAAAAATAGCACAACTTTTCCAATGTAGGGAAAAAAAAAAAAACTCAACCTTTTATCATGGAACAAAATGGACACCCGTTCCAAGTTCCGTCCGTTAGCATCATCAAATCACCACAAATAACCTATATGGCTTGTTGCATTGACACGCATAGTGAGCCATGTCAATCAACACAAAAACGTCATCCTTTTCTTATTTATAATCTTTGTCAACAAACTTAGTGTATAATCTTCATTACCAAATTTTTAACATTTTGGTAATAATTAACGGGGTTCATTGTGCATGTCAGCACCATGAGCCATGTAGGATGATGCTTGGTGACTTACGGTGAGAATAGACATAATTTGTAACGCGCGTCTTTTTTGTCCTACAAGTGAAAGGTTGAGATTTTCTCTGGGAAGCTTGAAAAATTGTGTTATTTCATCCTGCACGCAAAAGATTGGGCTTCTTTTAGGATTTTTTAAGGTTGCATTATTTTTTGTTCCTGGTTCAAAAAGTTTGTGCCTTTTTTTTTTTTTTTTAAAATTTTTGGTTGTATACTCACCAATATCCAAGGAGTGTGTTATCAATGTGTTTCAATTATGTTTTAAATGTCTTTCGTTTTTGCTTATTTGTAAGTCGCCCTAGTGCTCTTGTCCATGCATCGCACTTCTGGTTTTTATTCTCTGTTTTTTTTTTAATCGAAGTTGATTGTACTTTTAGATAACACATGAAGATACTTTTATATATTTTGATTAATTGTAGGAATAAACTTAAAAAGAAGATCTTGTATCAGTTTCTTCAAAGCCACTTTGATTTCGACTTAATGAACCCAACAAAATTACTGAAATAATTACGTCAAATAATGTACCTTTTTAGTTGTAAAAGTTATTTATACCAATTTATTTAGATATAAAAAATACAGCATATTCATTTTTCTTTTGGTTAGCTAAGTTTATTTTATGATGTAACACAAACGACATAATAGATAGACATTCGCTATGAAATTGCTAATATATCAATTGGCTCTTAAGATAATAAATAGGTTGCATGAAATACGCCTAACGTTATGTATGTCTATATATGTTCTTGTTCTATCATGCGAATTTTGATAAAAAAAGTAATTCCTAACCTAATATAACATACTTAACTGAGATAAAATGTATAAGCACGTTGACACAGCCAGTTCTTAATGACTGACTTTCTCTCTCGACAATGTAGAGTTTTATACGCCTCGAGTAGCGAAATTTCACGAAACCCTATCCCCAATTCCACCGATACCCTCCTTCCATTCCTCGATTCCCCTCTCAACCACAGTGGTCGTCAATTACCTTTCACTCCCGTTAGCCTTTCCGATCGGCAATCTCCATCATCTTTGAATTTCGGTTGCGGGACAAAATTAGGCAGAACACCTTCTCCGACTGGTTCGCTCTTTGCATGTTTCCTTGTCCCTGTGCATCTGTTGATCTGTGAGGTTCTTCTGTCTTCAGACAATTCTATGGTGCAATTGGACTGTTGTGTGCTGCTGCTTTTCGCATTGGAATGGATTTTAGTAAGCCGGATGAATTTGCGCGTCTGGCTGTTCTTTGTTCCAAACTGGGTCGCCTTAATATTGAGCAACAGATTAAAGTCTACGACGACGATCCTTCCCTTGAAAAATTGGAAGAATGTCGACTAACATTAGTAGGCAAAATCCTTTCCAACCCGTCAATAAACTTCCAAGCTTTCCAAAGTACTTCGAAGAGGGCTTGGTGGACTAGACAAGTCGATATATCCCAGAGAGAAACAGGCATATATGTGGCAAAATTTAACTCACATACTGACAAACAGAGGGTCCTCGGAGGAGGTCCTTGGCTTTTTTCAGGCCACCTCGTCATTCTTAAGTCATGGCAGCCTAATACCCCCTTACACTGTTATGATTTTTCAACCTGTGCTTTTTGGATACAGATTTTTGGTCTGCCCTTAGAATGGACTATAGAAAAACTGATTGCAAAAGCTGTGCAGGACATGGGACGGGTAGTAGAAGTTAGAATTGACACTAAAGAAGGGGCTACATTATGGGCTGATCGAGTTAGAGTTGAGCTAAACCTGCAAGCACCTTTAAGAACAAGGAAATTGATCTGTCTAGATGGAAAAATTCTATGGCTTGATTTCCGCTATGAGCGTCTATTCCATTTCTGTTACTCTTGTGGCAAATTGGGACATTATGCTATGTATTATAAGGATATTCCATATGATGACGCTAATTAGAAGGACAAGACAAAATGACCTATGGAAAATGGCTTAGGGATGAAGTAAAAGAATGCAGTCCTTACTAGTGCACCTTTTACTCACCACAAGAAAAAACAAAGCAGACTGAAGAAAGCATACCTGAAACGCCTCCATCACAAATTCAAAAAATCCCCCTTCTGCCCCCTCCAAGACACATGGCATCAGACACTTTAACCACTCTAGTCACTATGGCAGCTCTCCAAGTAATGGTCCCTAATCAGCGACATGCTAAGGAGGCAATTATGCAAGAGACATCCCTCCACACTGCACTCATTCCTATAGCAGCTAAAATGAAGGGTATTCGGACTCCATCTACAAATATTCAACTAAATAAGAAGCTGAGATGTTTCAAATTGACACCGAAAGTGGGTGTCACCAAAAAATAGAAAAGACACTCCGTATGACACTACAGGCTTAATACTGGAGAACCTGGACGACTCCAATCTCACGGAGACACCTAAGTTTGTAGCAGGTGAAGCTGGAAATTGGGCTTCGGTGGCTGGCCCTCAACAACCACCAACTTACAAATGAAGATGATATGTTGGAGCTGTCAGGGATTGGGCAACTCCCTGACAGTTCAAGCTCTTAAGGCCATGACGGCTAAGGAAAAGTCCACTATAGTTTTTTTTTGATGGAAACAAAGAATACTGAGGTGAAGCTTCAAAGTATTTAGCGCCGCCTTCACTTCAATAGCTCTCATATAATCAACCCTACAGGTCTGGCGGGAGGTATGGCGCTATTTTGGAACAATCAAGTAAGCTTAAATGTGATTCGCTCAACGCAGGATTATTTTGATATGCTCTACACAGATTTCCAAGATGATCGGACTATGCGTCTAACTTGTATTCATGCTCCTTTTGTGTACCACAATAGACAAATTCTGTGGGATGAACATAGAGAGATCGGCTATGCTAACACATTACCTTGGGTATGTGGGGGATTTCAATGAAATACTCTACCCCTGGGAAAAGATAGGAAATAGACAAGCAGATCCCTATCGAATGTTATCCTTTCGAGCTGTCCTCAATGATCGTTCCTTTATGGAATTACCAAGCAAGGGCTGTAAGTTTACCTAGATGAACAACCGCGAGGGAGATGAGTTAGTGAAGGAACGTTTGGATCGGGTGATGTGTACGATGGACTGGCGATTATTATTCCCTACAGCTGAGGTCTTTGCACTGCCCGTTGGGTCTGACCGCAGCCCATTAATTATCAACTCTTCAGCAACCTATAAAGCACAAAAGAAATCTTTTAATTTTGAAGTTTTCTGGAATGAAGATGAAGAATGCCGAGAAATTATATCTGCAGCATGGAACTCAGTGAGGGTTCAAGGATCTGGACTAATTTCAAAGTTAAAGCATGTTTTTGAAGCCTTGACTAAGTGGAGCTGATTAAAATTCTCCAGAGGTGATCTTAAAGTAACTTCTCTATAGCAACATCTTCGACAAATTATAAACCAGCAGCATGCTCACTATAATAGAGAGGAAGTAACTAAGATCAGAGAGGAAATAAGGCAGACTTGGTAGCAAGAAGAGCAATACTGGGCTATGCGGTCGAGAATTCAATGGTTAAGGTGGGGCGATAAGAACACGAAATTCTTTCATGCAACCACTCTTCAAAGACGGCAAAAAAATAGAATTAGCATGCTTCAAGATGATCGCCAACAATGGATTCGAGATCCTCATACTTTACAGGTTATGGCACGCAATTTCTTTTCGGGTTTATATACAACGGTGGGTCATCGAGATTATAGTCCCATAATTCAACAATGCCCACAGGTGGTTACCAACGAAATGAACGACCGATTGCTGGAAGTGGTTACTTCAGAGGAGATTCACCAGGCTATCTTTCAGCTGGGATCTACTAAGGCACCAGGCCTTGATGATTTCAATGGAATATTTTATCAAACACATTGGGAGGTTATAAAAGATGATCTTGTTCTTCTAGTTCAAAAAATTTTCAAACCGGACGAATGCTAGCCAATCTGAACCGCATTATTATAGCTTTGATTCCCAAGACTCCTCATCTAGAGAGAATGGAGCAATACAGACCAATCAGTCTTTGTAACTTTGCATATAAAGTCATTTCGAAGGTAATTGCCAATCGCCTAAAACCTTGGTTACCTAAGCTGATTTCTATGGAACAAATTGCCTTTGTTAATGGACGACAGATCCAAGACAATATCTTAATCTTTCAAGAAGTTATTCATCAATTTAAAACCCGAAAGCGAACTAGGAAATTCAATGCAATTCTCAAGACCGACATGCAAAAGGCATATGACAGAGTTGAATGAGATTTCCTTAAGGATTATCTTCTAAAAATGGGCTTCCATCCATTGTGGGTACAATGGGTAATGCAATGCATTACCACCACTTCTTAGAGCATCAGGTTTAATGGAGAGCAACTTCCTTTTGTCTACCCAACTCGTGACCTAAGACAAGATGACCCTCTATCTCCATATATATTTATTCTTTTAGCGAATGTTCTGTCAACTTTGATCAGCCAAGCAGTCAATATGGGACATATAAAAGGTATAAGATTGAATAGATGGTGTCCTACCCTTTCCCATCTGTTTTTGGCTAATGATGCATTCTTTTTCCAAGACGGCAGCATTTGGGAATGCCAAAACCTCGCTAACATTTCAAATCAGTATTGTGTGGCCACGGGGCAGGCTTTGAATCGCAACAAATCCAAACTTATTTTCAGTAGGCATTGCCCTATTAGACTACAGGATAATATGTCTATAGAGTTACGAATACCCGTGCTTCAAAGGTATGGAAATTATCTGGGAATCCCATCTGACTAGGATCGTTCCAAAAAGGATATGTTTTCTTGGATTCTAGCACGAGTTCATTCCAAACTAGAAGGATGGAAAGAAAAGTTCATTTCAATGGGAGGTAAGGAAATTCTTATCAAGTCTGTGATTCAGGCGATTCCACATTATGCTATGTCGGTCTTCAAGCTACCTTTGTCTCTTTGTAAAACTATAGAAAAGAGTATCGCAAGATTTTGGTGGAAAAATGATTTGAATAGAGTAGGAATACATTGGAAGAAATGAGATATCATCAAAGGCAGTACGAATAAAGGCGGGCTCGGATTTCATGATTTTATTGAATTTAATAAAGCCATGCTTGGGAAGCAAGCGTGGCGTTTACTACAACATCCTCAAGCTTTATGGAGTTAGCTACTCAAGGGTCTGTATTATCATTCTACAAAATTTAAGTTAGCGAACAAAGGAACTTGACCGTCCTAGGTTTGGCAGAGCATTCTTATGGGTAGAGATGCTATTCTCCCACATCTTAGATGGTCCGTCAGCAATGGGAGTAAAATCAGAATCCAAGAGGATCCATGGCTCCCAAGAGGAATTCTTGGTGGACTCGCGACCAAAGAGGAGCCACAGTTGGTGGCTGATCTAATAGATCCAGTCCACAACAACTGGGACACATCTCTGCTCCATCGTTTTTTGGATGAGCATACTATTCAAGAGATTCTAACCATCCCAGTTAGACCTCACTATACAAAAGATAAATTAATCTGGCCAGCAACAAAGGATGGTCGACACATAGTGAAGAGCAATTATCATATTTTAACAACAATCTCCAGCAACAACAACAATCACATGGCATCATCCTCTTATCAGAACCTTAGAATACTATGGAGAAAAATCTGGTCAATGCAAACAGCTCAAAAAATAAGGAATTTTCTCTAGTCGATCTGTGAAAATGCAGTAGCTTCCACAGAAAATTTGTTTCGCCAACAAATCATAACCGATCCCTACTGTTAGCTATGTCACAAGCAAACCCCAGAAACTTTAGAGCATCTGTTCCTACTCTGTTCATGGACTTGACCAATATGGGCTCATCCACAGATCAACATCGACATACAGCCTCACCAAATCCATCAAATAGATGCATGGTTAGCAATAAAAATTATATCGACAAAGAACTCACCTTCTTTGGAAGTAATAGCCAACGTTTGTTGGTAGATCTGGAAAATGCAGAATGGCTTCATATTCCACAATCAACGACTGGATCCATCCCTTGCAATAGAGGCTGCTTTGACCGAGACTCAACTTTACCAAATCTCTTCTCCTTCCTCTTCGAGACAAGCTATTGCAAACCATATCCCTGCCCACCTCTGGTGACCACCCAATTTGGGCACCTTAAAATGTAATATTGATGCATCCTATCAACTTGGGAGTACAGAAGGAGTGATGGCTTCAATATCCAGAGATCATCAAGGAAAACTCACTGATATCTATACCAGCAAATTTCCAGCCACATCAGCTCTAGTTGCGGAGTTCCAGGCCTTCTCTTTCACAATCTAGCATTTCTATGGCAAGGTCTGCATCAGGCACGACTCGTGATTGAATCCGACTGTAGCACCGTTGTCGATGCCGTCATAGGTGGGAGATCGCCGCCATGGGAACTCCATTCCTTGCTCGCGGAAGCTATTGATTCGATGTCCCGTTTCCCTAATTTGACAGTGCAGTTGTGTCGAAGAGAAGCCAATGCAATAGCCGATTGGGCCGCTAAGGCCCAGTGAGTAGAAACTTTGGCCCAAAGTTGGAATATCTTCCCACCCTACCTTTTGATGGATCTTGTATATGCTGGTGCCCTTGCGGTAGGATGTATATTCTGATTATATGAATATAATGTTTCCTTTCGACCAAAAAAAAAAAAAAAACTAATATAACATAAAAGAAAATACCCTTCCATTCTCAATTTGGGAATAATGATTGAAATTTCATGAAAAGTGCAGGCACGGTTACTCCAATTGTATTAATTCTAACTCCTGGAGAATAGAATTCTATGATTTATATATCCTCAGTAGTTATTGTTCATAGTAGAATGGTCCAATTATTTGTTGCACGTGTCAAGGCCGCAACCAAATCAATTATATAAAATTCAAATCTTTTCAATGTAGAATAACCCTATTAAGTTTCTAATAAATTTGAAAGTACCTCGTTCTTGGAAAAAAACTTTGTAATGTGCGGTTATGTAAGATAAATCTCAGATAAAGCTACACTACTTACTAAGAGAGAGCAACCTCCTAATTGTTAATCATGTCAATGAAACGACATGAGGGCAATAATAGTTTCACTTTGCTTACTAGAGCAAGCACTAAGTAGAGGACTAACATCACTTTGACAGTAGAACATAGACCAAGAGAGCAAAAGAAAAGAATCAGTTACCTCATTTTCCTCTAGTATGTTCAAGACTTCCTCAGAGTCCCATAACCTGCTACGATTCTGAGGCTCCTTGTCTTCTTGTCGAATGATTTCCCGACCTAGATCTTGCAATTAGTCATGCATTCTAAGCTCATAATTCTCTCCAACTTTAATTAATGACATTAATCTCAATACAATGACCTCATTTGGGTGAAAGCCACAGCGTCCCACTTATAGGATGCAATTCTCAAGTCAGAGCCAATGAAAAAACAAGCAATATCCGAAAATATTTGTTGTTGTCCATGCTCTAACGTGTCATAACTTATTCTTAGCTTTTCTTGCACTTCCTTATGAGGGACATTTTGTAACTTTTTTTTTATTATATCTTCCCATACTACTAGCTCTTTATTGCACAAAAATGAGCCTACAACCTCAAGAGATAAGGGAAGTCCTTCGGTGGCGGACATAGCCTTATGAGTAAGGTCCTCAAATTCCCTTGGAGGAGTGTCCCTTCAAAACACATGTTTACTAAACAAAATCAAAGCGTTACCCCCATCCATTTGCTCATGTTCATATTGGTAATCCACCTTAGCATTGTCAAGAATACTCTTGTTTCGGTGGTAATAATGATCATACTTCTTGAAGAAAACCAATTATGATTTCCAGCCAAAATCTTCAATTGATTGTCATCATCCACATCATCGAGAAAAATAGGACTTTCTTACCTTTAAGCTTGGATGGGAGGAAATTAATCCCTTCATCCCAATTATGAGCTAGATTGCCCTACTTCAACATACCATTGATTAACTGGTTCTGTAAGTGATGAATGCCATTATGTTTCCATGATTCCCTAACATCAGCAATGAAGCTACGATGCTCAAATTGATCGGAGAGTTTGTTGTAGATGGTTTTAGCAAGAGTGGTCTTATCAATGCCTTCCATTCCATGGATGCCAATAAATAGGGGGGCACTAGAATTTTTATCGGTCTTACCAATGCCTTTCGTTCCATGGATGCCAATAAATAGGGGGCACAAGAATTTTTATCTTCATATTCCACAACTTTCTTGACATGATTATCAATTCCAACCAAATTGTCAGGAAAAATCAATTGGAAAATTTTCCTCGGCTGGAACAACACTTCTTGGACCACCGATTTTATCAATTCTACTTCTGACCTGTCAAATGTGACAATTTTTCAAATACATGGAAATAGCAATTTTATATTTTTTAACTAATGATAACACAATAATAAATAAATCAGAGGATAAATTGGAAAACTTAAAGAATTGTTTTTGCCACAACTCCATATATTATCTTACACCCTAAAATTGAAGCGGGAAATGGCAGTGGTTGCATCACATGGCGCGCCCCATTCCATTATTACTCTTGACTTTATTGTGCCAAAAGAAACTCGAGGGCGTCGCTAGAGAATATTGAATATTATATGAATTATGCATTTGAATTAAATTTAAATTTGTTGCTTGTTAAAGATATTAGGGATGATGTGGACGTGACAATGAAAACTTTCTATAGCGTTTGAATAAGCAAAATCCAATAAGCAATCATAATATCTACCACTGACATATTTCTTTTGTAAGAATAATTTATAGCAACTAATTAACAACATTAATAATGTAACAAATGTAACTTGGGAAGACGAGGAATTAAGGCTTTGACAATCAACATGCACGGTGCATGACGTTACAAGCTTTGAACAAGAACCGCCAATAAGTTGTACAATTAACCTCAAATAAATATGTAACTAGAAAAGTTCGTGATGAAGATTAATGTAGCTTATACTATAAACTAGGGGAAAAAAGCACAATGTTACAAAATAAAATCTTATTATTCAAACGAATGGAATCATAACAATAAAATCTCTAATTAGATTGGTCAATGTCATTAAAGCAAAAAAACTTTTAAAAAAAAAAGAATAACTTATAGAACTCATGCATCGCAGTATGTTACTGCCAGCAAGATCTTATTGCTTTTTTATATAAAAAGAAAAGAACGAAAACGATGCAGGTGAGAATCAGAACAACCGTAAACACCCACACAAATAAAAAGAAAGCAGAGAATGTTTTGGTGAAAAAAAGTACCCAGTTGCTTCCCGTCCTTCCAAGTCACCAACTTGTCTGAGTGCTTGCTTCCATTTCTCCAAAATTGTTGGGTCTAAGCCCCTCCACGTGAAAGTTTTCATGCTCATGAAATGCCTTTCCAAAACTCCCAATTTGATGTTGTACGTCAACTTGTGACGCTTTGTAGAATATAGCATGGTATTATTCTTTCATTCCATTAGTTCAACCAATTCATCGAGGCACCAACGGCTTCCACCATATTTCTCTGAGAGAATGGGGATGAAAATCTTACTATTCTACCACCTGCCATGGTTGCTCCGCTGGATAAGAGCTCCATTGATCTTTCCCCAAAGGTGAGGGGTTTGAAACCCAGTGGAGGCATTTAGTATCTTATGTGGGATGTCCGGGTGGTGGGTCCTCCGTTACCGTCCCCCTGGGTTTACGTCGTCGGTTGCCGACTGTACGAGGTTCCTGAGCCATCAAAAAAAAAAAAAATCTTAATGTTCTTGATGGTCGCCAAAAGATCTGGGCCAATCTCCTTGCCTTGGCAGAGCTCCTCGTCGTCTCTAAAAGCACGAATTCTGGCTTCGATGAGCCTATTGTAGAGGTGATCGGTAAAGCTATTTTGAGTATCGGGGCCTCTAAAGCTTAAGAACACCTCGTAACTATCTCCAATTGTCGAACTAGATGCACCGTTATTAGTCTCTGTGGGAGACGAACTGGATCCACCGGCACTAGTTCCCATCGCCGCTGTCAATGAACCATATGCTTAGAATTAGCATCTTTTGTATTTTCACGGTTGCTAGCTTTCTTCTTATTGAGAAAACTGAACGCGAGCACGAAGAGAAGGATGGGTGCCACGAGCACGGCAAAGAATGCCCAAAGATGGGACGATGCATTTCGTCTTTGCTCTGACTCTACCCCTAATTTTTGCTTTCAACTCTGACGGAGAAACAAACCAAAATGCCTCTCAAGAAACACGAAATGCCTTGTTGTTACCCTTTGCCCCTTTATTGGCTTGAATTATATAATGGGAACCAGTTAACAACTCGCAATCAATAATTCAAACTTGTCAGGCTAGATATAAGTTAGCACTTCATTGACCGAGAACAAGAACCGCGCGCTTAGAGTCAATTTGTCTTCGTGCGTGGAAATTCCAAATGCACTAGAAAATCCAAGCCGATACCGCCTAGGAAGAATAAGAGCGCATATGATAACCATGGCCAGAAATTGATTTCTGGAAGAGAAATATATTTTCTATTTCTATTCTTGGATGAGTTTTTGAACAAAAATATGTGTTTGATAATGACACTAGAATAGAAATTCATTTGATAATAATATAAAATTTCTTCCTTTCGGGCGGTGATAAATGGCGGTTGACAATCGGTAGACAATGGATGGCGATCGACAATTGGCACATGGTGATCGACGATTGGCGACCAGTGATTGGCGACAGGCGGCTGTGGTGGCGGACGATGGTGGCAGTGAACAAGGGATGGTAGCCGACTACGATGGTGGCGGACGATGGTTGGCGACGAGCGGCAATGGATGGTGATTGGCGATTGACGGCAGCACGCGGTGATTGACGGATGGCAATCGAGTGGAAGATGGATGGTGGGCGACGACGGTGGATGGACGGTCAGCTAGTAGTGAGGACGAACAATGAGATGAGTTTTTATTTCTTATTTATGTTCCAGAAATAGAGAAGTTAAAAATTTTTACTTTTGATTTCTGTTCCAAACCTATTTCTTGAACAAAAATCTATTCTAGAAATAGAAAAATGAAATAGTTTTACCAAATGGATTTCTATTCCAGAGCTAGGTCTCAAACAAAAAAAAAGTTATGAAATAGAAATAGAATGGTTATCATGAACGTCTCAAAATAGCTGAGGAAGTTTCGATGCATAAGCAGTGATAAGAAATAAAACCAAAAATAAAAGACAAGTGGATAAAATAGCAGCACTTTTGAGCTGTTAAATATTGTAGTATCCAGTGGATAAAATTCATTTCCTACTGAAGTATTGTATTATCAGCGAGCACTTGTGCTAAAAAAATTACATTATTAACACGTGTCGAGGATCAAGAAATTATCACCATGCTATAAAGTGACTTATCAAACTGACTATTTTGTCTGCAAAATTGTGCGGGGCTGTGCATTTGGTCTGACGAAATGTATGTTACAAAGCCACTTGCATTAGGTCCAGCAGTATTGGGTTTCCAAAAGTCCATTTTCATAGTAAAAACAAATACTCTTTTGAACTAAAGTCGATTTTCATTTTGTAAATCATGTTAGCCGGGCACAGTTTTCTAGATTTGGAGGGAGAAAGATCCATTTTGGTTGTTCAAAATTTTCTAAATCATTTTGGTCCTTAAATAACTTTTCGAATTGGAGCCTACTCGGATGCAACGAGAAATATAACTTTCTCCAATTTTGGCTCATGCGTTACTTTTTTTAATAGGATTCGGACCTAAAAGATTAGTTCTTCAATGGATCTTTCTCCATAATGATGATGATGATGAGGTATTTCTTTACTCTGATCTCTCTTCTTTTGAAGGTCAAAACAGAAAAATAAAAACAAAGATCATAAATTATGCTCATTGTGACAGCAAAAATCCAAATTCTTTTCTGGTAGACTTGTTCTAGTATGACACAAATGTCCTCTGTTTACCACTAGAAAATTCTAAACTCTACCCAGTGTGAACCAATATCCCAAATTTGTTCTAGTGTACAAGTTTATGGGTTTTGTTGAGATTTGAGTATTGATGTCACTGGTTAACATAATTTAAGATTTTTAGTAACAAAGAAAATTTGGGGTGATTGTGTCACAGTGACCATGGTTTAAAGAATTTAATAGTATAAACACAGGTCAAAATAGATTAGGCAACTTCATATTCCTACGTTTCGATACATGTATATTCTCATTAATGAAATTCTTTAAAACGTCTAATAATTCATCTAACTTCTAGCTGTCAATTACCAATCATCCTTAGTATTACATAATAGCAGACCCAAATTTTATTGCAGTTTGGAGGGAGAGACATAGTTTAATTAAATCGGTGTGGAGTGCCCCTATATAGCTGTGGCGCCTGTCGACTAGAATATGTCTACTTTTTCTAATCTAAGTCAATTTTATGATGGTACATTTGCACTTCAGGCCATCGCTAATACAAATTTTGATTAAATAGTACGTAGAATCATATTCATGGATAAATAAAATCTTCTCCACTAAGCAATATTATAAAACGCGTTTGGCTTGCCTGAAAATTATTCTAAGTACTATTTTGTTGACGATCAATTATGCCACAATATTATGTCACTAGTGCGTGTCAAGGATCATGTATATATATGTATTCTCTTTCTTTATTTTTTCTTCTTCTTTTTTTTTTTTTTTTCCATTTTGTACCCATGCACAATGCAAAGAAGTTCTTCTTTGCTCTAGTTCGTCCCTTAGTTTTTCCTTCAAATCGCAGAAGGAAATCAAAGTGTCTCCTCTCTTTCGCTCCTACTTTATTCTTAAAAACATCAAAAGGCAACGAAAGTATTATATAGTGACATTTTGTTGACATGGTATGATTTTCTTTTGTTATGGTAAAAGACATGGTAAGTTATCCCCATAAATGCTGCCAAAACGTATCTTCGTGCAAGTCTTGGCCTAAATCATAAAACAGTAGTTTTATAAATCTAAGTTTGAGGGGAAATTTTTGCATCTAAAGTTTTTGGATCTGAATTGATCTAGTGTACTCACTTATCCTATATAAGATATGGACATCCTCCTGCAATATCTAAATTAATTTGATAAAGTTGAAAGTTCAGACACTTTTCAAGAAAATTAAGATTCCATGACATTTTAAAACAAAAATAAAATAAAATAAAATGAATTAACGTTGAAAGTTCATGACATTTTTAATAACAAGTGGAAAGGCTAAAGAGATTTGGAGGGTTTACTTTTCCAAAAATTACTTTTAAAAGAAAATGAGAATTTTCTAGATTTCCAATATACATTCATAAATTTATTCACTGGTTAGATATTAAATTTCGATTTGATCATATCGCTTAATATATAAATTTTAGTGTACTTATTTTTATTACTCGTAAATAATCATGACATTATTTTGTCAAACTTCAAATAATGGAGCACATGCTTATTGAGTGAAAGTTTACATCTTTTTAACATAATAAAAAAAATCCAATACTGCTAGCAATCATATAAATAGCTTCATTAATTAGAATCTCTTACATAAGACGGTCAAAGCAGGTGATCATTTATAAAATGGTGGCTAAAGGAATCATTTATCAAGCAAAGTATAAAAATAATAAACCCCACTGGCTTTATTTTTTTTTTTCCATCTGTTTTACTTTGTCTCTTAATTCACTCTTAATTTTTTGTCCGGCCTCTTAGTAGAGCATGGAAGTTAAACCCCATTTCTAAAACTAAATATTCCCACTCTTAACTACCGAGAAGATGGAAAATCAAACTTCTCACCTTCTATTTTTTATGTGATAAAGGGTATACCGGCTTGTTGACTAGTAGCATAATAACAACTTTTCTTGTGGACATCGACCTTTGTTCACGGTAAATGTGGCCCGAGGGAATCTGGGGAAAACTTTCTAAAGAAGCAAAGTGATGATGAAAAGGAAATAAAGCAAAAAAGCAAAGAAAAAGAAGGTCGGTCATCCTAATGTGGAAAAGAAGACCCGCCAATGCTTTTCAGCGTGTGCCTTTATGTTGTCGGAGGATTTTAGTCAAAAGATTCCTCCAAGGAAAAATCATGACAATGCCTCACGGGGGCAATAAATTATTCATTATTGCTCCTTTACCCCTTCTTTTATCATGCTCCAAGAATTTTTCTTTTCATAGTTAAATCTATGAACATTCGTCACGTTAATCCTATCGCTCTTGTTCCGATTACATTCCAATTGCTCCTTAAAAATAAAAATAAAACTAAAAAATGAACCTAGATTAGAGCTTGAACATTGGCACAGCCCATTATTGCTAGTGGGTGGCACAACCTCAGGGGTTGTGCCTAACTTTAGCCCAAAAAAATATTGACATCACGATAGATACACTTTAATATTTCTAGTAACGTAGGAAAAAATTTGAGATACTAATATCATAGTGGCCATAATTTAAAGCTTTTAGTGGTATAAACCCAAGTCAAAATAGATTCCGGGGCTGCATGTTCCTACATTTGATATGTATATATTCTGGTTGACAAAATGCTTAAAATGTTTAAGAACTCATCAAACTTCTAGGTGTCAACTATCAACCATCCTTAGTACTACATAATAACGGACCTAAATCGGTGTGGAGTGCACCTAGATAGTTGTGCCGCCCATTGATTGGAATGTGTCTAGTCACTCTCCTCTTAATCAAGTTTTGTGGTGATGGTCCATTTGCACTTTAAGTCATCACTAATATAAGTGATGATTAAATAGTATATAGAATCATATTCGTGAAGATATAGAATCTTCTCCATTGATGAATATTCTAAAACGACATTTGGCTTGCCTGAAAATATTATTCTTATTATTTTATCAATGATCACTTTTGCCACAAAATTTTATCACTAATGTGTGTATGTATGTATAGATATTCTGCTTCTTCTTTTTTTCCCATTTTGTACGTGAGCCCAATGCAAAGGAGTTCTTCTTTGCTCTAGCTCTTCGCTTAGTTTCTCCTTCAAACCCCAGAAGGAAATTAAAGTGTCTTCTCTCTGTTGCTTCTACGTTATTCTTAAAAACATCAAAGAGCAACGAAACTGTTATATGATATATAGTGCCATTTTGTAGGTATGGTGGCATTTTCTTTTGTTATGGTAAAAGACATGGTAAGTTAGCCCCATAAACGCTGCCAAATTTTTCTTCTTGCATGTCTTCGTCTAAATTATAAATACTAGTTTTATAAGTGTTGATTTGAGGGGTTTGCATCTAAAGTCTTTGGATGCGAATTGATCTACTATACTCACTCATCAACTGTAGTTATGGACATCTTCCTGTGATATCTAAATTAACATGATAAAATTGAAAGTTCAGGATAATCTGCAAGAAAATTGAGATTTCATGACATTTTAATACAAAAATGAGAGATTATATTCCACATGATAAAATTGGAAGTTCGCTACATTTTTAATGATAATTGGAAAGTACGAGACTCTCTAGAATATTAGGCTAAAGAAATTTGGAAGATTTATTTTTCCAAAATAAAAAATTTAAAAGAAAATGAGAATTATCTAGATTTCCACGTTTGTACAATATTTATGTCCATAAATCAACTTATGCAATGGCTAAATATTAAACTATGATTTGGCCATATTACTTAATATCGATTTTAGTATACTTATTAATGGTACTTGTAAATAAACCATGACTTTTTTTTTTTTTGTCAAACTTCAAAAGATGGGGAGTGCATTCTTATTGCGTAGAATTTTACATCTTCTTTTAGCAGAATTGAAAAAGAAAAATCCACATATTGCCAGCAATTTTAATAAAAAGCACCGTTAATTAGAATATTTTGCATGAAACGGTGAAAGCACGTCATCTTACAAATTCCCATCGAGGATAAATGGAAGATATTGAAATTGTAGTCTTGAATCATTTAACAAACGTTGCTGGCCAATAAAGAAAAGGATTAATATCACAAAAAACTCTAAACTGATACAAATTTATTTTAAATTAATTTTTTTTTTTCAAATTGATACACCTATGATAAACCCTTCATTAGTTTCCGTTAAATCTTTCCGTTAAGGGAGTTTGAATGTGTTAACAAAGGCACAATTTGATTTGTGGTCTTTTGTGGTAAACCAATGGAGATAATATCTATCACGCGTTTAAGATTTTTTGGTTATTTTAAACTAACTTTTTGTTTTTATAATTAAAAATAAATTTGGGGTAAATTTACATATGAGTATCAATTTGATATTTTTTTTGGTATTAATTATAAAGAAAATCATTTATCAAATTGTGGCCAGAAGAATCATTTATCAAGCAAACTATCAAAATAATCAACGACATGGAGCGTCCAGGAGGATTTAACCGCTTTCACATCAAAGCTGGGTGGGAGTTGGATGACATGTTAGTTAATGGATGTACCAATTTGTCTCTTCATGGTCTTTTTTTTTGTGAATTATTTTTAATGTTTAACGGTTCGTTGTCGAAACTGGGTGGGTCAATGATTGACCTAAATTTATCCATGCGCGAAGTATTTACGTCTCAAATTCCTAGTGGGAAACGGTCAAAAGTATCTCGGAACGGGCGGTGTTGAGGAGGAAGACGGTCCCTTTCATCCCCCTAAAACTGGCCGTGTTTCTAGAGGCCGATCCGAGATTTTTCACCCAAGATAGATAGGAGTGTACAGTGAAAACATTAGACAAATGCCACTTGATTCCAAGGCGTGCCTAGCAAATTGGCAAGACATCCGGTTTCTGAAGTGGAGATGAGACCCCTTTTGTGCCCGTGACGGATTCTAGGAGCTCAAAACTGGTGATTAGACTAGCTTGTTATAGAACGGACTGGTACCTAAAGATCAATGTCTTCCTTTTTTTTTTTTTTTTTTTTTGAAACTTCTAATTTGAAATTTTTATCAAACCTAATCTTCTAAATAGTGACGATGGATTAGACAATGAGATATCAGATTTCCATTAATATTGATGAATTTTACAAAGTCAAATCAATTTTTGCTCCACGAAGTTTGTATCTTTAGTCATATTGATCCAAAATAGTCGATTCTATCATAGAACCGATTTGATGACAGCATAAAACCATTTATTTGGGGACCTCAACCGTCATTCATTGCGAAACTGGTCCGACAGAGTCCGAGGAAAATTTGGTGAAAAAGCAAAACTTGTGAGGAGAATTCGACACTCGGCATAAATATGGCAGTGGCTTCGGAGGCGAAGGTAGGAGTTATAAGAACCGGAACAGAAAGGGAGAAAGAGACAGACAGAGGTGCAAGGACAAAGAGAAACTGAAAAGCTCTTCTAGACATTGATGCGTTATAAAAAAGCGATAATAAAATTTAGGATTAAATATCACAAAAAATTTCAAAACAAATTTATAATAAATCACAAAAAATCTCAAATTAATATATTTGTAATAAATTTATTCTCCATTAGTTTCTGTTTAAATGGATTCCTATTACAAAAAGCCACAAACTGATACATATGTGACAAATGAAGGGTAAAATCCTAAATTGGTATAAGTGTCTATTGCCACAAGTCATTCAACTTAGCAATTTAACAAGGATACTAATGGAAAATAAATTTGTTACAGGTGTACAATTTGGAGTTTTTTGTGGTCAAAAAATTAGTTTGGATAAATTTGTCATAGGTAAATCAACTTGGGATTTTTCATGGTATTACATCAATTAATAATCTCACTTGTAGTGTTGCTCCGGCCGTCTTGCTGCCGTGCTGCCGTCCTTGCTAGGGTTTTGTTGCCTTTTGTTTTGGCTTTTTGCTTTCGTTGGTTGGTCCGCTTGTCTTGCGGTCCTCCTTGTTTTATTTGGCTCCCTTCCACTCATAAAGACAACAACTCATCATGACTTGTTGTCTTTATGAGTGTAAGTTTTTGGTGCCGAGCCCTCTTGTATATTTTGGTTCTTAGCTTAATATATTCTTACCTTACCAAAAAAAAAAATTAAAAAAAAATAATAATCTCACTTGTAGTTCTTCAACTCATTTAAAGTATCCAATTGAATTCTTAGATTTTTAACATCTAAGTGTATGACCTAAGATTTTATATTGTTATAATGACCATCATCCCATTGCCAAAAACAAAACAAAAAAGGCCACCACCTAAAATCAACCTTGGCTAAATTTAATAATCTTATTTGACTTTACTTTTGCTTCTCCTATTAATCCACAAAATGAATTATCATTTAAAAATTAATTGGCATTGACATAATTTATAACCTTTTATAAGATACACCTCTACTTTATATTTTTCTACATTTATAAATCTATAAATATATATTAAAATTTTGTACCTAAAGAAAATTATTTGAGATGGACTATCCGAGGAAAAATTAGAAACAGAAAATTCGTGTGAAGAAAATAGGGAGATTGTAAAGAGGGGAGGGGGAATGGAGATGGAGATGGATTACATACATTTGACTAGTATATGAGTTCGGCTTTGGGCTCAGTGAAAAAGATTACAACCAAGATGAAGAATAGAACCATCCGAATTTTTCTTGTTCAAAGAGCAAAATTAACCTAAGACAAAGTTTAGTCCAAGTGTCTTCCTTCAACCAAGCCCCTACTTAGATCCATACCTAGCCCGAATCTTATGAAGTTGCTTGAGGGCTTCGGCCACGTCCATCCGATCATGCGGTAACTCCATCGAGCACGCAACTCCAATCCTTAGGACGGAGGCAACGCATCCTCTCATTCTCTCAATGTCATTCTCACTTTCTTCGTTAATAATGGCCGAGTCCACGATCTCCATCACTAAGTTTGGCAAAGCCACCTTGACAAAGTTGTGGAGATTTAAATGGTCCTTGAAAGTCTCTTCCGTAGGTCTCCTCCCAGTTAACATTTCCAATAAAAGAATACCGTAGCTGTACATATCGCCTTGTGTGGATACCATATCCCCCATGCCATACTCTAAAATAGTGTACATCAAGCAGTATACAATGAAAATAAATATTTAATAAGCAAACACAAATAAAATTTAGACAATTAATGAGAAAATTTTCTTACCAGGAGGAACATAACCTATGGAACCTCTCACTGCCACTGAGCTTCTATTGTCATCAATCTCCATGGCATCTGTTTTCGTAGGGGAGCTAATTGTCGCTAGCCCAAAATCCCCAACTCGTCCCATCATCTCGTTGTCCAGAAGGATGTTACTGGGCTTCAAATCTCCATGTACAATCTTTGGGCTACAAACCTTGTGAAGATATTCGATTGCGGAAGCTATGTCAATGGCAATGTCTAACCTTTGCATTAGTCCCAAATGCCCTAGCTTTCCATGTTCATGTTCATGCTCAACGTCCTCTTCGTTTCCTTGGTGGATCCAATTCTCTAAACTCCCATTAGCCATGTATTCGTACAAAAGAGCTTTGAAATCGTTGCCGTGATAGTCCACGCTTGAACAAACGTTCACTATTTTCACAAGATTTCGGTGTCGAATAGCCCCTAAGGTTCGACATTCCGAGACGAAGCTCTTCGAAGCACCTATGTGGCCCAAGTTGAGCACTTTAACCGCCACCAAGCCGCCTTCCTGTGTGGTTGCTTTATAGATAGTACCATATCTCCCTTTACCGATCACATTGATCTCAGAGAATCCATCTGAGGCTCTAAAGAGCTCCTCATAAGAGACCATCGAGAATTTGTGTCTAAACGGAAATTCAATTGAAGAGGTATTCTTTTTCAACTTCTTTCTCCGATACCAAAAGACAAATAGGCAAAGACACATAATGAAGTATGACAAGATAGCCGTCATTGTGGCAATTACTCTAACTTTGTCGATCCATAATGGTCTAGAGGTATTCGATTTGCAAGAAGGAAGGTTTAGTTCCACAATACCTCCACAGAGATCCCTATTCTCAAAGATGGACACTGCACTAGCATTGAGAAATACTCCCTGCTTTGGAACTTCTCCTTCAAGCTTGTTTGAAGATAGATTCAAGTACTTTAGATTTGTAAGTTGAGCGAGAAAGCTCGGGATTTCACCAGATAAGTTGTTATGGGAAACATCCAACTCTTGTAAGCCTCGTAAGGTGCTTAAAGCCAGAGGAATTTCGCCATGAAAGGAATTGAATGCTAAGCTGAGTCGACCTAATAGTAAGCACTTGCTGATGGAGCTAGGAATTGGTCCCATCAGCTTATTGTAAGATAGATCCAGTTGGTCAAGATTGATCAAGGACCCAACTTGAGATGGGAGAGATCCACTCAACTGGTTATGTGCCAAGCTGAAGATAATCGAAATGGTAAAAGGCCAAGAACCTCCCCTGGGATCGAACCACTCAGATTATTATTGGAAAGCTCGAGCTCGATTAGTTGCTTGCAATTACCAAGACTCTGCGGTATTTCCCCGTAGAAGTTGTTGAACGGCAGGTAGAAGCGATTCAATAAAGTCAAATTGCCGATCGATGACGGAATCTCTCCCGTTAGCATGTTTCTGCTTAAGTACAATTCATGCAAGTTATGGAGTGCTCCAACAAAAGAAGGAACACGACCACTAAGCAAATTGTTTGATAAGTCAAGATCAGACAAGTTGAAGAGATTGCCAATACTTGGAGGAATGGTTCCGTACATTGTGTTGGATGACATAGAAATGAACCTAATGCTATTGGAAAGATTGCCAATGGAATCCGGCAATAGACCTTTAAGAAAATTGAGGTCCAATGAAATAGTTTCCAGCCTTGAACAATTAGTCAATAAGGTAATGAAACTAAAGTCATCTCGCAACTTGTTAGAAGTAAGGGATATTACTCTAACAAATTTCAGCCTTCCAATATTTGCGGGCATCGATCCATGAAAATTGTTAATGTCATAGTAGATGTACTGAAGGCCAGAGGCATTCGATAAGGACGGAGGTATAACCCCAGTAAAAAAATTACTAAAAAAATTAAGAAAAAAGAGAGAAGGAAGAGTATTGCCAATATAAGGGGGAATGCTCCCTCTCAATTGATTGTTACCGACGCAGAAATAGAAAATGCTGGACATGTTGAAGATTGCTGGAGGGATCTCGCCAATTAGTTGGTTATTCGTCAATTGAACAAACCTCAAACCATGAAGCTTGGACAATGTCTTGGGAATCTCTCCTTGCAACCCATTATTCATGAGTGAAAGCTTGTAAAGTTGGGAGAGATTTCCAATAGAATGAGGAATAGATCCTACAAGACTGTTTATAGCCAAACCTAAAGCTTGAAGCTTTGACAAAGAGCCAAGATCACTTGGAATTTTGCCCACAAGTTGGTTATCGATGAGATTTAAAATCTCAAGGTTTGAGCACTGAGAAAGATTGGTGGGCAATTGTCCACTAAAAGTGTTGTTACTAAGGATGAGATGATGAAGGCGAAACAAGTGGCCAATGCTTTGTGGAATTTCACCGTGAAAGCTATTATTCTGTAGAACAAGGATTCTCAAGAAAGAGAGGTTTCCGACATGAGGCGATAGAAGACCCCCCAAGCCTTTTGACATCAAGTTGAGGGACATGACTCTTTCAGGATGCCGTCCATCACATATCACACCTTGCCACTCACAGTGATGAAAAGAGTCATTCCATGAGCTCAAAGCTCCAAACGGATCCTTATCCACACTGTGTTTGAAGTAGATTAAAGCAAGCCGATCCGTCTGGTTGGTTTGCATCGTTGGACTCATCCATAATGGGAAGCTGGGCATAGAAAAATAGGAACATAATTGCCATATGCTTTTCCATTGTGAGTGGGTTCTATGTCCTAACAAGCTGCAAGCAAAGTCTCTTCTAGATTGAATTAAAGAAGAAATGAATACCTTCAAAAGCATATGCATTTCCATTGATCAAAAGACACCTTTTTACACGGCAAAACCCGACCCAATATGCAAGTTTAACCCAAACAAAGAGTTGGACTTTAAAAGTATTGTAGATTGACTAAACCAAAGAAAGGGCACACACACACTTATGTCAAAATGGAAGATTTGACGGTTGCCCAATGACTTCCTAGAAAGGCATGCCGTGAAGAAAGGAAATCAAGAATGGACGAGGTCCCTGATTTTCGGCAATTTCAAAGAGAGCTCCTATATGTTCGTGGGCAAAGCGTGTAATTTGCGCTATGAGTTTTTTCCATCCAAATTGTTAAAACCTTGGGTTCAGGTTTAGTTTAGACATTAAAAACACTTGAGCATATTGAGGAATTGTAATTCCAATTCTCCAATTATAGCAAATTTTTATTACTAACTCTCCCCATAGATATAGGTGCCAACACTCAGATTGAATTACATAAATCTTTGAATCTTTTATTATTCCTTTTTTATTTTTTTGGTGATTTTCCACTGACTTAAATACAAAATCCTTATTAGCTTCCCCGTTCGTCAATTTTACCACGAGGGTTACTTCTCACCTGTAATGAAAAGGAAATAAAGCAAAAACGTAAACAAGGAGATGATGGGTGGGTCATCCTAATGTGGAAAATAAGTCCTGCCAATGCTTTTTAGCATGCTTTTTTATGTTATCGGCAAGATTTTTAGTCAAAAGATTCCCTGACTTCTCCCGTACTACAAATAGTTTATTTTCAAAGTTAAATTTCTTGAAAGTTCGTCACTTAGATCCTATCACTCTTGTTCATATTACAATTCATTAGGCTAGAACCCCCGGGCCAAGCTTGAACCCAAGGCTAAGAGGGCCGGTTTGTGTGGGCCAACACAACTCAATTACCATGCTTAGATAGGGGTTTTATAAAAATACATGTTAGGAAAAGCAAGATGCTGAAATTCAAGTCTGTTTAGTCATTTGAAACCAAGGAGTTTGCAAAATAATGCACGAGTATATGAGTCAAATTCAGATTTTGTGGGAAAAGGGGAATTTCGATGTACAATTGCTGGTGTGGTACATAAACTGAAGTTATGGTCTTGGTTATGAACAAATAATACGTGATGCAAAGTACTTTGTTAGAAACTAAACAAAGAGAAAGAAAGATATTCTAGAATTTGGTGGAGAATTAAGAATGTTAGTTCTGATCTTGAAGTCAAGTTTCCTGTGGAAAATCAACAACGTTGTACAATTGTGGCTGGCGAGCATGATGCTCCACCATGAGAAGTTTTCCATTTCTTTTTCCCTTCTTTAAACTTTTCTTTTTAGGTTCTCTCGATTTGATTACCGAAGCCATCGTAGGACAGTCTCGAATATTGGTAAACTAAGGCAAGGCATCAATAGTGCTTGACACTATTGAAGGCTAAGGGATTTCGATGAACACCAATTGAGTTTAGTCAAAGGCCCACTTATGTAAATAAAGATGGTTCAACCCCTTCCACTATATGGGGGTAAATTATGCACAACTTCTCTGAATTTTGGGGTAATACAACTTTGCCTCCGATTTTTCACTTGTTATACAATGACATTTGAACTTTTATTTTGTTCAAGCAATTAATTATTCATTATATTGTTATTAGCATGCACATGCTTGTGAATTTTGAGGGGTAAAAGTATAAATTCTATTTCATTCTTTTTCTAAGGAAGCCTCTTTTTCTAAAAGACTGAAAAATATAGAAAATGGAAGAGAAATAAATTTACTAAAATACTAATTCAAAGTAATAAATATTGATTATCATATTTAATGATGAGAATTTTTCAAAATTAAATAAACATAGCCATCTTAATATAACTAAATAAGAAATTTTTAAAAAACAAATGCAAATTCATTAGAATGGGAAAAAGGCATCTATAACTAAAAGATCAAATAACAAGAATTGTTTAATAACTATGTATGTTTAAAGGGTAAATTATTGTAAAAATTATTGATTAACAAAAATATTTACAAGGAGGACGATGAATCCCTTGCAAATCTATCTCTTTAAGAGGCAATCTTTCAAGAAGAGCTTTTAGCATCTTGAGTTCAAAAATTGTTGAAATATATAATGCGCGAAAATGATAGGATCTTGCAATTTATATTAACGCAAAATCACCAAAGAAATAAACGAGAATTAATAAGGACATTAGAAATTTATGTTGTTCAATCCGAGTATCGGTACCTACGTCCACGGGAAGAGCCAGAAGCAAAAAATCCACTATAATCAAAGAATTAGAGTTTATAATTACACGCTTGAGTGTTTCTCACACCTAAATTTAAATTTAAACCCAAAGTGTTTATAAATAAACAACTCACTTGGACATAAATTCAAGAATTTAAATCCAAACCCAAAGTGTTTTTTTTTTCTCTTCACAAAAAAAAAAAAAAAAAAACTCATGGCACAAAATTACCATGCATTCAAGCTCAAAATAAAATGCTTTTATGCATGCCAAAACAAAAACTAGATGTCTGTCTTTTCTCCACGTACATACAGCTTCGCGTTCTCTACCCCTTCAAGGCTTGTGTGACGTCTTGACGTGTGGACATGGGGCTACTTTTTCTTTTGTAGGGCTTCTCTTTTTTTTCTTTTTTTCTTTTTTTCGCTAAAGAGCATGCCTTTTATAATATTGTGTACCCATAGTCAAAACTTTGACTTTGGGCCCCACCTTGGATTCTTTTCCTCAATATGGATTCTTCTTCTACCCTCTTTTGCACGTACAAAGAAAGATAGAAAACCCTCACCTATTTTTTTTAAAATTTTATCTTTATTTTATTTCCTTATTTGTGCAGCTATAAGGAGTCCAACAAAAGAATGGTTTTTTCATCCAATTTGAAATCTACTTGAGAAATCTTTTTAAACAAATTCGATTTAACAAATTGTTATTTGAATTCAAACTCGAGATATTAATTTAACAATTCTCAACATTGGTTCAATGTTTGAAGTCAAGTTATAGTGCTCATCATCCATGCTGTTCTCTCAATGCCTAGAGGGGTGTTCGCTCTCCATAGATGCCAATAGAGCTCAAGCAGAACTTGAGCTTCGCCAAAGGAAAAGACTTAATCATTATGTTTGCCGGGTTATCTGCAATAGCAATTTTCTTTAACAATGACATTACCCTTAGCTAAGACATCTCGGATGAATTGGTATCTGATGTTGATATGTTTCGTTCACTCGTGATAAACTAGATTATATGACAAATATATCGCACCTTAATTATCACAGTATATATCCACATTTTTCTGCTCTAAATCAAAGTCCAAGAGCAAACTTCATAACCATATTGCCTCATTTGCTACAAAGGTTAGTGCCATGTACTTTGCCTTAGTAAAAAACAAGGCAATGTAATCTTGTAAAAACGCTTTCCAACTAACTTTACCATCTGCTAACGTAAACACGTACCCTACTAAAGACCTGCAATCATTCAAGTCACAGGCATGATCTAAATCCACAAAACTAGTAGTCTCATTGCCATTGTTGTCCATCTGATACACTATACCACATATGTTGTCCCCTTCAAAAATCTGAGAATCCACTTCACAGTTTCCCAATGAGCTTTACCAGAACGCTTCATATAGAGACTAATCACGCTTATAACTTGTGAAATATCTAGCCTAGTACATATAGTAGCATACATAATACTACTCACGGCACTAGAATAAGAAACATGGGACATATGCTTCTCATTTTCCTCAGTCTACGGTGATAATTTATCTGAAAGTATAAAGTGTTTCACTAAATGTGTACTTATAGATTTTGCCAACTGCATATTAAAACATACCACGATCTTCTCAATATATTTCTTCTAAAATAGACATAAAACTTCTATAGCCTTGTCATGCAAAATCTCCATACCCAATATTTTCTTTGCGGCACCTAAATCTTTCATCTCAAATTCAGTATTTAATCGCCTCTTTAGTTAATATAAGACATATTCTTAACTATTATTAACATATTATTAATATATAAGAGTAAATAAATCAAAGAACCATTCTCCAATCTCCTAAAGTAAACGTAGCTATCCATATGAACTTTCAAGTAGTCTTGACTAGTCATGAAAGCATCAAGATGCTTATACCACTGTCTAGGAGACTATTTTAGCCCATACAAAGATTTCTTCAACAAGCAAACATGATCTTCCTTACCTGGAATAGCAAATCCCTTTAGCTGCCTCATATAAATTTGCTTCTTCAACTCACCATGAAGAAACACAGTTTTTACATCTAGCTATTCTAACTCGAGATTCTACAAAGCAACTAAAGCAAGTAAAACATGAATTGAAGTATGTCTTACCACATGAAAGAATATCTCATTGTAGTCAATGCCTTCACACTATGTATATCTGTGGCACCCCTCGCCACGACCCCCAATCCGCTAGGGTTGCCACAGCCTGCTCACCTATCACTTGCTCTAATAACATGCCACTCTGATACCATTTCAATTGTAGCGGATCCATACAACCTGGGGGTTTACATCTTTTAGATCAGTCCCTTGCGCAGTTCATATAACGGAAGCATACTCGACATCTCCCTAACCCGTACACAAACTAACTAATACGATGCAATACACACCAACTACAACCTTCTATATTTATATAAAAACTAATGCCGAACCACTTTTATTTACATACTAAGATGGATTTCACAAGTCAGTACAACAAAAGGGCCAAGACTTTAAGTAAACTCGGCTAAACCCAAAAAGAACCCGATTATACATTAGATATGTACATCTATCCATCAGCTAGTGTCGGCCATCCCAAAAAGTGTCAACCTCCACCAGTCACACGCTCCTATCACACCCATCCCGGTGCATCGGCCGGTGGCGGCGGCAGCATCCCCATCATCCTCCCATCTCGACGAACATGGACAGACAAAAACTCTTGTACAACGGGACCATCAGGTAAGCCCACATCGTACATGACCAAAACATGGACGCGGATAAACACCAAACCATGAACACCGACGTAGGGGTGCTCCGAGCACTCGACCTCGACATCAGATGGCAATCCATAAAATGTACCACGCGTGATGGGTGATAGAGGCATCTCTCAATCTGAAATGTTAGTCCTCAAAGGGGTGAGTACAACCACTCAGCAATAAAAATCCATCAAACTACACAATGCAACAAGTAGGACAATCAAGATATCACGAGTAAAGCACATATCATCCATGCTATCAAGCATACATCACCATGCAGTCGTGCATATATCACCATGTCGTCATGCATATATCACCATACAGTCATGCATATCTCACCATGCCATCGTGCATATACCACCATGCAATCATACTTGTATTTCCATGAGGTTCATTCCATGCCATATGCACATACATACTCATGATTCATATCATCCATACAATCATGTATACATCACCATGAGATCCATTCAAGCATTCATGATCGCATTCTCAATATCAAATAGCATCAATTTACTTTCATAAGCAAATCATGCATCATACCATATGCACACACCCATGCGCATGATTCAATTTCCAATTTTATCTTTTAATAGGATCTCATCATTTTTTTTTTTCTTTCAGGGACTAATGTTTGCATCCCTCAATTTATTGCTCGCACCCAACCTGGCATCACGAGGAACCTCCGGCACAAACCTCTGAGCATTCGGCACAAACCTCCGAGCATCTCGCATCCCATCTGGCATCACAAGAAATCCCCCTGGCACAAACCTCTAGGGCTTCCGGAATTACGTACCGCCATACCACCAGGCATTCCCCCTGGAATTACGTACCGTATACCACCGAGCATCTCAAAACTCCCGAGGACCCTCCGGCACAAACCTCCAGGCATCCCAACACTCTTGGGGCATCGTCGGCTCACACCTCTGATGGTCTCGTTATTATCACAATTTATGATCACATATATGTCTCATTTTCAACATGGCATTTGATGCAACAATATCAAAGGTCTAAACCAGCTTTTTTGATGTCATATGATATGCCAAACGTCATCATATATGCAGCACACACAACACCCACGATATCACATTTCGTAAAGAAATTCATTGGCTTTTGAAAATAGAACCAATTTTCGGGTAAAACAGAATACACCTCTTTAGTAAAAATTCTTGGAAAATTAGTAAAAAATCTCAATAAATTCTGAAAATTTGACATAATGTAAACAAGATCCAGAGGAAGATATTTCATGAAAAACACCATGTCAATAAAGTTCCACATCAATCACATAGATCCACACATCACAGCAAAAGAAATTCCAGCACCACTTTTGCACAGTTTCGGAAATAATTTCGATTAAACCCTTAAATGAACTCCGAAAATTCTAAGATTTTAATATGTTATAGCACATAGAGGTAAAAGTCCCATGAAGAAATCAAAGTCTAATTCCTTCTGGATTAAAAGATATAATTTTTGTAATTCTCCCTAACTCTCGATTCACTGTCCAGATTCATCATTTTCAAAGAAAATCGTTTTCCCCGATCAATACTTGTCCTTTTATTCTCAAATTTTAATATGTTACTCCTTAAGATGTTGTCTACAACTTTCATCGAGGACACAAGATCAAATTTCAACCGTATAACTTTATAAAAATCCACAGAAGCGCACTAGGTCAGCATAACGATTTCCAAATCTACTCTCTTCAAAGAAAAATGGTTTTACCAACCTATAATTGTTTATTTACTTTCAAATTTTGATATGTTAATCGTCAAGAAGTACTCTACAACTTTCATTAAGAAGTCGAAGTGAAATTCCAACTAGAACATCACATGCAACTCACGAAATCACCAAAGGTCGGACTGTTTTTCCAGAAACAGAACACTAGGCTAGAACACAACTCCTATAACTTCGAAATTTCTCACCTCAACCACATCCGAAATTCACCATTCATCACACACAAACACAGCAAGCAAAGGGTAGATCAATGGACTCTACTTGCCTCTAATCCAAGCAAAACACAGCAAGCAAACGGCGGGGCAAGGCGGCTTGACGGCGGCGACTCGGCGACACGCACGACAGCGAACAGCCTCCCTCTTCCTTTCCTTCTTTCTCTCTTCCTCTCTTCCTCTCGCACTACGTCTCTCTCTCTCTCTCTCTCTCTCTTTCTCTCTCTCTCCCTCGCGGACGATAACCCTCTCTTCCAATCCGCCTCTTCTCTTTTCTTTCCCCCTCAATGATTTGCAATCATTTGATTTTGCATGGCTCTTACACTTGGCTACAAAGGGGCAACACTTGGCAAGCTTCTCTTGCCACTGGGGGATTTAGCCATACAAGTTGATGGGCCTTCCTTTAGGCTGGGCCTCTCCCTCCATTCCTCTCTTCCCATGGTCGATGGCAGCCCCTTCCCTTTGGGCTTCACGGGCCAGGCCTAAATGGCCGAACAGTGGGGTCTTGCAGGCTGGTTTTGGCCTAAGAATTTTGGCCCACTTCCTCTTTTAATAATTTACTCTAAATCCCACTTATAAAATACCTAATTGAAATTTATATAACCATAAAAATTGCAACATAAATTAATAAATTCCAACTTATAAGACACATGGCCAAGAGTAGAATTTTCTTTCCTATCAAATAATTTTCCACTAAAAGCTTGGCCTTAATCTTATTGCAAATCATGGATCAAATGGCTACAACATAATTTGATGGTGCTTCCATCACCTATTCATGGATCATAGCATATCTAGGGATTGTCATGAAATTATAGGATGCCACAATATCCCTTCCCCATAAGTCTCGCCTTATACCTCGCTCTCTCAACAACAGGAATGCCCTCTTTCCATTAAAAAACCCATTTACTATTGACAATCTTCAAACTCTTTGGTACTTTGACTAACTCCCATGTCTGATTTTGTTGGAGTGATTCAATCTCTTTACTCATAACCCCTAGCTATTGCGACGACTTAGAGCCAGCCATCACCTTAGAGTAAGAAGAATGCTCATCTGTCTCCACCTCATCACCTACAGTCAATGCATAAGCAATATATGTCTAACCATAACATACCGGTGATTCAATTTGTCTTCTCTATCTATCTACGGGTATAATGTGTAGAGGCTTTGCTGATTTTTCACTATCATCGACTTTAGGAACTATGGCCTCATCTACAGTCTCAACTTCTATTACCTTAGAGGTCTCCAGACTCTCCACCTGAAACTTCATCTCACTAATGACACCATGATATGTTTGCTCTGCTGGTTGTGTTTTGGAACTCTTCTGCTAAAGCATTGCAGTATCGTCGAAGATCACATTTCTGCTGATTAGAAAATCGGGTAATCTGGGATCGGTATACCACAGTCGGTAGCCTTTCACCCCATGTGCATAACTCAGAAATATGCACTTCTTTGCACTCAACTCAAGCTTATCATCACTCGCATGAGCATACGCAAGACATCTGAATATATGTAATCCGGAGTAATTAACAGGTTTCCCCAACTATACTTCCTCGGGAGTCTTCCACTCGATAGTAGGTGATGGAGATTGATTAACCATATAACATGCCATGTTTACCGCTTCTGCCCAAAATTTCTTGCCAAGTCCTACATGTGAAGGCATGCATCAAGCTCACTTAAGCAAATTTCTGTTCTTCTATTCTATCACACCATTCTGCTGTAGTATCCCAGGTATTGTGCGGTGTCTTATAATCCATTCTTTTCTGCAGAACTCGATAAAATCTTTACCACAAAACTCCATGCCATTATCAGTTCTTAGGCACTTGATTTGTTTATCTGATTGCTTCTCAATTAGTGCATTAAATTTCTTGAACCAATCGAACACTTCATATTTGTGCTTCAGAAAGTATATCCATAATTTCCTCGAATAATCGTCAATAAATGTCAAGATATATAGGGCACCTCCTTTAGAAGGAACTGAAGATAGGCCCCAGATGTCTAAATGAATGTATTTAACTAGTTGTTTAGTGGAATGAACAGCTGTAGTAAACTTAACTCGACGGTGCTTCCCAAAGATGCAGTGCTAACATAGCGCTAACATAAGTCCAGCTTCCTTATCTTTTGACCGTTCAACAACCCTTTTATCACTTAGCATTATCATACTTGCCTTACTCATGTCACGCCCCGAACCTCGAGCACGTCAACATCCCACCATGGTCATTCTAATGCGACGTCTTAGGTTAAGTCGCCGACCTACTCAAATATTTAATGCACATGCGGAAGCATATTATAAAACCCCTAATAATAAAATACGGGATAGAAAAGCAGGAAGCAAAATCACCACATAACACTTTCATAATTCAATAGAATTACAAACAGAGGTCTACGGCCAACAGTCTACAAAAGACCGGCTCTTAAAAAGGAATTGTCCTACGACCTACAAGTCGGACACGTTCTCCAATCCTCCTGACTTCACCTCTGCAACTCCTCAATGCCAACCAAAGCTATCTAACTGCTCCGTCAACCAGGGACTTGAAATTTTAATCCCCAAACCGAGATGAGACAATGTCTCAGCAAGTTCAACCCCCTAAACCCCTATTAGAAAGAAAATACACCCTGGGTGGCCTGGCCACATCACACAAAAGACTTACCTCGCATTAGCCTTCATCTGCAGGTTAGCACAATTTATATAATTCAACCACGTACAATTATGATAACCAAACAATCATGGCACAATCACATCATCAGAACAATTCAACCACTTGGATCGTCTCAGCAATCAATCGACTTGGCCGATTACATGTCATTCTAGCAGATCAATCATTGCTCTCAATCACGGCCCCACTCGGCCAATTTTAGAATTAGTGGCATCACGGTCCCACTCGGCACGACCTTTAAAAAGGTGGTAGATTACGGCCCGGTTGGGCGCGACCTTTATCAGGTGGCAATTCACGGCCTCACTGGGCGCGACCTTTATCAGGTGGCATATCACGGCCCCACTGGGCGCGACCTCTAATAGGTGGCATATCACGGCCCCACTGGGCGCGACCTTTATCAGGTGGCATATCACGGCCCCACTGGGTGCGACCTCTAATAGGTGGCATATCACGGCCCCACTAGGCGCGACCTTTATCAGGTGGCATATCACAGTCCCACTAGGCGCGACCTCTAATAGGTGGCATATCACGGCCCCACTGGGCGTGACCTCTAATAGGTGGCATATCACGGCCAATCGCCCATCAATTTCCACACTTGGAACTTTATAAAAAGAATCCCTATTTAACACAATCACACTCCATTTGCCACAATCAATCATCAAATTCAAATTCTAAGTATGCAGCAACGATTGGCATGAAATTCTGAGAGTATAAAGTCCCGACAAAATTTTCGGAATTTAATAAATAATTAATTTTATTCCGAAAATTAATTAAATAATATTATCCATAGTTTTCGCAATCCACACTCAATTTATAATATCCAATCATTAATTTCAAAATCCGAATGCACAGTAGCGATCGGCACGAAATTCTAAGCAACCGAGGTCAAAAATAATTTTTCCGTTTTTTTTTATAAATAATAATATTTTAATAGTTTCGAAATATAATATAATATTATAAATTCCAGAATTTCGAAACATTTAAATAATTTAAAAATAAAACCTATTATGTCACATCAAGGTTTATTATCAAATAAACTCTCTTAGCCTTTAATTAAACATGCTTTAAATTAAACAAACATCTTAATTTAATTCACAGTTAAATAAACTAACTAATCACCTAAGCTTACTTAACTTAGGCTAAGCACACTTAGGGCATCATTAACCGTCTAATCAAGGTTTGGTGAGCTAAACTCATCGGATTAGCGAGCCGAGCGAACCAAAACGACGAGGACGACGCGATGATCGACTTTCTTCAAGGCGGGCCGAGCATCCGAGCTTGGGAAGACGGCGAAAACGGGCCAAATAGGTTCTGCCATACCCATTTTTGCAGCCACTGATTTGGGGCTGGAGGAGGCGGATTCGGCGCCGGAATGGGTGGAGGAGGGTGGCGGTAGCTCGTCGGTGGCTCGGACGGTGGCACACGGCGGCCAGGCGAGCCTCCGGCGACCTTGACGACGATGAACGGGCGGCTGGACAGTGGAGGGACGACGGCTGGTGGTGGACGAAGCAAGAACGGGAGGGGTGGAGCAGCTCGTGTGCGGACGGGCGGCGACGGCGAACGGCGTGCGGCGGCGGTGAACGGCGGAGGCGTGCGACCTCTTTGGCTCCGTTGGTCTGCTCGGTTCCGCCTAGCAGCAAGAAGAAGAAGATGGAGGATAGACGGTCGAACGGTAGGGGAAGAGAAGAAGACGGAAGGCAAGCGGCGGTGACGGCGGCGAGCGGCGAGCTCCGGCGACGGGCGATGAGCGGCGAAGGAGGCAGACGGCGAGGGGCTGCTTCGACTTCTTCCTCTGCAAATTTTCTGGTCTTTCGCACAAAGAAGATGGAGGAGAAGCCAACGGAAGGAAGAGAGGAAGGAGAGAGAAGGAGAGAGAAGGAGGGGGCCCTTTTCTTTTCTTTTTCCTTTTCTTTAATCCAACAAATGGCCCACCATGACATCACTTGATGATGTCATATATCCAACAAATGGCCCACCATGACATCACTTGATGATGTCATACTCCACCATCTCCCACAACCTTATTCCAATGGGTTCACTTGCAATTTCTGCCGGGGTCCAATTCTTTGTACAATAACTTCTTCAATTTCACTCGATTCTCTTTTAATTGAATTAAATTAAAGCCCATAAAATTAATTTAATGTCACAACACTTCAATTCACATCTTCACTTGTCTATAGAACCAACTTAATTCCTAAAAGCAAGACCAAAGGCGCCCTACTAATTTCTCGAGCCAAAATAGCCATTCTCTGATTTAATTTCTGAAAAATTCTGATTACATGAAAAATCTTCCGAAGATGAGTTAATAATCCTAAAATAATTTGTGACACACCCAGACTTCTAATTTCTGAATTCCGACTCAATTTCACGCTAATTTCACTTTGGCACGATACTAGCGTGGCCCAACCTAGCGGGTAGCCTTTAGAAATTTTCATGCATTTGACCTGTGGTTGATCATCTCAAGCCACAATGTACATCTTTGAAACATTGGCGATTTTTGGTTGTCGGGGTAATCTTAAGGTTTCAAATACGAACACAGGGTACCCAATCGACAGAAAAGTCGGTCCAGTGCCGATCGATAAGAATTGTGCGATCTGATGGAATCACCCACGCTCGATCACACGCCTCTGTCGAGTTGACTTATCTCCGATCTCTAATCGGTTTTTAATTGTGCCGTAATGACCCTTGCAGATTAGCTCGATCGAAAGATCGCTTCCTGGTCAAATTCTCGAGTCTGATGCATTAGAAACTCTTAACAGCTTCACCTGATAGACTAGTTTCCACATGAGTGGCTAACTCAAGGAAAAGAACTATATGCGTGCCAACGAAATGCCCTTCTCAATTAATTGAAAATAGAATCGGAAAATCGGAATGTCACAACTCATGTACCCTAAACACATATGCCATAATTGAGTCAAGTTAGAATCTGACTCACCTAATAAAACTGCAGCGGTTCTAGTCATAGTCTCTCCCAATAGAAGATAGAGAGTATTCACTTTCTTCCCCTTTATCACCGTCATGACACCTTGAGATCTTCAGTACTCCATCTTTAGAGGTGTATCTCCACTCGATGTCATCGAGTATCCCTAGAGAAATTAGATTCTTCTTCAACTCCAGTACATACCTCACATCTATCAATTCGTGCACCACCCTATTGTGCATTCTAATCCGAATTGTCTATATTCCCACAGCCTTGCAGGCTACATTATTTCCAAAAAAACCGTTACCACCATATGCAGTTTGGTAAGTAGTATCTCAGTTCTTGTGAGATGTCATATGATAAAAACACCCCGAATCTAGCACCCATTCGTCTCTTGACGAAGTAGTAGTCACTATAAAACAGCATCCGCATCACTAGTGCTTCCCTCAACAACGTTTGCCACACTGTTTGTAACATTCTGCCTATTATCTTTATTTCCCCGCTTTGGACAATCTCTCTTGATGTGCCCATCCTCGTGACACTCAAAGCACTTCACGTGTCCCTTGGACTTTCTATGGCGTGATTTTGATATGCTTTTATCTCTATTGCTACTAGGCCCTTGATGTTATTCTCTACCCTGAATTATCAATGTTTGTGCTACTCCTTGTGCCAAACCGTCATCTCATAACTTTCTCTACCACTCTTTAAAGAATAAGGCAGACTTTACCTCTTCTAAGGTAATTGTAGTACACCCTCGCAACAGTGAATTAGTAAAGTGCTCCCATGACATTAGTAGAGAAGCTAACAACATCATGCCATGTTTTTCATCATTAAGTATCTTACCAATGTTCTTCAAATTCATCATGAGTTTATTGAATTCATCTAGGTGGGTTATGATAGACGTACCTTTAGTATATCTAAATTGAAACATCATTTTCAATATGTACGAGCAATTGTTCAAACATTTCTTCACATAAAGTACCTGAGGTTTTGCCCATAATGCTGCGGTATTCTTCTCCTCAGCAACTTTTATTAAGACCTCATCTGACAAGTTCAACAGAATTGTGTTCTTTGCTCTTTTCATTAACTCTACCCTCTTAGAGACTTTCATTATAATCGGCAACTCATTTTCACTATCCACTGCCTTGGCCAAACCTTGGGTTGTCAATAACGCCTGCATCTTGACGCTCCATAACCTAAAGTTGTTCTTCCTGTTAAACTTCTTGATTTCAAATTTCTTCTTAGACATAATTGCAATAATATAATTTCCAAATAATAATCAGACAAGTAAAAGTTCCAAATCATAGTCAAGAAATCCGATCCTAACCTCTAATACCGATTGTTGAAATATATAATGTGCAAAAATGACAAGATCTTGCAATTTACGTCAACACGAAATCATCAGAAAAATAAACGAGAAATAATAAGGACACCAGAAACTTATGTGGTTCGGTTCGAGTATCGATACCTATGTTAGCGGGGAGAGCCAGCAACAAATAATCAATTATAATCAGAGAATCGGAGTTTACAATCGCTCACACGCTCGAGTGTTTTCCACACCTAAATTTAAGCCAAAATCCAAAGTATTTATAAATAAACAACTCACTTAAACATAAATTCATGATACAAAATTACCGCGCATTCAAGCTCAAAGTAAAATGCTCTACATACGCCAAAACAAGAACTAGGCATGTGTCTCTTCTCCACGTACGTATAGCTTTGCGTTCTCTACTCCTCCAAGGCTTGTCCAACGTCTGGACATGTGGACATGTGGCTCCTTTTTCTTTTGTAGGGTTTCTCTTCTTTTTTCCGCAAAAAGAAGGCCTTTTATATCATGTGCCCAAAGTCAAAACTTTGCCTCTGGGCCCCACCTTGGATTCTTTTCTCCAATATGGATTCTTCTTCTGCCTTCTTCTGCCCGTACAAAGAAAGAAAACCCTCACCTTTTTTTTTATCTTTTTTTTTTTATTTCCTCCTTTGCGTAGCTATAAGGAGTCCAACAAAAAAAGAGTTTTTTCATCCAATTTGAAATCTACTTGAGAAATCTTTCTCAACAAATTCAATTTAACAAATCATTATCCGAATTTAAACTCAAGACATTAATTTAATAAAAATGCCCTTTGCATCAATAGTTATCCGAAATTTTCTAAACTATTTTGGCTTTTAGATAAGTTTTAAAATTGGAACCTCCTTGGATGCAACGGCACATATAACTTGCTTCAGTTTTAGGACCGCACCATATTATGGAACGAGGCATAGCATTCTTTGAGAAGGCTACTCTCGCTGAATTATCTTAAATAGTAACTTGTGCCATTTTGTTGATCCTACGTGTTTGCTTTTGTGAGTTTGGGCTTGTATTAGATCTTTCCTTCTTAGACAGTTCTTTGCCTTATATTTCTTATTCAATTGTTGGACACATCAAAAAGCAACCAAAAGCATCCGATCCATTCATTAAACACGTGAACTCATATTCTGATGGAGTTATTCACCAAATTTACGATATGGACACCTTGACGCGTTTGTAACTATTTGGATTGTGCCTCAATTTTCAATTTACGCTTCATATTCTTATCGCAGGATTTCAAACAACCACCTTACCCAACTCAATTTGATTAATAGCAAAACACTGTAAGTGAGTCAGCTTCATTAGTAAACTAAAGTAGATCACCGAATCAACAAGCAATTCACCGCCTCAATCAAAGACTAGACATGCTAGCATAATAAACCACGCAGATGTAATGAAATAATGCATAACATATGCTAATCACTAGAGGTGAGAAAATGGATGATGAACCCATTTTGTAATTCAGATTCAATGACCTGGTAATAACATGAGTTGTTAGCTATCTGTGATAAAAGGGAGGTCTAAAACTTTCTATTTTTTTTATTTTTATTTCAAGCCACTCTTAAATGTGGTGCGACACAAACATGGACATCACCTATACTTAGTCCACTAATCAGAGATATGATCAGAAGAAATCAAGAACGGACCTCACTAAAAAAGTGCACCATTTCATGGCAATAATATAAGAACAATGAAAACAATAATAAATAATAATAATTTGTACGCCCTTCATCCAATTGGTCGGCTAAATGTGCTTTGAGTCATGGTGTAAACCAAGAGTTCATGTACTAGATCTTAGAAGGAACTCCTGATATCCTCAACAGTTTCATCGTATTTTTGCCATTGGGTCTTCCTTTCGTAACATACACACACGCAGACGGAAGTAAAAAACATCATAAGCCAGAAAAACTTTCCGAGGAATGCTCTCGAACTATTCGTTCTTAAAAATATTTAAACGTCTAGCATCACATTTTAAATTGTTTTAATGCCTTATCGGAAAAAGAAAAAAAAAACAGTTAGTATCTCTTAGCAAAGCCCTTAGGTTAGCACATGGATTACATAATCCATTGCACAGACAATCCATTAAATATGCTATTCGGGAATTTAATTATTGGAATTAGCGTGTTATATCGCATACGTGTGGATAACGAGAGTAGCTAAGCTAAGCTCTTACAATAGATCAGAGGGATAAATAATTAACTTGATGCTATGGACTACTTCGATGTCTCCTTTTGCATGTCCAGCTCCAGTCCGATCCAACCATTTTAGTGGGTCTTTTGGATCGATGATTTCATCACTTTGTTCTTCGGTTATAAAATGGAAGTTTAGTGGAGTAATGTGTAACATTGAAAGTTTAGAAGGAACCTTGTATTACCCCTTAAATTAGGGTAATTTTTGTGTAATTTTCCCGTACATTTATTATGTGATGCCCAATTTCTAAAACACTATTCGCAAGGTGATAGGGTAGGGTGGATTTAGAAAATTAGGTGTAGAAATATGAGAAACCAAACTTATATCCTAACTAAGCGTCTCAACTTTTCCATCAAAGTCACCAAGGAGCCACATAATATGAGGTCCGTGATTAGTGTGAACCCATTACAATGTTGGGCCGACAAAAATCGATGGACATCCGACTTCACGGCCTTGAGTAAGGACATTCATAAAAATCACAATTTCTTACTCCAAGCCGCATGGAACTGGTGATGTTTTCCCGCAATGGATCCAAACCTGTAGAACAGCAAACATCGTTCAACAAACAACTCTCATCGGCGAATGTTCTCTTACGAATTTGTGGGGAGAATTACCAAAAAAAGTCCTAAACCTATTGTAATTGTGCCAATTCAGTTCTAAACATTTTTTTTTTGCCAATTTAGTCCTAAACCTTTTACAATTGTGCCAATTCAGTCCATCGGGCCAAAATTGGCCGGCCGGCGTTGACGTGGACGCCAGCCCGGCGGCGAACGATTTTTTTAATACTTTTTTATTATTTTTCGATTTTTTGTTTAATTTTTTTAATTTTTTTTTCCTTCCTATCTTCTTCTTCCTCTGGCCGGTGCTGGCCGACCAACCAGAGGCGAGGGTCGGCGAGGTCGGCCTCACCCGCCACGGGGAGGCTCGCCCCGCCGGCCACCGGCGAAGGCGAGCCTCGCCAGCCATAGCCGAGGCCGCCGTCGCCCGCCCAAGGCAAGGCTCGGCCTCGCCAGCCCATGGCGAGGTCGAGCCTCGCTAGATCCGGCGACGGCGGCCTCGCCGTCACCGGGCGAGGCTCGCCTTCGCCCGCCGGCGGGGGCAAGCCTCGCCTAGCGACGGCAAGGCCACCGTCGCCCGGCCAAGGCGAGGCTCGACCTCGCCCACCGTGGTGAGGTCAAGCCTCACTAGATCTCGGCGATGGCGGCCTCGCCGGCCATCGGCGAGGTCGACCCTCGCCTTGGCTAGGTGAGGGTCGACCTCGCCGGTGGCCGGCGAGGCCGCCGTCGCCGGGCGAGGCTCGCCCTACCGGCCACCGGCGAAGGCGAGCCTCGCCCGGCGACGGCGAGGCCACCGTCACCGGATCCGGCGAGGCTCGACCTCGCCATGGCCGGGCGAGGCCGAGCCTCGCCTTGGCCGGGCGACGGCGGCCTCGCCGCCGGGCGAGGCTCGCTCGCCGTGGCCGGCAGGCGAGCTCGCCAGGGCTCGGCGAGGCCGACTCGCCGGCACTCGCCTCGGCCGACGCTGGTCGGCTAGAGGAAGAAGAAGATAGGAAGAAAAAAAAAAGAAAAAAAAAAAAAGAAAAAAATCGAAAAAATTAAAAAAATTAAAAAAATCGAAAAAAATATTAAAAAATCATTCGCTGGCCGTCCGGCGTCCAAATCGTGCCGGCCGGCCAATTTTGGCCGGATGGACTGAATTGGCACAATTGTAAAAGGTTTAGGACTAAATTGGCCAAAAAAAAAAGTTTAGGACTGAATTGGCACAATTGCAATAGGTTTAGGACTTTTTTGGTAATTCTCCCCGAATTTGTGTTAGCAAGGCAAGACAGTCACGTCATTTCTCGAATCAAATGGAAACTGCAAATTGCCATTTCCGCCGCCTTCCATTTATACTCTCTGCAATGCACGCACAATAACCGTTCAATCACAGAGCTTTACCTCATAGCAAAAAGGAGAGTCATGACGCGTCACTCCTTCCATGCAATTGCTGTTTTTCAGCAAGATTAGATAGCAGCAACTCATGCAGCATGACAATAAGTGAAGGAGATTAACTTCAGTTCTTTCCATCACTATTTGTGCTGGCCTCAGCACCGGATAACTGAAGCTTACCACATTCTCTCGCCCCACAATTCTGAGAGAAAATACAGTTAGACATGCATCAAACGTGCAACATCATCAACGACAAAGAAATGACGAGAGCAACATCCAAAGGCGGGGAACTCTATAAATTGAAAGATAAATACCTAAAAGGAAACTAATAATCTTCTCCAAGGGTGATGATTGACAGAAAATGAGATGCATCCAGGAATTTTATCTAACATCCTGAAACTATTAGTTTGGGTCATAGACTCATACTATATCTAATCATCTAGCTATTATCTGTGAAAAATTTTTGAGTGCTCTTGAAACATGACATTTCATAATGGCTTTGACACTATTGCTTATCACTGCTAATGGTGGCCATACCTGCAAATGTCACGTCCATTGCAGCGATTCTGATTCTTGGATGCCTACAGAAAAAATAAAGTAAGATGTCAGGTCCATGTGATCATATCGTCTTCAACTGCAGGATATAGCACCCAACACTTTTGAGAATCTGTAAAATGCAATTAATGAACTTTTTTCTTTCACATGTTTGCACGTTATGCGGCATTTTTATGCTCAAGGTTTTGAAATATTTGCTAGGGGGAGAGGGCGGACAGACACTACTTCTAACGTAGAGAGAGACTCGACCAATGTCACTGTCCGAGACACATGAAAGAAATTGAGCAGCGAGATGAGAAAGATTTGACCCATATCATCATCAAAAAACTTACAAGTCCAACAAAATTACTTCCCCATGCAAACACCACCTGTGAACATGGAAACCAAAGGTTGAGAATCAACATCTGCACTGTAGTTTATTTTTGGCCAGTCTTTTTAAACAACTTCACATTTTTTACCCTCCTTGGAAAAGCTCTTTAGTGCAATCAAAGTAGGTAATGAAGGATAGAATGTTTAAAATTACCTCATGTGCACTATCACAGATTGAACAAACAACCTAAAACAAAACATATAGGTAAGTGGGAACATCAAGTAACTAGTCGGTCTATAGACGTGCTAGAAATTCGATAGCATCCATCTGCTGAACTTGATGGCAAGGCGAGTCAATGCCCTGCTTTTGTTTACATTGATATGTTATTCTGGTCATGAGAGAATACTCAAATGACATGGCGACTTCTGCACATATCCGTCATGCAATAATGGCAGACTGCACATACCAAAATATTAGAGCACACGCTACAAAGTTAACAAGAGGTCAGAATGCAATCTCATCTTAAGATAACTCATGCCACTAGCCCCCAAAATTTAGAGGCAGCTGAAGTGGTGCCTATACTTTGGTTAACAATGATCCTCTAATATATGGCAAGTAAAAGCTTAATTGCATTCTGTCAACTGCGCTTGCACGAAAGTATCCCGTAGATATCTAGTGCGTTCTTCATGTCATAACAAAAGGAAGTTCTCAAGCACGCTTAAGTCTGAGGGGCACAAGTAATCACCTTTGCATCATCATGACAGTGAAGGCAATAAAAAATGTTGTTGCAACCGGGGGCTCTAATGCAGCACCTTCGACGGAGCAGCAGCAAAAACTTTGATATTAACTGAAAGTTGAGAAAGACAAAGCCTGAACTACTACTGCTCAAGAATGAGTAGAGACATTACTTGCACGGCATGTACCGCTCTCTAACAAATCAGTAGCAATAGCATCTTCACGGTCAGAACAGAGCACGGTCGGAAACACGATTGGACAGCGCTGGAATTGTAGCAACAGGAGGGAACCGAGTGGCGGCCGATGAGGAGGAAATGCAAATTTAATTATGAGCCAGGAGTGGTGGTGATCGCCTGATCCGAAATGGAGCGGCTGTGGAACTAGAGGGAAAGCGGGACTGAGAGAACGTTTCTCTGTTTTCAGTTCCCCTTGCCCGCGCGCGAGCCTTCGTTCGAGGGGGAGAGAGAGAGAGAGAGAGATAAAAGTAGGGAAGGAAAGAGGCCGGGCCTCCTCTCCGCATGGGCCTTGGACCTAGGATGGGCTCCATTTTTCAGCTCCTTTCTGTTGCTGAGCCTTATTCGATGGCTACTGGACAAATCTTAAGAGATCTGGGCTTAAGTCCGATATTAGGGGCAAAAATTTGGGTGTCAACGTCCACATTGCCAACTCTTTTGATTGGATAAATACGTTCATCCTGTTTTCCAGTGACCATAATTGGTTCTGTCGAAGTATGGAGGTCCGGTGGTAGATTGAGCCTCATAAACAACTGGACTAAGGTTGGTAGCCATAGAATAGGATCTTTATAATCAGAAGTAAACAACACTTCAAAGTACAAGCAACGCAATCTTTAATGCCAATTATTGAGGTCAACAATGCAACCTAACGAAGGGATGAATGGGTTGATCTACAAAAGTTTAAAAAAAATTATGTAATAACTCAAGTTAAGAAACACAAATTAAATGAAAAGGGGGAAAGGCCTCGATAACAAAATGTTCAAATGATAATATTTGATTATGCATTATGTACATATAAAGGTTTAATTAATGTAAAATGATTGATCAACAAAAAATCTAAAAAGAAGTTATCGATGAGAATGATGTCCTTAACTCATAGCTTTGTATAAGTATAAGTTTTTTTTTTTCTACTATACTTTCCCCACTCCCCTCCTCTTCTTTTAAAAGACAAAGATGAATCAAAATCTAAGGTGATTTTATCAATAAAATATTATTATTGATCAATTTTCTCTTACATTTTACAACACAAAATGAGCGTCAAATTTTTGTTATTTGACTTTTTTGTTGTTTGGGGCATTTTTTCTTTCTACTTAATTGCGTTTCTTTTTCTTCAAATACCTACTAGTTCTATTAATATATCCATCAATTTTCTACCAAATTTTATTATCTATATTATTATTGATAGTCATTTTTATGGTACAGATAATTTAGTTTGTTTTTCTCCATTTTCTGTATTTTTTTTCTTACAGAAATCAACGGTAAAAGGCAGCCTTCTTTCACGATAAATGAGATGAAGAACAAGTTTACACCTTTAATGTCATCTGCATTGCACATGTGATTGGAGAATATAGTGAAATGTTAATGGCTATAACCAAATAAAAGTTCAAGAAGTAATGTGTAGCAGTGGAAAGCTTATGTCAAACATGTATTACCCCAAAATTTGGAGCAATTTTGTATAATTTTTCCATAAATTTATTATGCAATGCCGAATTTCTAATATATTCGCAAGGAGATTAGTGTGTTTTCAGGCATGCTGGGTGTGGAAATATGAGAAGCCAAATTTATATTATACATAAGTTTCATAATTAGTTTATCATAGCGATGTCTGTGAAATCACTACGAGAAGGTCCTTTGTTTAGCAGCAATTTCTCATCCCGTAACCCAAACTCACAAGTTTTCTTTTCCTTCTTTTTTTTTCCTTGGTGAGTACAAAAAATCTGCCATCAAAATGACAAAAGATTGTGTTGGAGTGATTGAACACAAAATAATGCCACATAATCCTTCCGCTTCTAATCTGATTGTCAAATCCAGCTTTGGTGGATATTATTACGTGGAGACCAAACCTTTAATTTATATTATCTCTCTAAATTCTCCCACCGTCCCTGTCTCCTTCCGAGAAAATCAATCCCTTCTTCTTCTTTTATTTGCTTGACCGCTCTTGGCCGACTTCACACGTGCCACCCTTGACAGGCCCAGCCAAAATGATAATCTTTACACGTGTCAAATATATGTTTTAAGATAATAATTTATGAGACTGCGTTTAGCAATCAAAATAAAATTCATAATAAGATAAAATTTATTATTTTTTATGTTTGATATTTGATCGATAAAATCATATATAAGAAAAATAAATCAGATAAAATTATTCTATGAGGAAAGTTGGATAAAAGTGGATAGGATTTCGAATATTCATAATTGAAAAATTATTCTTTTTCGAATAACAAACTTCTTAAATTAGAAAAATTAAAATTATATTTCAAAATAACTAATATTTCAAGTCCAATATAAGAAATTCAAAATGACAAAAAATAATAATTTATTTTTTTAATTTAATCTTATTTTTACTTATATATTTGAATTCATTTATATCTTATAATACAAATTGATATATAAAATGTGTATATATATATATATATATATATATATATATATATATATATATATTACATATTTTAGGTATTTTAATATTTTAGGTATGTTATTACGGTTTACTACTTAAGAAAGTTTTATTAGAGAATAATGGAAAGGGAAAAAATAAAAAATAAAAGAAACTATTTTAAAAATAGATGAAAAATATAATAAAAAAGCAAATAAAAATAAAGTAGGCGATCATGAGAAATTTTTACTATTTCCGTTTATTAATTTTTATGTTCATTTACATTGATATGTCATTTATACCAATAATGTATATGATATTATGAGAATATATCCAATTTTATTATTACAATACTAAATAGTGGATATGATATGGTAAAATCCTAATATTTTATATCACATCATATTCAGTTCTATTTTGATTGAAAATTCATACGACCAAATGTAACCAAAGATGATAGAGAGATTGACGAGTCGATTCGAGTTCAGTGAGCTATGTTGATGGGCCTTCGAAACCTAGTTCGCGGGTTGATAAGCTTCCCCGGGTCAAAAGGCCGAGACAATGGCCGCATTTGGGCCACAAGATGCCGACAATCCTCAACAACGGACCGGACTACCCATGGGCTTTCAGCTTGGCCTGAGATAAGGAGAGTTGTAGATAAGCTATCACTTTCTATCCTCACCTACGAATCACCATTTTCCCTCCACAAATCAATTCCAACCTACCTTCAACGGGAGCGCCAAGGCTTCTCTCACTGCTAGGATTTCAGGTACGAGGGCCGTCGGAGCATGGATTTTCTTGGCAAAGCCGGCCATGAGAGCCCGTGAGCATCTCTACACACCCCAACATCGAACCCGCTCAAGAGCGAATGTTGTGCACCGAGGCAGCAGATAACTCTCATGAATCGCATGCTTAATTGCTTTGACCAATCACCTTGTGCCATGTGTTTATGAGTGTTTCTTATCTTATTACAAATACTAACACTCCCATCATTCGCATGGATAATTGCTTTGACACTGTTGAGTCTTACTTCCAACGGTGGCCACACCAGCAAATGCCACATCCATCGCAATGATACTGGTTGTAACATATTATCCTATAAGCTATCAGGAAATTAACGCGAAATTATTAAAGAAATAAATGAAAAAAAAATAAAGGACACCAAAGATTTACGTGGTTCGGTACCGAGTGTTGATACCTACATCCACGGAGAGAGCCGGCAGCAGATAATTCACTAATAATGGGAAAATCCACGTTTGCAGTCGCTCACACACTCAAATGTTTCTCACACCTAGATTAGACTCAAATTTAAAGTGTTCGCAAAAATACTCAACACAAATCCACGGTGTGTATAGCCCCGTCCACGGCCAAGCAACAAGCGCCTCACTCCCGGATTCTTCCTTTCGCTCTTCATGCGGCGTTCCCCAGCAAATCACGGTGCGGCCATTGTACTCTCTTTCTTCTTGTGCGGCTGCACTTTGCTGAAGGAACCCACTCCACGCTTCTCAAAGAAAGAAGCAACTGGCAGCCATTCGCACAACCAGGAACTCCTTTTGTCTTGCAGTGGCAGGGGACTTCTTTCCTCCCATTCGTCCAACCTTTGGCAAAGGTGAGTCCAACTCTTCAATTTTATTGTGCTGTCAAACTATTTATTCAATATGGTTGGATTCCATAAACGGCTTATACTCAAGACATAATTTAACGATACCGCATGAATGTCTGCAGAAAAAAAAAAGTAAGACGTGAGGTCCATATAATCATATTATCTCCTGCTGCAGGACATGACACCTAACACTTATGCACAATGCAAATAAGAAATTTCCTTTCTAACATGATTGCCCATTGTTCATTTTTTATGCTTTTTGTTTACATTGAGACTACTCAAGGCATAGGAGAGCAGCAACTTTGATATCAACTGAAAGTCAATGGGAATTAACCCGGAACCGATAATGCCAAAAAATGAGCCGAGACATTACCATACTGCAAGTACCCTCTCTCTAGAAACCCGGTAGCATTAGCATCTTCTTCAGCTTTTTCAGCAGGCATCTGTTCCACATCCATCTACTAAAGGACTGCCAGCCCATTGTCTGTTTGAATTCTTTATATATGACATGCTGAAGGTTTCCCGTATCAAACTGATGAAACCCTAGTTTTCAATAGCTAGTTCATCCATTTTAGTTTGACTCTGCTGAGACTACCAGCTACCTAGGCTAGCGATGAGAAGCACCTGCAGAGATGAGCAAACTTATCAACATTCCATAACCTCCTAAGAATTTTACTTGGCCAGTCAAGCAAGGAGACTCTGCAACATTGAACCAGCCTCTCTTCTGTGCCATGGTCTACCATCTTGATTAAATCTCCTTTCATTGTGAAGGGGAAAAAAGGCAGAGCATGAGCATAGAGATCCCAGAATTCTACTTTGAAACCCAAACTACAGTATCCGCATTATGCATTTATCTTAGATATGTCCAAAAGCCAACCATTCTAGCAGATATTTCCCAAAGTTCTCAATTTGCTACATTGCATGAGAACCGGGATCTAGGGTAAAGGTCAGAAAGCTTGTCACTCGAATGAGCAAATAACTTCAAACCTATACATCTGGAGAAGGCAGATCTAGTGCTGCGAAGGGGATCCTGTTCGTCTTGGGGATGGCAAAGTATCTTGACAGGAAGGGATCACATTTCAAATGCATGAGATGGTCGGTAGGAGATGAGACTGAAATCAGAATAAGAAAAGATAACTGGCTAAGATCTGGAGTCATTGGTGGCGAGGCAGCCCCCCAACTAGGGGCAGGCTTAATTGACAAAGAGGAATTCGTGGAAGAGCATATGATTAATGGGATATTTGACGAAAGAACTGTGAACGAAATCCTAGCTATTCCTATCAGCTCAACCATGGACAAAGACAAGATGGTTTGGACATGCACAACCTCAAGCTCTAACTCAGTGAAAAGTGCCTACCATCACATAATGTCAACAGAAACAAAGCAGCAAGCAAAGCAGCAAGCAGAACAACTAACATCCTCATATCAAACACCCAGATAGCAATGGAAATTGATTTGGAACATGAATGTTAACACAAAAATGAGGCTCTTTACTGGAACGTGTGCCAAAATGCAATCCCATCTTTAGAGAACTTGTTCAAACGGAAAGTCTTACCTGAACCCATCTGCCCCCTTTGCCAAAAGACCTAAGAAACAGTTGAGCATATTTTTCTATGATGCGACTGGACTCGTGAGGTCTGGAATCACCCAAAATTAGATATCAGGATCACGGGCAAGGAGCTCAGTCGCATGGAGGAGATGATTCTACAATGAGGTAACCCAAATGCAAACTCACCTTCACTAGATTTGGTAGCAGGGGTTCTCTGGAACATTTGTAAGGCTTGGAACCATTTCATCTTGCGCCACCAAAAACCAGGTTAGAGTAGCATAGTGGAAGCGACCATGGCTGCACAAAAGAACTTTGAGAGATGGAACTATAGGAGGCAAAAACGAACACAGCAGCAGGAACTCTTACTCGAGATGTGAAACCCATCAAGAAGGGGTTGGCTGAAGATCAACGTAGGCGGGTCTCTAATGGACGGACAAACCGCGGGAAGCGTTGCCGGGGTATGCGGAGACGAAGCTGGGAGAGGGGCGGGTGCCTTCGCGAAGGAAGTCCAGGCAAGTTCAGTTGAGCAGATTCGAACCCTTGCTCGTTTGGAAGCCCTCCATTTTTTATGAAGCTAGATCCGACTCCAATTTCACTACGGAGTCAGATTGGCTAAAAGTAATAAGCGCACGTACAGATCACAATATGTGCCTGTGGGGAGGTGGCCCCACTTACCAACGAATACGAGACCAATGGGTCATTTTAAGCAAATATCAAATAACCCACCGTGGAAGAGAAGAAATAAGGTGGCAGATTGGATTGCCCAGGTCCACAGAAAAAATAATCTCTCTTCTAATTAGACTACTAATCCTCCTTCAATTCTTTTGGACCTTATTTGTTCAAAGGCCCAAGTATCTTTTACGGAAAGTTTCACTTGAAGTAATGAAAGGAGACTTTTTTTTTTTTTTTTTTTATCATAATAAATATGTACAACTACTTCCGATCAATTTTCCTGTGTCTTGCAGATCTTGTTGATCCAACACTAATATGTCGTTCAAATGGTCCATTGTTTTTTTTCCACTTCTCTTGCTTCTTTTTCATAATGTCTTCCTTTGACTATTGGACGAAAGAAACTCATACGATCACATAAAATCAAATTACAAATCTTTAAATAACAAGACATTTATGACCATAAAGTGGTACATTTAATCCCACTGTCATGATAAATTTGTGAAAAGTGCTATCTACCTTCTTAGCATTAACCACGACATTGGTGCCACTTCTTGGTAGAGAAATGACTCGACTACTTTCCCATCCAGGCTATTAGAAATAGAAAGAGTAGTCAAGCTAATATGATACTTGTGGTCATTCAAGTAAATAGTGAGTTACTTGAAAGTAAGATCAAAAGTACCTTTTGATTGGTGGCATTGTCATGACGCATCTCGGTGACATATTTGTTGGCTTCTCTTTATTTGGCTATCTCTTCATCCTGTTCACTTAAGATAAAAAGGTCAGAAAATAATGGCACAAATAGAGACTAAAAACATAGAATAAATGAACCTTACCTTTTTCTTCAGTTCTAATGGACAATTTCTTGAGTTGTGACCTCGCTCAAGCACAAATGACATGTAGTTTATGCGCCTTGTCTTGATGCTTTGAATCTATTTTTAGATTCTCCTCCCTCTTTGGGTCCAAGCATAATTGAGGCATTGATGCCACCAAAGGTTCCTGATCATTGGAAGGCCAAATGAGTGAACGGTGCACATCATTAACTAATGCCAAATGTGTGAACTGATTTTTAGACCTCCTACTATTAGTACATTTAGGGCGCATTTGGTAACGATTCTATTTATGGGAGTATATTCGATCATAAATGATTCTTTTTTATTCTATTTCCGGGAATAAATTCTAAGTATTTTAAGCCGTTTGGTAATCGTCCAAAATTTCTAATTCGAAATAGAATTACATTTCGTACTTCGTGCTCATTGATTCTATTCCAAATCAATTTCTTTTAATTTTTAAATAATTTTTATACTTTTTCTTTCCTTTTTTATTTTTATTTTTTTCTCTTATTCTTCTTATCTTCGGGTTGGTCGCCGGTCAAGAGCCGGCGACCTCACCGGAGCGTCGCCGGCTCTCGCGAGGCTGGCCCTCATCGATCAAGCCCCGCCGGCAGCTAGGCAAGGCTAGCCTAGCCCTCGCCGGGGCTAGGCGAGGCCCGCTTGGCCATCGGTGAGGCTAGGCGAGGCTCGCCTGGCCACTGGCGAGGCTGGGTGAGCCTCGCCGGTTGTTGGGCTTGCCTCCAGTGAGCTCGCCGGACCTCGCCCTGGCCTAGCTCACCTCCGGCAAACTCATTGGACCATTTGCCAGCGACCAGCGGTGGCGCCTGGCAATTGCAGGATGGCGGTAGATGAAGAAGAAGAAAAGAGTGGAAGAAGACTTGATTCTCAGATTTGTTCCCGAAACAAGAATCAATTTTTTTTATATTCTTGATTCTACTCCAAATCTGTTTCTAGAAACAAAAATTTTACCAAACGCGATTCTGTTCCCAAACTCATCCCAGGAACAAAAAATCAGAATCAATCACTGTTGGGATGGTTATCAAACAGCACCCTAGTATTCAATTTGGCACAATGCAAGCTATAATAGAATTTCGACAAATAACACTTGAAGGAGAAAAAAAGAAGGATAAAAAACATGGGCAATTCGTTGAAACAGGACAGGTCAAGAAAAGTCTAAGAACAGGAAGTGCACCAAGCTAAACTAATCAGAGTCCATTGGGATGATAAGCAATCTCAGCACATGAGGACTACTACAATTACTAACGAGGGTCGTGACTAATTGTTGTGCATTTGTTTTTTAGAAATAAATGATCAATTGGATTCCGAAATTGCATGTTCATGATAGGTGAACCTTTGTTACAATTGAGCGTCAATATCCCAAATAGACCGCAATCTCAAATGCACGTCACAGGGCTCTGGCTACCTTATTCTTCACACCAGAAACATTTTCAAATTTGGTATCAACAGCAACCTCTATCATTTTGATAGCAAAATCAACTAATAAGATCTCAACCTCGCAAAATATTGATTCCAAGACTTCCAACCACAATGGATAAAACCATTCCAAGCCAACTATGACAGCAGCTTCAGGAAGTAAGAATAGATTCCACTTTAGCATGAAGATCCAAACCTGAGTCACAACTAATTCTCTCCGCATAAAGACTCCAAAAGACCTCCATGCTGGTACCAATTATAATACCAAATTGAAATACAATCATCCAAATACACAGTGCGGATGATTATCTCAAATGACGTTCTCGTTCACGTCTGCCATCTTGATATTTGCTTGACTCAAAAGTTGAGGCAAATGACAGATGGCATTATTAACTCTACAGAAAATAAGTATTCTTTGGGCTAATAAATTATTTGCCTTGGACTTTTAGTTATACCCGGATTCAAAGCAAATGAACATGAATTCATATTCAACAAAATTCAAGTTGCAATTTTCTCGATTGATCCAAAAAGTTTACAATGGTTTTGCTTTAGGCCTGTTTCCTGGTTTATTCACAACCACACAACTGAGAGAAGAGTTTGTTCTTGCATTTACTATTTCTCGACCCATATGATTACCTCAATCATCTAATGCAGATAATTCTGTGAGATAAAATGTGCTGAACACAATAGTTGGACTAATTTTGTCCCAACTTAGTATCGTATACATACAAAGGGATGCTCTCTCAATATGTTCCTTCTGCACCGTAAACTCATTCTTAAGTGAACTGCATAGTCAGCATAGAGCAAACCAAAACCTCACATCAGAAGGACCTCCACATATGGTCCTTTGTTTAGCATTTCTCAATCTATATGATTACCTTCGGCATGCCATTAATTGCCCTTATACATTAGGTTTTATTCGGTAATTCTAGCATTCCAAAATCAATCAAACACAGAGAATCTTTATTTTTCTGCAACCGAGGAAGAATCTTACCCAAAGACTAATGACAAATGATGCACTTAGAAGGCTTTTTGATCTATTTCCAATACTGGCATGGTGAGCAAAAACATTTTGCCAAAGCACACATTAATCTCCCCCAAATTCCTTGAGATCATATAAGAAAACAATGACAATGTCAACCATAAAATATTGATGAAAAGGTAACAAATGTTAAAAGATATTGCAAATAGGAAATACAAATGAAAATTGGGCAATAGATATCGAAAGGGAAAGAGGTAGCTTACATACATTATGTGCCTTCGTCAGGATCATCTCAGCTATTCTAACTCATCCCATCCCAGTCATCTTGTCCAAATATCTTGAGGCCTTTAGATATTTGGAAGGTCGAGCCTTTCAATTCAGCTCTAATAATACATTCCAAGCTATTGAGACCTTGAATTTTGACTAATTTTTTGCAATTTTGAGCATTTAATGTCTTCAGACTCTTGGGTTTTGAAAGGCTAAATTGAAGTCACATTGTGATGTGCAATCTTTCCAAGCATTTCAAACTATCGAGGCCTTGAATTTCAGTCGATTTTTTGCAATTTCGAGCAATCAATATCTTTAAGATCCATCTTTTCAATTGAAGTGCACCCAGAAATATGCAGTTTCACCAAGGATTTCAACCTATGAAGGCCTTGAATTCGAACTAGGTTTTCGCAATTTTGAACATATAGTTTCTTTAGATCCTCAAATTTTGAAAGATCAAGCCTTCTAATTGAAGAACACCCAAAGATATATAACTTTTTCATAGATCCTAAAACATTGAGGTGTTCAATTTCAATTAAATTTTTGCAATTTTTAACATAGAATTCCTTCAGAGTCCTAGATTTTGAAAGGTCTAACCTTTTAATTGAAGTGCACCCAACGATAGACAATTTTTGTAAGAACTCTAGCTTATCAAGGCCTTGAATTTCAACTAAGTTTTTGCAACATTGAGCACCTAATTTCTTCATGTGCTTGGATTTTGGAAGGTCCAACCTTTCAATTAAAGCACACTCCACGAGACATAGCTCTTCCAAGAACTCTAACCCATTGAGGTCTTGAATTTCAACTAAGTTTTTGCAATTTTGAACATTTAATATCTTCAAACCCCTAGGTTTTGAAAGGTCCAACCTTTCAAGTGAAGTGCACCCAAGGATGGATAGCTTCTCTAAGAATTTTAGCTTATTGAGGCCTTGAATTTCAACTGAGTGCTTGCAATTTTCAACATGTAATAACTTTAGACCACCAAATTTCGGAAGGTCCAACCTTTCAATTAAAGCGCACTTAGAGATGCATAGCTCTTCTAAGTGCTCCAACCTATCGAGGCCTTGAATTTCAACTAAGCTTTTGCAATTCTCGATCTCTAATCTCTTCATGCCCTTGGATGTTGGAAACCTTTCAATTGACCCTTTGATGGTCATGCTTTCCAAATGTTTCAATTTGTCAAGACCTGGAACTTCACGTATATTACAGCAACCCTGGGCAGATAATGTCTTTAGATGGTTGAATTGTGAAACGTCTAGTTTGTCTATAAATTTGTAGAACAATATTTCCACAAATTCTAACTTGAAGGGAGTGTTTAGAGTTTTTCGTAATTTTGAATCTTCAATATCTGTTAGTTGAGAACATTTTGAAAGCTCGAGTAGTGTTGATGGAAGCTCCATGATGCACCTGAGAATTTTGCAATTAAGAAGGTTTAGTTCCTTGAGCTCTGTCAGACGGGAAAGTGAAGGTATTTTGAGACTTTGACTAGTGACGCTCAAGTATGTTAAGCTGGAAGGAAGCTTCGGCAACCATTGGAGCTCCCAGCACTTTGACACTTCCAATTTTTGGAGCTTACTCAGCCTTCTAATATCATTGGGTAATTTTTTTATTCCAGTGCCACAAACATCGAGAATTTCTAGATTTTGTAAAGCCCCTATGCTGTCCGGTAGGGAAGAAATGTGACAACATTTTCTTAGGAGGAGTTGCCCCAGTGCTTCTAATTTAGTCACTTCTACTCGGCAACTCCTTGAGACTAATACATCTTGACAAATTCAAGCGTGCGAGTCTTTATGCTTCCAATTGAAGAGTCAATTTGCTTCAAACTTTGACAGCCTTTTAGGATCAGAACCTCTAAGTTCTTAAAAGCTGAGAGGAAGAAAGTTCCTTCCAAAGATTCACAGTGCGTTAGGTCGAGAAATTTGAGCTTTTCTGCCGTCTTATAAAAAATGTAATAATTGTGGAGGGGTTAGCCAAAAGTAATTTTGATTCAATAGAAATAAATAAGAAAAAAAAAAAAAAAATGAAAGGACTTGTTTAACCATCTTACCTTTGTTGACACCTCAATTTTAATTAGGTTAATTTTATTAAGTTTTTATTTTTATTTCGGATAAATAAGATAATAAAAAAAAAAAAACAGCAAGAAAAACATAAGCCAGCAGCCCATTTTTCCTCTCTTTTCCTTCGCGCAGGCCCAAGGCCCAGCCATTTTCCCCAAAGCCCAGCCCCTCTTCTTTTCTTCTTGTTCCTTCTTCCTTCTTCCCTCTTCTTCCCCCCTACGCCTCTGCAACTCACGCGCGATGGTCGGCGACGCGCGCAAAGGACGGCCTATAGCCGAGGGGAATAGGCCGACGTCGGCCGGAGAAGATAAGATCGCGAGCGCCATCAATGCCGAGCACGCTTTGCTGGATGAGCTCGGATGGGATGCCGGTTCAGCCGAGGAGAACCGCCTCGGCGCGCGAAGGGGACCGGCGGTCGAAGCTCCGTCGACCGGATTCCCTCGCCTATAAAAGGGCACCACCTTCGTCGAAGAACATCACGAGCGAGCTTGAGATCTTCCCACCGAGAGACTTCGGGGGAGGAATCGAAGAGCGAACGAGAGAGAGAACTCGGTCGCGAGCTCGGCCGACCTCCCACCGAGAGACTTTGGGAGGCCGCCGCGAGCGAGTCCGAGGAGGTCGATCCGGCCGGTGGAGGCTCGGATCCGGCCGGAGTGAGAGAGAAGAGAGTCGGGCGAGCGAGAAGCGAGGGGAGATCGAGCGGAAGGGACCGAGTGAGAGAAGAAGCCGAGGTCGTAGAAGATCGAGCCGTTGAGGAGGAGGCCCAAAGCCGGAGGACCGATTTGGGGAGCCGAAGCCTTGCCGTCGCCACACCGTCCGACACCACCGCGCCGTCGCGACCCCTTGAGCGCCATCGCCGATCGCCACCTCCCTCTCCTAAGTCCAGCCATCGTCGCCATCGCCGCCGCCATCGCCACTCGCCGTTGCGCCCTCTCGGCGCCTTGATTCGAAACCCTAGGGTTCCCGATTTTCCAGTCACGATCCCGGGTTGTCGGATCGGACCCGAATCGGGAACCAGGTAGGGTTTCCGCGATTAAAGGGGCGGCGGAAGTCGGGTCGGGTGATGAATCCGGGTCGGGTAGGGTTTCGCTGGGGGAGCGGGTCGTCGGGTCGGGCGTGTGACCCGGCGCTCTAGGGTTACGCAAGGCCAGCTTCTCCGTGGGCCGGGCACCCCCCTTTTTTAAATAGGCCCAATTAAAAAATTTTTTGAGTTTTTAAAAAAAAGAAAAAATCGAGTCGGGCCCGTGCAACGCGGGCCCGTCCGCGTTTTGGGTCATCGACCGGGTCGGACCCAACCCGTGGATCCGACCCGGGTCAGTTTTTATATTATTTTAATATAAAATAATATTTTAAATAAATAAAAATATTTTATTTCAAAAAAAAATCAAAAATCAAAAAATGTTTTGTTTTCAAAAAATATTTTAAAAATGTTAAAAAATGTTTTATTTTCCAAAAAAATCGAGAAAAATCAAAAAATAATTTATTTTCAAAAATATTAAAAAATATTTAAAAAATATTTTATTTTCCGAAAAATCAAAAAAATAAAAAATATTCCATATTTTCCAAAAAATGCCAAAAATCCAAAAAAGCCAAAAATTCATGAAAAGGCCAAAAAAAATTTTAGAAAAAGCCAAAAAGACTTGTATTTTCCCAAAAATACCAAAAAAATCCCAAAAAAAAAAAAATCCCTTTTGTGTCCAAAAAATTAGAAAAAGACCTAGAAAATGTTTTTCCTCCCAAAAATGCATGGAAAATCCCTCGAACATCCAAAAAAACCTCAGGGTTTAAACAAGATTAGGTACCGAAAGGGTATTAGTGATTAACTAATGTAATAAAGTCCCCGATCCTAATTTCTATGGTTGCGCAGAGTGAGTATTTCTCCCGATACTTCACTTGGGTTTCTAATCAACCCACCCCAAATCGATTAGTGGCGACTCCAATTTAAAAAATTGATTTATAGGTTAAAAACTCAGATTATTAAAGTCGTGAATTGGTGGACTTGGGAGAGTCCGGGCATAATTAATTTCAGCCGAGCCATTAGCCTCCTTAGGCGCCCGTACCCGATTGCGGGCGCCGAAAAAAAAAGAGGTCGCGACAGCTTGGCGACTCCACTGGGGAGTATTTGAAAACTTAGGCCATTTTATCTTTGTTTAAATGCTTTGTTGATTTGGATCTTTTTCTTTTGTGCAGGTCAAAAGCTTAAAAATTTATTTTAATTTTTGCTTAAAATAGATTATTCTGTGATTATAAATTGTTGTGCATGCTTTCTTGTTTTGAACACTACACATGGCACACACAACCCGGCCGCCGGACACGGGCCGCCATAGATTTCTAGGATGGTGTTAAGAAAGATACGACCTCGAACGCGAGACTCGCGATGTAGAGGTTGCCTTTCTTTTCCCGAATTTCTTAGCCGAGGTTAAGGGGGTATGCCGCTAACGCGAGACTGCGACGGGCGGATACCTTTTTAATTTCATCAAGCCTTCTAAGTTAGAAATCGAGCCGCACGTCCCATGCGCATGTCTATGTGATTGCCATCAATTTTCTCGTGTGAAGTAAGTTTTTATTTCGTGTACTTTGCAATTTACTTACCTTCCTGTATATATTGAGTAGTCCATGATTAGTGTAGGATTTAATATCATGGTCATTTAAATTTGGAAGTAATTGTCATAAAGTTTTTTTTTAAAAAAAAAAGAAAAAAAAATTTGCAAAAATTACTTTCAGTTGATGTTTTTATTCTCAAGCATGTTACAAAATTCTTTTCCGCAAGAATTTTCATTTGCCAAAAAAAAAAAAAAAAAAAAAGGGATAGAAATCTTTTTCAAAATTTGTTGCAACTCATGCTTTCTTCGCCTTTCAAATTGAATATCTTTTTAGCTCATGTTAACATGTCACGTGCCCCTTTTTCAATCCATGCTTAGGAAATCGTCTACCTTTTCATGAATAAACGAAATGAGTAGGGGTAGGTTGTCATCATGGACTGACTCCCTATTTACGCCTTGTATTCACACACGCTTGTTTATTCATGACTAGGTAATCACGGAACGTCAACGTTCGCCAATCCGACTCGTTCAAAAGCAAGAGCAAGAATGGCCGAAGAAAATGTACATGGAAAGTGAAATGAAGCAAGTCTTCAATGTGCTTCAACAACTTTCGAAGCAAATAGACTCCATCCAAGGCAAACTCACTCCCACCCCGGCCTCAATCGAGGTATTGTTGCCACAATTATCTACTAGGGGTGATCAAGGTAGAGATACCGACAATAACATGCCCGAATTGGAGGATGATCCGCACCCAACCATGATCGAGAAAGCTAGGCCAGACAGTTTGTCTAAGACTAAATATGACATACACCTTGAGAAACTTGAAGAGAAGCTAAAACAACTGCAAGGCCTCCAGGATCCTACTCCAACAGACCTCTCCATCTACTTTAAGGTCAAAATGCCAGAAAAATTCAAAATGCTTGAGTTTGAGAAATACAATGGCACGACTTGCCCTAGGGCTCATTTGCAAATGTACTTGGTTCGAATGACCCAATACGTTAATAATGCACCATTAATGATCCAGTTGTTCCAATCAAGTCTAATAGGCCCTGCCCTAAGATGGTACATTACAAAGAACATGAATCTCCTTGAAACATGGAGCGAAGTGAGTGAGGCATTCCTCAAGCAGTATAAGTTCATAATGGACATTACCCCTTCTCGTGAGGATCTTGAGCATACCGAAAAGAAAAAGCACGAATCGTTCAAAGAATATACTATCCGATGGAGGAATCTGGCCGCCCAAATTAGTCCTGAACCAACTGATTTCGAGCTGAGAAAGATGTTTATCAAAACCCTCCCTTACGAGTACCGCCATCGAATGGTAACCACGATCGCCGAATCATTTAATCAACTCATTCCAAAGAGGGGAGCAAATCGAGATAGGGTTAAGGGATGGTGGTTCACCGAACCCGCATCCACGGGCAAGTTAGCATGAAGAAAGATAAAGAACCCCGGTAGATGTCAATGCAACCTACAATCATTCTCCAACAATTCAGACAAGTGCAAGACAGCAACAAACCACCAGCCGTCAGCCATCTCAGCGTTACAACAACAAGAGACAATTTACTCCTCTTCCTAGATCTCCGTCACAGGTACTGGCAGTCCTCCGGAAAAAGAACCTCCTTTCGATTGAGCCAAAACGACCCAACGCTGAAAGTTTTTCCAACTATGACCCGTCAAAAATATGTGACTATCACATGGAAGAAGTGGGGCATTCGACTGATGAGTGCTTCGCCCTCAAGAGTCGAATCCAGAATCTGTTAGACACTAAGGCTTTCTCATTCCAAGACGATCCGCTCCCTGATCACACCGACAAAGTAAACGCGGTATTCAGTTTTGAAGATAGTCATAGCAGAAATGTCGAAGCACATACCGCTGACATCTATCAAGGACTGGTGAAGGCCGGATATTATTCAAGCAATGAAGTGCCACCCTTAGCAACAGAGAAAGAAGGGCCAGATGACATGACCACCATGTTTGGAGACCTTTTCATGGACACCATCAATGAAGGACCGTAAGGGGAAATGGGTGCAGACCCGCTCGAGTAGAACCCTTTTTAATTTCCTTTTGTATTCCCCTATGTGGGAACCTGTACATCTTTCTTAAGTCTGGCTTGTTTTATTTTCAACATCAGTTCCGCTTGAGGAACTAACTTTTGAAATCACTCTTCCAAAATGTAAATCCACCTATTAAATAAAGTTGAAAATATTTGAGAACATGAGGCGGTATTCCAAACCAGCCTAGTGATGTTATCCAACCATGAAAAAAAATATTATCCAAGGAGAATACTGAGGGCTGGACTTCCTCATGCTTTTTCTCCCCCAAAAATGTATTTTGAAAATAAAAAATATTTCATCACCCAAAAGCTTTTGTCAAAACAAGATGATAAATTTAAGCACGTTTGTCTTTCTGACTCACTCACTTCATGTCTCGAAGATCATTCCCGTCCCCTTTAACTTAGTGTGGCGGGGGCATTTGAAGCAAGCACATGTGAACTCGCCAAATTCAAAGACACCATTTCAAGAAGGCAAAGTGGGGCGTGAAGAAAAGAGAGTAAGTCTTATTCTCTGAATAAATTTAGAAAGAATCATCCTACACCAAAAGAGAGACATAATAGGTACAGGCATACTGTTGAAATCAAACCGTTCCCAAGAGCTCTGTACACTCCACCTTGCTCCTGCCCAAGCTAGAGCAATATCCTTCCCCACAATGTGCCTGAGCAACCAGATGATATGGTTTCATCAACGGGACTTCCAGCTTCGACAAGCCCAAAAGCACAAGGAGGGGATCTTTTCTCTTTCTTTGAATTGGCTACTCGTCAATCCGGGGAAGAAATCTAGATAGTTCAAAGCGATTTATAGCCCCACTATTCAAAATGAGGAATTTAGAAGCTTCACTTCCTATTTAGACGCATATTCTTCCAAGGAGTAATTGCCATCGAAAGCTTGAGATTTTGATCTCAGATTCCATAGAAGCTTGAGGTATATGACTTTTGCCCAATGATGCTATAGTTAAAGACAGAAGGAGAAATTCCACAGAAGAAAGGGGTTGAAGATAAATCAACAACCGTCAATCATGCATACATGGCCATGAGTAAGGAAGGCCAATCGAAGGAAATGTCAGACTATGCCAAGACGAAAAGGCTGTCATCGACATTCAAACATCATCAGGAGTCAGCAAATACAAACTTTGGAGAAGAGTAATTTGGTATCGTTTCCAATACTCCCTCCTTCTTCGAATTCACTTTTGACATATTCTCCCTATTGGCAGGAAGCATCACAACTCAAGAACCAAACTCAATGGTTAGGTTTGACAAATCAATACTGGCCAAGCTAGTATACGGAAATGACCTGCATCGAATTCACTTGATTTCGCGTAAAGGGACGTGTCATCCTTAAGCCAATTAAGGAGAATAATTGACCTGATGAAATGGAAGACACGAGACTTCATGTACTCCTTGTACTCCAGGTCCACTTAATCATCTGCAAACCAGTGAAGGGTAAAGTTGTATCGATTCCAATTATTCGACTCTTGAAAGAGTTCATGACTAACACATTCCCTCTTGTTTGTTGTAGGATTACCCAACTGTCAAAAACAAATATAACAAATCAATGAGAGGCATGACAAACTCTCCCAAGCAAAATGGCGTCTCAAGTATCGCCAAAGCAAATGACAGAGATCCTTCAGGCCTCAATTCACCTGTAATTTTGACCCTGTTGATTGATCCATTTTCTTCTGCAAGGGCAAAAGTAGAGATACCAGATCAAATCCCCAACCCCGACTGATCCTTCATGTGTCATATCCCTAATCAATAGGGACAACCATTGATAGCCATTTGTGAATAACTCTTTTGATGTTCAAAATTCAACACATTTGTCAGTACAATACCACCAAGTAAACACCCATAAAGCTGTTAATAGGGTTTCTTGAGTAAAAACCATTCATTTTTTTTTTTTAGAGTACAAACTCTCTCATGTTTAAAATGTTGCATGTCGTTTCCAGATGAATTCTACATGATGATTTTGCCTGTCTAAGTCACTGATTCCACTGAGGATTATTAGAATAGACAGCTAAGTAAAGAATACAAGATTAATTAAGCATGCTGGATGAGGCGCGTCAGAATGATGAAAGGCAAGCCATATACTACACACAGTCCCCCCTCCCCCATCTATACACTTGTGAGATGAGTGCAGAAGATTCCATGGCTGCAGGGTAAAGAGTTCTCTCGCGAATGGTATGATAACCAAAATAGTGAGAGGCATTCCATCGCTCACTCCATTGAGCCCCATACACTGGTGAAATTTCTATCCTACCCCGTCAAGAACCACCCCACATTGGGGGGCGGAGCGGAGGCAAAGCAAAGCAGCATCACAAAGTGAGAAGAGGGATAGAAATTTTCTTGCTCGCACTTGCATCAATCTTCGGGTGTCTTTATTGCATATGAACACTCGCGTTAATTTAAGTGCCCTAGAATGACGAAGAGCATTTCTTTCTCTATGCACTTGTATTCATTGTACAACTCAAGTGAATCTGTAATTTTACCCTCACATTGAGACAATAGAAGCTACTGCCATTTGAGCAGCATAATCAGAAGCGTCGGCAAAAGATGAAGACTCAATGGTCTAACAAAGGCGTTTGCTTGAACTTGTCAAGATCAGCTCTCAAGCAACAAGAATGAAAAAAAAAATGAAAAAACAGGGGCATAAAAAAAAAAGTGTGTACTGGTAAGAGCAAGGTCAATGCCCATAAAGAAAATTGGAATAAAAATAGGGGCATGAAAAAAGAAGTGTGCCTGGTAAAAGCAAGGCCAATGCCCCCCAGTCAAAAATGAAGTCAAAAAAAAAAAAGAGTTGTTGTTGTGGTCCATAGAACCTCCATCTGACAAGAAAGATTAGTGACAAATGCCAAAACAGTCACCAATTCTCACCCTCTTACATGTGAGCTAAGTCTACGTTACATCTCATTGTAAAAGTCTCTTCAGACTAGGGCACTTCAATTAACGTAGGATTTCATATGTCTATAAGCATCGCTCGAAGAAGTACGAGCAAGATTATTCTATCTCTTTTCGCAGGATTCTTGACTTGCAAACCTGAGGATGATCGTGCGACACTCCATTCATAAGCCTTGACCTTGATGGTCCCATTTGATGAGCCGTTGACCAAGTATTCATCACAATTTCAACAAAGACCTCTCACATTGGTAAAGTCGTACCGTTTGCGAGAATACTCAGACCCCTGCTGACATGATGATAGTGAGATAGTGTGGTCCTTATAAATCCTGCATTAATGGTCAGGATAGCCTTTTCCATGAGAGTGAGCGAAAAGTCCTTTCAGACTGAAAGTCCCTCATCTGGCATGCTCAAGACATCTACATTCTAAATGAAGGTTGTCTTTCAAAATCTTCCCTAGTGGAAATCAAATGATGCAAAATTGACAAAATTATCATGCATGAATCTCATTTGAACTCATGAATTTACAGCATATACAATCATGTGTGCATATTGTGCAAATAGCAGACATACTCTCAGAGATCAGAGATATTGCCAAGTAAGCATATCTCTATCCCCATTTGTCTTAGGGTACCTATCACTGTCCAGGTACTCTCTTCTTGACACTCGACCTATTCGAGTCGTCCCTTGAGTTTGGATGCTTGCAACTGTCTTAGCATCCCATTATCTTTGAGTACCGGCCACCGTTCGAATACTCCCTTTTCCTGACACTCGACCTGTTCGAGTTGTCCCTAGAGTATTGATACTTGTGACTGACCAAGTATCCCTTTATCGTTGAATGCTTGCAACTGTCTTAGCATCCTATTGTCTTTGAGTACCGGCTACCGTTCGGATACTCCCTTTTCCTGACACTCGACCTGTTCGAATTGTCCCTAGAGTATTGATACTTGTGACTGACCAAGTATCCCTTTATCGTTGAATGCTTGCAACTGTCTTAGCATCCTATTGTCTTTGAGTACCGGCCACCGTTCGGATACTCCCTTTTCCCGACACTCGACCTGTTCGAATTGTCCCCCAGTATTGATACTTGTGACGACCAAGTATCCCTTTATTGTTGAATACCCCGTTGTCTAGGTATCCTCATTATTTTTAAGTACCGACCATCATTCGGATACTCCATTTTCCTGACATTCGACCTGTTCGAGTTGTCCCAAGAATATTGATACTTGTGATTGACCAAGTATCCCTTTATCGCTAGATACATACTGCTGTTTAGGTATCCCTATATCATCAAGTACCCACCGTTGTCCAAGTACTTCCTTTTCATGACACTTAGCCTGCCCGAGTTGTCCCCAAATAATGTAGCAGTTGTTCAAGCATTCCATTGCTTTGCTTGGCACCGCCGTTCAGGTATGCTTTCTAGCACTTGGACCAGCCTGAGTGGTCCCAAATCATATCATTAAATACTTGTGTTCATCCAAGTATTCCAGTACTTTGTACACCTGTGACTATCCAGGTGTTCCACCCCTTTTTAAGTGCCTGCGGCAATCTAGATAAGCCTCGTGCTACATTCAAGTTTATGTTACTAGAAGGTGAGAGACCTTCACGAATATGCGGGGCACGCCCTCGATATTCCCAATTACCAGGAGGTGGGAGACCTTCACGAATATCCAAGATACGTCCTCGATATTCCCTTTACCAGGAGGTGGGAGACCTTCATGAATATCTCAGGTATGTCATCGATATTCCCTTTTACCAGGAGGTGAGAAACCTTCACGAATATGCGAGGTACATCCTCGATATTTCGCATACCAGGAGGTGAGAGACCTTCATGAATATGCGAGGCATGCCCTCGATATTCCCATTACCAGGAGGTGAGAGACCTTCACGAATATCCAAGGTACGTCCTCGATATTCCAACTACCAGGAGGTGAGAGACCTTCATGAATATCCCAGGTATATCCTCGATATTCCTAATTACCAGGAGGTGAGAGACCTTCATGAATATGCGAGGCACGTCCTCCATATTCCCAATTACCAGGAGGTGAGAGACCTTCATGAATATGCGAGGCACGTCCTCCATATTCCCACTTACCAGGAGGTGAGAGACCTTCACGAATATGCGGGGCACGCCCTCGATATTCCCATTTACCAGGAGGTGAGAGACCTTCACGAATATGCGAGGCACGCCCTCGATATTCCCAACTACCAGGAGGTGAGAGACCTTCACGAATATGCGGGGCACGCCCTCGATATTCCCATTACCGGGAGGTGAGAGACCTTCATGAATATCCTGTGTACGCCTCGATATTCCCAACTACCGGGAGGTGAGAGACCTTCACGAATATCTCGGGTACATCCTCGATATTCCCAATTACTGGGAGGTGAGAGACCTTCATGAATATCCTGTGCACGCCCTCGATATTCCCAACTACCAGGAGGTGAGAGACCTTCACGAATATCTCAGGTATGCCCTCGATATTCCCATTTACCAGGAGGTGAGAGACCTTCATGAATATGCGAGGCATGCCCTCGATATTCCCATTTACCAGGAGGTGAGAGACCTTCACGAATATGCGGGGCACGCCCTTGATATTCCCATTTACCAGGAGGTGAGAGACCTTCACGAATATGCGGGGCACGCCCTCGATATTCCCATTTACCAGGAGGTGAGAGACCTTCACGAATATTCGGGGCACGTCCTCAATATTCCCCATACCAGGAGGTGAGAGACCTTCACGAATATCTCATGTACGCCTCGATATTCCCATTTACCAGAGGTGAGAGACCTTCATGAATATGCGAGGCACGCCTCGATATTCCCATTTACCAGGAGGTGAGAGACCTTCACGAATATGCGGGGCACGCCCTCGATATTCCCCTTTACCAGGAGGTGAGAGACCTTCACGAATATACGAGGCATGCCCTCGATATTCCCCATACCAGAAGGTGAGAGACCTTCACGAATATGCGGGGCACGCCCTCGATCTTCCCAACTACCAGGAGGTGAGAGACCTTCACGAATATGTGGGGCACGCCCTTGATATTCCCATTACCAGGAAGGTGAGAGACCTTCATGAATATCCAAGGTATGTCCTCGATATTCCAACTACAAGGAGGTGAGAGACCTTCACGTATATGCGAGACCCATCCTCGATATTTCCACACGAATATCTCAGGTATGCCATGATTCTTCCTTCCAAGAGTTTGTGCCTGTGATCATCCAGGTACCCCTTCGATACCTGTGATCATCCAGGTGTCCTCCAAGAGTTTATACTTGTGATCATCCAAGTACCCCCTCGATACCTGTGATCATCCAGGTGTCCTCCAAGAGTTTGTACTTGTGATCATCCAGGTACCCCATCGATACCTGTGATCATCCGGTATCCTCCAAGAGTTTGAAAGGTTCGTGATCGTCAAATCACTAACTATCTCCCAACAAACAGAAGCTTTGAGAAAGGTCAACGCATCTCCCGTCAAGGCGACCGAAGAAAGGTTCGGGTCCTAGACAAACCAACTTATTGCTTTAACAGGCGACCGAAGAAAGGTTCGGGTCCTGGAAAAGCGATTCCTCGTCAAGGCGACCGAAGAAAGGTTCAAGTCCTAGACAAACCAACTTATTGCTCTAACAGGCGACCGAAGAAAGGTTCGGGTCCTAGAAAAGCAATTCCCCGTCAAGGCGACCGAAGAAAGGTTCGGGTCCTAGACAAACCACTGATTACTCCAACAGGCAACCGAAGAATGGTTCAGGTCTTGGAGGAGCAATCTCCTGTCAAGGCGACCGAAGAAAGGTTCGGGTCCTAGACAAATCATTGACTGTTTTAACAGGCGACCGAAGAATGGTTCGAGCCCTGGAAAAGCAACCTCCTCATATCACCAGGTAAGATGACGCCTTGATACTTGCCAAAACTCGGGGTTCACACCCTATCTCACTCACTCTCGGTAAGTAACTACAGGTATCTTCTTATCTGTCTTAGTATGTGTAATGTTATATTGCTCTTTTTCTGCATAGAATAATAGGTCCCAAATAAAATAAAATCTGCTACGCATGCATGGATAAAATTGAGGCATCAGTCTGTCTTTGAATGCAACCTCTGCGAGCTCACCTTCAAAGAGGGGCAGCTGTTGACACCTCAATTTTAATTAGGTTAATTTTATTAAGTTTTTATTTTTATTTCGGATAAATAAGATAATTAAAAAAAAAAAAAACAAGGAAAACAAATAAAAAAGCAGCCCATTTTTCCTCTCTTTTCCTTCGCGCAGCCCAAGGCCCAACCATTTTCCCCAAAGCCCAGCCCCTCTTCTTTTCTTCTTGTTCCTTCTTCCTTCTTCCCTCTTCTTCCCCCCTACGCCTCTGCAACTCACGCGCGATGGTCGGCGACGCGCGCAAAGGACGGCCTACGGCCGAGGGGAATAGATCGACGTCGGCCGGAGAAGATAAGATCGCGAGCGCCATCAATGCCGAGCACGCTTTGCTGGATGAGCTCGGATGGGATGCCGGTTCAGCCGAGGAGAACCGCCCGGCGCGCGAAGGGGACCGGCGGTCGAAGCTCCGTCGACCGGATTCCCTCGCAGGCACCTCCTTCGTCGAAGAACATCACGAGCGAGCTCTGAGATCTTCCCACTGAGAGACTTCGGGGGAGGAATCGAAGAGCGAACGAGAGAGAACTCGGGTCGCGAGCTCGGGCCGACCTCCCACCGAGAGACTTCGGGAAGCCGCCGGCGAGCGAGTCCGAGGAGGTCAGATCCGGCCGGTGGAGGCTCGGATCTGGCCGGAGTGAGAGAGAAGAGAGTCGGGCTGAGAAGCGAGGGAGAGATCTGAGCGGAAGGGACTGAGTGAGAGAAGAAGCCGAGGTCGTAGAAGATCGAAGCCGGAGAGAGGAGGTTCCGGAGGACCAGATTTGGGGAGCCGAAGCCTTGCCGTCGCCACAAGCAGGTACTGCGCCGTCGCCGTTGCCATCGCTATCGCCACCTCCCTCTCCTAAGTCCAGTCATCGTCGCCATCGCCGTCGTCGCCGTTGCGCCCTCTCGGCGCCTTGATTCGGAAACCCTAGGGTTCCTGATTTTCTGGGTCACGATCCCGGGTTGTCGGATCGGACCCGAATCGGGAACCGGGTAGGGTTTCCGCGATTAAAGGGGCGGCGGAAGTCGGGTCGGGTAGGGTTTCGCCGGGGGGAGCGGGTCGTCGGGTCGGGCGTGTGACCCGGCGCTCTAGGGTTACGCAAGGCCAGCTTCTCCGTGGGCCGGGCATCCCCTTTTTTAAATAGGCCCAATTCCGTTGGCTGAGTTTTTAAGAAAAAGAAAAAAATCTGAGTCGGGCCCGCAACGCGGGCCCGTCCGCGTTTTGGGTCGTCGACCCGGGTCGGACCCAACCCGTGGATCCGACCCGGGTCAGTTTTTATATTATTTTAATATAAAATAATATTTTAAATAAATAAATATTTTATTTCAAAAAAAAATCAAAAATCAAAAAATGTTTTGTTTTCAAAAAATATTTTAAAAAATGTTAAAAAATGTTTTATTTTCCAAAAAAATCGAGAAAAATCAAAAAATAATTTATTTTCCAAAAATATTAAAAAATATTTAAAAATATTTTATTTTCCAAAAAAATCAAAAATATTCCATATTTTCCAAAAAATGCCAAAAATCCAAAAAAAGGCCAAAAATTCATGAAAAGGCCAAAAGAAAATTTTAGAAAAAGCCAAAAAGACTTGTATTTTCCCAAAAATACCAAAAATCCCAAAAAAAAAAAAATCCCTTTTGTGTCCAAAAAATTAGAAAAAGACCTAGAAAATGTTTTTCCTCCCAAAAATGCATGGAAAATCCTCGAACATCCAAAAACCTCGGGGTTTAAACAAGATTAGGTACCGAAAGGGCATTAGTGATTAACTAATGTAATAAAGTCCCCGATCCTAATTTCTCTGGTTGCGCAGGAGTGAGTATTTCTCCCGATACTTCACTTGGGTTTCTAATCAACCCACCCCAAATCGATTAGTGGTGACTCCAATTTAAAAAATTGATTTATAGGTTAAAAACTCAGATTATTAAAGTCGTGAATTGGTGGACTTGGGAGAGTCCGGGCATAATTAATTTCAGCCGAGCCATTAGCCTCCTTAGGCACCCGTACCCGATTGCGGGCGCCGAGAAGAAAAAGAGGTCGCGACAACCTTAACAAAATTCCACCCCTGCCATTTGTTAGTAATCTTGCTTCTCGACAACTCGAGTACAACTAATTCCTTTACATGAAATTCTTGTGCCTCAAAAGTCAAGGGACAATCGTGCCATCGAAACCATTTTAACTTCTTAGTCCAGTTCCCAAAATGTCCACTAAAATGTGCTCCACTCGCATCAAGGAATCTTAGGTTCCTTAACTTCTTGAATTGTTTTCCCGTAAGGATGTTGTCGCCTTGGTCAATGGTTTCGCCAGAGCTAAGACAAATGGCCTCAATCTTTTTTGTCCCCTATTGATAGGAATCAACATTCATTAATACTATTTATATCCAACTCAAGTCATCTAATATTATTTGTTCATATTGCTATTATTATGCATCGATCTCTTCAAGAGACTAGCAAATCCTTTTTTGGCAGATAAACAGTATTTATAAAGGCTAACAAAGTGAAAGATGTCAATTCTGATTTTGAAATTTGGCCATAAGTACTTAGATCTTAAAAGAATTATAATGTCCTCTAGTTTTACTTTATCATGTCTAATAGTTCATAGTTTCTTATACCCATTATAAACGTACTATTACCCTTTGATCTAGCTATAGGGTAAAACTTAACAACTTGTAAATCCTCTTCTTTCTTGTATGTAGCCTTCTTTCTTCTAATTAAGTTACAATGCGCAAAATTGAAAGTTATTGTGATAATTGTGACAATTGGCAAAAAAAATTCTCTCAATAATGAAGTCCTTCTTTTCTATATTTTCTTATGTTTAAATATCGTGTATATTACTCAGTTGTGTTACTTACAATTGATAAAAATATAACATATACTCATTTTTGTTTTTTCCAATGGAGTAATGACTAATTGTAAGTGACTAGGCTTGTGATAGTAGTTACTTTAATATCATATGTAGTTTTTATTTTATCAATAGTAACTTTAATTATTATCAATAATTAATTAATCTCTAATTATAAGCAACTAAGATAAGAACATTAATTATATTTATGCTCTCTATAACTTATCATACTAGCATAAATTATTATTTAGTTGTAGATCTCAATTGGCTATATTATAAATCAATCAGAAATTGAAATATTCAAGTATAATAAATATAATTGTTCTAAAAAAATTATAATAAATATAATAAATAGTCCTAATTTATTAACTTTGATTTTATTTGAATATAACTAATTATTAAAAATGCATAGTATTTTCGAAATTTTAAAAATTGAACCTATTCGTGGCTACATGGAATAGCTAGTAACTCCTTGGCCCCTAGGAATAGCTAGTCCTGATTTTGAGAGAACAGCTATTTCAAATCTACTTTTTGAATCAAATTGCTTGGATTTTAATGAATTAAAAATATAATAGTTATTCCGGCGAGCCAAATGTGCAACAAGCTTTCACCAAGAAAAATCACTTACGCTTAAGAAGTAAAGGAGCACAAAAAAATTCATGGATTTTCAAATCCATGTCAGTTTATTCAAACCAAAATTTCTCATCGTATTTGACAATGTTGCTTAAGATTTCATGGATACTTAGAGGAGAATGACATAATTGGTGGAGAAGGAATTATATCTTATACCTAAAAGAAAACCATGAGAAGAGTAATTATAAAAAAAGAAAGAAAAAAGAAAAAGGAAGCAACCTCCAAGAGAAGTAATCGTACTGAGATTAGTCATTTCCATGCGAAAATTCCCTCTTAAAATATGAAGAAATCTATCTGTCGTCAAAATTGTTTATTTTCAAGTTTTTTTTTTTTTTCATCTTCTACAATGGATCGATGGAGTTTGAGTAACACTCATGGCCAAATTCCAAAAAAAAAAAAAAAAAAGCCCAACCATTTGTACTTGAGACAAAAGTAACACAATCTTTCAAATGTTCCAAAAAAAAAAAAAAGGCCTAATCTTTTGTAACCGGGACATGTTGACACGGAATGAAGCCCAACCGTTTAGCCGTGAAACAAAACCGACACCTATTGTAAATTGTTTTTTTTTTTTTTTTTGGTCGAAAGACACCTATTGCAAATTACATTCATTAAATTGCCACGATATCCTACATGGCTCACCGTGTTGACGTACACAGCGAACCACATCAACCAGCACAGAAGAACGACGTTGTTTTTTCATTTATAATCCTTGTCAACAAAATTAGTGTATAATCTTTGTTACCAAATTTTTAGCATTATGTAAAAAAAAAAAAAAAAAGCCGTATAATTAAAATGGTTCATTGTGCATGTCAGCCCAATGAGCCACGTAGGTTGTCGTGTCTATTTAAGGTGAGAGGAGAATAGGCAGAATTTGTAATAGGTGTCATTTTTGTATCGCGAATGAAGAAGGGCTGAGCTTTTCCCCGGGATGTTCGAAAGGTGGAGTTATTTTCAGCCCACGTGTTTGATTGGGCTTCCTTTTAGGATATTATAGGTTGCGTTATTATTGTCGCGGGTGCAAAAGGCTGCTCTATTTTCACCTGGCAATTCACTCACTAATGTCCATGGAATGAGTTATAAATGTGTTCTAATTATGCTTTGAATGTCTTGTTTTTGGTTTATTTTGTAAGTCGTGACAGTGCTTGTTGGGAATAACGGATCCTCGAAAACGCGGATTCGACACTAAATCGAACCCCTAAATCAATGCGGAAGACGAAGCCCGGGAAAACACGCATCACCAATCGTAAAGCACACCACGGATTCGAGCGTACCTTGTTAGCCACAGATTAAACACCAAACGCCAATGGAGGAAGAAAAACGGTCCTGTTCGATCCGAGGGGGCAAAAACCTTCAACGTGCTTTACTGTTTTTGCTTTGAAGAAAACGGGAGAGAGAGAGAGCGTAAAACAGCGTATGTTCTTTTCTTAAAGCAAACGGTATCTATTTCTCTCTCTCTCCTTCCTTTTATACCTCCCTCTTTCCACGGGCCTTATTCCCGTGGGCCGGGCTTTCTGGGCCCAACTTTGGCGGATGGGCCTTAAGCCCAAATCAAATAAAGCCTTCATCTCCCACTCGCACATGGTGGTCCAAAACCAACATGGGCGAACAGCCCTACTCAGGCCCATCGAGAATAATCCATCATAGACTCTCTCTTAGCATGGTGGGCCGAACAGAATTCTCTTTACCTCTCTTCAACATTCATATGGTGAATAATCCGTGCGACCAAAGCATACTTTGAGAGCTCGTTGCTATACATCTGTTAGGAATATATAGCAGCTCATAATGGGTGTCACACTCCGAGTAGATTTAGTATGCAGTACCCTAGATCAATCGATCACATTTATATCTCTCTTGATCTCTTTTAAACATGATATATATATTGTATTCACAATTATAATTATCACAAAGACAATCATAATTGGTCGACCAGTGAATACAAAACCACAATGTGATTCTCCAAAATCGATCTTCCTCTTTCCTTCAAACTCTCAATTTCAGTTCAACTTGCTTTTATAGAAATGTCCCATTAGATCGAATCAAACTCATGACCATTGGCAACATCCTAAGATAGCAAACACTAAATAGAAATCTTGAGAATAAGTAAGAGTCATGAGGGGACTAAAAAATTGAGGAACTCTTTTCCTCAAGAGTCTCACACGTCATAAAAGTTGGGATCAAACTTTTTGCCTCTTCTTGGTCGTCTCATGCATACGTAGTATGAAATACGTATTACGGTATTAACTCCTTTCCCATGGAGTGTATGTCTACTCTTTTCAATACCGTACAGATGATAGTTCGACATACCCAATGTCTAACTTGAGTTCACCTATCTACTCATTCACAAAATTCATCGAACTCACATCGGCATCTTTAGACAGAGATAAAGTAAAATATGTGGGGTATTTTACTTTCGGACATCATAAGGATTATGTCCTCATCTTAACACTTAGTTAAGGCGACATGCGTATTTCAAGCTTGAGCTCTCGATTATCACCTAGATAATAAGCTTAAATACAGTCTCATATCTATTTATCACACAAGAAATGAGGCGATTACCCGTGTGAGTGGGCTAATCTTATATCTGTCCGACATACTCCTCTTAACTTAAAGTAATGCACTGAGCATTAAGATGCATAAAGATCACATAAAGATTCATAGACATTAATCAATGAAAAACAAAATTTCATAAATGTGAACAACTCGGGAAATTACAATTCAGTACATCGACTCTACGTAATCCTAGAGATTTTACATGACCACAAAACACATCTCTAGGTATTGGCTTTGTCATAGGATCTCGCTACCATTCTATGCGTAGATATGTATTGCAAGTTCACATCCTTTCGTGCAACCATATCTTTTACAAAGTTATACTTGGTATCTATATGTTTGGTCTTGCCATGATACTTTGGATCTTTGGTGTACGCTATAGCCGCTTAGCTATCACGGTTAACCAATAATTGATTTGCAGCTTTCTCAATAACACCTAAATGATCCAAGAATCTCTTAAGCCAAACTCCTTCTTGTACCGTTGCTGATAATGCCACGAACTCAGCTTCCATCGTGGATAAGGCTATGCACGTTTGCTTCTTACTACTCCATGATATGGCGCCATTGCTTAGTAAGAATGCAAATCCAGAGGTAGATTTCCTTTCATCCAAATCTCCTCCCCAATCAGCATCTGAATAGCCTTCAAGTCGCAGATCCTTTCCTTGGTAATTCAACTTGAAATCAGCAGTTCCCTTCAGATACCTCAGTATTCTCTTGACGGCTTTCCAATGTGCTGGACCTGGATTGGATTGGTATCTACTCACCATTCCAACTGCAAAACATATGTCGGGTCTTGTACACATCATAGCGTACATCAAGCTCCCAACAGCACTTGCATAAGGAACATGCTTCATTTGTTCCTTCTCTTGTAGAGTCCTTGGACACAGTCTATGGCTCAATCCTTCACCCTTTGCAATAGGAGTGTCTATGGGTTTACAATCTTGCATACGAAATCGTTCAAGAACCTTATTTATATAGGTTTCTTTGCGAAAGAGACAACGATCTCTTCGAACGATCTCTTGAAATCTTAACTCCAAGAATATATGCAGCCTCACCCACATCCTTCATCTCAAAGTTGGAAGACAACCAACTCTTGACAGTCTTAACAAACTCCATATTGCTTCCGGCAATTAGTATATCATCAACATATAATGATATGATCACAAATTGATCCTTGGATCTTTTGATATATACATAATGATCCTCATCAATTATTGTAAAATCATATGCCATTATGGCGTTATGAAAACGTATATACCATTGCCTCGATGACTGCTTAAGGCCATATATCGACCTCAAAAGTCGACATACCTTTTCTTCTTGGCCTTTCACTATGAAACCAACAGGTTGTTCCATGTAAATTTCTTCCTCAAATTCTCTATTGAGGAAAGCAGTCTTTACATCCATTTGATGTAACTCAAGATCCAGACTAGCCACAATTGCCAGAATAATGCGAATCGAGGTAAATTTCACTACAGGAGAAAATGTATCTTCATAATCAATTCCTTCCTGTTGATTATACCCCTTCGCTACAAGGCGAGCCTTATGCCTTTCTATCGAGCCATCAGCCTTTCGCTTTATTTTGAGAACCCATTTGTTCCCAATAGCTCTGTGTCCTTTTGGAAGATCAACCAGTTCCCAGACTTGGTTTGATTTCATTGACTCCATTTCCTCTTCCATTGCATTAATCCATTTTTCCTTACTAGGGCAATTCAGAGCCTCATCAATATTTCTTGGCTCATCATTATCTTGTGGAGCAACCATAAAAGTTTCCCCTTCAATGCCAAAACGTCGACGGGGAATACTTTGGCAACTTGTTCGCCGTATGGGAGATTGTACACTTTGCACATCATTCCCCATCATACTCCCACTTGGATGAGGTAATAATGATGTCTCATCATGTGGTTGTAATTGAGAATGAGTTGAATTCAATTCATCACTTCTCATATTACTCCCATTCGGATGAACTCCACTAACATCATTATCCTGATCCAAGGTCTCAAATAGGGAACAATCTTCCCCTATTTCGCCATTTTTAGGAAATTCATCCTCTAAGAATGTGACATCCCGTGATTCAAACTCATTTACACTCTCACTTTCCTGCTTACCTATGAACACATACCCTTTTGAGTGTTCCGAGTACCTTATAAAAATACTCTTCTTTCCTCTGGGACCCAATTTCCCAAACTTGTGAGAGGACTCATGTGTGTAGGCAGCACAACCCCATGGCTTAAGAAAACTTAAGTCTGGTTTTCTACCTGTCCATAACTCATATAGAGTGGAAGCAACTGATTTGGAAGGCACACGGTTAAGTATATAGGCAACAGTTAACAACGCATCACTCCAAAAGGTGATAGGTAAGTTAGCATGCGCCATCATGGACCTAACCATCTCCAGTAGGGTTCTGTTCCTTCTCTCTGCAACACCATTTTGTTGAGGAGTATACGGAATAGACAACTGTCTTTCTATTCCTTTTTCATCACATAATTTTCTGAACTCATTCAGATAAATATTCTCGACCTCGATCGGATCTCAATGCTTTTATTTTCTTGTCTAATTGATTCTCTACCAGGTTCATAAACCTTTTGAAACAACTTATTGCTTCAGATTTGTGAGAAATCAAATAGACATATCCGAATCGAGTATAATCATCAATAAATGTGATGAAATAAACAGCCCCATGCCTTCCTCTCACATTCATTGGACCACGTACATCGTATGGATTAAATGCAGAGGAAATTCAGCTCTTTTCCCTTTCCCAAATGGTTTCCGTGTTGTTTTCCTTCTAGGCAATGCTTACATATAGGCAAATCGACTTTTTCAATGTTGCCCAACAAGCCCTCTTTGGCTAGTCTATTCATACGTTGTTGGCCAATGTGACCAAGCCTAGCATGCCACACATTCACATCATTATCATAGGTATTAGAAGACGTGATAAGGGAATAACAAACATTTGCATTAACATAATCAATATCTAATACAATGAAACCATCAAGAAAATAACCACAACCATAGTAATTTGTATTCAAAAACAAATTCACACCTCTATTACAGAAGTTCACATTGAAACCTAGTCTAACCAACATTAAAACAGACACTAAATTCCGACGAATCTCCGGAGCATACAGCACATCATGAAGGAACAAAGTGCGTCCACCACGCATGTTCAGTTGGCAGGTGCCAATTCCTTTCACTTCAGCTCTAGAGTTGTTTCCCACGTAGATCCACTTAGTTCCAGCAGGTACTCGTCGGAATTCCACGAAGGATCCTCTATCCTTCGCTACATGGTCCATCGCTCCCGAATCCACATAGTCCACAAAGGATTAGACTCAGGTTAAAAACACGAACTCGACACAAAAGTAAAGTTCTGAAAAGTACAAGGGGTGCATACCTTCTTTGGCTCACGACAGTCGCGAGCATAGTGACCCTTCTTGTCACAGCTTGTAGCATTTCACCCTTGCTAGCTTTTTTCATGCGAGGACGCTTTCCTCTATCATGTTAGTTAAACTTGGGTTTCTTCCCTGAAGGACCAGCTTCTTCCTTGCCTTTCCCTTTATCAAACCAGCTAGGGCGCTTGCGCTTGGAGCTCGAAGCTCCATTTGAGCTAGAACTAGCATGATACAGTTCAAAGATCCGGCTTAGCCGCCAAGAGGCGGTCCTCTTCCAGCTCAAGATGACGCAAAGCATCCTCGAAGGTTTTGATACTTTCATTATGAGTCGTGCACCTTCATATGCTCCCAACTCGAGGCAAGGAACGAATCACCGCTTGCACTCGCTGCTCATCCGTGAGGACATGGCCAAGCATCTTTCAGCTCAATTATCATGTTTGACATCTTTCTAAGATGTTGCTTCATGGTCCGACCATGAGGCTTCTTATAAGAGTCAAACCTGATAGTGAGCTGTCTCAGTCTAGTCACCGAAGTATGACTAAATCTAGCTGCCAATGCCTCCCACATTTCCTTAGCATTGTCGAAACGCCGAAACTCTCGCATGTCGTCATTTTCCATGCTGCTCAAAGCAACGTGATGCGAGCTAGAGAGTTCTTTCTTTTCCACGCAGAAAAAGCTTCTTTGTCTCTTTTGTGCTGCGGTGGTTCCATCTTCGGTTCAACCATGGTCGCTTAAGAGCCTCAAGTGCTTCTTGCTCTTCCAAAGACATACCTGGATTTTCATTTGCCGATTTCATAGTTGTCACCATTGAGCTTTTCACCTTTGTTCAGCTCGGCAACTATGCTCTTCGTGGTGAAACCATTGATCCGAACACATCAGACAAATATGCACGAATTATTAATGCCTATCATTTATGCATCCCTATTTGCATAGACCCATCATATTAATGAATAATTTCAAGTAAGGCTTCATAATCAAAAGGTCACTATGTTTCCAATCATCCTCCAAAAATCCTAACTTAAAAATATCATTAATATGATTGTCATATGCAAAATCAATCCTATGAAGCTACAAAAACTTCTAAAAACTACCCACAGCTAATTATCTACAGCAACCAGCAATAACAAAAAGCAACAGATAATTGACATACAATTAAAAACAATAATGCTTTCAATTAACACAATTAGGTAGTAAACATTACATAATATGTCCACAAAGCACACTTAGCATAAAATAGCTAATATATCTAACACAAAGTTAGCACACGAACTGGGAAAGATCCTCTTTTGTTCAATTTCTTGATCTTTTCCCTTGTCATAATACAATAATATTCATTTACAAAATCTATTACAATTTTCTTATAGGAAGCAGCTCCGTTGACATCCCATATGCGATTCAACACATCTTGCCATTCAGGTGGAAGAGTGCTTATGAAAAATCGCACCATCTCTGACTGTGACATAGGACGACCATTCCATATGACCTGTTGGATTTTCCCGTTGACTTCAAAGACGTGATCAATTAAGTCACCTCTCTCCCATCGATGATCGGCCGCCTCGGCTATCGCCTTAGACAGCCTATCCTTTTGTTCACCCAGAATCGCGCGAATAGGTGTGCGCAACCTCGGGAGGCATTGTTCCCGCAACAAATGCAGAACAAAAATAAGGGATTACTTCTAATCCACATATAGACTTAATTGAAAAAAAGAAACACATTCTTTTCCTTTTTTTTTTTTTTTTTTTTTTTTTTTTTCCGGTCAACGGTCAACGGTCAACAGTCGTTGATCAACGGTCAACGGTCGGCGGGTCAAGGTCAACAGTCAACGGGTCGCCGGATCGTCGGATCGGGTCGCCGGGCCGGACCGGACTAACCGGTCGGACTGGTCGTGACGTTCGAGCCGGTTCGGCGAACCGTCGGCACGCGCCGCGTGCGACGTGCGCCGGCCGACGCCACGCAGACGTCGGCCGCCCGACACGTGCCGGGCACGTGCCGGGCGTCGCGCGTTCGGGTTGGGTCGCGTCGCCGGACGGGTCGCCGGCCGGTGACCGCCCCGCCAACCGGCGTTCTCGCGCGTCATCGATGACGTCACCCCGGCGGTTATTTACCGTTGGGTGACGTCATGCCGACGTCAAGACGCGACGGTCCGTGGACCGTGAGTGCCGGTTCGCCGGCCGGCGGCGCGCACGCGCCGGTTCGCCAACCGGCGCGTGTGCCTGCACGCGCCGGCGACCCGAAGCCGGGCGCAGGCGCGTCGCGCCCACGCGCAGCGCCTTCCGGCCGCGCGTGTGGGCGCGCGCGGCGTCGCCCGGCGGCGCTCGAGGTGTCGCCAGACTCGTATCGACGTCGCCTTTCTGCCTATGCCATTAGAATTTGATTTCGAGTTACGCAAACTCGAAAAAAAGGCCGAACAGCGCTCGGGTGTCGGGATTTCACGCCCGATCCGTACGGCCGAAGAACTTTTTGCGAAAAATTAATCAGAAAGCACGAAAAAGATCGGGAAAACATGAAAGCGGGCTCTGATACCAATGTTGGGAATAACGGATCCCCGAAAACGCGGATTCGACACTAAATCGAACCCCTAAATCAATGCGGAAGACGAAGCCCGGGAAAACACGCATCACCGATCGTAAAGCACACCACGGATTCGAGCGTACCTTGTTAGCCACAGATTAAACACCAAATGCCAATGGAGGAAGAAAAACGGTCATGTTCGATCCGAGGGGGAAAAAACCTTCAACGTGCTTTACTGTTTTTGCTTTGAAGAAAACGGGAGAGAGAGAGAGCGTAAAACAGCGTACGTTCTTTTCTTAAAACAAACGGTATCTATTTCTCTCTCTCTCCTCCCTTTTATACCTCCCTCTTTCCACGGGCCTTATTCCCGTGGGCTGAGCTTTCTGGGCCCAACTTTGGCGGATGGGCCTTAAGCCCAAATCAAATAAAGCCTTCAGTGCTCTTGTCCATGCTTCATTCTTCACATGACAAATATCAAGGTTGACTGTTTTCGATGACATACATGACAATAACTTTAAATATTGATCAGATGTAGGAATCAACTTAGAAGAAGATTTGTATCAGCTTTCTCAACCACTTTAATTTTGAGTAATGATAGTACCTTGAATGAAGAAGAAAAATGAACGCGGCAAGAATTTTGAAACAATTACGACCAATGATGTACCCTTTTAGTTTGTAAAGCCATTAATACCGAAGTTATCTAGATTTAAATATACATCATATTCATTTTTCTTTTAGTTAGTTCAGTTTATTTTATGATGTAATATGAAGACATGACAAATGAACATTGGCTTTAATATGATAACATAGGAATCAGCTCTTGAGATTACTTATAGGTTGCACGTTGAAAATGCAAATATGTGCTAGTTTTTTAGCAACAACTCCGAGTCAAACAAATGATGAACACAATATTAAGAGTCAAAACTATGATTAATTACACACATATAATACAATCACATAATTATATACAAAATATAATTTTAGAGTAATTACCTCTGGGAGTTTTTATATGAAAACAATAAGACATTTCTCTTTTTAATAGTCATTGCATCAAATACGCTTAATGTCATATATATCTGCATACATTATGTTCATATCCTATTAATTATATGTTCGATAAGTTTTGTTACAGTCCTTATTACATGAATTTTGGTAAAAGGAATTACTAACAAAATATTACATAAAATAAGTATCCCTTCCATTCTCAAATATGGTATAATGATTGAAATTTCATGAGAAATGCTGGCGTGCTTGCTCCTACTATAACAATTTCAACACTTAGAGAGTAGAATTTTATGATGTATATATCCTAAGGAAGTTATGGTTTATAGTAGCATAGTCAAAGTTATTATTGCGTGTGTCAAGTATGTAACTGAATCAATTTTAGAAGTTAAGGATTTTGTCAACGTGGAATACCTCTATCAAGTATCTAATAAATTTGAAAATACCTCGCACTCGGAAGCAACTTCTGAATGCGCACTTGTTCAAAAAAAAAAAATCTCAAATAAGGTGCAATGCTTATTAAGAGAGAGCAACCTCCTACTTTCTAATCATGTCAATGAAACGACATGAGGGCAATAACATTAGACAATTATCTGCTCACTAGAACAAGCACTAAGTACAAGACCAATATCAATGTGACACTAGAACATGGATTCAGAGGGCAAAATAAGAGAAACGCATACCTCATTTCTCTCAAGCACTTCCCAGACTTCCTTCGAGTCCCATAACCTACTACGGTACTGAGGTCCCTGCTCGTTTTCCTCACGGACAATTTCCCTTGCAAGATCTCTCAATTGATCATGCATTCTTAGCTCATGATTATCTCCAACTTTTATTAATGACATAAACTTCAATACTTCAATTCCTTCCTCAGGGAAAAACTCACAAGCGTCCCACATGTAGGAGGCAATTCTTTTGCTAGTCCCAATAAAAAAGCAAGCGATATCTAAAAATATATGTTTTTGTCTATAATCCAATGCTTCATAACTTATCCTTAATTTTTCTTGCACTTTCTTATGAGGGACTTTTCTTAGCTTTTTTATCGTATCCCTCCATAGAATTGGCTTTTGTCCGCACAAATATGAACCTAGAACCTCAAGTGATAAGGGAAGCCCTCCAGTGGTGGATACAACATCATAAGTGAGGTCTTCAAATTCACTTGGAGGAGAGTCCCTTCGAAATGCATGTCTACTGAACAAAATCAAAGATTTATCCTTATCCAATTCCTCATGTTCATAGTTGTAGTTCACCTGAGCATTGTCAAGAATACTCTTGTTTCTAGTAGTAATAATGATTCTACTTCCTGATGAAAACCAATGATGATTTCCAGCCAAAGCTTTCAGTTGATCATAATCATCTACATCATCAAGAAGAATGAGGACTTTCTTACCTTTAAGCATTGATGAGAGGATCTTAATCCCTTCATCCTTATTGCGAACTTGATTGTCTTGCTTCAATATATCAATGATTAACTGGTTTTGTAAGCAATGAATGCCAAAACGCTTCCATGATTCCCTTATATCAACAATGAAGCTACAATACTCAAATTTATTTAAGAGCTTGTTGTAGATGGTTTTAGCAAGAGTTGTCTTGCCAATACCTCCCATTCCATGGATGCCAACAAATAGGGTGTCACAAGGACTTTTATTTGTGAATTCCATAATCTTCTTCACATGACTATTAATTCCAACCAAATTCTCGGGAATATCCAACTCAAACTTTTTTTTCAACTCGCTTAACACTTTCCGGACAATTGATTTCACCAATTCTCCTTCATACCTATCAAATGTAACAAGAGTTCAAATACGCAATAAATATTATTTTTTATTGTTTATCTAATCAGAGCATAGTAGTAAATAAGTCTAGGAATAAATCCTAATACTTTAAGAATCATTTTTGTACACCTCCATATATTAGCATTTTATGGATTGAAATCATATTTCAAACTTCTTGTTGTTGAAGATATTATGCATGACATAGACATGGCTTTGAAAACTTTTTAGAGCGTTCAAATAAGACAAATTCAATTAGGCAACATGGTATGAGAGTTCAGCCACCAATTAACAAATAGGTTGTAACTATTGATGCAAGAGGAATTTAAGTCTCATAATGCCAATCCTGAAAGTCGTTCAGAGTGCTTTATTGTGAACTACTTGAATACAATTAGGGAATTTCTCCTTATCTGCCCAATTTTACATGCTTGTAAGTTTCTACTTGTGTTGTGAATTTTGATCCTAAATTCGTGCTCTTGTCAATTTCCATTGCATCAAGAGTTGATGACATGTCGTACTTTACTTTCCTTTTGAGATATATATATATATATATATATATATATATATATATATATATATATATGTATGTATGTATGTATGTATGTATGTATGTATGTATTTTATTGGGAAAAAAGAATAATTTTTTGTAAAAATAAGACCATCGCTTTAATATAAGAAAATGCATTGAAAATTATTTGAACAAACATATTACAAAGATAATCATTTTTCCTCAACCATCTCTTTTTTGACTTGCTTAGTTGAATTATAATCTCACATAAATATGTAATTAGAAAAGTTTGTAATGAAGATTGATGTGCTTACACTATAAACATGGAAAAAAAGGGCACAATCTAACAAAATCTTTGGATATAAGAGTAAAAATTCATTTGAAAAATCTAATCTTATTCAAGTGATTGTAATCATAACAATGAAGTCTATAATTAGATTGGTCAATATCATCATATTAAGAAACTAAAGAAAGATAAAAAAGAAAATGAAGGGGTAGGAATCAGATTCAGTAAACACCCTCACAAATTAAAAGAAAGTAAACAATGCTTCTATGAAAGATTTTACCCATTAGCGTCCCATCCTTTCAAGGAACTGACTTCAGCGAGTGCTTCCTTCCATTTATCTAAAATTGTTGGGTCGAAACGCCTCTCGCGCTTATAAAATGCAACCCCAAAACTCCCGATTTGATGTCGCACGTGAGCTGGTTCCACTTTGTAGAATATCGGCAACACTATATGCCCCTTGTCACTTTTCGTGCACTCCATTATTTGCACAAGCTCATCCAAGCACCAATTGCTTGAGCCATAATTTATAGAGAGAATTGGGATTAGGATCTTACTATTCTTGATAGCTGTCAAAAGATCTGGGCCAATCTTCTCTCCTTCCCGAATTTCATTATTGTCTTTGAAAGTATGAATTCCAGCATCGATGAGTCCATTATAGAGGTGATCGGTGAAACCCTTTCGAGTATCTACACCTCTAAAGTTCAAACACATCATAGTAGTTTCCAATCGATGCGGTCAGTGAACTAGATTCACCAGAATTAGTTTCTGTGGGCACAGTCAACAGATCAGACATGGCAGTATCAGCATCTTCTCCATTTCGATGCACACCGACGCTGCATTTCTCAATGGGAAGATGCATTTCTTCTTTGCCTTCAGGTGGTGGAAATTTTAATGCCCAAGAATATTCGAGATGATACCTGCCCTGGAAGAAGAGTATTTGAGGAAATTTCGATGCAGAAGTCAAATTAAATAGTACCAAAATAAAAGACGAGTGTCGTCATAGAATAAGTCAGGCAATCCTTACTAATACATTTACATCAAGGGCAACTGCAATTACATCGATGACAAACGAGGAATTTTCATGCTATGGTTCCTTCAATTTACGGTCGAGTGAGCACATGCTAATTCAAAGAACAAGGCAAGGACATCAAGGAGGATTAGCTGGCCAAAACTTTCCAGTATTAAAGCTGCAGATCACGCTTAAAGTGGCAAGTAATTCTCAGCCAGAAGAAAAGTAGGGAAGAAAGAATGGCTAGAGCCCATTTTACACGTGGAATAAAAAAATTGGAGAGAAATCAAGAGTGGGATATTCTCTAGGGTGATCGATTCCAGTCCAGTCTGGTTCCCATTTCTAGAACTAGGAACTGAACCAAGAGTTGAATCAGACTGACCAGTCTGATTCCGGGGCGGTCCAAGCTTGTCGGCCAACTGGAGGGTGTGAAGTCGGAGAGGATGGCCACGGGACGGTTGGGGTGGGAAGCAAACCATCGGCAAAGGGAGAGGGGGAGGCCACAGATGATCGGGACGTTGCTGAAGAGACGGATGTCGCGGACATTCTCGACGCCCAGCGGGAGCAGAGGAGGGGGGCATGGAGGAAAAGTGGGTCGGTGGCTTAGTTGGACGTTGCTGAGGACTTTAGTGAGGATGGGGACTCTGTTGACCAAGAGCTTGCCTTCGGAGAGGTCGAAGGTGTTCTGATGGGCATTGGTCCGGAGGACAGTGGAGAGTGGCTTGGCTGGGTCGTTTGGTGGTGCCATTGTCAGCAAATAATGAAAATGGAGAACTACTCAACGAAAGAGAAACAGAACGAAGCTATTCAAAGAGAAATGCAGAACTAGAAAAATGATAGAGTTCACGTAAATCTGCAAAAAGATACAAGTATATAGCACGGAGGATCACTAATTAAAACTTTGTACGGATTGATGTGGGAAGACTATGGATTGATGTCAGAGAAAGAGAGAGAGAGAGAGAGAGAGAGAGAGGAAAGACTATACCTTTTTTCTTTCTTAAAAAAAAAAGGAATGGGGTGAAGAGAGGATATAGAATCAAGAAAAAGCATTCTCAAAGGACTAAAAAATTGGTCCATTCCCATCTTACAATTGGAAACCGGACTGCCTATAACCTGGAATCGTGAACCAGGCTGGCACTCTTGGAAATCACCCAAAACTAGCCAATCCAATCTAGTTCGAGCCGAGAGGCGGTTCCTAATTCAGACGATTCCCATTGCATATCCCTAATATTCTTGAGAAGACTCGTATGGAGGAAAAAAGAATGCTACATACTTCACCATCCTTTTTTATTCACATAGGTGTCCACTTCATCCGACCACCCCTAGTTGTTAATATGGGTTTTGTTATGATGGATCAGCTACCAGTGCTCATGCTATAATTTGCTATTAAAGGGAGGAATACGACAAAACAAAGGACTCTCGATTCTAAAGTAAAAAATTGAATGACAAACACCAAGATTCAGCCACATATTTAGACACTCGGACATTCTCTCGATTCTTGAAGGATAATGCACTAAAAGCAGCTCAATGGAAGGAGTTTAGAACTGCCCATAAAGTAGATGAAGTTGACTTCTAAATTTTGGTCATCATATTTAATTTTTTATTACATAAAAAAATTAAGGATTAACCCAATCCCATAACAAAAGTACCATAATCATAATTCATATTCGCATATTATTTAAATCATGCATCATATACAAGTCACATGACCCCACACGATATTATGATGGACTGTCATGCATGCAAACGTGGGCACTATGACCGACCATCTTCAGGGAGAGTTTTAATTTTGCACCCCACTCCTGATTGATAATGTCTGTTACTAAGTTGTTGCCCGTAATTACCAATTCATCTCCGTTAGGGCACGCAGGATTACCCCCATATGGTCGACCGAAGATGGATGAATCTCGATAAATTTACTGCGAATTTCGAGATAAGGCTTAGATATATTTGAAGGCAAAATTAAGAAGAATTTGGTGGACATGAATTGGTAACAAGAGATGGAGGGATTCGGTCAAGATGGACTTTCAATTTATGGGAAGCTAAGCGAGGAATGTGTCCGTGTAGAAGAGATATATAGTGCAAAAGAGAGAAAATATATAAAAAAAATCTCTTAGGTCATTATGGGGGGACGAGCATTTGTTTATTTCGGCTCTCTTGTCTGCGTATCTTTAAAAATCTAATCCACGAGGACACAAATGCTTGGCTAGCATATATGGACGTAATCTTCAACACCGGATTGAGAGATAAGACGGCAGGTTTAAAAGTAATGTCGAGCTGGGGACCAACGGTCCTCAATCAGTGTGAGTGCTCTCAAATCCTTAACTCATGCGCGTTGATATTTTCATTTTAATTCAATTAATTCGACGATAATTATACGTGAGGAATCGCCACTAACTTATTAAAGTCAGCTAGAAATCAAGCGAGCTATGAGCGAATACCTCACTTCCTATGCAACTAGAAATCTAGTGTCTCTGTGTCACAGACTTAATTATATTAGTTGTCTAACAAGTACCCTTTTGATACCTAAACTTAATTATTTAACTATCTTTTTACAAAATTATGGATCATAAGGTTCTCATCTGCTAAGTGAACAAGCAATGCTTTCGTGTTTACTATGATCCGAAAATGTAACCAGTATACAACTAAAACAAGCAAAATCATAACTGAAAAAAGCAACACAAAAGAAACACAATCAATAGATCTAAAAGAAAATAAAAGAACGAGCAAAAGTAAAGTGTATTAAAGTAACCCAATACAAGTAGTATAAAGAATATGACATGATATTGTTATTAAGGCTCTAGACAACAACCCTTATGAGGCTAACTTTAGAGATTGTCCTATCTTAAAATGGGTAATACGAGTTACCGAAACTTTCGGAGACAAGTGAAGCCTTACGTTGGTACTTAGTCATCCTAAGTCGGGCTCCCAATCCGACTTTAATATATTAAGTACTCACTTAATCCTCCTCAAATTTCTCCTAGGTTATGACTTCCATTTTACCTATTCAATTAGTTGAAGTGAATCCTAAATTCAACTAAGCTATTTACTACGATTTGTTTTTTTTTTTTTTTTTTTTTTCATAGTGATGTTTATAAACAACTATTTTCATTTTTTTCTTTATATTTTTAAACTAAATCTATTTAATTTATTAAGACTAATTAGCTAAAATGATCCTAAGTGGATCCTAAACTAAACCAAATATTACCATTTTTATTCAAAGTGACTATCCTAAGTCTGTTATCGAGCCTAATCTAGAGTTCAAATTCTAGAGCTAACCTTTTTTTTTTCTTTTTTTTTGGTCGTTAACAAGAAACTTCATTCACGAAATAGAAAAGTTACAGCAGTTCAACATATCAGAACATAACAGGTCAAACAAAGCAGGAGGGGGGGAAGTGACCCAGTTCGCTGGGAGAAGATTTTGGGCCTGGGCTTTTGCAGCCCAGTCAACAATTGTGTTGGTTTCTCTTCTGCAATGTTGGATGTGCAGGGTTGGGAAGAGGCGGAGCAGAGCCCTAGCTTCAGCGAAAAGAGCGCCGAGCTCCCATGGTGTGCGATCTTGGTCGTGAATTGCTTCAACCACACCAAGAGAGTCTGATTCCAGAAGGAGGTTAAGTTGCTTTCTTCTTGTGGTGATGAGGTATCGTAGGGCAAAGATGAGAGCTTGGGATTCGGCGTGCAGGGGCGAGATAGAGGATGTACGGTGAGCACTACCATCAATCAGCTTCCCAGAGGAGTCGCGACAGATACAAGAGACAACAGCACCATCCATGACTGTGGAAAAGGATGCATCAATATTGATTTGAAGCACACCAGGAGTCGGAAACTATCGATCAATCGACTCAATCGATTACATGTCATCACTACCTCTCTTTGGTCAGCCAAATCAATACTATTTAATAAGTCCGATCATACTAGGACTGCTCGCTCTAAGCTAATATATAGATAGTATAGCTCGCACTAAGCTGATAAATAGTATACTGCTCGCAATCTAAGCTGACATATCAGAGCCCGTAGGATGATATAGTATACTAATAATGCCCACAATCTAAGCTAATAATAATATAGCTCACAAACTAAGTTGATAAGATATACTGCTCGCAATCTAAGCTGACATATTAGAGCCCGTAGGTTGATATAGTATACCGGTATACTGTTTGCAATCTAAGCTGACATATTGCCCGCAGGCTGATATAGTATACCATCCCAATCATCTAACCAATTTACCATTTTTATCATACCCGATAAAAATACTCGTGTGTGGGTACACGGTCGGCCTTAGCCAAAATACAAGATTTTCACTTTTGAACATCTCACTACTTTCAGCAATCCCAAAATAGATTTTTGGCACTGTAAACCGACGCCCGGTAATTTTCCAGTTAATTACTAAAATTATAACCTTTGAGATGATTACCCACAATCACATATCACACATAATTTGCACAAATTAAAGCTTAATTAAATAAGCAGATCACACCACTACAATTAGTATAAAATTCCGGTCACTGGCTATCTCAGTCTAATTTCTGGAAAATAAATAAATAATTAAATAATTACAAAAGATAATTATTTTTTTTGGTAAGGTTTACGAAAGATAATTATTAAATGCCAATAAATGCTTAGGCCCGCAAAGCCTAATTGGAAGCCGAGACGGGCTCGGAAAATTACCGAACTACTCTAGTTAAATACTAGAGCTTGTCTAGGCTCTAACTACACTACTCTAACCACCTAACATGCAATAACAATTAATTAAATTACTAATCTAATATAACTATCCACATAATCCATACTTAGTTTAAACTAAACAACCCTTAAACGTCATTAACTTACTAAGCAAGAATTAGTAAGTTTAACTCACATGATCGACAATTCGCTCGGATCAAACTGACAGGGACGCAGCGAGGGGCAAGAAACTCCAAAGCAGGACCAACTTTCGGGGTCTGAAAGCAGGCCAAAACGGGCCGAACAATGTTGAAATACCCACTCTTCCTACTCTCTATTCGGTGCTGGTTAAGGCGGCTTCGATGGCTGGCTTGGGTCGGAAACTAGTAATGGCGAGCGATGTGGTTGCTATGGCGGTCAGGCGGGGGCTTGACAGGTCTCTAGCAGTCACGGTGGCGACAAACGACGTTTAGAGGATCCGATGGTCGCATGGGCTGGCGAGACGACAGGGCTGGAATGACGGGGTCGCATGGCCTCGCGGCTAAGTGCGATGGGGGCTACTCGGGCTCCAATGGTGGCGTGCAACGGCGAGCGGCTTCAATGGCAAGTTGTCTCTATTGGTTCTGTAAATACTGGGTTGAAAGTAGCAAGAAGAGAGGAGGGGGAAGGGATGTTGACGGCTGAGGGGGAGAGGAAGGAGAAGAGGGGGCAAGGGGGGCCACTTGGTATCATCTTCTCTCAATTTGTTCCCTTGAGGGCTCCATCACCAAGGCTAGCTTCCACAGCACACCTCTCAGCCTTTTGGCTTCCTTTAAAAGTCTTTGAAGAGGTCCAAAAGGGCATACGAATTTTGGATGATTTTGCTTTAATTGGACACCAAATGCTTCTCAATTCAATTCAATTTGGCTCTTGAAAATTCAATTGTTGAACCCTCGATTAAATTGATATTTTTCCTCACAAATATAACCCACTTGCACCCCAATTGCGCGATCAAAAACGATCCTTGATACTTTCTAAACAAAAACAGCCCCAAGATGACTTTTTCCCAAAAAGTCTTGATTTGAAAAAAAATATTAGGAGACTGAGTTGACGTTCCTAAAATGATTTGTGAGATGACAGAAATTTCAATTTCTGAAATCGGATTCAAATTCGCGGTTAATTTCACTCTAGCGCGTCGTTAGCGTGACCTAGATTACTGGATAGCTTTTAGAAATTTTTAGTGCAAATGACCCGTGGTCGATTTTCTTCGAGCCACAATGAACCTCTTCGACACATTAGTGACTCTCGATTGTTGTGAAAATCTCGAGAATTCAAATACGGAAATAGGGTACCAAAACGATAGAAAAATCAATCTAGTGCCGATCGATGAGAATTTCTCAATTTAGTGGGATTACCCACGTTTAACCACACATTTCAGTCGAACCAACCTATTTTTGATCTCTAAGCGATTTTTAATTGTGCCGTAATAATCTGATGTGAATCATTACAGAAAGATCATTCTACAAAGGCCCGGATGGTGCGAATTACAAACCTCAACCTCCAATCAAACCTGTGATTGGCAATCTCGGTATGAACGTGACCTATTAACGAACGCGTGTCAACCAACCAACATTATAGATGCCACGAGCGAAAGAATTCGCTATCTCGCTCGATAAGTCGAATCGGCTGCCACAAGAGAATCTTAATAAGGTCAAGTTCTCAAAAGAACAGTAAAAGAAAATCTCTCAATTCTTTTCCTCAAAATAAAATATATCCGTCCCCAAAGAAATTTGGCAAATCCTTTATATAGGCTTTCTAGCCGCCACACAAACCCTCAAATCCTAGAAATCTAATGCATCATATTCTAGAATATACCTAAATAAGAAGATATATATTAACTTGGTCAAATTTTTGGTGAACAGATAATCAAATTGCGCCAAGATTTTCAAGATTCTTCAAGATTTGATCCAAGGTCATCTCCACGCCAAAGATCACGAACCATGACGCCAACAGCTTGCCTAAATTGCTTGGCCCGCGCTCGAGTGATCGAACTAGTTGGAATAGACGATGGTTCCCTAGCACTTTCTCCTCGATATGGCTCGATGTCCACATCATGATCTTTGTAGATGAGCACGATCGAATAGTTGAGTCCTGATCAAATTCTCAAGTCTATTGCATTAAAATCCCTTAATGACTTCTCCAAATAGTCTAGTTATCTCAGGAGTGATCAGCTCTGAGAATAACACTATAGGCGCATTGATGAAATGCCCGATTAATTTAATTAAAAGCAAAATTGTAAAATCCAGGATGTCACAATTAGTTTCCGTTAAATCTCACTGTTAAGTTATTGAGTTGGATGACATGTCAGTTAACAAATGTACCAATTTGATTTGTGGTCTTTTGTGGTAAACCAATGGAGATAATATCTATCACAAATATACCAGTTTAAGATTTTTTGGTCAAAAATTAATTTGAGGTAAATTTATCATATATGCACTGATTTTGGGTTTTTATAATTAAAAATAAATTTGGGGTAAATTTACATATAGGTATCGATTTGATGTTTTTTGTGGTATTAATCATAAAGAAAATCATTTATCAAATTGTGGCCAAAAGAATCATTTATCAAGCAAACTATCAAAATAATCAACGACAAGGAGCATCCCCAACCGCGTGGAAAAAACGAAAACAAACAAAAAAAAAGGAGGAGGATTTCCCGCTTTCACATCAAAGCTGGGTGGGAGACGAAGCTTCGAGGCGGTTTTGCGCCAAACTATCAAGCGTCCCTGTATTGAAAATTTGTCTCTTCATTTACTTTGTATTTTTGTGAATATATTTTTAGGATGTAAATAATATACGGTTCGTTGTCGTGGGTGGGTCAATGATTGACCTCATGTAAATCCGTGCGTGAAGTATTTACGTCTCAGATTCTTAGTGGGAAATCGTCAGAAGTATCCCGGAACGAGCAGTGTCGAGGAGGAGGAGTGTACAGTGAAAACCTTAGACAAATGCCACTTGATTCCAAGGGCGTGCCCGGCAAATTGGCGAGAGATCCGGTTTCTGAAGTGGAGATGAGACCCCTTTTGTGCCCGTGACAGATTCTAGGAGCTCAAAACTGGCGATTAGACCAGCCTGTTATAGAACAAACTGGTACCTAAGGACTGACGTTTTCCTTTTTTTCTTGAAACTTCTAGCTTGAAATTTTTATCAAACCTAATCTTCCAAATAGTGATGATGGATTAGATAACGAGATATAGATTTCCATTAATATTGATGAATTTTACAAAGTCAAATCAATTTTTGCTCCACAAAGTTTGTACCTTAAGTCGTATTGATCCAAAATAGTCAATTTTATTCTATCACATAATCGATTTGATGACATCATAAAACCATTTTTTTGGGAGACCTCGACCGTCATTCATTGCGAAACTGGTCCGCCAGAATTCGAGGAAAATTTGGTGAAAAAGCAGAAGTTGTGAGGAGAATTCAGCACTTAGCATAAATATGACAACTTCTTTGAAGGCGAAGGTAAGAGTTATAAGAACCACAACAGCTAGGGTGAAAGAGACATATAGAGATGCGTAGGGACGAAGAGAAACTAAAAAGCTCTTCTAGACATTGATGTGTTAGAGAAAAGTGTTTATAAAGTTTAGGGTTAATTATCCAGAATACATTTATAATAAATCACCAAAAACTTCAAATTAATATTTTTGTGATAAATTTATCCTCCATTAATTTATGTTAAATTGGATTACTATCACAAAAAGTCACAAATTGATACACATGTGACAAACGAAGGGTAAAATCCCAAATTGATACTAGTGTCTATTGCCACATGTCATGCAACTTAGCAATTTAACACGGATACTAATAGATAATGAATTTGTTACAGGTGTATAGTTTGGAGTTTTTTGTGGTCAAAAAATTAGTTTAGATAAATTTGTCACATGTGAATCAACTTGGGATTTGTCATGGTATTACATCAATTAATAATCTCACTTGTATTTCTTCAACTCGTTTAAATTATCAATTTAAATTCTCAGATTTTTAACATCTAGGTGTATGACCTAAGATTTTATATTGTTAAAATGACCATCATCCCATTGCCAAAAAAAAAAAAAAAAAAGGCCACCACCTAAAATCAACCTTGGCGAAATTTAATAATCTTATTTGACTTTACTTTTACTTCTCCTATTAATCCACAATATGAATTATCATTTAAAAATTAATTGGCATTGACATAATTTATAACCTTTTATAGGATACACCTCTACTTTATATTTTTCTACATTTATAAATCTATAAATATATATTAAAATTTTGCATCTAAAGAAAATTATTAGAGATGGACTATCCGAGGAAAAATTAGAAATAGAAAATTCATATGAAGAAAATAGGGAGATCATATAGAGGAGAGGGGGAATGGAGATGGAGATGGATTACATACATTTGACTAGTATATGAGTATGGCTCTGGGCCTAGTGAAAAAGATTACAACCAAGATGAAGAATAGAACCATCCAAATTTTTCTTGTTCAAAGAGCTAAATTAATCCTAAGACAAAGTTTAGTCCAAGTGTGTGGGAGCTGAACTTCCTTCAACCAAGCTCCTACTTGGATCCATACCTAGCCCGAATCTTATGCAGTTCCTTGAGGGCTTCAGCCACATCCATTCGATCCTGCGGTAACTCCATCGAGCATGCAACTCCAATCCTTAGGACAGAGGCAACACATCCTCTCATCCTCTCAATGTCATTCTCACTTTCTCCATTAATAATGGCCGAGTCCACGATCTCCATCACTCGGTTTGGCAAAGCCACCTTGACAAAGTTGTGGAGGTTTAAATGGTCCTTGAAGGTCTCTTCAGTGGGTCTCCTCCCAGTTAACATTTCCAATAAAAGAATACCGTAGCTGTACATATCACCTTGTGTGGATACCATATCCCCCATGCCATACTCTAAAATAGTGTACATCAAGCAATATACAATGAAAATAAATATTTTATCTAAAAGCGAACACAAATAAAACTTAGACAATTAATGAGAAAATTTTCTTACCAGGAGGGACATAACCTATGGAACCTCTCACTGCCACTGAGTTACTGCTGTCATCAATGTCCATGGCGTCTGTTTTCTTAGGAGAGCTAATTGTCGCCAGCCCAAAATCCCCAACTCGTCCCATCATCTCGTTGTCCAAAAGGACGTTACTTGGCTTCAGATCTCCATGTACAATCTTTGGGCTACAAACCTCATGAAGATATTCAATTGCAGAAGCTATGTCAATGGCAATGTCTAACCTTTGCATTAGTCCTAAATGCCTTGGCTTTCCATGTTCATGTTCATGCTCAACGTCCTCTTCGTTTCCTTGGTGTATCCAATTCTCTACACTCCCATTAGCCATGTATTCGTACAATAGAGCTTTGAAATCATTGCCATGATAGTCCACGCTTGAACAAACGTTCACTATTTTCATAAGATTTCGGTGTCGTATAGCCCCTAAGGTTCGACATTCCGAGACGAAGCTCTTCGAAGCACCTATGTGGCCCAAGTTGAGCACTTTAACCGCCACCAAGCCACCTTCCTGTGTGGTTGCTTTATAGATAGTACCATGTCTCCCTTTACCGATCACATTGATCTCAGAGAATCCGTTTGAGGCTCTAAAGAGCTCCTCATAAGAGATCACTGAAAATTTGTGTTTGAATGGAAATTCAATCAAAGAGGTATTCTTTTTCAACTTCTTTCTCCGATACCAAAATATAAACAGACAAAGACACAGAATGAAGTATGACAAGACGGCTGTCACTGTGGCGATTACTCTAACTTTGTTGGTCCATAATGGTTTAGAGGTATTCGATTTGCAGGAAGGAAGGTTTAGTTCTACAATACCTCCACAGAGATTCCTATTCTCAAAGATAGACACTGCACTAGCATTGAGAAATACTCCCTGCTTCGGAACTTCTCCTTCAAGCTTGTTTGAAGATAGATTCAAGTACTTTAGATCTGTAAGTTGAGCGAGAAAGCTCGGGATTTCACCAGATAAGTTGTTATGGGAAACATCCAACTCTTGTAAGCCTCGTAATGTGCTTAAAGCTAGAGGAATTTCGCCATGAAAGGAATTGAATGCTAAGCTGAGCCGCCCCAATACTAAGCACTTGCCAATGGAGCTAGGAATTGGTCCCATTAGCTTATTGTAAGAAAGATCCAGTTTGCCAAAATTGATCAAGGACCCAACTTGAGATGGGAGAGATCCGCTCAACTGGTTATGTGCCAAGCTGAAGATAATCGAAATGGTAGAAAGGCCAAGAACCTCCCCTGGGATTGAACCACTCAGATTATTATTGGAAAGGTCGAGCTCGATTAGCTGCCTGCAGTTACCAAGACTCTGCGGTATTTCCCCGTAGAAGTCGTTGAACGGCAGGTAAAAGCAATTCAATAAAGTCAAATTGCCAATCGATGATGGAATCTCTCCCGTTAGCATGTTTCCACTTAAGTACAATTCGTGCAAGTTATGGAGTGCTCCAATACAAGAAGGAACACGACCACCAAGCAAATTGTTTGACAAGTCAAGATAGGACAAGTTGAAGAGATTGCCAATACCTGGAGGAATGGTTTCGTACATTGTGTTGGATGGCATAGAAATTAGCCAAATGCTATTGGAAAGATTGCCAATGGAATCCGGCAATAGACCTTCAAGAAAATTGAGGTCCAGTGAAATAACTTCCAGCCTTGAACAATTAGTTAATGGGGTAATGAAACTGAAGTCATCTCGCAACTCGTTAGAAGTAAGGGATATTACTCTAAGAGCTTTCAGCCTTCCAAGATTTGCAGGCATCGGTCCGTGAAAACTGTTAATGTCATAGTAGATGTATTGAAGGCTAGAGGCATTCGATAAGGACGAAGGTATAATCCCAGTAAATAAATTACTACGAAAATCAAGAAAAATGAGAGAAGGAAGAGTATCGCCAATATAAGGGGGAATGCTCCCTCTCAATTGATTGCTATTGACGCAGAATTTGAAAATGCTAGACATGTTGAAGATTGCCGAAGGGATCTCGCCGATGAGTTGGTTATACGCCAATTGAACAAAACTCAAACCATGAAGCTTGGACAATGTCTTGGGAATCTCTCCTTGCAACCCATTTTTCATGAGTGAGAGCTTGTAAAGTTGGGAGAGACTTCCAATAGAATGAGGAATAGATCCTGCAAGACTATTTATAGCCAAACCTAAAGCTTGAAGCTTTGACAAAGAGCCAAGCTCATCAGGAATTTTGCCCACAAGTTGGTTATCGATGAGATTTAAAATCTCAAGGTTTGAGCACCAAGAAAGATTGGCAGGCATTTGTCCGTCGAAAGAGTTGTTACTAAGGACAAGATGACGAAGGCGAAACAAGTGGCCAATGCTTTGTGGAATTTCACCACGAAAGCTGTTATTCTGCAGAACGAGGCTTCTCAAGAAAGAGAGGTTTCCGACATGAGGTGATAAAAGACCCCCCAAGCCTTTTGACATCAGATTGAGGGACACGACTCTTTCGGGATGCCGTCCACCACATATCACACCTTGCCACTCACAGTGATGAAAAGAGTCATTCCACGAGCTCAAAGCTCCAAGCAAATCCTCATCCACACTGTGTCTGAAGTAGATTAAAGCAAGCCGATCCGTCTGGTTGGTTTGCATTGTTGGACTCATCCATAATGGGAGCTGGGCATAGAAAAATAGGAACATAATCGCCATATGCTTTTCCATTGTGAGTGGGTTCTATGTCCTAACAAGCTGAAAGCAAAGTCTCTTCCAAATTGAATTAAAGAAGAAATGAAGACCTTCAAAAGCATACACATTTCCATTGATCAAAATACACCTTTTTACACGGCAAAACCCGACCCAATATGCAAGTTTAACCTAAACAAAGGTTGGACTTTAAAGGTATTGCAGATTGGCTGAACCAAAGAAAGGGCACACGCACACACTTACATCAAAATGGAGGATTTGACGACTGCCCAATGACTTTCGGAAAAGTTGGAAAAGTTGTGCCGCGAAGAAAGGAAATCAAGAATGGATGTGGTCCTTGATTTTTGGCCATTTCAAAGCGAGCTTTGTGGAATTTCGCGGCGAAAGTTGTTATTCTATAGAATGAGGCTTCTCAAGAAAGAGAGGTTTTTGACATGAGGTGATAAAAGACCCCCCAAGCCTTTCGACATCAGATTGAGGGACACAACTCTTTCAGGATGCCGTCCACCACATATCACACCTTGCTACTTACAGTGATGAAAAGAATCATTCTACAAGCTCAAAGCTCCAAGTGGATCCTTATCCACACTATGTCTGAAGTAGATTAAAGCAAGCCAATTCGTCTGGTTGGTTTGCATCGTTGGACTCGTCCATAATGGGAGCTGGGCATAGAAAAATAGGAACATAATCGCCATATGCTTTTTCATTGTGAGTGGATTCTATGTCCTAACAAGCTGCAAGTAAAGTCTCTTCCAGATTGAATTAAAGAAGAAATGAAGACCGTCAAAAGCATATGCATTTCCATTGATCAAAAGACACCTTTTTACACGGCAAAACCTGACCCAATATGCAAGTTTAACCCAAACAAAGGGTTGGACTTTAAAAGTAGTGCAGATTTGCCGAACCAAAGAAAGGGCACACGCACGCACTTACGTCAAAATGGAGGATTTGACGGCCGCCCAATGACTTCCTGGAAAGCCGTGCCACAAAGAAAGGAAATCAAGAATAGACGTGGTCCTTGATTTTCGGCCATTTCAAAGAGAGCTCCTATTTATTTGTGAGGAAAGCATGTAATTTGTGCTGAGAGTTTTTTACATCCATATTGTTAAAACTTTGGGTTCAGGTTTAGTTTAGACATGGGAAACACTCAAGCATATTGAGCGATTGTAATTTCGATTTTCCAATTATAGCAAATTTTTATTACTAGCTCTCCCCGTAGATATAGGTGCCAACACTCGGACTTAATCACATAAATCTTTGAATCCTTTATTATTCTTTGTTTATTTTTTTGGTGATTTTCCACTGACTTAAATACAAAATCCTTATTAGCTTCCCCATTCGTTAATTTTACCATGGGGGTTACTTCTCACCTGTAATGAAAAGGAAATAAAGCAAAAACGCAAACAAGGAGATGATGGGTGGGTCATCCCAATGTGGAAAATAAGTCCCGCCAATGCTTTTTAGCGTGTTTTTTATGTTGCCGGCAAGATTTTTAGTCAAAAGATTCCCTGACTTCTCCCGTACTACAAAGAGTTTCTTTCCAAAGTTAAATTTCTTGAAAGTTCGTCACTTAGATCCTATCACTCTTGTTCCGATTACAATTCATCAGGCTAGAACCCCCATGCCAAGCTTGAACCCAAGACTAAGAGGGCCGATTTGTGTGGGCCAGCACAACTCAATTACCATGCTTAGATAGAGGTTTTATAAACATATATGTTAGGAAAAGAAAGATGCTGAAATCCAAGTCTGTTTGGCTGTTTGAAACCAAAGAGTTTGCAAAATAATGCACGAGTATGAGTCAAATTCAGATTTTGTGGGAGAAGGGGAATTTCGATGTGTAATTGTCGGTGTGGTACAGAAACTAAAGTTATTGTCCTGGTAATGAACAAAGAATACGTGATGCAAAGTACTTTGTTAGAAACTAAACAAAGAGAAAGAAATATGTTCTAGAATTTGGAGAATTAAGAATGTTAGCTCTGATCTTGGAAGTCAAGTCTCCCGTGGAAAATCTACAATGTTGTACAATCGTCGCCAGCGAGCATGATGACCTCCACCATGAGAAGTTTTCCATTTCTTTTTCCTTTCTTTAAAATTTTCTTTTTAGGTTCTCTCGATTTGATTACCAAAGCCATGGTAGGATAGTCTCGAATATTGATAAACTAAGGCCAGGCATCAATAGTGCTCGACACTATTGAAGGCTAAGGGATTTCGATGAACACCGATTGAGTTTAGTCGAAGGCCCACTTGTGTAAATAAAGATGGTTCAACCCGTTCCACTATATGGGGCTAAATTACGCACAACTTCTCTGAATTTTGGGGTACTACAAATTTGCCTCTAACTTTTCACTTGTTATACAGTAATGTCTGAACTTTGATTTTGTTCAAGCAATTAACTCTTCATTATATTGTTATTAGCATGCACATGCTTGTGAAAGACTGAAAAATATAAAAATGGAAGAGAAATAAATTAACTAAAATACTAATAATCAAAATAATAAATATCGATAATCATATTTAATGATGAGAATTTTTCAAAATTAAATAAGTATAGCCACTTTAATATAACTAAATAAGATATTTTAAAAAATAAATACAAATTCATTAGGCATCTATAACTAAAAGATCAAATAACAAGAATTGCTTAATCACTATGTATGTTTAAAGGGTAAATTACTGTAAAAATTATTGATTAACAAAAATATTTACAAGGAGGACGATCAATCCCTTGCAAATCTATCTCTTTTAAGAGGCAATCTTTCAAGAAGAGCTTTTAGCATCTTGAGTTCAAAAATGCCCTTTGCATCAATAGTCATCCGAAATTTTCTAAATCATTTTGGCTTTTAGATAAGTTTTAAAATTGGAACCTCCTCGGATGCAACGGCACATATAACTTGCTTCAGTTTTGGCTGATACGCTAGTCTTTAGGTCCGCACCATATTGTGTAACGAGGCATAGCTTTCTTTGAGAAAGCTACTCTCACCGAATTATCTTAAATAGTAACTTGTGCCATTTTGCTGGTCCTACCTGTTTGCTTTTGTCAGTTCGGGCTTGTATTATATCTTTCCTTCTTAGACAGTTCTTTGCCTTATATTTCTTATTCAATTGTCGTTGGACGCATCAAAGAGCAACCAAAAACATCCGATCCATTAATTAAACACATGAACTCATATTCTAGTGGAGTTATTCACCAAATTTACGATATGGACACCTTGACGTGTTTGTAACTATTTGGATTGTGCCTCAATTTTCAATTTATGCTTCACATTCTTATCGCAAGATTTTGAACAACCACCTTACCCTACTCGATTTGATTAATATCAAAACATTGTTAGTGAGTCAGCTTCATTACTAAACTAAGTAGATCACCAAATCAACAAGCAATTCACCACCTCAATCAAAGACCGGACATGCTAGCATAATAAACCACGCGGATGTCATGGAATAATGCATAATATATGCTAATCACTATAGGTGAGAAAATAAATGATGAATCCATTTTGTAATTCAGATTCAATGACCTGGTAATAACATGAGTTGTTAGCTCTATGTGATAAAAGGGAGGTCTAAAACTTTCTTCTTCTTCTTTTTTTCCTCAAGCCACTCTTAAATGTGGTGCGACACAAACATGGACATCACCTATACTTAGTCCACTAATCAGAGATATGATCAGAAGAAATCAAGAATGGACCTCACTAAAAGAGTGCAACATTTCATGGCAATAATATAATAACAATGAAAATAATAATAAATAATAATAATTTGTACGCCCTTCATGCAATCGGTCGGTTAAATGTGCTTTGAGTCATGGTGTAAACCAAGAGTTCATGTACTAGATCTTAGAAGGAACTTCTGATACCCTCAACAGTTTCATCGTATTTTTGCCGTTGGGTCTGCCTTTCGTAACACACACGCACAGACGGAAGAAAAAAACATCATAAGCCAGAAAAACTTTCCGAGGAATGCTCTATCGAAAAAATAAAAATAGTTAGTATCTCTTAACAAATCCCTCAAGTTAGCATATGGATTACATAATCCATTGCATAGACAATCCATTAAATATGCTATTCAGGAATTTAATTATTGTAATTAGCGTGTGATATCGCATACGTGTGGATAAAGAGAGTAGCTAAGCTAAGTTCTTAGAATAGATCAGAGGGATAAATAATTAACTTGTGCTGTGGACTGCTTCGATGTCTCCTTTTGCATGTCCAGCTCCAGCCCGTTCCAACCATTTTAGTGGGTCTTTTGGATCGATGGTTTCATCACTTTGTTCTTCGGTTATAAAATGGAAGTTTAGTGGAGTAATGTGTTACAATTAAAAGTTTAGAAGGAACCTTGTATTACCCCTTAAATTAGCGTAATTTTTGTGTAATTTTCCCGTACATTTATTATGTGATGCCCAATTTCTAAAACATTATTCGCAAGGTGATAGGGTAGGGTGGATTTAGAAAATTAGGTGTAGAAATATGAGAAGCCAAACTTATATTCTAACTAAGCGTCTCGACTTTTCCATCAAAGTAACCAAGGAACCACATAATATAAGGTCCATGATTAGTGTGAGCCCATTACAATGTTGGCCCGACAAAAACCGATGGACATCCGACTTCACAGCCTTGAGTAAGGACATTCATAAAAATCACAATTTCTTAGTCCTAGCCGTATGGAGCTGGTGATGTTTTCTCGCAATGGATCCAAACCTGTAGAACAGCAAACATCTTTCAACAGACAACTCTCGCCGGCGAATTTTCTCTTACGAATTTGTGTTAGCAAGGCAAGACTGTTACGTCATTTCTCGAATCAAATAGAAACTGCACATCGCCATTTCTGCCGCCTTCAATTTATACATTCTGCAAATGCACGCATAATAACCGTTCAGTCACAGAGCTTTAGCTCAAAGCAAAAAGGAGAGTCGTGACGCGTCGCTCCTTCCATGCAATGGCTGTAATTCAGCAAGATTGAATAGCAACAACCTGTACAGCATGACAATAAGTGAAGGGGATTAACTTCAGTTCTTTCCATCACTATTTATGCTGGCCTAATTGCCACATTCTCTCGCCCCACAATTCTGAGAAAGAAAATAGAGTTAGACATGTATTAAACGTGCAACATCATCAACGACAACGAAATGATGAGAGCAACATTTAGAAGCGGGGAACTCTGTATAAATTGAAATATAAATACCTAAAACGAAACCAATAATCTTCTCCAAGGGTCATGATTGACAGAAAATGAAATGCATCTAGGAATTTTATCTGACATCCTCAAACTATTAGTTCGGGTCGTGGACTCATACTACATCTAATCACCTAGCTATTATTTGTGAAAAAATTTTGGATGCTCTTAAAGCATGATGTTTTCATAATCGCTTTGACACTACTGCGTATCATTGCTAATGGTGGCCATACCTGCTAATGCCACATCTATTGCAGCGATTCTGCTTCTTGGATGTCTGCAGAAAAAATAAAGTAAGATGTCATGTCCATGTGATCATATCGTCTTCAACCGCAGGATACAACACCCAATACTTTTGAGAATCTGTAAAATGCAATTAACGAACATTTTTCCTTCACATGTTTGCACGTTATGCGACATTTTAATGCTCAAGGTTTTCAAATATTTGCTAGGGGGTGAGGGCGGACAGAGACTACTTCTGACATAGAGAGAGACTCGACCAATGTCACTGTCCAAGACACATGAAAGAAATTGAGCAGTGAGATAAGAAAGATTTGACGTACATCATCATCGAAAAACTTACAAGTCCAACAAAAGTACTTCCCCATGCAAACACCACCTGTGAACATGGAAACCAAAGGTTGAGAATCAACATCTACGCTGTAATCGATTTTTTGCGAGTCTTTTTAAACTTCACATTTTTTACCCTCCTTCAAAAAGCTCTTTAGTGCAATCAAAGTAGGTAATGAAGGATAGAATGTTTAAATTTACCTCTTGTGCTCCATCACAAATTGAACATACAACTTGAAACAAAACACGTAGGTAAGTGGGAACATCAAGTAATTAGTCGGTCTATAAACATGCTAGAAATTCGATAGCATCCATCTGCTGAACTTGATGGCAAGGCGAGTCAATGCCCTACTTTTGTCTACATTGATATGTTATTCTGGCCATAAGAGAACGGTATGTCTTCTTATGAAAAGCATGTCCACAGGTTGAAGATTGAAGACTCGAATATTTGACATATTCACCAAACTGTGGACTACTCATCCGAACTCAAATGACATGGCAACTTCTGCACAAATCCGTTTTGCAGTAATGGCAAACTGCACGTACCAAAATATCAGAGCACACACAACAAAGTTAACAACAGGTCAGAGTGCAATCTCATCTTAAGATAACTCATGTCACTAACGCCCAAAATTTAGAGGCAGCAGTGCCTATATTTTGTTTAACAATCATCCTCTAATATACGGCAAGTAAAAACTTAATTGCAATCTATCAACTGAGCTTGCATGAAAGTATCTCGTAGATATCTAGTGCATTCTTCATGTCATAACGAAAGGAAGTTCTCAAGCACACTTAAGTCTATGAGGGGCACAAGGAATCACCTTTGCATTATCAAGACAGTGAAGGCAATAAAAAATGCGGTTGCAACAGGGGGCTCTAATGCGGCACCTTCGATGGTAATGAGGACATTTGCCGCAGCAGCAGTAGCTGCAACTTTGATATTAATTGAAAGTTGAGAAGCAAAAAGCTTGAACTACTATTGCTCAAGAATGAGTCGAGACATTCCTTGCACGGCAAGTACCGTTCTCTAACAAATTAGTAGCAATAGCATCTTCACGGTCAGAACAGAGCACGGTTGGAAGCACGATTGGACAGTGCTGGAATTGTAGCAACAGGAGGGAACCAAGTGGCGGCCGATGAGGAGAAAATGTAACTTTTATTATGAGCCGGGAGTGGTGGTGATCGCCTGATCCGAAATGGAGCGGCTGTGGAACTAGAGGGAAAGCGGGACTGAGAGAACGTTTCTCTGTTTTCAGTTCCCCTTCTTGCCCGCGCGCGTGCCTTCGTTCGGGGGAAGAGAGAGAGAGAGATAAAAGCAAGGAAGGAAAGAGGCCGGGCCTCCTCTCGGCATGGGCCATGGACCGCCAATGGACTCCATTTTTCAGCTCCTTTCTATTGCTGAGCCTTATTCGATGGCTATTAGACAAATCTTAAGAGATCTGGGGTTAAGTCCGATATTATCGGCAAAAATTTGGGTGTCAAAGTCCACATTGCCAACTTTGTTGATTGGATAAATACGTTCATCCTGTTTTCCAGTGACCATAATTGGTTCTGTCGAAGTATGGAGGTCTGGTGGTAGATTGAGCCTCATAAACAACTGGACTAAGGTTGGTAGCCATAGAATAGGATCTTTATAATCAGAAGTAAACAACCCTTCAAAGTACAAGCAACGCAATCTTTAATGTCAATTATTGAGGTCAACAATGCAACCTAACGAAGGGATGAATGGGTTGATCTACAAAAAAAAAAAAAATTATGTAATAACTCAAGTTAAGAAACACAAATTAAATGAAAAGGGGAAAGGCCTCGATAACAAAAAGTTCAAATGATAATATTTGATTATGCATTATGTACATATAAAGGTTTAATTAATGTAAAATGATTGATCAACAAAAAATCTAAAAAGAAGTTATCGATGAGAATGATGTCCTTAACTCATAGCATTGTATAAGTATAAGTTTTTTTTCTACTATACTTTCCCCACTCCCCTCCTCTTCTTTTAAAAGACAAAGATGAATCAAAATCTAAGGTGATTTTATCAATAAAATATTATTATTGATCAATTTTCTCTTACATTATTTAACCATTTGACAACACAAAATGAGCGTCAAATTTTTGTTATTTTACTTTTTTGTTGTTTGAGGCATTTTTCCTTTCTACTTAATTGCGTTTCTTTTTCTTCAAACACCTACTAGTTCCCATCAATTTTCTACCACCTTTTATTATCTATATTATTATTGATAGTCATTTTTTTTTTATGGTACTGATAATTTAGTTTTTTTTTCTCCACTTTCTGTATTTTTTTTCTTACAGAAATCAACGGTAAAAGGCAGCCTTCTTTCACGATAAATGAGATGAAGAACAAGTTTACACCTTTAATGTCATCTGCATTGCACATGTGATTGGAGAATATAGTGAAATGTTAATGGCTATAACCAAATAAAAGTTCAAGAAGTAATGTGTAGCAGTGGAAAGCTTATGTCAAACATGTATTACCCCAAAATTTGGAGCAATTTTGTATAATTTTTCCATAAATTTATTATGCAATGCCGAATTTCTAATATATTCGCGAGGAGATTAGTGTGTTTTCAGGTATGCTGGGTGTGGAAATATGAGAAGCCAAATTTATATTATACATAAGTTTCATAATTAGTTTATCATAACGATGTCGTGAAATCACTACGAGAAGGTCCTTTGTTTAGCAGCAATTTCTCATCCCGTAACCCAAACTCACAAGTTTTCTTTTCCTTCTTTTTTTTTTTTTCCTTGGTGAGTACAAAAAATCTGCCATCAAAATGACAAAAGATTGTGTTGGAGTGATTGAACACAAAATAATGCCACATAATCCTTCCGCTTCTAATCTGATTGTCAAATCCAGCTTTGGTGGATATTATTACGTGGAGACCAAACCTTTAATTTATATTCTCTCTCTAAATTCTCCCACCGTCCCTGTCTCCTTCCGAGAAAATCAATCCCTTCTTCTTCTTTTATTTGCTTGACCGCTCTTGGCCGACTTCACACGTGCCACCCTTGACAGGCCCAGCCAAAATGATAATCTTTACACGTGTCAAATATATATTTTAAATTAATTTTAAAGATAATAATTTACGAGACTGTTTTTTAGCAATCAAAATAAAATTCATAATAAGATAAATTTTTTTATTTTTTATGTTTGATATTTGATCAGGATAGGATAAAATCGAGATATAAGAGAAATATGAATCGATAAAATTATTCCATGGAGAAAGTTGGATAAAAGTGGATAGGATTTCGAATATTCATAATTGAAAAATTATTCTTTTTCGAATAACAAACTTCTTAAATTAGAAAATTAAAATTATATTTCAAAATAACTAATATTTGAAGTCCAATATAAGAAATTCAAAATGACAAAAAATAATAATTTATTTTTTAATTTAATCTTCTTTTTACTTATATATTTGAATTCATTTATATCTTATAATACAAATTCGATATATAAAATGTGTATATATATATTACATATTTTAGGTATTTTAATATTTTAGGTATGTTATTACGGTTTACTACTTAAGAAAGTTTTATTAGAGAATAATGGAAAGGGAAAAAATAAAAATAAAAGAAACTATTTTAAAAATAGATGAAAAATATAATAAAAAATAAAATAAAAATAAAGTAGGCGATCACGAGAAATTTTTACTATTTCCGTTTATTAATTTTTATGTTCATTTACATTGATATGTCATTTATACCAATAATGTATATGATATTATGAGAATATATCCAATTTTATTATTACGATACTAAATAGTGGATATGATATGGTAAAATCCTAATATTTTATATCACATCATATTCAGTTCTATTTTGATTGAAAATTCATACGACCAAATGTAACCAAAGATGATAGAGAGATTGACGAGTCGATTCGAGTTCAGTGAGCTATGTTGATGGGCCTTCGAAACCTAGTTCGCGGGCTGATAAGCTTCCCTGGGTCAAAAGGCCAGAGACAATGGCCGCATTTGGGCCACAAGATGCTGACAATCCTCAACAATGGACCGGACTACCCATGGGCTTTCAGCTTGGCCTGAGATAAGGAGAGTTGTAGATAAGCTATCACTTTCTATCCTCACCTACGAATCACCATTTTCCCTCCACAAATCAGTTCCAACCTACCTTCAACGGGAGCGCCAAGGCTTCTCTCACTGCTAGGATTTCAGGTACGAGGGCCATCGGAGCATGGATTTTCTTGGCAAAGCCGACCATGAGAGCCCGTGAGCATCTCTACACACCCCAACTACTGAACCCGCTCAAGAGCGAATGTTGTGCACTGAGGCAGCAAATAACTCTCATGAATCGCATGCTTAATTGCTTTGACCAATCACCTTGTGCCATGTGTTTATGAGTGTTTCTTATCTTATTACAAATACTAACACTCCCATCATTCGCATGGATAATTGCTTTGACACTGTTGAGTCTTACTTCCAACGGTGGCCACACCAGCAAATGCCACATCCATCGCAATGATACTGGTTGTAACATATTATCCTATAAGCTATCAGGAAATTAACGCGAAATTATTAAAGAAATAAATGAAAAAAAAAATAAAGGACACCAAAGATTTACGTGGTTCGGTACCAAGTGTTGATACCTACATCCACGGAGAGAGCCGGCAGCAGATAATTCACTAATAATCCACGTTTGCAGTCGCTCACACACTCAAATGTTTCTCACACCTAGATTAGACTCAAATTTAAAGTGTTCGCAAAAATACTCAACACAAATCCACGGTGTGTATAGCCCCCGTTCACGGCCAAGCAACAAGCGCCTCACTCCCGGATTCTTCCTTTCGCTCTTCATGCGGCGTTCCCCAGCAAATCACGGTGCGGCCATTGTACTCTCTTTCTTCTTGTGCGGCTGCACTTTGCTGAAGGAACCCACTCCACGCTTCTCAAAGAAAGAAGCAACTGGCAGCCATTCGCACAACCAGGAACTCCTTTTGTCTTGCAGTGGCAGGGGACTTCTTTCCTCCCATTCGTCCAACCTTTGGCAAAGGTGAGTCCAACTCTTCAATTTTATTGTGCTGTCAAACTATTTATTCAATATGGTTGGATTCCATAAACGGCTTATACTCAAGGCATAATTTAACGATACCGCATGAATGTCTGCAGAAAAAAAAAAAAGTAAGACGTGAGGTCCATATAATCATATTATCTCCTGCTGCAGGACATGACACCTAACACTTATGCACAATGCAAATAAGAAATTTCCTTTCTAACATGATTGCCCATTGTTCATTTTTTATGCTTTTTGTTTACATTGAGACTACTCAAGGCATAGGAGAGCAGCAACTTTGATATCAACTGAAAGTCAATGGGAATTAACCCGGAACCGATAATGCCAAAAAATGAGCCGAGACATTACCATACTGCAAGTACCCTCTCTCTAGAAACCCGGTAGCATTAGCATCTTCTTCAGCTTTTTCAGCAGGCATCTGTTCCACATCCATCTACTAAAGGACTGCCAGCCCATTGTCTGTTTGAATTCTTTATATATGACATGCTGAAGGTTTCCCGTATCAAACTGATGAAACCCTAGTTTTCAATAGCTAGTTCATCCATTTTAGTTTGACTCTGCTGAGACTACCAGCTACCTAGGCTAGCGATGAGAAGCACCTGCAGAGATGAGCAAACTTATCAACATTCCATAACCTCCTAAGAATTTTACTTGGCCAGTCAAGCAAGGAGACTCTGCAACATTGAACCAGCCTCTCTTCTGTGCCATGGTCTACCATCTTGATTAAATCTCCTTTCATTGTGAAGGGGGAAAAAAGGCAGAGCATGAGCATAGAGATCCCAGAATTCTACTTTGAAACCCAAACTACAGTATCCGCATTATGCATTTATCTTAGATATGTCCAAAAGCCAACCATTCTAGCAGATATTTCCCAAAGTTCTCAATTTGCTACATTGCATGAGAACCGGGATCTAGGGTAAAGGTCAGAAAGCTTGTCACTCGAATGAGCAAATAACTTCAAACCTATACATCTGGAGAAGGCAGATCTAGTGCTGCGAAGGGGCTCCTGTTCGTCTTGGGGATGGCAAAGTATCTTGACAGGAAGGGATCACGTTTCAAATGCATGAGATGGTCGGTAGGAGATGAGACTGAAATCAGAATAAGAAAAGATAACTGGCTAAGATCTGGAGTCATTGGTGGCGAGGCAGCCCCCCAACTAGTGGCAGGCTTAATTGACAAAGAGGAATTCAAGTGGAAAGAGCATATGATTAATGGGATATTTGACGAAAGAACTGCGAACGAAATCCTAGCTATTCCTATCAGCTCAACCATGGACAAAGACAAGATGGTTTGGACATGCACAACCTCAAGCTCTAACTCAGTGAACAGTGCCTACCATCACATAATGTCAACAGAAACAAAGCAGCAAGCAAAGCAGCAAGCAGAACAACTAACATCCTCATATCAAACACCCAGATAGCAATGGAAATTGATTTGGAACATGAATGTTAACACAAAAATGAGGCTCTTTACTGGAACGTGTGCCAAAATGCAATCCCATCTTTAGAGAACTTGTTCAAACGGAAAGTCTTACCTGAACCCATCTGCCCCTTTGCCAAAAGACCTAAGAAACAGTTGAGCATATTTTTCTATGATGCGACTGGGCTCGTGAGGTCTGGAATCACCCAAAATTAGATATCAGGATCACGGGCAAGGAGCTCAGTCGCATGGAGGAGATGATTCTACAATGAGGTAACCCAAATGCAAACTCACCTTCACTAGATTTGGTAGCAGGGGTTCTCTGGAACATTTGTAAGGCTTGGAACCATTTCATCTTGCGCCACCAAAAACCAGGTTAGAGTAGCATAGTGGAAGCGATCATGGCTGCACAAAAGAGCTTTGAGAGATGGAACTATAGGAGGCAAAAACGAACACAGCAGCAGGAACTCTTACTCGAGATGTGAAACCCATCAAGAAGGGGTTGGCTGAAGATCAACGTTGGCGGGTCTCTAACGAACGGACAAACCGCGGGAAGCGTTGCCGGGGTATGCGGAGACGAAGCTGGGAGTGTGGTGGGTGCCTTCGCGAAGGAAGTCCAAGCAAGTTCAGTTGAGCAGATTCAAATCCTTGCTTGTTTGGAAGCCCTCCATTTCTTTTTGAAGCTAGGTCCGACTCCAATTTCACTACGGAGTCAGATTGGCTAAAAGTAATAAGCGCACATACAGATCACAATATGTGCCTGTGGGAGGTGGCCCCACTTACCAACGAATACGAGACCAATGGGTCATTTTAAGCAAATATCAAATAGCCCACCGTGGAAGAGAAGAAATAAGGTGGCAGATTGAATTGCCTAGGTCCATAGAAAAAATAATCTCTCTTCTAATTAGACTACTAATCCTCCTTTAATTCTTTTGGACCTTATTTGTTCGAAGGCCCAAGTATCTTTTACTACAAGTTTCACTTGAAGTAATAAAAGGAGACCTTTTTTGACCACAATATAAAAATACAGCTACTTCTGATCAATTTTCCCGTGTCTTGCAGATCTTGTTGATCCAACACTAACTATGTCATTCAAATGGTCCATTGTTTTTTCCCACTTCTCTTGCTTCTTTTTCATAATGTCTTCCTTTGGCCACTGGATGAAAGAAACTCATACAATCATGTAAAATCAAATTACAAATTTTTAAATAACAAGACATTTATGACCATAAAGTGGTACCTTTAATCCCACTGTCATGATAAATTTGTGAAAAGTGCTATCTACCTTCTTAGCATTAACCACAACATTGTTGGCACTTGCACATTATTAAAAATAAGAAAGTAGTCAAGCTAAATTGACACTTACAATCATTCAAGTACATATTCAGTTACTTGAAAGTAAAAAGTGCCTTTTGATTGGTGGCATTGTTATGATGCATCTTTGTGACAAGTTTGTTGGCTTTTCTTTATTTGACTATCTCTTCATCCTGTTCACTTAAGAAAATAAAGTCAGAAAATAATGGCACAAATAGAGACTAAAAACACAGAATGAATGAACCTTACCTTTTTCTTTTGTTCTAAGGGACAATTTTTTGAGATGTGACCTTGCTTAAGCACAAATGGCATGTAGTTTATGTGCCTCGTCTTGATGGTTTGAATCCATTTTTAGATTCTCCTCCCTTTGATATCCTTTTCTCTTTAGGCCTGCCAGGCATAATTTCAGGTATTGGTGCCATCGAAGGTTCCTGATCATTGGAAGGCCAAATAGCAAACGGTGCACATCATTAGCCGATGCCAAATGTGTGAACTGATTTAGAGACCTCCTTTTAGTACACCTAGTATTTAATTTGACACGATGCAGGTTGTAATAGAATTTCGACAAATAACACTTCAAGGGAGAAAAAAAAAGAAGGAAAAAAAACATGGGTAATTAGAGTCAACTAGGAAAGAACAGGAAGTGTGAAACAGGACAGGTCAAGAAAAGTATGAGAACAGGAAGTGCACCAAGCTAAACAAATTATGATAGGCAATCTTAGCATATGAGGACTACTACAATTACTGACGAGGGTCGTGACTGATTATTGTGCATTTGTTTTTGAGAAATAAACGATCAATTGGATTCCGAAATTGCATGTTCATGATACCTGAACCTTTGTTACAATTGAGCTTCAAAATCCCAAATAAAGCACAATCTCAAATGCACATCACTGGACTCTGGCTACGTTGTTCTTCACACCGGGAACATTTTCAAGTTTAGTATCAACAGCAACCTCTATCATTTTGACAGCAAAATCAACTGTAATAAGATCTAAACCTCGCAAAATTTTGATTCCAAGACTTCCGCCTATATTGGAAAAAACCATTCCAAGCCAACCATGACAGCAGCTTCACGAAGTAAAAATAGATTCCACTTTAGCATGAAGATCCAACCTTGAGTCACAAACAATTCTCTTAGCATAAAGACTCCAAAAGATCTCCATGCAGGTGCTAATTATAATACCAAACTAAAATACAATCACCCAAACATACAGTGCAGTTGATTATTTCAAATGACGTCCTCCTTCACGTCTGCCATCTTGATGATTGCTTGACTCAAAAGTTCAGGTAAATGACATAATGCATTATTAACTCTACAAACATTAAGTATCCTTTGGGCTAATATGTTATTTGCCTTAGACTTTTAGGTTTATCCCGAATTTAATGCAATTGAACATGGATTCATAGTCAACAAAATTCAAGTTGCAATTTTCTCCATTGATCCAGATAGTTTACAGTGGTTTTGCTTTTGGCCTATTTTCCTGGTTTATTCAAAACCACGCCACTAGTAGAAGGATCTGTCCTCTCATTTACTATTTCTCGACCCATACGATTACCTCGATCATCTAATGCAGACAATCCTGTGAGATAAAATGTGCAGAACACAATGCTCGGACAAATCTTGTCCCAACTTAGTATTGTATGCATACAGAGAGATGCCCTCTCAAAATGTTTGTATAGTAAATTTATTCTTAAGCATAACTTATAACATGCAATCGTGAACTGCATAATCAACATAGAGCAAACTAAAACCTCACATCAAAAGGACCTCCGCTTAGGGTCATTTATTTTGCATTTCTCAATCTATACAATTACCTTTGGCATGTTATCAGGTGCCCTTATACATTAGGTTTTATTAAGTAATTCTAGCATTCCGGAATCAATCAAACACGGAAAATCTTTATTTTTCTGCAATGGATGAAGAATCTTACCCGAATACTAATGACAAATGATTCACTTAGAAGACTTTTTGATTTATTTCCAATACTAGCATGATGTGCAAAAATATTTTGCCAAAGCACACATTAACTTCCAGGAACATCTCGTCTGGATTCCTTGAAATCAAATAAGAAAATAAGAAGACTGTCAACCATGATATACTAATGAAAAGGTAACAAATCTTAAAAGAAAATGCAAACAAGAAACACAAATGAAAATTGGGCGGTAAATCTGAAAAGAGAGAGAGGGAGCTTCCCTACTTAATGTACCTTTGTTAGGAAATGTGGATCATCTCAATTATTCCAACTCATCCCATCCTAGTTATCTTGTCCAAATATCTTCAGACCTTTGGATATTTGGATGGTTGAGCCTTTCAAATTTACTGTAGTCAAACATTCCAACCTGTCGAGACCTAGAATTTCGACTAAGTTGTTGCAATTTTGAGCAATTAACATCTTTAGACCCTTGGATTTTGAAAGATCCAGCTTTTCAATTGAAGTGCACGAGATATTCAGCTTTTCCAATGACTTCACCCATTGGAGACCTCGAATTTCAACTAGGTTTTTGCAGTTTTTAGCATCTAGTACCTTCAGATCCTCAGATTTTGGAAGGTCTAGCCTTTTAATTGAAGAACACTCAAAGAAAAGTAACTCTTTCACGGACCCTAAAATATTGAGATGTTCAATTTCTATTAAGTTTTTGCAATATGGAACATGTAATATCTTCAAACTCCCAGATTTTGAAAGGTCCAACCTTTTAATTGAAGTGCACCCAACAATAGATAACTTCTCTAACAACTCTAGCTCATCAAAGCCTTGAATTTCGACTAAGTTTTGGCAAAATTGAGCACTTAATTTCTTCATGCACTTAGATTTTGGAAGGTCCAACCTTTCAATTAAAGCACACTTGACGAAACAAAGCTCTTCTAGGAATTCCAGCCAATTGAGGCCTTGAATTTCAACTAAGTTTCGACAATTTTGAACATTCAATATTTTCAGACCCTTGGGTTTTGAAAGGTCCAACCTTTCAAGTGAAGTGCACTCAACGATAGATATCTTTGCCAAGAAGTCCAACTTATCAAGGCCTTGAATTTCCACTGTGTTTGCAATTTTCTACATTTAATATCTTTAGACCCCCAAACTTCGGAAGGTCTAACCTTTCAATTGAAGCACCCCCGACGACACATAATTCTTCCAAGAGCTGCAGCTTATCGAGGTCATGAATTTCGACTAAGCTTTCACAATATTGAACACGTAATTTTTTCATGTCCTTTGATTTTGGAAGGTCCAACCTTTCAATTAAAGTGCACTTAGAGATGCAAAGCTCTTCCAAGTACTCTAACCTATCGAGGCCTTGAATTTCAATTAAGCTGTTGCAATTCTCAATTTCTAGTTTTCTCATGCCTTTGGATTTTGGAAACCTTTCAATTGACCCTTTGATGGTCATGCTTTCCAAATATTTCAATTTGTCAAGACGGGGAAATTCACGTATATTACAACAACCCTGGGCAGATAATGTCTTTAGATGGTTTAATTCTGAAACATCCAGGGTGTCCATTGATTCGCAAAACAAGACTTCCGAAAAATCTAACTTGAATGGAGTGTTTAGAGATCTTTGTAATTTTGATTCTTCGACATTTCTGAGTTGGGAACATTCTGAAAGCTCTAGTATTGTTGATGGAAGCTCCACGATGCACTTGAGAATTTTATAGTTAAGAAGGTGTAGTTGCTTGAGATCGGTTAGGTGGGCAAGTGAAGTTATTTTGAAACTTTGACAGGTGACACTCAAATATGTCAAGCTGGAAGGAAGCTTTGGCAGCCATTGAAGCTCCCAGCACCTTAAAACTTCTAATTTTTTGAGCTTTCTCAGCCTTCTAATATCATTGGGTAATTTCTTTATTCCAGTCCCAAAAATATCCAAAGTTTCTAGATTTTGCATAGCCCCTATGTTGTCCGGTAGGGAAGAAATGTGACCACAATTTCTTAGGAGAAGTAGCTCCAGTGCTTCTAATTTAGTCACTTCTGCCGGCAACTCCTCGAGACTAATACATCCCGACAAGTTCAAGCGTGCTAGAGTCTTCATGTTTCCAATCGAAGAGTCAATTTGCTTCAGACTTCGACAGCCTTTGAGGATAAGAACCTCTAAGTTCTTAAAAGCTGAGAGGAAGAAAGTTCCTTCCAAAGATTGACAATGTGTTAGGTCGAGAAATTTGAGCTTTTCTGCAGTCTGATAAAAAATGTAATAATTGTGGAGGGGTTAGCCAAAAGTAATTTTGATTCAACAGAAATCAATAAGAAAAAAAAAAAGAAAGGACTTGTTTAACCATCTTACCTTCACAAAATTCCATCCCTGCCATCTGCTAGAAATCTTGCTTCTCGACAACTCGAGTACAACCAATTCCTTTACATTAAATTCTTTTGCTTCAAAAGTCAAGGGACAATTGTGCCATCGAAGCCATTTTAACTTCTTAGTGCAGTTCTCAAAATCTCCACTAAAATGTGCTTCACTTGCATCGAGGAACCTTAAATTCCTTAACTTCTTGAATTGTTTTCCCTTAAGGATATTGTCACCTTGGTCAATGGTTTCACCACAGCTAAGACAAATGGCCTCAATCTTTTCTGTTCCCTATTAGTAGGAATCAACATCCATTAATACTATTTATATCCAACTCAAGTCATCTAATATCATTTGTTCATATTGCTATTATTATGCATCGATCTCTTCAAGAGACTAGCAAATCCTTTTTTGGCAGATAAACGGTATTTATAAAGGCTAACAAAGTGAAAGATGTCAATTCCGACTTTGAAATTTGGCCATAATTACTTTGATCTTAAAAGAATTATGATGTTCTCTAGTTTTATTTTATCATGTATAATAGTTTACAGTTTCTTATACCCATTATAAACGTACTATTACCCTTTGATCTACCTATAGGGTAAAACTTCACAACTGGTAAATCCTCTTCTCTTGTATTGTAGTTTTGTTGCTATACTAGTTAGGACGCACATGCAATGCATGGAATTTAATTAAATTACAATGCACAAAATTGAAAGTTCTTGTGATTATTGTGACAATTGGGAAAAAAAAAAAATTCTCTTAATATAAAAAAATTTATCCTTATGAAGTCCATCTTTTCTTTTCCGTATTTTCTTGTGTTTAAATTTCGTGTATATTACTTTTCTGTGTTACTTACAATTAATAAAAATATAACTTATACTCATTTTTGTTTTTTCCAATGGAGTAATGACTAATTTTACGTAACTAAGCTTGTGATAGTAGTTACATTAATATCATATGTAATTTTTTTTTATTAATAGTAACTTGAATTATTATCAATAATTAATCTCTAATTATAAGCAACTGAGATAATGACATTAATTATATCTATGCTCTCTATAACTTATCATACTAGCATAAATTATTATTTAGTTGTAGATCACAATTGGCTATATTATAAATCAATCAGAAATTGAATTATTCAAGTATAATAAGTATAATTGTTCTAACAATTATAATAAATATGATAAACAGTCCTAATTTATTAACTTTGATTAATTTGAATATAACTAATTATTAAAAATGTATAGTATTTTCGGAATTTTAAAAATTGAACTTATTCTTGGCTTTAAAAAAAAAAAAAAACTTATCCTTGGCTACATGAAATAGCGAGTAACTCCTTGGCCCCCAGGAATAGCTAGTCCTGATTTTGAGAGAATAGCCATTTCAAATCTACTTTTTGAATCAAAGGAATGAAAAATTGCTTCAATTTTAATGAATTAAAAACATGATAGTTATTCCTGCGAACCAAATGTGCAACAGGCTTTCACCAAGAAAAATCACTTACACATAAGAAGTAAAGGAGCACCAAAAATTCATGGATTTCCAGATTCATGTCAATTTATTCAAACCAGAAAATTTCTTATTGTATTTGACAATGTTTCTTAAGATTTCATGGAAACTCACAGGAGAATGACATAATTAGTGGAGAAGGAATTATATCTTATACCTAAAAGAAAACCATGAGAAGAGTAATTATCAGAAAAAAAAAAAAAAAAAGGAAGCAACCTCCAAGAGAAGTAATCATACTGAGATTAGTCATTTCCATGAGAAAATTCCCTCTCAAAATATGAAGAAATCTATCTGTCGTCAAAATTGAGTAACACTCATGGTCAAATCCCAAAAAAAAAGCCCAACCATTTGTACTTGAGACAAAAGTAACACAATCTTTCAAATGTCCCAAAAAAAAAAAAGCCTAATGTATCGGGGACATGTTGACATGGAACAAAGCCCAACCTTTTAGCCGGGAGAAAAACCGACATCTATTGTAAATTACATTCATTAAATTGCCACTAATATCCTACATGGCTCACTGTGTTAACGTACACAGCGAGCCACATCAACCAGCACGGAAGAACGACGTTGCTTTTTCATTTATAATCTTTGCCAACAAAATTAGTGTATAATCTTTGTTATCAAATGTTTAGCATTTTGTAAAAAAAAAAAAAAACAAAAAACAAAAAGCCGTATAATTAAAATTGTTTTTGTGCATGTCAGCCCAATGAGCCATGTAGGTGTCGTGTGTCTATTTAAGGTGAGAGGAGAATAGGTAGAATTTGTAATAGATGTCATTTTTGTATCGCGAGTGAAGAAGGGCTGAGCTTTTCCCTGGGAAGTTCGAAAGGTGGTGTTATTATCAGCCCACATGCTTGCTTGGGCTTCCTTTTAGGATATTTTAGGTTGTGTTATTATTGTCAAGGGTGCAAAAGGCTGCTCTATTTTCACTTGGCAGTTCACTCACTAATAATGTCCGAGGAATGAGTTATAAATGTGTTCTAATTATGCTTAAAATGTCTTTTGTTTTTGGTTTATTTTTTAAGTTGTGCCAATGCTCTTGTCCATGCTTCACACTTCACATGACGAATGTCAAGATTGACTGTTTTTGATGACATAGGAACAATGACAATAACTTTAAATATTGATCAGATGTAGGAATCAACTTAGAAGAAGATTTGTACCTCCCCTTCATGTTTTCTCAACTTCTAATAGTGACTTTAACTTACAAGAATATTTGAGTTTTCTCATCCGCTTTAATGTAATAGTACCATGAATGAAGAAGAAAAATGAACCCAGCAAGAATTTTGAAATAATTATGACCAATGATGTACCTTATTAGTCTGTAAAGCCTTCAATACCAAAGTTATCTAGACTTAAATATACATCATATTCATTTTTCTTTTGGTTAGTTCAGTTTATTTTATGATGTAATACGAAGACATAACAAATGAACATTGGCTTTAATATTATAACAAAGAAATCAGCTCTTGAGATTATATATAGGTTGCACGTTGAAAATGCAAATATGTGCTAGTTTTTGAGCAACAACTCCGAGTCAAACAAATGATGGATCAAGAATATTAAGAGTCAAAACTATGATTAATTTCACACATACAATACAATCACATAATTATATACAAAATAGAATTTTAGAGTAATTACCTTTGGGACTTTTTATATGAAATAAATAAGACATTTCTCTTTTCAATAGTCATTGCATCAAATACGCTTAATGTCATATATATCTGCATACATTATGTTCATATATGTTCGGTAAGTTTTGAATCAGTCCTTATTATGTGAATTTTGATAAAATAAATATCCATTCCATTCTCAAATACGTCATAATGATTGAATTTTCATGAGAAATGCAGGCGTGATTGCTCCTACTATATCAATTCCAACACCTAGAGAGTAGAATTTTATGATTTATATATCCTAAGGAAGTTATGGTTTACAGTAGCATAGTCAAAGTTATTGTTGCATGTGTCAAGGATGTAACTGAATCAATTTTAGAAGTTAAGGATTTTGTCAATATAGAATACATCTATCAAGTATCTAATAAATTTAAAAATACCTCGTACTTGGAAGCAACTTCTGAATGCACGCTTGTTCAAGAAAAATCTCAAATAAGGTGCAATGCTTATTAAGAGAGAGCAACCTCATACTTTCTAATCATGTCAATGAAACGGCATAAGGGCAATAATAGTAGACAGTTCTCTGCTCACTAGAGCAAGCACTAAGTACAAGACCAATATCAATCTGACACTAGAACATGGACTGAGAGGGCAAAAGAGAGAAACGCATACCTCATTTGCCTTAAGCACTTCCCAGACTTCCCTCGAGTCCCATAACCTACTACGGTATTGAGGTCCTTGCTCGTTTTCCTCACGGACAATTTCCCTACCAAGATCTCTTAATTGATCATGCATTCTAAGCTCATGATTATCTCCAACTTTTATTAATGACATAAACTTCAATACTTCAATTCCTTCCTTTGGGAAAAAGTCACAAGCGTCCCACATGTAGGATGCTTTTCTTTTGCTGGTCCCAATGAAAAAGCAAGCGATATCCAAAAATATCTGTTTTTGTCTATAATCCAATGCTTCATAACTTATCCTTAACTTTTCTTGTACTTTCTTATGAGGGACTTTTCTTAACTTTTTTATCGTATCCTCCCATAGAATTGGCTTTTGTCCGCACAAATATGAACCTAGAACCTCAAGAGATAAGGGAAGCCCTCCAGTGGTGGGCACAACATCATAAGCAAGGTCTTCAAATTCACTTGGAGGAGAGTCCTTTCGAAATGCATGTCTACTAAATAGAATCAAAGATTTATCCTTATCCAATTCCTCATGTTCATAGTTGTAGTTGACCCGAGCATTGTCAAGAATACTCTTGTTTCTGGTGGTAATAATGATCCTACTTCCTGAAGAAAACCAATGATGATTTCCAGCCAAAGCTTTTAGCTGATCATAATCATCTACATCATCAAGAAGAATGAGGACTTTCTTACCTTTAAGCATTAATGAGAGGATCTTAATCCCTTCATCCTTATTACGAGCTTGATTGTCTTGCTTCAATATATCAACGATTAACTGATTTTGTAAGCAATGAATGCCAAAGCGCTCCCATGACTCCCTAATATCAGCAATGAAGCTATGATACTCAAATTTATTTAAGAGCTTGTTGTAGATGGTTTTAGCAAGAGTTGTCTTGCCAATGCCTCCCATTCCATGGATGCCAACAAATAGTGTGTCGCAAGGACTTTTATCTACAAATCTTATAATCTTCTCCACATGACTGTTAATTCCAACCAAATTCTCAGAAATATCCAACTCAAACTTTTCTTTCAACTCGCTTAACACTTTTTGAACAATCGATTTTACCAATTCTCCTTCATACCTATCAAGTGTAACAAGAGTTCAAATACATGGTAAATATAATTTTATATTGTTTATCTAATGAGAGCACAATAGTAAATAAGTCTAGGATAAATCCTAATACTTTAAGAATCATTTTTGTCCACCTTCATATATTAGCATACTATGGATTGAAATCATATTTCAAACTTCTTATTGTTGAAGATATTATGGATGAGATGGACATGGCTTTGAAAACTTTTTAGAGCGTTAGGATAAGAAAAATTCAATTAGGCAACATGGTATGAGAGTTCAACCACCATTTAACAAACAGGTTGCAACTTTTGATGCAAGAGGAATTTAAGTCTTATATACCAATCCTAAAAGTCGTTCAAAGTGCTTCATTGTGAACTACTTGAATACAATTAGGGGATTTCTCCTCATTTGCCCAATTTTACATGCTTGCAAGTTTCTACTCGTGTTGTGAATTTTGATTCTAAATTCATGTTCTTATCAATTTCCATTGCATCAAGAGTTGATAACATGTACTTTACTTTACTTTTGGTGTCTATATTATATGTATTGATTTTATTGGGAAGTAGAAGGATAAATTTTCGCAAAAAACAAAAACAAAAAAGAATATCGCTTTGATATAGGAAAATGCATTGAAAATTATTTGAACAAACGTATTACAAAGATAATACTTTTTCCTCAACCATCTCTTTTTTGACTTGCTTAGTTGAATTACAATCTCACATAAATTTGTAAATAGAAAAGTTTGTAATGAAGATTGATGTAGCTTACACTATAAACATGGAAAAAAAAAGGCACGATCTAACAAAATCTTTGGATATAAGAGCAAAAATTCATTTGAAAAATCTTATATTATTCAAGCGATTGTAATCATAACAATGAAATCTATATTAGATTGGTCAATATCATCTTATTAAGAAACTGAAAAAAGATAATTTATGGAACTTATGCATCGCCATGTGTTACTACTATAAAAATCTTGCTGCTAACCAATAAAAACGAAAAAGAAGCGAGTAGGAATCAGATTCAGTAAACACCCTTACAAATTAAAAGAAAGTACATAATACTTTCGTGAAAGATTTTACCCATCAGCTTCCCATCCTTTCAAGGAACTAACTTCAACGAGTGCTTGCTTCCATTTATCGAAAATTGTTGGGTCGAAACGCCTCTCACGCTTATGAAATGCATCCCCAAAACTCCCGATTTGATGTCGCACGTGAGCTGGTTCCACTTTGTAGAATATCGGCAACACTATATGCCCCCTGTCACTTTTCTTGCACTCCATTATTTGAACAAGCTCGTCCAAGCACCAATTGCTTGAACCATAATTTACAGAGAGAATCAGGATTAGGATCTTACTATTCTTGATGGCTGTCAAAAGATCTGGGCCAATCATCTCTCCTTCCCGAATCTCATTATTGTCTCTAAAAGTATGAATTCCAGCATCGACAAGCCCGTTGTAGAGGTGATCAGTGAAACCCTTTCGAGTATCTACACCTCTAAAGTTCAAGAACACATCATAGCAGTTTCCAATCGATGCGGTCAACGAACTAAATCCACCAGAATTAGTTTTTGTGGGCGCAGTCAACAGATCAGACGCACCAGTATTTGCATCTTCTGCATTTCTATGCACACCGACGTTGCATTTCTCAATGGGAGGATGCATTTCTTCTTTGCCTTCAAGTGGTGATAATTTTAATGCCCAAGAAAATCCGAGATGATACCTGCCCTGGAAGAAGAGAATATGTGAAAGATGCAGAAGCAATAAAATTAAGTAGTACCAAAAAGAAAAAGGACAAGTGCCATCATAGAATAAGTCAGGCAATCCATTGTGCTAGATACATTATGTTACTAACGCATTTACATGAAGGGCAACTGCAATTACATCGATGAAAAACGAGGAATTTTCATGTTATGATTCCTTCAATCTACGGTCGAGTGAGCACATGCTAATTCAAAGAACAAGGCAAGGACATCAAGGAGGATTAACCGGCCAAAACTTTCCAGTATTAAAGCTGCAGATCACGCTTAAAGTGGCAAGTAATTCTCGGCCAGAAGAAAAGTAGGGAAGAAAGAATGGCTAGAGCCCATTTCACACGTGGAATAAAAAAAAAAATTGGAGAGAAATCAAGAGTGGGATATTCTCTAGGCTGATCGGTTCCGGTCCACTCCGGTTCTCCATTTCTGGAACCGAGAATCGGATTTTGGAGCGACTGGTCCGGTCCGATTCCTGGACTGTCCAACAAAAACGATGGACCGTGCTTGGTGGCCAAGTCGAGGGTGAGAAGTCAGAGAGGTTGGTCACGGGAGGGTTGGGGTGGAAGGCAAACCCCCGGAGGGAGAGGTGGAGGGTGGAGATGATGGGGACGTTGCCGAAGAGACCGGTGTCGCGGACGTTCTCGACGCCCGGCGGGAGCAGGGGAGGGGCGCATGGAGGAGCGACGCATGGAGGAAAAGTGGGTCAGTGACTCAGTGGGACGTTGCTAGGGACTTCGGTGAGGATGGGGACCCTGTTGACCGAGAGCTTGCCTTCAGAGAGGTCGAAGGGGTTCCGTTGGGGGTTGATCCAGAGGACAATGGAGAGGGGCTTGCTGGGTCGTTTGGTAGTGCCATTATCAGCAGATAATGAAAATGGAGAACTACTCAACGAAAGAGATAAACAGAACAAAGCTACTAGAAGAGAAATGCAGGACTAGAAAAATGACAGTTCACGTGACTCTGCAAAAGGATACTAGTATATAGCACAGAGGTCACTAATTGAGACTATGTACGAATTGATGTGAGGAGACTATGGATTGATGAGAGAGAGAGAGAAAAGACTTTGTACTTCTTTTCTTTCTTAAAAAAAAAAAATGAAGGGGTGTGAAAAGGAGGATACAGAATCAAGAAAAAGCATTCTCAGAGGATTTAAAAATTGATCCAGTCTGGGTAATTCGTTCAGTCCGATTCCCACCCTAGAATGGGAATCGGACCGCCTGTTGCCGATTCCATGCGATTCCAATTTCATGGAATCGGGAACTAGACCGCACTCTTGGGAACTGCTTAGAACCAGCTGATCTAATTTAGTTTAGGCAGTTCTCGATTCAGTTCGGACGGTTCCTATTGCACACCATCAATTTTCTTGAGAGGACACGTAGAGAGGAAAAAAGAATTCTGGGTACTTCACCATCCTTTTCGTTTCACATAGGTGTCCATTCCATCTGACGGCCTGTAGTTGTCAAGGTGGGTTTCTCCATGACGGATCAGCTATTGGTGTTCATGCTAGAATTTGCTATTAAAGGGGGGAATACGACAGAACAAAGGACTCTCCATTTTAAAGAAAAAGATTGAATGACACACACCGAGATTCAACCACATATTCAGGCTCTCGGACATTCTCTCGATTCTCGAAAGATAGTGCACTAAAAGCAGCTTGATGGAAGGAGTTGGGAACTGCTTATAAAATAGATGAAGTTGATACCTAAATTTTGGCTATCATATTTTATTCTTTATCGCATAAAAAAATTAAGGATTAACCCGACCCCATAACAAAAGTACCATGATCATAATTTATATTCACATATTATTTAAGTCATGCATCACAGACAAGCCACATGACCCCACACGATATTATGATGGACGTCATGCATGCAAACGTGGGCACTATGACTGGCCATCTTCAGGAAGAGTTTCAATTCTGCACCCCACTCCTGATTGATAATGTTGGTTACTAAGGCTGCGTTTGTTTTGTTTCTTTTTTCTGTTTTTAAACAATTTTTTTTTTTTTTTGTTCCTGGGAACAAAAAAATGAAACGCGTTTGTTTGCGTTTTTGTTCCAAAATTATTTTTTGTTAAACACATCTGGAATGAAATAAAAACAAAAAAAGTTGTTTCTTGTTTCTGGAACAAAATTTATGAACACTTTCCATTTTCTTCTCTCTTTTTATTCTTCTTTTATTCTTCTTTTTCTTTCTTTTTTCTTTGGCCGGCGACCTCGCCGGAGCGTCGCCGGCCGCCGGGCGAGCTCGGCCTCGCCGAATCCGGGCGAGCTCGAGCTCACCCGGCCAAAGCGAGGCCGACCTCCGCCGGGCCGGGCGAGCTCGATCTCGCCGGATCCGGCGAGGCCGAGCTCGCCCATCGGCCGGCGAGGCTCGGCCTCGCCGGCCACCGCTAGGTTGGCGTCGCCGGCGGTGGCTCGGTGACGCCGAGCCTCGTCGGCCCGGGCGAGCTCGGCCTCGCCGGATCCGGGCGAGCTCGAGCTCGCCCGGCCTAAGGTGAGGTCGAGCCTCGCTCGGCTACGGCGAGGCTTGGCCTCGCCTGGGGCCGGCGAGCCTCGCCGTGCTCCGGGCGAGGCCGCGGCCCTCGTCGGCCCGGTCGCCGGCCATGGCGAGGCCGGCGACCGGCCAAAAGAAGAAAAAAGAAAAAGGAAAAATAAAAATAAATAAGAAAAATAAGAAAGAAAATAGAAAATATAAAATATAAAATATAAAAAAAAAAAAAAAATTATACAAATTTACCAAACGTGTTTCTATTCATTTTTTATTCCCGGAACAAGTTTATCAAACGCGTTTTTTTGTTCAAAAATTGTTCATCGGAACAAGTTTACCAAACATTTTTTTCTATTTTTGTTTCCTGGAACAATTTTTAAACAGAAATGTTACCAAACGCACCCTAAGTTGTTGCCTGCAATTACCAATTTATCTCTGTTCGGGCACGCCGGATTACCCCCCATATGGTCGACTGAAGATGAATGAATCTGGATGAATATATTCGACCTTCGAGATAAGGCTTAGATATATTTGCAGGCAAAATTAAGTGAAATTTGGTGTACATGAATTGGCAACAAGAGATGGAAGGATTCGTTCAAGATGGACTTCGAATTTATGGGAAGCCAAAGTGAGGAATGTGTCCGTGAAGAAGAGACATTTAGTGCAAAACAGGGGAAAATATATAAAAAGATCTCTTAGGGACAAGCGTTTGTTTATTTCGGCTCTTTTATCTGCTTACAAGGACACACATACTCGGCTAGCATATGTGGACATAATATTCAACACCAGATTGGGAGATAAAGATGACAGGTTTAAAAGTAATATCGAGTTGGGGACCAACAGTTCTCAATTAGCGTGAATACTCCCAAATCCTTAACTCATGCGACGTTGAATTTCCATTTTTAATTCGATTAATCATATGACAATTATACATGAAGAGTTGCCACTAACTTATTAGGGCCGACTATAAATCAAGTGAGGTATGGGAGGATACCTTACTCCCTATGTAACTAGAACTAGAGATCTAGTGTTGCTATGTCGAAGACTTAATTACATAAGTTATCTAACTAATGCCCTTTTAATCCCTAAGCTTAATTACTTACCAAGATATTTTTACAAAATTATAAATCTTAAGGTTCTCATCCGCTAAGTGAACAAGCAATGCTTTTGTGTTTATAATGATTTGAAATGTACCCAAAATGTTCAGCTAAAACAAGCAAAATCAGAACTAAAAAAAGTTACATAAAAGATATACAATCAATTGATCTAAAAAAGGTAGTAAAAGAACGACCAAAAGTAAAGTGTATTAAAGTAATCCGATATGAGTAGGACAAAGAATATGACATGGCCTCGTTATTAAGCCTTAGGACAACAACCCCTATGAGGTTGACTTCGGAAACTATTTTATCTTAAAATGGGTAACATGAGTTATCAAAATTTTCAGAGACAAGTGAAGCCTTACATCGGTACTTTGTCATCCGAGGTCAGATCCCAGTCCGACTTTTGGATATTAGGTATTCAATTAATCCTCCTCAAGTTTATCCTAGGTTATGACACTTCCACATTACTTATTCAATTATTTGAAGTGAATCCTAAATTCAACTAAGCTATTTACTATGGTTTTTTTTTCTTAACAACTATTTTCATTTTTTCTTTACATTTTTCAAACTAAGTCTATTTCATTTATTAAGACTAATTAGTTAAACCGATCCCAAGTGGATCCTAAACTAAACCAAATATTACTATTTTATTCAAAGTGACTATACTAAGTCTATTATCGAGCCTAATCTAGAGTTCAAATTCTAGAACTAACTCTAATCCTAATTAAAGCTAATGAAAATCTCCAAACTTCTCCGATCCACCTCCACAGTTCGGTTTATCATAGTCTCACTGCACTCACTCATGCACCACGATCAATAAAAGCATTAGAATGCTCACAAAAGAATTGACCACCAAAGAGCTAGGAAAAATCAATAAATTGGTACTCAGCACATCTCCTGCATCAAGCATATCAAGCAAGGAGAATCAACACACTTAATCGCATGAACAAATGAGGTCCGATTTTGATGAAAACCCATGAATTTGCAGCTTATTAAGTTTAATTTAGTTTCTCAGATAACCATTTTCATGATCAGAGCCACAAAACCCGAAATTGTAAATCACCTCAGAAAATTATGAAACCAGTCCTGTTTGAAAGCTTAAGACGTCTTCTAAAACTTTGTAGTTTATCATTTACTGAGATTCGGCCCATATTTTAACGAAATTGCAGAAACAGCCTTGAAGGTCAGACTGGCCTTTGACATTCTGACTGGTACTTTGAGAAGACATTTGACCGAGCAATTCAATTTGGAATTTCATGAAACGTGAATGAATGGAGAGATCTGGAAGCCTTTTAAAAGTTTGTAATTCATGATATTTCGATATTTTGTCATTAAGATCTCCTAAATCCCCAAAATACCGAGCACGCCTGATCAGACTTCTAATTCCAGATTCAACTTCAATTTTCTATTATCTTTGTCCTAGATTTTGAGGTGGATTTGACCTACTAAATGATCTTCAACTTGGTCTAATAATCTACCAAAACGAAGCTTAAAATGTCATGATCATTTCATTAGTTAATTCCTTTTGATGATTTGTTCATTTACTAGGTCGAATAACCTGATTAATCTTAATGATTCAGTGGACTCCGAACCTGTGATACTTCTCATCAACAAATTGTCAGGCACACGTATTTTGGTCCTTTAAACCAATCCCATTGACCTTACATGACTCATCACGCACAAAATACGAGCAACCCCACAAAGAGTTCCTCAACAGCACTTATTTGCTACGCTTACGGGGCCTATTTAAAAGAACCTTCCAACAGTGATCATGCAATACGTCTCATAGCAAGCATATGAAGAACAAACCAGCCACATTTGCTTTACACGATTGCATGGAACAAACGAAAATCTTAGCATGAAACAGACCTACAAGAACCGTCTATCGGTTATCAATTGCATGACAATCCCAGAACATGCCCACGGTGAACTCGCCAGCAGCTCGCTCTCGATCAAAACCTTACCTGAAATGCTCGCTGTTCTATTTCGAGAATACAATCAAACCTGTGGTAAGCACTTCACTCAAAGGATCTAGCTGCAGCTGTGAAACAACGATTCACATCCGAATTATCATCAGGACAAGCTCAAGTCACCAACAGATCCTCAATTGGAGGCTATTTTCAAATAAATCACAACAAAATTTCTCAGCCTCAGCTTTATACAGAGAACATCAGAACATAGAATATGAGTCTATGCTCATCATACCTTGAGTTTCAGTTTTGGAAGATGAGCAAATCGAAGAACAGAGCTCCTAGATATGTCAATGATGGAGATCAAAGAATAGAGTTCCAAACAGATTAATCTACTAAGACTAAACTCTATCAAAGGTGTTCACTAAAATCCCTAAACTAAATGCATACTAACCAATTGAAACTAACCTAAATCTAGCGCTGGATTCTTTTTTTTTTTCATCTGGTCTTGTCTTATATCTATTTTATAAGTCACTGTGTACTATGTGTAGGTTACGAAACCCTACTTTTTCACTCACATATCCCTACCTCAACCCTTGAGGAAGTGGGAAATCGAACTCAACACCTCTGCATTTTCAAGTGTAAAAGGTGTCTACCGGACTAACCCCTAGTAGTTAAATCTAGCACTAAACATAACAACCTAATCAAGATCTCTATCTCTAGCTATTATACAATTTTTTAATTTATCGAATTTTTCTGTTAAAAATTATTATTTTTATAGTAGAGGGGGCTCGGGCTGCTCCTCTGGCCCGGTCTGAAATTGGAATGGACGCTTCCGCCCGGCAAGGGCCACATCTCTAGTATCATGGGTTCTGGATCTTAAGCTTGGGACATTATTGGGCTCTTAAATCAAGCCCACTCAACTGAACTAAACCCATTTCATAAAAAGTCAAACCCAGCTCAAACATGAAAAAGCTGAGTCAAGCCCGTCCCAAATCAAACCCAACGTGCAAAGATTTTGAACCTCACCTTGTCGAGGAAAAACCAACGCATGAACAGAAACAATGGAACGTGTACCATTGAATGCTTCACTAACTCCTGGCCATTACTCACACATTATCACCACAGAGCCATCGTCATCTATGAAGCATGGACACGTTCAGATGGCCTCTGTGTCGTGTCGGACACGTTTGGACACGCGATCAACACGTGTTGAAAAATCCGACACGTGATCAACTCTTTCTGAGACGCTCCGATATGCATGTCTAGAGGTTTGTGGGCGGGTTTGCAGGTGCGAAGGGAAGAAGGTGATGGAGGGTGGAGGCGAGGGTGAGGGAGTAGAGGCAACGCCGCGAGTGACGGCGAGGGAGGGTAGAGGAAGAGCAAAGACCAAGATGATCGAGAAGGCTACGACCACCGACTGCAACGCCGAGATGGAGAACCGTAATGCCGCGATGGAGGGCTGGACGCGAGGCTACGATGGCAAAGGGGTAGGGAACGGAGGTGAGGCAGTGGCAAACGATTATGATAAGGTGCTCGAGAGAGAGCAAAGATCAAGAGTTAGTGACCAAGCAAGGGAGAGGAGAAGACGACTGCTAGAGTTTTTGGGTTGTTACTTTTACTGAGGTTGCTTTTTCAGTTTTAGGAAGAAGAGCAAGGAGAGGAGGCGACGGCTGCAGGGGAAGAAACGAAAGCCTTGTGCAGGGTGATTTTCTTTTCTTTTCTATTTTGGAGAGAGGGGAGGATGGAGCCTCGTGGGTGTGACTTCAATTTTGGGAAGTGACAGGTGCAGGCGGTGGGTGGGGTAGGGAAAGAAAGCAGAGGGTGAAATAAATGTGTGGGACCCATTTAGCCTAAAAAAATCGACTATTAAATAAATTTATTAATAAATCGTAAGGCTAAAAAATAAATAAATAGGTGGGTTAAAAAGTTATTTTGAAAAATAAAAGCACTGTTAAATAATGATAAATTTTGATCACTATAAAAAAAAAACATAAATTTATTTTGACTCTAATCTCTCGTTAATTATTTATTTCATCGATAACTTTTGTTAAAGTCAAAAAATATCTTTCCAATTTTTTATGAATAAATTTATTAATGTTGTTAGTGTAGATTCATTATAAGCTCTTGTTTACTATTTATTTATTTATGAATTTGAATAAATTAATTTAAACATAATAATTTATCATGTATATATAAATATTCATTTAATATATAACGTATCTCAACGTGTCGAAATTCTCTTTTTTCTGCAAAATGACGTGACGGCGTGTCGTGTCGTGTTATGTCGCGTGTTACGTATCCATGTCGGTGCTACTTAGATCGTTATAGCAAGCTTTGCTGCAACCGCGAAACATATATAAAAGACAACGTTCAGATTCGATCTTGTTAACAAAGAAATCTAACTGAAAACGTACTCAGCAATTAATAGAAAATTCCTTTCTCATGAAACATGTTCACAAGCGTTGCAACCCTCTCAAAGCACATCCGACGACAACGTCCGAACCTTTTGAGGGATTTAGAAGCATTAATTATAAGACGGTCCAAATGGTCTCTCGATTATGAGTGCGGGCTCTCCCAAACCTTTCTCTCACGTAACATTTGGACATTTTATTTTTTAAGTTCTTTTTAGCCTAATTAAATCTAGGAGTTGCCACTAGCAATTTGAAATTGGCTAAAAACCATATGAGATGCAGGAGGCTTGACTCATTTCCTACGCAACTAGAGATTCTAAATACGAGAACTTGATTACGCTAATATTTATATTAATGCCCTTTCGGTGCCTCTAACTCAGAAAGTAGTTACCTAGGTGGTTATACATTGTTTTTACCATTTTACTCTTTTTGCATTTTTCCTCTTACCTTCTGCCTTTTATTCTATTATTTCTTTTGTTCCCATCATCTTCCTCCTTCCTCAGATGGACGAGCCTCTGCCCTGGACTTCTCAGAACTTCCATCGATAAATCTCCAAAGGTGCATTAAACCAAACCTACTCCCGCAAATCTTGTCACTGGCAACAATCGCTAACCTCCGATCATCAAACGAAATGCCGTTACCGGACCACCACAGTCAACCACTCCCGGCCACCGAAATTTATCATCGCCGGCCACCCCATGAAGTAGGGCAAAGCACAGAACAGACGGAAAGGAAGTGGACGCAGCAACACTCCCAGAAACGACGCAATATGGCAGAAAATGTGATGTTCAACAACCATTAAGAACGCGTCTTATCACGCAAAACATATAGATATGCACTCAAGGTAATTTACAATCGGGAATAAACTCTGCATTTCGTCGGACATGCAGCGGAAGTGGGCTGAGGACAAGGTATTGACCATTTTTAGACCTCGAACTCGGATCTAGACCCAAAGAAATTATCAAGAAACACTCGAAATCAGACATATCAACTCACTCGAACCCAGCGTATGGTTTAGAAAAAATACCAGTCTCGGCCTCTGATTGGACCAAAAGAGGGCGACGGTTCATGGGAACGGGGTTTAACCACGAAGACTCCTACCCGCCTCGAAGCCGACGGCCATAGTATGAGTTCGGGACGAGTCAAACTACAGCCGGCTGCCTCCCTTCGTCTCCGAGCCGCGATCCTCGGATTAAGGAACTTGAACCGAGCAACTAAAGAAACTCTGGAAATGCTGAGAATCAGGAGAGAGAAGTAGTGAGAAACGATGCCGGCTGGAGGTTGTTGGACGGCAACAGTGGAAGTGGCCGGTCAGGTGAGGTCCAGAGAGAAAGAGACCCAAAGAGACAAGCAAAGGGAGATGTGGGACTGAGAGGAGGAGAAGGCGAATGGATCGGTGAGGGGACGCCGGTAATGGCTGCGACTGGTGGTGGCGACTGAGGCTATGGACGGAAGAGGGTGGTCGACAGTGAGATTGAGGTGAGGGGGAATGGAGAAGAAAAGAGTGCGTGAGATTTATAACCGAAAAAGAGAGTGCGCGTGAGGACCGAGATGAGCAAAAAGAAGACCGCCGCTTTCTCTTTCCCCCGCCTTGTCTGCAGTAAATCCCCGTTTTTCATTTTTAGCTCTTTGGATTGCTTGTTTCAGACTCCATTCTTAATTCTCAAATGCCATTGTTCATGTTGAATTGACTATGTTATTTATTATAGGTTTCACTCTTGACTTAAGTTTATTTCTTTGATGAAATTATCTATGCTTCTCTTAAACAATATTTATTAAGGTTAAATGTGAGGTCAGCTCTTGATTTTAAGATTATCATTTGCCCTTTTTTTCCTTTTCTTTCTCCATTTGAAACAAAGTTAATGTACCTCTTTTTCAAATAAAATAATAATTATTTGGTAGATAACTAATTATTTGACAAAAAAGCTAATTATTGTGTTAGTGAGTTGTTTATTTATTTTTTTTTTAACTAGGAAATATTATTCAAAAAATAGCCTAAGCACAAGTAAAAGGGAAAAGAACTATCTATCAGTTTTAGTACACATTTAGTTTATATGTGTCAATATGTTATAGTTTGCATATTTTAACTGCTCAACCTTCATTTTATTTAGTGAATTTGATAGTCAAATTTTTAATTATTTTATTGTGTAATGTATTAAATATTTTAAGTGACCTTGATCCATTCATTTTCAAAAGGATAGTCAATCAAACATGATATGATCTTTCTTCTTTGATGTGTAATAAAAATATTATGCTGATTATGATAATTACCTCCTCTATGGCAACCAAGAAGAATATATTTCTCTCTTCGACCCTTTTATAAAGACGACATAACTTGAACAAGAACATGCGTCCACAAACTTCTTAAGGAAAACCTCTCACATTAGGAAATTGCCTAATAATGTTTCAAATAAACTTGTTGACATGGTTAATTGTTGTTTTTCATTTGCAGTTTCGTCATCAATAAATATGTTTAAGTAATTTGGGTTCTATTTAATATTGTCCTCCATGATAACTACACTACAAAAAACAATACAATGAAAGATGAGTAAATTGTGGATAATGCATTCATTAACCACAATATTCAATCTTTGGGTAAATTCTTGTTAATTTGTAATGAAAATTGAAGTCGAAAAATCCAAAATCATGAGGATTATTTGGAGAAATAAAGTTAATAATGGGCGGAATAAATTTAAAAGAAGACAAACATGAAGGAAACGTTAGATTGTAATGGGTTTAGAAGAAACATCTAAAGCAAAAAAAATTTAAAAGGGATATTGCTAGTTTTGTCTTTTAATAAAATTGAAACAAAAGAAAACAAAGAAAAATGATAAGAAACTATTTTAAATCAAGGATAAGACTCGTAACAAATATTGTAGTCAAATCAATATGAAGAAGGGACGCGGGAGCTAATAGTAGAGTGAGAAATAGTATAAGCTTAAAAAAATTGTTTGATAGGGATATATATAATTTTCTCTTTTAGTAAAATTGAGACAAAAGAAAATTGACAAAAAGGTAAAAGGAATATTAAATTAAGAGTAAGAACCGTAATAGATAATTAGTCAATTTTATATGACAAGAGTATCAGAGGAGACAACAAAAGATGAAAATAACGCGAACTTTTTCTCTTTGTACCCTCTGCACTTTTACTGCCACTCAGCCCCTGCCTCGTGTGTAAAGTAAACCCCGATACCCCCTTTTGTCCTATTCATCCGCAGCCCCCAACTACGGCCAGTCACCTCCTGCCTTGTCTATAAAGTAAACCCAGATCCTCCCTTTGGTTACAGGTGAGAAGCTTGCGATTGTGAGGATTTGGACGAGCGCCATGTGGCGCGAGAATTTCTGCCGTAGAAAAGCATGGTCCGGGGTGGAATCGAGCCGAGCTCTGTCAAGCCTTGGCCTGGGCAATTATAAGATAATGCAAGTATGTAATAATGCATGCATATGGTGGCTCGAACTAGGTCTCAAGCTACAAAGATAGACATACCTATCATTTGGGCAATAGAGCTATGTAATCTGCCACGTAATTATTGGCTGATTAGTAATTGCATAGAGAGAGATCTTCCTCCTTGGGTGCTCGGTGATACGAAAATATTCACCTTGAGTTGTGAAAACGACCGCTATCATGATATTTTGACTCATGCTGGGTTTCATTGAAAAAGAAAATAATTTTTAAATATTACCTTGATTTTGAGTGAATTGGGACAGCTGGCTTGTCGCTACAATAAATAGGGAATTGAGACCTGCCTCCACGGGGTGTCGAGTACGAATTGGAGATTATATGTTCTCAATTTTATATTCCGAATTATATGTAATTGAATTGAACATGCATATATTGTCTATGTTAAATTAATGTCTCAAGTTTGAATTCAAATGACGATTTGTTAAATCGAATTTTGTTGATAAAGATTTCCCAAGTAAAAAAAACTCCATTAGACTCGACGAAGGATTACAAAAGAGGAAATAAAAAAAATAGATACAAATTTCCTCATATGTGGAAGCCTGTAGAAGCTGAATTATTTTCGTGGGCCCAAGTCAAGAATTTCTTCTTTGAGCACAAAACTTTCACACCTAAATTTTCTTCTTTTAGCCAATGGAAACAAGGAAAGAAAAAAAGTGAGAAGCTCCTGCACGTTAGCCTCTGCACATGAAACAAAGCGTAGGTGGGCCTAGGTCAAACTTTGACGTGCGCACACGTATAAAAGCAGAGACAATTTACAAGTCTTCTTTTCTTTGCCTGAAAGAAGCCACCAAAGCAAGAAGCTGCTGAAACCTACGTAGAGCCGAACATTCACGCCATTCGGGAAAGAGCCACATGTTCCCTTGAAGCCACGCGAATCTTTCCAAAGGAATGCGAAGATTTACGTACGTGGACCAAAGACAAACACCGGTATGACATCTTGATTTTCGGGTTCTGATTTTGATTGGATAAGTTGGACTTTTCATCGACACGCCTATAGTGTTTTTCTCTAACATGGCCACTCATAAGATAACTAACCTATCAAGTAAAGCCGTTAAGGGATTTTAATACAGTAAACTTGAGAATATAACTAGGAATCGACTGTTCGACCGTGCTAGTCTGCAAAGGTCATTACGGCACAATTAAAAATCGATTTGAGACCGAAGATAAGTCGATTCGATTGAGATGTGTGATCAAGTGTGGGTGATTTCACCTAATTGTAAAATTCTCGTCAATCGCCACTAGACCGATTTTCTATTGTTTTGGATACCCTATGTCCGTATTTGAAATCTCCAGATTTTCACGACCACCAAGAGTCGCCAATGTGTCGAAGAGGTATGTGTGGTTTGAAGAAAATCGACCACGGATCAATTGCACAAATTTTTTTTTTTAAAGTTACCCAATATGCTAGGTTATGCTAAAATCGCATCAGATTTAAATTAACCGTGAATTAAAATTTGATTTCATAAATTGAAAGTTTTGTCGTGTCACGAGTTATTTTAGGAACGTTGACTCATCTTTTGAGAAATTTTCGACGAGTTCGGGAATTTTTACGGAAAATTGATTCGAGTGATTCGGAAAACAAACGGAAATTCGAATTGACCATTTTGAAGGGATTTATGGCCTCTGGCGTGAAGTACTTGGTGAAAGGAAATCTTGTGGACTTATTCTTCAACAAAATTGGGCCTCAATCGAGAAGTTTGTTAAGAAATCGGATTCCGAGAAAAAGGAAATAGAATTCGGAATTGAGGGAAATTCGGAGGTTTGAAGGACTGTCTTATTTCAGTCCTCAATTGAACTTCAAATTATGCAAGTTGGTGTTGAAATTGGCCTTGGATGACCAATTGTTATTTTTGTTGTGTGAAGTGGAGCAAAGGAATAATTGTGTTTTGATTATTTTCATTTCCCCCTTCAGCCGATCAACCCCTCCACCCTCATGCCCATGTTCCTTTTTCTCTCTCTTTCTCTCTCTCCCTCGCGCATTTCTGTTCCCCAGTCGACGGTCCCCTGCAAATTGGTCTTCCATTTGCTTTTGATTTTGACCGCTGGGCCCCCCCCTCCTTATTCTCTCACACGTTACTCTTTCTCTCTTATTCTCTCTCTCTCTCTCTCTCTCTCTCGCACACTTTTTCCTTCCCCCTCTCAACCGACCAACCCTCTGCTCTTCTATCTTTTGCTTTTGTTTTCTTCTTTCTTCGGTCTTCTCTCTGGCCCGCCAGCTTTGACGACTCCCCTGTCTATTTCTGTTTTTTTTTTTTCCATTTCGTTTCACCTGCACGTCCCCTGCCCCCACCATGACCTTTTCGAATTTGCTGCTTTCTTCTTCACATGCACCCCATCGATTCTCCTCCATTCGGCCATGAAGACATTGGTCAAATTTTCCCAACAAGCTCCTCTCGATTGACCCTCCATCGTGGCCTGTCTTCGCTCCACCGAAGCTGCCCCCCATCCATCTACGTCGATCCATCTTCGAAGCCCAAATAGCAGCTCTATTTCAGCAAGTCCAGCTACCACAACTCGGCCCATTTCATGGCCATTCTAGTCACGGCCCGCACCCCCACCTGCGGCCACCGAGTCTAGCCCAAGCTGTGCCTGAACCAGCCGCTGTTGCAACTCCTTGGGCCCAAGATTTTAACCAAAACTCAGCAGGGGTTTGTGGGCATCAAGGCCCGTTTTTAGCCCATCCCGGCTCCACTTGGTACCACCACTTTGAAGTTTTTGACCCGTCTCCTCGTCCCTGTCGTTTTGATCCAAGCAGATAATTAATCAAGTGAGTTTAACTCATTAATCCCTACTTAATAAGTTAATGACATTTAAGGGTTGATTAGTTTAGACTAAGTATGGATTAGGTGGTTAGTTAGATTGGATTAGTGAATTAACCAACCGATTTTGCATATTAGGTGGTTAGTTTAGTGCAATTAGGGCCTAGACAAGCTCTAGTATTTATCTAGAGTGGTTTGGAAATTTTTTGAGTTCGTCTCGGCTTTTAATTAGGCTTTATGGGCCTAAGTCCTATTTATTTGCATTTAATAATTAATTTTTGTAATTATTTAATTAATTATTTATTTTCTAAAAATTAGACCAGAATAGCCGGTGATCGGAATTTTATGCTAATTGTAGTGGTGTAATCTGTTTGTTAAATTGAGTTCTAATTTGTGTTAATTATGTGTAATTTGTGATTTTGGGATTTAATCCAAAATTTATTTAATTTTAGAAATTTATTGGATAATCGCCGGGCATCGGTTTACAATGCCAAAAATGGATTTGTGGGTTGTTATAATATTGGGATTTTCAAGCGAGAGAAAATTGTATATTGGTTATGACTGACCGTGTACCCACACACAATTATTTTTATCGAGTATGATTAAAATTGTGAAATGATTAGATGATCAAAATGGTATACTGTATCAACCTGTGAGCTCGATACATCAACTTAGAGTAAGCAGTATACCGGTATATTATATCAACCTACGGGCTCTAATATGTCAGCGTAGCGCGAGCAATATACTTGGCAGCTTCTAGTAAGCATTATTAGTATACTATATTGGCCTGCAGGCAATATGTCAGCTTAGAGCGAGCAGTATACTATCTATTGGTAGCTTCTGGTGAGCTATACTATCTATATATCAGCTTAGAGTGAGCAATCTTGATTTTGATCGGACTTTATAGATAGTATTGATTGAAATGACCATGAAATGGTCTTGATGATATGGAATCGACTGAGTCGATTGATCGATAATTCGATTTGAGTGGATGAATTGAATTCCGAAGTGATTGATTTGATGGTTATTTGAACTGTATCGACTTGCAGGAACGAATTGAGGCCAAGGTAAGTCCTCTGACACGTGTTTGTACCTAAGCAGCCCTGAGGGTGTATTTTCTTCCTAGTCAAGGTCTTAGGGGGTGAACTTGCTGATACGTCGTCTCACTCCATTATGGGATAACATTTTCAAGTTCGTAGATGTCGATTCCTCCTGAGCGTCATGGTCGTCCCATTAGGGTTACTTAGCGGGTCTCTATTTTCCCCAACCCCAGAGGTGTTTGGATTTACGAGCTGGTTGTAATCATGGTCTGGGTCGAAAAGATTCCACACCAAGAGATACCTAATCGATTCAGAGCCTGGTTCCGCACCACTCCCTATGGTATTAGGCTAGGCCCCCTTAAGAGTTTTGATATCCCTGCTGTGGTGATCGATGCTACTCTAGACAAGAATCTAGCTGACCCTCCTAATGGCGTAATGGAGGACCCGCCGTCTCGCCCGGATCCCATGGACACTGAAGAATTGGCGAACAAGTCGGACTAGCTGGTCATAGGACAGCTTGTTTTGGAGAGTCGACTTTTTGTAGACATTGTAAATATCGGCTAGTAATGTATATAAATTAATCTGATATGTATAAAGGTGTGTTGTGGTTTTCAAAAAAAATCATGGCCCTACTTTTCTATCCTATTGAATTGTTGTCTAGGAATTATTTATCTGCTTCCGCATGTGTATTAAAATAAATGGTTGGCAATGCATCTTGGGACGTCGCTATTTAATCGACCATTAAGGGATTGGCACGTGCTCGGAGGATGGGGCGTGATATCCCCGTTTAATGGTATTGGAGCCAGGTCTGTGTTTGGAGTGATAAGGTGCAATGAGTCGTGGGATAGTTAGTAGGAATTGCCTTTATTTCATGCTAGTACATGTGATTGATAACTGATTGGTAGCTATTTGATGTGGATCACTCAAATTCTAATTTGGAATTGGAATTGGAAAATAGTTATCTATAAAGATCCTGTAGATGAGTGATCGGGAATTGAGAACTCCTAGTAAGAGGACAGTAGCCTCTGTGACTTGAGGTAGAGTGCTAACATAGGTCGGTACCTGAGGTAGAGCGTAGGCTCGGGCTATCGTGAGTGTAAGAGTACCGCTATAGGCCAGTACTAGTGTAACAGCATCAAGCAATCCTAGGTTCGATGGGATCATTCAGGCGCTAGGGTTTCTTGGACACTTGTTGAGCTAGTAAGCTTAGAACCGAGCCGCAGCTGTTGCCGCTATTACTGTTGCCGCTAGTACCATGACTACTGTTGTTGCCGCACCTACTGAGGTCCAACCTGGAATTATGATTAGGGAACAGACTACGGTATTTGAGTCAAGATTCAATTTAGGCAGAAATGAAAATCGATCAGGGAAAAGATCGATGTCGAGAGAAAAGTATTCCATTCCGCCCAAAAGGAAGGGTGGGATAGTCAGGTCAGCATCGAGTCAAAATGGAGCATGTTGTTCCCATGGGTGACGACAGAGATCGGCTTTATGTCTTTCCTAGGACAAGAATTTGTTTTGAGTGTGGCCAATAGGGTTACCTGGCTAGAAACTATCCTAGAAGGCCAATGGGACAAATCAGAGGGAATGCATTGTAGAACACACCGCAGGGTTTTTGGAACAGGCTTCCGGTACAATAAAGAGTGCATGCTGTCACCCGACAGGAGACAGAAGACTCATTAGATCTGTGCTGAGTTGGTAGAAAGAAGCATGGATCAATCCAGTGTCCGGGTATGGCTAGATAGTGCTTTGATTAGGGCCAGCATGGCCATCAGATGAGGGACTATTAGTGAAAGTCCAAGGGAGCATAGACACCGCTATCGCAATTAGGATGCCACTAGGATGGCGAAAGGGACATGAATAAAACCGATCATGCGCCGATCAAAGGAAGAATGTTTTTGGGTAATTTTATCAGAGTAATGCAGCGAAGTTTTGGGTTAGGTTGGTAGAATTTTAGATTGTGTAATAAAGTTGTAGAAGAAGAATCACAGACTAGGGTTGTACTTGATTAGTTGCTTGTTTATAACTTTGACATTATATATGAAAAGAGTTAGCTCAAAGAGCCTCTCGTAGTAGTGGATTGTTGCCATGAAATAATCCAGTCTAATCCGTTAGCATGTGGAAGTGCCGAGTTTATTGGGAGTCAAGAAGGATCCTCAATTTCATTAACCTCGTCGCTTGAAGGCAACCCGTTTGTTAGATAGAGGTTACTAAGGTTACTTGGCAGTTTTCATAGATAAGACATATTAAAGAACTGAAGATTGAGGACTTCTCAGTAGTCCAAGAATTTCTAAATGTATTTCCACAGGAATTGTCAAATCTGTCGTTAGAGAAAGAGATAGAATTCGCGATCGAGTTAGCACCGAGACAGAGCCACTCTCTAAGGCTTCTTACCATATGTCGTTGTCTGAATTGAAAGAACCGATAGTGTAAATGCAAGAATTACTGGATAAGGGATTTATACATACTAGTGCATCACATTGGGGAAGCACCAATTTTGTTTGTGAAAAAGAAAGATGGTTCCTTGCGTCTATGCACCAACTATTGTCAACTCACTCAAGTGACAATCATGAACAAGTGTTCATTGCTGAAGGTCGACGAATGGTGTGATCAGTTACAAAGAGTGTCGATACTTTCAAAGGTTGACTTGAGGATTGGAAAGGAGGTTACACCGAAGACAGCGTTTCATACTCGATATGACCTTTAGGAGAGTATTGTAATGCTATTTGGTCCAACGAGCACTCTAGTTGCTGTCATGGATTTGACAAACTGAGTGTTCAAAGAATATCTAGATTAGTTGTGATCGTATCTTTCAATGATATTCTGGTATATTCAAGGAATGCTAAGAAGCACGAGAGACATTTGAGAATGGTACTTCGGACTTGAGAATACATGGATTGTATGCTAAGCTTAACAAAGACGAGTTTTGGTTGACTCATGTGGCGTTTTTAGGTCGCATGATTTCAGGTGAAGGAATCTCCGTGGACCCGATCAAGATCGAAGTAGTTATCAGTGGACCAAGACCGACAACAGTATCAGAGATCAGAAGCCATTTGGGTTGGACATGTTACTACAAAAGGTTTGTGGAAGAATTTTCAGCATCAGTGTCACTGTTGACACACCTTCAAAAGAAAGAAGAGAAAATTTAGATGGACAGACAAGTGCGAGGATAGTTTCCAAGAGTTTAAGCAAGAGCTAGCTACCGTACTTGTGCTGATCATTCCATATGGTTCTAGAGGATGCGAGATCTATAGTGAGGCATCGTTTAGAGGATTGGGCCGTGTGTTGATGTAACGTGGTAGAGTGTTGCATATGCGTTCCATCAGTTGAGACCTCATGAGTTAAATTACTTGACACATGACTTGGAACTCACAACAATAATTTTCACTCTGAAGATTTGGAGATATTATTTGAGTGAAGAAAGATTCCAAATCTTCGCTAACTGTCAGAGTCTCAAGTATTTGTTCTCTTAGAATGAGTTGAATATGAGACAGCGTTGTGAGTTAGAACTTCTGAAAGATTGTGATTGTGATATCCTGTATCACCCTGGAAAGAGGAATCAAGTCGCAGATGCACTAAGTCAGAAGTGTTCAGTTGCACATATGGTGATCAAGGAGTGGAATTTACTCGAGAGAGAGCTCGAGATTTGGTTTTCAAAAATGAGGTAGGCTACCTTTCAAATCTTATAGCCACTCTCAAAATTGAACCGGAAGTCTAGTTTAGGATTAAGACGTTTCAGTGACGAAACTAGATGTTTAGGAAATCTTGCAAGAGGATACCGAGAAGGGAAAAGTTGACTTTCAAATTTCTGAAGATGGAACACCGAAGTTTCGCGGGTGATGATAGGTATCAGGCGGTATGGAGCTTAAGGAGGAGACCTTATCAAGAATTCACGATAGTAGTTGTAGCATTCGACCAGACAGTACAAAGTGAGTCATAATTGGCGTTAGCTCGATTGGTAGACCGATATAAAGATAGATATCGCCAAACAAGTTGCAAGTGTCAAATGCGCTAGTAAGTGAAAGTTCAGTAATGCAAGCCGGGAGGACTTTTACAATCACTCGAGAGTCCTAAGTGGAAATGGAAGTATATCACGATGGACCTTGTGATAGGCTTGTCAAGAAATCAGAGAGATAATGATTCCATTTAGGGTTGTGGTCGACGGATTGACGAAATCGGCTCACTTCTTGGTAATACAAAAAGATATGGACTTAGATAGACATGCAGATTTGTATGTGCGTTAAATAGTTCGTCTATATAGAGTGTCGGTGACGAATTTTTATCAGATATAAACCCGAGGTTTCCAATTTCAATAGAAGAGTCAAATGATTCCTTTTGAAGCATCGCATAGCAAAATGTATAGAACTTTAGTTGTGGGGAGGAAGTAAAATGAAGAAAGATCACAACCTAGAGTTAGTTCGACAGTCAGTAGATCAGTTGCAAGTATTAGTGACAGATTAAAGACCGCTCAAAGCCGCCAGAAAAGTTTTATCGTTAAGCATCGAAAGCCCTTAGAGTTCCAAATTGGTGATTACATCTTTATGAAAGTGTCACCAATGAGGGATACCTTGCACTTCGGCAATGAGGGAAAACTGAAACCGAGGTACGTAGGTTCCTTGGAGATTCTGGAAGGAATCAAGATTCTAATGTATCGTCTTGCATTGCCACTAAAGTTGGCGCAAATGCATGACGTCTTTCACGAGTCGATGTTGAGAACATATCAGCCTAACACGACCCATGTACTAAATCTTGAGGAATTAGACGTGGACGACAAAGTGTCGTACGTAGGAAACCCGGTTCAGACTGTGGATTAGAAAGAACAGGTTCTATGTACCAAGAAGGTCCCCCTTGGCCAAAGTGGTCTGACAACATCACGGGATCAAAGAAACAACCGTGGGAAAGTGAAAATTGATTAGACGACGATAACCCTCACCTTTTTGTTTAAGGATTGGTAAAGGTTTAAGTTTCGAGGATGTTTTTATAAGAGGGGAAGAGTTGTGACATCCTGATTTTCAGATTCTGATTTCGATTGAATGAGTTGGGCCTTTCATCGACACGTCTATAGTTTTTTTCTCTGAGATGGCCAGCCATGAGATAACTAGCCTATCAGGTGAAGCCATTAAGAAATTTTAATGTAATAAACTTGAGAATTCAACTAGGAATCGACTGATCAACCGTGTTAATCAACAGGGGTCATTATGGCACAATTAAAAATTGATCTGAGACTAGAGATAGGTCAATTCAACTGAGATGTGTGATCAAGTGTGGGTGATTCCACCTGATTGCAAAATTTTCGTTGATCAGCACTAGATCGATTTTCTATCATTTTTGGTACCCTGTGTCCGTATTTGAAACATCGAAATTTTCACAACCACCGAGAGTCGCCAATATGTCAAAAGGTATGTGTGGTTCGAAGAAAATTGACCACGAGTTAATTGCACCAAAAATTTCTAAAAGCTACCCGGTATGTTAGGTCACGCTAAAATCGCGTTAAATTGAAATTAACTGTGAATTTGAATTCAATTTCAGAAATTGAAAATTTTGTCATGTCATAAGTCATTTTAGGAACATTGACTGATCTTTCGAGGAATTTTTGGCGAGTTTAGGATTTTTTACGGAAAATTGATTCAAGCGATTCAGAAAATGAACGAAAATTCTGATATACCATTTTGAAGGGATTTTTGGCCTCTGGCGTGAACTACTTGATGAAAGGAAATTTTATGGGCTTATTCTTCAACAAAATTGGGTCTTAATCGGAGAAATTTGTTAAAAAATCGGATTCCGAGAAAAAGGAAATAGAATTCGGAATTGAGGGAAATTCGGAGATTTGAAGGACTGTCTTATTTCAGTCCTCAATTGGATTTCAAATTATGAAAGTTGGTGTTAAAATTGGCCTTGGATGACCAATTGTTATTTTTGTTGTGTGAAGTGGAGCAAATGAATAATTGTGTTTTGATTATTTTCATTTCCCCCTTCAGCCGATCAACCCCTTCGCCCTCATGCCCACGTTCCTTTTTCTCTCTCTTTCTCTCTCTCCCTCGCACATTTCTTTTCCCTTGTCGACGGTCCATTGCAAATTGGTCTTCCATATGCTTTTGATCTTTGACCGCTGGGCCCCCACTCCTCCTTATCCTCTCACACGTTACTATTTCTCTCTTACTCTCTCTCTCTCTCGCACTTTTTCCTTCCCCCTCTCAACCGACCAACCCTCTGCTCTTCTATCCTTTGCTTTTGTTTTCTTCTTTCTTCTGTCTTCTCTCTGGCCCGCCAGCTTCGACGACTCCCCTGTCTCTTTCTGTTTTTTTTCTTCCATTTCATTTCACCTGCACATCCCCTGCCCCCACCATGTCCTTTTCGAATTTGCTGCTTTCTTCTTCACATGCGCCCCATCGATTCTCCTCCATTCAGCCACGAAGACATTGGTCAAATTTTCCCAACAAGCGCCTCTCGATTGACCCTCCATCGTGGCCTATCTTCGTTCCACTGAAGCTGCCCCCCATCCATCTACGTCAGCCCATCTTCGAAGCCCAAACAACAGCTCTGCTTTAGCAAGTCCAGTTGCCACAACTCAGCCCGGTTCATGGCCGTTCTAGTCATGGCCCGTAGCCCACCTGCGGCCGCTGAGTCCAGCCCAAGCCGTGCCTAAACCAGCCGTCGTTACAACTCCTTGGGCCCAAGTTCGAACCAAAACCTAGTAGGGGTTTGTGGGCATCAAGGCCCATTTTCGAGCCCGTCTTGGCTCCGCTTGGTACCACCGCTTTGAAGTTTTTGGCTCCTCTCCTCGTCCTTGTCATTTTGATCTAAGCAGATCATTAATCAAGTGAGTTTAACTCATTAATCCCTACTTAGTTAGTTAATGATCTTTAAGGGTTAATGAGTTTAGACTAAGTATGGATTAAGTGGTTGGTTAGATTGGATTAGTGAATTAATCAACCAATTTTGCATGTTAGTTGGGCCTATACAAGCTCTAGTATTTATCTAGAGTGGTTTGGAAATTTTTCGAGCTCGTCTCGGCTTTTAATTAGGCTTTATTGGCATAAGTCCTATTTTTTTGCATTTAATAATTAATTTTCATAATTATTTAATTATTTATTTATTTTCCGAAAATTAAACCGGAATAGTCGGTGACCGGAATTTTATGTTGATTACAGTGGTGTGATCTATTTATTTAATTGAGTTCTAATTTGTGTTAATTTTGTGTGATTTGTGATTTAATTTAAAATTTATTTAATTTCAGAAATTAATTGGATAATCATCGACTGTCGGTTTACAGCACCTAAAATGGATTTGTGGGTTGTTGAAATAGTGGGATTTTCAAGCGAGAGAAAATTATATTTTGGCTATGGTTGACCGTATACCCATACACGATTATTTTTATCGAGTATGATGAAAATGGTGAAATGATTAGATGATGAGGACGATATATTGTATTAGCTTGCAGGCTCGGTACATCAACTCAAAGTAAGCAATATACGGATATCCTATATCAACTCATGGGCTATGATATGTCAGCTTAGCTCGAGCAGTATACCTGCCAACTTCTGGAAAGCATTATTAGTATACTATATCAGCCTATGGGTAATATGTCAGCTTAGAGTGAGTAGTATACTATCTATTGGTAACTTCTAGTAAGCTATACTATCTATATATCAGTTTAGAGTGAGCAGTCTTGATTTTAATCGGACTTTATAGATAGTATTGATTGAGATGACCGGGAAATGGTCTCGATGACATGGAATTAACTGAGTCGATTGATCGATGATTAGATCTGAGTGGATGAATTGAATTGCGAAGTGATTGATTGGATGATTATTTGAACTGTATCAATTTGCAGGAAGGAACTGAGGTCAAGGTAAGTCCTCTGACTCATATTTGTGCCTAGGCAACCCTCAGGGCGTATTTTCTTCCTAGTCGGATCTTAGAGGGTGAACTTGCTGAGACGTCATCTCACCTCGTTGTGAAATAACATTTTCAGGTTCGCAGATGTCAATTCCCCCTAGGCCTCATGGTCGTCCCATGAGGATTACTAAGCGGGTCTCTATTTTCCCCGACGCCAGAGGTGTTTGGATTTATGAACTGGTTGTAACCGCGGTCTGGGTCGAAGAGATTCCACGCCAGGAGATACCTAATCGATTCAGAGCCTAGTTCCGCACCATTCCCTATGGTGTTAGGCTAGGCCCCCTTAGGAGTTTTAATATCCCTACTACAGTAATCGATATTGCTCTGGACGAGGATCCAACTGACCCTCCTGATGGCATAGTGGAGGACCCGCCGTCTCGCCCGAATCCTGTGGACACTGAAGAATCGGCGAACGAGTCGGACTAGCTAGTCATAGGATAGCTTGTTTTGGAGAATTGACTTTTTGTAGACATTGTAAATATCGGCTAGTAATGTATATAAATTAATCTGATATGTATAAAGGTGTGTTGTGGTTTTCAAAAAAAATTGTGGCCCTACTTTTCTATCTCATTAAATTGTTGTATGAGGATTATTTATTTGTTTCAGCATGTGATGAATGGGTCGGTGATGCGTTCTTAGATGTCGCTATTTAATCGACCGTTGAGGGATGGGCATACGCTTGGAAGATCGAGGCGTGACAACTGGAGTTCTTGATTTTGGCATACGTAGAGTGTTTTGTTTCGAGCTTGAACACGCGGTAATTTTGTGTCGTGAGTTTATGTCAAGTGAGTTGTTTATTTATAAACACTTTGGGTTTTTGGTTAAATCTAGGTGTGAGAAACACTTGAGTGTGTGAATAATTGTAAACTATGATTATTCGATTATAGTGGATTATTTGCTGCTGGCTTTCCCCATGAATGTAGGTACTGAAACTTGGACCGAACCATGTAAATTTCTGGTGTCCTTATTTTTCTCGTTTATTTCTCTAGTGATTTTGTGTTGACTTAAATTGCAAGATCCTGTCGTTTCCAGAGATACGACGAAGTCCAACATCAGTGTCGATGACAAAATCCGATAATTTTTGTCAATCCACGACGTATTGCTATTTTTCCGAAGTCGGCAAAAATATATGAATGCCACATAGCAACATCGAGTTAAGTTTACTACAGCTATTCATTCGACCAAATAACCAGTCTAATATATTCATTCAGACGTCTATGGCCCGTCTTTGGTTCCTTCGAAAGGAGGTGCCCAATATATGCTGACATCTATCGATGACTATTCGAGGAAGGTATGGATATACTTTCTTAAGCACAAATATGACGTGTTCGATCGGTTCAAGAAATTTAAGGCATTGATTAAGAAGCAGTCAGATAAACAAATCAAATACTTGAGAACCGATAATGGCATGGAGTTTTGTGATAAAGATTTTACCGAGTTCTGCAAGAAAGAATGTATTGTAAGACATCGGACGGTACCTAGGACACCACAGCAGAATGGCGTGGCAGAACAGAAGAATAGAACTTTGCTTGAGCGAGCTCGATGCATGCTTTCGCATGTAGGACTTGGCAAGGAATTGTGGGCCAAAGCAGTGAACATGGCATGTTACCTGGTTAATCGATCTCCATCATCTGCTATCGAGTGGAAGACTCCTGAGGAAGTATGGTCGGAGAAACCTGTTGATTATTCCATATTGCGTATATTCGGATGTCCTGCGTTTGCTCATGCAAGTGATGGTAAGCTTGAGCCAAGGGTGAAAAAGTGCATCTTTCTAAGTTATGCACATGAGTGAAAGGCTACCGGCTGTGGTGCACCAATCCTAGATCACCCGGTTTTCTAATAAATAGAAATATAATCTTTGACGAGACTGTAATGCTTCAACGAAGGAGTTCTAAGACACAACTAGTAGAGAAGATAGATCATTGTGTCACTAGGGAGGTGGTGCTTTAGGTGGAGACTCAAGAGACCTCGAAGGTAACAAAAGTTGAGCTTGTAAATGAAGCCACAGTTTCTGAAGTCGATGATAGTGAACAACCAGCAAAACCGCCGCACACTATAGCTGTAAATAGATAGATAAGGTAAATTAAACCACCGGTATGTTATGGTTATACAAATATTGCTTATGCATTGACTTTAGCTAATGAGGTAGAGATAGATGAGCTTTGTCTTACTCTAAGGCAATGGCTAGTTTGGAGTCATTGCAATGGCTAGGGGTTATGAGCGAAGAGATGGAATCACTCGATGGAAATCAAACATGGGAGCTGGTCAAAGTACCCAAGAGCCAAAAGATTGTCGGAAATAAATGGGTCTTCAAACGGAAAGAGGGCATTCCCGGTGTCGAGGTAGCGATGTGTAAGGCGAGACTTGTGGCGAATGGATATACACAACGTAAGGGTATTGACTACATTGAAGTGTTCTCTCATGTGGTAAGATATACTTCTATTCATGTTTTACTTACTTTAGTTGTTTCGTAGGATTTCAAGTTAGAGCAACTAAATGTGAAAACTGCGTTTCTTCATGGTGAGTTGGAGGAGCAGATTTACATGAGGCAACCAGAGGGATTTGCTATTCAGGATAAGAAAGATCATATTTGCTTGTTAAAGAAATCTTTGTATTGGCTGAAACGGTCTCCTAGGCAGTAGTATAAACGTTTTGATGCTTTCATGGCTGTGTTTATTATAGGAGATTGGAGAATGGTTCTTTGATTTATCTACTCTTATATGTTGATGATATGTTGATAGCAGCTAAGAATATGTCTGATATTGATGTGCTGAATATGCAATTAAATGTTACATTTGAGATGAAATATTTAGGTGCTGCAAAGAAAATTTTGGGTATGGAGATTTTGCGTGAGAGGACTACGGAAGTTTTACATCTATCTCAAAAGAAATATATTGAAAAGATCGTTGCACGTTTTAATATGTAGTCGGCAAAATCTATAAGTACACCTTTAGCGAAGCACTTTAAACTTTTAGATAAATTATCACCGTAGATTGAGGAGGAGGAGGAGCATATGTCCGTGTTCATTATTCTAGTGCCGTGAGTAGTATTATGCATGTTATGGTGTGCACTAGGCCTAATATTTCACAAGCTGTTAGCATGGTTAGTAGCTATATGAAGCGTCCTAGTAAAGCTCATTGAGAAGCTGTGAAGTGAATTCTTAGGTATTTGAAGGGGACAACAAACGTGGGTATAGTGTACCGGAGGGATAGCAATGGCAGTGAGACCATTGGTTTTGTGGATTCGGATCACGCCGGTGACTTGGATGATTATAGGTCTTTAGTAGGGTACGTGTTTACTCTAGCAGGTGGTGCAGTTAGTTGGAAAGCGTATTTACAAGATCACATTGCCTTGCCTTCGACTGAGGCAGAGTACATGACACTAACCTTTGTAGCGAAGGAGGCGATATAGTTACAAAGTTTGCTCTCAAACTTTGAGTTAGAACAGAAAAGTGTGGATATACACTGTGATAACTAAGGTGCGATATGTTTAGCGTATAATCCAGTTTATCACAAGCAAATGAAGCATATCAACATCAGGTACCATTTCATCCGAGATGTCTTAGTTATGGGTAATGTTATTGTCAAAAAGATTGCTACAGTAGATAACCCAGCAAACATGATGACTAAGTCTGTTCCTTTGGCGAAGCTCAAGCTCTGCTTGAGCTTTATTGGCGTTTGTGGAGAGTGAGCGCCTATCGTGGCGTTAGGAGAGTAGCATGGATGATAAGCACTATAACTTGACTTCAAACATCGAGCCAAGGTGGAGAATTGTTAAATTAATGTCTCGAGTTTGAATTCAGATGACAATTTGTTAAATTGAATTTTGTTGATAAAGATTTCCCAAGTAGAAAAAATTTCGTTGGACTCGACAAGGATTACAAAAGAGGAAATAAAAAAAAATAGATACGAATTTCTTCATTGTGGAAGCCTGCATAAGCTGAATTATTTTCATGGGCCCAAGTCAAGAATTTCTTCTTTGGGCACACAACTTTCACACCTGGATTTTCTTCTTTTAGCTAATGGAAACAAAGGAAAGAAAAAAGTGAGAAGCTCTTGCACGTAAGCCTCTGCACGTGAAACAAAGCATAGGTGGGCTGAGGTCAAACTTTGACTTGGGCACATGTATAAAAGCAGAGACAATTTACAAGTCTTCTTTTCTTTGCCCGAAAGAAGCCGCTGAAGCAAGAAGCTGCTGAAACCTACGTAGAGCCGAACGTTCACGCCATTTGGGAAAGAGCCGCATGTTCCCTTGAAGCCACGCGAAGCTTTCTAAAGGAACGCAAATATTTACGTACATGGACCAAAGACGAACACCAGAGTTCTTGATTTTGGCGTACATAGAGCGTTTTGTTTCGAGCTTGAACACGCGGTAATTTTATGCCATGAATTTATGTCCAAGTGAATTGTTTATTTATAAACACTTTGGGTTTTGGGTTAAATCTAAGTGTAGGAAACACTTGAGCGTGTGAGTGATTGTAAACTCTAATTCTCCGATTATAGTAGATTATTTGCTGCTGGCTCTCCCCGTGGATGTAGATACCGATACTTGGACAGAACCAAGTAAATTTCTGGTGTCCTTATTTTTCGTTTATCTGGTGATTTTGCGTTGACGTAAATTACAAGATTTTATCGTTTCTGCATATTCAACAATCTATGTGAAACACCCATAAACACCATGTAAACCCACTAAATGACGTGCAATACGAATACTACAAAAATTATTAATGCAGTCTATATGAAAAGCTCTCTAATTTTGTGTTTCCTCTTTGTTAATTAACAAAAATACAAATGACCCTAAAGTTCCATAAATTAAATGGATATCTATTAATCTTTAATCATGCTCGAGTAAAATTGATACGTGTGAGCTAATGTCGGCACTTGATTTTTGTCGGTCATTCAAGTGTCCATTCTCGTGAAAGGACAAAAATGAAAAATAGCAATGAATTTGATCTCCATTTTTATCATGGAGAATCATACCGGTCATGAAAAATAACAATGACTTGGTTCCGCAAAACTATAGCATCCAATTGATTCTCCATATTAGTCATTCGTGTGTTCTCATTTTCATTCTCCATTCTTGTTTTTGAACACGTTCGGATCGAAGATTTTCCTTTGGCCGTTTTTCATTGCCTTGATTTTGCAAAATCAAGTCAAAAGAGATTAAGTTAGTATATGGAAGAGAAGTGGAAAGAATACAGCCCTTCAAATTCATCCTTTCTTATAGTGACTTTAGTAAAAGCCCAATCTCTTATCAAAATTTCTTTATAAGTTTGAAGGGTAATGCATGGTGATTAATCAAAATGCCCATTCCATATTCCATTAGAACTTGTTAAAAACACACACAAGGGAAGCTTTCGCTAGTTAAATCAAAATTTGCGAAATAAATCCCTATACATTCTCTAAGAATTGGAAAGATATTCCCATACATCGTTAATAAAATGCATCAAAGGAAGTCCTATACATTCTGTTTAAAGAATTACCCACTTAACAGTAATTCTGACAATGTCGGCATAATATGCAAGAGTCTTTTGGAATTTTTAATGAACATAGTGAGACCAAAGTGATGAAATTTTTTCTAAAGTCAGGAACACGGAACACGAAGAGATGATATATTATCAAATAATGTAATTATTAACATAACACCCTTCTTCATCATGTCTATCGCTTAGTCTATCTTTTCGCACGATTCTTGCGAGTATAATCATCAGATCTCTGAACTCTCACCCTATTTGTCATAATAAAAAAGAATCAGTCGATTCATAGCGGATGTCATCATGTTTTCTATATATGATTATATAATGTTGTTGAATTTCCACCGACTAGCTAACTCCAAGATCAGAATGCACTATTTATCCGTCCGAGAGAAATTTTTTGAGGTTAAGAAATGCTTACCAAACTTTTTTCTTACTAGTTACGGAGCAGCTCAAAATCGGACATGATTCTAACAAAGATGAGCTACCCTTGAATCGGTTTAAGTGTTCTATGTGTTTGGATGTGGTAGAGGGAGTTAGCATCATGGGAGTTCTCAGGTGAGGGTGTCTACGGTCGGGGCAACGATGCTGTGTGGTCGGAGTGCAACGTCAACATTGTGAAGCTAAAATATTATCCTTAATTCAAAGACAAACCATGAAGAAGATACATGCGAGTATGGATACATCAATGAAGGGCATTTTGATAAATTAACTATAAAGAGGTGTTTTTAATCAAAGAATTTTAGCACCCTTTCTGCAAACTAATCTTAATAAACATAACATTTTTTTGTTCTTTTTCCAATTCATTTTTCAACATATAACTTACAAGCGGGCCCAACACCTTATTACTAATATATAATATTTATTTGCCTCCAAATTTAGGGGGAATTATTTTGTAAGTTTTCAACAAATTTATCGTGCAACATCGATTTTCTAAAACACTTATATGAAGATTTGGGCATAATTAGGTATGTCGAGTATTGAAATACGGGAAGCCAAACTTATATTCCAACTCAAAATCTCAAATTTCCCATCAATGTCACTCAGGAACCGCATAACGTATGGTCCATAATCATTGTTGGAATATAATACGTGGAAACGACAGAATCTTGTAATTTACGTCAACTCAAAATTATCAAAAAATATTCGAGAAATAATAAGGACACTAGAAATTTACGTGGTTCGATCCGAGTATTAGTACCTACATCCATGGGGAGAGCCAGTAGCAAATAATCCACTATAATCGGAGAATCAAAGTTTATAATTACTCACAAGCTCAAGTGTTTTCCACACCTAGATTTAACCCCAAACCCAAAGTGTTTATAAATAAACAATTTACTTGGACATAAATTCACTACACAAAAATCATTGCACATTCAAGCTCAAAGTAAAACGCCGAAAACAAGAACTCCTTTTCTTGATCGTGTGGGTGGCTCCTCTGGACGTTGTGTAGCAGGGGTTCCTCATAGGGTTTACTCAAGCAGCACTTCTATTTTTGACTTGTTCTTTACGTGTATTGGGCAACAGCTTTATGTTAAAGGGATAATTCCTATTTTATTATTATAGGTGTGCCCAGAGTCAAAAATGTTGACTCTAGGCCCCACAGTCTAATTCTTTCTTCGAAGAATTGGACGATGCAGAAAACATAGAACAAACCCTTACTTTTCCCTTTTATTTTATTATTTCCTCTTTTGTAAGCCTCCAAGGAGTCCAGAGAATTTCCTCATCTAATTTGAGATATACTTGGGAAATCTTTATCAACAAATTCGGTTTAACAAAATCGTTATCCGAATTCAACCTTGACTCAATGTTTGAAGCCAAGTTATAATACTCATCATCCATGCTACTTTCCCAACGCTCCAACAGGCACTCACTCTCCACAGACGCCAATAGAGCTTAAGCAGAGCTTGAGCTTCACCAAAGGCACAGATTTAGACATCATGTTTGCCGGGTTATCTACTGTAGCAATCTTTTTTACAATAACATTACCCTTAACTAAGACATCTCGAATGAAGTGATACCTGATGTTGATATACTTCGTTTACTCATGATAAATTGGATTATACGTCAAATATATCGCACCTTGGTTATCACAGTGTATATTCATACTTTTTTGTTCTAACCCAAAGTCCGAGAGTAAACTTTGTAACCATATCGACTCCTTTGCTACAAAGATTAGTGCCATGTACTCTACTTTAGTTGAAGATAAGGCAATGTGATCCTGTAAAGACGATTTCCAATTAACTGCACCACCTGCTAGCATAAATATGTACCCTGCTAAAGATTTGTGATCATCCAAGTCACCGACGTGATCTAAATCCACAAAACCAGTGGTCTCACTACCATTGTTGTCCCTCCGGCACACTATACCCACGTCTGTTGTCCCATTCAAATATCTGAGGATCCACTTCACAGCTTCCTAATGAGCTTTATCAGGACGCTTCATATAGCGACTAACCACGCCCACAACTTGTGAAATATCAGGCCTAGTGCATATCATAGCATACATAATATTACCCACAACACTAGAATAAGAACATGGGACATATGCTCCTTCTCCTCCTCAGTCTGCAGTGATAATTTATCTTAAAGTTGAAAGTGCCTCGCTAAAGATGTACTTACAGATTTTGCTGACTGCATATTATAATGTGCTACGATTTTCTCCATATATTTCTTTTGAGATAGACGTAAAACTCTTGCAACCCCGTCAAGCAAAATCTCCATAACAAAAATTTTCTTTGTAGCACCTAAATTTTTCATCTCAAATTCAACATTTAATTGCCTCTACAGCACATCAATATGAGACATATTATTAGTTGCTATCAGCATATCATCAACATATAAGAGTAGATAAATTAAAGAACCATTCTCCAATCTCCTAAAGTAAATGCAACTAACCATCTGACTTTTTTTTGTAGTCTTGACTAGCCATGAAAGTATTAAAATGTTTATATCATTGCCTAAGAGACTATTTTAGCTTATACAAAGATTTCTTCAACAATCAAACATGATCTTCCTTACCCATAATAGCAAATCCCTCTGGTTGCCTCATGTAAATTTGCTCCTCCAACTCACCGTGAAGAAACGCAGTTTTCACATCTAGCTGCTCTAACTCGAGATCCTGCGAAGCAACTAAGGCAAGTAAAACACGAATTGAAGTATGTCTTACCATAGAAGAGAACACCTCATTGTAGTCAATGCCCTCACACTGTGTATATCCCTTTGCCACAAGTCTCGCCTTATACCTTGCTGCCTCGACACCCGGAATGCCCTCTTTTCATTTGAAGACCCATTTACTTCCGACAATCTTTTGGCTCTTGGATACTTTAACCAGCTCCCATGTTTGATTTTGATGGAGTGATTCCATCTCTTCACTCATAACTCCTAGCCACTACAATGACTCCGAACTAGCCATCGCCTCAGAGTAAGATTAAGGCTCATCTGTCTCCACCTCATCACTTACAATCAATACATAAACAATATCTATATAACTATAATGTACCGGTAATTTAATTTGTCTTCTCTATCTATCTAAGGCTATAATGTGCTGCGGCTTTGCTGATTGTTTACTATCACTGACTTCAGGAATTGTGGCTTCATCTGCAGTCTCAACTTCTGTTACCTTTGAGGTCTCCGGAGTCTCCACCTAAAGCTCCACCTCACTAATGACACCATGATTTGTCTTCTCTATTGGTTGTGTCTCAGAACTCCTTCATTGAAGCATTGCAGTCTCGTCGAAAATTACATCTCTACTAATTAGAAAACTGGGTGATCTGGGATCGATACACCATAACTAGTAGCATTTCACCCCATGTACATGACCTAAAATTATGCACTTCTTCGCCCTCTTCTCAAGCTTAACATCACTCGCATGAGCATACGCAAGACATCCGAATATATGTAATCCGAAATAATCAATAGGTTTCCCCAACCATACTTTCTCAAGAGCCTTCCACTCGATAGCAGATGATGGAGATCAATTAATCAGGTAACATACCATGTTAACTGCTTTAGGCCAAAATTCCTTACCAAGTCCTGCATGCAAAAGCATGCATCGAGCTCGCTCAATCAAAGTTCTATTCTTTCGTTCTACCACGACATTCAACTATGGTGTCCCAGATACTATACGGTGTCTCACAATACATTCTTCCTCGTAGAACTCGGTAAAATTTTTATCACAAAACTCCATGCCATTATTAGTTCTCAAGCACTTGATTTGTTTATATGACTGTTTTTCAATCAATGTCTTAAATTTCTTGAATCAATCAAACACACCATATTTGTGCTTCAAAAAGTATATCCATACCTTCTTCGAATAATCGTCGATAAATGTCAACATATACCAGCCACCTCTTTTGAAGGAACCGAGGACGAGCCCCAGACGTCTAAATGAATATATTCAACTAGTCGTTCGGTCGAATAAACAGTTGTAGTAAACTTAACTCAATGCTGTTTCCCAAAGATGCAGTACTCACATAAGTCCAGCTTCCTTATCTTTTGACCCAAAACCCCATTTCACTCAGCATCGTCATACTCGCCTCACTCATGTGCCCTAAATGCATATACCATAATTGAGTCATGTTAGAGTCTGACTCACCTGATGAAACTGTAGCGGTTCCAGTCATAATCTCTCCTAGTAAATGATAGAGAGTATTCACTTTATTCCCCTTCATCATTGTTATGGCACCTCAAGAGATCTTTAGTACTCCACCTTCAACATTGTACCTACACATGATGTCATTGAGTGTCCCTAGAGAAATAAGGTTCTTCTTGAGCTCTAGTACATGCCTCACATCTGTCAATGTACGCACCACCCCATCGTGCATCTAAATTCGAATTGTCCCTATCCCCACAGCCTTACAGACTGCATTATTTCTCAAAAGAACTCTACCACCAACAGCGCAGTCTGGTAAGTAGTAAACCAGTTCTTATGAGGCGTCATATGATAAGAACACCCCAAATCTAGCACCCATTAGCCTCCTAATGAAGTAGTAGTCACACATAAGATAGCTTCCACATCACTATTGCTCCCTTCGACAATGTTTGCCACGCTGCTTGTGGCATTCTACCTATCAACTTTATTCCTCCACTTTGGACCATCTCTCATGATGTGCCCCTCCTCGTGACACTCAAAACACTTCACACGTCCCTTAGACTTTATATGGCGTGATTTCGATTTGCTTTTACTTCGCTGGTATTAGGCCATCAATGTTGTTCTCTACCCCGAATGATTAGTGCTTGCGCTACTCCTTACGCAAGACTATCATCTCGCAACTTTCTCTGCCACTCTTTAGAAAATAAGGTGAACTTTACCTCTTCTGAGATAATTGTAATACGTCCTTGCAACAGTGAATTAGTAAAGTGCTCCCATAACTCTCATAAAGAGGCTAACAACATCATGCCATGTTCTTCATAATCAAGTATCTTACCGACATTCTTTGGATCCATCATGAGTTTATTAAATTCATCTAGGTGGGTTTTGATAGACGTACCTTTAGTATATTTAAATTGAAACATCTTCTTCAACATGTACAAGCGATTGTTCAAACCTTTCTTCACATAGTGTGCTTGAAGTTTTTCCCATAATGTTGCGGCATTCTTCTCCTTAGCAATCTCTATTAAAATATCATCCGACAAATTTAACATGATTGTGCTCTTTGCTCTTTCCATTAGCTCTACCTTCTTTGAGGCTTTCATTATAATAGACAACTCATCTTCACCATCTAATGCCTTGACCAAACATTAGGTTGTCAATAATGCCCGCATCTTAATGCTCCATAATACAAAATTGTTGCTCCCGTTAAACTTCTCAATTTTAGATTTCCTCTCAGACATAATTGCAATAACAGAATTTCTAGATAATAATCAAACAAGCAAAAACTCCAAATCACAATCAAGAAATCTAATCCCAACCAAGCTCGATACTAATTGTTCGATACAGAAACGACAGGATTGCAATTTACGGAAATTACTAGAAAAATAAACGAGAAATAATAAGGACAGAAATGTTGGATAAGGCTCCCATGACCCTTGCGTAGAGGGGAGGAGTTCGAATCCCGCTGGCCGCACGGGATCTTAAGCGTGACGTCGGGTGGTGGGCAAAATCACATAAAAAAAATAATAAATAAATAAATAAAAAATAATAATAATAATAATAATAAGGACACTAGAAATTTACGTAATTTGATCCGAGTATTGGTACCTACATCCACGATGAGAACCAGCATCAAATAATCCACTATAATAGGAGAATCAAAGTTTACAATCACTCACACGCTCAAGTGTTTCCCACACTTAGATTTAACACCAAACCCAAAGTGTTTATAAATAAACAACTCATTTGGACATAAATTTACTGCACAAAAATCACCACGCATTCAAGGAAAACAAGAACTCCTTTTCTTGATCGAGTGGGTGGCTCCTCTTCAGCTTGACGTTGTGCGGCAACGGCTCTTTGTAGGGTTTACTCAAGCGGCGCTTCTATTTTTGACTTTTTCTCTACATGCAATGGGCAGCAGCTTCATGCCAAAGGGAGAATTCCTATATTATTATTGTAGGTGTGCCGACTGGCCCCCACAGTCTAATTCTTTCTTCGAAGAATTGGACGCTGCAAAGAAAACATAGAAGAAACCCTTACTTTTTCCTTTTGTTTTATAATTTCCTCTTTTGTAAACCTTCAGGAGTCCAACAAATTTCCTTGTCTAATTTGAGATCTATTTGAGAAATCTTTATCAACAGATTTGTTTTAATAAATCATTATCCGAATTTAAACTCGAGATTTTAATTTAACAATCATATTGAAACCTTGACAATTGGGGTGGACCTAACCCTAATGTTGCAAATTTAGAAGGAGCACAAAAAGGCTCATTAATTTGTCGTAGTGATTTTTTAAGAGGTTGCTACGTTGAAGGTCCTTTGTTTAGCGGCAATTTCTCGTCCCATAAACCTAAACTCACGAGTCTGCACAAATGATTGTGTTAAAAGTGATTGAGCACGACAAGACGCCACGTCACTCCGCTCACGAGTTGATGGTCCAATCAAGCTTTCGTGGATGTACACTGGAGACGAATTTTTTTTGTTTTTTCTATAATTCTCATCCGTCCCTCTCTCTCCTTCAGAGAATATCCATCTCGTTTGACCGTTCTTGGCCTGAATTTACACGTTTCAACCCGTCATAGGCCCAACCCGAATGATATTCTTTACACGTGTCAAAATATATTTTTAGATAACCCCAGAATGACGGCATCTGATGACAATCGTTCTTAGCTGTGTGATTCCCTTAACCTTATCTAATACCGCCAATCGTTGACTCCAATAGGAAGTAACAGTGGAGACTTCCAATTACCCAGCAACTCCGGTGGATCTTAAAACACCCTTCAAGCCCTATAATTCAGTTAAGTTGGAGCCTTTGATCCGCATAGATGGCTTGATAGCGAGTATTTTGCACGCAAATGAAATGACTTAAAGAAACGACTTCCAATTGTTGAGCTACGACCATTATTGTCCTAATAAACCACGCCAAGTTCGACGGTCTAGGCAGGTTTTTTTCTTATAATCTTTTTCGTAGAAATGTAACTGTCGGTAGGCCCTCACTTTTGGACATGACTATGAACTTAAAAGAGCCAGTTATATTAAAGTAATTATGTTAGAGTTGAATCATATATCTTCTCATATGCTATGCTTTGATCCCTTTACGCTAGATATTAGTGCGCAAACTCATATAATTTCTATTTGAAGTTACCACCAATATGAGAATGATGGATAATTATTTTCATATGGGAGATGTAACAGTCAATCTATCTTATATTTGGAAAGATAAATGTTTGTCTATAATTATTTTTAAATACTGAATTTTGCATATAAAAAATTTATGATGTGAAATCCTATTTTTTCATAACGTGTTGAGGGGTAGGCATTGTTGGCCTAGAAGAAGCGATAAATCGGGTTTTATCAAGATCAATTTTGCACCTATTATAAAGTATTTGAAGTGAACCACTAATTGCTCTACATCATTTGTGATCCGAAGGTTCTCTCTTCTTTTGACAATCTAGGGCACAAGCATTGGTCTTGACTACCTTTAAGCTCATGAAATATTTTGCAAGCTTTATGCATAAATTAAGTCCATGTATTTGGCCTATGCATATAACTTAATCTAGCATTTGGGGATAGTTGGTGGAATTCAAATGGCTGACCTGTAGTTTCTTAATCGGAAATTCCCCAATTCCTAATCAATTGCACAAACTTTGGGGATTACAAATGTTCAAGAATGACAAGCTCATTATCGTCCCCTCCTAGGCATGCTATTAATTAGAAAGTTTCTCCGCAAAAAATCATGTCATGCCTAAACAACATAGCACGAGCTATTTGGAGATTTATTCATAACGCAAATCGTGCTTGTGACCCCGTGGAAAATAGTTGGCCCATTTAACTCAGGCCAACACATTGAAGGTCGGTCCTCCTTTTTTTTTCATTTTTTGGTAAACTTTTTAAAGATTGGTCACAGTTAACATGAAGCTTCTTCATGCAACCTTAGTAGGGAAAAAGATAGACGGTATCAACTGAACTCACATTTGATGAGATTTAAGCACCTTCAGTGTGAATCTACTTCTGGAAAATGCTGCTGCAATTCCACACCCCTCATATAAATTAGTTTTTTTCTATAAGCTCAATAAAATAGCTAGCGATAGTTTAACCACGACCATCATGGGAAACCTTTATGATAACTTAGAGTTCTGAATCTGTGGGTACGTTTGTTTCCAAAAAAAAAAAGAAGTTTCAAGATAAAAGAAAATATTTTTCAAAAAATCAGCTTTTTCTCAAAAGTGTTTTTTTCCTCTTTTCAGGTTAGGAAATTCGTTTTCCTACTTTAAGCATGCATATTTTCTTCAATTATAACTAAATTTTCTGTTGACTAATTGTTTTTAGCAAATCAAATGTGTGAAAGTCCGAAAAACTAAATATGGAAAAAATTTCACTCGAACAAGGCTAATGAACTCTTGTCAGGTTGAATTGTCTGAGCTTTGACGCCATTGCCCCAAGTAAGCAAGTTCCTCAGGATGTTGCTATGTAATGTCTTACATCACAAAGAAAACATATATATTAATTATTATATTTATTTTTCTATGTTAGGACTACTGCTGAAAGTGAATCATGAAATCAATGACTCACTGAGCCACTAGAATCACTAACTAATACTAATCTAATATTAATAAAATAGAACATACTTATAGAATAGAAGAAATTTGTCTTTTATGTATACTTCCCCAATAACACATCCTATATTGACAAATGGGCAATAATTTGCTATATTACGATGGTGGTTCATGCTATGTTAAACTTCCAAAGCTAAAGCAATGAGTAGTAGGGTAGTGCAACCGGCTCAGTTCTACTTGAAAATCAGACTAAACCGGCAACAGAACAAGTCCAATTTCTAATTCCAGTGGAAATAGGTTTGGTTCCAAATTCTAAATTTTTGAACCAATAGCATTTGGTTAAGTTTTAGGTTTTGGGTGCTGAACCCTTCCATCCAAGAATCATTTAGCACATGTTTTATGAAGTTGGAAGAAGATGATTTATCTTTCTTAAATGAGCTTAACTTCCCTATTACTTTATATTTTGCTTGTTTTATATTGATATTACTTTGATCCGTTTTGTTGCTCATAATATTTCTTGTGACAATTATTTGTCTTGCCTTTTTAAAAAATAACGAAGCCAAAAAAAGAAAAGAAAAAAAAAATTGCTTCCTAGGCAGGCCCTTGAATCATAATGGACAAACAAAGTAGGTCCTAGGATTGATTCCAAAATAAACACGATAGGTCTCAGGTTCAAAAACCAGAACAGCTCTTATAAGATAGGTTTAAAGTTCCAAAACCTAGAACCTAGCTACCCTCAAATCGATTACCCTTAATCGTTAGGAAATTGTCCTTATAACTCTTGAGAGAAGGGAAAGACAGATTTGGTGGCGGCAAATTCACACTCCATCAGGCAATCTCTCTTCCGAGACTTGAATTAGTAAAAAAGAAACAGAACTTTAGGAGGAGCTACAATTTTGCACTGAAATTTCAAATTAAAGATGCATTTAAGATATGAGTTCTTGCATTAATTTTACAAGAACGTAAAAATGAGTTTGAATTTATATGTCTCGAGTGTAAATTATGGACTAAAATGCTTACTTAACGTTCTGCATGGTTAAAAAAAAAAAAAAGATAAAAAATAAGGAATATTGAAAAACATAATAAATATTAAAAACATTAACAAAAAGAGGAATTTGAAAGGAAAAAAAAAGGGACAGACAAGGGAGGGAAGTGGCGCATTGTCGCCTGCCTTTAGCAGATCCCGATCGGGTTTTGTGCAACCTCAATGATCCATGATTAGGGTTACATAACCCAAGGCCAAATTAGAACTTGGCTAGGTTCTCGCGACCCCAACTAGGACTAGAGGTGTGCAACCAAATCAGGTCTATCCAAGAACCGGATCAGCCCACCTAGAAAACAAGTCCGAGAAACGGTTCCTATTGAAACCGATCCGGGAACCGGTTCCTAAAATTCAGAATTGGTTAGAACTGGTCCGATTCCCAATTCCAACTAATACCCATCCAGGAACTGGATCGAACGGACCGGTTTGGGAACCGGTTTTATGAGCCCCAAAGTCCAAAACCCTATCTTTTTTTTTTTTTTCCTTATTTCTAATCTTAGAACTATGTTTTTCCTCTCGTACGACACTCCTCCTTTGTTGTTCCTCATCCTCACTCGCTTCCCTCCCTCACCGGCTCACGATCGCATTGTCCATCGCCGACTCACAATCGCACCGTCCATCGCATAGGATTTTTGCTTTCCCTTATAAAGTTTGTTTATGATAATTAGTCTAATGGATCCTTAGTTTTTTATTTAACCAAAAAGTCCATGTACTTATTGATTATATTTGCTTAATGTTTTAATACAAATTAGGAGCATTACGTTGTTTTCTCATGTATTAATATAAAATTCGAAACCGTATAGGATATCGAGCAATTGTAAAACAAGTTTTGGTGGAAACAGAATTGACCCAAGAAACGGATCGGAAAAGTATGGTGTTTTCAAAATAAGGTCCAATGCAAAGAGGATTGGGTACAAAGTCCAACAAAGAGAAACCGATTATATTAGGGTTGGGTACAAGGTCCAGCTCTAAAACCTACCAATCCTAGATCCAATCACCCCTAACTAGGAAAATGTCCTCTCTCCCCCTTTCTCTCTCTTTTTCTGGCTTTGATTTTTTTTTTTTTTCAAAAGAACAAGATTCTGCTGATATTTTATCCAGCCTAAGAAACTCGCAGGTAAGCACCAGATTGACCAGTCAGTGCTAAAGTCGTGCGGATGTGCCAACTCACGTTAGTATTTTCGTTTTTTGTTATAACAAAATGACCAATTCAAATATTAAGAAAAAGAACATATACTTTAAAGACCCAGTTGCACAAAAAGCATTTATCCCTAATCTGTTTACTGATACGTTTCTAAAAAGCATATCTTGATTGAAAGAATCAATTTATATTGCAACGCAAGGGCTTTTTATTAACTTGATTAGTTCATGATACGGCACCGTCCAATACGAGGCGATGCAAGGGGGTCGCCTTCCAACTCGCCACCTCCTGCCTTATATCTTCACATCGACTCTCTCTCTCTCTCTCTCTCTCTCTCTCTCTCTCTGCTTTCATTTTCAATGAGCGTACCAGGAAAGCCAAATCCGAAGCTCTCTTGAACGGACCCTTTGTACCTTTAGTTAACCCAGCTTTTGTTTTGCGTTCTCTGTTGCTTTGAGTGCGTGCGTGCGTGCGTGCGAGTGACGAGTGTTTGTTAGCTAGTTTTTAGCTCTCTTTAGGTGGACGTAATGTGGTGCTTCGCGATAGATTTCTCTCCTTTTGGGTGCTGGGTAGGGGATGCTTTTGATTCGAGTGTGTCTGAAAGACGAAGGATTCTAAGTCCGAAGAGGAACCGATTTTGGGTTTGTCCGTGCCGTGTTGAGGCAGGGAATTAGGATAGTTCGGAGGCATTGAGGCGTTTGTTGTCTTTTCCTGATTTCTGATGCAGTTGAATGATATAGGATCTCGAACCGACTCCTTGCATGGTCATAGCGTTTTGATCACCGGTCCAATATGCACATCTTGGTGCTGGAAGAGCTTTCTCTTAGGAAAGAGAGAGTTGGCATCCAACGGTATTGTTGTAGATGTTAGTCTGATCTTACGATTTTTTAACTGTCACTCATTTGGCAGTTTTATCGCCCAACCTTCCGTTTGATTAACATGAGCGACATCGTGGCTCGATTCTTGTCGATAACAAGAGGACTAGCATGGTGTAGTTTTTCCCTAGGTCGAAATGACGGAGTTCCCCCGCTGCTTTCCTTTCTTTTGCCGCCATCTCGTGGGATTGAGGATGTGGTATTCCAATCATTTCCTAGGAACAAGTCGCTCTGATCCAGTATATGCTACGGACAGTGTGAGTTGATAAGTGTACAAGTATGTAAACTGTGAGTGTGGATTGACAGTGAGATCCACCTAAGTTTCGAAGGTGGGACTACTCAAAACTTCATCATAATCTATTTTGAAGATTACTAATGGAATCCAGTCTTATAGGCGGCTATTAGTCTAGAAGACTGGACATAGGCTTGATATAAGTCAACTCATAATAAATCTGATTTGCAATATCTTTTATCTCTTTGCTTGTTTTTCAATATTTTTCTAATAAAGGCATGCTGCATTGGATATAAGCATATTGCATATTTACGTCTCGTAACATCAAGCTTTCCCTGCTTACATCCAAGTCCAGCTTTAAATAACTTGTGAAAATCTAAAATATTATTATTACACAACATATTCACCCCTATTTAGGTTGTATTGTTAATCTCAACAAGTATGACGGCCTTTTGGATGTTGTACTCTCTAAAGGTTTTGGAAATTATGCTGAGTAGGCCCGATGTTCTCATATATAGGAAAATTGATTTCTCAGAGTTCCTGACCCTATTTCACTTCCTAGTAAATACGTGCTCCAAGAATTCACAAATGTGTGTAAATCTTCACTTTTTCTTTTACACTTGCATCTGAGTTTAGTTTTCAATTTTGGAATATGTACTTTTTCTGATCCATTTTTGTCCATATAGTTTGGTTATATGGATGTAGTATGGTCATATGTCCGTGCATGTGTGACACAAGATAACAACTCGACATTTATATCTTAAAATTTACAAGCTACTCGCAAATTGACACCAACCGATAGACTCTTTGTCGTTACAAATGACTTTCGGTATTGTGGGATTATATACGCATGCTTTGTAGGGTATATCAATCTAGTAAGGTTAACGTCATTTTTACATTAGAACATATTAGAATGCCCTAAAGAATATCTTGCTTAAATTTATTGGAGAAAAATCTACAGGTGATTTTGATGATGTTCAAACTATCATTAATATAATGTTTACTAAGGCGTATGCATTTATTTTTCTTAACAGAAAGGACTACGCAATATCGACGGTGTGATCTAGTATATGTATGCAACAAGTCTAGAAACGGTTTTTGTGTAAATACTACCAATGGACCTAAAGATCAACTGATGGCGATGTTTATATAGCAGTTGCAAATATCAAGTCATTGGTATTATAACCACCATGAACATCTGGCGGAGTTTGTTGGGTCAACAAACTAGCTGTTGGCTAAGGATTTGTAAAGTAGCAGAATCCAATTGAAAGTAGTAATTGAGAAGCCAGGTCGTCTAATAAGTTTGTTAGAGACTATAGTGACAGGATAGTGGCAAATGCTACTCTTAAGTAGACTACAAATGCTCAGGAAAAAAGAATTGTATGGGTAGTTCTATTCTTGGCTAGCAGCTCAATGGCAACTCCAATGGCTCCTTGCTTCTTTGATCTTCTTTTAACTTATAGACTGGAGATGAATATAAGAGAGCAGGCCTAAGAAGCCAAGAAGGAGAGAGAGAACAACATTATCTAAAGATTTGCATTTGCTTTGTTCTTAATGATACACTCTTGTCCAAAGTGTTTCACTAAGTTTTGTATTCATGCTATTTGAGTAATTGTGCTCTAGATTAAATGGACAAGAGTAAGAGCATCAATTGGGTCTTGATAGTGTGATCTATCTTATAATAGTTACAGTGCTTGCCTATTGTAATTGTCTAAGCAAATTACAAATACAATTCAGCCCAACTTGTGGTTTTAGTCAGAAGAGTGAACGTAAACTTTGGGATAAAGCCAAACCACTATATATCATTGTGTAGGTTTTACACTCTCTTACCCTCACAGGCACACAAATCGATCTTGAACTTCAAAACATCATCTTGACACAATTTTACTTAGCATTAACTAATTTCCGCGAAAGATTGTCAAGTTTTCTTTAAAAACCTATTCAACCCTTTTAGGTTGTATTATTACCCCCAACAAAATTGGTTGCTTTGGAGCAACAAAAAGCTACTAAAAAAGTCTTGAAACTGGCTTTATATAATAGAAGATGTTCTCTTCATATATTTTTCTCTTGTGAAGTGAATACACATATTTTTCATATTCTTCTTTTTTGAAGCTTTTGGTGTTTCGGAGAAAAAAATAGTAACCCTCCAATCAGATGATTCAACTGGAAAAGCAACTCGATGCAAAAACAAACCTTGAAATTGGAAATTGAACAATTGAGGGGATCATTAAATGTCATGAAGCACATGGAAGACGAGGATGATACTGAAATTTTGAAAATAATTATTTTGCTAGCGGATGTGAGGGGAAAAGAGGGGAATGAGGATGTAGAAGCGCCGAATTGAGCTATCATGGTAAAGGTGCGTAATGGTAATAATGAACTTTAAGAAACTCGCCGAAAATTGATCAATGTAAGTTTGCTTTTCTCTTCCTTTTTTTATGGTGAGATATTTAATTTTTTTTGCAGGAAATTATGTTCTCTTGTATCATTTGTCATCTTTTTTTGTTTTTGGTCTTCTATTTTTGGTTATTTCACTCAATACAAGTTTCTTTTGCAGCTGTACATCATTGATTGACTTACCTAAGGTGCCAATTAATTACTTTGCAAGTATCAAAAGACATACATAGTGATTTTAAAGTCGATGACAATGTTCAAGATCGACAGAAAACTCCAATCCTCCAGTGAAGCTGCACCTAAATAAGTACGTATTTGCTTGCGCCATAGTGACCTCCATGACCCCCCTTTTGCTTGGGGGATTGACCATAACCAATCAAAAGGGACCTCATGGAGGCCACCACAGCGGACCCAAGGGCATACTTCTTCTAAGGCAGCTTTACTCGATCAACTTAGGTTAGACATTTCCATCGACTTTAAAAATTACTAGATTTGTCTTCTAAGACTTGCAAAGTAAGTCAATTAACACCTTAGGCAAGTTAATTAGTGGTGTACAATAGCTACAAGAGAAACTCATGTTGAGTGAAATAACAGAAGACAACATCCTCAACTATATGAAATTCAATTTAAGTCTAGTACTGAAGCTCATTATTCCTTACCAATTAATTGGGAACTCTACTTCTTTATTATTATTTCATATCTTTATGTGCACGGAACTTCTGGCCTTTCTTTGTGTTTTTTTATTTAGTCCCTTCATCCCTAAACAAATTAATCTTCTCTTCATTATTCTTTTACCCAGAACACTTTTCACTCTCAAGTTCAGGAAGCGCCCATCTCTTCAAACCTCCATTAATCTTTTCTCTCATTCTCGCTCAACTCACTCACCATTCTTCAAGCAATTCACTCATATCTGCACCCTTAGACCCTTGAATTTGGAGGCAAGTGTCGTGTGCACACAAAGAAAAGAGATTCACCCAGAACACAGAGAGAGAGAACGCATGTATCTGCATATATTGAAAAAGCATTCACTCAAACGACACTTATACAGAAGACATATTCTGCAAAGACAATTTGTGATCTAATATGTCATAACAAACACATACGCCGGAGATATCTAATTCACTTTCACACACGATAATATAGTTCTTCAATTTCAGTATATGCCTAATGAATTCTCCAGCAATAACCACCAAACTTTCTTAAATTACCACACTGACATTACCGAATTATTCTAGAGAATTGAGCTTAACACGTGCAAACATGCGAGGCTTATTAGAATCGAGATTCTTGGAATTAACTAACAAATGAATGCATCTAGCCTATGCAACTAGCGCAGTGGATGAATAAAACAGATGAGGTGACCATGGTCAGACCGGAGGTTACGTCTATTAGTAACGCAGTTCAGACATGTCAACGAATAATTAGTAAGCATCAAGTCAGAGAACAACACAATGACAAGTTGGTGGAAATCAAGACACGTTCAACATGAAACCATCACGGTAGAGTTGAGATCATGGATATAAGCTCTGACGTGTATGATTTTAAAGCTAGGAAGAACTAGATTCTCATCCTCTGTTTTCATTTTCATACATCTAAACCAGAAGATACTCAGTTAGATCTAGCGAAAACTAATTACCTGCAGCGACGGCTGGTGGCTTTGAACAAAACAATCACCGAGGCGCTCTAGAAGGCTTGAATTTGTGAAAGAGTCAATGGCAGCAACTGGTCGAACTCTTCATTCAACAATGGCACTCCAAAAACAGGGACAAGCAGGAAAATTCCAGAGCAGCTCGGCGATGACGAACAGCCGCTGTAGGCAGGGTTACGACATCCTGAAATGGTGGACCATGAATGCTGATGTCAATTAACCGTGAAGAAACTCCTGGAAAGCGATGGGATCAAAGTGTGTTTTAACTACCGTCAGACCCTCAATCAGTATGGTTTTTTCCCCTCAAACGTCGGCCACATAACCAGGACTCGACCCACCAGAGCAGAGCAGAGATGCAATAATTACCTTGGAGATGCAGTAGATGGTCACGAACAACGATCGAACGGAGAACTCAAAAGTCCCGGGAGCATCTCCACCGACGGTCCAGGCCGTGGGGGGAAGAAATCTCGACCGAGATCTGAGCTTTCCAGACTACCCTCTGGCGGAACAGGGGCGAACAGAGAGGTGGTGGAGGTCTGCAAAATCTAAAACAAACCCGTGAGAGCTTTCTAGGGACTCATTGCTACTCCAAAACTGATGCTCTGTCTTCTTGCTCTGGTGTTCTCTCGGCTGTGAATCGTATTCCCCCCAACGAATGCCCCCCAAAAGTCTCGGTCAGTTAAGATGAGAGCGCTTCTCTCGATCGCCATCTCTACGCATGCCTATCGGATTGGCTTTGTTCTGGAAGAAGAGTCATTATGGGGCGTCGGTTGGATGAGAGCGATTCTCTCGGTTCTTTTGGGGTTTTTTGTAAATTTCTATTTTTTATAATGCACTAAAATTTTTAAAATTGAGAAAAACATGCGTACTTTTATTTATTCTATGTGATAGTCTAAGCTTAGTAATTTGAAAATTGACATCGTACTAATTAAATAGTAAATCTTACATTGCCCTACTAATTAAAAAAAAAAGGTGAGCAGAAAAAGCTTCTTCTTCTTTTTTTTTTTTTTTTTTTAGAAAAGAGAAATAGTAGTCTAACTCACCGAAAAGCTTTGAAGAATAATACTTTTATTTACTCGATCTGATAATATAAGTCTTATTTGAGATGCGATTGCTTGTGTAGTATAAAAACAAATAGGTTACGATATGGATAAGGAACAGAGAATGTGCAATGTGAAATACTATAATGGAATTATGTACGTTAGTTCCATTTTTATTTTTGGCGAGAGAAGAATGTGTCTTAAATGAGCACCAAAGCCTATATGTGTTTAGTTTGATTATATGTTATCAAAAATAGAGGGAAAAAATAACCAAGCTTATATCTTCAAATTGATTAAATGAAAGTATTATTCCTCAAAGCTTTCTTGATGAATAAAACTATTGTTTCTCTTTCCATTAAGAAAAAAAAAATTCCTCTTTTTTTTTTTTTCCTAGTCGATGCATTTGATCTATAATCAGTAGTAAGGCTTCTTCTAGTACTAATAGTAAAATTAAAAATTATTTAAATAATTGATAATCGGAATTAGATTGTTGGTGCAATATGCCGGACTTGTGTACGATGTATACGTGGAAGTTGAAAGCTATTTCAACGATGGAATTTCTTTTGCAAGATTATTTATAACTTATCAGATAAAAAGGATTAAACTTTATAATTGAAATACATGGAAGGCAAAGTGAAATCATTAATTTAGGCATTTTTCCATTGATAGGAATATTCTCAAAATAATTATTTGAAGATATTTTGAGAAAAAAACGATTGTAATTCCTAAAAGGCATAGATACTAATTTTTAGCAAGCTAAAGAATTTCAAATATCAACAATTACTATAACTTTTTTTCTCCTAACCGGACAAGGTATATAGATATTATGTTATTAGTAGTAGTGCCAAAGTGCTGGGCTACTTTAAAGAGTTTTAGATATCAACCATTGATAGAGACACGCCTTTATAGTTAATTTATTAAAAAGCCCGTTTATTAATATATTTATGCCAACATGTATCTTCTTCCTGATTTGTCTTTCAATTAAGGAGAAGATTGTAGCTTCCCGAAATTGATGTTGCACTCCAAGCATGACGACATTGCTGCCCTAACTGCAGTCACCCTCACTTGCAAAGTCCCATGACGTTAGCTCCTCATGCCAAATCCAAATGCGTTAGACCAAATGACCCAATTCAAGAATAGCCTAAATTTGGTGGGGTTGTGTTTGATTTTGAGCTGCTCCATTGTAATTGAAAGATAAAAGGGTTTAGTAAACATTTTTCCTGCTCGTGGAATTTCTCTCCAACAGTTAGCAACATTACATAATCATGGCCAGCAAGCATGGCCACTTCCACCAAACCCCTCCGAACCTTTGGCGTAGTATTTGTTAGTCCCCAAATTTTCTACTATTATCTAATACCCTCTTAACTTTCATTTTGTTTGAACTGTAAAGGCTCCGTTATTTTTTTCGTTAACCTATTCAATGCACGTGACTTTCAAAAGATGGAAGTATTTTTTTCATCTTTTTTTTTTTTTTTTAAAGAAAATCTCTCGTTTACTCATTTGATATAAACTAAACGAATAATATATAAAATTAAAGAGAAATACATTGCGTATAATACTAATAATAAATAATAAATATATATATATAAGTTGCGTCTGATCGTCCAAATTTCAATTGGAATAAGATTAGATAAAAGGGAATTTGAAATCTTCCAAATATCCCTGGATTGCAAAGATATCCCATTATATGTTTTCTGCTACTTAAGATAGGATTTGAAATCCTTTAAAAAAAAATCTTTGAAAATATTTGAAAATCTACAACCTAATAGGATTGATAATCTTTGAAAATCCTTACCGTTTGAAAATCTTTGAAATTCCCATCTCCCTAGGCTTCAAATCTCGATGCATGAAGGCTCCCAATCGACACGAGTGCACGTAATTTTTGGAAAAGTCTCGTGGACAACGAGAGGCACTTCTTGTGGGTTGTACAACCGGACTTCATCACCGAAGAAGGCCCGCGAGAGGAGATTCCACATCACGGTGCCATTGTGGCATTCTTGATGCACATCAATTGGAACTCCATGCTTGAGAGAAAGGTCCCCATAAAGCTAATGGTGTGCTGGACGTTCATTGTCGACCAACTAGTGAACAGGCAGCTTGTGAGCCACACGTGAAAGGTTGAGCTTGACATGAAGGGCGTATGGAATTGGGATGGAAAGGATGATCTATGCAAACCTAGGACAACATTGACTTGAGACCCCTTTCACCCTCGCTTGTCAGAACATAATTGCCGGTTGGTGGTGACGACCGACCTAGTGAGGTGACAATGATCATGTTGTGGTCAGAAGTGATGATGATAAGCTATCTTGGTGGTGTCCTTGTGCAATGCTTCCGACAAAGCAATATATGATGCGTCACTCTATTAGTGATTTTTTAAAAAAAATTATATCTAATTCAGGTTTATCCCATCCCCTAGACTAGATTTCTTATTCAACATTTTATTTGAATGTATCCAAGTTTGTCCAATTTGAAAAACGTCACCAAAATATTTTACTTCTGCAAACAAGCGATGTCATAAGAATAAGATTTGGTTACGCTAAATAAATCTAATGCTTTTTCTATATACATCAAGATGATGTGCAATCACTCTTTGATAATTTTGATCCTAAACCACTAACATATGAGACAACAATGAATCGAAATCTAGCTTGTCATCAGGATCTCTAACCGCTACTCGTGCTAACGTCCTTTTTACATTAGAAAATAACAGAATGCCCTGAGGAATAGTTCGCTTAAATAGGCTGCTTTAAAGCAACGAAAAGTCACCATAAAAGTCTTGAAACTGGCTGAATGACAGAAGATGTTCTCCTCATATATTTCTCGCTTGTGAAGTGAATACATATCTTTTCATATTCTTCCTTATTAAAACTTATGGTGTTCAGAGGCAAAAAGAGTAACTCTCCAATCGAATAATTCTACCGTAAAAAACAACTTGATGCACAAACAAGCCTTGAAATTGGAAATCGAACAATTGAGAGGATCATTAAATGTCACAAAGCACATGAAAGATGTGGATGATACTTCAATTTTGAAAATAGTTATTTTGCTAGCAAATGTGAGGTAACAAAGAGGGAAATCTTGAGGATGTAGAAGCACTAAATCGAGCTATCATAGTAAAGGAGCGTAATGACAATAATGAGCTTAAGAAGGTCGCAAAAAATTGATCAATGTAAGTTTGCTTTTCTCTTCCTTTTTCATAGCGAGATTTTCAATTTGTTTTTGTACGGATCATGTTCTCTCATATCATTTATCATCTTTTTACCTTTTTGGTATGCAATGTTTAGATACTTTACTCAACACAAGTTTTTCTTGCAACCATACATCAACAATTGACTTATCTAAGGTGCCAATTGACTTACTTTGCAAGTATTGTAAGACATACGCAGTGATTTTAAAGTCGATGGCAACGTCCAACCGGAGTCGATTGAGCCCTCGAATCCTCCGGTCAAGCCACACCCGAACAAGTTTGCATTTGCTTGCGCCATCGTGCCCCCATGACCCCCCTTTTGCTCGGTGGACTGACCATAATCGAGCAAAAGGGAGCTCGTGAAGGCCACAACAGATCTGGCGATGACATACTTCTTCCGACGCCACTTCACCGGAGGATGGAAGTCCTCAATCAACTAGGATTAGACATTTGCCATTAACTTTAAAAAATCACAAAATATGTCTTCCAAGACTTGCAACGTAAATCAATTGGCAATTGAGGCATGTCAATCAGTGGTACAGCTGCAAGAGAAACTCGTGTTCAGTGAAGTAACAAAAGACGACATCCTAAACTACATGAAATTCGATTTAAGCCTACCACATCCTAAACTACATGAAATTTGATTTAAGCCTAGCACTGAAGCTCATTATTGAGACCATACCAATGCATTGGGAACTCTACTTCTTTATTATTATTTCATATTATTATGTGCAAGAAACTTCTGTCCTTTGAATGTGAAGAAGCTTCTGGGAACTTCACGGATTGAGAGAGGATTTTCTCTCCGTTCTGGTTTGAATGGCCTCGGTTCAGTTGCAGCTGAGCCTGAGACCGCCACCGCCAATGGACAATTGGCAGTAGCCACGGCCTGAGGACATCAGAGAAGGCAAGGAATCAGAAAGCGAGGACATACAGAGGCAACATCGAAGCACAAGTTCAGATCCATACAGTCCTGATGGCAGCAAAATGTGTTTAGGCTAACGTTAGATCCTAAATCGGCATCGTTTATTCTTCTCCGACTTCGGTCAAATAACTCGGGCTCGACCTACCAGAGCAAAGATGCAATAATTACCTTCGAGATGCAGTAGATGGTCAGGAACAACGGTCGAACGAAGAACTCGAAGTCCCGGGGGCATCTCCGCCGGTGGTCTGCGACTCGGAGGGGAAGAAATCTCGAGTGAGACTACCGTGTCGTGGCGTACAGATAGGTGATGGAGGTCTGCAAAATCTAAAGTAAACCAGGGAGAGCTTTCTAGGAACTCCTCTTGCTCTGGTGTTCTCTCGGCTGTAAAAAAATGTCTCGGTCAGTTAAGAAGAGAGCGCTTTTCTCGGTCGCCAACTCTACGCACGCCTGTCACCATCGGTTTGGCTTAGTCTGGAAGAAGAGAGTCTTACGGGGGCGTTGGTTAGATGAGAGCGCTTATCTCGGTTCTTTTGGGGTTATCTATAAATTTCAAAATTTTATAAAGCACTGTTGTCGTGATTAGATATCCTTGTCATCATCTGTGGCTTCGAATAGCAGAATGACAAATCACCATGCGATACCTTTTTATCTTCTCTTGTACATAGGGCGATGAGTCTCTGAAGCTTATGGCCTCTTTTTCGCTTCTTGAGCAATTTCTGCGTTTGATCTGTGGCATTTAGATTATGAATTAAGCCTATGCTGTTCATCATCTTCTAGCACAAGCAGAGAACTGAGTTCCCTTTTAGATTGCTTGTAAGTTGTAACTTACGCGAGGGGATGAAACGTGGAACCTGACGAAGCACTGGTATCCGCAGCGGGGTGGCTCAGACTGTAAGATGATGAGCCCTTCATTGCGTCCTTTCTCTTCGTTAATTATGTGCCCTCTCTGTCGTCTCTCTTCTGCCGCACGCTCTCTCTCTTCCTGCTCTGCTTTTCTCCCTTTCTCTCTCTTTGGAGTGTTGGCAAGGCGCGTCTGGCTTCTACCTCAGTTCGACGCCAATTGTTGGTCTACTCGCTTCGCGTAAGGCCACGCCACTTTCTCACGGGTTCTCTCTGTCTCTGTGTCTCTGTCTCTCTCGCTCTCTCTCGTCAGTTCTTGCTTCACGCCACGCCACGCTACGCCACGCCACGCTATTCCCTTGCAGGTTCTCTCTCTGTCTCTCTGTCTCTCTGTCTCTGTCTCTGTCTCTCTTTCGATCGTGCGCGCGCATAGACTCGCTTGAAGTTTCGCCAGCAAAATGAGAATTTCCTGTTAGCAGTGGCATTTGTGTAAAAGTAATAGAGATGATACGGACAATATTGGTCAAATAACTTGAACACTCCCCTCCAAGAGCGAAATTGAAAAGGGATTCCTGTAGGCCTCTGTTCCATATCATGTAACTGCCATTAACCAACTTGAGCAATCCCCTCCCGTACAAAGCTGCAGCTTCTTCATCTTTCTCTTTCCTGCACCAACAATGACGGAGATCATCAGATCCTCGAAAGCTCGCCAGACAGGAGCCACCCGAACCAAATTCCGAACAACGAAAGGAGTTCCATCCTGAATCCACGCGAAAGTCTTCTACTTGTTTACTGGTCTTCGCTCACGAGTGGAGCCAGTGGATGCTAGCTTTTTTGGGGTGGAATTCCATCTATGTCCTCGTCGGCCGCCCAGCATAGCTTCGAGCTCCAACCCCGCGATGCCACCTTTGCTTGGATCGAGGCTTGTTCGAGGTAGTGATCAATCTCGATCCGAGGCTGCGAGGACCCGGGGACAACCTCCATTGCCAGTCACGGGGAGGTGCCAGCTGAGCGGAGAGATGGAAGAGAGAGAGAGAGAGAGAGACGGAGAAACCCGGCATATGGAGAGAGGGGAGAGCGCTGCAGCCTCAGTCGCTGCCGGATCCGCTCACGCCGTTTCCCATCATCTCTGCTCCCGGCTTCGAGAGTCATGCCTTGTCCGGAACCTTTGATGCTCTTCGTGACCGATCACTGGCTTGAAGCAGTGAGAGGGATAGCTGGCAAGGACATAGCTTGAGCAGCAGGGAGAGAGAAGGGGACAGGAGAGAGCTGTGGAGTCTCTGCTGGTGAAGGGAGACCCCCAACTACTTGAGGGTAGTGTATGGAGTCGATATAGGGCTGTATTTAGCGCCGTCCTTTCGTGGTATTAACCCAAAACTAAAACCTTTGAAATAGGCATGCAACATATTTAGTTTTCGACTGTGCTTGTGTTTATAGTTCCAGTGATACAATGCACATCTGTATATTATAGGACTGAAGAGGTGTGAATAGTAAATTGGTGATGCTACTTCTTGATGAATTTGCAATGATTTTGTTCTTTTTCTTTTTAATCAATTCAACACTTTATTGCTTCCCCTCTACAAAACAACTATTATCTCTGGGAAGGGCTGTGTATTTTAAACTGTATTAAGTGAAGTAGATTTGAATAGTGAAATAGTGATAAAGCATGTTGGGGATTTTTTTTTTTTTTTGGGTAATTTCAGGCTTCACTTATTATATTCTTAGTTATAATTATACCATTAAGCATTTGGATTAATACTACAAAAAAAAATTCCAAAATGGTACACTTGTGCCACATTACCCAAAACTAATTTACATTTCATTAAAAAAAAAAATCCATACTGGTATGCTTATGTCACATTTACCCCAACAAATTGTTGTGTCACAAAAAATCTCGAAATAGTATTTCAAGTTGTATTTAACTCAAATTGGTGAAAAGATCCAAAATTTGAGATAAATGTGGCATAAATATATTAGTTTGAGATAAATGTGGCATGAACATGCCAATTTAAGGTTTTTGATGAAATTAGTCCTATACGTTTTGCTATTATTTTAAAAAAATGATATATTAGATGAACTTTTGGATTATTCAAAAGTTGTCTTACTTCTTGGATCAGGATTGCAGAAGTCCGATTACTTCCGTATGTCACAATCTTCAGTAAATGTGTTTATACTCTTAGTATTCCTACCCAAAGTTTTTTATTCCAATGGATATTGCAACACAATATATTTTATTAAGATGGAATGAGGATTATGGATTGTATTTGTCTTCTTAGGATAGTGGGTTGATTTTTTCTTTCCAATTTGCAAAACTAGAAAGTATAATATTATTTTATTTGTGAAAATACAAAATATATCTGATGAGTCGATGACGTGGCTTTTTAAAGTTTAGATTGGAAAATAGGAGAATTTTTAAATAAGGGCATGAAATACCATTATTTATTTAAATAAGAGCTTGAAGTTGATATTGTTTCAAATAAAGGCTCGAAGTATTTTTTTTTTAAATAAAAGTCTGAAGTTGATATTATTTAAATAAAGAGCTTTAAGTTGATCATATTAATTTTAAAAGAATAGCTCGAACTCACAAATTGGTGAAGGGCAATTTTGTCTTTTAATTTTTTCCTTATTTCTTTCTTTTTCTATATTTTCTTTTCATAAAAAAACAAACTAAAAAAACAAAAAAAATTAAAAAAGAAGCAAAAATATCGAAGGGAGGGCTTCCTCCGGTTTGTGGTTGTCGCCCCATTGCTAGTGAGGCAGCAGCAATGGCTAGTTGGGTTTGTCGCCCTTGCATAAGCATGGCGGCCCTCGCCCAAGTGCCCCGAACCTTGCTACTAGGCATCCGTGACCTTGTTGGCCATGCTGTTGCCCCACCGGCGATGGGGTAATGGCCATAGGAGTCCTCTTGTTTGTATTTTTGCTTCTTCTTTTAATTTTTAATTTAATTTGATTTAATTTAAATTTAAATTTAAATTGTGTTTGAATGAAAATATCCTTCGAGACTTGACCTTTATTTAAAACAATTTTAACCACTTCATGTTCTTTTTAAAGATTAATATGTCTTTTTTCAAACTTTTATTTAAAATAAGATCCACTTTATATCTTTATTTAATAAAATGAAGATATTTTGGATCTTTATTTTGAATTTTTTTTTTTTGGAAAGTATGCAATCACTTCTTTTTTTTTTCCTTCTCATGGCGATTCTCCGGGCTGACTAACTGACAGGAAAAAGATGATTGATGTAATGGAAAGCTGCTACATAGGAACTTTAGCTTTAATTATAACTATATTTTTCTACTTTTTAATTATGCATATTGCTGGAATTGGAAAGCGAAAAACAATTAGAAAAGTCGTCGGATGAATGGTGTGGATTTTGATTTTGACTTTTACTTGGGTGAGAACAATATTCCACTACTGGAACTGCTGAATAGTCAAGGATTAGGATATGCAGTTTTACCAGTGATGATATCTATGAAATTACTGGTTTTTTTTTTTTTTTTTTTTTTTTTTGCACAGTAAGAAGTCTAATTTTTACAATGAAAATGTCAGATTCTTTCATCTTAGCGAATAAAATTGATGTTTTTAGAACAAATATTTGTCGAAATTGTTAGGTTAGAAAATTCACGTCCTCCCTTTAAACAAGCTTAGCATGTTATTGACAACAGAGTCTTGTCTATAAACAACAAATTAGCCGAACATAAGGCCGACTGCACTTCCTTTCAAACATCAATTGTACTCCTAAGCACAGAAAACTGTTGCCCAGAGTGCTTGCGGCCTTAACAGTTCCATTCACACATCTTAAATACTTGCAGAAAATACAAACAACAAATTCCATCTCTTGATCTTAAATTCGAGAGTATCATACCAACAAAAGGTAATAGAACATATCATGCTCCCAACTTTTTAAACAGCTATTTCTAATTGATTTTCCTCTTCCTTGGTGATCTCGTAGAACCAACCACTTCCAATGTCCTTCAAATGCTCCACCGCTTGTTTCCATTTCTCTTGCTTCTTTTTCATACTGTCCTTGTGCTGCCGGATGAAAGAAATGCATGCTATCAAATCAAATTTCACATCTTTACATAACAACTCGTTTACTACAATAAAGTTGTACCTCTAATTATGCTAAATTTGTGAGATGATCTTCCGACATTCTCAGCATTAACCACAACATTGTTGGTATTTCTTAGTAGAGAAATGACTCGATTGTCTTCCCATCCAGGCTGCTAAGAACCACATACTCAACTTAAAGGGCATTTATAATCATTCAAGTACATAGTTTCTTCAAAGAAGGGTTGAAAGTACCTTTTGAGTGGAGGCATCGTTATGATGCATCTCCGTGATAAGTTGATTGACTTCTCTTTGTCTGATTCTCTCTTCATCCTGTTTACTTAAGAAAGTAAAGTCAGAAAATAATGACACAAACAGAGACTAGAAACACAGAATGAATGAATCTTACCTTTGCCTTTTGTTTCAATGTGATTTCTGTGCCTTTTCTTGACACTTTGAATCAATTTTTGGATTCTCCTTCCTCTGTTATCCTTGTCTCTTTATGCCTAACATGCATAATTCAAGGCGTTGGTGTCACCAAAGGTTTTTTATCACTGGAAGGCCAAATGATTGAACAATGCACATTATTAGCTGATGCCAAATGAGGGAACTGATTTATAGACCTCCTACTGTTTGTAAACTTAGTATTCGATTTGATATGATGCAAGCTGTAATAGAATTTTGCCAGATAACATTTCAAGTAGGAAAAATCATGGGCAACTTGTAGAATCAAGACAGGTCAAGAAAAGTCTAAGAACAGAAAGTGCACCAAGCTTAACTAATCAGAGTGCAACTGGGATAATGAGTAATTTGAGCACATGCGACTGCTCCGATTACTGATGGGACATGACAAATTATTGCTTATTTGTTTTTGCAAAATAAATGGTCAATTGGGTCCCGAAATTGCATTTTCATGATAGCTGAACCTTTGTTACAAGTGAGCTTCAACATCCCATATAGAGCGCAATCTCAAATGCACATCTCTGGACTCTGCTGACCTTGTTCTTCACATCAGAAACATTTTCAGATTTGGTATAGCAACCTTATCTGACAACAAAATCAACTCCGATAAGATCTCAACCGTGCAAAACTTTGATCCCAAGACTTCCAACCGCAGTGGGTACAACCATTCCAACCCAACTCTGACAGCAACTTCCCAAAGCAAGAACCTCTACGTTCTTTATTAACGAAACAAAGTTTATCAGCCAAACAATGAATAGCTTCCACTTTCGCATGAAGATCCAAGCCTGAATCACAAACAACTCCCTCTGAACAAAGACTCCAAAAGACCTACATAAGGTTGCCGATAATGATAACAAATTGAAATACATTCGTCCTAATTATTTTGCACTCTATCAAATTAATTGGCAAGACTTTCAGTATTTCAAAAATCTCTTAACAGACGGTTTAAGCTCTGCAATGCTTCTCTTGATCGTAATCAGGGCAACGTGGGAAAAATAGGCGAACATCCTTTACCTTTCTAAAGCGTTCGGAGCAATCCTAGAAACATCGAGCTCTTGATCCTCTGATGACTTTGTTTCCTTTAGAAGTTCCTTTCAAAAGCTGTTTTGATTATTTAAGTATTTACAACATAACCAGTGGAATAATAACCAAATCATGCCAGTGAACCCAATGAGATCAATCTAGCAATTAACACCAGCAAACTCCTAATAATACCCCACCTTTGTGAGTCAGACCCAATATTAATTTTCTTCAACTCTCCTAATCCAACTAATAGACATCTAACATCATTAACCTCAGAAACTTTAATCAAGTTAGAATAGTGATTCATCTTTTTTTTTCTTGGTCGGTATAGTGATTCAACTTAAGTTGCTTGCTTTCGTGGAATACAGTACGATTCTTTTCCAAATCATTATATGCTATTTATATATCAGAATGAATGCCAGAGTTTTTCAAATGGCATATAGGATTAAGGAAATCACATAGGAAACTTAAGGAAACGCTTCCCGTGTTTTTCCTTTTCAGCAAGTACTTGCGCTAATAAGAGCTTATGATTAACATAAGGGGATTATTTTACAGTGCATTATGTCAAAAGACATTCTCGTTCATGTCTACCATCTTGATTTGACTCAAAAGTTCAGATAAATGACAGATGGCATTATTAACTCAACAAAAATTAAGAAGTATCCTTTGGGCTAATCTATTATTCGCCTTCGACTTTTAGGTATATCCCGGATTAAAAGAAAAAAATGAACATGGATTCATAGTCAGCAAAATTTGAGTTAAAATTTTCTTGATTAATTCAAGTAATTCACAATGATTTTGCTTCTGGCCTGTTTCCTAGTTTATTCACAACCACATTACTAAGAGAAGAGTTCGCTCTTGCATTTAGTGTTCTCGACTGATATGATTACCTAAATCAGCGAATGCAAACAATTTTTGTGAGATAAAATGCGTGGAACACAATGGTTGGACAAATTTTGTACCAAATCAGTAGTATATGCATACTAAGGAATGCCCTCTCAACACCATTAATTCATTCTTAGGCGTACCTTAGATAAATGCAGTTATGAACTGCGTTGTTTGCGTAGAGCAAACTAAAACCTCACATCAGAAGTACCTCCACACGGGTCCTTCATTTAGCAATTCTTGACCTATACGATTACCTTTGGCATGCTATCAAATTCCTGTCTACATCATTTTTTATTTAGTAATAATTCCAGCATTCCAGAATCAACCAACATGGAAAATCTTTATTTTTATGCATAGGATGAAGAATTTTACCTGAAGACTAATGACAAATGATGCACTTAGAAGGCCTTTGATCTATTTCATTTACTGGCATGATAAGCAGCAACATTTTCCCAAAGTACACACATTAACTCCCATGAACATCTCCCCGGGATTCCCTAAATTCAAGTAATAATACTAACACTCTCAACCAGGAAATACTAATGAAAAGGTAATAATTATTAAAAGAAATTGCACACAGGAAACATAAATGAAAATTGGGTGATAGATCTCAAAAGATTAAAGGTAACTTACCTGCCTTGCGTGCTTGCCCTAGGAAATGTGGATTATCTCCACCAAACTAACTCAAACCAGTCGTTTTGTCCAAATTCTCATTCCGCGACATGAGTCAAAAGGCCGATTCTCGTAATTTCGATAAATCCGTGTTCCAGTTAATTCTGGTATTATTTTGAGTGACTTGCATCCAGAAATGTCCAATTCCACTAATTGCTCCAATTTCTCCAGCCCTCGAAGCTCAGTCAGTTTCTCGCAATTTTGCACAACTACACTGATCAAGTTGGTGCATGCTGACAAATCAGGTAAGATTTCGATCAAGGAACATCCTGAGATAGCAATATGCTTTAGAGATGTTGACTCCTCAAGCCTCGGGATCTCCCGAAGTTCACAACAATTTGATAGAAGCAATGTCCGTAAATTACAAAAATTTGACAAGTTTGGGAATTTTGCTAAAGACTTGCAATCCTCAATCCATAAACTTGTGCAGAATGGGAATCTCTCTGGGATCTGAATATCATGAAGGTTGTCACAACAATTGATTGCCAAATCATGCAAGGTGTCAAAGCAACATAAATCTGGTAACCTTCCAAAGGAAGTGCACCCAGACATATCTAGCACTTTTAAGAACTCCAACCTATCAAGACCTTGAATTTCAAATAAGTTTTTGCAAGATCCAAGATATAACTCCTTCAAACCCTTGGATTTTGGAAGGTCTAGCCTCTGAATTGAAGTGCACCCATAGATATTCATCCTTTTTAAGGATTCTAGCCTATCGAGGCCTTGAATTTCAACCAAGTTTTTGCAATTTGTAGCAGCAAATGTTTTCAGACCCTCGGATTTTGGAAGGTCTAGCCTTACAATTGAAGCGCATCCAGAAATATCTATTTCTTCCATGGACTCCAACTTATCAAGGCCTTGAATTTCAACTAAGTTTTCGCAATTTTTAGCATCAAATATCTTCAGAGCCTCCGATTTTGGAAGGTCCAGCCTTGCAATTGAAGTGCACCCAAATATATTTATTTTTTCCAAAGATTCCAACCTATTAAGGCCTTGAATTTCAACCAAGTTTCTGCAAAATTTTGCATTGAATGTCTTTAGACCCTCAGATTTTGGAAGGTGCAGCCTCGCAATTGAAGTGCACCCAGAGATATCTATTACTTCCAAGGACTCCAACCTATTGAGGCCTTGAATTTCAACCAAGTTTTCGCAAGTTTTAGCAATGAATATCTTCAGACTCTCGGATTTTGGAAGGTCCAGCCTTGCAATTGAAGCACACCCAGAGATATCTATTACTTCCAAGGACTCCAACCTATTGAGACCTTGAATTTCAACCAAGTTTTTGCAAGTTTTAGCATCGAATATCTTCAAACCCTTGGAATTTGGAAGGTCCAGCCTCACAATTGGAGCGCACCCAGAGATATTTATTTTTTCCAAAGATTCCAACCTATCAAGGCCTTGAATTTCAACCAAGTCTCTGCACTTTTCAGCTTTGAATATCTTCATATCCCCGGATTTTGGAAGCTCCAGCCTTGCAATTGAAGCACACCCAGAGATATCTATTTTTTCCAAAGACTCCAACCTTTCGAGGCCTTGAATTTCAACCAAGTTTTCGCAATTTTCAGCTTTGAATATCTTCAAACCCCTGGATTTTGGAAGGTCAAGCCTTTTAATTGAAGAGCAAGCTCTGATTTCCAAGCTTTCCAGATAATTCAATTTGTCAAGACCTCGAATTTCAAGTATATTATTGCAATACTTGGCAGATAATGTCCTCAGATGGTTAAATTGGGAAACGTCCAGTGCTTCCATAAGCTTGCATCGATCCATTTCCAAGATTTCCAATTCGAAGGGGGTGTTTAGAGATTTTTCTAATAGTGTTGATGGATGCTCCCATATGCACTCGAGAAATTCGCAACAAATAAGTCGTAGTACCTTGAGATGGTTCAGTTTGAAAAGTGAAGGCAATCTGCGACTTTGACAGGTGACATTCAAATACGTTAAGCTGGAAGGAAGCATTGACAGAGACTGGAGCTTCTTGCAATAAAACAGATCAAGGTGTTGCAGGGAAGAAAGATTACGGATGCTTTCTGGCATTTCCCCTCCCAGTTTTGTGCAAAATGAAGCGTCTAAATCTCGGAGGTTTCTCAGCCTTCCAATACCACTGGGTAATTTTTTTATCCCGGTCCAACCAATATCCAGAATTTCTAGATTCTGCAAATCCTCTATGCTGTCTGATAATAAAGAAATGTTTTTACAGAATCTTAGAAGGAGTTGCTCTAGTGCTTCTAATTTACCCACTTCTGCTGGCAGCCCCTTGAGCCGCCCACATCCGCTTAAGTCCAAGCGTAATAGACTCTTCATGTTTCCAATCGAAGAGTCAATATGCTCCAGTCTCTGACAATCTCTAAGGATCAGAACTTCTAAATTCTCAAAAGCTGAGAGGAAGGAAGTTTTCTCTAAATATCCACAGCTTGTAAGGTCGAGATATTTTAGCTTCTCTGCCATCTGATAAAAATATAATAATTGTCAAGAGGTTAGCCTAGAGTGGTTATAATTTGAAAAAAAAAGAAAAAAGAAACTCGTTCTTCCATCTTACTATGATGGAACTCCATCCTTGCCATTCATCTGATATCTTGCTTGCTGACAAATTGAGTACAAGTAATTCCTTTAGATGAAAATTGTTTGCTTCAAAAGTCGAGGGACAATTCTGCCATTGAAGCCATTTTAACTTCTTAACTGAATTGTCAAAATCTCCTTTAAAATGTGCCCCACTCGTGTCAAGGAACCTTAGATTCCTTAACTTTTTGAATTGTTTGCTCGTGAGGATATTGTCACCTTGGTCAGCCATTTCGCGCAAGCGTTTTGAGCTGTCTTTGCCCAGATAAATGGCCTCAATCTTTTCTGTTCCCTATAAGTAAGAAGCAACGTTCATTAACACTATTTCTATCCAATTAAAATAATCTAATATCATTTGTTCATATCTCTGTTAACATGCATCAATGTCTTTTAGAGACTAGTGCAGTGAAGATACGATTCCTTCCTTGTCCAATAAACTGTATTAAAGGCTAACAAAGCGAAGGATGTGAACTTTGATTATGAAATTGGCCGTAATTACTCGTGGATCTTAAATTATGATGTTCTCTTTTTTAGGGTTTTATTTGGTTCTGAATAATAATTTATAGTTTCTTATACATATTATAAGCATACTTTTACTCTTGGGATCAAGATAACTTTTACTCTTGGGATCAAGATAACACAAGTGCTTTAACTTTTGTACTATGCTCACTTGGGCGTGGTAACTTTTTTTTTCGACCACTTATGCGCATAACTTCTAAAAAACGTTCATTTGAGTGCCATAACTTTCAATCGATCACTTAAGTGCCAAAAGCTTATAAAAATGTTCACCCAAGTGCTGGAAATCCGACGTGGCATGGCACTTGTGGTAAATATTTTCAAAAAGTTATGATATTCAAGTGAGTACCATAAATTATGGCATTCAAGTGATTGGGCAAAAAAAAGTTATGGCACTTAAGTAAGCATCTTACTAAAGTTATGATACAATGTCCTTTTCCATTTACACATTGATCTAATGGCTCATATGTATAACTTGACAACTTGTTAATCCTCTTCTTTCCTGCGATGTAGATTAATACTATAATAGTTAGCAATACAAGGGATCTAACTAAGTTACCGTACAAAATCGAAAGTTGTTTTGTTTATTTTATAGAAATATGTTTTCTATCTCTAAATCATATTAGATATCCAAATGAACTATAATCACATAGAGACGTGATTATTATAATAGTTGTGACAATTGAGAAAAACAATAATAGTTGGGACAATTGAGAAAAACAATAATAGTTGTGACAATTGAGAAAAACAAACTTCTCTTAAAATAAAGAAAAATTAACCTTATAAAGTCCTTTTCTTTTCCCTTTATCTTATGTATAATTTTCGTGCATATTGCTCAACGTCACTACTTACAGTTAAAATAACGTATTCTTCTTGTTTTTGCCATTGGATTCATAACTAATTATGAGTGACTAATCTTGTGATGGTAGTTATATTAATATTTTCTGTTGTGTTTTTTATTTTATTAATAGTAACTTGAAATATGAATTATATTTATGCTTTCTATTATTAGCATAATTTATTAATTGAAATTTTCAAGTATAATAAACAATCCTTATTTAATAACTTTGCTTTAATTTTAAATAATAATTAATAAAAATGCAAAGTCATTTTTGAATTATGAAATTTGAAGCTATCCAGGCTTCATGGAATAACTATTATTTCCTTGGGCTCCTTGGAATAGTTATTCCTGATTTTGAGAGAACAGCTAATTCTAATCCATTTTCGAATCAATGGAACGAATAACTGCTTCATCAGAATAGACTAGAAATATTTCTAATTTAAATGTGCAGCAAGCTTTCACCAAGAAAAATCACTCATGCCTGAGATTTTTAGAAGTAATACAGAAATTTCATGGATTTCTAAATCCGGGTCAGTTTCTCCGAACTAGAAAAATGTATTATCATACTTCACAATGTCATACAAGATTTCACAGATACTCAGGGAGAATGACATAATTAGTGGAGAAGGAATTATATCTCAACACCTGAAAGGTATCCAAGAAAAGAATAGTTCTAACGAAAGTAAGCAACTTCCAAGAGAACTAATCATGCTCTGATTAGTGATTTCCCTATTGAGAGATCCTATATGTCATCAAAATTCTGTGTCTTCAAGTGTGTAATTTTTGAAAGTGAAAAGTTGCTTTTCTCTGGGAGCTTGAAAAGTTGTCATTTCCATCCTACATGCAAAAGATTGGGCCTCTTTAGGACTTTTTAAGGCTGCATTTTTTTTTTCTCTGGTTCAAACGGTCGTGCCTTTTTTTATTTGGCTGTATACTCACTAATATCATAGGAGTGTGTTCAATTATGCTTTAAATGTCTTTCAGTTTTTGTTTACTAGTAAATTGTTCCAGTGCTCTTGTCCATGTTTCGCACTACCCCCCCTTTTTTTAAAATCGAAATTGATTGTACTTTTAGATATCACATGAATATAACTTTATATATTTTGATTAAATGTATGAATAAACTTAAAAGAAGATCTTGCATCAGGTTCATCAAACAAGTGCTAGTCTTTTGAGCAACAACTTTGAATCAAACTGAATGATGCATTCAAAGTAATAGAGTCAAAGCTATGATTGATTTCACAAACACAATACAATCACATACTTAATTATATACAAAATATAATTCTAGAGTAAGTTATCTCTGGGACTTTCTATGTGGAAAAAATAGGACATATCTCTTTTTAATGGTCATTGCATGAAAAACGCTTGACGTTTAACCAAGGAAGCAGCCCTTGGATCCTTGGTGTTGTTTCTAGATTACCTCATCAAGGACCAGAGAGTTGCCTCCCTGAGAGGGCTCCAGCACCTATCCCTATCTTGTGGGGTGACCTGCCTGGATGCACACCTTATTTTAACATGTCGAGGCCTTTCACCCCCAAATTCCCCCATATCTTTTTCTTCCCTAGGAAGAGGGAATGTCCTTTTCTCATTTAACGTCTAGGGACACCAAGGTCCGTGCGAGCCAATTTAACATCCTACTCAGGATGGACAAATACAATACAGTCATATAATTATATAAAAAATTAATTTTAGAGTATTTATCTTTGGGACTTTTTGTGTGGAAAAACAAGACATTTCTCTTTTTAGTGGTCATTGCATGAAGTACGCCTAACGTTATATATGTCTATATATGTCCCTGTTCTAGCAGGTGAATTTTGGTAAGAAGGTAATTCCTAACCTAATATTACACGAAATTAAAAAAAAAAAAAAAAAAAAAAATCCCTTCCATTCTCAATTAGGGTATAATATTTGAAATTTCATGAAAAAATGCAGGCACAATCACTCCAATTGTATTAATTCTAACACCCAAAGTTTAGAATTCTATGATTTATATATCCTAATTAGTTATTGTTCACAGTAGCATAGTCAAGTTATTTGTTGCACGTGCCAAGGACATTACCCCATCAATTATATAAATTCAGATTCATTTCAATGTAGAATACCCCTATTAAGTATATTCTTGGAAAAAAACTTTGTAATGTACACTTTATGTAAGAAAAATCTCAGATAAATTGCAATACTTACTAAAAGAGAGAGCAACTTCCTGCTTTCTAATCATGTCAATGAAATGACATGAGGAGAATAATATAATAAGGTTCTCTCTTCAATAGAGCAAGCACTAAGTAGAGGACCAACATCACTTTGACTGTGAAACATGGACTAAGGGAGCAAAAGAAGAGAAGGGTTACCTCATTATCCTCTAGCATTTTCAAGACTTCCTTGGAGTCCCATAACCTACTGCGGTATTGAGGATTATTCTCGTTTTCCTCACGAACAATCCACCTACCAAGATCTCTCAATTGATCATGCATTCTAAGCCTATGATCCTCTCCAATTTTTATTAATGACATAAATCTCAATACTTCAATTCCCTCCTCTGGGAAAAATTCACAGGCGTCCCACATGTAAGATGCGATTCTTTTGTCAGCACCAACAAAAAAACAAGCAATATCCAAAAATATTTGCTTTTGTCCCTTGTCTAATGCTTCATAACTTATCTTTAACTTTCCCTGCACTTTCTTATGAGGGACTTTTTTTAACTTCTCTATCATACCTCCCCATTGTGATGCCCTTTTTCCACAAAAAAGTGAACCTAAAACCTCAAGAGATAAGGGAAGCCCCCCTATGGTGGATAAAACATCATTAGTGAGTTTCTTAAATTCACTTGGAGGAGCGTCCCCTCGAAACGCAAATCTACTAAACAGAACCATAGATTTATCCTTATCCAGTTCCTTGTGGTCATGTTTGTAGTCCACATATGTTCTATCAAGAATACTCTCATCTCTGGTGGTAATAATGATCACACTTCCTAAAGAAAACCAATTATGATTTCCAGCCAAAGCCTTCAATTGATCATCATCATCCACATCATCAAGAAGAATGAGTACCTTCTTACTTCCAAGCATGGATGAGAGGAACTTAATCCCTTCATCCTCATGACGAACTTGATTTTTTTTCTTCAACAAATCATAGATTAACTGATTTTGTAAGTAACGAACACCATCACACTTCCATGATTCCCTTATATCAGCAATGAAGCTACGATGCTCAAATTGATTGGAGAGCTTGTTGTAGATGGTTTTAGCAAAAGTAGTCTTACCAATGCCTCCCATTCCGTGGATGCCAACAAATAGGGTAGCGCGAGAATTATTATCTATAAATTCCACAACCTTCTTTACATGACCATCGATTCCAATCAAATTCTCAGGAATAACCAACTCAAACTTTTTCTTTAGTTCGCTCAACACTTTTTGGACAACCGATTTCACCAGCTCTCCTTCATACCTGTTAAATGTGACAAGTTCAAATACTTGGAAAAAGTAATTTTATGTTGTTTACCTAATGATAACACAATAATAAACAATTCAGAGGATAAATTGGACAACTTAAAGAATTGTCTTGCCACACCTCCATAGATTATCTTATACGCTAAGATTAAAGCAGGAAATGGCGGTGGTTGCTTCATGTGTCGTACCCCATTCTATTATTGCACTAACATAATTTATTGAGCCAGAAGAAACTTGAAGGTGTCAATAATGAATCTTGAATATTACATGAATTATGGATTTGAGTTAAATTTCAAACCTGTTGTTTGTTAGAGATATTAGGGATGATGTGGACGTGACATTAAAAAATTTCTATAGCATCTGGAAAGGCAAAAAGTCAATAAGCCAGTCCAATATGAGAGTTCAGCCATTAATCAAGAAATATGTCATAACTTTAGACGCAAGTGGAATTCAGGTCCTGAAAGTCATTCGAAGTGCTATACTATTGAGGTACCTGAATACACTTGAGGGAATTTCTCTTTGTTTGTGCAATTTTACATGCTTGCAAGTTTCTACTCTTGTTATGGATTTAGTATCATTCTAGATTTGTGCACGTATCAATTTTTGTTGAGTCATGGGATGATAAAAGGTTGTATTTAATTATCATTTTAAGTATCGATATTCTATGACTAATTTTGATCTAATATTGTTTTTATGGGGAAGTAGAAGAATGATCTTTCCCCAAAAGAAGAACATTACTTTAATTTATGCAGGTGTATGAGATAGAAATTATGGGCCAAAGATGGGATAATGCATTAAAGATGAATAAGGTGAATAAATGATAAAGATAATTCTTTTTTCCTTCTTTATATATGCAACCATTTTAATAGCTATCAATTGATGTCGTTAATGAATAAGTTTAACTTGTAAAGATAAAGAATTATGGCTTTGACAATTGACGTGCATGTTATATTATGTTATGAGCTTTAACTAGAAACCACCAATAAGTTGTACTATTTATCTCAATAAATGTGATTAGAAAAGTTTGTGATGAAGATTAATGTAGCAATGTTAAGAGATCTTTGGATATAAGAGTTAGATATCATTTAGAATTGTTATATAATTCAACCGAATGGGATCCTAATAATAAATCTGTAATTGAATTGGTCAATATCATTAAAGAAATTCTAAAGAGAAGAATAACTTATAGAACTCATGCATCGCAGGATCTTACTGCTAGCCAGATCTTACTGTTTTTTCTTTACGATACAAAATTAAAAGAAAGAAAACGAAGGAGGTAGGAATAGGAACAACCCGTAAATACCCACACAAATTAAAAGAAAGTAGAGAATGTCTGGGTGAAAAAGTGAAGTACCCTTTAGCTTCCCATGCTTTCAAGGAACAGACTTTACTGAGTGCTTGCTTCCATTTCTCCAAAATCCGTGGGTCAAAATACTTCTCACGCGTATGAAATGCGTCTCCGAAACTCCCTTTTTGATATCGCACGTCAGCTGGTTTCACTTTGTAGAATATAGGCAACACTATAGTCCCCGTGTTATCATTCTTGCACTCCATCATTTGAACCAGTTCATCTAGGCACCATTTGCTTGAACCATAATTCACAGAGAGAATGGGAATCAGGATCTTACTGTTCTTGATGGCTGCTGAAAGATCTGGGCCGATCTCCTCACCTTGGCAGAGCTCTTCATTGTCTCTGAAAGCGTGAATTCCAGCATCAATGAGCCCTTTGTAGAGGTGATCAGTAAAGCCTTCTCGGGTATCTAGGCCTCTAAAGCTCAAGAACACATCGTAGTGGTCTCCACTTGGTGCTGTGAACGAACTAGATGCACCATTGTTAATTTCTGTTGGAGACGAACTAGATCCACCAGAATTAGTTCCCGTTGGCATAGTCAACGAACCAAATGCGCTAGTGTCAGCATCTTTGGCATTTCCACGTGCACTGACTTTCTTCTTATTGAGAAAATACAACGCGAGCCCGAAGAGAAGGATCAGTGCCATGAGCTCGGTGAAAGAATGCCCAAAAATGAGACGATGCATTTCGTCTTTGCTCTGACTCTGCCCTTAGATTTTTGCTTTCAAGTCTGACGGAGAAGAATAAATCAGAATCGCACCAAGAAGTCGAACTTAAGCTAGATATAAATTAGTAATTTATTCAACGGAAGAGTAACCACGTGCTTAAAGTCTTTGCCTTTATGTGGCAAAAATTTCAATGCACAAGAGGAAATTTCGATGAAGAAGCAATGGAAAGAAAGAAAACCGATGGTAATAGACAAGTGCTGTCAAAATTCCAATAAACAAGTGTTCGAGAAGATGAAAAGTGGGGAGAAAGAGGAGAGACAGAGCGCATATTGCGAGACAAGTGGTCAAAATAGACAAATACATACAAAAGCGTCAAGGCGGTGATGAGGGCACGCTTAGCCCAGTGCTTTGCACTGTTGAGCTTTCCTTTCTTTTTGCTAATTTATTTTCCATCAGAGAAGGCATTTTGGTGAATATAAAGAAGCTTTTGATCACACTTTAGGAATTTTGCCCTCTCACTTTGAGCCTGTTACATATTGTAGTATCAAATGGATGAACTCCATTTCACTACTGAAATGGAAAATCATTTCTTGAATCAATATCATTTGTTGAGCCTGTTACATATCGTGGCCTTGAATCATTTATCAAATGCTGCTGCCCCAAAAAGGAAAATCATTTATCAAGCAAACTATCCAGATAATTAACGATTTCTTGTGGACCTTGACCGTCATTCATGGTGAAAGTGGCCCGACGGAATCCAAGGAGAATTTTGTGAAGAAGCAAAGTGATAATAAAAATGAGATAAAACAAAAAAAGCAGAGAAAAAGAAGGTGGGTGAGTCATCCTATTGTGGAAAAGAAGACCGACCAATGCTTTTTAGTGTGCTTTTGTGCTGTTGGCAAGATTTTAGTCAAACATTCCCTCAAGATAAAAAATCATGACAATGCTTTGCAGTGGCAAGAAATTATTCATTGTTGCTCCTTTGCTCCTTCTTTTCCCGTGGTACCAGGATTTTTCTTTTCAAAGTTAAATTTAAGAAAGTCCATCACGTAGATCCCATCACTCTTGTTCAGATTACAATTCAGCAATTTTTAAAGGTAAAAATAAAAAATAAACTTGGGCTAGAGCCCAAACATTGGCACAGCCAGTTATTGCTATCAGGCCCGGCTTGGCATGACCCCTAACTACAAGGGGTTGTGCCAAGCTCGAGCCAAGGGGACTGGTCCATGTAGGTCGGCACGACCCAATTACCATGCGTAGGTAGGGGCTTGTTAATATACATGTTAGGAAGAGCAAAATGCTGAAATTTGAGACTTTTCCAAACTTTGGCATTTCGAAGGGAAAGAGTTTGAAAGGTAATGCGTGAGTATGAAGAGTCAAATTATGATTTTGAGGAAAAAAGGGAATTTCGATGTGCAATTGACGGTGAAGAATTAAGGGGAAAAAAAGGTATATTAGAATTTGTTGGAGAATTAAGAATGCTAGTTCTGATCTTGGAGTCAGCTTGCGGGTGGAAAATCAGCAACATTATACAATCATGGCCAGCGGGAATGATGACCTCCTCTATGAGCATTTTTCCACTTCTTTTTCCTTTTTTTAAACTTTTCTTTTTAGGTTCTCTCGATTTGATTATCAAGGCCATCACAAGACAGTCTCGGACATTGGTTTACTGAGGCAAGGCATTAACAGTGCTCAACATTGTTGAAGACTAAGGAGTGTCAATGAAGCCCGATTGAGTTTAGCTGAAGGCCCACTTGTAAATAAAGATGGTTCTGCCCCTTCCACTATAGGGAGTAAATTACACAAAACTTCTCGAAATTTTAGTGTAATACAAGTTTTTCCCTGATTTTTCAACTGTTATACAATAATCTCTGAACTTCTATTTTGTTCCGGCAATTAACTCTTCGTTATATTTTTATTAGCATGTGCAATGCATGTGACTTTTAAGAGGTATAAGTGTAATTTCATCTCATTCTTTTTTTTCAAGGAAGCCTCTGTTACCCTTAATTGATGTAAAAAACTGAAATATAGAAAATGGAAGAGAAATAATTTTTTTTTTTTTAATCGAGGAAGAGAAATAAATTAACTAAAATACTAATAATCAAAATAATAATATCGATAATCATATTGAATGATAAGCATTTTTCAAAATTAAATAAATATAGCCACTTCATATAACTAAATAAGATATTTAAAAAATAAATACAGATTTATTGAAAAGGGAAAAGGCATCATTAATTAAAAGATCAAATAACAAAAAGTGGTTAATGGTTATGTATGTTTAAAGGATGAATTAATGTAAAAATGATTGATATAAGGAGAACGAACAATTGCTTGTAAAATTTATCACTTTAAGAGGCAATCGTTCAAGAAGAGTTGGTTAATACCACGAAAAACCCTAAATAGGTATAAGTTTAACAAATTTACCCAAAACTAATTTTTTGACCACAAAAAATTCCAAACTAGTACACTTATAACAATTTTAACGAATTTTAATAGAAGGTACATTTTACAAACGTATTAGATTTGGATTTTTGATGGTAAAAAAAAAAAAAAAATAGTTGAAGGTAAATTTGTCACAAGTGTACTAATTTGAAATTTTTTGTAGTAAAAAATTAGTTTGGAGTAAATTCATCACAAGTATATTAGTTTTGGGTTTTTTGTTATATATATAATATCTTATGGATATTTTTAATGATGGACATCTTGAGTTTAAAAAACGCCCCTTGCATTAGTAATAATCTGAAATTTTCTAAATCATTTTGGTTTTTAGGTCCGAACCATATTGTCTAATGATTTATTGCTTTATTTGAGAAAGCTATTCTTAAATGGTAACTTGTACTATTTTACTGGTCCTATATATGTTATATTTGTGTCCTTCCTAGACAGGCCTTTGCCTTATTTTTGTTATTCAATTGTTGGACTTATCAAAGAGCAACCAAATACATCCGATCCATTAACATACATGAACTCTTTTTGTAGTGGAGTTATTCCCCAAATTTACAATATGGACACCCTGATGTGTCCATAGCTATTAGGATTTTGCCTAATTTTTAGTTTTGCTTCACACTCTTATCTTAGGACTTTGAACAACCACCCTAGTTTACTCCATTCAATTGATATCAAAACAATGTAAGTGAGTCAGCTTCATAGCTGAACTAAGTAGATCACCGATTCAGCAAGCAATTCACCACCTCAATCAAAGATTGAACATGCTATTATAAAAAAATCATACTGATGTCAACGAATAATACATACTATATGCTAATCACTTGAGGCGAAAAAATGAATGACAAACCCTTTTTGTAGTTCAAATTCAATGACCCGGTAAGAACATAGGTTGTTACCTAACTGTGATAAAAAGGGGTTTAATAGGTCTAAAACTTTCACTTTTTTCCTCCAACTACTCTTGTAATTAATGGGTTATAAACATGGACATCAACTGTATTTATACTCAGTAAATTTTTCATGTGCGAGCTATCCACAGTTTTGGTCCACTAATCATAGATATGATCAGAAAATATTAAGAACAGAGGAAGATGTAACCCTTCGCTAAAAGAGTACACCATTTCATGGCAATATAATAATAGTAACAATGACAATAATCATAAGTAATAATAATTTGTGCGCCTTTTATGTAATAAGTTGGCTAACTCTGCTTTGAGTCACGGTGTAAAGTTAGGTACTAGATCAGAGGCCAAAAATACTTACTCAGGAATGCTCCTGAAATATTTGTTCTTAATAATATTTAAATGTCTAGCATCACAATCCAAATTGTTCTGATGCCTTATCGGAAACCCAAAAAAGAAAAAAGAAAAAAAGAAACAGTTATTATCGTTTAGCAAATCCCTCAAGTTAGCACATGGATTACATAATCCATTGCATAGACAATTCACCAAATATGCTATTCAGCAATTTAATTATTTTAATTAAGAGTGTGATAGTACACATGTGTGGATAAAGTGGGTAGCTAAGCTAAGCACTTGAATATCAACGAGTAGTGGACAAGATTTATTGCCTTAACTCTGTTAATTTAAAAAAAAAAAAAAAACATTATTGTGGGCATGATTTGCGCTCATGAAATACTGAAGATGCCTTGGAGACTTGTACAATTCCCTTCAGCCTTATGGAGTCAAATTATAAAAAGGAATATAGTTCCCAGATGGGAAATTCTGGAATGCAGGAAGAGGAACCTGACCCTCATGAGGTTGGCAAAGCTCTTACTGGGCAGAGAATCCATCATCCCAGAAACAAGATGGGCTGTGGGGAACGGGAAAAACATTCACATTCGTGAAGACTTATGGCTATAACAGGAGCCGATTGGGGGTCCAGCAAACTTGGATGACCCCCAAAGAGTCGAAGAGTTGATTGTTCAGGATGTAATGTGCTGGAACGAACAAAGATTGAATGAGCTATTCAAGGAACATACGGTCAAGGAAATTATGGCCATACCAATTAGTACAAATCGGAAAGAGGACGAGCTGGTTTGGACAGGGAGTAAAACGGGGAAATACTCAGTTAAATGCGCCTACAAATGACGTCTCCCAACAGAACAACTACAGCTCTCAACTCACGCCTCTTCCTCCAACCAAGTTCCCAAGACTCTATGGAAGAACATCTGGAACCTCACCACACTCCCAAAAATTAAAACTTTCATGTGGAGTCTCTGTCAGAATTCCTTACCAACCCAGGATAATCTTTGTGGGAGAAATTATTGCCCGATCCTCTTTGTCCATTCTGCCGCCAGCTACCGGCAACAACAGAGCACCTCTTCTTACTCTGCGACTAGACAAAAGCGATATGGTCAGACCCAAGAGTCAGTATCAAGTTTTCCATTCAAGAGATTACTAAATGGGTTCTCGATCAGATGCAACAAAAGAGGAACTCACCCTCTTTCGAAGTCTTTGCGTGTATATTGTGGAACTTGAGGAAGGCACGCGAACGCAATTATCGAAAATGCTTATGCTATAGACAAGAACTTTCGACGCCGGAACCCTGTAACATCTACTCGGGAGAAAGGACAGGTAAAACTACAGGAACTTGAGGTCTGCCCTTCTGCACTTGGAAGACAAGCGCGATCCGGGGGGTGAGAAGGAGACGCGCGTGATGCTGGAAACTGATAGCTTATCACTTCCAGTTCAGCAGTACATCTCGGGCTCCAATCCAAGCCCATGGTAACTAAGTGGAGTGATGGACGACAGCAAGCAAAGCCCCGCCCAGTCAAGGTAAATTGAAGTGGCCTATTGTCGGAGAGAAGCTAATCGGATTGCGGATTGGATTGCAAAAGCCCCACACCAGAAAGCCCTTCCAACTAATTGGCCATCGATTCCACCTCCATCTTCATCGAATTTTTTATGTTCAGAAACTCATGTGTGTTGTCTCTTTCGCGAAGTTAGTTGAATGAAATGGCTTTTACCGACTATCGCGACCAATTTTTTCGGGGTGTGAACTACCTAGGATTTTTGGCTAATGGATTGTTAAGCCTAAACTTAACTCGGGCTCTCCCAAGCCCATACCAATTCGCGACTTTCGGTTCAAGTTCTTAACATGCAAATTTTTAATTGGGAGTCGCCACTAATCTATTTTTGGTGGGTCGATTAGAAACCCAAGTAAAATAACGGGAGAATTATTTTACTCCTACGAACCAGAGACTATGGGTATGGGGACTTGGTTACGCTAGAATTCTCTAACGCCCTTTCGGTACCTTTCTTTTTATGTTGAAAAATGTTTGGCAAACAGTTTGGATTGATTTTAAATCTATTCCCTAACATGTGAGGTGTTCATGCAGATGCGCAAACCACCAATTTAACACACAGATAAATCAGTGAATAAATTGTAGGACTTACCTCATAGCAACGAAAGCATCTGCAGTGTTAGATCAGAATTCACATCAACAATCCTATATATGATTTCTAATTAACACGCAATTTCTTTTTTGTTTTCACCTAATTAATGAGAATCATGCTTTATGCAATGCATGCCACTATTTAACATAAAATGATATGACATGGCAACATGACTTAGCTATATGACCTAAGCAATATGACATAAATAAGCATGTAGCCTATCCTAAGCATGATATGGATTTATTCTAAAAATTAATTTTTGTATTTTCCATGAGATTCGAAATTAAAGAAATGCAACACTTAAATATGCAATCTAAATTAATCTAATGACCTAATTCTAATGACGGGCAATTTCTAATTAAATGCATCTAACAAAAATCACTAAATGACGTGCATTGTATGAAACTAATTCTATATGACGTGCACATGATTTTTATTTTCCTAATAAGCAATGCAATCTATTTAGGAGAAATTATCTAAACTTATAACATGCAATCTTAACATGCAATGACGTGCAAAGAATGCCCTAATTCTACATGACATATGCATAATGACTTTTTTTGTGTTTTTCCTTTTTCTTTTTTTTTTTTTTAAATTTCGAAATTAATAATTGCCAAATAATTAAACATGCAATCCAAGCTTTTAAAGAAAACTAGCAACCTAAATTAATTGATTTGATCTTTTTTATTTTTTTAAAAATTCGAAATAAAATACCTATTATGAACATGCAAACCCTAAAACTACATTTTTTTGATTTTTTTTTAAAGAAAGCTAATTTAAGTAACACCACAGCAAATCAAGCCATATTGATACCCAAATCGACGAAGCATATCTCGAGCATGAGATCGGGTTGGCCAATTTCGCATAAATCACGAATCGGATCTCGAGCGGGAGATCGGATTGGTAATTTTTCCGTACGATTGCGGGTCGTATTTCAAGCGTGAAATCGGACCATTAATCATATGTACATTGTGGAATTAGGAAGATTTCCCAATTTAGAAGGCTACTCGAAATTATGGATATCATAGCATATCGGAAATTTCCATCATGTGCATCAACGGATATTTCAAATAAGGAAACTGAATATTAGGAATAAAATGAAATTTTTACCCAATCCGATATTGATTTCCAAATTTGGACCTTGCGCAATCGGACCGGGATTGCAATCGGCGGGCAACGGGGTGGTGGATAACAACTAGCGGTGGATCGTGGCGGCGATCTGCTGCAATCCGTGGTTCGGCTTGGACAGCAGCCGAGATGGTGGACTCACGGTGATGCCTTGATGATTCGAGACAGGTGATGGCTCACGAGCGGTGGTTGCGACGCGACGCACTTGCGAGGGAACCGCTCACGATAAGGTGGCTCGCCAAAGGAGATCGTAGCGAATTAATATTTGGTCTTTTAGTCGTACCAAATAATCTCCACCGAGAGCTCTAAAGTCAATACCTTTTTGTCTTCAATCTCACGTATGCCTCTTTCTCAAGAACTCACGGTTAAGTCTCCAGATTTCACCATACAATATGAGACAACTTCCACCGCTTTGACCAAAAGCCAAAATAAGTCTCGATGTTTGAAGGTGTGCTCGTCGATGATGAGGTGGGAGGCGGCTAGCGGTGGTCCGTGACTGGCACCACAGTTAGCGGGGTTGTCATGCAGGGGTCGACACTTAGGAAAGGCTTCTCATGTCTTTCTCCAAAAGTCGAGGGGATGACCTGCAACACAAAAATTACAAGGAAAGAAAATCCTCGTTGAAAGCCTAGCAGCAAGACTTCACCAGCCTACGTGAATGGCGTGCGAAGAAAAAGAAAGTGAATGGCCTGCAAAGAAAAAGAAAGTGATCTTTTTATTCCCTTTTTACTTGCTCTTTATGTGCCCCTCTTACGTGACCATAGAGAAAGAAAAGTGGAATTTTTATTGAGAATTAATAACTCCCTTGATAGCTTGATGATCTCCTCGGTTTGGTCTCAGTGCGGCAGCAGCTTCATCGATAGGGAATCCGTGGTGGTGTCACGTGCGGATCGACGATGGGACTCTGATTACGGGTTGCTCGGCAAAGCCTGCTGGTCCAGTAAATTCTCGGCCAGGGAAGGAACAAATCACTGTGGGGACTTCTCAATAGAGGCTTAGTGCTCGCTGGACAAGCTCGGCACAGCAGTTACACTCAGAGCACCACAAATTCGCTACTTTGCTTCAGCGAACACGGACAAAATTGGAAGAAGACAAATTCACCGTTTTGACCCAAAAGCCAAAACAACCCACGATCTTTGACGATCAGGAAGGCTTCGATGTGCGCGTGAGCTTGCTGGTTTTTGCGACAGGATCACCGGGTTGGATTGCAGGAGCGTTGGACGGGAGAATGCAGAGCAACGAGCTATACACGTCAAGGGACGCTCGATAAAAGTAGTGGAAGCTGGTGGTGATGTGAGATATGACCCCCACAGCAATATGGGAAGGGCAGTCGCGCGAGGGCACTGCAGAACATGATGGAGCACCGCAACGCAATCCGTGACTTGTGTTCTTTCTCAATGTGTCGTGTCCTCTCCCAATGCTGGCCGGGTATGGAATTATGTGGCCCCCTTTTTTTTGTCCGTACACGAATCCTTTTATACACCGGAAAATTGTATCTCCGTGGTATATTTCATTGCCAACTTTGCTCGTGCAAAATATTATTGAATATATCATCCCACCACGCGCAATATTTTTTGTGTTTTTTTTCCAATATTTCATTCGAGAATTTCCTTTCCATCAAAAATACATCACTCGGTGTATATTGCCTAAATATATGAAAATCCCAACGGAATATGTGAAAAATTTTGCACTTGCCGTCGGTTCAAAAATGTTCCTAAACTATATGCCATGTGATTTTATTTTTTAGGGATAAAATTAACCCCTAATTTTTTAATACGATAAATGTCTAAATGGGTCGCCAAAATTTAGGTGTCAACACCGACCCACCAAAAAAAAAAAAAAAAAAAAAAAAACAAAAAAAAACAAAAACAAAAACAAAGAAATACTGAAGATGCCTCGATACTATGGAATGCTTCGAAGTCTCCAGTTGCATGTCCAATTTAGCCCGTTCCAACCATTTTGTTGGGTCCTTTGGAACAATGGAAAGTTTAGGAGCAACTACGTACTACCTTCTAAATTAGGATAATTTCTGTGTAATTTTCCCACAAATTTATTATGCAATGCTGAATTTCTAAAATATTATTCACAGGGCTATTAGGGCGTATTTAGGGAATATTGAGTGTGGAGATATGAGAAGCCAAACTCAAATTCTAACTCAAAATCTTGACTTTTCTAGCAAAGTCGCTCAAGAACCGATGTAAGGTCCATAATTAGTGTAAGCTCATTACGATTTGTGACCCAGCAAAAATCAATGGGCATCCGACTTCACGGCCTTGAGTATCATAGGACTTGTAATGGGCGCATTTCTGAGCGACTACATGGAATTGGACTTGAGATGCTTTCCCGCAGTCATTGCAGAGGGATCCAAACCTGTTGAACAGCAAACGACCTTCACCACACAACCCTCACTGGTGATGTTCTCTTAGGAAATCGCGTTAGCAAGGCAAGACCGTCACGTCATTTCTTGAATCGAATAGAAACTGCACAACACTGTTTACGCTCATTTCAATGCGCACTTAATAACCATTAAATCACAGAGCTTTACCTCAAAACAAACAGGACAGTCATGATGCATTGCTCCTTCCGTGCAAGGATGGATGCTTTTCAGAAATACTGGATAGCAGCAACCTGTGCAGCGTGACAATGAATGGAGCAGATTAACTTCAGTTCTTTCCATCACAACGGTTATGCATAAATAAAAACGTGCAACATCAAGGACAGGGAAATGATACGACAAACGTCCAGAGGGAGACTTCTGCATAAATAGGTATATAAATTCCTAAGAGATATCAATAATCTCCGCCAGGGATGATGAATGACATTAATGAGATGCATCTAGAAATTTCATATGACATCCCGACACATGAAATTTTTCATCTACACTGATTGATCACCCTGTGACAAGTGTTTATGAATTCGTGCTTATTTTCTTACAGATACCAGCACTCCCCACTCAGAGATTGAATAGCGAATGTCGTGCATTGAGGCAGCAAAGAACCCCATTATTCATATGGACAATCGCTTGACACCGTTGAGCGTTGCTGCTAAAGGTGGCCATACCTGCCAATGCCACATCCATTGCGATGACACCGCCTGGACTTCTAAAGATAAAATATAGTAAGATGTCAGGTCCATGTGATCATAATTTTTTCCACTGCAAGACATGACACTAACACCTTTTGATAGTTTGTATAATGCAAATAAGAAACTTCCTTTTTCACATGTTTGTCTGTTATAAAGCATTTTTATGCTCAAGGCTTAAAAATTTGCTAGGATCAGTCTATAAACATGCTAGAAATTCGATAGCATCCACCAGTTAAACTTCTTGGCTTGGCAAGATTATCCCTCATTTTTGTTTACGTTGATATTATTCCGGGCATAAGAGAACAGTCTGTCAGGTTATAAAAAGCACATCCATGGGTAGAAAATTGAAGAGTCATATTCTTCATACTCACCAAACTATAGACTACTTCTCTGAACTCAATCCACATGGCGACTTTCATATATGATAACAAGAAAGTATGATGCAATCAACTAGTGAATTAATTTCTAGAGAATATTAGAGGCAACTTTTGCACATTTTCGTCATGTAAAAATGGAAAACCGCACATATCACAATGTAAGCACACATGCTTCAAAGTTAACATCAGGTCAGAATGCGATCTCATCTCAAGATAACTCGTGACACTAGCCCCCAAAATCTATGGGCGGCTGAGGCGGTGGTTAGTGATCATTCTTTAATGTATGGCAAGTAAAAATTCAATTGCAATCTATCAAATAAGCTTGCACAAAAATATCTCCTAGATATCTAGTGCCTTCTTCATGTCACGACAAATGAAGTTATCAAGAATTCTAAAGTCTCTGAGGGGCACAAGGAATCACCTTCGCATCATTATGACAGTGATGACAATGAAAGATCTTATCGCAACAGGGGGCTCTAATGCGGCACCTTCACCAGTAATGAGGACATCTGCAGCAGCAGCAACTTTTATATCAACTGAAAGTTGACAGGAATTAAGCTGGAACTAATATTGCTCAGGAATGAGCTGAGATATTGCTCGTCCTGCAAGTGCTCTCTCTCTTGCAACTCAATAGCATTAGCATCTTCTTGAGTTCTTTCGACAGGCATCTGTTCCCCATTCATCTGCTAAAGGACTGCCAGGTCGTTGTCTGTCTGACTTCTTTATATAAGACATGTTGAAGGTTTTCCGCATCAAACTGATCGTCACTGTTCAATGGCTAGTTCATCCATTTTAGTTTGACTCTGCTGAGACTACCAACAACCTAGAAGCTAGCATTGAGGAATTCCAGGGCATCCTGCAGGGGATTGGGTGTCATGATCACTTGATGATTTCCTGAAGTCTGGAGCAAATTATATCGGATGCGACCATGATTGAGCCAATCTCTGGTGCAATCGCACAATTCAAGTGCTCTTAAACAAGGTAAGACAACAGAATATGGTGAAAGATTGTAAGAGCAAAACTTGTCCATCAAGCATATGCCACCTCCTCCTGCGATTCTGCTTGAAGCTTTCTTCGAAATTGTTAATAACTCAAGCCTCAGACACTCGACTGTGCTGATTCAGGAGACTTTTCCAGTCAGAAGGCTCTTCCAACAAAAACAAATACCTATCAGGGATTCCATACTGCCAGAAGAACTGCATATCATACGACTACTGAAGACAGACATCAATGTCCTTAAGTAAGAACCTTCGTGAAGAAGGTATTTTATCCAGGTTAATTGACCAACTTTTCCCTTTATTCCACGTGTTATCCAAGAGTCAACAAATTGTTCTATGATTCTAGTCCAACATTTCTTATTTCATGCAGTATGAGCAGCTCTCTCTCTCTCTCTCTCTCTCTCTCTCTCTCACGTGCGCACACACTCCCCCTCCCTCCCTCCTGTGCCATGTGCCATTGTCCACAAAGATACCTGAATTCTACTCTGAAACCAAAATTACTATGTCTGCGTCATGCATTCATCTTAAATAGCTAAAAACCTACCATTCTAGCAGAGATTTCTCAAAGTTCTCATTGTGCCAAAGTTCATGAGCACCAGGATCTAGGGCAAAGGTCAGAAAGCGTGTTACCTGAATCAGCACAAAAGTTGCTACCCTAAACCTCCTTATGTCATGCAGAGTATACATTAGTGCATAAATCAATCTGTAAACTACCCTCCAAATGAATACAGCATATCATTTGATACGTTTATTGTTCAATCTCATGACGTGGATTCTACACTGTCCAGCAAATTTCCAGGACAAGGAAAGTAGGGGGAAGTCTGCTCCAATCAGTAGATCTCTGAAAAGAGGAAAATTAAAATCTTAACCATACAAAAGATGGAAAAGCTGACTATTCTTCACTCGAGAGTTAAATCATCAGACAAGGTCGGTCAGGGATTATAATGAATAATATTCAGTGTAAAAGGGCAGTGAGTTAATTCTCCTTTTAATCTTCTTATAAGGAACTTATTTAATTAGATGAATCTGCTTCGGCATTCACTCTGGTTCCTTTCTCAGTTAACCAAAGCCACGTGACACAGTATGCTATCAAACTGCCTGGTGAAACCTAAACACACCACATTGCATTCTGTCACCAACAACTGAATTGCGAGCTCAATGCAAATAACCTACTGTGCACCACGCTTTTTCCCAAATCCTAAAGAAAAAAGGGGAATTTTCAGAGTTATCGTATCGTATCCCACATCACTAATCTCTAATGTATGCGACAAGTCATCACCTGACACATTGTCCATAATGAACACAGATAAGCGCGACCTGCTTTGACGAGTTGGGAAATAATTGGAATGGCACATCCTTAATCACACGAGATAGCGGCAAAAGAAAGGAAAACTGCAGTGATTCCATCCTTTTGACAAAGGATAAAATACACCATGCTAGTCCTCAAGTTATCTACAGGAATTGAGTCATGTTGTTGCATGAGTTTATCATCTGAACTCTTGGGCAATAAAACTGCCAAATGAACGATAGTTCAAAAAATGGTAGATTCAGGCTAACATCAACAACAAATACCATTAAATTTATCCAGAACTCTCTCTCTCTCTTTCGTCGAGAGAAACCTCTTCCAGCACCAAGATGTGTAAATTGGACCGGTAATCAAACGCTATAACAAACGCAAGGACTCTGTTCAAATGAAATCATCATCTAGATTTCAATTTCAAACCATTCCCTAACATTCACGAGCCAATATCATTCAACTACATCAGAAAAAAAAAAAAAAAAAAAAAAAAAAAAAACGACAAATGCCTCAATGCATCCGAACTCCTCATTCGCTGCCTCAACACGACACATGCAAACCCAAAATCGATTCCGATTCAGAATATAATTATTTCAAGTTAACGGGATCAGAGACTTTACAACTTCCATCAAATTAAGTATAAATAGTACGGTAGTTTCAGCATTCGGATATTACTTCTCTTTTCCTTATTCACCGATAACATAATCTATCATTTGGCGTACGCATATTCTTTCATTTGTGTGAAATCAGAATATTTATTTTATGAAAATAATTCGTTAAGTTGTATCTTATTTCATATAAATCTTCCTCTTTTGAGCAAAATAAAGACGGAATTCTTAATTAATGTTATAAATTAATATAAAAAGTCGATAACAGTTACAAAGTTCCTAAATAGCATTGTCGTTATTGGAGGATATATGCCTATATGGACATTTATATGCAATTATTTGTTGTTAAATTATACTTAATTGAATCAGTTATAGAAAATGTTAGAATTCCAGTAACTGCTCATTTCCGATCTTAAAACTAATGTTATTAAAACTAACGTAATTTGGGTTGGACAAACTCGTGGAAAAGAAATAAGTGGAGAGTGTAAGAAAGGTAATCCTTAAGAGCAGAGCGATCCTTAAAAAAATGTGAATGCGTGCATTGTTATGAATAGTTCTAGTTGGCATCTTGAATTAAAAAGCGCCTACTCGGAACTTTCTCCTATCTTGGCTCATAGGTTATTTTTGTTATCCCTTCTACCACGAAAGATCCATTGAAGAACTAGTTTTTTAGGTTTGAATCATATTATTGTTGGCGCCAAAATTGACCTATTGGGCTTCGGAAGTAAACAAGAGGAAGGCAGGCCTAGCGTACGAGAATTTATGGACAATAGGCCGAAAGGACAGCAATTAGCAACAAAAATGTTGAAGGGCGCGACATCAGAAGACTTGTCGAGAGGGGCTACATAGGAACAATAGCAGTTATGGGCAATCAACACTAGCGATGATGCAGATAAGGCAGAGCAGTTATCGACATAGAGCTGAAGCTTCCGGAATGATTTGAAATCGAAATGGTAATCGCTAAAGAGCAGTTACTCGTAGGTAACTATAAATAGCTAAAGAGGTGTTCGTGTAAAGGACCTTTTTGCCAAAATCGACAATCGAACACATATTTCGCTAGTTATTTGTTTTCTTTATTGTACTTTTACATTTAATCACACATTTACTTTTTCTCCTGTTTTCTTGTATTTTTGCTTGCCCATGGTTTAGACAAGTCACTTCTTTTCTAGAACGACATAAAACCCATTTCAAACAATAAAGCCGAAATTTTGCCCCTTTAGTGAAAGATATTTGTCAAGGGAACTTTTTCCCGGCAAACAGCTTTTTGGTACATTGGTGGGACTATTGTGCTCCATTCCTAGGAAGTGTTAATGGCAAAAACATGAAACTAGGGGAGTTGATCCTCAGTCAATGATGATAATTTGTCACCATAGCGCGTTGGAGAAAGAACTATCCGTTCCGAAATTTCCGGCCATAATGTAGACCCTAACTATGAGTAACTAAACTTGTGATAGTAGTAGTTATGTTAATATTTTCCAGTGTGATTTTTATTTTATTAATAGTTACTTTGAATATTAATTGTATTTATGCTCTTTATTCTTTTTAGCATTAATTATTAATTGAAATTATCAAGTAGAAAAACAATTCTTATTTTATAATTTTTCTTTGATTTAAAATAATTCATCATTAAAAAAGCAAATTCATTTTTGCATTATGAAATTTGAAGCTATTCTAGGTTTCATGAAATAGCTATTAGTTCCTCGGGTCCCTAGGAATAGTAATTCCTGATTTTGAGAGAACAGCTAATTTCTATTCCATTTTTGAATCAATGGAATGAATAATTGCTTCATCAGAATAGATTATAAATATTTCTAATCCAAATGGGCAGCAAGCTTTCACCAAGAAAAATCACTCATGCATGAGAAGTTAAGAAGTAATACAGAAATTTCATCAATTTCTAAATCCAGGTCAATTTATCCGAACTAGAAATTTTTTTTATTGTACTTCACAATGGTGTACCAGATTTCATGGATACTCGGGAGAAGACATGACTAGTGGAGAAGGAATTAGATCTCAACACCTCAAAGGAATCCAGGAGTACTTATAACAAATTATAAAAGACGCAACTTCCAAGAGAAGTAATCATGCTTAGATTATTCATTTCCATGACAAACTTCTCTCTTGAAATATCAAGAAATCCTATCTGTCATCAAAATTCTTTGTCGTCAAGTGTGCAGTTTTTTTAATCTTCAATCATCGATCGACAGAGTTTGAGTACACTTATGGCCAAATCTCAAAAACAAGCCCGGGCAAAAGTAATACTATCTTTCAAAATTTTCAGAATAAAAAGCATAACCTTTTACATGTAGAACAAAAGTAGCACAACTTTTCCAATGTAGGGAAAAAAAAAAAAACTCAACCTTTTATCATGGAACAAAATGGACACCCGTTCCAAGTTCCGTCTGTTAGCATCATCAAATCACCACAAATAACCTATATGGCTTGTTGCATTGACACGCGTAGTGAGCCATGTCAATCAACACAAAAACGTCATCCTTTTCTTATTTATAATCTTTGTCAACAAACTTAGTGTATAATCTTCATTACCAAATTTTTAACATTTTGTAAATGTCATTTGTGGTCATAATTAACGGGGCTCATTGTGCATGTCAGCACCATGAGCCATGTAGGATGATGCTTGGTGACTTACGGTGAGAATAGACATAATTTGTAACGCGCGTCTTTTTTGTCCTACAAGTGAAAGGTTGAGATTTTCTCTGGGAAGCTTAAAAAATTGTGTTATTTCATCCTGCACGCAAAAGATTGGGCTTCTTTTTAGGATTTTTTTAAGGTTGCATTATTGTTGTTCCTGGTTCAAAAGTTTGTGCCTTTTTTAAATTTTTTTTTTTAATTTTTGGTTGTATACTCACCAATATCCAAGGAGTGTGTTATCAATGTGTTTCAATTATGTTTTAAATGTCTTTCGTTTTTTGCTTATTTGTAAGTCGCCCTAGTGCTCTTGTCCATGCGTCGCACTTCTGGTTTTTATTCTCTGTTTTTTTTAAATCGAAGTTGATTGTACTTTTAGATAACACATGAAGATACTTTTATAAATTTTGATTAATTGTAGGAATAAACTTAAAAGAAGATCTTCTATCAGTTTCTTCAAAGCCACTTTGATTTCGACTTAATGAACCCAACAAAATTACTGAGATAATTACGTCAAATAATGTACCTTTTTAGTTGTAAAATTATTTATACCAATTTATTTAGATATAAAAGATACAGCATATTCATTTTTCTTTTGGTTAGCTAAGTTTATTTTATGATGTAACACAAACCACATAATAGATAGACATTCGCTCTAAAATTGCTAATATATCAATTGGCTCTTAAGATAATAAATAGGTTGCATGAAATACGCCTAACGTTATGTATGTTCTTGTTCTATCATGCGAATTTTGGTAAAAAAAGTAATTCCTAACCTAATATAACATACTTAACTGAGATAAAATGTATAAGCACGTTGACACAGCCAATTCTTAATGTCTGACTTTCTCTCTCGACAATGTAGAGTTTTTATCTACCTCTAAGTAGCAAAATTTCACCGAAACCCTATCCCCAATTCCACCGATACCCTCATTCCATTCCTCGATTCCCCCTCTCAACCCTGGTCGTCGTCAATTACCTTTCACTCCCGTTAGCCTTTCCGATCGGCCATCTCCGTCATCTTTGAATTTCGGTTGCGGGACAAAATCAGGTAGAACACCTTCTCCGACTGGTTCGCTCTTTGCATGTTTCCTTGCCCCTGTGTATCTGTTGATCTGTGAGATTGTATTGTCTTCAGACAATTCTATGGTGCAATTGGACTATTCCTTTTTAGATCCTAGTTTACCCTCGTTTTCTATTGTGTGTTGCTGCTTTTCACATTGGAATGGATTTAAGTTAGCTGGATGAATCTGCCCGTCTAGCTGCTCTTTGTTCCAAACTGGGTCGCCTTAATACTAAGCAACAGATTGAAGTTTGGGACGACGATCCTTCCCCTGAAAAATTGGAAGAATGTCGACTAACATTAGTAGGCAAAATCCTTTCCAACCCGTCAATAAACTTCCAAGCTTTCCAAAGTACTTTGAAGAGGGCTTGGCGGACTAAACAAGTCGATATATCCCAAAGAGAAACAGGCATATATGTGGCAAAATTTAACTCACATACTGACAAACAGAGGGTCCTCGGAGGAGGTCCTTGGCTTTTTTCAAGCCACATCATCATTCTTAAGTCGTGGCAGCCCAATACCCCCTTACACTGTTGTGATTTTTCAACCTGTGCTTTTTGGATACAGATTTTTGGTCTGCCCTTAGAATGGACTACAGAAAAACTTATTACAAAAGCTGTGCAAGACATGGGACAGGTAGTAGAAGTTAGAATTGACACTAAAGAAGGGGCTACATTACGGGCTAGTTGAGTTAGAGTTGAGCTAAACCTGCAAGCACCTTTAAGAACAGGAAAATTGATCCGTCTAGATAGAAAAATTCTATGGCTTGATTTCCGCTATGAGCGTCTATCCCATTTCTGTTACTCTTGTGGCAAATTGGGACATTATGCTATGTATTATAAGGATATTCCATATGATGACGCTAATTAGAAGGACGGGACAAAATGGCTTATGGACAATGGCTTAGGGATGAAGTAAAAGAATGCAGTCCTTACTGGTGCACCTTTTACTCACCACAAGAAAAAACAGAGCACACTGAAGAAAGCATACCTGAAACGCCTCCATCACAAATTCAGAAAATCCCCCTTCTGCCCCTTCCAAGACACACGGCATCAGACACTTTAACCACTCCAGTCACTATGGTAGCTCTCTAGGTAATGGTCCTTGATCAGCGACATATTAAGGAGACAATTATGCAAGAGACATCCCTCCACACTGCACTCATTCCTATAGCAGCTAAAATGAAGGGTATTCAGACTCCATCTACAAATATTCAACTAAATAAGAAGCTGAGATGTTTCATTGACACCGAAAGTGGGTGTCACCAAAAAACAGAAAAGACACTCCGTATGACACTACAGGCTTAATATTGGAGAACCTAGACGACTCCAATCTCATGGAGACACCTATGTTTGTAGCAAGTGAAGTTGGAAATTGGGCTTTGATGGCTAGCCCTCAATAACCACCAACTTACAAATGAAGATGATATGCTGGAATTGTCAGGGATTAGGCAACTCCCTGACAGTTCAAGCTCTTAAGGCCATGACGGCCAAGGAAAAGCCCACTATAGTTTTTTTTTATGGAAACAAAGAATACTAAGGTGAAGCTTCAAAGTATTAAGCGCCGCCTTCACTTCAATAGCTCTCATATAATCAACCCTACAGGTCTGGCCGTAGGTATGACGCTATTTTGGAACAATCAGGTAAGCTTAAATGTGATTCGCTCAACGCAAGATTATTTTGATATGCTCTACACAGATTTCCAAGATGATCGGACTATGCGTCTAACTTGTATTCATGCTCCTTTTGTGTACCACAATAGACAAATTCTGTGGGATGAACATAGAGAGATCGGCTATGCTAACACATTACCTTAGGTATGTGTGGGGGATTTCAATGAAATACTCTACCCCTGGGAAAAGATAGGAAAGAGACAAGCAGATCCCTATCAAATGTTATCCTTTCAAGTTGTCCTCAATGATCGTTCCTTTATGGAATTACCAAGCAAGGGCTGTAAGTTTACTTGGATGAACAACCGCGAGTGATAGGGGTGATCGGTTCCCGGTTCGGTCTGGTTCCAAGGTGGAACCGGGAACCAGACCGAGAGAATCAGTTCCCAATTTTGGGAACCGTGGACCGGACCGTTGGTCTTAGGACCGAGAACCGAACCGGACCATCAGTTCCGGTCCGGTCCGGTCCGGTCCGGTCCAAAAGAATTGGCACTTTCTTTTTTCACTAAAGAATTACCATTCACTAAAGAATAATCATGCTCCAGACCAATCAATCAAATTCGGTTTCCGAGCAATCTAATAAAACTACTCACACATGTTTCCACGTGCAAAATATTCAAAGAATATCAATCATAGTTTATGTGTTTCATGCTTAATTTTAAGCATAAAACCCATGAACAATGTGATTAAAGGTTGTGCTTGGCTTAGGTTTTATAGACAATCTCTCTTATATACTTTGAATGTTTAGTCGATATGAGACTTTTTAAGTTTTGAAGTGCCTTGTCGTTTGCAAGTGAGGGGAGCAAGAGAGAGAGTGTGAGCATGAGGAGAGTTTTTTCTATAAATAAAAAGTAACAACAAGAGTTTTGATGTCTCTTGGCCACATAAGAGGTTGTTACCTAAATTGGAATTCCAATTGCAATAAGTTTCATATATAATATTCATATATTATATGTGTTTATATATTATATGAATATAAATTATATATAAAAAAAATTTGGTCCGGTCCGGTCGGTCCGATTCCCACCTTGGAACCGGGAACTAGACCAACCGGCCGCCGGTTCCAAGATTAGGAACCGGGAACCGGACCGCCAACCGTGGGAACCGCCCAAAACCGGCCGGTCCGGTCTGGTTCGGTCTGGTCTCGGTTCGGGCGGTTTCCGTTGCACACCCCTAGTGAGGGAGATGAATTGGTGAAGGAACGTCTGGATCGGGCGATGTGTACGATGGACTAGCGATTATTATTCCTTGCAGCTGAGGTCTTTGCACTACCCGTTGTTGGGTCTGACCACAGCCCATTTATTATCAACTCTTCAACAACCTATAAAGCACAAAGGAAATCTTTTAATTTTGAAGTTTTCTGGAATGAAGATGAAGAATGCCGAGAAATTATATCTGCAGCATGGAACTCAATGAGGGTTCAAGGATCTAGACTAATTTCAAAGTTAAAGCATGTTTCTGAAGCCTTGACTAAGTGGAGCCGATTAAAATTCTCCAAAGGTGATCTTAAAGTAACTTCTCTACAGCAACATCTTCGACAATTATAAACCAGCAGCATGCTCACTATAATAGAGAGGAAGTAACTAAGATCATAGAGGAAATAAGGCGGACTTGGCAGCAAGAAGAGCAATACTGGGCTATGCGGTCGAGAATTCAATGGTTAAGGTGGGGCGATAAGAACACAAAATTCTTTCATGCGACCACTCTTCAAAGACGGCAAAAAAATAGAATTAGCATGCTTCAAGGTGATCGCCAACAATGGATTCGAGATCCTCATACTTTCAGGTTATGGCACGCAATTTCTTTTTAGGTTTATATACAATGGTGGGTCATCGAGATTATAGTCCCATAATTCAACAATGCCCACAGGTGGTTACCAACGAATTGAATGACCAATTGCTGGAAGTGGTTACTTCAGAGGAGATTCACCATGCTATCTTTCAATTGGGATCTACTAAGGCACCGAGCCTTGATGGTTTCAATGGAATATTTTATCAAACACATTGGGAGGTTATAAAAGACGATCTTGTTCTTCTAGTTCAAAATTTTTTCAAACAGGACAAATGCCAGCCAATCTAAACCGCACTATTATAGCTTTGATTCCCAAGACTCCTCATCTAGAGAGAATGGAGCAATACAGACCAATTAGTCTCTGTAACTTTGCATATAAAGTCATTTCGAAGGTAATTGCTAATCGCTTAAAACCTTGGTTACCTAAGCTGATTTCTATGGAACAAATTGCCTTTGTTAATGGACGACAGATCCAAGGCAATATCTTAATCTTTCAAGAAGTTCTTCATCAATTTAAAACCCGAAAGCGGACTAGGAAATTCAATGCAATTCTCAAGACCGACATGCAAAAGGCATATGACAGAATTGAATGGGATTTCCTTAAGGATTATCTTCTAAAAATGGGCTTCCATCCATTGTGTGTACAATGGGTAATGCAATGCATTACCAACACTTCTTATAGCATCAGGTTTAATGGAGAGCAACTTCCTTTTATCTACCCAACTCGTGGCCTAAGACAAGGTGACCCTCTATCTCCATATATATATTTATTCTTTTAGCGAATGTTCTGTCAACTTTGATCGGCCAAGCAGTCAATATGGGACATATAAAAGGTATAAGATTGAATAGATGGTGTCCTACCATTTCCCATCTGTTTTTGGCTAATAATGAAATCTTTTTCCTAGACAGCAGCATTCGGGAATGCCAAAACCTTGCTAACATTTCAAATCAGTATTGTGTGGCCACAGGACAAGCTTTGAATCGCAATAAATCCAAACTTATTTTCAGTAGGCATTGCCCTATCAGACTATAGGAAAATATGTCTATGGAGTTACGAATACCCATGCTTCAAAGGTATGGAAATTATCTGGGAATCCCATCTGACTGGAATCGTTCCAAAAAGGATATGTTTTCTTGGAAGAGTTCATTCCAAACTAGAAGGATGGAAAGAAAAGTTCATTTCAGAGGAAGGTAAGGAAATTCTTATCAAGTCTGTGATTCAGGTGATTCCACATTATGCTATGTCGGTCTTCAAGCTACCTTTGTCTCTTTGTAAAACTATAGAAAAGAGTATCGCAAGATTTTGGTGGAAAAATGATTTGAATAGAGCAGGAATACATTGGAAGAAATGGGATATCATCAAAGGCAGTAAGGATAAAGGTAGGCTCGGATTTCGTGATTTTATTGAATTTAATAGAGCCATGCTTGGAAAGCAAGCGTGGCGTTTACTACAACATCCTCAAACTTTATGGAGTCAGCCACTCAAGGGTCTGTATTATCATTCTACAAAATTTAAGTAGGCGAACAAAGGAACTCGACCGTCCTGAGTTTGGCAGAGCATTCTTATGGGTAGAGATGCTATTCTCCCACATCTTAGATGGTCCGTCGGCAATGGGAGCAAAATCAGAATCCAAGAGGATCCATGGTTACCAAAAGGAATTCTTGGTGGACCCGCGACCAGAGAGGAGCCACAGTTGGTGGCTGATCTAATAGATCCAATCCACAAAAACTGGAACACATCTCTACTCCATCGTTTTCTGGATGAGCATACTATTCAAGAGATTCTAACCTTCCCAGTTAGACCTCACTATACAAAAGATAAATTAATCTGGCCAGCAACAAAGGATGGTTGACACACAGTGAAGAGCAATTATCATATTTTAACAGCAATCTCCAGCAACAACAACAATCACATGGCATCATCCTCTTATCAGAACCCTAGAATACTATGGAGAAAAATATGGTCAATGCGAACGGCTCCAAAAATAAGGAATTTTCTCTGGTCGATCTGTGAAAATGCAGTAGCTTCCACAGAAAGTTTGTTTTGCCAACAAATCATAACTGATCCCTACTGTCAGCTATGTCACCAGCAAACCCTAGAAACTTTAGAGCATCTGTTCCTACTTTGTTCATGGACTCGACCAATATGGGCTCATCCACAGAGCAACATCGACATACAGCCTCACCAAATCCATCAAATAGACGCATGGTTAGCAATAAAAATTATATCGACAAAGAACTCACCTTCTTTGGAAATAATAGCCAACGTTTGTTGGCAGATCTGGAAAATGCGGAATGGCTTCATATTCCACAATCAACGATTGGATCCATCCCTTGCAATAGAGGCTGCTTTGACCGAGACTCAACTTTACCAAAGCTCTTCTCCTTCCTCTTCGAGACAAGCTATTGCAAACCAGATCCCCGCCCACCTCTGGCGACCACCCAATCCGGGTACCTTAAAATGTAATATTGATGCATCCTATCAACCAGGGAGTACAGAAGGAGTGATGGCTTCAATATCCAGAGATCATCAAGGAAGACTCAACGATATCTATACCAGCAGATTTCCAACCGCATCAGCTCTGGTTGCGGAGTTCCAAGCCTTCTCTTTCACGATCCAGCATTTTTATGGCAAGGTCTGCATCAGGCACGACTTGTGATTGAATCCAACTGTAGCACCATTGTCGACGCCGTCACAGGTGGGAGATCGCCGCCATGGGAACTCCATTCCTTGCTCGCGGAAGCTATCGATTCGATGTCCCGTTTCCCTAATTTGACAGTGCAGTTGTGTCGAAGAGAAGCCAATGCAATAGCCGATTGGGCTGCTAAGGCCCAGTGAGTAGAAACTTTGGCCCAAAATTGGAATATCTTCCCACCCTACCTTTTGATGGATCTTGTGTATGCTAGTGCCCTTTTGGTAGGATGTATATTCCGATTATATGAATATAATGTTTCCTTTCGACCAAAAATAAATAAATAATATAACATAAAAGAAAATATCATTCCATTCTCAATTTGGGAATAATGATTGAAATTTCATCAAAAATGTGGGCATGGTTACTCCAATTGTATTAATTCTAACACCTGGAGAATAGAATTCTATGATTTATATATCCTAAGTAGTTATTGTTCATAGTAGAATGGCCCAATTATTTGTTGTACGTGTCAAGGCCGCAACCAAATCAATTATATAAATTCAAATCTTTTCAATGTAGAATACCCCTATTAAGTTTCTAATAAATTTGAAAGTACCTCGTTCTTGGAAAAAAACTTTGTAATGTGCGCTTATGTAAGATAAATCTCAGATAAAGCTACACTACTTACTAAGAGAGAGCAACCTCCTAATTGTTAATCATGTCAATGAAACGACATGAGGGCAATAATAGTTTCACTGCTCACTAGAGCAAGCACTAAGTAGAGGACTAACATCACTTTGACAGTAGAACATAGACCAAGAGAGCAAAAGAAAAGAATCAGTTACCTCATTTTCCTCTAGTATGTTCAAGACTTCCTCAGAGTCCCAGCTGCGATTCTGAGGCTCCTTTGTCTTCTTGTCGAATGATTTCCCGACCTAGATCTCGCAATTAATCATGCATTCTAAGCTCATGATTCTCTCCAACTTTTATTAATGACATTAATCTCAATACAATGACCTTATTTGGGTGAAAGCCACAGCATCCCACTTATAGGATGCAATTCTCAAGTTAGAGCCAATGAAAAAACAAGCAATATCCAAAAATATTTGTTGTTGTCCGTGCTCTAACGTGTCATAACTTATTCTTAGCTTTTTTTGCACTTCCTTATGAGGGACATTTTGTAACTTTTTTTTTATTATATCTTCCCATACTACTAGCTCTTTATTGCACAGAAATAAGCCTACAACCTCAAGAGATAAGGGAAGTCCTTCGGTGGCGGACACAGCCTTACGAGTAAGGTCCTCAAATTCCCTTGGAGGAGTGTCCCTTCGAAACACATGTTTACTAAACAAAATCAAAGCGTTACCCCCATCCACTTGCTCATGTTCATATTGGTAATCCACCTTAGCATTGTCAAGAATACTCTTGTTTCGGGTGGTAATAATGATCATACTTCTTGAAGAAAACCAATTATGATTTCCAGCCAAAATCTTCAATTGATTGTCATCATCCACATCATCGAGAAAAAAGAGGACTTTCTTACCTTTAAGCTTGGATGGGAGGAAATTAATCCCTTCATCCCAATTATGAGCTAGATTGCCCTACTTCAATATACCATTGATTAATTGGTTCTGTAAGTGATGAATGCCATTACGTTTTCATGATTCCCTAACATCAGCAATGAAGCTACGATGCTCAAATTGATTGGAGAGTTTGTTGTAGATGGTTTTAGCAAGAGTGGTCTTACCAATGCCTTCCATTCCATGGATGCCAATAAATAGGGGGCCACGAGAATTTTTGTCAGTCTTACCAATGCCTTCCGTTCCATGGATGCCAATAAATAGGGGCACAAGAATTTTTATCTTCATATTCCATAACTTTCTTGACATGATTATCAATCCCAACCAAATTCTCAGGAAAAACCAACTGGAAATTTTTCTTCGGCTGGAACAACACTTCTTGGACCACCGATTTTATCAATTCTACTTCGACCTGTCAAATGTGACAATTTTTCAAATACATGGAAATAGCAATTTTATATTGTTTAACTAATGATAACACGATAATAAATAAATCGGAGGATAATTTGGAAAACTTAAAGAATTGTTTTTGCCACAACTCCATATATTATCTTATACCCAAAATTGAAGCGGGAAATGGCAGTGGTTGCATCACATGGCGCGCCCCATTCCATTATTACTCTTGACTTTATTGTGCCAAAAGAAACTTGAGGGCGTCGCTAGAGAATATTGAATATTATATGAATTATGCATTTGAATTAAATTTAAATTTGTTGCTTGTTAAAGATATTAGGGATGATGTGGACGTGACAATGAAAACTTTCTATAGCGTTTGAATAAGCAAAATCAATAAGCAATCATAATATCTACCACTGACATATTTCTCTTGTAAGACTAATTTATAGCAACTAATTAACAACATTAATAATGTAACAAATGTAACTTGGGAAGACAAGGAATTAAGGCTTTGACAATCAACATGCACGGTACATGACGTTACAAGCTTTGAACAAGAACCGCCAATAAGTTGTACAATTAACCTCAAATAAATATGTAACTAGAAAAGTTCGTGATGAAGATTAATGTAGCTTATACTATAAACTAGGGGGAAAAAGCACAATGTTACAAAATAAAATCTTATTATTCAAACGAATGGGATCATAACAATAAAATCTCTAATAGATTGGTCAATGTCATTAAAACAAAAAACTTTTTTTAAAAAAAAAGAATAACTTATAGATTTCATGCATCGCAGTATGTTACTGCCAGCAAGATCTTATTGCTTTTTTATATAAAAAGAAAAGAACGAAAACGATGCAGGTGAGAATCAGAACAACCGTAAACACCAACACAAATAAAAAGAAAGTAGAGAATGTTTTGGTGAAAAAAAAAAAGTACCCATTTGCTTCCCGTCCTTCCAAGTCACCAACTTGTCTGAGTGCTTGCTTCCATTTCTCCAAAATTGTTGGGTCTAAGCCCCTCCACGTGAAAGTTTTCATGCTCATGAAATGCCTTTCTAAAACTCCCAATTTGATGTTGTACGTCAACTTGTGACACTTTGTAGAATATAGCATGGTATTATTCTTTCACTCCATTAGTTCAACCAATTCATCGAGGCACCAACGGCTTCCACCATATTTCTCTGAGAGAATGGGGATGAAAATCTTACTGTTCTACCACCTGCCATGGTGGCTCCGCTGGATAAGAGCTCCATTGATCTTTCTCTAAAGGTGAGGGGTTCGAAATCTAGTAGAGGCATTTGGTATCTTATGTGGGATGTCGGGGTGGTGGGTCATCTGCTAGCGTCCCCCCAGATTTACCTCGTCGGCTGCCGACTGTACGGGGTTCCTGAGTCATCAAAAAAAAAAAAAAAAAAAATCTTAATGTTCTTGATGGTCGCCAAAAGATCTGGGCCAATCTCCTTGCCTTGGCAGAGCTCCTCGTCGTCTCGAAAAGCACGAATTCCAGCTTCGATGAGCCTATTATAGAGGTGATCGGTAAAACTATTTTGAGTATCGGGGCCTCTAAAGCTTAAAGATCACCTTGTAACTATCTCCAGTTGTCAAACTAGATGCACCACTATTAGTCTCTGTGGGAGACGAACTGGATCCACCGGCACTAGTTCCCATCGCCGCTGTCAATGAACCATATGCACCAGAATTAGCATCTTTTGTATTTTCACGGTTGCTAGCTTTCTTCTTATTGAGAAAACTGAACGCGAGCACGAAGAGAAGGATGAGTGCCACGAGCACGGCAAAAGAATGCCCAAAGATGGGACGATGCATTTCGTTTTTGCTCTGACTCTATCCCTAATTTTTGCTTTCAACTCTGACGGAGAAACAAACCAAAATGCCTCTCAAGAAACACGAAATGCCTTGTTGTTACCCTTTGCCCCTTTTTTTTTTTGTCAGTCCTACTCTATGCCTACTCTACACTCACTCGCAGACTTGTGCCCTGCCTCTTGCAGGGCGTGGGAGTCGCAACCCACTCTCGAAACTTACGCGTCCCTACCTCCCATCCCCCCCTGAGAAGGTGGGGATTTGAACCCCTCACCTCCCCCTTCCATGTTGGAAGGGTGGCCACTGGGGCGAACCCCCAGTGGTTACCCTTTGCCCCTTTATTGGCTTGAATTATATAATGGAACCATTTAACAACTCGCAATCAATAAGTCAAACTTGTCAGGCTAGATATAAATTAGCACTTCATTGACCGAGAACAGTAACCGCGCGCTTAGAGTCGCTGTCTTCGTGCGTGGAAATTCCAAATGCACTAGAAAATCCAAGCCGATACCTGCCTAGGAAGAATAAGAGCGCATATGATAACCATTATGGTCAAAAATTGATTTCTGGAAGAGAAATATATTTTCTATTTCTATTCTTGGATGAGTTTTTGAACAAAAATATGTGTTTGATAATGACATTAGAATAGAAATTTATTTGATAATGATATAAAATTTCTTCCTTTCAAGCAGTAATAGATGGCGGTTGACAATCAGTAGATGATGGACAGCGATTGACAATTGGCGTATGGTGACCGGCGATTGGCGACCAGTGATTGGCAACAGGCGGCTGTGGCGGCGGACGGTGGTGGCAGTGAGCAAGGGATGGCGGCCGGCGACGGTGGTGGCGGACTATGGTGGCAACAGGCAGCAATGGATGGTGATTGGCGATCAACGGTAGCAGGCAGTGATTGATGGATGGCAATCGAGTGGACGATGGATGGTGGGCGACGACGGTGGATGGACGGTCGGCTAGTAGTGAGGACGAATAATGAGATGAGTTTTTATTTCTTATTTATGTTCCAGAAATAGAGAAGTAAAAAAATTTTATTTTTGATTTCTGTTCCAAACCTATTTCTTGAACAAAAATCTATTCCAGAAATAGAAAAATGAAATAGTTTTACCAAACGGATTTCTATTCCAAAACTAGGTCGCAAACAAAAAAAGTTATGAAATAGAAATAGAATGGTTATCATGAACGTCTCAAAATAGCTAAGGAAGTTTCGATGCATAAGTAGTGATAAGAAATAAAACCAAAAATAAAAGCCAAGTGCTGCTATTGTATAAGTCGGACAAATGGTCAAGCTCAAGATAGATAAATATATTTTCTTTTGTTAACATATCATCCGTTGGAAAGGTACTGATCCCGTTCAGGAATTTAGCCCCATCACTTTTGAGCAGTTAAATATTGTAGTATCCAGTGGATAAATTTCAATTCCTACTGAAGTGTTGTATTATCAGCGAGCACTTGTGCTAAAAAAATTATATTATTAATACGTGTCGAGGATCATGAAATTATCAACATGCTATAAAGTGACTTATAAAAATGACTATTTTATCTGCAAAATTGTGCGGGGCTATGCATTTGATCTGACGAAATGTATGTTACAAAGCCACTTGCATTAGGTCCAGCAGTATTGGGTTTCCCAAAATCCATTTCCATAGTAAAAACAAATACTCTTTTTAACTAAAGTCGATTTTCATTTTGTAAATCATGTTAGCCGGGCACAGTTTTCTAGATTTGGAGGGAAAAAGATCCATTTTGGTTGTTCAAAATTTTCTAAATCATTTTGGTCCTTAAATAAGTTTTCGAATTGGAGCCTACTCGGATGCAACGAGAAATATAACTTTCTTCAATTTTGGCTCATGCGTTACTTTTTTTAATAGGATTCGGACCTAAAAGATTAGTTCTTCAATGGATCCTTCTCCATAATGATGATGATGATGATGAGGTATTTCTTTACTCTGATCTCTTCTTTTGAAGGTCAAAACAGAAAAATACATCCAAAGATCATAAATTATGCTCATTGTGACAGCAAAAATCCAAACTCTTTTCGGTAAACTTGTTCTAGTATGACACAAATACCCTTTGCTTACCATTAGAAAACCCTAAACTCTACCCAGTATGAACCAATTTCCCAAATTTGTTCTAGTGTACAAGTTTATGGGTTTTGTTGAGATTTGAGTATCGATGTCACTAGTTAACATAATTTAAGATTTTTAAATAACAAAGAAAATTTAGGGTGATTGTGTCACAGTGACCATAGTTTAAAGAATTTAATAGTATAAACACAGGTCAAAATAGATTAGGCAACTTCATATTCCTATGTTTCGATACGTGTATATTCTCGTTGATGAAATTCTTTAAAACGTCTAATAATTCATCTAACTTCTAGCTGTCAATTACCAATCATCCTTAGTATTACAAAATAGCAGACCCAAATTTTTATTGCAGTGTGGAGGGAGAGACATAGTTTTAATTAAATCGGTGTGGAGTGCCCCTATAATATGTCTACTTTTTCTAATCTAAGTCAATTTTATGATGGTACATTTGCACTTCAGGCCATCGCTAATACAAATTTTGATTAGATAGTACGTAGAATCATATTCATGGAGAAATAAAATCTTCCCCCACGAAGCAATGTTATAAAGTGCGTTTGGCTCGCCAGAAAATTATTATAAGTACTATTTTATTGATGATCACTTATGCCACAATATTATGTCGCTAATGCGTGTCGGGATTATATATTCTCTTTCTTTCTTTCTTTCTTTCATTTTCATTTTGTACCCGAGCACAATGCAAAGATGTTTATTGCTCTAGTTCTTCCCTTAGTTTTTCCTTCAAATCCCAGAAGGAAATCAAAGTCTCTCCTCTCTTTCGCTCCTACTTTATTCTTAAAAACACCAAAAGGCAACGAAAGTATTATATAGTGACATTTTGTTGACATGGTAAGATTTTCTTTTGTTATGGTAAAACACATGGTAAGTTATCCCCATAAATGCCACCAAAACGTATCTTCTTGCAAGTCTTGGCCTAAATCATAAAACAGTAGTTTTATAAATCTAAGTTTGAGGGGGAAATTTTTGCATCTAAAGTTTTTGGATCTGAATTGATCTACTGTATTCACTCATCCTATATAGGATATGGACATCCTCCTGCAATATCTAAATTAATTTGATAAAGTTGAAAGTTCAGACACTTTTCAAGAAAATTAAGATTCCATGACATTTAAAAAAAATGAAATAACATTGAAAGTTCATGACATTTTTAATCAAGTGGAAAGGCTAAAGAGATTTGGAAGGTTTACTTTTCCAAAAATGACTTTTAAAAGAAAATGAGAATTTTCTAGATTTCCAATATACATTCATAAATTTATTCACTGGTTAGATATTAAATTATGATTTGATCATATTGCTTAATATATAAATTTTAGTGTACTTATTTTCATCACTCGTAAATAATTATGAAATTATTTTGTCAAACTTCAAATAATGGAGCACATGCTTACAGAGTGAAAGTTTACATCTTTTTTAACATAATTGAAAAAAATCCAAATATTGCTAGCAATCATATAAATATCTTCATTAATTAGAACCTCTTACATAAAACGGTCAAAGCAGGTGATCATTTATAAAATGGTGGCTAAAAGAATCATTTATCAAGCAAAGTATAAAAATAATAAACCCCACTGGCTTGATTTTTTTCTTTTTTCATATGTTTTATTTTAACTCTTAATTCACTCTTAAATTTTTGTTCGACCTCTCTGCAAAGCATGGAAGTCAAACCCCACTTCTAAAACTTAATATTCCCACTCTTAACTTCCGAAAAGATGTAAAATCGAACTTCTCATTTTCTATTTTTTATGTGAGAAGGGTATACCGGCTTGTTGACTAGTAGCATAATAAAAACTTTTCTTGTGGACATCGACCTTTGTTCACGGTGAATGTGGCCCGAGGGAATCTGAAAAAAAATTTCTAAAGAAGCAATGTGATAATGAAAGGGAAATAAAGCAAAAAAGCAAAGAAAAAGAAGGTGGGTCATCCTAATGTGGAAAAGAAGACCCGCCAATGCTTTTCAGCGTGTGCCTTTATGTTGTTGGAGGATTTTAGTCAAAAGATCCCTCCAAGGAAAAAATTATGACAATGCCTCACGGTGGCAATAAATTATTCATTATTGCTCCTTTGCCCCTTCTTTTCCCATGCTCCAAGGATTTTCTTTTCATAGTTAAATCTAGGAACATTCGTCACGTTAATCCTATCGCTCTTGTTCCCATTACATTTCAATTGCTCCTTAAAAATAAAAATAAAACTAAAAAATGAACCTAGGCTAGAGCTTGAACATTGGCACAGCCCATTATTGCTAGCGGGTGGCACAACCCCAGGGGTTGTGCCTAACTTGAGCCCATCACGATAGATATACTTTAATATTTCTAGTAACACAAGAAAAAAATTGAGACACTAATATCATAGTGGCCATAATTTTAAAGCTTTTAGTGGTATAAACCCAAGTCAAAATAGATTCCACGGCTGCATGTTCCTACATTTCGATATGTATATATTTTGGTTGACGAAATGCTTAAAATATTTATTAACTCATCAAACTTCTAGGTGTCAAGTATCGACCATCCTTAGTACTACATAATAGCGGACCTAAATCAGTGTGGAGTGCACCTAGATAGTTGTGCCAACCATTGATCGGAATGTGCCTAGTCGCTCTCCTCTTAATGAAGTTTTGTGGTGATGGTCCATTTGCACTTTAAGACGTCGCTAATATAAATGATGATTAAATAGTATATAGGATCATATTCGTGAAGATATAGAATCTTCTCCATTGACAAATATTTTTAAACGACATTTGGCTTGCCTGAAAATATTATTCTTATTATTTTATCAATTATCACTTTTGCCACAAAATTATATCACTAATGCGTGTATGTATGTGTATATATATATTTGTACGTGAGCACAATGCAAAGGAGTTCTTCTTTGCTCTAGCTCTTCGCTTAGCTTCTCCTTCAAATCCCAGAAGGAAATTAAAGTGTCTTCTCTCGTTATATGATATATAGTGCCATTTTGTAGGTATGGTAGCATTTTCTTTTGTTATGGTGAAAGACATGGTAAGTTATCCCCATAAACGCTGCCAAGATTTTTCTTCTTGCATGTCTTCGTCTAAATTATAAATAGTAGTTTTCTAAGTCTTAGCTTGAGGGGCTTGCATCTAAAGTCTTTGGATGCGAATTGATCTACTGTACTCACTCATCAACTCTAGATATGGACATCCTCCCGTGATATCTAAATTAACTTGATTAAATTGAAAGTTCAGGATAATCTACAAGAAAATTAAGATTTCATGACATTTTAATACAAAAATGAGAGATTATATTCCACTTATAAAATTGGAAGTTCGTGACATTTTTAATGATAAGTGGAAAGTACGAGACTCTCTAGAATATTAGGTTGGTCCAGCCTAAGGACCTTAAACAAAGGCCGTGGTTATCGGAGCCCCCGTTCCACGTAAATTAAATGGAAGGGTTAACAACGGGGGGAATTTGTAACCAAATTTGGAAATACCCCCCGGCCTAATCCTAGCTCTGCTACGCTGGCCTCTCGACGACTGCCAGCCCTACTAAAGAAATTTGGAAGATTTATTTTTCCAAAAAAAAATTAAAAGAAAATGAGAATTATATAGATTTCCACGCTTGTACAATATTTATGTTCATAAATCATGTTAAACTATGATTTGGCCATATTACTTAATATCGATTTTAGTATACTTATTAATGGTACTCGTAAATAAACCATGACTTTTTCTTTTTTTGGTCAAACTTCAAAAGAGGGGAACTGCATTCTTACTGCGTAGAATTTTACATCTTTTTTGAACGGAATTGAAAAAGAAAAATCCACATATTGCCAGAAATTTTAATAAAAAGCACCGTTAATTAGAATATTTTACATGAAACGGTGAAATCACGTCATCTTACAAATTCCCATCGAGGTCCATGGAAGATATTGAAATTGTAGTCTTGAATCATTTAACAAACGTTGCTGGCCAATAAAGAAAATGATTAATATAACAAAAAACTCTAAATTGATACAAATTTATTTTAAACTAATTTTTTGACTTCAAAAAACCTCAAATTGATACACTTGTGATAAACTAACCATTAATTAGTTTCCGTTAAATCTTACCGTTAAGTTACTGAGTTCGATGACATGTCAATTAACGGATGTACTGATTTGATTTGTGGTCTTTTGTGATATTAATTCAATTTAATGGAAACTAACGGAGAGTAAATTTATTACAAATATACCGGTTTAAGATTTTTCAGTCAAAAATTAATTTGAGGTAAATTTATCATATGTGTATTGATGTTGGGTTTTTATGATTAAAAAAAAAATTGAGGTAAATTTACGTATGGGTACCGATTTGAAGTTTTTTGTGATATTAATCTTAAAGAAAATCATTTATCAAATTGTGGCCAGAAGAATCATTTATCAAGCAAACTATCAAAATAATCAACGACATGGAGCGTCCCCAACCGCGTGGAAAGAACGAAAACAAACGAAAAAAAAGGGAGGAGGATTTTCCTGCTTTCACATCGAAGCTGGGTGGGAGACGAAGCTTCGAGGAAGTTTCGCGCCAAACTATCGTGCGTCCCGTATTGGAAATTTGTCTCTTCATTTACATTGTATTTTTGTGAATATATTTTTAGGATGTAAATAACACACGGTTCGTTGTTGTGGGTGGGTTAATGATTGACCTCATGTAAATACATGCGCCAAGTATTTACGTCTCAGATTCCTAGTGGGAAACCGTCAAAAGTATCCCGGAATGGGCGGTGTCGAAGAGGAGGACGGTCCTTTCATCCCCCTAAAACTAGCTGTGTTTCTAGAGGCCGACCCGAGATTTTTTCACACGAGACACGGTTGACGCGACATAATATAATTGATAGGAGTGTATAGTGAAAACCTTAGACAAATGCCACTTGATGCCAAGGGCGTGCCTGGCAAATTGGTGAGAGATCCAATTTCTGTAGTGGAGATGAGACCCCTTTTGTGCCCGTGACGGATTCTAGGAGCTCAAAACTCGTGATTAGACCAGCTTGTTATAGAACGGACTGGTACCTAAGGACCGATGTTTTCCTTTTTTTCTTGAAACCTCAAACTTGAAATTTTTATCAAACCTAATCTTCTAAATAGTGATGATGAATTAGATAATGAGATATCAGATTTCCATTAATATGAGATATCAGATTTCCATTAATATTGATAAATTTTACAAAGTCAAATCAATTTTTGCTCCACAGAGTTTGTATCTTTAGTCCTATTGATCCAAAATAGTCGATTCTATCACAGAACTGATTTGATGACAGCATAAAATCATTTTTTCGGGGACCTTGACCGTCGTTCACTGCGAAACTGGTCCGACAAAATCCGAGGAAAATTTGGTGAAAAAGCAGAAGTTGCGAGGAGAATTCAGCACTTAGCATAAATATGGTAGCTGCTTCGCAGGCGAAGGCAGGAGTTATAAGAACCACAACAACAAGGGCGAAAGAGACAGATAGAGATGCGAAGGGATGAAGAGAAAGTGAAAAGCTCTTCTAGACGTTGACGTGTTATAAAAAAGCGACAATAAAATTTAGGGTTAAATATCTAGAATAAATTTATAATAAATCACCAAAAACCTCAAATTAATATATTTATGATAAATTTATCCTCCGTTAGTGTCTGTTAAATTGGATTACTATCACAAAAAGCCACAAATTGATACACATGTGACAAATGGAGGGTAAAATCTCAAATTGGTACAAGTGTCTATTGCCACATGTCATTCAACTTAGCAATTTAACACGAATAGTAACGGAGAATAAATTTGTTATAGGTGTATAGTTTGGAGTTTTTTGTGATGAAAAATTAGTTTGGATAAATTTGTCACAGATAAACCAACTTGAGATTTTTCATGGTATCACGTCAATTGATAATCTCACTTGTAGTTCTTCAACTCATTTAAATTATCCAATTTAATTCTCAGATTTTTAACATCTAAGTTTATGACCTAAGATTTTATATTGTTATAATGACCATCATCCCATTGCCAAAAAAAAAAAAAGGCCACCACCTAAAATCAACCTTGGCAAAATTTAATAATCTTATTTGACTTTACTTTTACTTCTCCTATTAATCCACAAAATGACTTATCATTAAAAAATTAATTGGCATTGACATAATTTATAACCTTTTATAAGATACACCTCTACTTTATATTTTTCTACATTTATACATCTATAAATATATATTAAAATTTTGCATCTAAAGAAAATTATTAGAGATGGACTATTTGAGGAAAAATTAGAAACAGGAAATTCGTATGAAGAAAATAGGGAGATCGTAAAGAGGGGAGGTGGAATGGAGATGGAGATGGATTACATACATTTGACTAGTATATGAGTTCGGCTTTGGGCCCAATGAAAAAGATTACAACCAAGATGAAGAATAGAACCATCCGAATTTTTCTTGTTTAGAGAGCAAAATTAATCCTAAGACAAAGTTTAGTCCAAGTGTTTGGGAGCTGAACTTCCTTCAACCAAGCCCCTACTTGCACCCATACCTAGCCCGAATCTTATGCAGTTCCTTGAGGGCTTCGGCCACATCCATCCGATCCTGTGGTAACTCCATCGAGCATGCAACTCCAATCCTTAGGATGGAGGCAATGCATCCTGTCATCCTCTCAATGTCATTCTCACTTTCTTCATTAATAATGGCTGAGTCCACGATCTCCATCACTCGGTTTGGCAAAGCCACCTTGACAAAGTTGTGGAGATTTAAATGGTCCTTGAAAGTCTCTTCCGTGGGTCTCCTCCCAGTTAACATTTCCAATAAAAGAATACCATAGCTATACATATCGCCTTGTGTGGATACCATATCCCCCATGCCATACTCTAAAAATAGTGTACATCAAGCAATATACAATGAAAATAAATATTTAATAAGCAAACACAAATAAAACTTAGACAATTAATGAGAAAATTTTCTTACCAGGAGGGACATAACCTATGGAACCCCTCACTACCACTGAGCTGCTGTTGTCATCAATGTCCATGGCGTCTGTTTTCGTAGGGGAGCTAATTGTCGCCAGCCCAAAATCCCCAACTCGTCCCATCATCTCATTGTCCAAAAGGACGTTACTTGGCTTCAGATCTCCGTGTACAATCTTTGGGCTACAAACCTTGTGAAGATATTCGATTGCAGAAGCTATGTCAATGGCAATGTCTAACCTCTGCATTAGTCCCAAATGCCCTCGCTTTCCATGTTCATGTTCATGCTCAACGTCCTCTTCGTTTCCTTGGTGTATCCAATTCTCTAAACTCCCATTAGCCATGTATTCGTACAATAGAGCTTTCAAATCATTGCCGTGATAGTCCACGCTTGAACAAACGTTCACTATTTTGACAAGATTTCGGTGTCGTATAGCCCCTAAGGTTCGACATTCCAAGACGAAGCTCTTCGAAGCACCGACGCCGCCTAAGTTGAGCACTTTAACCGCCACCAAGCCGCCTTCCTGTGTGGTTGTTTTATAGACAGTACCATATCTCCCTTTACCGATCTCATTGATCTCAGAGAATCCATCTGAGGCTCTAAAGAGCTCATCATAAGAGACCATCTTAAATCTGTGTCTAAATGGAAATTCAATCGAAGAGGTATTCTTTTTCAACTTCTTTCTCCGATACCAAAAGATAAACAGGCAAAGACACATAATGAAGTATGACAAGACAGCCATCATTGTGGCGATTACTCTAACTTTGTTGGTCCATAATGGTTTAGAGGTATTTGATTTGCAAGAAGGAAGGTTTAGTTCTGCAATACCTCCACAGAGATTCCTATTCTCAAAGACGGACACTGCACTAGTGTTGAGAAATACTCCTTGCTTCGGAACTTCTCCTTCAAGCTTGTTTGAAGATAGATTCAAGTACTTTAGATCTGTAAGTTGAGTGAGAAAGCTCGGGATTTCACCAGATAAGTTGTTATGGGAAACATCCAACTCTTGTAAGCCTCGTAATGTGCTTAAAGCCAAAGGAATTTCGCCATGAAATGAATTGAATGCTAAGTTGAGCCGCCCCAATACTAAGCACTTGCCGATGGAGCTAGGAATTGGTCCCATCAGCTTATTGTAAGATAGATCCAGTTTGCCAAGATTGATCAAGGACCCAACTTGAGACGGGAGAGATCCACTCAACTGGTTATGTGCCAAGCTGAAGATAATCGAAATGGTAGAAAGGCTAAGAACCTCCCCTGGGATTGAACCACTCAGATTATTATTGGAAAGCTCAAGCTCGATTAGTTGCCTGCAGTTACCAAGACTCTGCGGTATTTCCCCGTAAAAGTTGTTGGACGACAAGTAAAAGCGATTCAATAAAGTCAAATTGCCAATCGATGATGGAATCTCTCCCGTTAGCATGTTTCCTTTTAAGTACAATTCATGCAAGTTATGGAGTGCTCCAATACAAGAAGGAACACGACCACCAAGCAAATTGTTTGATAAGTTGAGATAGGACAAGTTGAAGAGATTGCCAATACCTGGAGGAATGGTTCCATACATTGTGTTGGATGACATAGAAATTATCCTAACGCTATTGGAAAGATTGCCAATGGAATCCGGCAATAGACCTTCAAGAAAATTGAGGTCCAATTGAATAGCTTCCAGCCTTGAACAATTAGTCAATGGGGTAATGAAATTGAAGTCATCTCGCAACTTGTTAGAGGTAAGGGATATTACTCTAAGAGCTTTCAGCCTTCCAAGATCTGCGGGTATCGGTCCATGAAAACTATTATTGTCATAGTACATGTACTGAAGGCCAGAGGCATTCGATAAAGACGGAGGTATAACCCCAGTAAAAGAATTACTAAAAAAATCAAGAAAAAAGAGAGAAGGAAGAGTATCACCAATATAAGGGGGAATGCTCCCTCTCAATTGATTGTTACTGACACAGAAATATAAAATATTGGACATGTTGAAGATTGCCGGAGGGATCTCGCCAGTGAGTTGGTTATTCATCAATTGAACAAACCTCAAACCATGAAGCTTGGACAATGTCTTGGGAATCTCTCCTTGCAACCCATTTTCCGCGAGTGAAAGCTTGTAAAGTTGGGAGAGATTTCCAATAGAATGAGGAATAGATCCTGCAAGACTATTTATAGCCAAACCTAAAGTTTGAAGCTTTGACAAAGAACCGATTTCATCAGGAATTTTGCCCACAAGTTGGTTATCGATGAGATTTAAAATCTCAAGGTTTGAGCACTGAGAAAGATTGGTGGGCATTTGTCCACCGAAAGAGTTGTTACTAAGGACAAGATGACGAAGGCGAAACAAGTGGCCAATGCTTTGTGGAATTTCACCGCAAAAGCTATTATTCTGTAGAACAAGGCTTCTCAAGAAAGAGAGGTTTCCGACATGAGGTGATAGAAGACCCCCCAAGCCTTTCGACATCAGGTTGAGGGACACGACTCTTTCGGGATGCCATCCACCACATATCACCCCTTGCCACTCACAATGATGAAAAGAATCATTCCACGAGCTCAAAGCTCCAAGTGGATCCTCATCCACACTGTGTTTGAAGTAGATTAAAGCGAGCCGATCCGTCTGGTTGGTTTGCATAGTTAGACTTGTCCATAACGGGAGCTGGGCATAGAAAAATAGGAACATAATGGCCATATGCTTTTCCATTAAGAGTGGGTTCTATGTCCTAACAAGCTGCAAGCAAAGTCTCTTCCAAATTGAAATAAATAAGAAATGAAGACCTTCAAAAGCATATGCATTTCCATTGATCAAAAGACACCATTTTACACGGCGAAACCCAACCCAAAATGCAAGTTTAACCCAGATAAAGAGTTGGACTTTAAAAGTATTGCAGATTGGCCGAACCAAAGAAAGGGCACACACACACACACTTATGTCAAAATGGAGGATTTGACAGCTGCCTAATGACTTCCTGGAAAGGCGTGCCATGAAGAAAGGAAATCAAGAATGGACGTGGTCCCTGATTTTCGACCATTTCGAAGAGAGAGCTCCTATTTGTTTGCTGGCAAAGCGTGTAATTTGTGCTGTGAGTTTTTTACATCCAAATTATTAAAACCTTGAGTTCAGGTTTAGTTTAGATATGGAAAGCACTCGAGCATATTGAGGGATTCTAATTATAATTCTTTAATTATAGCAAATTTTACTAGCTCTCCTCGTAGATATATGTGCCAACACTCGAATTGAATCACGTAAATCTTTGAATCTTTTATTATTCCTCATTTATTTTTATTTTTTTATGATTTTCCATTGACTTAAAAACTAAATCCTTCTTAGCTTCCCCGTTTGTTAATTTTACCACGAGGGTTACTTCTCACCTGTAATGAAAAGGAAATAAAGCAAAAACGCAAACAAGGAGATGATGGGTGGGTCATCCTAATGTGGAAAATAAGTCCCGCCAATGCTTTTTAGCGTGTTTTTTATGTTGCCGGCAAGATTTTTAGTCAAAAGATTCCCTGACTTCTCCTGTACTACAAAGAGTTTCTTGTCAAAGATAAATTTCTTGAAAGTTTGTCACTTAGATCCTATCACTCTTGTTCTGATTACAATTCATCAGGCCATAACTCCCGTGCCAAGCTCGAACCCAAGACTAAGAGGGCTGGTTTGTGTGGGCCAGCACAACTCAACTACCATGCTTAGATAGGGGTTTTATAAATATAGATGTTAGGAAAAGCAAGATGCTGAATTTCAAGTCTGTTTGGCCGTTTGAAAACAAAGAGTTTGCAAAATATTGCACGAGTATATGAGTCAAATTTAGATTTTGTGGGAGAAGGGGAGTTTCAATGTGCAATTGCCGGTGCGATACAGAAACTGAAGTTATGGTCCTGGTAATGAACAAATAATACGTGATGCAAAGTACTTTGTTAGAAACTAAACAAAGAGAGATATTCCAGAATTTGGTGGAGAATTAAGAATGTTAGCTCTAATCTTGAAGTCAAGTTTCCCGTGGAAAATCAACAACGTTGTACAATCGTGGCCGGTGAGCATGATGACCTCCATCATGAGAAGTTTTCCATTTCTTTTTCCCTTCTTTGAACTTTTCTTTTTAGGTTCTCTCAATTTGATTACCAAACCATCCCAGGACAGTGTCGAATATCGATAAACTAAGGCAAGGCGTCAATACTACTTGACACTATTGAAGGCTAAGGGATTTCGATGAACACTGATTGAATTTAGTCGAAGGCCCACTTGTATAAATAAAGATGGTTTAACCCCTTCCACTATATGGGGGTAAATTACGCACAACTGTGAATTTTGGGGTAATACAATTTTGCCTCCGATTTTTCACTTGTTACACAATAACGTCTGAATTTTTATTTTGTTCAAGCAATTAACTCTTCATTATATTGTTATTAGCATGCACATGCTTGTGAATTTTAAGGGTAAAAGTATAAATTTTATCTCATTCTTTTTCTAAGGAAGCCTCCTTTTCTAGAAGACTGAAAAATATAGAAAATGGAAGAGAAATGAATTAACTAAAATACTAATAATCAAAATAATAAATATCGATAATCATATTTATTGATGAGAATTTTTCAAAATTAAATAAATATAGCCACCTTAATATAACTAAATAAGATATTTTAAAAAATAAATACAAATTCATTAGAATGGGAAAAAGGTATCTATAACTAAAAGATCAAATAACAAGAATTGCTTAATCACTATGTATGTTTAAAGGGTAAATTACTGTAAAAATTATTGATTAACAAAAATATTTACAAGGAGGACGATCAATCCCTTGCAAATCTATCTCTTTTAAGAGGCAATCTTTCAAGAAGAGCTTCTAGCATCTTGAGTTCAAAAATGCCCTTTGCATCGATAGTTATCCGAAATTTTCTAAATCATTTTGGCTTTTAGATAAGTTTTAAAGTTGGAACCTCCTCGGATGCAACGGCACATTTAACTTGCTTCAGTTTTGGCTCAGACACTAGTTTTTAGGTCCGCACCATATTGTGTAAAGAGGCATAGCTTTCTTTGAGAAAGCTACTCCCACCGAATTATCTTAAATAGTAACTTGTCCCATTTTGCTGGTCCCATGTTCTTGCATTTTTGAGTTTGGGCTTGTATTATATCTTTCCTTCTTAGATAGTCCTTTGCCTTATATTTCTTATTCAATTGTTATATGCATCAAAGAGCAACCAAAAGCATCCGATCCATTAATTAAATGTATGAACTCATATTCTAGTGGAGTTATTAATCAAATTTATGATATCAATGCTTTGACGCGTCCGTACCTATTGGGATCATGCCTCAATTTTCAGTTTATGCTTCACACTCTTATGATAGGATTTCGGACAACCACCTTACACTACTCGATTTGATTAATATCAAAGCACTCTAAGTGAGTCAGCTTCATTACTAAACTAAGTAGATCACCGAATCAATAAGCAATTCACCACCTCAATCAAAGACTAAACATGCTATTATAATGAACCACGCGGATGTCATGGAATATTGAGTGTAGAAATATGAGAAGCCAAACTTGTATTCTAACTAAACATCTCAACTTTTCCATCAAAGTCACCAAGGAACCACATAATGTAAGATCCATTATTAGTGTGAGCCCATTACAATTTGTGGCCCGACAAAAATTGATGGACACCCGGCTTCACAGCCTTGAGTAAGGACATTCATGAAAATCACAATTTAGTCCTAGCCACATGGAAAACTGGTGATGTTTTCCCGCAGTGGATCCAAACCTGTAGAACAGCAAACGTCTTTCAGCAAAAAACTCTCACCGGCGAATGTTCTCTCACGATTTTTTGTTGGCAAGGCAAGACTGTCACGTCATTTCTCGAATCAAATAGAAACTGCATATCGCCATTTCCGCCGCCTTCAATTTATACACTCTGCAATGCACGCATAATAACCGTTCAATCTCAGAGCTTTACCTCAAAGCAAAAAGGAGAGTCATGACGCGTCGCTCCTTCCATGCAATGGCTGTTTTTCAGCAAGATTGAATAGCAGCAACCCGTACAGCATGACAATAAGTGAAGGAGATTAACTTCAGTTCTTTCCACCGCTATTTATGCTGGCCTAAGGACGGGATAACTGAAGCTTACCGCATTCTCTCGCCCCACAATTCTGAGAAAGAAAATACAGTTAGACATGTATCAAACGTGCAACATCATCAATGACAAAGAAATGATGAGAGCGACATCCCGAAGCGGGGAACTCTGTATAAATTAAAATTAAAATACCTAAAAGGAAACCAATAATCTTCTCCGAGGGTGATGATTGACAGAAAATGAGATGCATCTAGGAATTTTATCTAACATCCTTGAACTATTAGTCCAGGTCATAAACTCATACCATATCTAATCATCTAGCTATTATATGTGAAAAAATTCGGAGTGCTCTTTAAGCATGACGTTTTCATAATCGCTTCGACACTATTGCGTATCACTGCTAATGGTGGCCATACCTGCAAATGCCACATCCATTGCAGCGATTTTGCTTCCTGGATGTCTGAAGAAAAGATAAAGTAAGATGTCAGGTCCTCCTGATCATATCGTCTTCAAGGGCAGGATACAACACCCAACACTTTTGAGAATCTGTAAAATGCAATTAACGAACTTTTCTTCTTTCACACGGTTGCACGTTATGCAGCATTTCTACGCTCAAGGTTTTGAAATATTTGCTAGGGGAAGAGGGCAGACAGAGACTACTTCCCACATATAGAGACACTCGACCAATGTCACTATCCGAGACACATGAAAGAAATTGAGCAGCGAGATAAGAAAGATTTGACGCAAATCATCATCGAAGAACTTACAAGTCCAACAAAAGTACTTCCCCATGCAAACACCACCTGTGAACATGGAAACCAAAGGTTGAGAATCAACATCTGCACTGTAGTTTATTTTTGGCTAGTCTTTTTAAACAACTTCACATTTTTTACCCTCCTTCAAAAAAGCTCTTTAGTGCAATCGAAGTAGGTAAAGGAGGATAGAATGTTTAAAATTACCTCTTGTGCACTATCACAGATTGAACTTACAACTTGAAACAAAACATGTAGGTAAGTGGGAACATCAAGTAATTAGTCGGTCTATAAACATGCTAGAAATTTGATAGCATCCATCCGCTGAACTTGATGGCAAGGCGAGTCAATGCCCTGCTTTTGTTTGCATTGATACGTTATTCTGGTCATAAGAGAACGGTGTTTCTTCTTAGGAAAAGCATGTCCACAGGTTGAAGATTGAAGAATCGAATACTTGACATATTCACCAAACTGTGGACTACTCATCCGAACTCAAAGGACATGGCGACTTCCGCACATATCCATCATGCAGTAATGGCAGACTGAACATACCAAAATATTAGAGCACACATTACAAAATTAACAACATGTCATAACGCAATCTCATCTTAAGATAACTCATGCCACTAGCACCCAAAATTTAGAGGCAGCTGCAGCGGTGCCTATACTTTGGTTAACGATAATCCTCTAGTATCTATGGACTGAGCTTGCACCAAATAAAAACTTAATTGCAATCTATGGACTGAGCTTGCACGAAAGTATCTCAGATATCTAGTGCGTTCTGCATGTCATAACAAAAGGAAGTTCTCAAGCACACTTTAGTCTATGAGGGGCACAAGGGATCACCTTTGCATCATCATGACAGTGGAGGCAATAAAAAATGTCGTCGCAACAGGGGGCTCTAATGCGACCCCTCAACAGTAATGAGGACATCTGCCGCAGCAGCAGCAGCGTCTTTGATATTAACTAAAAGTTGAGAAGGACAAAGCTTGAACTACTATTGCTCAAGAATGAGTCGAGACGTTACTTGTACGGCAAGTACCGCTCGCTAACAAATCAGTAGCAATAGCATCTTCACGGTCAGAACAGAGCACGGTCGGAAACACGATTGGACAGCGCTGGAATTGTAACAACAGGAGGGAACCGAGTGGCGGCCGATGAGGAGGAACAGCGACGTTAATTATGAGCCAGAAGTGGTGGTGATCGCCTGATCGGAAATGGAGCGGCCGTGGAACTAGAGGGAAAGCGGGACTGGGAGAACGTTTCTCTGTTTTCAGTTACCCCTCTTGCGCGCGCACGTGCCTTCGTTCGGGGGAAGAGAGAGAGAGAGAGAGAGAGAGATAAAAGTAAGGAAGGAAAGAGGCCGGGCCTTATCTCGGCATGGGCCTTGGACCTTGGATGGGCTCCATTTTTCAGCTCCTTTCTGTTGCTGAGTCTTATTCGATGGGCTATTGGACAAATCTAAAGAGATCTGGGCTCAAGTCCGATATTGTCCGGCGGGGAGCTCGAGTTGTGGATCTGGGCTGAGGTCTTATTAGTCCTCTCCTTTAAAAAAAAAAAAAAGTTGTTACCTTTATTTATCTTTACAAAACTGCAGATTCAATTTGCTAGCAAAAATTTGGGAGTCAACATCCACGTTGCCAACTCTGTTGATTGCATATATACACTCATCCCGTTTCCAATGACCATAATTGGTTGGTTCTGTCAAAGTATGGAGGTCTGGTGGTAGATTGACCCTCATAAAAAAAATTGGACTAAGGTTGGTAGACATAGAATAGGATCTTTATAATCAGAAGTAAGCAATACTTAAAAGTACAAGCAACACAATATTTAGGCTATGTTCATTTCATGGAAAATAACTTCTAAAAAAATGTTTTTTTATTTTTTTTGTGTTCATTTCACGAAAAATGATCTAATCAAGAAAAACGTTTTCTACTATGGGTAAAAAGCACATTAAAAAATGAGAAAAACATTTTCCACTTTTGAAAAGTAGAAAATATTTTCCACTTTTGAAAAGTAGAAAATATTTTCCATAACTTCTTCCATCTCACTTTCTTTCACCGAACACATTTTCATTCCATTTTTATGTTTTCTTTTTATTTTTTCTTTTTTACATCGATTTTTTAATTTCTATTTTCATTTTTGCTTTTCTCTCTTTCCTTCTCTTCTTCTTATTTGACCTTGGCAGGTTGATGAAGAAGAAGAGAAAGAAAGAAGGAAACAGCAAAAAGAAAAAGAAAAAAATTAAACATTAAAAAATAGATTTAAAAAATGAAATAATGAAAAAATTATTGAAAATGAGCGCATGCAGGAAAAGATTTTTCTTACCGAATGGTGAAAAATATTTTCTAGTTTATTTTCAAATTTCAGCCAAATACAGTAAAATATGATTATTTTCCTAAAAAATGACTTGCTAGAAAATAATTTTCAAAAACACCAAATTTTTTGAGAAAAAAAAACAAAGCCTCAATACCAATTATTGAGGTCAACAATGCAACCTAACGAAGGGGTGAATGGGTTGATTTACAAAAGTAAAAAATAATTTATAATAGCTCAGGTTAAGAAACGCAAATTAAATAAAAAAAAGGAAAGGGCCTCAATAACAAAAACTTCAAATGATAATATTTGATCATGCGTTATGTATATATAAAGGTTTAATTAATGTAAAATGATTGATCTACAAAAAATCTAGAAAGAACTTATCAATGAAAATGATGTCCTTAACTCATAAAAGACGAAGACGAATCAAAATCTAAGGTGATTTTGTTAAAAAATATTTTTATTGATCAATTTTATCTTACATTAATTAACCATTTAACAACACAAAATGAGCGTCAAATTTTTTTATTGATTTTTAGCTGTTTGAGGCAATTTTCCTTTCTACTTAATTGCGTTTCTTTTTGTTCAAAAACCTAATAGTTCTATTAATATATCCATGAATTTTCTACCAAATTTTATTATCTATATTATTATTGATAGTCAAATTTTATTGTATTGATAATTTAGTTAACTTTTTTCTCAATTTTCTGTATTGTTTTTATTTTTCTTATAGAAATCAACAGTAAAAGGCATTCTTTCGAGAAAAAATGAGATGAAGAACAAGTTAACCCCTTTAACGTCATCTACATTGCACATGTGAATGGAGAATATAGTGAAATGTTAACGGCTATCACCAAATAAAAGTTGAAGAAGTAACGTGTAACAGTCAAAATTTTATGTCAAACATGTATTTTCCCAAAGTTTGGAGCAATTTTTGTAAATTTTCCACAAATTTATTATGCAATGCCTATTTTCTAATATATTCATAGGGAGATTAGTGTGTATTTATGTATGTTGGGTGTGGAAATATGAGATGCCAAACTTATTTTGTACATATTTTAGGTATTTTAGGTATATTGGTATAGTTTATTGTTTAATAAAATTTTATTAGAGAATGATGGAAAGAAAAAAAGATATTAAAAAAATTAATTAAAAAAGAGAGGAAAAATAAAATAAAAAATAAATCAAAATAAAGTATATTGTTGCAAGAGATTTTTACTATCTTCATTTATAAACTTTTAGGTTCGTTTATATTGAGATGTCGTTTATATCAACCAATATATATAATATGATATGAATATATCCAATTTTATACTTACGATCACCAAATGGTGGATAAGAAATGATAAAATCCCACGATTTCATAACCTATCATATTTAATCCTAGCCTAATTAGAAATACAGATGACTAAACATAACTAAAGAGGATAGGGAGTTGGCAAGCCAATTCGAGTTCAATGAGCTGTGTTGATGGGCCTTCGAAACCTAGTTCGCAGGTTGATTAGCTTCCCCGGGTCAAAAGGCTAGAGACATTCGTTGCATTTGGGCCATAAGATGCTGACAATTCTCAATAACAGACTAGACTACCCATGGGCTTTTGGTTTGCCCCGAGATAAGCTATCACTTTCCATCCTCACCTGAAGATCTCCACTTTTCCTCCACAGATCAGTTCCACCCTATCTTCAACGAGAGCGCCAAGGCTTCTCTCACTGCTAGGATTTCAAGCACGAGGGCAGTCGGAGCATGGATTTTCTTGGCGAAGCCGACCACGAGAGCCCATGAGCATCTCTACACACCCCAACTACTGAATCCACTCAAGAGCGAGTGTTGTGCACTGAGGCAGCAAAGAACTCTCATTAACCTCATGCTTAATGGCTTTGACCAATCACATAAGTGTTTATGAGCATTTCTTATATTCTCACAAATACTAACACTCCCATTATTTGCATGGATAATTGCTTTGACACTATTGAGTCTTACTTCCAACGGTGGCCACACTAGCAAATGCCACATCCATTGCAATGATACTGGTTGTAACATATTATCGCATAAGCTATCGAGAAATTAACGCGACATTATTAGAGAAATAAATGAGAAACAATAAAGGACGCCAAAGATTTACGTGGTTCAGTACCGAGTGTCGGTACTTACATCCACGGAGAGAGCCGGTAGCAGATAATTTATTAATAATCGGAAAATCCAAGTTTGCAGTCGCTCACATGCTCGAATGTTTCTCACACTCAGGTTGGACTCAAATTTAAAGTGTTTGCAAAAATACTCACAACACCAATCCACGGTGTGTATATCCCCCGGTTCACGGCCAAGCAACAAGCGCCCCACTCTCTGATTCTTCCTTTCGTTCTTCATGCGGCGCTCCCCGGAAATCCCGGTACGGCCATTGTACTCTCTTCTTGTGCGGCTACACTTTGCTGAAGGAACCCACTCCACGCTTCTCAAAGAAAGAAGCCACTGGCGGCCGTTCACACAACGAGGAACCCCTCTTGTCTTGCAGTGGCAGGGGACTTCTTTCCTCTCATTCGTCCAACCTTCGGCAAAGGTGGGTCCAACTCTTCAATTTTATTGGGCTGTCAAACTTATATATTTATTCAATCCGGTTGGATTCCATAAACGGCTCATACTCGAGACATAATTTAATGATACCGCTTGAATGTCTGCAAAAAAAAAAAAAAATTCATAGTGTCCATGTAATCATAGTGTCCTGCTGCAGGATATGACACCTAACACTTATGACAATCTGTATAATGCAAATAAAAAAAATTCATTTCTAACATGATTGCCCATTGTTAAGCATTTTTATGCTTTTTGCTTACATTGATACTATCCAGGGCATAGGAGAACAGTATGTCAGGTTATGGAAAGCACGTCTGTTTGCAGAAGATTGAAGAATCACATTCATCATCATATTCACCGAACTATAGAGTACTTATCAGAATTCAATCCACATGGTGACTTTCATTTATGATACGAAAGAAGTCTGATGCAATTAACTAGTGAATTAACTTCTAGAAAATATCATTGGCAACCTTCTGCACATATTTGTCACATAAAAATGGAAACCTGCACATATCGCAATATAAGCGCACGCATTTCAAAGTTATCATCCGGTCAGAATGCAATCTCATATGAAGATAACTCATGAAGCTAGTGCCCAGAATCTACAGGCACCCGAAGCACTGCCTCTATTTGGTTGATGATCATTCTCTAATGTATGGTAAGTAATCTTTAATTGCAATCTATGGACTAAGCTTAAAGTATCTCCTAGATATATATCTAATGCCTTCTTCATGTCATGACAAAGGAAGTTACCAAGCGTTCTTAAGTCTATGAAGGACAGAAGGGATCACCTTCACATCATTATGACAGTGATGGCAATTGAAGATCTTGCTGCAACAGGGGGCTGTAATGCTGCACCTTCACTAGTAACGAGGACATCTGCAACAGAGCAACTTTGATATTAATTGAAAGTTGATGGGAATTAACCTGGAACCGATAGTGCTAAAAAATGAGTTGAGACATTACTCGTACTGCAAGTACCCTCTCTCTAGCAACCCGGTAGCATTAGCATCTCCTTCAGCTTTTTCGACAGGCATCTGTTCCACATCCATCTGCTAAAGGACTGCTAGCTCAATGTCTTTCTGACTTCTTTATATAAGACATGCTGAAGGTTTCCCATATCAAACTGACGAAACCCCGGTTCTTAATGGCTAGCTCATCCACTTTAGTTTGACTCTGCTGAGACTACCAACTAACTAGGCTAGCGATGAGAAACACCTGAAGAGATAAGCAAACTTATCAACATCCCATAACCTCCTAAGAATTTTACTCGGCCAATCAAGCAAGGAGACTCGGTAACATTGATTTCATCTACAAGGCTCAAGACCATTTGACATCAGCAATAAGACCATCCAATTAATGTGGAACGGCTCCAATCAGCAGTGCTCCAATCGAGGGAATCATCAAAACAAGTAGATCTAAAAGATTCCCATATAATAACATAAGTGAAGGATTGAGGAACACCAGGGCATCCCGCCATGGGTGATAAGGAACCGTGTGACATGATCACTTGATTCCTTGAAGTCTGGAACAAACCATAACTAACACGACCATGAACAAGCCGATCTCTGGTGAAAGCCAACAAATCACACAATCCAATTGCTCTAAAACGAAGTAAGACAACAGAATATGGTGAAAGATTGCAAGAGCAAAACTTGTGCATCAAGGATTTACAACCTCCTCCCACAATTCTGCTTGAAGCTTACTTCGAAAATTGCTAATAACTCAAGCCTCAGACATTCAACTGTGCTGACTTATGAGACTTTTCCTATTGGAAAGCTCTTTCAACAAAACAAATACCTTCAAGTTGACTAGATGATTCCTAATGTACATCTGCAAAGGACATATGTCCTTAAGTAAGAACCTTCATGAAGAAGGTATTTATCCAGGTTAATTAACCAACTTTTTCATCTATTCCACATGTTATGCAAGAGTCAACACAAATCAAATTGTCTTCATGATTCTATCCAACATTTCCCATTTCGTGCGGTATGAGCATATGCTTCTGCCATGTGAATGAATCATTTGGGTGGGTTAAGTTGGAGGGAGGCATGGAGAGAATGAGAGGAAGAATGTTTCTTTTTTAAGCCTAGAATTATAGTTGAAGCCCCACTAAAAGGAATCATAGCTCACATCCAAGGAATTTTGCCTACACAAACAGTTAAGGAAGCAACCACTTCATTTGTGTGTCACGAAACAAGTAAATTTTGCCATCTATTGCCATGGCGGACTTCTGCTTTAGAACAACACATTGATCTATCTCAAATCATTGCAAATGCTACTTCAGTAATCCTCTTCCAACAGCAATCATCAGCAATGGGAATCTTGTTCCATTTCATGTACACTAGCCTATATGAATCAGCCTCTATTCTGTTCCATGGTCTACCATCTTGATTAAATTTCCTTTCATCGCGCAGGGGGGAAAAAAAGGCAGAGCACAAGCATAGAGATTCCAGAATTCTACTTTGAAACCAACATAATCCAGTTGAAAGTAGTAATTTGAGAAGCCAAGTCGTCTGATAAGTCTATCAGAGATTGCAGTGACGGGACAATGGCAAATGCTATTCTTAAGTAGACTACAAATGTTCAGGAAAAAAGAACTGTATGGGCAGTTCTATTCTTGGATAGACTCCAATGGTTCCTTGCTTCTTTGATCTTCTCTTAACAGACAAATTGCAGATGAATATAAGAGAGAAGACCTAAGAAGCCAAGAAGGAGAAAGAGAACAACATTATCTAAAGATTTGCATTCTGCTTTGTTCCTAACTATACGCTCTTGCCCAAAGTGTTTCATTAAGTTTCGTATTCATGCTATTTGAGTAATTGTGTTCTAGATTAAATGTAGAAGGGTAAGAATAGCAGTTGGGTCTTGATAGTGTGATCTATCTTATAATAGGACTAGTGTTTGCCTATTGTAATTGTCTGAGTAGCTTACACATGCAATCTAGCCCAACTTGTGGCTATTAGTCTGAAGAGTGAACGTAAACTTGGAGATAAAGCCGAACCACTATATATCATTATGTGTTACTGTTTTACTCTCTCTGACTCTCACAAGCACAGATCACAAACTTTGAAACATCATCTTGACCTAATCTTTACTTAGCATTAGCTAATTTTCGCAAAAATTTGTCAAGTTTTCTTAAAAAACCTATTCATCCCCTCCGGGTTGTATTATTAGCTCCCAACAAAATTAGTTGCTTTGGAGCAACAAAAAGCTACTAAAAAAGTCTTGAAACTGGCTAAATATAATAGAAGATGTTCTTTTAATATATTTTTCTCTCTTGAAGTAAATACACATATTTTTCATATTCTTCCTTTTTGAAACTTTTGGTGTTTCGGAGACAAAAAGAGTAACTTTCCAATCAGATGATTCATCTGGAAAAACAACTTGATGCAAAAACAAACCTTGAAATTGGAAATTGAACAGTTGAGAAGATCATTAAATGTCATGAAGCACATGAAAGACAAGGATGATATTGAAATTTTGAAAATAATTATTTAGCTAGCGGATATGAAGGGAAAAGAGGGGAATCTTGAGGATGTAGAAGCGCTGAATCGAGCTATCATAGTAAAGGTGCATAATCACAATAATGAGCTTCAAGAAGCTCGCAGAAAATTGATCAATGTAAGTTTGCTTTTTCTCTTCCTTTTTTTTATGGTGAGATTTTTTTTTTTTTTTTTTTTTTTTTTTTTTGCAGGGTATCATGTTCTCTCGTATCATTTGTCATCTTTTTTTCATTTTTGGTCTGCTACCTTTAGTTACTTCACTCAATACAAGTTTCTTTTGCAGGTGTACATCACTAATTGACTTACCTAAGGTGCCAATTAACTTACTTTGCAAGTATCAAAAGACATACATAATGATTTCAAAGTTGATGGCAACGTTCAAGGTCGACAGAAAACTCCAATCCTCCAATGAAGCTGCACCTAAACAAGTGCTTGCACCATAGTGGCCTCCATGACCCCCCTTTTGATTGGGGGATTGACCATAACCGAGCAAAAGGGAGCTCACAGAGGCCACGACAACACAGGCAAGGGCATACTTCTTCTGGAGGATGGAAGTCCTCGATCAACTTAGGTTAGATATTTCCATCAATTTTAAAAATCACTAGATTTGTCTTCTAAGACTTCCAAAGTTAGTCAATTAACACCTTGGGCGAGTTAATCAGTGGTGTACAGTAGTTACAAGAGAAACTCATGTTGAGTGAAATAACATAAGACGACATCCTCAACTATATGAAATTCAATTTAAGTCTAGTACTGAAGCTCATTATTCCTTACCAATTAATTGGGAACTCTACTTCTTTATTATTATTTCATATCTTTATGTGCACGGAACTTCTGGCCTTTCTTTGTGTTTTTTATTTAGTCCCTTCATCCCTAAACAAATTAATCCTTTCTTCATTATTCTTTTACCCAGAACGCTTTTCACTCTCAAGTTCAGGAAGCTCCCATCTCTTCAAACCTCCATTAATCTTTTCTCTCATTCTCCCTCAACTCACTCACCATTCTTCAAGAAATTCACTCATATCTGCACCCTTAAACCCATGAATTTGGAGGCAAGTGTCGTGTGCACACAAAGAAAAGAGATACACCCAGAACACATGGAGAGAGAGAGAGAGAGAGAACGCATGTATCTGCATATATTGAAAATGCATTCACTCAAACGACACTTATACAGAAGACACATTCTGCAAAGACAATTTGTGATCTAATATGTCATCACAAACACATACGCGGGAGATATCTAATTGACTCTCACACGATAATATAATTCTTCAATTTCAGTATATGCCTAATGAATTCTCCAGCAATAACCACCAAACTTTATCAACTTACCACACTGACATTACCGAATTATTCTAGAGAATCGAGAGCTTAACACGTGCAAACATGGGAGGCTTATTAGAATTGAGATTCTTGGAATTAACTAACAAATGAATTCATCTAGCCTATGCAACTAGCGCAGTAAATGAATAAAACAGATGAGGTGATCATGGTCAGACCTGAGGTTACGTCTATTAGTAACGCAGTTCAGACATTTCAACGAATAATCAGTAAGCATCAAGTCAGAGAACAACACAATGACAAGTTGGTGGAAATCAAGACACGTTCAACATGAAACCATCACGGTAGAGTTGAGATCATGGATATAAGCTCTGACGTGTATGATTTTAAAGCTAGGAAGAACTAGATTCTCATCCTCTGTTTTCATTTTCATACATCTAAACCAGAAGATACTCAGTTAGATCTAGCGAAAGTTAATTACCTGCAGCAACGGCTGATGGCTTTGAACAAACAATCACCGAGGCGATCTAGAAGGCTTGAATTTGCAAAGGAGTCAATGGCAGCAACTGGTCGAACTCTTCATTCAACAATGGCACTCCAAAAACAGGGACAAGCAGGAAAATTCCAAAGCAGCTCGGCAATGACGAATAGCCGCTATAGACGGGGTTACGACATCCTGAGATGGTGGACCGTGAATGCTGATTTCAATTAACCGTGAAGAAGCTTCTGGAAAGCGATGGGATCAAAGTGTGTTTAAACTACCGTTAGACCCTCAATCAGTATGGTTTTTTCCCCTCAAACCTCGGTCACATAACTAGGACTTGACCCACCAGAGAAGAGCAGAGATGCAATAATTACCTTGGAGATGCAGTAGATGGTCACGAACAACGATCGAACGGAGAACTCAAAAGTCCCGGGAGTATCTCCACCGACGGTCCGGGCCGTGGGGGAAGAAATCTCGACCGAGATCTGAGCTTTCCGGACTACCCTCTGGCAGAACAGGGGCGAACAGAGAGGTGGTGGAGGTCTGCAAAATCTAAAACAAACCCGTGAGAGCTTTCTAGGGACTCATTGCTACTCCAAAACTGATGCTCTGTCTTCTTGCTCTGGTGTTCTCTCGGCTGTGAATCGTATTCCCCCCCAACGAATGCCCCCCAAAAGTCTCGGTCAGTTAAGATCAGAGCGCTTCTCTCGGTCGCCATCTCTACGCACGCCTCTCGGATTGGCTTTGTTCTGGAAGAAGAAGAGTCATTACGGGGCGTCGGTTAGATGAGGGCGGTTCTCTCGGTTCTTTTGGGGTTTTCTGTAAATTTCAAATTTTTATAATGCACTGTTGTCACTATAAAAATTTTAAAATTGAAAAAACATGCGTACTTTTATTTATTCTATGTGATGGTATAAGCTTAGTAATTTTAAAATTTACATCATACTAATTAAATATTAAATCTTAAATTGCCCTACTAATTAAAGAAAAAAAGGAGAGGAGAAAAAGCTTCTTTTTTTTTTTTAAGAAAATAGAAATAGTAATCTTACTCACCGAAAAGCTTCGAAGAATAATACTTTTATTTACTCAATTTGATAATATAAGTCTTATTTGAGGTGCGATTGCTTGTGTAGTATAAAAACAAATAGGTTACAATATGGATAAGGAACGGAGAATATGCCATACGAAATACTATAATGGAATTATGAACGTTAATTCCATTTTATTTTATTTTTTTGGAGAGAAGAATGCGTCTTGAATGCAATGTCTTCGAGCACCAAAGCCTATATGTGTTTAGTTTGATTATATGTTATCAAAAATAGAGGAAAAAAAACCGAGCTTATATCATCAAATTGAGTAAATGAAAGTATTATTCCTCAAAGCTTTCTTGATGAATAAAACTATTATTTCTCTTTTCATTAAGAAAAAAAAAATTCCTCTTTTTTTTTTTTTTTTTTGCTAGTCGATACATTTGAGCATACTAATACACTATATCTATAATCAGTAGTAAGGCTTCCTCTAGTACTAATAGTAAAATTAAAAATTATTTAAATAATTGATAATCGGAATTAGATTGTTGGTGCATTATGCTGGACTTGTGTACGATGTATACGTGGAAGGTGAAAACTATTTCAACAATGGAATTTCTTTTGCAAGAAGATTATTTATAACTTATCAGATAAAAAGGATTAAACTTTATAATTGAAATACATGGAGGGCAAAGTGAAATCATTAATTTAGGCATTTTTCCATTGATAGGAATATTCACAATAATTATTTGAAGATATTTTGGGAAAGAAAACAATTATAATTCCTAAAAGGCGTAGATACTAACTTTTAGCAAGCTAAAGAATTTCAAATATCAACAATTTCTGTAACTTTTTTTTTACCATAACTAGACAAGGCATATCAACAATTAATAGAGACACCCCTTAATTTATCAAAAAGCTCGTTTATTAATATATGGGTTAATATCCTGAAAAACCCCAAACTGGTACACTTAACCACTGGGGGTTCGCCCTAGTGGCCACCCTTCCAACATGGAAGGGGGAGGTGAGGGATTCAAATCCCCACCTTCTCAGGGGGGAATGGGATAGGGACGCGTAAGTTTCGAGGGTGGGTTGCGACTCCCACGCCCTGCACGAGGCAGGGCACAAGTCTGCGAGTGAGTGTAGAGTAGGCATAGAGTAGGGCCCGACAAAAAAAAAAAAAAAAAAAAAAAAAAAACTGGTACACTTATGACAAATTTACCCAAAATTATTTTTTTGACCACCAAAAACCCCAAACTGATATAACTGTGACAAATTTACCCTAAACCGGTATAATTGTGACAAATTTACCCTATGTTAGTTTCGTTAAATTTTACCATCAAATTATTAAGTTAAATAACACGTGACAGTTGACTAGTATACTAATTTGGGATTTTACGCTCCGTTTGTCACAGTTTACAATTTTTGTGATTTTTTTGTGGTATTAATCCAATTTAGCGGATGGTATATTTGTCACAAATTTACCAGTTTAGGGTTTTTTGCGGTCAAATAAATTAGTTTGTGGTAAATTTGTCATAAATGTACCAGTTTAGGGTTTTGTATGATCAGTCGAGGTAAATTTATCACAGATGTACCAATTTGGAGTTTTTCATGATAAAAAAATTAGTTTATAGTAGATTTGTCACAGGTGTACCAGTTTAAGGTTTTTTAGGATATTAACCCTTAATATATTTATACCAACATGTATCTTCTTCCTGATTTGTCTTTCAATTAAGGAGAAGATTGTAGCTGCTCGAAATTGATGTTGCACTCCAAGCATGACGACATTGCTGCCCCGACCGTAGACACTCTCACTCGCAAAGTCTTGTGACAATAACTCCTCATGCCAAATCCAAACGCATTAGACTAAATGACCCAATTCAAGGGTAGCCTAAATTTGGTGTGGTCATGTTTGATTTTGAGCTACTCCATTGTAATTGAACGAAAAAAGGGTTTAGTAAGCATTTCTCCTGCTCGAGGAATTTCTCTCCGACGGTTAGCAACGTTACATAATCATGGCCACTTCCACCAAACCCCTTTGAACCTTTGGGGTAGTATATGTTAGTCCCCAAATTTTCTACTATTATCTAATACCCTCTTAACTTTCATTTTGTTTGAATTGTAAAGGCTCCTTCAGTTTTTTCACGTGACTTTCAAATGATGGAAGTATTTTTTTCATCTCTCTCTCTCTCTCTCTCTTTTTTTTTTTTAAGAAAATCTCTCATTTACTCTTATTTGATGTGAACTAAATGAAAAATATAGAAAAATAAAGAAAAATAAATTGTGTATAATACTAATAAAAAAAATCTATAAGTTGCGTCTGATTGTCCAAATTCCAATTGGAATAAGATTGGATAAAGGGGAATTTGAAATCCTCCAAATATCCCTGGATTGCAAAGATATCTCATTATATGTTCTCTGCTACTTAAGGTAGGATTTCAAATCTTTTTAAAAAAATCTTTGAAAATATTTGAAAATCTACAACCTAATAGGATTGATATTCTTTGAAAATCCTTAGCGTTTGAAAATCACTGAAATTCCCATCTCCCTAAGGCTTCAAACCTTTCCGATCACGTCGTTAGTTGGAAATTGGATCTCGATGCATGACGGCTCCCAACCGACACGAGTTCACGTAATTTTTGGAAAAGCCTCGTGGATAACGAGAGGCACTTCTTGTGAGTTGTACAACCGGACTTCATCACCGAAGAAGGCCCGCGAGAGGTGATTCCACATCACGGTGCCATTGTGGCATTCTTGATACACATCAATTGGAACTCCATGCTTGAGAGAAAGGTCCCCATGAAGCCAATGGTGTGTTGGCCGTTCTTTGTCGACGGACTAGTGAACAGGCGGCTTGTGAGTCACACATGAAAGGTTGAGCTCGACATGAAAGACGTATGGAATTGGGATGAAAATGATGATCTATGCAAACCTAGGATAACATTGTCTTGAGACCCCTTTCACCCTCGCTTGTCAGAACATAATTGCCGGTTGGTGATGACAACCGATCTAGTGAGGTGACAATGATTATGCTGTGGTCGGAAGTGATGATGATAAGCTATCTTGGTGGTGTCCTTGTACAATGCCGCTGACAAAGCAATATATGATGCATCACTTTATTAGTGATTTAAAAAATATATATATTATATCTAATTCGGGTTTATCTCATCCCCTAGATTGGATTTCTTATTCGGCATTTTATTTGAACGTATCCAACTTTATCTGGTTCGGAAAATTCACCAAATATTGGATGAGATAATTTGTTATCCTATCCAGATTCAAAATCAAACTACCAAACACAACCATAATTATATTAAACTGGTAAGAATTTGTTACTATGTAATAAAAATAGCCACTCCGATATAACTAAATAAGAAATTTTAAGAATTAGAATGAACAACCACTAAACGAAAAGGGAAAAGGCCTCGTAAGATCATGTGACAAAATTTGCTTTCATCGTTATGTATATTTCGGGGGTTAATTAATGTTAATTTGATTGATTAACAAAGAATTTTACATGAAGAATAATCGATCCCTTGCAAATTAGGGTAATCCATAAGGAAGAGCTTTACATATGCGCACGCAACACATATATGACAGGCATCGTGAACTAAAAATTGCCTTCGCATCTATAATAATTCAAAAATTTCAAAAATTTCAAAAAATTCTTTTTTGTTTTTAGATAAGTTTGTATATTAGCACCTTCTCGGATGCGAAGGCAGATATAACTTGCTCCATTTTCTGCTCATACATCATATTTCTCCCTTGCAGAACTAATTTTTTGGTTATGCAAAACTAAAAAAAAAAAATTATCTTAGGCTCTAATCATATCGTATTACAAGATTATTTTAGGTAAATTTGCAGATATGAATTGCAGACCTAAATTTTTTTAGGCCCGAATCATATCATATAACAATTACCACTTTCATTGTGCAGGCTACTCTCACCTATATCATTTTAAGTAGGAACCTTGAGCTATTTTGCTGTTCCTTCATATTTACTTTCTTTTGGGCTGTATTATATGGGGTAGAGTTTCTTAATCTTTAGAATCTGGGACATGAAAGAGGACATACATATAGTTGGGCCGCATGCAGGGGGGAAGTTGGCAAACGAGTTTTGTCCAAGATCCAATTATGTAAGTAATTATGGTTCGCATTTCATTAAATTAGGGAAAAATAAGCAAAATCCCCCTGACTTTTATGGGTAGTATTGCCCTCAATTTTTTGACTACTACGTAATATTGGAACAATTGTTCAAAAAATCCTAAGCTTATTGTATACTAACTAATTCAATTCTAAACATTTTAATTGTGTCAATTTAGCTATAGACCTTTAAACAATTTGTTAAACTAGTCTTAAATCTTTTAACAAATTATCAATTTAGTCATTCAAACTAATTTAGACGAGATGTCGTTGGCATGATAGCCCCGTTACTGCTAATCTTCCTATGTGGCATAGGTGATGATAACATAGACAAATTTTTTTTATTTTATTAATTCAATTTTTATTTCATTTTATTTATTTTTTTCTCCATTTTTTTACACATGGCATACAGTAGTCAAGAGCTAGCAACCTTTGTCAGCCACCAAGTAAAGGCTAGTAGAGTCATTGGGAAGGGTTTGTGAGCCATTGCTCATTGCCAACAAGGGCGTTGCAACCTTTGCCAACCTCAACGAGGACGTCATGGCCCTCGCCTAAGCCATTGCTAGCAAGGGCCTCGGTGAGAGCTTGCAATGCCCTTGCCAAAGTCCTCGTTACCACAGCGAAGGCTTGTGAGTCTAACGGGGAGGTGAAATTTGTAAGCTTGCGATCTCCGATAACTTCTGTTAGATTCAAATTCCCCAGTGTTCAAGGTTGTGAAAGCCAACTTGTGTGACATTCTGATTTTCAGGCTCTGATTTCGATTGGATAAATTGGGCATTTCATTGACACGACTATAGTGTTTTTCTCTGAGTTGGCCACTCACGAGATAACTAGACTAGCCAGGTAAGCTATTAAGGACTTTAAGGCAGATAGACTTGAGATTTCGACCAGGAATCGATTTCTCAACCATGCTCATCTTTAGAGGTCATTATGGCACAATTAAAAATCGAATTAAGATCAGAGATAGGTTGGTTCAACTGAGATGAATGACTGATAGTGGGTGACTCCATTAAATTGGAAAACTCTCGTCGACTAGCACTAATTTGATTTTACTATCGTTTTGGTACCCTGTATCTGTATTTGAATCCTCGAGATTTTCACGATAATCGAAAGTCACCAATGTGTCGAGTGGGTTCATCGTGGCTCGAAGAAAATCGACCATGGGTCATTTGTCCTAAAAAGTCCTGAAAACTACCTAGTAGCCTAGGTCATGCTTAAAACGCATCGGAGTAAAATTAACCGCCAATCTGAATTCGATTTCAGAAATTGGAGATTCTGTCATTTCACAGGCCATTTTAGGAACGTCGATTCAGTCTCAGAAGATTTTTCTGACAATCGAGACTTTTTGGGAAAAAGTCGTCGCCGGGTTGTTTTTGTGCAGAAAATGCCGAAGATGGGTTTTGATGGCAAAATTGAGATGCATGATGGATGCATGGATGAGGAAAAATAGCAATTGAGCATTGAGGTGCCAATTGATATCTATTGAAGCCGAATTGAGTGGAATTGAGGACCGATAGGAGACCAATTGAGGGAAAACCTATGTAATTTCGTATGCCCCCATGGGCAAGACTTATGGACCAATTCAAATGGATTCTAGAAGAAATTTTGAAGCTGAAAAAGGGCAGTGGAGGCCAGCTAACTTGGTGGGCCATGTGAGGAACAAAAGGGATAAGATTGAAGGGAAATGGTCCCCCCAAAAGTGAACCGGTCTTCCCCTCATCCCTATCTCCTTGCTTTCTCCCTCCTCTCTTCCCTTCGTGCGACGCCTCCTGCTTCTCCTTTTCACCGAATGTAGCTACTTCTTCCTCCCATCTCACTGCCACTTCCATGGAATTGGCTGTCCCACCTTCTTCGTGTCCTTACTTGAACGGCGCGAGATCAAGGCCCCCAACCGAAGGCCCATCATGGACTCTTCTCCTGCAGTCACGATCGGACGCTTGTTGCCCTTCTTTTCTTTTAGTTTTGTGCTTTGTCCAGCAACGATCAAAGACCTCAGCGAAGCGGCCACACGTCCGAAGCAACGTGTCTCCATCTCCACGTCCGCACGCCACTCCATCGAAACACCCAACAGCAAACCGAAGTTCCTCTCCTCTGCCACTCGTCTAGCATCGAGCGCCCACCAGTCAACGCCGTGTCTTCTCTACCGGTTTGTTGACCAGCAGCATCCACCGAGGACGCCAGCAAGCAGCTTCCTCCTTCGCCAATGTCTTCTCTCTGTAGCTCACGTTTTCCTTCAGCCACGTCTTGCAAAGCAACTTCGAAGCAGCCATGTCCCTCGGTCAAAGTTAGCCCCACTCGGACGGCCATCCACCGAGCTCTCTCTTCTTTGCTTCTGCCGCGTGAAATTCAGTCGACCAAAGTCCAGCTTCTTCAACTCCTTCGCTACCTTTGTTGACCGGACTTGCTGCCCCGCACGAAGCCGATGGATCTTGGCTCAGCTCGCAAGAAGCCCATGATTTTCCAGCAACCCAAAAGTCCAGCAATTCCAGCTCAGAAGCCCGCGTGCAGCAGCCCATCTGCGGCAGTCTTCAGTCCATCAAGTTCAGCCTAAGTGGAATTCAGGTTATCTCAGCCCAAGTGAGCCCAACAGCCCACTTCGCAAGCCCAGTTCAGTTTGTTTCAAGCCCAGTCCAACAGATTCTTTTAGTGTTCGGCCCAAGCCTAGAGTTTCTTCGAGCTTGCAAAGTTTCTTAGCCCAGCCCGAGTGTCTATCGCCACTGCCGAAATTTTGGGATTTAGCCGCCGTCGCATCGCCGTCATAGTGTTCTGATCTTTGCTTTGCCAGGTGAGTTTTACTCACTAATGCCTTCTTAGTTTGCTAATTATACTTAAAGGTTGATTAGTGTTAGTTAAGTGTAATTTGGTAGTTGGATTAGAATTGATTAGTAATTATTAGTTAATTTCATTGCATATTAGTTGTTTGGTTAGTGTACTTAGATAGAGAATTACCTATAGTATTTATTGGATGCTTCTTGAGATTTTCCCAACCCTTATCGGGTGTTAATTAGATAATTCGAGCATAAGTGGAATTTTTAGGAATTAAATATTAATTTTCGAAATTAATTATTTAATTATTTATTTTCTGGAAATTCAATCTGGATGGTCAGTGACCGGAATTTTATCCTAATGATCGTGGTGTAGTCCATTTATTTAATTGAGATTTAGATTGTGCTAAATTGAATTTATTGTATTTATTTTTTTAAAATTAATTATTTAATTATTTATTTTCTAGAAATTCAACCGGGATGGTCGGTGACCGGAATTTCATGCTGATTGTCATGGTGTAATTCGTTTATTTATTCGAGCCTTAATTTGTGAGAAATTGATTTATTAGTAATTTTAGGATTTATTCATAAATTGAATAATCTTTGGTTATTAATTGAAGAATAACCGGGCATCGGTTGATAATGCCACTAAATCTAAATTTGCCGAGTGGGGCCGTGATACCACTACATATTGAAAATTGCTGAGTGGGGCCGTGATGTCACTAAATCTAAGAAAATTGCTCGGTGGAGCCGTGATTACCACCTATAATTAAGTTGTATCCTAAGGACCGTGATTCATAATTGGGAATTGAATTGGAATTGTTGAAATGACTGGAAGTGGTCTTGTTGATATGTGATCGACCAGGTCAATTGATCGTTGCCTTAATTTGATGTTGTGGACTAATCGATTGAATGGAAATGAACGGTGAATGGTTCGATTGAGACGTAATCGACTAGATCAATTTGATCGATGCTTCGATCAGTGATGTGATTGCTTGGATGCTTATTTGATCTGTGCTAATATGCAGATGAAATCTAAGGCCAAAGTAAGTCTTCTAACTCATGTTGTGCATAGGTAGCCCTAAGGTGTATTAGTTTACTAATCAGGTCTTAGGGGTAGAACTTGCGGAGACGTGGTCTCAATGGTTATTGAATAACCATTTCAGGACCCTAATGAGGAGCCTAAGGAGGAGGAATCTAAAGAGGAGAACCCTAATGTGGAACCAGATGAGGAGGAAGATTTTGGAAAAGAAGATGACCATGAGGAGGATCCTGAGTCCGATCCGGATGAGGACTGAGATCCCATCCTATTTTGTCAAACCTTGATTATATGTTGATAAGTGTTAGATCAGACCCTTGTGAATAGTATTGCATTATATACTATGAGGTACTTGTATAAAAGAGTGGTTGTGAATTTAAGTATAAAAATTACGGCCCTACTTTTCTATCCCATTGTTTTACTGTTTGGGGATTTATAACTGTTTCTGCATGTGCTATTGAAAATAAAAGGGTCGGCGATACGTAGTCCTGGGATATCGCATTTTAAAATCGACCAAAAGTAAGAGATGTGTGCATGCCTGAGAATCGGGGCGTTACAACTTGTGTTTGGATATTACAACTTTTTGAGATTAAAATGTTCTAAGAGGTTATGTTTGGAGTCGATATTGAGGGAGAATTGTTTGCTAGTTGAGAAACTTTCTCCTTCTGAATGCACTTATGGTGTGCTTCAAAATGGAGACGTCCCGTTACTGGCACCAACTGTTTTGGACTCTTCGCAAGAGGTATTATTCTCTTTATCATTTTCTTCTCAAAATGTGCAATTTCTCTGTTCAGGAGTTAGGGTTGTGGAGCAATATGTGCATGATTTTCTATTGTTTTTGGTATCTCAACATTTACAATTCTTCCATGAACCAATTTCTTAAACTCCCCGCCACCCTTCCCTCTTCTCTATCGGCATGCGCACGTGCACACGCACACACTTTTACTTTGTGCTTAGTATTGTGGTTGTTACTTATGTAAAACAAGTATTAATTGTCCTAAGCTTAACTAATCGGGGTCTACAGAAGCTGACTGGTGAAGCAATGCGGCCCTCGGATGTATCTAGAGATAATGATGACATTAATGGGGGAAATTCTTCAGGTTCTAATGCAGAGAACATGAAGCTTCTTCCGTTTGCTCTGTCCTTTTCCACTGCTCCTACTTTCTTTTTGAGATTGCACCTGAAGCTTCTTATGAATCATAGTGTCTCCAAAATTAGTTTTGTTGAGCTTAATTAGGAGAAGAGCACCGAAACTGCAAGAATTTTGGCTCAATCTAACATCGCCATAGATGACTGCTCAAAGTGTTAAAATATGTCTCGAGTTTAAGCCCAAAGCGAATTGCTGAATTTTGAAAATAAATTAGTTAACTTGCGGATAAGGAAATATTCCTATCATTCAAGCGGAGATTGGCAAGCGGAGATGCACTCGTCAACTTCATCAGCCAAGAAAGGAAATATAAACTTGATTAAAGAAAATTGGACTTCCTAATTTAACTTGGCTTGGGACTTTCTTCTTTGACCGAGGTGGTGCACATACAAGCATATATATTCGTGGTTTGCTTGCATGAATGTGGTGGTCGGCATCGTTGTTGATACGAGCATTGAAGCGCCGTTATTCTAACGAGTGCTTGGCGGGTTTTCATTCGTGCAATTACATTCGTGAAGAATTAGTGTTTGTAGCCGATTTAAATCTTGTGGTAAGATTTGCATGTAATTCCTTTGTGAGATTGAGAGATTATTTTTGAGGAATTTCGGGGCTAAACATTGCGTGCGTTATTGGGTGTAATTGAGGTTTGGGAAACACCGAGAGAGTGTTTGAGTAACTCGAGTGTGTAATCTGTTTTTATCGTTTGATCTATAGTGAAATTCGCTACTGCTCTTCCCGTGGTTGTAGGTCTTTACGACTGAATCACGTAAATCTAGTGTCCGATTTATTTTCTTCTTCTGTCTATATTTTGTTCGATCGCTCACTTAATCGCAACAAGTGGTATCAGAGCTAGGTTTGGTTAAGTTGAAGCGAATCGATGGCGACAGAAGAAATAAAAGTGAGAATCAACGGATTTGATGGGAAGGATTTTAGTTTCTAGAAGATGCAAATTGAAGATTATCTTTACTAGATGAATCTGCACTTGCCTTTATCTGGGGAGAAACCAGAGACGATGAAGGAAGCTGATTGGGATTTGCTGGATAGACGAGCTATGGGTATTATTCGGCTGACGTTGGCTCGTAATGTCGTGTTTAACATTTTGAAGGAGAAGACCACTGCTGATTTGATGCAAGCCCTGTCGGATATGTACGAGAAGCCCTCTGCGATCAATAAGGTCTTTTTGATGCGACGTCTATTTAATTTGAAGATGAGTGAAGGTGCGTCAGTTGCAGATCATATCAATGAATTCAATGTGATTGTTAGTCAATTAAGTTCAGTTGAGATTGACTTTGAAGATGAGGTACGTGCTTTGATTCTGTTATCATCATTGCCTAATAGTTGGAATGCTACCGTTACTAATGTTAGTAATTCCTCTGGGTCAACAAGTTTGACATTTGATGGGGTTCGAGATTTGATTCTGAGCGAGGACATTTGTAGAAGAGAATCTGACGAATCTGTATCTACTGCTTTAGTAGGTGAAAATAGAGGAAGATCTATAACACGTGTGGGTAAGAGTAGTACTAATATGAACAGACGCAGTTAATCTAGGATTGTTAATGTTGTCTGTTGGAGCTGTGGCAAGAGGGGGCATCTTAGAAGGGATTGCCTTAAGTTGAAGAATGAGAAGGGTAAGGGAATTATGGTTAATTCTGCAGATAATGTTGCAGTTGTAGCATATAATGCCGATTATGTCTTATTTGTCACTAATGATTCATCGCTTGAAGGATGGGTTATGGATTCTGGTTGTTCTTTTCATGTCACACCAAATAGAAAATGGTTTATCACTTATCAGTGCACGAGTAATGACAAAGTCCAGTTAGGGAACAACGTTGAGTATGATGTTGTGGGTGTTGGTGATGTTAAAGTCAGAATGCATGATGATATTGTGAGGACATTGACTGGAGTGAGGCATGTTCCGGAATTGAAAAAGAACTTAATTTCCTTAGGTGCCCTAGATTCAGCTGGTTGCAGGTATTCTTCAAAAGGTGGAGTTCTAAAGGTTGTTCAAGGTGCCCTGGTGATAATGAAAGGAATCAAGCATGATGGCCTGTATAAACTTCAAGGTGAGACAATGACAAGTTTGGCCCCGGAGACTTTGGATGCATCTGTTCGAGAGTCTATTGACTGCTCGAGGAAGACTTGGGTATTTGTGCCGATGCACAAGTTTGATGCTGGTGTTAGAATCACGCAGTCAAGAGCTTTGATCGAGAGGGAGACTAGTAAGTCGATCAAGCATGTGCGGACTGACAATAGCATGGAGTTCTGCTCGAAGCTGGCAAATAAATTCTGCATGAAAGAGGGCATAGTGAAACATCGCACTAGTGCCGGTAAATCACAACAATTTGCAGAATTGATGAGTAGAACATTACTAGAGACGGCCCGTAAAATGATCTCTGGTGCTGGTATTGCTAGGAGAATCCTAACTGATGTGCTTAGTACGATAAGCTACCTGGTGAATAGATCCCCATCAACTGCTATTGAATGGCAGACTCTTGAAGAAGTGTGGTCAGGTAACATTGCTGATTATTTTATTTTTAGAATGTTTGGTTGCCTATGTTATTTTCAAGTGAGTGATGGTAAGCTTAATTGGAGAGCAAGGTGCATATTCCATGGCTATGCACAAGGTGAGTGGGGCGATCAGTTGTGGTGCCTGGATATAAATTCACATGTTAACAGCAGAGAAGTTACCTTTGACAAATCTCCAATACTTCTAGCTAGGAGTGTTTGTGGCAGTGTTAATACGGATCTAGACGGTGTTCAACTTGAGGTGGAGTTGTGACCAAAAACTCCTGAGGTAGCGAGTATGAGTACTAGCAAAGTAATCGACACAGATGGTGCTTGTAGCAAGGTGGAGCTTATAGAACCAACGGTTGCTGTAACTGCTGATATTGACAAGGTACATATTTGATCTTCTAACAGATATGGATGCAATAATGATTTTACTTTATCTGCGGTTGAGGAGGTTGTGTCAGAAAATCCTTGCGGAGCAGTTAAAGGTGCATGTGGAGTTGGTATTCTGATGAGGTTCTCGGTTATGACGAAGTTAAAGCGAGGCTTGGATTTGGATAATATTTGTGGCGGTTGAGCCCATCGGGGGCTATGGAAAAGTAGTAGCAAAATTTAAATTTTTGCGAAGCGATTGCAATTTGGCTCAAACATCGAGCCAAGGTGGAGAATTGTTAAAATATGTCTCGAGTTTAAGCCCGAAGCAAATTACTGAATTTTGAAAATAAATTTGTTAACTTGCGGATAAGGAAATATTCCTATCATTCAAGCGAAGATTGGCAAGCGAAGATGCACTCATCAACTTCATCAACCAAGAAAGGAAATATAAACTTGATTAAAGAAAGTTGGACTTCCTAATTTAACTTGGCTTGGGACTTTCTTCTTTGACCGAGGCGGTGCACATACAAGCATATATATTCGTGGTTTGCTTGCATGAATGTGGTGGTCAGCATCGTTGTTGATATGAGCATTGAAGCACTGTTATTCTAACGAGTGCTTGGTGGGTTTTCGTTCGTGCAATTACATTCGCAAAGATTAGTGTTTGTAGCCGATTTAAATCTTGTGGTAAGATTTGCGTGTAATTTCTTTGTGAGATTGAGAGATTATTTTTGAGGAATTTTGGGGCTAACCACTGCGTGTGTTATTGGGTGGGGGGAGGAGATGGAGCTTCGTCTGGTCCTAAGTCCAAACTAAAATAGGATATGATTCGGCCTAATCTGCATTAGGGGTGAGCACTAAAACCGGACTGAGCCACGATAAAATTTGGAATATGTGATAATCGGTCCGGTTTTTTTATCCCAAATATGGACCAAATCACTGCACCGAACCGATAATTTTTAATATTTATAATTCTTATTGTTAGAAAACATTTCTTAAAAGATGATCGTGGAGTTGCATGTGTAATTTCGCATTCCCTTCGAGTCAAAACACTAATTGCCCATTCTAGCCCCTGATCCCGCCCCGCGCAGTCTCACGAATCACGCCTCACTGCTCAGTCTCAAGCCTCCCTCCTCAGTCCCTCTCGCTCGACACTCGCCTCCCTCTCTTGGTCTTGTCTTTTAGTTCGCCTCTTTCAGCCCGCAGACTCTCTCGCTAGACACCTCCCTTCGTCATTCTCGCCGCTTAGTTCAAGGATCAAGGTTGGAACCAAAGAGCCTATGGCGCAATGCAGGGAGCTTCAGGATAAAGGGAACAACGAACTGTCGTCCGATTGCCAGGGAAGCCAGAGCGAGGCAGCAGAGATGACAGAACACTCGAATTGGTGGTGGATCACGCCAACGAACTTCGAATTGATTGGAATGAAGCCACCGTTGAGAAGAGAATCCTCAAGATTCGAAGTTTGAGCTATTCACGCTCTCTCGGACGGCAGACAGAGCATAATAGAACTCTTCCTTTGCGGCTGTGGAGATGGCTTGCAGCGATGATCATCGGCGTTGAGTGATGTGCGGAGAAGGAGAATCAACTACAAACTCTCTAGAATTCGATAGAGAGAAGGAACTTCTTGTGAGGTCCATCCGTGAGGCTCCTTCTGTGCTGTTGTTTCTGTTCTCTCTTAATCGTCCTCCCTGGTAGCCGGCTATCGACAGCAAGCGATGAACGGATGGACTTTCACTCTGGCGTGTATCATTGAAAGGTAAGATTCTGGAAATCGTAGATTCAAAGTGGAATTTTTCTCTCTTCTCCACCTAGTCCTGGACCAATTAGATAACTGAACCCGACGGTCGGTCCGGTCCGGTCCGGTCCGGTCCAGTCCGATTCCTAGTTTCATAAATTGGTGATCGACTCTAATGATTTGGTTCTCAATTTCAAGGTGAGAGCCGACCCATCCTAGAACTGATTATCTCTAATCTACATACGTGACAAGCAATAAGTATAGTCGAGTATTTTTTCCAGACAAGTGAACAAATAAGATATATACAAACAAAGCCTTAGGACAGTGATTAGGGCGTGCTTAGTCTAATGGCTGCACCGGTGAACTTTGCTTTTCTTTTCTTAATTTATTTTCCACTAGAAAAGGTATTTTGTTGAATATATTTAAGCTCTTGATCCCACTTAGAAATTTCACCCTCTCACTTTAAGCTTGTTACATATTGTAGTAACAAATGGATAAACTTCAAATGGACATAAACTCTAAATTGATATATTGAACTTACTCTTCAAATCTACAATATGGATGTGCTCATGCAAAATCGTAATTAACTTGATAGAGTCGAAAGATCAGCATATTTTTCAAGAAAATTGAAATTCCATTACATTTTAATACAAGACTAAACGTTCGTACTCTCATGCTTAAGTTGAAAGTCTAGGACATTTTTTTATAGCAAGTGAAAAGTTCAAGATTCTCTTGAATATTAGGCTAAAGAGATTTAGAAGAGTTCACTTTTTCGAAAAATAATTTTATAAAAGAAAATGAAACTATCTAGATTTCCACGCTTCTATAACATCTACTCTTATAAAAACTATTTCTTCACTTGTTGGATGTTAAATTATGATTTTGTCATATCTCTTAATATATCAATATCATTACTCACAAATAATCTGGATGTCAAACTTCAATGATAAGAGCGATTGCTTAACGAGTAAAAGTGCCCATCATTAAGGGTCCATTTATTTCGCAGAAAATGGACCATTTTCGAAAAATATTTTTCAAGAAGTCATTTTCCAGAAAAATGACAATATCTTCTGGTGTTCGGCTAAAACCTAAAAATGTTTCGGAAAATATTTTCCAACGTTGGTAAGGAAAATATTTTCTAAGATTTCACCACTTAGACATACATTACTTACCGACCTATAAATCGATCAAATATAACCTTGCCTTTAAATCCAGGCAAATTTACTTCATGTCTTTGTTCCCCCATTGTCGTCAAACGCTCATTTACTCTAAAAAAATGTCCGTATGGATTTTTAAAAAAAGCAAAAGAGAAAAGAAGCCAAGCATGTACAGCCCTCATGAGAATCTTCCAGTTGAGTGGCATGTTCTCGCTAGCCCAAAGAGACAAATCATTTACCAAAATGTGGCGAGAAGAATCATCTGTCAAGCAACTATCAAAACATTTCCCCACCGGTCTGATGACTAGTTAGATCAAACCATTTCTTGGGGACCTCGACATCATTCACGGCGAAACTGGCCCGAGAGAATCCGAGGAAAATTATATGAAAAAGCAAAGTGATAACGAAAAGAAATATAAAAAAAAAGGGGGGGGAAGGAAGACGGGTCATCCTAATGTGAAGAAATTATTTATCCTTCCTATTTTGCCCCTTCCAAACAGCAAATCGGACCGGTAATCAAACGCTATTGCAAACGCAAGGACTCTGTTCAAATGAAATCATCACCTAGGCAGCACATCGATTCCAATCATTCCCGAACATTCACGAGCCAATATCACTCAACTACATCAGAAATATAAAAAGGCAACAAATGCCTCAATGCATCCCAACTATTCTAATCCCCTGCCTCGACACGATACAGGCAACCACAAATGGATTTTGATTCAAACAAAGATCCTTCCTCCTTCAGACACACTAGAATTCAAAGCATCCACCACAAGGAAGTAGAGAACTCAAACAAGGCTGGTGCAATTAACGACAAACTTTCAATTCAAACTCGCGATCCTCAACCAAGTGAAGAAGGAGCAGTTTGCTGCAGGTCGGCTTTTAATGGTTTTTAGCTTTTATGTATCCTAGGATTGCTCAATCATATAATAATTTATTCTTATTAATTTGAAGCATGCATTAAATTTGACCATAATTGGTATAAATTTGACCCCAAAGAATGTTTATCTGAGTCGGGGGCTGGTCCTTGATTCATCGATGCTGGTGCACCTTTCACCAAGCATGGTTTTTGAAGGAAAAGTTCATGGAGAGGCGCCATGAAACAGAGAAATTTTTGGTTCTGTCACTTTTTTTTTTTTTTTTTTTTTTACTTCGGTCAGTTTTACTTTATTCCTACTCTAACAAGAAGGTAGGGATTTGAACCCCCCACCTCCTCCTTCTATATTGGAAGGGTGGCCATTGAGGCAAACCCCAGTTATTGTTTTGTCACATTCAATTGTTGATATTTTGGCAATTTTCTAGTCCATCATTGCAATACCTTAGCGATTCTAGTAGCCTGTTCTACCAGCACCAAGTGTATGCCTGATTAGAGCTGCGTGCCATGTTTATTATGCAAGAACATTGTCTAGAATCTTTTGCTACCGTTCTCTGCATAGTCAACCCAACCCCCCTTTTAAATAAGAAAAAAAAAGGAAACAAAGAGAGATTAACCAAATTTAATTGGTTTTGGTAAGAATTTGGTTGATGCTCTAAGGCTGTGTTTGGCAATCAGCATTAAATTCGGGATAGGATATGATATCTTACGTTTGGTGCTTACTTAGGATGAAATAAAGTCGGATATAAGGGGGATATAGGCCGGATAAAATTATCTTATTGGGGGGTGAGATAAAGGTAGATAGGATTTCTAATGTCTATAATAGGAAAGTTATTTTTCTTGAATAACAAATTTTTAAATAAACAAAATTAGAATTATATTTCAATATAAATAATAGTTGAATTCTAATTTAAGAAATTAAAAATTAAAAATAAAATTTATTTTAAAATTTAATCTTATTTTAATTTATATATTCAACTTTAATTCTATCTTATAATAAACATTCAATCTATAAATTATATATGTATATTTATTATATATATTTTAGGTATTTTTGTATTTTAGGTATGTTAGTAGTTTACTATTTGATAAAATTTTATAAAAGAATGATGAAAGGGGAAAAAAGAAATAATAAAGAAAATAATTTAAAAAGGAGGAAAAATAAAATAATAAAATAATAATAAATTAAGGAATAGTGTCACTGAGATTCTCACCATATCCGTTTATAAACTTTTAAGTTCATTTACAATTATATGCCGTTTAAATTTTAAAAAAAAAAAAATGAATGTGATAAAATTTTATTAAAGAATGATGAAAGGGGAAAAAAGAAATAATAAAGAAAATAATTTAAAAAAGAGGAAAAATTAAATAAAAAATTAAATTAAATTAAGGAATAGTGTCACGGAGATTTTTAGATTATTTACAATCTCCGTTTATAAACTTTTAGATTCATTTACAATGATATGCCGTGTCTTATAAAAAAAATGTATATGATATGATATAAATATATCCGACTTTAATACTACGATTCACCAAACAGTGGATATGTATAGAAAAATCTCAGGATTTCATATCCTATTATATCCAATCCTATCCTAGTTACAAATCTGGACGACCAAACATAGCCTAGGAGTCTATTCTCCTTAGGTATCCTTGTCATCATCTATGGCTTTGAACAGCAGAATGACTAATCGTCATGGGATACCTTTTTATCTTCTGACTTGTATCTCCGAAGCTTATGCCCTCTTTTTACTTCTTGAGCGGTTTCTGCATTTGACCTGGATAGCTTTTAGATTATTATTAAGCCTGTGCTGCTCATCATCTTCTAGCACAAGTACAGAACTGAGTTCCGTTTTAGAGTGCTTATAACTTGTGCGAAGGGATGAAACGTGGAACTTGACAAAGCGCTGGTATCAGCGTTGGGGCGGTTCAGACCGTAAGATGGTGCTCAACTCGATGCATGGTAGCACACTTAATTGCGATTTCAAGTTCCTTTTTCACAAAACAGCCTCGTCTTACAAGCATTTACCAAAGTGGAACGGAAGTCCAAACCTATCTATCTCAACAAAGAACCAGATAGGGAGTCCAGTGAGTTGCCCTTCCTGTGTCATGACTTTTACTACTGGTCCGATGCTTCCGGGATAGCGTATGTCTCTGGTTTTCTGTGTATAAGATGATAACTCGGCTTTCATCGATGTACTTGGGGACGATTTTGGGCCGAAATCTATCCCAGTTTCTCCCATACTTGAGTGCGCAATGAATGGCAACTCAGCAGGCAGACCGGTGTTAAAATCTGGCACACAATTTTCGTCGGTGATCCAATGTAGTTGCCTTAAATATGGGCCGACAACCGGGCTAAATACGCCCATATAAACTTCATACACCCCCTTAGAAGTTGGAATGACGAATACTTGTGGGTCAACGTGAGGCGTGAGGTCGGCCTATCAATTGACGATGCGCCACGTGTCGTCCATGGGTCCCACCGTCGAATCCTCACGTTCATAAAATATTGCATACAACTTTCATGCTACGTCATCCGTGCCGTAATCAACCACTGGGGGTTCGCCCCAGTGGCCACCCTTCCAACATGGAAGGGGGAGGTGAGGGGTTCAAATCCCCACCTCCTCAGGGGGGGATGGGGGTAGGGACGCGTAAGTTTCGAGGGTGGGTTGCGGCTCCCACGCCCTGCAAGAGGCAGGGCACAAGTCTGCGAGTGAGTGTAGATTAGGAATAGAGTAGGACTGACCAAAAAAAAAAAAAAAAAAAAAAAAAAAAATCCGTGCCGTAATCCATTCACGTGGCGACACGTGTCAAATGTGCGCCCCATCTGTAGAGAAGTTTTCTCTGCTCTCTCTCTCTAGTCTATCTCCTCCCTCCTCTCTTCACTCTTCACGCTGCCCTCTCTGTAATAGAGATGAAGGCGGATTTATTTAGGCCTCTGTTTCATCTCCCGTAACTGCCATTAACCAACTTGAGCAATCCCCTCCCGTACAAAGTTGCAGCTTCTTCATCTTTCTCTCTGCTGCACCAACTATGACGGAGATCATCGGATCCTCGAAAGCTTGCCGGAGCCACCCGAACCAAATTCAGAACGACGAAGGCATTCGATCCCTAATCCATGTTAAGTCTTCTACTTGTTTACTGGTCTTTCCTCTCAAGTGGAGCCAGTGAAGTATTGCTCTTGGGGTGCATTCCCATTTCTATCCTTGTCAAACGCCCAACGTAGCTTCTGTTGGAAATATGGCTTCGAATTAAGTAGAACAATGAAGTCGGATATTTAGAGTAATCAAATCGGACTTTGAGGCGTGATATCACTTTCTTTAAAAATTTATTTGCCCCACAAAATTTCTAGTAATCACCGGCAAATTTCTTCTAGGATATAACAAAGTCTCAAATAAGAATACTATATAGCAATTCTAGTATTTCTCTAGGGTCTTTTGCGGGAAATAATTAGAAACGATGGTTGTAGTTTCTTTCAAAAGAAAACGAAAAAATGGAAGAAGATGTTGTTTTTTCTTAAAACAAATGTACTTATCTTTATCTTTCGAATAGAAACAAGTCTTCAAAAGGTTGCAAAAAAGAACAAAGGCAACATTTTGGGAAAGGTTACAAAATGAACAAATAAACGTTGAAAAGACATTAAAAAAATCAGAATTAAATAAATAATAAATAAATAAATAACCATAAATCTTTTTTTTCGTGAACAGTTGCACTATTTCAATAAGACTTTATGGTTAATTTTTATTAAAATAAATCTGAATTTTCAATAAATAAAAATAATGATAGTCAATTAGTGTCAAATCTCGTCCACGTGCGCACTCACATCTTTTGATGTGGGAAAGACACCTCTTCATTTGTTTTATAAACAAACTACTAACAATTCCCCACTTTTGTTTGTAAAACAAAACAAAAAATAAAATGTTAGAAATATATAGCCAAAATTTCCATGAGATTAATATACATACTTAAAGGTCTCTTTCGAGTTAAACATTTACTTAATGCAAGTATCTCAAAACCCTATCAAAGTGACAAGTAACTCGGCTTTAAACTTATACTATTATATAATAGATCAGACATACTGCACATACACTAATCTCTTGTTTCAGCGAAAAGTTCTATATTACTCCGTACTATTATGGCATTGTGCTTAATCCTATTTTATGAGCTTTCTAGAAAGCAACCCTAACTTTCGTAAGAAGCGGCACCATTTCTAAGTTCATATAGGTAAAGTATTTACAATGTGCTTCTATTACTATTAACACATTACAAATTTGTATTATACTTCATTAAGAATTTAATTTAACTTATAAAATGTAACAGATGATACTGACTTCTTATATTGGGACTACGTTAGTATCAAACAATCATAGTCGGTAACTTGTTCTTACCCATTAAACCTTGTAACTAGTAATATTTAAAAAAAAAAAAGGTCAGGTTACTATTACTAGTGATTTTAATTAAAGGATTTTAGCCCCGTTTCTTATGAGGTCATTATTACCATGTCTCTTGGCAAAGCCTTTGTCAAGGGATCGACTAGATTATTACTTGACCTCACGTAGACAATTGTTATGATACTATCTTTAATTAATTGTCTCACATATTCATATCTTAAACTAATATGTCTAGACTTACCATTATAGGTGCTACTATAAGCTCTTACCAAAGTAACATGACTATCACAATGGATAGAAATATGAGGCATAGGACTAGGTCATATTTTAATATCTGACAACAAATTCTTAATCCATTCGGCCTATTTCCCAGTTGCTGCTAAAGCAACAATTCAAATTCCATAGTCGTGAGTTATGTACATTTGTTTCTTGCTTGTCCAAGAAACAACTCATTCACGTAATGTGAAGATCCATCTAGTAATGGATCGTTTATTTCTCACACTTGTAACCTAACTAACATCGGCATATCCTTCTTATATACACGGATAATTATTATAGAACAATCTCAAATTTTAGTTCTCAATAATAATCAAATTTTCGAGTAATAACTTTCGATGTTCTATACTTGGATTACAAATATATGTACGCAACTTATACGGAATAAGTAATATCGAGTCTAGTACAATGCATCGCATACATTAAAGACCTTATAACACTCGCATATTCAAATAGTGCTATTGCTCTACTAGTATTATAATTTAATCTAGTACTATAATCAAATGGGTTACTTATTTTTTTGGAGCCAAGATGTTTAAATATATTTAACATCTTTTCCATGTCATCACTTTATCTCAAAGAATAACCCCCACTACGTTTTTAACTTTTTTAAATACCCAAGCTTCTCTACTTGGCCAAACAACCCAAATGTAGGATTGACATGCCCATTCATGGTAAGTCCCCACCACTTTGTCTCATTTCTATGAAAACTCCTCAGGCTCAAGCCACGCATCCACATTTTGCATTCATGTAGATCAATTCCGGACCAAAGATGGGATTATCCAAAAACTTGTCTTTGTTTATTAAGTTATTGGCCCAGCAGCCTAGCTCCAATGCTCCCAACTGTGCGCAAGCATTGAGTAACCCAACCATGACATAACTATCAAGGCATTTAGTTCACATAAGTCACTAAGCACCAAATCCATAAATCTGTATTCCTTTTAAGACTAGGAAATGGTTTCAGCTGTAGTGAACTCAAATTGAAAAACGCCTAAATAAATTGCAACATACAATTTGATTCATATCAATAAAATGCACCCTACTTATATGCACCTCTAGGAAGGTAACTTTCTACTAAACCATAGGTGACCCAAAGTTATGCTGCATGCCAATGTTGTCTCCACCGCACATGCAGACAACATCCAATCATAATCAATCAACAATTACTTTGAAAGAGACCCATTAGGAACATATTTCAGGCTATATCACAAAAACATGGACCTTACCAAAGATAGATAGCTGACCAAGCAATGTCTTTAGCAAACAACAGATTGCATAGAGCTACAGTTGTAAGTCCAAGCCATAAATTGCTAGAATTCTATAGACACCTTCCAGTTCTAGTTCAAAATTCACACGCTCGTGTTAATCTCATAATGCATTGCAATTGAACTCACCTTTCTTGGTCAACCGCCTACGACAATCAACAGCCCAAGCATACACATGCATACCATTTTCTTGTTATGGAAGTCTTAAATAGAGGCATATATGGCATCTCTTCAATTCTATCATTATCCCACATATGGAATTGAACTCCCATGCCAAAAGATGACTAAAGACTAAAAGCAAGTATGAAACCATCAATGACAAATAGTGTAATAGTTTACGTGCTAAACATGGAGATAAAAACATCGCATACCTTAGCATATGAGCCGATAAGCAATTTAGCACATTTCAGTTGCCCACATGCCATACTTATTCCTTGATTACTCCACTGGGCGAGAAGTCCTTTTGAAGCATTGCCCCCAAAAACCATCAAGAACAACCATACGCTTCTTCACTTGACAATTTCTTCCAATTCGGGCGTTGTAAATGACCCATTCCTTGATGAATCAGTGTTTGCCCATCAAAGGATGAGATATCTTGTAAAAGGAGAGACTGGTACAGAGCGTCTCTCTCATTCACTTGACAAGGATCATATTTGCAATGCTCATGGACAATCATGGGCTTGAGTCCAGGACAGCAATGACCTTGGAGGGCAAATGCCTCATATTACCCTGGACCGAACGATCGCTGAATCTCCTCCCGAGCAACCCGATTCGCATCGAAGACGGTGTTGGTGGGATTCATGGTGACCTGGTTCTTGGCGGCGTCACCGATCAATTTCTCTCATTTTCCGGCCATTGATTCCTCTGTATGCGCATCCACACCCCCTCAGACATCCCTCTCCGACGATCACCATGGACAGACATGGGATTACTCAAAGATACAGAGAAACAAAGAATGACAAATATATATGCTCAGATTTTCGATCTTAACAAAAATGAAACGTAAGCGAAATAGAGTCTACGCGATAATGAGATTATTAAACCAAATCACATTCTCAGATTTACACAAAATCACAAATTACTTCGCAGGGATGTCTAAAGGGCATTTTGACAAACCGTTCTATGTGCTTGTCGAAGAGATATTCTCAGGTACCGTCAATAGTCCAGTTAGCACAAGGAAACTCTAGGAAACGTTGCCTGTGAAGGTGAGCAACGGGCCTGGGGCTTCGGATTCAAACAACTCGCTTTTGAGTCTCCAAGACCAAGGACACAGGGCGTCCTTATGACGGATGAGTGAACAGAGACGATACGCACTCTAGGGAAGGCAACAATTGGCAATTAAGAGGTGGAGGAGTTTGGCGGCAATCACTGAGAAAGCCACTAGAGAAAATCTTGAAATATCCTTTCTTATCTAACACCTCTGCCCTTTTTGTCTTGTTAACGTGGCCTGTTGGGTAGTTCCTTCAACGCCTTCTTTGCAGATCACGCTTGGCTTCTTTGCATCTCTCTGAGTCACATGTCTTGATTCATAACTTTCATCCACTTGACTCCATTGTTGCAAAATAAATTCTTAAAATTGTTGGAAATATGACTTCAAATTAGGTATAATAATGAATTCGGATATTTAGAGTAATCAAATCGGACTTTGAGACGTAATATCACTTTCTTTAATGATTTATTTGCCCCCACAAAATTGCTAATAGTCACTGGCAAATTTCTTTCAGGATACAATAAAGTATTAAATGAGAATACTATATAGCAATTATAGTATTTCTCCAAGTCTCTTATGGAAAACAATTAGAAATAATAGCTGTAGTTTCTTTAAAAAAAAACAAAAAAAAAATGGAAGAAGATGTTGTTTTTTCTCAAAACAAATGTATTTATCTTTGTTTTTTGAATAGAGGCAACTCTTCAAAAGGTTGCAGAAAAGAACAAAGGCAACCTTTCGAGAAAGGTTGCAAAATGAATAAGTACGTCTCAAATGTTATGTTAAAAAGACATAAACAAAAATTCGGAATTAAATAAATAATAAAAAAAATAACCGTAACTTTTTTTTCGTGAATAGTCGTACTGTTTCAATAAGTCTTTATGGTTAATTTTTATTGAAATAAATCCGAATTTTCAATAAATAAAAATAATGATTGTCAATTAGTGCCAAATCTCGTCCATGTGCGCACTCACATCTTTTCGATGTGGGACAAGGCACCTCTTCATTTGTTTTATAAATAAACTACCAACAGCTTCTAGCTCCAAGCCCGTGACGCCATGATAGCTTGGATTGAGGCTTGCTCAAGGTAGTTGACGGGATCAATCTCGATCCAAGGCTGCGAGGACTCGGGGACAACCTCCACTGCCAATGACGGGGAGGTGCCAGCTGAGCGGAGAGATGGAAGAGAGAGAGACGGAGAAACCGGGCATATAGAGAGGGGTGATAGCGCTGCAGCCTTTAGTTGCTGCCGGGTCCGCTGTTTCTGATCAACTCGCTCCCGGCTTCAAGAATCATTCCTTGTCCGGAACCTTTAATGCTATCCGTGACGAATCCCTAGCTTAAAGCAGTGCGAGGGATGGCGGGCGAGGACAGAGAGCGAGGCGAGCGGCAGGGAGAGAGAAAGGGAGAAATGAGAGATGTGGAGTCTGTGCTAGCAACGCGAGCTCCCCTGCTTGCGTACTGTCTTTTTTTAACTTTTAAGGGTGGGTAGTGTATGGAGCCGATATAGGAGTGTATCTAACCCCGTCCTAAATATGTTGCAGGACTATTCCATAGCTTTCAATTTTGAATTAATACTATAAAAAACTTTAAATCGGTGCATCTATAATAAATTTACCTTTCGTTAGTTTCCTTTAAATTATACTATCAAATTGCTGAGTTGGATGACTTGGTATACCAATTTTGGGTTTTACCATCTATTATCATAGATTAATCCAATTTAACATAAACTAACAGAAGATAAATTTGTTACAAATATATCAGTTTGGGGTTTTTAATAGTCAAAAAATTAGTTTGAGGTAAATTTGTTATAAATGTATCAGTTTATGATTTTTTTATTGCAAAAAAATTAATTTGAGATAAAATTATTATAAGTGTATCAGTTTGAGAATTTTCATGTATTAACCCTTTTATTTTTGACATGCACTTATGTTTATGGTCCTAGTGATACAATGCACCTCTATATATTATAGGATAGAAGGGGTGTGAATAGTAGATTAGTGATGCGGCTTCTTGATGAATTTGCAATGATTTTTTTTTTTTGTTGATCTTTTCAACACTTTATTGCTGAAGATTTTTTTTTTTTTTGGTAATTTCAGGCTTCACTTAGTATATTCTTAGTTATAATTATACCATTAAACATTTGGATTAATACTACATAAAATTCCTAAATAATAAACCCGTGCCACATTTACCAAAAACTAATTTTCGCATTACAAAAAACTCCAAACTAGTATGCTCACGTTACATTTACCCTAAACCAATTGTCACTTCACCAAAATCTCGAAGTGGTAAGATTGAGGTAAACTTGTATATATGTATTAGTTGGGGCCAAATATGGTCCAGATATACCAGTTTGGGATTTTTGGTGATATTAGTCCTAAACATTTTGCTGTCGTTTTAAAAAAGTTATATATTATATGAACTTTTGAATTATACAAAAAGTTATCTTACTTCTTGATCAGGGTTGTAGAAGTCTGATTACTTTTATATGTCTCACTCTTTAGTAAATGTGTTTGTACTCTCAGTATTCCTCTCCCATAGTTTTTATTCCAATGCATATTGCAAAACAATATATGTTATTAAAATGGAATGAGAAGGATGGATTGCATTTGTCTTCTTAGGATAGTTGGTTGATTTTTTTTTTCCAATTTGCAAAACTAGATAGTATAATATCATTTTATTTGTTAAAATGTAATTTAAGATTAACATTGTAATTGGAAGAAAACGCTCTTGACTAGTTGAAATATTTAGCCAAGCAGTGACTGGCGAGGTCAAGCCCTTTTTTGAAACAATGATGACCACTTTATGCCGTTATTTGAAATAATCATGGCCACTCCGAACCCTTATTTGACACAAAGTCCACCCCGGATTTTTATTTGAGAAAATGAGAGGATTTCATACCTTTATTTGGAATTTTCCCCATTTTTTTATTTGCTTTTGAACATGGCCCATGTCTGAATGGCTGTGCTTGTTAGAGCGTTGCTCCCCTTTTTCTTTTGTTGAGTTGCATGACAAGCTAGTTCACAAAATTCGCAAAAGTCGATATTTGACGCAGACATACTATTTCTTGAGACAAATTCTACGACTAAAAATTCAAATTAAAAAATGTGAATGCGAAATTATGTGATATCACTATTTTGATTACGAGTAAAATTCTACTATTCTTATTCTTTATTTTTATGGAAATGCATGAGAAATTTTTTAGCAAAAATTTATTTGTCAATGGAATAGGACTTCACTTATGAATCATGGAACTATGGATGCATTTAGTTCAGCATTTTGAAACCCATTGGAAAAATGTAAAGTAGTCTAACCTAAAGGACTTTGGGTAAATGCAGAGGTTGTTTGATAAACTATGCTTTGAGAAGCAACTCTAAGAGAAATGCCGTTTGATAAAAAACGCATTTGAAAAATCTTTTGGGTGAGTAATATTAGTTTTTTCATTTTTATTTATTTAAAATTGAAAAGATAATGCAAAAATTATTTATAAATACTAAAGAAATCAAATATATATATATATATAATAATAATAAAAAAAGGCCAAACCCTTCACCGAACAGGCGAAGAGCTACAGTCGTCAGCAAGCTAGATCTTATGTCGACAGTGGTCGGTTAAGGTCGCTTGAGGTCGGGCGACCTTCAACGAGGGTCGCGCGACCCGGCGAGAACCATTGGAGGTCATCCAACTTCGAGCGACCCTTGGCGAGGGTTGCGCAACCCAAGCGACTGCTGTCTTGGTCTTGTGGCCTCTCGCCTAGGTCTCGCGAGAATAGGGTTTCACAAAGTTTCGCTGCTGTTTCTGCCTCTTTTAACTTTGAGATTTATCCGTAGACAATCTAACATTAATTGTTAATTGTGGAGGTCTGATATCCCGAATTAAATATTTCCTGTTTTGCCTTGATATCAAAAATTGGTGCTCCGGAGTGTCGGCCAAGCAAAGAAATTTGGAGAAGGAAAGTCAGCAGATGGACCTCGTTGACCAAATTCTTTTGAGATATTGGGCGTGGATTTATTTTGTTGTTGATTTATAATGGAATTCATTACTACTCTCCATTCGTGGACGTAGGTCACCCGAATGAACTACTTAAATCTAGTATCTAATTTATTTTTCTTGTTCGGTTTATTTTATTATTTGATTGCTTGCTTCCACAATAATTGTGGCAAAAACGAAATTGCATATGATGATGTGGCTTTTTAGAGTTTAGATCACCGACATTTTTTTTCTTCTTATGGCGATTCTCCAGCCAAACAGTGAAGCCCGACTAATTGACAAGGTAAAAGATGATTAATGTTATAAGAACTTTACCTTTAATAATAGCAACATTTTTCTCCTTTTTAATTATGCATATTGCTCGAATTGGAAAGCGAAAAACAATCGGAAAGTTATCGAATGAATGTGTGGATTTTGATTTTGGTTTTTACTCAGATGAGAGCAATGTCATTCCCACATCTTAAATACTTGCAGAAACCGTAAACAACAAGTTCCATCTCTTCGAGAGTATCATACCAACAAAAGTACTCGAACATATCATGCTCCCAACTGTTTAAACAGCTACTTCTAGTCGATTTTCCTCTTTCTTGGTGATCTTCTTGAGCCAACACTTCCAATGTCCTTCAAATGCTCCGCCGCTTGTTTCCATTTCTGTTGCTTCTTTTTCGTACCGTCTTTTTTGTGCTGCTGGACCAAAGAAATGCATACTATCAAATCAAAGTTCACATCTTTACATAACAACTCGTTTACTACAATAAAACCGTACCTCTAATTACGCTAGTGATAAATTTGCGAGATGATCTCTCTACCTTCTTCGCATTAACCACAACATTGTCGGTATTTCTTAGTATAGGAATGACTCGATTGCGTTCCCATCCAGGCTACGAAGAACCAAATACTCAAGTTAAAAGGGTATTTATAATCATTTTCAAGTACATAGTCAACTACTGAAAAGCAAGGTTAGAAGTACCTTTTGAGTGGTGGCATTGTTATAATGCATCTTTGTGACAAGTTGATGGACTTCTCTTTGTTTGACTCTCTCTTCATCCTGTTCACTTAAGAAAGTAAAGTCAGAAAATAATGACACATACAAAGATTAGAGACACAGAATGAATGAACCTTACCTTTTCCTTTTGTTTCATTGTGATTTCCGTGCCTTGTCTTCACAATTTGAATCCGTTTTTGGATTCTCCTTCGTCTGTTATTCTTGTCTCTTTAGGCCTACCAAGCATAATTCAAGGCATTGGTGCCACCAAAGGTACTCTATCACTAGAAGGCCAAATGATTCAACGGTGCACATTATTAGCTAATGCCAAATGAGTGAACTGATTTTTAGACATCCTACTGTTAGTACACTTAGTATCCAATTTGATATAATGCAACCTGTAATAGAATTTCAACAAGTAACATTTCAAGGAGAAAAAATAGAGAGAAAAAAACATGGGCAATTCGTAGATTCAATACAGGTCAAGAAAAGTTTGAGAACAGGAAGTGCACCAAGCTAAACTAGAGTTCAACAGGGATAACAAGCAATCTGAGAACATAAAGACCGCTACAATTACTGACAAGGGACATGACAAATTATAGCGCATATGTTTCTGAAAATAAACGGTCGATCAGATTCCAGAATTGCTTGTCCATGATAGCTGATCCTTTGTTACAATCGAGCTTCGATATCCCAGGTAGAGCGCAATCTCAATTGCACATCACTTGACTTAGGCAACCTTGTTCTTCGCACCAGAAACATTTTCAAATTTGGTATCAACCTCTATCATTCTGACAGCAAAATCAACTGCAATAAGATCTCAACCTTGCAAAACTTTGATTCCAAGAACTCCAACCGTGGTGGATACAACCGTTCCAAGCCTACTCTGGCAGCAGCTTCCCAAAGTAAAAACCTCTACATTCTTTATTAACCAAACAAAGTTTAGCAGCCAAACACCGAATAGCTTCCGCTTTAGCATGGAGATCCAAACCTGAATCACAAATGAACTCTCTTTGAATAAAGACTCCAGAAGACCTCCATGCAGGAGCCAATTATGATACCAAATTGAAGTACATTCGTCCAAATTATTGGGCACTATATCAAACTAATTGGCTAGACTTTCAGTATTTCAAAAAACTCTTAACGGACAGTTTCAGCAGTGCTTACATTGATCGTAATCAGGGCAATGTGGGACAAATATTAGGCAAATGTTATTTACCTTTGCAAGAATGCATTGTCAGCGTTCGGAGAAGTCCTATAATCATCGAGCTGCTGATCCTTTGATGACTTTGCTTCCTCTTTAGAAGTACCTTTAGAAATCTCTTTTGGATATTTCAGCATTCACACCATAACCAGTGGAATAATAACCAAATCCTGCCAGTGAATCAATTGAGATCAATCTAGCAACTAACATCAGCAAAATACGAAATAATACCCCAAAATTTACAAATCTTTGTGAGTAAAACTCAATATTAATTTTCTTCAACTCTTCCAATCCCACTAATAGGCATCTAATATCATCAAGCAGAGAAGCTTTGATCAAGTTAGCATAATGAATTCAACTTAAGTTGCTTGTTTTTGTGGAATTTAGTATGACTTTTTTCCTTATCATTAATGATATTTATATATCATAATGAATGCAAGATAGCTTTCAAATGGCATATAGGATTAAGGAATCAAACAGGAAACTTAGGGAGACGCTTCCTGTGTTTTTCTTTTCGGCAAGTAAATGCGCTAATAAGAGCTTACGTATAACGTAAGGGATTATTTTACAATGCACTTGATTATGTCAAAAGACATGCTCGTTCATGTCTGCCAGCTTGATTTGACTCAAAAGTTCAGGTAAATGACAGATGGCATATTTAACTCTACAAAAATTGAGAAGTATTCTTTGGCTAATCCATTATTTGCCTTGGACTTTTAGGAATATCCCAGATTTAAAAAAATGAACACGAATTAGTAGTTACTAAAATTCGAGTTGCAATTTTCTCAATTAATCCAAATAAATTACAATGGTTTTGCTTCTAGCCTGTTTCCTGGTTTATTCACGACCATACTACTATGAGAAGACTTTGTTCTTGCATTTAGCGTTTCTCGACCGATTCGTTTAGCTGAATCAGCTAATGCAAAACATTTGTGAGACAAAATGCTTGCAACGCAATGGTTGGACAAATGTGTATCAAGTCAGTAGTGTATGCATACTCAACAGCATTAATTCATTCTTAGGCGCACCTTAGAAACCTGCAGTTATGATCTACTTGGTGTGCGCAGAGCAACCTAATACTTCGCATCGAAAGGAACTCATACAGGGTCCCTCATTTGGCAATTCTCGACATATATGATTACCTTTGATATTCTATCAAATTCCCATATACATCAATTTTTATTCAGTAGCTCCAGCATTCGAGAAACAATCAAACGCAGAAAATTCATATTTTTCTGCATAGGATGAATAATCTTACCCGAAGACTAATGACAAATAGGAGGCCTTTCCATCTATTTCCAATACTGGCTAGATGATCGGAAACATTTTGCCAAAGCACACATTAACTTCCATGAACATCTCTCGGGATTCCTTGCGTTCAAGTAAGAAAACAATTACACTGTTAACCAGGAAATACCGATGAAAAGATAATAAATCTTAACTAAATCTTAAAAGAAATTACAAACAGGAAATACAAATGAAAATTGGGCGCTAGATTTCTAAATAGAGAGGTAGCTTACCTGATTAATGTGCCTTTGTCAGATAATGTGGATCGTCTCAACTATTCCGACTAATCCCAATCATCTTCTCCAAATTCTATCATTCTGGATACAAGTAAAATGGCTTATTCTCCTAATTTTGATAACGCCACGCTCCGAATAATTTTGATATTGTCTCGAGTGACTTGCATCCAGAAATGTCCAATTCCCTTATTTTCTCCAATTTCTTTGGCCCTCGAAGCATCGTCAATTTCTCGCAATTTTGCACTACCAAACTGACCAAGTTGGTACATGATGACAAATCAAGTAAGATCCCGATCGAGCAACATCCTATGATGGCAATGTGTTTGAGAGATGTTGACTTCTCAAGCCCCTGGATCTCTCTAGGCTTTAAATATCATGAAGGTGGTCACAGCGATTGATTGCCAAGTCAAAGCAATATATTTGGTGACCTTCCAAAGGAAGTGCACCCAGACATTCTTATCACTTTCAAGAACTCCAACCTATGATACCTTAAACTTTATATAAGCTTTCGTATAATCCACCATATAACTCCCCCCAATCCTCGAACATTGGACGACCCAGTCCTCGAATAAAATTGTATGCGAAGTGTTCTGTCCTTTGTAAGTAATGTTGGGCTTGAATGTTAACCAAGTTTTGACAATTCGTATCACCCAATATCTTCAAACCGTCAGATTTTGGAAGGCTCAACCTCACAATTGAAGAGCACCCAGAGATATCTATCTCTTCCAAGGACTCGCACCCAGAGATATCCATCTCTTCCAAGGACTCCAACCTATTGAGGCCTTGAATTGCAACTAAGTTTTTACAATTTTTAGCATTGATTATCTTCATACCCTCGGATTTGGGAAGGTCCAGCCTTATAATTGAAGTGCACCCAGAGATATCTATTCCTTTCAAGGATTCCCACCTATCGAGGCCTTGAATTTCAACCAATCTTACGCAATCTTTAACATTGAATATCTTCATATCCTCGGACTTTGGAAGGTCTAGCCTCGCAATTGAGGTACACCCAGAAATATCTATCCCTTCCAAAGACTCCAACTTATCGAGGCCTTGAATTTCAACTAAGTTTTTGCAACTTTTAACTTCGAATATCCTCAATTTCTTGCACATTGGGAGGTCTAACCTTTCAATAGAACAAGCTTTGGGAGATGTGGAAGCTGCGATTTCCAAGCTTTCCAAATATTCCAATTTGTTAAGACCTCGAATTTCAAGTACCTCATCGCAATCCTCCACACGTAATCTCCTCAGATGGTTAAATTGTGAAACGTCTAGCGTTTCCATACTCTTGCAGCGAACAATTATCAGGATTTCCAATTCGAAGGGAGTGTTTACGGATTTTTCTGATAGCGTCGATGGATGCTCCCCGAAGCACTCGAGGGATTCGCAATCTAGTAGTCTTAGTTTCTTGAGATGGGTTAGGTTGGAAAGTGAAGACAATCGGCCACTTTTACAGGTGATGCTCAAATATTTTAAGCTGGAAGGAAGCACCGACAGCGATGGGAGCTTATAGCAAAAAGACAAATCAAGGTGCTGCAGGTAAGAAAGATTATAGATGCCTTCCGGAATTTCCTCTTCCAGTTCTTTGCAATATGCAGCAGATAAATATCGGAGCTTTCTCAGTGTTCTAATACCATTGGGTAATTTTTTTATGTTAGTTTGACTAATATTCAGAATTATTAGATTATGCAAAGCCCCTACACTTTCTGGTAAATTTTCTATCTGAGCGGCCTGAATATCTAGAATTTCTAGATTCTCCAAAGCCCAAATGCTGTCCGGCAGTGAAGAAATAAAAGTCCAATGTAGAATGAGTTGCTTCAGTGTTTTTAATTTACCCACTTCTGCTGGCAGTCCCTCGAGATCACACCCTGTCAAGTCCAAGCATTCCAGACTCCTCATGTTTCCAATCGAAGAGTCAATTTGCTTTAGTTCCTCACATCCGTGCAGGATCAGAACCTCCAAATTCTCAAAAGCTGAGAGGAAGGAAGTTCCTTCTAAAGATCGACAATTTGCAAGGTTGAGATATTTTAGCTTCTTTGCCATCTGATAAGAAATATTATAATCATCGAGAGGTTAGCTCAGAGTGATCATGATTCAAAAGAAAAGGAAAAAGACTTGTTCTTCCATCTTACCGTGATGGAACTCCATCCTTGCCAGTTATCCGATATCTCTCCCCACAACTTGAGCACACGTAATTCCTTTGCATGAAAATTATTTCCGTCAAAAGGCGAGGGATGATACTCCCAATGAAGCCATTTTAACTCCTTCATTGAGCCCTTAAAATCTCCATTAAAATGTGCCCCTCTCGCATCGAGGAACCTTAGATTCCTTAACTTCTTGAATTGTTCTCCCGTGAGAACATTATTGCCTTGGTCCATTGTTCTGCCAAAGCCTTCTGAGTTGCCTTTGTTCAGATAAATGGCCTCAACCTTTTCTGTTCCCTATAAGTAAGAATCAATGTTCATTAGCACTTATTACATCAATTAAAATAATCTAATATCATTTCTTCGTACCTCTATTAATATGCATCAATGTCTTTTAGAGATTAGCAAATTGAACATTTGATTCCTTCCTTGGCCAATAAACTGTATTTATAAAGGGTAACAAAGTGAAGGATGTCTACTTTGTTTGAAATTGTCCATAAGTACTCGGATCGAAAAAAAAAAAAAAAAAAATCCTTTTTTCGGGTTTTATCTTTTTTCTGAATAATAGTTCATAGTTTCTCAAACATATTATTAGCGTACTTTTACACTTTGATCTAGTGACTGATATGTAAATCTTAACAACTTGTTAACCCTCTTATTTCCTGTAATGTAGCTTCATTTCAATACTAGTCAGCAATACATGGGATTTAAGTAAATTACACTGCAAAGTCGAAAGTTGATTTGACAAAATATGAATAGAAATTATATTTTCTCTCTCCATAATTTTCATATCAGATATGCAAATGAACTATAGTCACATAAGGACATGATTATTGTAATAAATGTGATAATTGGGAAGAACCAACTTCTCTTAAATTAAAGAAATTTAGCCTTATAAAGTCCTTTTTCTTTTCACATTTTGGATGTATAATTTTTGTGTATATTACTTGGCTTTGCTACTTATAATTAAAATAACGTTTACTTGTTTTTTGTTTTTGCCATTGGATTCATAACTAATTATGAGTAACTAAACTTGTGATAGTAGTTATATTAATATTTTCCAGTGTGATTTTTATTTTATTAATAGTTATTTTGAATATTAATTATATTTATGCTCTCTATTCTTTTTAGCATAAATTATCAATTGAAATGATCAAGTATAAAAACAATCCTTATTTAATAACTTTTCTTTAATGTAAAAATAATTAATTATTAACAAAGCAAATTCATTTTTGAATTATGAATTCTGACTATTCTAGGCTTCATGGAATAGCTGTTATTTCCTCGGGCCCCTAGGAAAAATAATTCCTGATTTTGAGAGAACAGCTATTTCTAATCCAATTTTGAATCAATGGAATGAATAATTGCTTCATCAGAATAGATTATAAATATTTCTAATCCAAATGTGCAGCAAGCTTTCACCAAGAAAAATCACTCATGCGTGAGAAGTTAAGAAATACAGAATTTCATGAATTTTTAAATCCAAGTCAGTTTCTCCGAACTAGAAATTTTTTATTGTACTTCACAATGGTGTACCAGATTTCAAGGATACTCAGGGAGAAGACATAACTTGTGGAGAAGGAATTAGATCTCAACACCTGAAGGAATCCAAGAGTACTTATAACAAATTATAAAGGAAGCAACTTCCAAGAGAAGTAATCATGCTCAGATTATTCATTTCCCTGATAAAATTCTCTCTTGAAATATTAAGAAATCCTATCTGTCATCAATATTCTTTGTCTTCAAGTGTGGTTCTTTAATCTTCAATCATCGATCGACAGAGTTTGAGTACATTTATGGCCAAATCTCAAAAACAAGCCCGGGCAAAAGTAATACTATCTTTCAAACTTTTCGGAATAAAAAGCATAACCTTTTACATGTAGAACAAAAATAGCACAACTTTTCGAATGTAGGAAAAAAAAAAAAAAAACTCAACCTATTATCATGAGACAAAATGGACACCCGTTCCAGGTTCCATCCATCATCATCAAATCACCACAAATAACCTACATAGCTTGTTGCGTTGACACGCATAGTGAGCCATGTCAATCAACACAAAAACGCCATCCTTTTCTTATTTATAATCTTTGTCAACAAACTTAGTGTATAATCTTCGTTACCAAATTTTTAGCATTTTGTACATGTCATCTGTGGTCATAATTAACGGGGCTCATCGTGCATGTCGGCACCATGAGCCATGTAGGACGACGCTTGGTGACTTAAGGTGAGAATAGACATAATTTGTAACGCGCGTCGTTTTCGTCCTACAAGTGAAAGGTTGAGATTTTCTCTAGGAAGCTTGAAAAATTGTGTTATTTTCATCCTGCAAAAGATTGGGCTTCTTTTTAGGATTTTTTAAGGTTGCATTATTTTTGTTCCCGTTTCAAAAGCTTGTGCTTTTTTTTAAAAAATTTGGTTGTATACTCACTAATATCCAAGGAGTGAGTTATCAATGTGTTTCAATTATGCTTTAAATGTCTTTCGTTTTTTGTTTATTTGTAAGTCGTCCTTGTGCTCTTGTCCATGCTTTTGTCAAAGTTGATTGTACTTTTAGATAACACATGAAGATAATTTTATATATTTTGATTAAATGTAGGAATAAACTTAAAAGAAGATCTTGTATCAGTTTCATCAAAACCACTTTGATTTCGACTTAATGAACCCAACAAAATTACTGAAATAATTACGTCAAACAATGTACTTTTTTAGTTGTAAAAGTTAGTTATACCAATTTATTTAGATATAAAATATACAGCATATTCATTTTTCTTTTGGTTAGTTAAGCTTATTTTATGATGTAACACAAAAGACATAATAGATAGACATTAGCTTTGAAATTGCTAATATATCAGTTGGCTCTTCAGATAACAAATAGGTTGCATGAAATACGCCTAACATTATGTATGTCTATATATGTTCTTGTTCTATCATGTGAATTCTGGTAAAAAGTTAATTCCTAACCTAATATAACATAAAGGAAAATACCCTTCCATTCTCAATTTGGGAAAAATGATTGATATTTCATGAAAAATGTGAGCACGGTTACTCCAATTGTATTAATTCTAACACCTGGAGAATATAATTCTATGATTTATATATCCTAAGTAATTGTTGTTCATAGTAGAATGGTCCAATTATTTGTTGCCCGTGTCAAGGCTGCAACCAAATCAATTATATAAATTCAAATCTTTCCAATGTAGAATACCCCTATTAAGTTTCTAATAAATTTGAAAGTACCTCGGTCTTGGAAAAAACTTTGTAATGTGCGCTTATGTAAGAAAAATCTCAGATAAAGCTGCACTACTTACTAAGATAGAGCAACCTCCTAATTTCTAATCATGTCAATGAAACGACATGAGGACAATAATAGTTTCACTGCTCACTAGGGCAAGCACTAAGTAGAGGACCCGCATCACTTTGACAGTAGAACATAGACTATGGGAGCAAAAGAAAAGAATAAGTTACCTCATTTTCCTCTAGCATGTTCACGACTTCCTCAGAGTCCCATAACCTACTGCGTTTCCAAGGCTCCTCGTCTTCCTGGCGAACAATTTCCCGACCTAGATCTCGCAATTGGTCATGCATTCTAAGCTCATGATTCTCTCCAACTTTTATTAATGACATTAATCTCATTACTGCAATGCCCTCACTTGGGAAAAAGCCACAAGCGTCCCACATATAGGATGCAATTCTCAAGTCAGTGCCAATGAAAAAACAAGCGATATCCAAAAATATATTCCGTTGGTAACGGTCTAACGCATTGTAACTTATCATTAGCTTCTCTTGCACTTCCTGATGAGGGACATTTTTTAACTTTTGTATTGTATCTTCCCATACTTTTAGCTCTTTATTGCACAAAAATGAGCCTACAACCTCAAGAGATAAGGGAAGTCTTCCGGTGGCGGACACAGCCTTACAAGTAAGGTCCTCAAATTCCCTTGGAGGAGCGTCCCTTCGAAATGCATGTTTACAAAACAAAACCAAAGCATTACCCACATCCATCTCCTCATGTTCATATTGGTAATCCACATTAGCCTTCTCAAGAATACCCTTGTTTCGGGTGGTAATAATGATCATACTTCCAGAAAAAAACCAATTATGATTTCCAGCCAAAGCCTCCAATTGACGGTCATCACCCACATCATCGAGAAAAATGAGGACTTTCTGATGTTTAAACTTGGATGAGAGGAATTTAATCCCTTCATCCTCATTACTAGCTAGATTTTCCAGCCTCAATATATCTTTGAGTAACTGGTTCTGTAAGTAAAGAATGCCATTACGTTTACACGATTCCCTTACATCAGCAATGAAGCTACGATGCTCAAATTGATTGGAAAGTTTGTTGTAGATGGTTTTATCAGCAATGAAGCTACGATGCTCAAATTGATTGGAAAGTTTGTTGTAGATGGTTTTAGCAAGAGTAGTCTTACCAATGCCTCCCATTCCATAGATGCCAACAAATAGGGGGCCACCAGAATTTTTATCTACATATTCCATAATTTTCTCTACATGATTATCAATTCCGATCAAATTCTCAGGAATAACTAACTCAAACTTTTTCTTCAGCTCTAACAACACTTGTTTGACCACCGATATCATCAGGCCTACTTCTGACCTGTCAAATGTGACAATTTTTCAAATACATGGGAGTAGCAATTTTATATTAACTAGTGATAACACGATAATAAACAAATCGGAGGATAAATTGGAATACTTAGAGAATTGTTTTTGCCACAACTCCATATATTATCTTATACCCTAAGATTTAGGGGGGAAATGGCGGGGGTTGTATCACATGGCGTGCCCCATTCCATTATTACTCTTGACTTTATTGTGCCAGAAGAAACTTGAGGGTGTCGCTAGTGAATATTGAATATTATATGAATAATCGATTTGAATTAAATTTTAAATTTGTTGTTTGTTAAAGATATTAGGGATGATGAGGACGTGACAACGAAGACTTTCTGTAGCGTTTGAATAGGCAAAATCCAATAAGCAATCATCATATCTACCAATGACACATTTCTTTTGTAAGAATAATTTTTAGCAACCAATTAACGACATTAATAATGTAACGAATGTAACTTGGGAAGATAAAGACTTAAGGCTTTGACAATCAACATGCACGGTACATGATGTTACGAGCTTAGAACAGGAACGACCAATAAGTTTTACTATTAACCTCAAATAAATACATACTTAGAAATGTTTGTGATGAAGATTAATGTAGCGTATACTATAAACTAGAAAAAAAAAAAAACACAATGTTACAAAATCTTTGGATATAAGAGTAAAAATTCAGTCATAAAATCTTATTATTCAAGCGCATGGGATCCTAATAATAAAATCTCTAATTAGATTGGTCAATGTCATTAAAGCAAAAAACTTTATTAAAAAAAAAAGGAATAACTTATAGAACTCATGCATCGCAGTATGTTACTGCCAGCAAGATCTTATTGATTTTTTATATAAAAAGAAAAGAACGAAAACGACGCAGGTGAGAATCAGAACAGCCGTAAACACCCACACAAATAAAAAGAAAGTAGAGAATGTTTTGGTGAAAAAATGACGTACCCATTTGCTTCCCATCCTTTCAACTCACCAACTTCTCTGAGTGCCTGGTTCCATTTCTCCAAAATTGTTGGGTGTAACCCCCTCTGACGCGAACGTTCTTTATGCCCTTCAAATGCCTTTCCAAAACTCCCAGATTGATATCGCACGTTGGCTGGTGTCACTTTGTAGAATATAGGCAACACTATAGTACCCGAGTTATTTTTCTTACACTCCATTATTTGAACCAATTCATTCAGGCACCAACTGCTGTCACCATAATTCTCGGAGAGAATGGGAATATGGATCTTACTGTTCTTGATGACCTCCAAAAGATCAGGGCCGATTTTGTCGCCTTGGTGGATCTCCTCATCGTCTTTAAAAGTATGAATTCCAGCAATGCGGAGCTTATCATGGAGGTGATCGGTGAAGTTATTTCGAGTATCTTTGCCTCTAAAGTTCAAGAAAACCTCATAACTAGCTGGCGTGGTTGATGAACTAGAAGCATTGTTAGTTTCTGACAGAGACGAATTAGATCCGCTGGAATTAATTTCTGTTGGTGCGATCAACGAACCAGATCCACCAGTATCAGCATCTTGTGCATTTCTACACACAGTGAGTTTGGGTTTCTTAATCGGAAGATGCATTTCGTCTTTGCTCTGACTCTACCCTTGATTTTTGCTTTCAACTCTTGACGGAGAAGAAAAACCAGAATGCCTCTCAAGAAACACGAAATGCCTCGTTGTTACCCATGGCCTGTTTATTGGTTTGAATTATATGATGGAAACAGTCAGCAACTCACAACCAATATTTAAAAATAATCATTTTTGTCCACGTCAGCATTGGCAGTACCACGTGGGATAGTCGGCATCCACGTCAGTAAATTCTAATCAAAATTGGCCGGATGAACTTAATTGGCTAAATGTTGAACGGTTTAGGACTCAATTAGTAAAGTTGAAAAATTTAGGATTAAATTGACAAAAGTACAATAGGTTTATGACTTTTTGGACAATTTTCCCTATAAACACAGGTCAAAATAGATTCACCAACTTCGTGCTCCTACGTTTCAATACATATATATTGTCATTGATGAAATTCTTTAACACATCTAAAAATTCATCTAACTTCTAGGTGTCAATTACCAATCATATTTAGTATTACATAATAGCAGACCCAAATTTTATTGCAGTTTGGAGGGAGAGACATAGTTCTAATTAAATCGGTGTGGAGTGCCCCTATATAGTTGTGCCGACCACCGACTGGAACGTGTCTACTTGTTCTAATCTAAGTCAATTTTATGATAGTACATTTGCACATCAGGCCATCGCTAATACAAATTTTGATAAAAAAAAAAAGTACGTGGAATCATATTCATGGAGAAATAAGATCTTCTCCACTGAGGAATTTTATAAAATGCGTTTGGCTTGCCTGAAAATTATTATAAGTACTATTTTATTAACGATCACTTATGCCACAATATTATGTCACTAATGCGTGTCAAGGATCATGTGTATATATTCCTCTCTTTTTTTTTTTTTTTCCATTTTGTACCCGAGCACAATTGCTCTAGTTCTTCCCTTATCCTTCACATCCCAGAAGGAAATCGAAATGGCTCCTCTCTTTCGCTCCTGATTTATTCTTAAAAGCATCAAAAGGCAACGAAAGTATTATATAGTAACATTTTGTTGACATGGTAAGTTTTTTTTTTTGGTTATGGTAAAAGACATGGTAAGTTATCCCCATAAACGCCGCCAAAAAGTCTTCTTGCAAGTCTTGGTGTAAATCAGAAAGCAGTAGTTTTATTAGTCTTAGTTTGTGGGAAAATTTTTGCATCTAAAGTTTTTGGATCTGAATTGATAGACTGTACTCACTTATCCTATATACGAAATGGACATCCTAAATTAATTTAATGAAAGTTCAAGACACTCTCCAAGATAATTAAGATTCCATGACATTTTTTTACAAAAATAAAAAATAAAATGAAATAGAGTTAAAAGTTCATGACATTTTTAATAACAAGTCAAAAGTTCAAAATTCTCTCGATTATTAGGCTAAATAGATTTGGAAGGTTTACTTTTCCAAAAATGACTTTTTAAAAGAACATGAGAATTGTCTTGATTTTCAATATACGTTATTAAATTTATTTATTGGCTAAATATTAAATTATGATTTGATCATATCGCTTAATATATAAATTTTAGTGTAATTATTATCATTACTTGTAAATAATCGTGACTTTTTTGTCAAACTACAAATAATGGAGAGCACATGCTGTGAAAGTTTACATCTTTTTTTTTTTTAACATAATTGAAAAAATTCCAAATATTACTAGCAGTTATAATAAAATGCGTCATTAATTAGAATCGGTGAAAGCATGTCATCATTTGTAAATGGTGGCCAGAAGAATCATTTATCAAGCAAACTATCCAAATTATATACCCTCATTCACGGCCAAAGTGGCCCGGGGAATCCAAGGAAAACTTTGTGAAGAAGCAAAGTGATAATGAAAAGGAAACGAAAGCAAAAAAGCAAAGAAAAAGAAGGTGGGTGAGTCATCCTAATGTGGAAAAGAAGACCCATCGATGCTTTTTGTGCTGTCGGCAAGATTTTAGTCAAAAGACTCCCTCAACATAAAAAATGATGACAATGCTTTGCGGTGGCAATAAATTTTTCACTATTGCTCCTTTGACCCCTTTTTTCCCGTGCTACAAGGATTCTTTTCATGGTTAAATTTATGAAAATTCGTCACGTAATCCTATCACTCTTGTTCCGAATACAATTCATCACTCCTTAAAAATAAAATAAATAAATAAAAAATGAACCTAAGCTCGAGCCCAAACATTAACACGGCCCCTTATTGCTAGCGGGCCCAGCCTAGCACGACCCCTAACTATGAGGGGTCGTTCCAAGCTCGAGCCCAAGAGAGGCAGTCCGTGTGGGCTGACACGACTCAGTTACCATGCTTAGGTAGGGGTTTGATAATATACATGTTAAGAAAAGCAAAATGCTAGAGTTCAAAGTCTTTTGCAAATTTGGCCTTTCGAAGCCAAAGAAGTCGAAAGGTAATGCATGGATCTGACGAGTCAAATTCAGATCTTGAGGTAGAAAGGGAATTTCAATGTGCAATTGCCGGTGTCGTATAGAAACTGATGTTTCGGTGTTGGTAATGAACCAAAAAACCATGAGAGGTGAAGTACTTCAGTAGAATATAAACATAGAGAAAGAAAAAGATATTCTAGAATTTGGTGGAGAATTAACAATGTTAGTTCTGATCTTTGAGTCAACTTCTCGGTGGAAAATCAGCAACATTCCACAATAATGGCCAGCAAGCACGATGACCTCCACTATGAGTAGATTTTCTATACCTTTTTCATACATTCTCTCGGTTTGATTAATAGTCATCACAAGACAGTCTTAGACATTGGTAAACTAAGCCAAGGCATTAGTTGAAGATTAAAGAATGTCGATGAACACCGATTGAGTTTAGTCTAAGGCCCACTTGTATAAATAAAGATGGTTCAACCCCTTCCATTATACAGGGGAAATTACACGAAACTTCTCTGAGAATTTTGGGATACTATCAGTTTGCTACTGATTTTTCAACTGTTAACCTCTAAACTTTTATTTTGTTCCAGCAGTTCGTTATATTTGTATTAGCATGTGCAGGGTACGTAAATTTTAAGGAGTAAAAGTATATTTTCATCTTATTCTTACTTTAAAAGAAGCCTCTCTTTTACCCTTAATTGATGTAAAAAACTGAAAAATATAGAAAATGGAAGAGAAATAAAACTAACTAAAGTACTAATAATAAAAATAATAAATATCAATAATTATATTGAACGATAAGAATTTTTCAAAATTAATTAAGTGTAGCCACCTTAATATAACTAAATAAGATATCTAAAAAGTTACAAATTTATTAAAAAGGAAAAGGCATCAATAACTAAAAGATCAAATAACAAATCTGGTTAATCGCTATGCATCAAATAACAAAATTTGGTTAATCGCTTTGTATGTTTAAAGGATAACATAATGTAAAAATGACTGATTATAAAAATATATATAAGGATAATGATCAATCCCTTGCAAAATGTATTCCTTTGAACCCTTGAGTTAAAAAAAAAGCCACACGAAATTTTCTAAATCACTTTAGTTTTTAGATAAGTTTTCAAATTGAAACCTCTTTGGATGCAACGGAACACATAACTTTGCTTCAGTTTTGGCTCATACACTAGTTTTAAGGTTCAAACCATGTTGTATAGTGAGGTATTGCTTTCCTTAAGAAAGCTAATCTCGCCGAATGATCTGAAATAGTAACTTATACTATTTTGCTGATCTTACGTATTTGCTTTCGTGAGTCTGGGCTTGTATTATCGTCGCACCCTTCCCAAAATGTGTTGGACCTCAGCTAATGGATTTGTAAGTCTAGACTTAATTCAGTTTCTCCCAAATCTATACTAATTCTCACAAACCTATACTAATTCGTAACTTAGGATTCAAGTTGTTAACATTCAAATTGTCTTAGCATGATATCAGATTGACAATTATGGCATGTTATGAAATTAGGGAATAATCCCTAATTTGAAAGGATACTCAAGGAATTTTGGATAAGATAACATCGTTCGGAAATTCAATCAAGAATGCGATATTTCAAACGAGGTAACAAAATATTCGAGAATTAATGTGGGTAAGTTTTTTACCTAATTTGATTATTTGTTTCCAAGTTCAGACGAGTGACGGACCTCGAGGATCACGGACCCACAAACGACGACAGTTCACGGACTGCGGTCGGAAGTTCTAGCGGTGAATGTGCCCGGCGGTGGATGGTTCACGACGGAGTAGAACTCTCGGTGATGTGCCAACAAGTTAGACTTCACTTGGACGTGTATCTCGAGTCAAAATTGGGCAAGCCTTGGGTGAACCTACAAAACAGAGCCTTGTGTGGCGAGAGTAAGGAGACGACAAGCCTTGGCGTCGAACGAAACTGAGATAAACTGGGTTATCAGCTACCGGTTCCGGCGTCGAGATGGGCTGAACGTAGCGGCACTTTCCGGGCAGTGGTCGGATGCAACTGGACTCGCTGGACAGGAAGCAGCGAGCAAGGAGGACTCAGGCAGGACGCGGATACGACGGACAGCGAACTGGAAGGCGGCACCGTCGTCGAGCGAAAGCAGCAACAGTTCGCGGGATGGTTCGTCGTTGAAGGCTCGTAGCAAGGACCGTCGTCCGAAGCTCGCGGCTCGTCGTCGGTGTAGCAAGAAGAGGCTTCGGATCTGCTGGTCGTTGGAGCAGGCAGAGAGAAAGTAGCGTCACGGTGGTCGTGGTGTTTGCTGGTGGTGCCGCTACCGTGAAGGTGTCGCAGTAGATATAATTTAGGGTTCTTATTCCTGCTTTTGCATCGAAGCTGGGTGAAAGAAGAAGCTTCGAGGAAGCTTCGCGCTAAAATGTCGTGCGTCCTGTATTGGAAATTTGTATTTTTGTTTAAATTTTTTTTTGTGAATATATTTTAGGATTTAAATAATAGACGGCTCGTTGTCACGGGTGGGTCAATTGATTGACCTAATTTAAATCCATGCGCGAACTTCTATTTTGTTCAAGCAATTAACTCTTCGTTATATTTTTATTAGCACGTGTAATGCATGTGACTTTTAAGGGGTAAAAGTATATTTTCATCTCTTTTTTTTTAAGGAAGCCTCTCTTTTACCCTTAATTGATATAAAAAACTGAAAAATATAGAAAATGGAAGAGAAATAAATTAACTAAAATACTAATAATCAAAATAATATATATCTATAATCATATTGAATGAAAAGAATTTTGCAAAATTCCAAAAATATAGCCACCTTATTATAACTAAACAAGATATTTTAAAAATTAAATACAATTTTTTTTAGAAGGAGAAAAGGCTTCAATAACTAAAACATCAAATAACAAAATCTGCTTAATCGCCATGTATGTTTAAAGGGTAAATTACTGTAAAAATGATTGATTAACAAAAATATTTATAAGGAGAGCGATCAATCCCTTATATATATATATATATATATATATATATATATATATATATGTATATATGTATGTGTGTATGTATGTGGGGAGGCATTATATATATATGTATGTATGTATGTGGGGAGGCATTATATGTGTGTGTGTGTGTGTGTGTGTGTGTGTGTGTGTGGGGACAGTTTTAGTGATGGGCATCTCAAATTAAAAAACGCCCTTTGCATTGATAGTTATCCGAAATTTTCTAAATCATTTTGGTTTTTAGATAAGTTTACAAATTGGAACCTTCTCGGATCCAATGGCACACATAACTTGCTTCAATTTCGGTCCGTACACTAGTTTTTAGGTCCCAACCACATTGTATAATGAGGTATCGCTTTTTTGAGAAAGCTACTCTCACTAACTCATCACAAATAAGTAACTGGGAGGCAGAACGTTTTGCATTCAGGAAATAATTTTTGAATAGAAATAGTTTTTTTTTTTTCCAAGAAACAATTTCTTAATATAAGAACGCGTTTGCAGAACTACAAAAAATTTATACTTTAAATAAATGCATTTTGTAACTTGTATAATTTTTTTTATTTCTTTTAATCTTTCAATATTTTTATTATTTTTTCTTTTTTTTTTTCTTTCTTCCTTTTGGCTGGTCGCCGCCTCAACCATGGCCGACAAGGGCGGCGACCTTGCCGGCCCCCGTGACCTTGCTTGGCCACTAAGGCCACCGGGCGAGGCTTGGCCTTGCCCAAGTGGCGCAAGCTCGGCCTCGCCAGGCGGCGACACCCATAAGGAAGAAGAAAGAAAAAAAAGTGTTTCTCGGAATTATTCTTGGGAACAAAGAAACATGTTTTTTCTACTTTTATTTTACATTCCAAATCTATTCCCGAAAATAAAAAAAATAAAAATAGATTTTTTGTTTCCGAGAACAAAAGTGTAAACAAATGCGTTTCTGTTCTTTTTTTTGTTCCTCGAAACAAAAGAACAGAAATTTGTAATCCGAGGAACAGAAACAAAAATAAACAAACAGGCACTTGTACTATTTTGCTGGTCCTGTGTGATTGCTTTTGTGAATTTAGGCTTGTATTTAATCGCTGTCCTTCTTGTACAGTCCTTGGCCTTATATTTCTTATTCGATTGCTAGACGCATCAAAGAGCAACCAAAAGCATCCCATCCATGAATCAAATAGATGAACTCATCTTCTAGTGGAGTTTTTCCCCAAATTAACAATATGAACACCTTGACATGTTCATAACTATTGAGATCATGCCTCAATTTTCAGTTTCCACTTCACGCTCTTATTGCAAGATTTCGAACAACCACATTACTCTACTCGATTGGATTAATATCATAACATTGTGAGTGAGCCAGCTTCATATTCAAACTAAGTAGATCACCGAATCAATATGCAATTCACCACCTCAATCAAAGATTGGACATGTTATTATAATAAACCACTAGGATGTCGTGGAATAATGCATACTATATGCTAATCACTAGGAGTGAGAAAACGGATGATGAACCCATTTTATAGTTCAAATTCACTGACCTGGTAACAACATGAGTTGTTAGCTATCTGTGGAGGTCGAAAACTTTCAATTTTTTTTTTCCTCCAACCACTCTTATAGGTGGTGGGTTACAACAACCGCCAGCATCACCTATGCTCGTAAGAGTGGAAGAAATTCTCTCGCAAACCAGGACTTATTTGTAAAACTTCGAATGATGGAGAGTGCGTACTTATTGAGTAAAAGTGCACACCTTTTTCAACAGAACTGGAAAAAAATATTGCTAGCAATCATAAATAAAGAGTGCCAAAGTAAAATCTGTTACGGAAACGACAAAAGCACGTCATTTTACAAATCCCCATTGAGAATCCACAGGAAAAATTGAAAATGTGGTCTCGAACCATTTATCAAATGCTGCTTTCCAAAAAAGAAAATCATTTATAAAATGGTGACCAGAAGAATCATTTATCAAGCAAACTATCCAAATTATATACCCCACCGGTTTGTTGACTAGTAGAATAAAACCATTTCTTGTGGACCTCGACCCCTCATTCACGGCGAAAGTGGCCCGAGGGAATCCGAGGAAAACTTTGTGAAGGAGCAAAGTGATAATGAAGAGGAAATAAAGCAAAGAGGCAAAGGAAAAGAAGGTAGGTGGGTCATCGTAACGTGGAAAAAGAAGAACTACCCATGCTTTTTAGCACATGCCTTTGTGTTGTCGGCAGGATTTTAGTCAAAAGATTTCCTCAGGGAAAAAAATAATGCCAATGCTTCACGGTGGCAAGAAATTAGTCATTATTGATCCTTTGCCCCCTTGTTTTTCCGTGCTACAAGAACTTTCTTTTCATGGTTAAATCTATGAAAGTTCGTCACGTCAATCCCATCGTGTCAATCCCATCGCTCTTATCCCGATTACAATGCAATCGCTCCTTAAAAACAAAAATAAAAAATGAACCTACGCTAGAGCTCAAACGTCGGCACAACCCGTTATTGCTGGAAGAGCTGGCTTGGCACAACCCCTAACTACAAGGGGTCGCGCCGAGCTCAAGCCCAAAAGAATATTTGTATCATAATAAATATAATTTATGATTTTTTTTTTCTGCTTTTGCATCGAAGCTGGGTGGGAGACAAGCTTCACGCCAAAGTTTCTTGCGTCCTATATTGGGAATTTGTCTTCTCATTTTTTTTTTTTGTGAATATATTTTGAGGATTTAAATGATACACGGTCGATTGTCCTGGGTGGGTCAATTGATTGACGTCTCAACCCCCTCATGGAAAATGTAAAGAAGTGTCCTGGCATGGCAGCGTTGAGGAGGAGGATGGTCCCTTTCGTCCCCCTAAAATGACCGTGTTTCTGGAGACCGACCTGAGATTTTTCCACACAAGATGCGGTCCACACGACATGATATAATTGATAGGAGTGCACAATGAGAACCGTAGAAAAAACGCCACTTGATTCCATGAGACGTTCCTGGCAAATTGGCAAGTGATTCGGTTTCTAAATCAGAGACAAGATACTTTTTGGGCCCGCAATAGATTATAGGAGTTTGGAACTAGTGATCAGACCAACCTCTCATTGAATGGAAGGGTACCTAAAGACAGATGTTTTCTTTTTTTCTCAAAACTTCTAGCTTAAAATTTTTTATTAAACCTAATCTTCTACAAAATGATGCTGCATTAAATAATGAAATATCGGATTTCCATTAGTATTGATGAATTTTCCAAAGTCATATCAATTTTTGCTCCAAAAAGTTTGCATCTTAAGTCCTGTTCATCCAAAATAGTTGATTTTATCACAGAACCAGTTTGATAACAGCATAAAACCATTTCTTGGGGACCTCAACTTGTCGTTCAGGGGAAACTGGTACGAGAGAATCCGAGGAAAATTCAGTGAAAAAGCAAAGGTGATGGTGAAAAGGAGCAAAGAAAAAGATGGCAGGTGGGTCATCCTAACGCGGAAAAGTAAGTCCGGCCAATGCTATGGCCAATGCTATTTAGCGTCTTCTGTCGTGTTGGCAAAATTTTAGTCAAAAGATTCTCTGAAGAAAAAAATCATGACACTGCTTTGGGGTTGGCTACAAATTTTCATTATTGCTCCTTTGTCCTGTCTTTTCCCGTACTACCAAGAGTTTCTTTTAAAAGTTAAATTTCTTGAATATGCGTCCCTTAAATGCTATCACTCCTGTTCTGATTACAATTCATCGGGCTGGAGCTCAAATATTGGCATAGCCCGTTATTGCCTAGCCTAGCACGACCCCTCGTGCCGAGCTCAAATCAAAGACTAAGAGGGCCGGTTCGTGCAGGTCGGCATGACTCAATTACCATGCTTAGATAGGGGTTTATTGCTATACATGTTAGGAAAAGCAAAATGCTGAAATTCAAGCCTTTTGTAAACTTTGGCCTTTCAAAACCAAAGAGTTTGAAAAATAATGCATGAGTATAATGAATCAAATTTAGATTTTGTGGGAGAAGGGGGAATTCTGATGTGCAATTGCTGGTGTAGTACAGAAACTGAAGTTATGGTCTTGGTAATGAATAGAGAATACATGATGCGAAGTACTTTATTAGAAAATAAATGGAGAGAAAGGAAGATATTCTAGAATCTGGTGGAGAATTAAGAATAATAGCTCTGATTTGTAGTCAAGTCGACCATGGAAAATCAGCAATATTATAAAATCATGGGCAGCAAGCACATGATAACCTCCACTATGAGTAGTTTTCCATTTCTTTTTTCTCTTCTTTAAAGTTTTCTTTTTCTGTTATCTCGATTTAATTATCAAAGGCACTGCAGGACAGTCTCGGACATTGGTAAACTAAGGCAAGGCATCAATAGTGCTCAGCATTGTTGAAGGCTCAGGAATGTCGACAGACACCAATCGAGTTTACTTGAAGGCCCAATTGTGTAAATAAATATGGTTCAACCCCTTCCACTATATGGAGGGAAATACACAAAACTTCTTTGAATTTTGGGGTCGTTTATACAATAGCCTCTAGACTTTTATTTTGTTCTAGTAGTTTACTCTTCGCCACATGCGTGATACACATTACCTTTTGATGGCAGAAGTACATTTTCATCTCATTCATTTTTTAAGGAAACCTATCTTTTACCGTTAATTGATGTAAACAACTGAAAAATATAGAAATTGGAAGAGAAATAAAATAACTAAAATACTAATAATCAAAATAATAAATGTTGATAATTATGTTAAACGAGAATAATTTTCAAGATTTAATAATTATTTCCACCTAACTAAATAAGATATTTTAAAAATTATATACAGATTTATTAGAAAGGGAAAAAGGCATCAATAAGTAAAAAATCAAATAACAAAAATTTGTCACTCGTTGTGTATGTTTAAATGGTAAATTAATGTAAAAATGACTGATTAACAAAAATATTTATAAAGAGAACGATCAATCCCTTCCAAAATCTATCCCTTCAAGAGCTTATATATATGTGTGTGTGTGTGTGTATCTATATTGATGTATATAGATATATTGATATTGTGTATGGACAGTTTTAGTGCTGGGCATCTTGAGTTAAAAAACGCCCTTTGCATCGATAGTTATCCGAAATTTTCTAAATCATTTTGGATTTCATATAAGTTTTCAAATTGGAACCTTCTCGGACGCAATGGCACAAATAACTTACTTGAGTTTTGGATCACACACTAATTTTTACGTCCGCACCATATTGTGTAATGAGATATAGCCTTCTTTGAGAATGCTACTCTCACCGAATTATCTTAAATAGTAACTTGTGCTATTTTCCTGGTACTACTTATTGCTTTTGAGAGTTTGGGCTTGTATTATATCTCTTTCCTTCCTAGACAGTCCTTTCCCTTAGATTTCTTATTCAATTGTTGGAAGCACCAAAGAGCAAGCAAAAGCATCCCATCCATGAATCAAGTAGATGAACTCATCTTCTAGTGAAGTTCCCCAAAATTTACGATATGGACACCTTGACGTGTCCACAGCTATCAGGATCGTGCCTCAATTTTCAGTTCGCACTTCACACACTTATCACAGGACTTCGAACAATCGCTTTACTCTACTCGATTCGATTAATATCAAAACATTGGGGTGAGTCAACTTCATAACCCGAATCAATAAGCAATTCACCACCTCAATCAAGTATTGGACATGCTATTATAATAAACCACGCGGATGTCATGGAATAATGCATACTATATGCTAGTCACTTGAGGTGAGAAAATGGATGATGAACCCATTTTGTAATTCAGATTCAATGACCTGGTTAACATGATTGTTAGCTATCTTTGATAAAAGGGAGGTCTAAAACTTTCAATTTTTTTTTTCCTCCAACCCCTCTTATAGATGGTGCGAGGCAAACATGGAAATCACCTATACTTAGTCCACTAATCAGAGATATGATTAGAAAATATAAACCCTCACTAAAAGGGTACACCATTTCATGGCAATAACATAATAACAATGAAAACATTAGTAAGTAATAATAATTTGTACGCCCTTCATGCAATTGGTCGGCTAAATGTGCTTTGAGTCATGGTGTAAACCAAGAGTTCATGTACTAGATCTTAGAAGGAACTTTTGATACCCTCAACAGTTTCATCGTATTTTTGCCACTGGGTATTCCTTTCTTAACACCCACACACACACAGACGGAAGAGAAAAACATCATAAACCAAAAAAGAAAAACTTTCCGAGGAATGCTCTCGAATTATTTGTTCTTATAAATATTTGAAGGTCTAGCATCACAATCCAAATTGTTTTAATGCCTTTTCGGAAAAAAAAAAAAAAAACAGTTAGTACCTCTTAGCAAATCCCTCAAGTTAGCACATGGATTACATAATCAATTGCATAGACAATACATTAAACATGCTATTCAGGAATTTAATTATTGTAATTAGCGTGTGATATCGCATACGTGTGGATAAGGAGAGTAGCTAAGCTAAGCGCTCAGAATAGATCAGAGGGATAAGTAATTAACTTGATGCTATGGACTGCTTCGATGTCTCCTTTTGCATGTCCAGCTCCAGCCCGTTCCAACCATTTTAGTGGGTCTTTTGGATCGATGGTTAATGAAAGCTTAGAGGAGTAGTGTGTAACAATTGAAAGTTTAGAAGGAACCATGTATTACCCCTTAAATTAGGGTAAATTTTGTGTAATTTGCCAGCATATTTAATATGCGATGCTGAATTTCTAAAACATTATTCCCAAGGTGATAGGGTAGGGTGGATTTAGGAATATTGAGCATAGAAATATGAGAAGTCAAACTTATATTCAAACTAAACATCTCAACTTTTTCATGAAAGTCACCAAGGAGCCACATAATATAAGGTCCATGATTAGTGTGACCCCATTACAATTGGTGGCCCGACAAAAATCGATGGACATCCGACTTGACAGCCTTGAGTAAGGACATTCATAAAAATCACAATTTCTTAGTCCTAGCCGCAAGGAACTGGTGATGTTTTCCCGCAGTGGATCCAAAACTATAGAAAAGCAAACATCTTTCATAAACAACTCTCACCGGCGAATGTTCTCTTACGAATTTGTGTTAGCAAGGCAAGACTGTCACGTCATTTCTCGAATCAAATAGAAACTGCACATCGCCATTTCCGCCGCCTTCAATTTATACATTCTGCAAATGCACGCATAATAACCGTTCAGTCACAGAGCTTTACCTCAAAGCAAAAAGGAGAGTCATGACGCGTCGCTCCTTCCATGCAATGGCTGTTTTTCAGCAAGATTGAATAGCAGCAACCTGTACAGCATGACGATAAGTGAAGGGGATTAACTTCAGTTCTTTCCATCACTATTTATGCCGGCCTAAGCACCGGATAACTGAAGCTTACCACATTCTCTCGCCCCACAATTCTGAGAAAGAAAATACAGTTGGACATGTATCAAACGTGCAACATCATCAACGACAAAGAAATGATGAAAGCAACATCCAGAAGCGGGGAACTCTGTATAAATTGAAATATAAATACCTAAAAGGAAACCAATAATCTTCTCCAAGGGTGATGATTGACGGAAAATGGGATGCATCATGGAATTTTATATAACATCCTCAAACTATCAGTTCTTGTCGTAGATTCATACTATATCTAATCATCTAGTTATTATTTGTGAAAAAAAAAATTGAATACTCTTGAAGCATGACGTTTTTGTAATCGCTTTGACACTATTGCATATCATTGCTAATGGTGGCCATACCTGCAAATGCCACATCCATTGCAGCAATTCTGCTCCTTGGATGTCTGTTAAAAATAAATAAATAAAGTAAGATGTTAGGTCCATGTTGATGGTTTTATTAGTGATGGGCTTAAGGCCCGTCCGCCCATGTTGGGCCTAAAAACCCGGCCCACAGAATTAGGGCCCGTGGATGGAGGGACGTATAAAAGGGAGGAGAGAGAGGGAGAACGCACCTTTTGGAAAATCAGAACGTACGTACGTCTCCCTCTCTTTCCAACGTTCTCTCTCTCTCCAAAAGAACAATAAGCAAAAAGAAGCGACGCCGTCTTCCTTCCAAGCGAATTGTCGTCATCGGATTGAACATGGCCAAATTCTCTTCCTCTTATCGGCGTCGGTGTCTAATCTGTGGCTAACAAGATACGCTCGAATCCGTGGTGTGCTTTAGGATCGGTGATACGTGATTTTCCCGGGCTTGTCTTCCGCATTGCTTTTAGGGGTTCGATTTAGTGTCGAATCCGGTTTTCGGGGATCCGATAATCCCAACATTGGTATCAGAGCTCTAGTTCAAGTTTTTCCCGACCCCTTTGATGTTTTTTGATTGATTTTCGCGAAAGTAATCGGCTGGTACGGATTGGGGCGAGAAATCCCGACACCCGAGTGCTGTTCGTCCATTTTTTCGAGTTTCTGTGACTCGAAATCGATTTCTGAAGCCATAGGGTGAAAGGGCTCATCGAGGCGAGTCCGTCAACAGGTCGTGCACCGCCAGGCGACGCCGCACGCGCCCACACGCGTGGCTAGAAGGCGCTGCGCGTGGGCGTGACACGCCCGAAGCGCTGGCTCACCCAGCGCGTGCGGCACACGCACCGGTCGGCAAACCGGCACGTGCGCGCCGCCGGTTGGTGAACTGGCACGCGCCGGGTCAGTAACCGCTGGGATGACGTCATCGATGACGTCAGCGCCGACGACGGTTGGCCGGGCGGTCACCGGCCGGCGACCCGACCGGCGACCCGACCCGAACTGACCCGCGGACGCCTGGCACGCGTGCAGCACATGCCGGCCGACGTCTGCGTGACGTCAGCCCGCGCACCCGCGCGGCACGTGCGGTTGGTTCGTCCGACCGGCCCGACCGGTCCGACTGGTCTAACTGGTCCGACAATCGGCGACCTGACCGTTGACCGTTGACCGTTGACCGTTGACCGTTGACCAAAAAAAAAAAAAAAGGAAAAGAATGTGTTTGTTTTTTAATTAAGTCTATGTGGATTATATGTAATCCTTTATTTGTTCTGCATTTGTTGCAGGAATAATGCCTTCTCTGAGGTTGCGCACACCTATTCGCGCAATTACCGATGAACAAAAGGATAGGCTGTCTAAGTTTATAGCTGAGCTGATTGATCATCGATGGGAGAGTGGTGACTTAATTGATCACGTCCTTGAAGTCAACGGGAAAATTCAAAAGGTCATATGGAATGGTCGTCCCATGCCACAGTTAGAGATGGTGCGATTTTTCATAAACACTCTTCCACCTGAATGACAAGATATATTGAATCGCATATGGGATGTCAACGGAGCTGCTTCATATAAGAAAATTATGATGGATTTTGTAAATGAATATTACTGCATTATTACAAGGGAAAAGATCAAGAAATTGAACAAAAGAGGATCTTTCCCAGTTCGTGTGCTGGCTTGGTGTTAGATGTATTGGCTGTTTTTTGTTAAGTGTGCTTTGTGGACATCTTATGTAATATTTACTACCTGATTGTTGTTGATGTAGCAACCTATATGTTAGTTGTATTATGTGAAAGCATTATTATTATATTGTATGTCAATTATCTGTTACTTTCTGTTATTGCTAGTTGCTGTGAGTAGTTAGCTGTGGGTAGTTATAGAAGTTTTTGTAACTTCATAGAATTTATTTTGCATAAGACAATTATATTAATGATAGTTTTAAGTTAGGATTTTGGAGGATGATTGGAAACATAGTGACCTTTTGATTCTGAAGCCTTACTTGAAATGATTCATTAATATGATGGGTCTATGCAAATAGGGATGCATAAATGATAGGCATTAATAATTCGTGCATATATGTCGATGTGTTCGGATCAATGGCTTCAGCCACAAAGAGCATAGTTGCCGAGCTGAATAAAGGTGAAAAGCTCAATGGTGACAACTATGAAATTTGGCACATGAAAATCCAAGTATGTCTTTGGAAGAGCAAGAGGCACTGGAAGCTCTTAACCTGACCATGGTTGAACCTGAAGAAGGAACAACTGCACAGCACAAGAAAGATATGGAAGCTTTTGCTGCATGGAAAAGAAAGAACTCTCTTGCTCGCATCACGTTGCTGAGCAGCATGAAAAATGACGTCATGCGAGAGTTTAGGTGTTTTGACAATGCCAAAAAAATGTGGGAAGCATTAGCAGCTAAATTTGGTCATACTTCGGTGACCAGACTAAGGCAGCTCACTATTAGGTTTGACTTATATAAGAAGCCTCATGGTCAGACCATGAAGCAACACTTAGAAAGATGTCAAACATGATAAATGAGCTGAAAGATGCTGGCCATGTCCTGACAGATGAGCAGCAAGTGCAAGCAGTGATTCGTTCCTTGCCTCAGAGTTGGGAGCATATGAAGATGCACCTAACTCATAATGAAAATATCAAAACCTTCGAGGATGCAATGCGTCATCTTGAGCTGGAAGAGGACCGTCTCTTGGCGGCTAAGCCAAATGCTGAACTCTATCATGCTAGTTCTAGCTCAAATGGAGCTTCGAGCTCCAAGCGCAAGCGCCCTAACTGGTTTGATAAAAGGAAAGGCAAGGAAGCAGGTCCTTTAGGGAAGAAACCCAAGTTTAACCAACATGAAAGAGGAAGGTGTCCTCGCATGAAAAAGCTTGCAAGGGTGAAATGCTACAACTGTGACAAGAAGGGTCACTATGCTCGCGACTGTCATGAGCAAAGAAGGTATGCACCCCCTGTACTTTTCAGAACTTTGCTTTTATGTCGAGTTCTGTATTCTTAACTGAGTCTAATCCTTTGTGGACTGTGGATTCAGGAGCGACAGACCATGTAGCGAAGGATAGAGAATCCTTCGTGGAATTCCGACGAGTACCAACTGGAACTAAGTGGATCTATGTGGGAAACAACTCTAGAGCTGAAGTGAAAAGAATTGGCACCTGCCAACTAAACATGTGTGGTGGACGCACTTTGTTCCTTCATGATGTGTTGTATACTCCGGAGATTCGTCAGAATTTAGTGTCTGTTTTAGTGTTGGTTAGACTAGGTTTTAATATGAACTTCTATGATAGAGGCGTGGATTTTTTTTAGATACAAATTACTATGGTTGTGGTTATTTTCTAGATGGTTTCATTGTATTAGATATTGACTATATTAATGCAAATGTTTGTTATTCCCTTCTCACGTCTCCTAATACATATGATAATGATGTGAATGTGTGGCATGCTAGACTTGGTCATATTGGCCAACAACGTATGAATAGACTAGCTAAAGAGAGCTTGTTGGGCAACATTGAAAAAGTCGATTTGCCCATATATAAGCATTGCCTAGAAGGGAAAATGACAAGGAAACCATTTGTAAATGGTAAAAGAGCCGAATTTCCTCTGCATTTAATCCATTCTAATGTCTGTGGTCCAATGAATGTGAGAGGAAGGTATGTGGCTGTTTATTTCATCACTTTTATAGATGATTATACTCGATTCGGATATGTCTATTTGATTTCTCATAAATCTGAAGCATTAAGTTGTTTCAAAAGGTTTATGAACCTGGTAGAGAATCAATTAGACAAGAAAATAAAAGTATTGAGATCTGATCGAGATCGAGAATATTTATCTGATGAGTTTAGAAAATTATGTGATGAAAAAGGAATAGAAAGACAATTGTCTATTCCCTATACTCCTCAACAAAATGGCGTTGCGGAGAGAAGAAACAGAACCCTACTGGAAATGGTTAGGTCCATGATGGCGCATGCTAACTTACCTATCACTTTTTGAAGTGATGCGTTGTTAACTGCTGCCTATATACTTAACTGGGTGCCTTCCAAATTAGTTATTTCCACTCCATATGAGTTATGGATAGGTAGAAAACCGAACTTAAGTTTTCTTAAGCCATGGGGTTGTGCTGCCTATATACATGAGTCCTCTCACAAATTTGGGAAATTGGGTCCCAAAGGAAAGAAGAGTATTTTCATAAGATACTCGAAACACTCGAAAGGGTATGTGTTCATAGGTGAGCAGGAAAGTGAGAGTATAACTGAATTTGAATCACGAGATGTCATATTCTTAGAGGATGAGTTCTCTAAGAAGGGCGAAATAGGGGAAAATTATTCCCTATTTGAAACCTTGGATCAAGATAATGATATTAGTGGAGTTCGTCCAAATGGGAGTAATATGAGAAGTGATGAATTGAATTCAACTCATTCTCAATTACACCCACATGATGAGATAACATCATCATTATCTAATCCAAGTGGGAGCATAATGGGGAATGATGTGCAAAGTGTACAATCTCCCATACGGCAAACAAGTCACTAAAGTATTCCCCGTCGACGTTTTGACATTGAAGGGGAAACTTTTATGGTTGCTCCACAAGATGAGGATGAGCCAAGAAATATTAATGAGGCTCTAAATTGCCCTAATAAGAAAAAATGGATTCATGCAATGGAAGAGGAAATGGAGTTAATGAAATCAAACCAAGTCTGGGAACTGGTTGATCTTCCAAAAGGACGCAGAGTTATTGGGAACAAGTGGGTTCTCAAAATAAAGCGAAAGGCTGATGGCTCGATAGAAAGGCATATGGCTCGCCTTGTGGCGAAGGGGTATAATCAACAGGAAGGAATTGATTACGAAGATACGTTTTCTCCTGTAGTGAGATTTACCTCGATTCGCATTATTCTGACAATAGTAGTTAGTATGGATCTTGAGTTACATCAGATGGATGTAAAGACCGCTTTCCTCAATGGAGAATTAGAGGAAGAAATATATATGGAACAACCTGCTGGTTTCATAGTGAAAGGCCAAAAAGAAAAGGTATGTCGACTTTTGAGGTCGATATATGGCCTTAAGCAGTCATCAAGACAATGGTATATACGTTTTCATAATGCCGTAATGGTATATGATTTTACAATGATTGGTGAGGATCATTGTGCATATATCAAAAGATCCAATGATCAATTTGTGATCATATCATTATATATTGATGATATACTGATTGTCGGAAGCAATATGGAGTTTGTTAATACTGTCAAGGGTTGGTTGTCTTCCAACTTTGAGAAGAAGGATATGGGTGAGGCTGCATACATTTTTGGAGTTATGATTTCAAGAGATCGTTCGAAGAGATCGTTGTCTCTTTCGCTAGAAACACATATAAATAAAGTTCTTGAACGATTTTGTATGCAAGATTGCAAACCCATACACTCCTATTGCGAAAGGTGAAGGATTGAGCCATAGACTGTGTCCAAGGACTCCACAAGGGAAGGAACAAATGAAACATGTTCCTTATGCTAGTGTTGTTGGGAGCTTGATGTACGCTATGATGTGTACACGACCCGACGTATGTTTTGCAGTTGGAATGGTGAGTAGATACCAATCCAATCCAGGTCCAGCATATTGGAAAGCCGTTAAGAGAATACTGAGGTATCTAAAGGGAACTGCTGATTTCAAGTTGAATTACCAAGGAAAGGATCTACGACTTGAAGGCTATTCAGATGCTGATTGGGGAGGAGATTTAGATGAAAGAAAATCTAGTTCAGGATTTGCTTTCTTACTGAACAATGATGCCATATCATGGAGCAGTAAGAATCAAACGTGTATAGCCTTGTCCACGATGGAAGCTGAGTTCGTGGCATTATCAGTAGCGGTACAAGAAAAAGTTTGGCTTAAGAGATTTTTGGATCATTTAGGTATTATTGAGAAAGCTGCAAATCCATTGTTGGTTAATTGTGATAGCTAAGCAGCTATAGCGTACACAAAAAATCCAAAATATCATGGCAAGACCAAACATATAGATACCAAGTATAACTTTGTCAAGGATATGGTTGCATGAAAGGATGTGAACTTGCAGTACATATCTACGCATAGAATGGTAGCAGATCCTATGACAAAGCCAATACCTAGAGATGTGTTTTGTGGTCATGTAAAATCTCTATGATTGCGTAGAGTTTGATGTACTGGATTGTAATTTCTCTGAGTTGTTCACATTTATGAACTAGTGTTGTTTCATTATTAATGCCTATGAATCTTTGTTTGGTCTTTATGCATTTTAATGCTCAGTGTATTACTTTAAGTTAAGGAAGTATGTCGGACAGATAAAAGATTAGCCCACTTACACAAGTAATCGCCTCTATTTACTGTGTGATAAATAGAGATGAGACTGTTTTTAAGCTTATTATCTAGGTGATAATCGAGAGCTCAAGCTTAAAATATGTATGTCGCCTTAACTAAGTGTTAAGATGAGAACATAATATTTACTATGTCCGAAGGTAAAATAACCCACATATTTTACTTTATTTGTTTAAGATGCCAGATGTGAGTTCTGATGAATTTTGTAAATGAGTAGATACGTGAACTCAAGTTAGACATTGGGTATGTCTAAATTATCACCTGTACGGTATTGAAAGGTGTAGACCAATAAGTACTTGATAGCTATTCCAACCAGAAGATTCATTGCAAACCTCACCAAAATATTTTTACTCGGAAGAAATGTGGAAAGAGAATGCGACAAAAATCTGTTAGACTTTCTTAATTGGTTTTATCATCCTACATGTTGGAAACAAGACTTGGAAAAAGAACTGAGAACCATGACACCCAATCCTGAAGTCCACACCATCCTGCTCTTCCGACGTCCATGGCATTTTTTCATAAATAATGGCACCATCATCAATAATGCACAGGAAATAGGAACCACATCTTATAAACCTCATCTGAACAGCAGAGAAGCTCGAATTTACAAATCTTATCCAAGATCTGTTAAATTTTGCGAAAACGAGTACCGAAAACTCCAGAGAATCCTGTGTCAAGAAAACAAAACTATTCCTGAAGATGTTTGGAATAATACACCCACTACGTGGGATCATTATGACCTAGCACCAGAAGCTAGGGAAGCACTCGAGTAATACAGACAAGCTACATCATCCCAGGAGCATGAAATGATAGGAACAGATGATATTGTCCAATCCACCCAGGATCCCTATGCACGCTTTGGAGGTCCTTTGTCCCAGGATCCCTACGACCAAGGACCTTCGTCCTTATTTCAGAACATGGACATATCCTTTTATGCACAACCATCCAACTGGCCTCAGCCAAACATTCCTGCCAACATTCAAGAAGATGACAACACAAACTGGGTAGAAGAAGAAGCATCCCATTGGGCTCATGAAGAAGCATCCTCATCACGAAGGTTGAGCCAAATCCTCTCACCTGAAGACCTTGAAGCCCTTGAACAAAAATACGAAGCACATCTCCTAGAAGACAGCTCAGATGACTCAGTCTGTAGCTACAATGCCCATGACGGACGAGACCGCTGGAAAATCGATGTCCGTACAAATTCACTGTAGCAAGCTATTGTTCACTTTTACTATAGCATTAGGCTAGGGAAAGTACTGTTCACGTACGGTCACATTCATAGTGTGCGAATAATTTCCCTCCAGGAAGTTTCCGGTGGCTCGTTTTTGTATCCAGACCTATTGCCTAGGTCCTTGTTTGTGTCTTTATGACCTCTTACCATCTATATAAGGCGAGGAGGATGTAATGTGTTGGGCAGAGCCCCCTGAAGTAAAGTGTGTGCTTTGAAAATTTCTCATGGCTTTCTAAATTCTTCTTATCTCCAGCCTGGTAGGATCCTCCAAGAAATGCAGCTTGGATAGGTTAGAAAAGTTTCCATCCTGGCATCTCTGGGTGTCTCTAGGCTCCGAACTAAAGAGCTGAGTGGTTTTCTGCTAAAAGGCTGTCCCTGAAGGGCTTGAACAGGAGTTGTTCGCCCACTGTGGGAAGGCATACCTGCAGAAAATTGTTCTTGCTCTCCCTGGTTCTAAGTCTAGGTCCATTCCCTGGTATCAGAGCCATGGTTTCATTTTTAATGTTATCCATTCCATGCGTTTGGTAGGTGAATCCAGTGCTGAGAAGATCCCTTCTCATTATGGATACACAACCAGAAATTCTTGAAGCACCTGTTTCTCTTACTTCCTCTCCTTCATCTTCAACCTCATCAGAGTTTCGCGTGTCCAATGCCTCTAAGATAGACTATCTCTATGAAGTCTCTCTTAGTGATGAGACCAAAATCTCCGAAACTCAACTTCCCTCATGAACCCTTACTCGCCTTTGCTAAACCACATACATCCTTTTCACCCATTCGCTCCATCCGCCAACTTATTCACCAAACCCCAAAGCAAGTAAAGGAGTATGTCCAGTCCTCCAAATTCGACCAAAGATCCTATTCCCGCTACCGAGAAGGAGTACTTTGTTACTCTTGAGATCCCTCCATTTCCTGGACAATGGGCTCAACAGGGGATATACTCATGTCCATTATGGAGCTGTTCGTCTTGCTCTCACCTTCCATGGTCGTAAAGGCTTGCCAGTTGTAGCAAGGATAGCATTGTTGGATACCTGGTTTTTACAATACCAGCATGCCTGCATCGGTACTGTCCAAACCACTTTAAAAATATCCTGGTGAGATTTGCAATGAATCTTCTGGTTGGAATTTCAATAGCTATCAAGTACTTATTGGTTAAGTACCATAACAGCGTCTTGAGCTGGTCAGGGAAATCATCTTCCTTCCAGATAAGAGGATGAATGAAAGGATAATTCAAATTTAATCCAAAAGGATAGAGAATCGAACCTCCATTGAATCTGAATAAATCTGTGTGACATTGCCACATAAGATTTTCCAGATTTTCAGCAAGATTGTCATTCTGGATGTGTTGAATAATCTCCTGGGGATATTTCCAGCTTGACAAGTTTTTGATCTTCTCAATCTTGTATTTTACACCATAATTGAGCATATGGAAGGCGGGTCGTTTGATGTACATGTTGATTTCATTTGGTGCTTTGAGTCTTGACAAAAAGTTAGCAAGTATATTCTTTTGCGGGAATGTGTTTGGTTTCAAAAGAGTATTTTGAAAACCATTCAGCCCATCTAAGAAGCTGAGAATTTGGAATCTACTTCCGCTTTTTTTTTTTTTTTAACTTGGTCATTTGAGGGAAAGATGCCATATCTAATTCTACCAGAAAGTGATGGCCGATGAGGTGAAACTCAAATTTTTTGATTCCATTTTTTACTGCTAGGATTTCTTTAAAAGTGGAGTGGTAATGCATTTCAGATTGGGAAAATTTTCCACTTTTATAAGCACAGAGGTGTTTCTTACCATCAATTTCTTCAAAATAGGATGGCTGCCCAAAGATTCATCATCGGCGTTAGTTTGAAGAATTCTTCTTCGTTGATGGTATGCGGTGGTGGGAGATTGCATAATCTCCTTAAGCTTGCCTCGGTTTGAGGTTTTCCCCAAGGTGGGGGTTCTTCTTTAGCATGGATTGCAAAGGAATTAAAGCTTTGCAATGTTTGGGACAAAATCTCTGAAATAATTGATTATCCCAAGAAATTGCTGAACTTGTTTTGTGGTGAAGTTTTCTTTTGGAAACTTCAATAATTCTTTAGCAATATGTGGCCCTGGGTCACTACGTACCTTTGTTAAGGTGCATACCAAGAAATTCAATTTCTGTCTGGGCGATATTCATCTTTTTTTGGGAAAGCATGATACCGTGTTTCTTCACAATTTCTGCAAATTGCTCAAGGAGTTGACAATGTGACTGCTCATCAGGATTGTAGAGCAGAATGTCGTCGATGTATATGGCTGCAGTTGTCAGGATAGGTTGGAAAATTCGACACATGGCCTTTTGAAAAAGGGATGGTGCCACCTTTAGGCCAAAAGGAGAACTTTCTACTTGGAAATCTTTGGTTCGGGATACAGAATCCTGTTTTGGATTTGTCTTCAGGGTGGATGCCCAATTGCCAAAATCCGGCTTTGAGATCGAATTTGGAATAGATATGGGCCTTGGTCAAGGCAGCAAAGAGAGAGTCTCTGGACGGTAGAGGGAATTTATCATCTTGAAGAAAAAGATTGAGAGGCTGATAGTTAATTACCGCCTCATTTTCCTCTATTTTGCTCAAAGACGTTTGTTGACATAAAAAGCTTCACAAGCCCATTGAGAATTGGAGATTTCAATAAGGCTTGTTGCAATAATTCTCGAGCATTCCTTTTGAGCTAAAACCAAATGTTCTGGATTCATTCCCGTATGACTTGCCTTTAGTTGGATTTATATCTTCATTTTTCTTGAAAGGAAGACGAACAAAAAACTCGCGATTTTTCCACAAAGGATGGGCACATTTTTGGGCAAATTCCGAATGGGATTCTGCACAAGATTCTAACAGCTTTTGCATGATTGGATCAAGTAGACTCATCTGAATGGAAAAGAGTCTCGAATGTTGACAAACTCGAGAATTGGTCTTTATATCTAAGACCTTTTCCGAAATGATACGAAGTTGAGAAATTTGAGTCATAATATCCCACCAAATTATCGATCTTTATTGGGGAGATTTGATCCAAAAATTTTTGTGGTTATGGAACACCGAGGAAAAATTGGACGATTCATCGGAGTGGTTCTAACATTTGTAGAGAAAGTATCTCCTGAAGCAGAATTAAAATATTGAATGTAAGGAGTCCAGAATTCTTCAGGAAGAACTTTAGTATCTAGAATGGAACAACTTGCTCCAATATCAATGAGAGCAATAACATTGATTGGTTTGGCAAATTTTGAGGTGAAAATTTTCACCGGAAATGAGGACAATGAGTTTGACTTGAGAAGATGTCAAGATTTGGTTCTGGAGATATAGGTGAAATGTGAAAATGTCTTCGGACTCGAGTCCGACTCATTTTCACTTGAAGTTTGGTATAGTTGAATGGCACAAAGAGTGTGTCTAGATGGTTCTTCATCGCAGAGAATAAGGATTCAATATCATCATTTTCAAGATAAATGCCCTGTTTCATTCTCAATTTGATGAATTAGATGATTCGACCATTTTCTCGCTTGAGGACAATTTTGGCAAATTGTCCTTTGTGGTTGCGAGATGTAACAACGATTTGATTTCTTGTGCTTGTGTGATCTTTCCTTTTGCGTAGGTATCGCCATTTTTCTTTTTCCGGAAATGCTTGGAGCCATGTTTGGGTTTGTTTATCCAAAACTTCTTGTAGTGCTTCTTTTTCGGGAATACTTGCCACAAGTACCATCACAGTCTTGTTTAGAGCATTTGATTTTTAGCTTTTGGCGAGAACAAGCCGATTCAAGACGCTTATCTTCTGTGATGTAAGTACGGACCATCCGACGTTTTAAGCACAATTCTTCGAGGCACAGATGAATTTCTTGTTGTATTTCTCCCAAGGGAATATCCTATACTCTCCTTTGTTTTCCGAAGAACGATCTTTCAACCATTTGAGATAGTTCTTTAGGAATGGAAGTAAGGAAAACATGCTTTGATTTGGATTGCACCGACTTGATAAAAAGTTGAAGCATTACTCGATAATGCTTGTCAAGATGTTTTTTCCGGAGGGAGCAGCATTTTCTTTCAAAGAATTCTCTCATTTTTATCTCTATGAGATCAGTGGGTTTTCCCACAAAAACATGGTATAAAATGGTGATAGCATGGCTGAAGTTTGGTGACAACAGAAAATGTATCTGATCCTATTCTGGGAGTGATTTCCACCAAAGTTTGAGACTTCCTGTAAATCTTGTAAGAAAGTGGTAAAGGACATCATTCATATCATGGTTGGTAATGGATTGAGTATTCAACCAAGTATGAAATTCTTCAAGCCTATCTGGCCATTTGGGATAAGGAATATCGTCAATGGTGAAGAATTGTTTGGATGTCATAGATGTAGGTCGAGCTGAGTGATTTTCTGCTAAAAGGCTGTCCCCGAAGGGCTTGAACGGGAGTTGTTCGCCCACTGTGGGAAGGCATACCTGCAGAAAATTGTTCTTGGCTCTCCCTGGTTCTAAGTCTAGGTCCATTCCACTCGGTATCGAGCCACGGTTTTGTTTCTAAGGTTATCCATTCCATGCGCTTGGTAGGTGAATCCAGTGCTGAGAAGATCTTTTCTCATCATGTCTACACAACCAGAAATTCTTGAAGCACCTGTTTCTCTTACTTCATCTCCTTCATCTTCAACCTCTCCAGAGTTTCGTGTTTCCAACGCTTCTAAGATAGACTATCTTTATGAAATCTCTCTTAGTGATGAAACCAAGATCTCTTAAACGCAACTTCCCCTTATGAACCCTTACTCCGCTTTTGCCAAACTACATACATCTTTCTCACCTATCCACTCCATCCGCCAACTAATCCACCAAACCCCAAAGCATGTAAAGGAGTAGGTCAAGTCCTCCAAATTCGACCAACATCCCATTCCTGCCACTGAAAAAGAGTACTTCGTCACTCTTCAAATCCCTCTAAAGTTCCCCAGACAATGGGCTCAACAGGGATATACTCATGTTCATTATGGAGCTGTTCGTCTTGCTCTCACCTTCCATGGTCATAAAGGCTTGCCAGTTGTGGCAAGAATAGCTTTATTGGATACCAGGTTTTACAATACCAAAGCATGCTTGCATCGGTATCTTTGTCCAAACTACTTTGAATGCGGAATAGTCTTCGTGACTTTGTATCCAAACTTCAACATCGCTCTTTCAGATCCTCAGCTACTCTCTTTTTTAAAAGTTCAAGTCCAGCTTACTGGAGCCCCTCAAACTGCTGAATTTGTTGCTGCAACACTTCACTACCAGATGGTTTATCGAGTGTAGAACCATGCCCTTGATCTCAACTTCAATAATGGTAATGAAGATGCTCTGTTTATTTCCATGCAAAATGATCAGGCATCGTGCATCTATGTTCCTCGACAGATCACAAAGGATACGTTGGCCAAGCTCCTCCCAGAGACTTGGATTACCAACTACGAAAAGTTACACCAGCATAACAAGCCTTTCCAATCCACCGACTCAGAGTTCGTTCGGAAAAAAGATGGAACTGTCTCCATCAAATTTGGCAAGGAAAAGGAAGAAAGTCCCTCTATCTTCCAAACCCTCTTCATGATTGAACCATGTGTTCCTCAATCCATTTCCGAGCCAGATCCAAAAAAGCTTGTTCGACACTTTGACGGTGATGGACATCCTGTCCATTACTATAAAGACAATTATGGCCATTGCTTTTGGGATCCTTTTGCCAATGCTCCCATTGCACAAATTCCCCTGACAAAGTAGATCCTTTAGCAAGATCTCCGCCTCGACGGAAAAAGCCAAAAAATAAGGTGTATCAAAGATACTTAAATGGAGATCCCTCCGTTGATACTCTTGGTGAGTGTGACAAGTACCAGTACATGGTTTGTTATGCTCCACCTCTACCACCACAGTTCAATACTACACCTGAAGTCCCACCAGATCCACCAAAATCACCTCCACCATCTCCTCCTTAGAAAAAGCAAGCCCTCTCCCCGTTCTATAAGCCAATCCAAAAATGGGCCAAGAAAAATTCTTACCCATTTGAGGCTCCAGCAAAAACACCTCCCACTTCTTCTATTGCCATGTTCCAAGAAACGATTTTCCCCTCTTGTCAAAGAAAGTTCAAAACTTTCGTTTCCCTTCGAGGAATTCATTGATCCACAAAAAAAGATATACCGTCATCTTCCGAAAATACCAACCCCACGATGTGGATGAACAAGGAAGCAGAAAAGACTTTGCTGCTGAAGCTGTTCTAAATTGGCAATCAAAGACTCTATTGGCACAGAACAATGCCTTTAAGGCAATTGATTCCAAGATCGGAAACGTGCAACAAGATCTCCAAAGATATGATGAAAGCACCAAGAAAATACTTTCGAGTTCCGAAAAGGTTTCATGCCTTGGAATCAGGACAACATCTTGGGTATCATTATCTTGAAAGTCCAAAGCCAGAAATTGAAAAGCTCAAGAAGCAAATCCAACTTCTTGAAGAAGGAAGGTTTAGACCTTTTGATCCATTGGCACCTTCTGTTAGAACCAGGTATGTAGCTCCACCACCATAGACCTCTATTTTTGCCACTATCCCAGAAGATCCCTACAGAAGAGAACCAGACATGGCAGAAATACGAAATCGCCTCAAGGCTCTGCAGAATGATAAAGGGAAAGAAAAATGGCACCTCGTAATCAAGTTCTCTTGTGATAAGAGAAAGGCCGGATCAGATGATGCTATCAAATCCATTGGAATCATTTCTAAAGGATTTGAGTACCCGAGAATCTAACTTAGGCCATACAACAACCGAGATTACGCCATCCAAGAAAAGCGAGTAATTGCCCAAAGAGAACAAACTTCTCATGATACATTCAGTATCTCTTTCCTCCTCTTCATCCTTCTCAATTCCTACAGTCGATTCCCTTCCTGTTGATCCCCTTCCTATTGTGCCAGTCACTTTATCAATATTCATGGCTGATCCTCCAGATGATGAAATGGAATCAAACTATTCAAAACCAGATTATGGTTAGACAAACAATCCAGCTCGACCTACATCTATGACATCCAAACAATTCTTCACCATTGACGATATTCCTTATCCCAAATGGCCAGATAGGCTTGAAGAATTTCATACTTGGTTGAATACTCAATCCATTACCAACCATGATATGAATGATGTCCTTTACCACTTTGTTACAAGATTTACAGGAAGTCTCAAACTTTGGTGGCAATCACTTCCATAACAGGATCAGATACATTTTCTGCTGTCACCAAACTTCAGCCATGCTATCACCATTTTATACCATGTTTTTATGGGAAAACCCACTGATCTCATAGAGATAAAAAGGAGAGAATTCTTCGAAAGAAAATGCTGCTCCCTCCAGAAAAAGCATCTTGACAAGCATTACCGACTAATGCTTCAACTTTTTTATCAAGTCGGAGCCGATCCAAATCTGAAGCATGTTTTCCTTACTTCCATTCCTGAAGAACTATCTCAAATGGTTGAAATATCGTTCTTCAGAAAACAAAGGAGAGTACAGGATATTCCCTTGTTAGAAATACAACAAGAAATTCATTTGTGCCTCGAAGAATTGTGCTTAAAACGTCGGATGGTCCGTACTTACATCACAGAAGATAAGCATCTTGAATTAGCTTGTTCTCGCCAGAAGCTAAAAATCAAATGCTCTAACCAAGACTGTGATGGTACTTGTGGCAAGTATTTCCGAAAAAAGAAGCACTACAAGAAGTTTTGGATAAACAAATCCAAACATGGCTCCAAGCATTTCCGGAAAAAGAAGAAATCGCGATACCTACGCAAAAGAAAAGATCACACAGTCGCAAGAAATCAAATCGTTGCTACATACGCTAACCGCAGGAAAGGACATTTTGCCAAAAATTGTCCTCAAGCGAGAAAAGGTCAGAATCATCTAATTCATCAAATTGAGAATGAAACGAGGCATTTCTCTTGAAAATGATGATATTGAATCCTTATTCTCTGCGATGAAGAACCATCGAACACACTCTTTGTGCCATTCAACTGTACCAAACTTCAAGTGAAAATGAGTCAGACTCTGAGTCTGAAGACATTTTTCACATTTCACCCATATCTCTAGAACCAAATCTTGACATCTTCTCAAGTCAAACTAATTGTCCTCATTTCCCGGTGAAAATTTTCACCTCAAAATTTGCCAAACCAATCAATGTTATTGCTCTCATTGATCTTTGGAGCAAGTTGTTCCATTCTAGATACTAAAGTTCTTCTGAAGAAAGTGGACTCCTTACATTCGATATTTTTATTCTGCTTCAGGAGATACTTTCTCTACAAATGTTAGAACCACTCCAGTAACTGTCCAATTTTTTCCCTAGTGTTCCATAACCACAAAAATTTTTGGATCAAATCTCCCCAATAAAGATCTGATAATTGGGTGGCATATTATGACTCAGATTTCTCAACTTCGTATCATTTCTGGAAAAGGTCTTAGATATAAAGACCAATTCTCTGAGTTTGTCAATATTCAGAGACTCTTTTCCATTCAGATGAGTCTACTTGATCCAATCATGCAAAATCTGTTAGAATCTTGTGCAGAATCCCATTCGGAATTTGCCCAAAAATGTGCCCATCCTTTGTGGAAAAATCCCGAGTTTTTTGTTCGTCTTCCTTTCAAGAAAAATGAAGATATAAATCCAACTAAGGCGAGTTATACGGGAATGAATCCAGAACATTTGGTTTTAGCTCAAAAGGAATGCTCAGAATTATTACAGCAAGGCCTTATTGAAATCTCCAATTCTCAATGGGCTTGTGAAGCTTTTTATGTCAACAAACGTGCTGAGCAAAATAGAGGGAAAATAAGATTGGTAATTAACTATCAGCCTCTCAATCTTTTTCTTCAAGATGATAAATTCCCTCTACCATCCAGAGACTCTCTCCTTGCTGGCTTGACCAAGGCCCATATCTATTCCAAATTCGATCTCAAAGCCGGATTTTGTATCCCGAACCAGCATTTCCAGTGGAAAGTTCTCCCTTTTGGCCTAAAGGTGGCACCATCCCTTTTTCAAAAGGCCATGTGTCGAATTTTCCAACTGTCCCGACAAGCGCAGCCGTATACATTGACGACATTCTGCTCTACGATCCCGATGGCGGTTATTAATCGTCAACTCCTGTGAGCAATTTGCAGAAATTGTGAAGAAACACGTTATCATGCTTTCCCAAAGAAAGATGAATATCGCCCAGACAGAAATTGAATTTCTTGGTATGCACCTTAACAAAGGTACGTACTACCCAGGGCCACATATTGCTAAAGAATTATTGAAGTTTCAAAAAGACAACTTCACCACAAAACAAGTTCAGCAATTTCTTGGGATAATCAATTATCTCAGGGATTTTGTCCCAAACATTGCAAAGCTTTTGATTCCTTTGCAATCCATGCTAAAGAAGAATCCCCCACCTTGGGGAAAACCTCAAATTGAGGAAGTCGCTGAGCTTAAGGAGATTATGCAGAATCTCCCATCACTGTAGATACCATCAACAGGAAGAAGAATTCTTCAAACTGACGCCAGTGATGAATACTGGGCAGCCATTCTGTTTGAAGAAATTGATAATAAGAAACACCTCTGTGCTTATAAAAGTGGAAAATTTTCCCAGTCTGAAATGCATTACCACCCCACTTTTAAAGAAATCCTGGCAGTAAAAATGGAATCAAAAAATTTGAGTTTCACCTCATCGGCCATCACTTTCTGGTAGGATTAGATATGGCATCTTTCCCTCAGATGACCAAGTTCAAACAAAAGCAGATTCCAAATTCTCAGCTGCTTAGATGGGCTGAATGGTTTTCAAAATACTCTTTTGAAACCAAACACATTCCTGGCAAAAAGAATATACTTGCTGACTTTTTGTCAAGACCCAAAGCACCAGCTGAAATTAACATGTACATCAAACGACCCGCATTCCATATGCTCAATTATGGTGTAAAATACAAGATTGAGAAGATCAAAGACTTGTCAAGCTGGAAATATCCCCAGGAGATTATTCAACACATCCAGAATGACAATCTTGCTGAAAATCTGGAAGATCTTATGTGGCAATGTCACACAGATTTGTTCAGATTCAATGGAGGTTCGATTCTCTATCCTTTTGGACTAAATTTGAATTATCCTTTCATTCATCATCTTATCTGGAAGGAAGATGATTGGGAATGGACCTAGAAGAAGTACTGTTCACAGTACGGTCACTATTCATAGTGTGCGAATAATTTCCCTCCAGGAAGTTTCTGGCGCCTCTGTTTGTATCCGGACCTATTGCCTAGGTCCTTGTTTGTGTCTTTGTGACCTCTTACCGTCTATATAAGGCGAGGAGGATGTAATGTGTTGGGCAGAGCCCCCTGAAGTAAAGTGTGTGCTTTGAAAATTTCTCATGGCTTTCTAAATTCCTCTTCTTCTCCAGCCCGGTAGGATCCTCCAAGAAATGCAGCTTGGATAGGTTAGAAACGTTTCCATCCTGGCATCTCTGGGTGTGTCTAGGCTCTGAACTAAAGAGCTGAGTGGTTTTCTGCTAAAAGCTGTCCTTGAAGGGCTTGAACGGGAGTTGTTTGCCCACTGTGGGAAGGCATACCTGCAGAAAATTGTTCTTGGCTCTCCCTGGTTCTAAGTCTAGGTCCATTCCCAATCATCTTCCTTCTAGATAAGAGGATGAATGAAAGGATAATTCAAATTTAATCCAAAAGGATAGAGAATCGAACCTCCATTGAATCTGAACAAATCTGTGTGACATTGCCACATAAGATTTTCCAGATTTTCAGCAAGATTGTCATTCTGGATGTGTTGAATAATCTCCTGGGGATATTTCCAGCTTGACAAGTCTTTAATCTTCTCAATCTTGTATTTTACACCATAATTGAGCATATGGAAGGCGGGTCATTTGATGTACATGTTGATTTCAACTGGTGCTTTGGGTCTTGACAAAAAGTCAGCAAATATATTCTTTTTGCCAGGAATGTGTTTGGTTTCAAAAGAGTATTTTGAAAACCATTCAGCCCATCTAAGCAGCTGAGAATTTGGAATTTGCTTTTTTTTGAACTTGGTCATTTGAGGGAAAGATGCCATATCTAATTCTACTAGAAAGTGATGGCCGATGAGGTGAAACTCAAATTTTTTGATTCCATTTTTTACTGCCAGGATTTCTTTAAAAGTGGAGTGGTAATGCATTTCCGATTGGGAAAATTTTCCACTTTTATAAGCACAGAGGTGTTTCTTACCATTAATTTCTTCAAACAGGATGGCTGCCCAAGTATTCATCACTGGCGTCAGTTTGAAGAATTCTTCTTCTTGTTGATGGTATCTGCAGTGGTGGGAGATTCTGCATAATCTCCTTAAGCTCGCCGACCGCCTCGCTTGAGGTTTTCCCCAAGGTGGGGGATTCTTCTTTAGCATGGATTGCAAAGGAATCAAAAGCTTTGCAATGTTTGGGACAAAATCCCTGAGATAATTGATTATCCCAAGAAATTGCTGAACTTGTTTTGTGGTGAAGTTGTCTTTTGGAAACTTCAATAATTCTTTAGCAATATGTGGCCCTGGGTAGTACGTACCTTTGTTAAGGTGCATACCAAGAAATTCAATTTCTGTCTGGGCGATATTCATCTTTCTTTGGGAAAGCATGATACCGTGTTTCTTCACAATTTCTGCAAATTGCTCAAGGAGTTGACAGTGTGACTGCTCATCAGGACTGTAGAGCAGAATGTCGTCAATGTATACGGCTGCAGTTGTCAGGACAGGTTGGAAAATTCGACACATGGCCTTTTGAAAAAGGGATGGTGCCACCTTTAGGCCGAAAGGGAGAACTTTCCACTGGAAATGCTGGTTCGGGATACAAAATCCTGTTTTGGATCTGTCTTCAGGGTGGATGCCCAGTTGCCAAAATCCGGCTTTGAGATCGAATTTGGAATAGGTATGGGCCTTGGTCAAGCCAGCAAAGAGAGAGTCTCTCGATGGTAGAGGGAATTTATCATCTTGAAGAAAAAGATTGAGAGGCTGATAGTTAATTACCAATCTCATTTTCCCTCTATTTTGCTCAGCACGTTTGTTAACATAAAAAGCTTCACAAGCCCATTGAGAATTGGAGATTTCAATAAGGCCTTGCTGTAATAATTCTGAGCATTCCTTTTGAGCTAAAACCAAATGTTCTGGATTCATTCCTGTATGACTCGCCTTAGTTGGATTTATATCTTCATTTTTCTTGAAAGGAAGACGGACAAAAAACTCGGGATTTTTCCACAAAGGATGGGCACATTTTTGGGCAAATTCCGAATGGGATTCTGCACAAGATTCTAACAGATTTTGCATGATTGGATCAAGTAGACTCATCTGAATGGAAAAGAGTCTCTGAATATTGACAAACTCAGAGAATTGGTCTTTATATCTAAGACCTTTTCCAGAAATGATACAAAGTTGAGAAATCTGAGTCATAATATCCCACCCAATTATCAGATCTTTATTGGGGAGATTTGATCCAAAAATTTTTGTGGTTATGGAACACTAGGGAAAAAATTGGACAGTTACCGGAGTGGTTCTAACATTTGTAGAGAAAGTATCTCTGAGCGTAATTAAAATATCGAATGTAAGGAGTCCAGAATTCTTCAGGAAGAACTTTAGTATCTAGAATGGAACAACTTGCTCCAGTATCAATGAGAGCAATAACAATGATTGGTTTGGCAAATTTTGAGGTGAAAAGTTTCACCTGGAAATGAGGACAATGAGTTTGACTTGAGAAGATGTCAAGATTTGGTTCTGGAGATATGGGTGAAATGTGAAAAATGTCTTCAGACTCAAATTCTGACTCATTTTCACTTGAAGTTTGGTACAGTTGAATGGCACAAAGAGTGTGTTCAGATGGTTCTTCATCAGCAGAGAATAAGGATTCAATATCATCATTTTCAAGAGAAATGCCTGTTTCATTCTCAATTTGATGAATTAGATGATTCTGACCTTTTCTCGCTTGAGGACAATTTTTGGCAAAATGTCCTTTGTGGTTGCAGATGTAGCAACGATTTGATTTCTTGTGACCTGTGTGATCTTTTCTTTTGCGTAGGTATCGCCATTTCTTCTTTTTCCGGAAATGCTTGGAGCCATGTTTGGATTTGTTTATCCAAAACTTCTTGTAGTGCTTCTTTTTTCGGGAATACTTGCCACAAGTACCATCACAGTCTCGGTTAGAGCATTTGATTTTTAGCTTCTGGCGAGAACAAGCTGATTCAAGACGCTTATCTTCTGTGATGTAAGTACGGACCATCCGACGTTTTAAGCACAATTCTTCGAGGCACAGATGAATTTCTTGTTGTATTTCTCCCAAGGGAATATCCTATACTCTCCTTTGTTTTCCGAAGAACGATCTTTCAACCATTTGAGATAGTTCTTCAGGAATGGAAGTAAGGAAAACATGCTTCAGATTTGGATCGGCTCCGACTTGATAAAAAGTTGAAGCATTAGTCGGTAATGCTTGTCAAGATGCTTTTTCTGGAGGGAGCAGCATTTTCTTTCAAAGAATTCTCTCATTTTTATCTCTATGAGATCAGTGGGTTTTCCCACAAAAACATGGTATAAAATGGTGATAGCATGGCTGAAGTTTGGTGACAGTAGAAAATGTATCTGATCCTGTTCTGGAAGTGATTGCCACCAAAGTTTGAGACTTCCTGTAAATTTTGTAACAAAGTGGTAAAGGACATCATTCATATCATGGTTGGTAATGGATTGAGTATTCAACTAAGTATGAAATTCTTCAAGCCTATCTGGCCATTTGGGATAAGGAATATCGTCAATGGTGAAGAATTGTTTGGATGTCATAGATGTAGGTCGAGCAGGATTGTTTGTCTGACCATAATCTAGTTCTGAATAGTTTGATTCCATTTCATCATCTGGAGGATCAGCCATGAATATTGATGAAGTGATCGGCACAATAGGAAGGGGATCAACAGGAAGGGAATCGACTGTAGGAATTGAGAAGGATGAAGAGGAGGAAAGAGATACTGAATGTATCATGAGAAGTTTGTTCTGCTGGGAACAGGGTCTGCTTTTCTTGGATGGCAGAATCTGGTTGTTGTATGGCCGGGTTAGATTCCTGGGTACTCAAATCCTTTAGAAATGATTCCAATGGATTTGATAGCATCATCTGATCTGGCCTTTCTCTTATTACAAGAGAACTTGATTCTGTAGGTGCCATCTTTTCTTTCCCTTTATCTTTCTGTAGGGCCTTGAGGCGATTTCGTATTCCTGCCATATCTGGTTCTCTTCTGTAGGGATCTTCTGGGATAATGGCAAAAATAGAGGTCTGTGGTGGTGGAGGTACATACCCAGTTCTAACAGAAGGTGCCAATGGGTTGAAAGGTCTAAACCTTCATTCTTCAAGAAGTTGGATTTGCTTCTTGAGCTTTTCAATTCTGGCTTTGGACTTTCAAGATAATGATACCCAAGATGTTGTCCTGATTCCAAGGCATGACGCCTTTTCTGGAACTCAGAAAGTATTTTCTTGGTGCTTTCATCATATCTTCGGAGATCTTGTTGCACGCTTCCAATCTTGGAATCAATTGCCTTAAAGGCATTGTTCTCGTGCCAACATGAGTCTCGATCGCCAATTTAGAACGGCTTCCAAAGCTGAGAAATCTTTTGTGCCTTCCTTGTTCATCCACATCAGTGGGGGTTGCTATTTTCGGAAGATGACGATATCTGTTTTGTGGATCAATGAATTCCTCCGAAGCAGGAAACGAAAGTTTTGAACTTTCTTTGGTAAGCGGGGAAAAATCAATCTCTTGGAACATGGCAATAGAAGAAGTGGGAGGTGTTTTTGGTGGAGCCTCAAATGGGTAAGAGTGTTTCTTGGCCCATTTTTGAATTGGCTTATAAAACGGAGAGAGGGCTTGCTTTTTCTGAGGAGGAGGTGGTGGAGGTGATTTTGGTAGATCTGGTGGGATTTCAGGTGTAGTATTGAACTCTGGTGGTGGAGGTGGAGCATAAGAAACCATGTATTGGTACTTGTCACACTCACCAAGAGTATCAACGGAGGGATCTCCGTTTAAGTATCTTTGATACACCTTATTTTTTGGCTTTCTCGGTCGAGGCGGAGATCTTGCTAAAGGATCTACTTCGTCAGGGGAATTTGTGCAATGGGAGCATTGGCAAAAAGGATCCCAAAAACAATGACTGTAATTGTCTTTGTAGTAATGGACAGGATGTCCATCACCGTCAAAGTGTCGCACAAGCTTTTTTGGATCTGGCTCGGAAATTGATTGAGGAACACATGGTTCAATCATGAAGAGGGTTTGGAAGATAGAGGGACTTTCTTCATTTTCCTTGCCAAATTTGATGGAAACAGTTCCATCTTTTTTCCGAATGAACTCTGAGTCCGTGGATTGGAAAGGCTTATTGTGCTGGTGTAGCTTTTCGTAGTTGGTGATCCAAGTCTCTAGGAGGAGCTTGGCCAGAGTATCCTTCGGGATCTGTCTAGGAACATGGATGCATGATGCCTGGTCATTTTGCATGGAAATAAACAGAGCATCTTCATTACCATTATTGAAGTTGAGATCAAGGGCATGGTTCTGCACTCGATAAACCATCTCGGTAGTGAAGTGTTGCAAAGAATGATTCAGCAGCTTGAGGGGCTCCAAAGAAGATGGACTTGAACTTTTAAAAAAGAGAGTAGCTGAGGATCTGAAAGAGCGATGTTGAAGTTTGGATACAAAGTCACGAAGACTGTTCCGGCATTTAAAGTGGTTTGGACAGTACTGATGCAGGCATGCTGGTATTGTAAAAACCTGGTATCCAACAATGCTATCCTTGCTACAACTAGCAAGCCTTTACGACCATGGAAGGTGAGAGCAAGACGAACAGCTCCATAATGGACATGAGTATATCCCTGTTGAGCCCATTGTCTGGGAAATTCTGGAGGGATCTGAAGAGTAACAAAGTACTCCTTCTCGGTAGCAGGAATAGGATGCTAGTCGAATTTGGAGGACTGGACATACTCCTTTACTTGCTTTGGGGTTTGGTGAATAAGTTGGCGGATGGAGCGAATGGGTGAAAAGGATGTATGTGGTTTAGCAAAGGCAGAGTAAGGGTTCATGAGGGGAAGTTGAGTTTCGGAGATTTTGGTCTCATCACTAAGAGAGACTTCATAGAGATAGTCTATCTTAGAGGCATTGGACATGCGAAACTCTGATGAGGTTGAAGATGAAGGAGAGGAAGTAAGAGAAACAGGTGCTTCAAGAATTTCTGGTTGTGTATCCATAATGAGAATGGATCTTCTCAGCACTGGATTCACCTACCAAGCGCATGGAATTGATAACATTAAAAACGAAACCATGGCTCTGATACCAGGGAATGGACCTAGACTTAGAACCGGGGAGAGCCAAGAACAATTTTCTGCAGGTATGCCTTCCCACAGTGGGCGAACAACTCCCGTTCAAGCCCTTCAGGGACAGCCTTTTAGCAGAAAACCACTCAGCTCTTTAGTTTAGAGCCTAGAGACACCCAGAGATGCCAGGATGGAAACGATTCTAACCTATCCAAGCTGCATTTCTTGGAGGATCCTACCAGGCTGGAGAAGAAGAAGAATTTAGAAAGCCATGAGAAATTTTCAAAGCACACACTTTACTTCAGGGGGCTCTACCCAACACATTACATCCTCCTCGCCTTATATAGATGGTAAGAGGTCATAAAGACACAAACAAGGACCTAGGCAATAGGTCCGGATACAAACAGAGCCACCGGAAACTTCCGGGAGGGAAATTATTCGCACACTATGAACAGTGACCGTACTGTGAACAGTACTTTCCCTAGCCTAATGCTATAGTAAAAGTGAACAGTAGCTTGCTACAGTGAATTTGTACGGACATCGATTTTCCAGCGGTCTCGTCCGTCATGGGCATTGTAGCTACAGACTGAGTCATCTGAGCTGTCTTCTAGGAGATGTGCTTCGTATTTTTGTTCAAGGGCTTCAAGGTCTTCAGGTGAGAGGAATTGGCTCAACCTTCGTGATGAGGATGCTTCTTCATGAGCCCAATGGGATGCTTCTTCTTCTACCTAGTTTGTGTTGTCATCTTTTTGAGTGTCGGCAGGAATGTTTGGCTGAGGCCAGTTGGATGATTGTGCATAAAAGGATATGTCAATGTTCTGAAATAAGGCCGAAGGTCCTTGGTCGTAGGAATCCTGGGACAAAGGACCTCCAAAGCATGCATAGGGATCCTGGGTGGATTGGACAATATCATCTGTTCTTGTCATTTCATGCTCCTGGGATGATGTAGCTTGTCTGTATTACTCGAGTGCTTCCCTAGCTTCTAGTGCTAGGTCATAATGATCCCACGTAGTGGGTGCATTATTCCAAACATCTTTAGGAATAGTTTTGTTTACTTGACACAGGATTCTCTGGAGTTCTCGGTACTCGTTTTCGCAAAATTTAACAGATCTTGGATAAGATTTGTAAATTCGAGCTTCTCTGCTGTTCAGATGAGGTTTATAAGATGTGGTTCCTATTTCCTGTGCATTATTGGTGATGGTGCCATTATTTGTGAAAAAATGCCATGGACGTCGGAAGAGCAGGATGGTGTGGACTTCAGGATTGAGTGTCATGGTTCTCAGTTCTCTTTCCAAGTCTTGTTTCCAACATGTAGGATGATAAAACCAATTAAGAAAGTCTAACAGATTTTTGTCGCATTCTCTTTCCACATTTCTTCCAAGTAAAAATATCCTGGTGAGGTTTGCAATGAATCTTCTGGTTGGAATTTCAATAGCTATCAAGTACTTATTGGTTAAGTACCATAACAGCGTCTTGAGCTGGTCAGGGAAAGGAGTTAATACTGTAATACGTATTTCATACTACGTATGCATAAGACGACCAATAAGAGTGGCAAAAAGTTTGATCTCAACTTTTATGATGTGTGAGACTCTTGAGGAAAAGAGTTCCTCAATTTTAGTGCCCTCATGACTTTTACTTATTCTCAAGATTTCTATTTAGTGTTTGCTATCTTAGGATGTTGCCAATGGTCATGAGTTGATTCGATCTAATGGGACATTTCTAGAATAGCAAGCTGAACTGAAATTGAGAGTGTGAATGAAAGAGGAAGATCGATTTTGGAGAATCACATTGTACTTTTGTATTCACTGGTCGACCAATTATGACTGTCTTTGTGATAACTATAATTGTGAATACAATATATATATCATTGTTTAAAAGAGATCAAGAGAGATATAAATGTGATCGATCGATCTAGGATACTACATACTAAATCTACTCAGAGTGTGACGTCCAATAAGAGCTGCTATATATTTCTAACAGATGTATAGCAACGAGCTCTCAAAGTATGCTGGTCGCACGGATTATTCACTGGTATGAATGTTGAAGAGAGGTAAAGAGAATTTTGTTCGGCTCACCATGTGCGAGTGGGAGATGATAGTTTTATTAGTGATGGGCTTAAGGCCTGTCTGCCCATGTTGGGCCTAAAAACCCGGCCCACAGAATTAGGGCCCGTGGATGGAGGGACGTATAAAAGGGAGGAGAGAGAGGGAGAACGCACCTTTTGGAAAATCAGAATGTACGTACGTCTCCCTCTCTTTCCAACGTTCTCTCTCTCTCCAAAAGAACAGTAAGCAAAAAAAAGTGACGCCGTCTTCCTTCCAAGCGAATTGTCGTCATCGGATCGAACAGGGCCAAATTCTCTTCCTCTTATCGGCGTCGGTGTCTAATCTGTGGCTAACAAGGTACGCTCGAATCTGTGGTGTGCTTTAGAATCGGTGATACGTGATTTTCCCAGGCTTGTCTTCCGCATTGCTTTTAGGGGTTCGATTTAGTGTCGAATCTAGTTTTCGGGGATCCGTTAATCCCAACACATGTGATCATATCGTCTTCAACTACAGGATCCAACACCCAACACTTTTGAGAATATGTAAAATGCAATTAACGAACTTTTTTCTTTCACATGACGTCATCCAGCATTTTTATGCTCAGGGTTTTGAAATATTTGCTAGGGGGATAGGGCGGGCAAAGACTACTTCTGACATAGACAGAGACTCGACCAATGCCACTATCCAGGACAAATGAAAGAAATTGAGCAGCGAGATGAGAAAGATTTGACGCACATCATCATCCAAAAACCTGCAAGTCCAACAAAAGTACTTCCCCATTCAAACACCACCTGTGAACATGGAAACCAAAGGTTGAGAATTAACATCTGCACTATAGTTTATTTTTGGCCAGTCTTTTTAAACAACTTACACATTTTTTGCCCTCCTTCAGAAAGCTCTTTAGTGCAATCAAAGTAGGTAACGAAGGATAAAATGTTTAAAATTACCTCTTAAGCACTATCATAGATTGAACTTACAACCTGAAACAAAACGTGTAGGTAAGTGGGAACATCAAGTAATTAGTCGGTCTATAAACATGCTAGAAATTCGATAGCATCCATCCGCTGAACTTGATGGCAAGGCAAGTCAATGCCCTGCTTTTGTTTACATTTATATGTTCTTCTAGCCATAAGAGAACGGTATGTCTTCTTATGAAAAGCATGTCCACAGGTTGAAGATTGAAGAATCGAATATTTGACATATTCACCAAGCTGTGGGCTACTCATCCGAACTCAAATGACATGGCAACTTCAGAACATATCCGTAATGCAGTAAAGGCAAACTGCACATACCAAAATATCAGAGCACACACTACAAAGTTAGCAACAGGTCAGAACGCAATCTCATCTTAAGATAACTCATGTCACTAGCGCCCAAAATTTTGAGGCAGCTGAAGCGGTGCCTATATTTTGGTTAACGATCATCCTCTAATAGATGGCAAGTAAAAACTTAATTGCAATCTATCAACTGAGCCTGCACGAAAGTATCTCGTAGATATCTAGTGCATTCTTTATGTCATAACAAAAGGAGGTTCTCAAGCACACTTTAGTCTATGAGGGGCACAAGGAATCACCTTTGCATCATCATGACAGTGAAGGCAATCAAAAATCTCGCTGCAACAGGGGGCTCTAGTGCGGCGCCTTCGATGGTAATGAGGACATCTGCCGCAGCAGCAGCTGCAGCAGCGACTTTGATATTAACTGAAAGTTGAGAAGGACAAAGCTTGAACTACTATTGCTCAAGAATGAGTCGAGACATTACTTGTACGGCAAGTACCGCTCTCTAACAAATCAGTAACAATAGCATCTTCATGGTCAGAACAGAGCACCGTCGGAAACACGATTGGACGGTGCTGGAATTTTAACAACAGGAGGGAACCGAGTGGCTGCCGATGAGGAGGAACCGCGATGTTAATTATGAGCCAGAAGTGGTGGTGATCGCTTGATCGGAAATGGAGCGGCCGTGGAACCAGAGGGAAAGCAGGACCGAGAGAACGTTTCTCTGCTTTCAGTTCCCCTTCTTGCGCACGTACGTGCCTTCATTCGGGGGAGAGAGAGAGAGAGAGAGAGAGAGAGATAAAAGTAATGAAGGAAAGAGGCCGGGCCTTCTCTCGGCATGGGCCTTGGACCTCGGATGGGCTCCATTTTTCAGCTCCTTTTTGTTGCTGAGCCTTATTCGATGGGCTATTGGACAAATCTAAAGAGATCTGGGCTCAAGTCCGATATTGTCCGGCAAGGAGCTCGAGTTGTGGATCTGGGCTGAGGTCTTATTAGTCCTCTCCTTTAAAAAAAAAAAAGATTTGTTAACTTTATTTATCTTTACAAAAATGCAGATTCAATTTGCTGGCAAAAATTTGGGAGTCAACATCCACGTTGCCAACTCTGTTGGTTGCATATATACGCTCATCCTGTTTCCAATGACCATAATTGGTTCTGTCAAAGTATGGAGGTCTGGTGATAGATTGACCCTCATAAAAAAATTGGACTAAGGTTGGTAGACATAGAATAGGATCTTTATAATAAGAAGTAAACAACACTTCAAAGTACAAGCAATGCAATATTTAGGCTTTGTTCATTTCATGGAAAATAACTTCTAAAAAAATGTTTTTCGAATTTTTTGACCTTTTCACGAAAAAAAAATGAATTAGTCAAGAAAACGTTTTCTACTATTAGGAAAAAAAAAAACACATTCAAAGGTGAGGAAAATATTTTCCACTTTTAAAAAGTAGAAAATATTTTCCATAACTTCTTCCACCTCACTTCTTTCACCAAACACATTTTCATTCCATTTTTATGTTTTCTTTTTCTTTTTTTTTTTACATTGATTTTATAATTTCTATTTTCTTTTTTTGCTTTTCTCTCTTTCCTTCTCTTCTTCTTCTTTGACCTTGGTAGGTTGATGAAGAAGAAGAGAAAGAAAGAAAGAAAGAAAGAAAGAAAGAAAAAAAAAAAAGAAAAAGAAAAAAATTAAACATTAAAAATAGATTTAAAAATGAAATAATGAAAAAATTATTGAAAATGAGCACATGCAGGAAAATATTTTTCTTACTGAATGGTAGAAAATATTTTCTAGTTCATTTTCAAATTTCAGCCAAATATAGGAAAATATGATTATTTTTTTGAAAATGACTTGCCCTTGAAATAATTTAGAAACACCATATTTTCAGCAAAAGAAACAAACAAAGCCTTAATACCAATTATTGAGGTCAACAATGCAACCTAACGAAGGGATGAATGGGTTGATTTACAAAAGTAAAGAGTAGTTTATAATAGCTCAAAGTTAAGAAACGTAAATTAAATAAAAAAGGGAAAAGGCCTTGATAACAAAAACTTCAAATGATAATATTTGATCATGCGTTATGTATATATAAAGGTTTAATTAATGTAAAATGATTGATCTTCAAAAAAATCTAGAAAGAACTTATCAATGAAAATGATGTCCTTAACTCATAATAGACAAAGATGAATCAAAATCTAAGGTGATTTTGTTAAAAAAGAAAATTATTGATCAATTTTCTCTTACATTAATTAACGATTTAACAACACAAAATGAGTGTCAAATTTTTTTATTTGATTTTTAGTTGTTTGAGGCATTTTTCCTTTCTACTTAATTGCGTTTCTTTTTGTTCAAATACCTACTAGTTCTATTAATATATCCATGAATTTTCTACCAACTTTTATTATCTATATTATTATTGATAGTCATTTTTTATGGTACTGATAATTTAGTTAATTTGTTTTTTCTCCACTTTCTGTATTTTTTTTTTCTATTTTTCTTATAGAAATCAACGGTAAAAGGCATTCTTTCGAGAAAAAGTGAGATGAAGAACAAGTTTACACCTTTAACGTCATCTACATTGCACATGTCAATAGAGAATATAGTGAAATGTTAAAGGCTATCACCAAATAAAAGTTGAAGAAGTAATGTGTAACAGTCAAAATTTTATGTCAAACATGTAGGGTGCGTTTATTTGTGTTTTGTTCAAAAATTGTTCCGGGGAACGTAAAAAAAAAAAAAACTATTTATGTTTCGGGGAACAATTTTTGACCAAAAAAACGCATTTGGTAAACTTGTTCCGGAAATAAAAAATGAATAGAAACATGTTTGGTAAATTTATATTCTTTTTTTAGTTTCTTTTAATTTTTAATATTTTTATTTTACTTTTTTTTTCTTTTTTTCTTCTTTTTGGCTGGTCGTCGGCCATGCCGAGGCCGCTGACCGGGATGGATGGGGGTCGATGCCTTGGTCAGCCATGGCGAGGCTTGCCGACCCCCGGCGAGGCCAAGCCTTGCCTTGGCTGGGCGAGCTCGGGCTCGCCTAGATCTAGCGAGGCCGAGCCTTGCCGTGGCCGGGTGAGCTCGACCTCGCTGGATGTGGGCGAGCCCGAGCTCGCCCGACCAAGGCAAGGCCGAGCGTCGCCGGCGTGGGCGAGGCTCGACCTCGCCTTGGCTAGGTTAGCTTGGCCTCACCGGATCCGGTGAGGCCGAGCCTTGCCCGCCCTTGGTGACGCTCGGCCTCGCCGGATCTAGGCGAGCTCGAGCTCACCCGATCAAGGCGAGGTCGAGCCTCGCCTGGGGGGCCGACGCTCCGGCGAGGTTGCCGGCCATGGCTAAGGTCAGCAACCGGCCAAAGACAAAAGAAGAAGAAAAGAAGAAAAAAAAAAAAAAGAGAAGAAAACAAAGGAGAGAGAAAATTTGTTCTTCAAAAGTATTTTTGGAACAAAAAAACAACTTTTTTTATTTCTTATTTCGTTCCAATTTTGTTCCGGAACAAAAAAATAGATTTTGAACAAAAATGCAAACAAACACGTTTCTGTTCTTTTTTTGTTCCGGGAACAAAAAAAAAACAAAATTTTTGTTCCCGGGAACAAAAAAACAAAATTTTTGTTCGTAAACAGAAAAAAATAAACACAACCATGCACGCCCGAATTTTCCCAAAGTTTGGAGTAACTTTTGTAATATTTCCACAAATTTATTATGCAATTCCAAATTTCTAATATATTCACCGGATTAGTGTGTACTTAGGTATGTTGGGTGTGGAAATATGAGAAGCCAAACTTATTTTGTACATATTTTAGGTATTTTAGGTATATCAATATAGTTTAGTATTTAATAAAATTTTATTAGAGAATGATGGAAAAAAAGAAGTAAAAAAGAAATTGATTAAAAAAGAGAGGAAAAATTAAAAAATAAATAAAAATAAAGCACATAGCAGCAAGAGATTTTTACCATATTCATTTATAAACTTTTAGGTTCGTTTATATATATATATAAATTTTTTTTTGGTTAATAGAGAACCGATTTTATACGGCAGCACGGGTGGGTAGCCGGATGATGGGTTTAGAGTCACCACCACCCTTATCGCAAAAGTCGGGTAAGTCGTTGGTTCCTTTCCTTCAAGGGAGACAACGCCGTGGATCGAACACTGGACCTTTCGTGTGAGGAACTAGTGCCCAACCACCTACGCCGCCACCACGGGTGGTTAGGTTCATTTATATTAATATGTTGTTTATATCAAAAAATGTACAAGATTTAATGTAAATATGTCCAATTTTATATTTGCCATCACCAAATAGTAGATAGGATATGATAAAATCCCACGATTTCATAGTCTATCGTATTTAATCATAGCCTAATTAGAAATACAAATGACTAAAACATAACCAAAGAGGATAGGGAGTTGGTGAGCTAATTCGAGTTAGTGTGCTATGTGTTGAGGGGCCTTCAAAACCTAGTTCACAGGCTGATTAGCTTCCCGGGTCAAAAGGCTAGAGACACTCGATGCATTTGGGCCATAAGATGCCGACAATCCTCAACAACAGATTGGACTACCCATGGGCTTTCAGTTTGGCCCGTTATAGGCTATCACTTTCCATCCTCACCTGCAGATCACTGCTTTTCCTCCCTAGATCAGTTCTACCCTATCTTCAATGGGAGCGCCAAGGCTTCTCTCACTGCTAGGATTTTAGGCACGAGGGTTGTCGGAGCATGGATTTTCTTGGCGAAGCCGGCCACGAGAGCCCATGAGCATCTCTACACACCCCAACTATTGAACTCACTCAAGAGCGAATGTTGTGCACTAAGGCAGCAAAGAACTCTCATTAATCTCATGCTTAATGGCTTTGACCAATCACCTTGTGCCAAGTGTTTACGTGTGTTTCTTATCTTCACACAAATACTAACAATCCCATCATTCGCATGGATAATTGCTTTGACACTTTTGAGTCTTACTTCCAATGGTGGCCACACCAGCAAATGCCATGTCCATTGCAATGATACTTGTTGTAATATATTATCGCATAAGCTATCGGGAATTAACGCGAAATTATTAGAGAAATAAATGAGAAACAATAAAGGATGTCAAAGATTTACATGGTTCAGTACCAAGTGTCGGTACCTACATTCACGGAGAGAGCCGGTGCCAAATAATTCACTAATAATCGGAAAATCCAAGTGTGCAGTCATTCACATGCTCAAATGTTTCTCACACCAAGATTAGACTCAAATTTGAAGTGTTCGCAAAAATGCTCACAACACAAATCCACGGAGTGTATATCCCCCGTTCACGGCCAAGCAACAAGTGCCCCACTCTCTGATTCTTCCTTTCGTTCTTCGTGCGACGTTCCCCAGGAAGTCACGGTGCAGCCATTGTACTCTCTTTCTTCTTGTGCGGCTACACTTTGCTGAAGGAGCCCACTCCACGCTTCTCACAGAAAGAAGCCACTGGCGGCCATTCACACAACGAGGAACCCCTTTTGTCTTGCAGTGGCAGGGGACTTCTTTCCTCTCATTCGTCCAACCTTCGGCAAAGGTGAGTCCAACTCTTCAATTTTATTGTGCTGTTAAACTTGGATATTTATTTATTCAATCTGGTTGGATTCCATAAACGGCTAGACTCAAGACATAATTTAACGATACCGTTTGAATATCTACAGAAAAAAATAAAATATAAAAATAAAAAATAAAAGAGTAAGACGTGAGGTCCATGCAATCATATTGTCTCCTGCCGCAGGATATGACACCTAACACTTATGACAATTTGTATAATGCAAATAAGAAATTTCCTTTCTAACATGAATGCCCATTGTTAAGCATTTTTATGCTTTTTGTTTACATTGATACTATCGAGGGCATAGGAGAACAGTATGTCAGGTTATGGAAAGCACGTTTGTGTGCAGAAGATTGAAGAATCACATTCATCATCATATTCACCGAACTATAGAGTACTTATCATAACTCAATCCACATGGTGACTTTCATTTATGATACAAAGGAAGTCTGATGCAATTAACTAGTGAATTAACTTCTAGAGAATATCAATGGCAACCTTCTGCACATATTTGTCACATAAAAATGGAAACCTGCACATATCACAATATAAGTACACACATTTCAAAGTTATCATCAGGTCAGAATGCACTCTCATATGAAGATAACTCATGACACTAGTGCCGAAGATCTACAGGCACCCAAAGCAGTGCCTCCATTTGGTTGATGATCATTCTCTAATGTATGACAAGTAAAACTTTAATTGCAATCTATTAACTAAGCTTACTCTAAAGTATCTCCTAGATTTATATCTAATGCCTTCTTCATGTCATGGCAAAGGAAGTTATCAAGCATTCTTAAGTCTATGAAGGGCAGAAGGGATCACCTTCACATCATTATGATAGTGCTAAAAAATGAGCCGAGACATTACGTGTACTGCAAGTACCCTCTCTCTAGCAACCCCGTAGCATTAGCATCTTCTTCAGCTTTTTCGACAGGCATATATTCCACATCCATCTGCTAAAGGACTGCCAGCTCATTGTCTGTCTGACTTCTTTATATATGACATGCTAAAGGTTTCCCGTATCAAACTGATGAAACCCTGGTTTTTAATAGCTAGTTCATCCATTTTAGTTTGACTCTGCGGAGACTACCAGTTGCCTAGGCCAGCGATGAGAAGCACCTACAGAGATGAGCAAACTTATCAACATTCCATAACCTCCTAAGAATTTTACTCGGCCAGTCAAGCAAGGAGACTCTGTAACATTGATTTCATCTACAAGGCTCAAGACCATTTGACATCAGCAATAAGACCGTCCAATTAATGTGGAACAGCTCCAATCAGCAGTGCTCCAATTGAAGGAATCGTCAAAACAAGTAGATCTAAAAGATTCCCATATAATAACATAGGTGAAGGATTGAGGAACACCAGGGCATCCCGCCATGGGTAATAAGGAACCGTGTGTCATGATCACTTGATTCCTTGAAGTCTGGAACAAACCATACCTAAGATGACCATGAATGAGCCAATCTCTGGTGAAAACCAACAAAATCACACAATCCAATTGCTCTAAAACGAAGTAAGACAATAGAATATGGCAAAAGATTGCAAGAACAAAACTTGTCCATCAAGGATATGCTACCTCCTCCCACAATTCTGCTTGAAGCTTTCTTCGAAAATTGCCAATAACTCAAGTCTCAAACATTCAACTGTGCTGACTCATGAGACTTTTCCTATCGGAAGGCTCTTCCAACAAAATAAATACCTTCAAGTTGACTAGATGATTCCATAATGTACATCTGCTGAGGACAGACATACATGTCCTTAAGTAAGAACCTTCATGAAGAAGGTATTTATCCAGGTTAATTGACCAACCTTTTCATTTATTCCACATGTTCTGCAAGAGTCAACACAAATCAAATTGTCTTCATGATTCTAGTCCAACATTTCCCATTTCATGCGGTATGAGCATATGCTTCTTCCATGTGCATGAATCAAATGGGTGGGTTAAGTTGGAGGGAGGCATGGAGAGAATGAGAGGGAGAATGTTTCTTTTTTAAGCCTAGAATTATAGTCGAAGCCCCACTAAACGGAATCATAGCTCACATCCAAGGAATTTTGCCTACACAAACAGCTAAGGAAGCAACCACTTCATTTGTGTGTCATGAAACAAGTAAATTCCGCCATCTATTGCCGTGGCGGACTTCTGCTTTAGAACAACACATTGATCTATCTCGAATCATTGCAAATGCTACTTCAGTAATCCTCTTCCGACAGCAATCATCAGCAATGGGAATCTTGTTCCATTTCATGTACACTACCCTATATGAACCAGCCTCTCTTCTGTGCCATGGTCTACCATCTTGATTAAATTTCCTTTCATCGTGCAGGGGAAAAAGAAGGCAGAGCACGAGCTTAGAGATTCCAGAATTCTACTTTGAAACCCAAACTACAGTATCCACATTATGCATTTATCTTAGATATGTCTAAAAGCCAACCATTCTAGCAGATATTTCCTAAAGTTCTCAATTTGCTACATTGCATGAGAACCAGGATTTAGGGTAAAGGTCAGAAAGCTTGTCACTCAAATGAGCAAAAAACTTCAAACCCATACATTTGTACGTTACATAGAGTATGCCTTAGTGCATGTGTCGATCTGTAAGCTGCTCTCCAAATTAATTCAACATATTATTTGATACATCTATTGTTCAGCCTCATGACATATGGATTCTACATTGTCTTGCAAATTTTCAGGACAAGGAAAGTGGGTGAAAACTGCTCCAATCATTAGGAGATCTCTAAAAAGAGGAAAACATGAAAAGAAATTGTGTCCACTCCAGCTTCCCCTGAAAACAAAATTTCCAAGTACTCCAGAAGGGAGAATATCTACGTCCTACAAAAGATGGAAAGGCTGATTCATCTTAACTGTTAAGATTCTTCACTCAAGAATCGAATCATTAGGCAAAGGTCAGAAAGTATTTTACTTGGATGAGCACAAAAGTCAGAACCTAAACCTCCTATGTCATGCAATGCATTAGTGCATATGGCAATCTGTAAACTACTCTTCAAATGAATACAGCAGATCATTTGATATAATTATCGTTCAGCCTCATAATGTTTGGATTCTACGTTTTCCAGCAACATTTCCAGCACAAGGAAAATGGGGAAAGAACTGCTCCAGCCAGTGGGACATCCCCTTGAGCCAAGACCTCAGTCATATGTAGAAAAGAGGAAAACATGAAAAGCAAGTGTCACTCTATCTTCCCCTAAATACTAAATTCCCAAGGACTCCTGAAGGGAGAAAATCTACACCCTATAAAAGATGGAAAGGCTGGCTTTCATCTTAGCCATCATTAACGTTCTTCATTTGAGAATTGACTCATCAGACAAGGCCAGCCATGGATAATAGATGATATTAGGTGTAAAAGAGCAGCCAGTCAATTCTCCTCTTCATCTTCTTACAAGGAACTTAGGTGAATTTGCATCAACATTCACCTTGGCTCTTGTTTCTCACTTAACAAAAGCCACATAGCATAGTATGCTATCAGCTGCTTGGGGTGAAATTTAAATGCAGTACATAGCATTCCGTGACCAATAACCGAATTGCAAGCTAAAATTCTAACAACGTATAACACACAACGCTTTACACAAAATGTTCCAAAAAGTATTGAATTTCCAGAGTTATTAAATCCCAGCATATCTAACCTCTAATGCATGTGCCAAGGAATCACATGACAAATTATCCAATGATTCGGGAAATGATTGCAATGCCACATCCTTAATCACACGAGATAGCAGCAAAAGAAAAGAAAGCGGTGGGGAGTCCATCATTTCGACAAAGGAAAAACAAGTCCATGCTAGTCCTGCAGTTATCAATGAGAATCGAGTCGTGATGCGATAAAAACTGCCAAATGAATGACAGTTCAAAAGGTCATAGGATCAGACTAACATCAACAACAATACCATCAAAATTATCACAAACTCTCTCTCCTTGAGAGAAACCTCTTCCAATGCGAAGGACTCCGTTCAAATGAAATCATCACCGAGCCAGCATTCCCATTCCAATTATGTCCGTATGTTCAAGAGATCCCATACATTCAGCTACGTCAAAAACCAAAAGAAGATAACAAAAATGCCTCTGAACAATCTTCATTCACTGTCTCAACATGACACTGACAAACCCAAAATCGGTTCTGTTTCAGACTAACATCCTTCCCCTTTCAGAACAACGAAATTTGAATTAAATATGAAGTATGCATTAAAAAATGACCGGAATTGGTATAAATTGACGCCAAAGAATGTTTCTTTTAGTTGGGAGATCTTCCTTGAAGACATGAATGATAATTATTCTGTTCCTAAGAACAATTTCTAGCCAGAAATATATTTTTGGAAGGTATTTTATAAGGCGAAAACTGTGAGGAAGAAGAGGTAGAGGTTATTTCTGAAACTCCAGTGAATCAAGGTGCTTTAGCGCCCAATGAGCAAGCTCAAATTGATCCAACCCAGGCGGATATGAAGGGACAAGAGGAGGGGTAGTAGAAATGGATGCTGAATACACTTTGAATATAAATCAGGAACCGGCAGGAATCTGGAAAATAAGTCCTTATGATCCGGGGTATTGAAGAAAACAAGAAGAAAGGTAAGGAATAGAAAACTCCTCCTAGCAAGAATCATAGCAGATTTTTTTTCCGTATAATTCAATGAATCCAACCTCCTTTTGGTTAGATGAAACCAAAATCCTGGATACTCCCATTCTTATTACAGAATAAGTAGCTGAATGGGCTTGGGTGGTTAGCCCAAATAAGCTTAATAAGTAGGAATTGTCAAGGGCTGGCCACCCCTTAATGATTCTTGAGCTACAAGCTATGGTCACTCATGAAAGGCCCAAGTTGTTGTTTCCCATGGAGAAAAATAGAGAAAAAGTGGTGCAATGACATATGAGACAACTCAATTTCTAGGAATGTTATATCGTGAATCTAGTTGGTATAGCAAGGGGATTAGTGGTCATGTGGAAATACTTGCTCTTGGTGGTTGTAGATTCATTATTAGAATACTTTATTAATCTGACTTCCACAGATTGAGCATATTAATTTTATTCATGCTCTAAACGCATTTCGGGATAAGTTAAGGCTATGAGAGGAAATCAAAAGATAAAAAAAAAAAAAAATAGTAATCATCTCCCATGGGTTTGTACGGGTGATTTTAATAAAATTCGTTATCACTGGAAGAAGGAAAGGAGGAAAATGGCAAAGAAATGTAGAATGACAGCATTTTGGGAATTAATAAATGACTGTTCTCTAATGGAGGTGGATTGCAAGGGGTGCACATTAACATGGACTAATAACAGAGAGGGAGACGAGATTGTGAAGGGAAAATTAGATAGAGTCCTATGCAGTGTAGATTAGGGAGTAACGTTCCTTAATGCAGAAGCTTATGCGTTGTTGGCCCTTAGCTCAAATCATAGCGCTATCTTATTGATTCTCTCAACGGAACCAACAAAACGAGGCAAAGTTTTTAAATATGAGGCTTTCTGGAATGACGATGATGAATGCAAAGAATTAGTATAAATGGCATGGTGATAAAAAGAATGGACACAGAGAAATGTCTGAGTAAGTTGAAGAGAGTATTAGTGGTCCTAGCTGATTGGAGTAGGAAAAATTTTTCTAACGGCGAACGGGAGATAAGTTCTTTCAAGCAGGAACTTCAAACCATGACCAATAGCTCCTGTATTGAAAATGGTGGAGAAAGAGCCCGGCTGATTAAAGAACGAGTAGAAATATTATGGTGACAGGAGTAGATGTACTGGGGAATGAGGGCCCACATTAACTGGATGTAATGGGGGAATAGAAACATCTGGTTTTACCATGCAATTCTCTTTAGTAGTGGATGTCCCCAAAATCTACAACAAAATATGACAAAGGAGCTGCGAGTTTCGAAAATAGAAAAAATTGAAAAGTGTCTTGGAATTCCATCGGATCAGGGGCAAACCAGAAAACAAATTTTTGCGTGGATCTTAGCAAGACTTAACATGAAGCTTCAAGGTTGGAAAGAAAAGCTTATCTCCAAAGCTGGAAAAGAAACTCTAACTAAAGCTATGGTGTAGGCTATCCTTCAAAGTTCCACTATCCATTTGTCATGTGATAGGAACAGAAAGTTGCTTCATTTTGGCAGGAAAATGGTGAATTCAAATCAGGACTTCACTGGAAGAGATAGGATGTAATGAAGAGAGAAAAGATAGTGGTGGAATGGGGTCCAGAGATCTAATTAATTTCAACATGGTTGGGCAGCATGCATGGTGAATTACTCAAGTTCGATAGAGTCTATGGGTTAAGGTTATGAAAGGTCTTTATTTCCCAAATAGTGACTTCTGGAGTGTTGTGAAGGGGCTCCTGTTCGTCTTGGGGATGGCAAAGTATCTTGACAGGAAGGGATCACATTTCAAATGCTTGATATGGTCAGTAGGAGATGGACTGAAATCAGAATAAGAAAAGATAACTGGCTAAGATCTGGAGTCATTGGTGGCGAGGCAGCCCCCCAACTAGTGGTAGGCCTAATTGACAAAGAGGAATTCGAGTGGAAAGAGCATATGATTAATGGGATTTATGATGAAAGAACTGCGAACGAAATCGTAGATATTCCTATCAGCTCAACCATGGACAAAGACAAGATGGTTTGGACATGCACAACCCCAAGCTCTAACTCAGTGAAAAGTGCCTACCATCACATAATGTCAACAGAAACAAAGCAGCAAGCAGAACAACTAACATCCTCATATCAAACACCCAGATAGCAATGGAAATTGATTTAGAACATGAATGTTAACACAAAAATGAGGCTCTTTACTGGAATGTGTGCCAAAATGTAATCCCATCTTTAGAGAACTTGTTCAAACGGAAAGTCTTACGTGAACCCATCTGCCCCCTTTGCCAAAAGACCTAAGAAACGGTTGAGCATATTTTTCGATGATGCGACTAGACTCGTGAGGTCTGGAATCACCCAAAATTAGATATTAGAATCACGGGCAAGGAGCTCAGTTGCATGGAGGAGAGGATTCTACAATGAGATAACTCAAATGCAAACTCACCTTCACTAGATTTGTTAGTAGGGGTTCTTTAGAACATTTGAAAGGCTTGGAACCATTTCATCTTGCGCCACCAAAAACCAGGTTAGAGTAGCATAGCGGAAGCGACCATGGCTGCACAAAAGAACTTTGAGAGGTGATACTCTAGAAGGCAAAAACGAACACAGCAGCAGGAACTCTTACCCGAGATGTGAAACCCATCGAGAAGGGGTTGGCTGAAGATCAACGTTGGCAGGTCTCTAATGGACGGACAAACGGCGAGAAGCGTTGCCGGGGTACGCGGAGATGAAGCTGGGAGAGTGGTGGGTGGTTTCGCGAAGGAAGTCCAAGCAAGTTCAGTGAGCAGATTCGAACCCTTGCTCGTTCGGAATCCCTTCAATTTTTTTTTTTTAGGCTAGATTCGAATCTAATTTCACTATGGAGTTAGACTGTCTAAAAGTACTAATAGCGCACTTACATATCAAAATATATGCTTGTGGGAGGTGGCCTTGCTTGTCGATGGACGCAAGAGATTGATGGGACATTTTAAGCAATATCAAATAACTCACTATGAAAAAGAAGAAATCAAGTAATGGATTGGATCTCTTGAGCCCACAGAAGGAATAATCTCATTTCTAATTGGACTACTAATCCTCCTTCAATCCTTTCGGAGCTTGTTAGTTCAAAGGCCCAAGTATCTTGTACTACAAGTTTCACTTGAAGTAATGAGAGGAGATTTTTTCTGACAAAAAAAAAAAAAATACAGCTACTTTTGATCAATTTCACAATGTATTGTAGATCTTGTTGATTCAACACTAACAATGTCGTTTAAATGGTCCATTGTTTTTTTTTTTCTTTTCCTGTTTCTCTTGCTTCTTTTTCTTAATGTCTTCCTTTGGCCACTGGACGAAAGAAATGCATATGATCACATAAAATTAAATTAGAGATATTTAAATAACAAGACATTTACGGCCATAAAGCGGTACTAGTCCCACTGTCATGATAAATTCGTGAGAAGTGCTACCTACCTTCTTAGCATTAACCACAACAACATTGTTGGCATTTCTTGGTAGAGAACTCGACTACCTTCACATCCAGGCTAAAAAAAACAAAAACAAAAAGTAGTTAAGCTAAAATGACACTGACAATCATTCAAGTACATGGTCAGTTACTTAAAAGTAAGATTAAAAGTACCTTCTGATTGATGGCATTGTTATGATGCATCTCTATGACAAATTTGTTGGCTTCTCTTTGTTTGGCTATCTCTTCATCCTGTTCACTTAAGATAATAAAGTCAGAAAGTAATGGCACAAACAAAGACTAAAAACACAGAATGAACGAACTTTACCTTTTTCTTTGGTTCTAATGGATAATTTCTTGGGTTGTGGCCTTGCGAAAGCACAAATGACATGTAGTTTATGTGCCTTGTCTAGACACTTTTAATCCATTTTCAAATTCTCCTTCCTTTGTTATCCTTTTCTCTTTTGGCCTACGAGGCATAATCTGAGGCATTGGTGCCACCAAAGGCTCTTGATCATTGGAAGGCCAAATGAGTGAACGGTGCACATCATTAGCTGATGCCAAATGTGTGAACTGATTTTTAGACCTGCTCCTATTAGTACATGTAATATCCAATTTGACATGATGCAAGCTGTAATAATTTCGACAAATAACACTTCAAGGAGAAAAAATGAAGGAAAAAAAAAAAAAAAACATGGGCAATTCGTCGAATCAAGACAGGTCAAAAAAAGTCTAAGAACAGGAAGTGCACCAAGCTAAACTAATCGGAGTCAACTGGGATGATAAGCAATCTGAGCACGAGGACTACTACAATTTCTGACAAGGGTCATGACTAATTATTGTGCATTTGTTTTTGAGAAATAAATTATCAATTGGATTCCGAAATTACATGTTCATGATAGCTGAACCTTTGTTACAATTGAGCTTCAGTATCCCAAATAGAGCGCAATCTCAAATGTACCTCACTGGACTCTGGCTACCTTATTCTTCACACCAACATTTTCAAATTTGGTATCAACAGCAACCTCTATCATTTTGACAGCAAAATCAACTATAATAAGATGTCAACCTTGCAAAATTTTGATTCTAAGACTTCCAACTACATTGGATAAAACCATTCGAAGCCAACTATGACAGCAGCTTCATGAAGTAAAAATCGATTCCACTTTCTCATGAAGATCCAAACCTTAGTCACAAACAACTCTCTTTGTATAAAGACTCCAAAAGACCTCCATGCAGGTGCCAATTACTATACCAAATTAAAACATAATCGTCCATATATACAGTGCAATTGATTATTTCAAATGACGTTCTCCTTCATGTCTGCCATCTTGATATTTGCTTGACTCAAAAGTTCAGGTAAATGACAGATGGCATTATTAACTCACAAACTGTGGCATCCTAAAATTTCATAGCGATTTCTAGATGCACTACGACCCATGAATAGGTGATGGAAGCGCCATCGGACTATATTATAATTATTAGACCAATGGATTACAATTAAACAAGGGCCGAGCATTTAATGGACTATTGCTTTGTTGGAAATGTATCATATGCTTTTGTGAGACCAAGGTTGTATTATAAGATGGGTTGACAAGAAATTTTTGGCTGTGAACCTTATGAATTGAACTATCCTTGTGTATTGTTGTAATATTTATGGCCATGCGAATATTGGTGATTATGAAATTATAAGTGGAGATTAAAGTGAGATATTAGGAGTAGATGTGGGCTGATTACTTAAGGCCCAAAACTGCCCAAACCAGCCCACATTCCCTCTTCATTCGGTCGACCAAGGCCCGGCCCAATGAGGCCATATCAATTGCATGAAATTTGACAAGTGGCAGAGGAACTACATGAGGTGTCGCCACCCCTTGCTTCACATTAATAGCTAATCAAGAGAATAAAAGAAAAAGAGAAGGGGGCGGAGTGAACGAGGGAGTGAGAGAGAGAGAGAGAGTAACCGAGAGAAAGGGAGAGTGACTGAGAGAAAGAGAGAGAAAGTCCGAAAGAAAGAGAGAGTTGTGAGGGAACATCGGCAAGGGGAAGAAGGAGACCAGCCCTGCCATGCGTACGCCTGCTGCCGTCATCGACGTCGCCTAGCTTCGTCGTCGGTCGAGCTGCGCCCGCCGTGCGTACGCCTATTTTGCTTGCTGTGGTTGCGTTGGACTTAAGGCAAGTGAAGTCCATTGATCTACACGATGCTTGCTGTGGTTGTGTGTGAAGTGTAATATATTTTGAATGTGCTGGATGTTGGAATTTCGAAAGTATAGGAGTAGTTCTTTAGGCTAGTAAACTGTTTCATGGAAAAACAGCTTGACCTTTGGTGACTCCGTGAATTTTATGCAATTATTCATTTGAAACTTGACTTCATGTCCTTGATGAAAGTTATAGATAACATCTTGATGAGTAACATACTAAAATTTGAGAAGAAACGGACAAGTATTGGTCGGTGAAACAGTTTTTCTTTGAAAGTGTTAAATCTGGAAACTGTTACCGAGGGTTAGGGAGAGTTATAGTGATTATAGCTCATGATATATCATGAATCCGACTTTGAGTTCTTCATGAAAATTTAACCTCTAGGTTTTATATATAACATATCAAAATTTCAGAATTTTCTGAGTTTATTTATGGGTTATACCGAATTTGTTATTAAAACTGTGCAATAGTGATGTTTGAAGTTTTATGGCTGTGATGCATGGACCATTGCGACTCGTACGAAGTTTTCTTGACTTGGTGTCCTTCATAAAATATTTTTCTCTAGATCTCTTTTATAACATGTTAAATTCTTAGAATTTATTAAGATTTTTTACTAATTTTTCCAGAATTTCAATTAAAGGAGTGTATTATGTTTTATCCGAAAATTGTTTTATTTTCAAGAACAAATGAATTGCTCTATGAGATGTGATATCTTGGGTTGTTATTTATACAGTGTATGTGGTGACATTTAGCATATCATATGACATCAAAAATTGATTGAAACTTTTGACATCATTGCATCAAATGCTATTTTCAAAGTGAGACATATATGTATACATTGTGATGTTGATGATACCGTCGAACAGCTAAGTCGACGATGACCCGAGAGTGTCGGGATGCTCGGAGGTGTGTGCCAGATGTCCTCGGGAGTTTCAAAATGCCTGGAGGTGTGTGCCAGAGGCCTCGTGATGCCAGTTGGGGTGCGAGATGCCCGGAGGTATGTGCCGGATGCCCGGAGGTGTGTGTCGGAGGTCTCATGATGCCAAGTTGGGTGCAAGAGCCATGCGGGATGCAAATACTGATCCTTGGGAAAAAATGAGATCCTTTTGAGTATCAAAATAGGAATTGAATCATGCGCATGTGTGTGCATATGGCATGGTACATAAATTGTCTATGAATTTGAGTTTGTACTATTTGGCATTGAAAATGTGGTCATTAAGGCATTGAATGGATCTCATGGAGATATATGCATGATTGCATGGATGATATGTGCATTTCACATTAAATCTTGGTTGTCTTGCTTGTTGCATTGTGTAGTTTGATGGATCTTTTACTCCTGAGTGGTTGTACTCAACCCTTTTGGGGACTAACATTTCAGACTAGGAGTTATGTTTCTGTCGCCAGTCACCCCTGGTACTTTCTATGGCATACCTGTCGATGTCGAGTGCGAGTGTTCGGAGCATCATCACCCCGAGATACGGGGGTTAGTTTTTGTTTGTGTGTGGGTTCTGATTTTGTACGACGTTGGATCACCCGCCGATCCTATCATTCAAGAGTTCTTGTTCGTGCATGTCCGTCGCAATGGGGTTATGCTGGGGATGTTGCCGTCGCCGCCGGCTAACGGACCAGGTTGGGTGTGACTGAGCATGATGGAGGGAGGATGAAGCTTCTTTTTGGACTGCCGACACTGAATGATGGACCGATGTACATGACTGCTGTGGAGTCAAGTACTTTTGGTTATAGCCGAGCTCAATAAAGCCTTGGCCTTTTGATGTACTGACTCATGATATCCATCAAGTTATATAAATAAAAGTGGTTTAGCTCTAACTTATATATAAAATGTGTAGTTGGTGTGCATTGCATTATTTTTTTGAGTATGAGATAGGGAGATTTTGATTATGCTTCCGCTATATGAACTGCGCTGGGATTGATTTAAATGATATGAACCCCCAGGACTTATGGATCCACTATAATTCTATGGTATCAGAGTGACATACTGTTAAGGCAAGAGGAAAGGCAAGTGAACTATGGCGATCCTAACGGATCGGGGGCCGTTTCGGGGGTGCCACACAAACAATAAGTATTCTTTGGGCTAATAAGTTATTTGCCTTGGACTTTCAAGTATATCCCAGATTCAAAGCAAATGAACATGAATTCATATTCAGCAAAATTCAAGTTGCAATTTTCTCTATTGATCCAAATAGTTTACAATGGTTTTGCTTTTGGCCTATTCCCTGGTTTATTCACAACCATACCACTGGGAAGAGTCTGTTCTTGCATTTACTATTTCTCGACCGATATGATGACCTCAATAATCTTTTGCAGACAATTCTATGAGATAAAATGTGCTAAACACAATGGTTGGACTAATTTTGTCCCAACTTAGTATCGTATACATACAAAGAGATGCCCTCGCAATATGTTCCTTCTGCACCGTAAATTCATTCTCATGTGAACTGCATAGTCAGCATAGAGCAAAATAAAACCTCACATCAGATTGACCTCCACATAGTTTTTTTTTTTTTTTTAAAGCATTTCTCAATCTATACGATAACCTTTGGCATCTATTAAACGCCCTTATACATTAGGTTTTATTCAATAATTCTAGCATTCCAGAATCAAACACGGAGAATTTTTTTTTCCTGCAATGGATGAAGAATCTACCCTAAGACTAATGAAAAATGATGCACTTAGAAGGCTTTTAGATCTATTTCCAATTCCGGCATGATGTGAAAAAACATTTTGCCAAAGCACACATTAATCTCTCTCGGATTCCTTGAAATCATATAAGAAAACAATAACACTGTCAACCATGAAATATTAACGAAAAGGTAACAAATCTGAAAAGAAATTGCAAACAAGAAATGCAAATGAGAATTAGGCAATAGATCTCAAAAGAGAAAAGGGTAGCTTACCTGCTTTATGTACCTTTGTTAGGAAATATGGATCATCTAAGCTATTCTAACTCATCCCATCCCAGTCATCTAGTCCAAATATCTTCAGGCCTTTGGCTATTTGGAAGGTCAAGCCTTTCAATTCAACTCCAAGCTATTGAGACCTTGAATTTTGACTAAGTTTTTGCAATATTGAGCATTTAATGTCCTCAGACTCTTGAATTTTGAAAGGTTTAGCCTTTCAATTGAAGTGATTTAGACGCACAATCTTTCCAAGCACTTCAATCTATCGAGGCCTTGAATTTCAGTCAATTTTTTGCAATTTTGAGGGATCAATATCTTTAGACCCTTGGATTTTGAAAGATCCAGCTTTTCAATTGAAGTGCAATAAGAGATATATAGCTTTGCCAAGGATTTCAACCTATGGAGGCCTTGAATTCCAACTAAGTTTTCACAGTTTTCAACGTTTAGTACCTTCAGTACCTCAAATTTTGGAAGATTTAGCCTTTTAATTGAAGAACACCTGAAGATATATAACTTTTTCACAGACCCTAAAATATTGAGGTGTTCAATTTCAATTAAGCTTTTGCAATTTTTAACATGTAATATCTTCAGACTTCTAAATTTTGAAAGGTCCAACCTTTTAATTGAAGTGCACCCAACAATAGACTATTTTTGTAAGAACTCTAGCTTATCAATTATTCTATCCCTACACCAAAAGGAGAAGAAAAGCAAGAAAATGTTTAGATTTGAACCGGTTTGGCTCGAAGACCCTAAGTGTGAGCAGGTGATAAAGAAAATTTGGCTTGCAAATAGAACCACAAGACGGAGCCTTACTAATAAAATAAGCCTGGTTACTGAGGAACTTCACAAGTGGAGTAGGAAGAAGTTTCAAAATGCCCAAAAACAAAATCACTCCCCTTAAATTTCGACTTGTGGAGTTAACAAATACAACAAATGGGAACCAAAACAGATAGGAAATTAGCAACGTTGTTGGGAAAATTGAAGAACTAAGGAGGCAAGAAGAGATGTATTGGTGTATGAAGTCGAGAATTGATTGGCTGAAGTGGGGGGATCAAAACACTAAGTATTTTCACGCAACAACAGTTCAAAGAAGACAACGAAATAAAAATATCAATGCTACGAATTGATTATCACACCTGGTGTAGGGACTCTAGGGTGCGCATGACAAAATTTCTGTTCCAGAAATTGATTTCGACAGAAATTGATTTCTCGATTTCTATTCCTGGACAAGTTTCGAGTAAAGAAACCCGTTTGATAATGACTCAAAATTTCTATTTCTAGAACAAAAATCCGTTTGATAAAAGAATAAAATTTTAATTTCTAGGAATAGAAATTGATTAGATGACAACATAGGAAATCTTCAAATACAAAATAATAGTCGAAATAATATTAATACATTATAAAAATTGAAAATACAATTTCATGGAATTTCCTATTACATGTGTTTACGTTTCGTATTACGTAATATTTTCTTTCGAAAAATAAACAACGTGGCAAAAAAAAATCAATTGAAATTCAATTGTAGTGAATATGTCGTTATGTTTTTGCTGAAATTGATTTCACATTAATGAAATAAGTCTAATGATAGCCATGATTATAATAGTCTAATCTCCTGAAAAAGTCCTAACTTCAAGTCTAATTTCAATTTCTTTCCAAATTTTGTTAAAAAATCCTCACCGTGTTAAAAAATCGTCACCAATTTTTTTCAAAATTATCAACACTAGGATTATTTAAAAATTTATTATCAAAATCTGTATTTTCATCAACACTCTTACAAGAACAATAGATTCCTTATTAGATCTCTTTTCCTTATAAAAGAAAAATCGGATGAAGCCCTAATGATTTGACCCCTTTTTACCGTCTCAATATGAAGCTTATGATTAAAAAAATAGTTAGCTAGATAGAGCCATTGTCTGGCGTACTACGGAAGAGTAGGTGAAGAAAGACTCGTTAGATATGAATGTGGCAAGTTGACTATTACCATGCGTGAAATCTCTTGCGTGCAACAAATGAAGCCTTGTTCATTCAATTCCCACCATTTTGCCCAATGGTTAAGATTTTCAATCAATATTGATTGAAATGATTATATAAAAAAATTATTAAAATATTTTGGGCTAAATTAACTATTTCTATTTCTATTTCAATATTAGTGATCTAAAATATTTTGGACTAAATTGAAAAGTTGAGAAAAAAAATTTCTATTTTTGTTTCGTAAACGAGAAGTTAAAAATTTCAGCTTCTGATTTTTTCGATTTTTCTATTTTCTGGAATAGAAATCTTTTGAGAAATAGAGAAATCTGATTGCGTTACCAAACGGATTTCTGTTCCAAACCTATTTCGGGAACAGAGAAACAGAGAAATTGAGAAACATAAATTTTATCATGCGCACCCCTAGACTCTCAGTCAGCATATTTGCAACTTCTATCAATCTTTGTTTACCTTAGTGGGAGCCCGGAATTACCAACCTGTATTAGATCAATGTACAATAGTGGTTACTGAGGAGATGAATGCAGAATTGACCAGACCAGTCACAAAAGAGGAAGTTAAAGCATCTGTATTTGCTTTTGGGGCAACAAAGGCACCGAGACCGGATGGTTTAAACGGCTTATATTATCAAAAGCATTGGCCTATCATCAGTGATGACATATTCAGAATGGTGCATTCTTTTTTTAGCCAAGGTACATTTGAGTCAGAACTTAATAGAACCCACATAACTCTCATCCCTAAAGTTACAAACCTTGAGAACATCACCCAATTCAGACCTATCAGCCTTTGTAATTTCAGTTATAAGATTATTGCTAAGGTGTTGGCTAATAGGTTGAAGCCATGGCTGCCAAATATAGTCTTTGAGGAGCAAATTGCTTTCATTAGTAATCGGCAGATCCAAGATAATAACTTTATCATCCAAGAGGTAATTCATCAACTAAGGGTGAGAAGGAGGAAGCACAAGTTTCAAGCCATTTTAAATTAGACATGCAAAAAGCGTATGATAGAATAGAGTGGGACTTTCTATGTGACTACATGCTGAGGTTGGGATTCCATGAGATATGAGTCAAATGGATTAAATATTGCATTTCATCGGTGTCTTTCAGCATACTAATCAATGGTGAACCTTTAGCTGACTTTAGGCCCACTAGAGATATCCGGCAAGGGGACCCCATTTCCCCCTATCTATTCATAATCATTGCCAACTCTCTCTCGACTCTTATGAGAAAAGCTATACAAGATGGAAGTATTAAGGGGATTCGTCTAAACCCTACATGCCCAACCCTCTCACACCTCCTCTTTACTGATGATGCAATATTCTTTCTAAAAGGAACGATACTAGAAGCTCATAATGTTGCAAATATACTAAACCAGTATTGTTTTGTGTCAGGACAAGCTATAAACCTCAATAAATCAGGTCTTCTCTTTGGGAGAGATTGCCCTCAGAATCTTAAAAGGAATTTAAGGCTGAATTGTGAGTCCCTATTTCTAAAAACTTAGGGAAATATCTGGGAATTCCATCCAATTGGGGCCAAACAAAAAAACAAGTGTTTGCCTGGATACTTGCTAGAGTCGAGAGGAAACTTGAAGTGTGGAAAGAAAGGTTGATCTCTAAGGTAGGCAAAGAAGTCCTCATTAAAACTGTCATTCAAGCTATACCCCAATATGCTATGTCTGTTTTCAAGATTCCAACTTCTATTTGTTATGCTATTGAGAAGTGAATAGCCTCCTTTTGGTGGAAACAAAATTCCGATAGAAGAGGAGTCCATTGGAAGAAATGGGAAGACCTGAAAATGAGGAAGGACTGTGGTGGACTAGGCTTTAAAGACTTGGTGGATTTTAACAAAGCTATGCTGGGGAAGCAGGCTTGGAGAATACTCCAACAACCGAACGCCTTATGATGCAAAGTTATTAGAAGCATCTATTATCCTAGAGGTGATATTTGGACAGCCAAAAAAGGTATCCGTCCTTCGTGGGGATGGCAAAGCCTATTGGTGGGGAGAGACATAATAGAAACAGCCACTAAATGGGAGGTTGGTGATGGTTGGTCAATAAGAATAAGAGAAGATGTTTGGCTTCCCTCTAGGAAACTTATAGGCCTAGCTAATAGGGATGATCCAAGAATGGTGGTTGATTTAATTGATCATGACACTAAGGCTTGGAATTTAAGCAGAGTAACTGAACTATTTGATGAAAATGTTGTGAAAGAGATTCTTGCATAGCCTCTTAGCCTGCATCCCAACTCAGATAAGCTTATATGGACAGCAAATAGCTTGGGTTCCTACACCGTCAAAAGCAGCTACAACCGACTACACATCAAAGACGACCCATCCACCAAAAACACTCCATCCTCCTCTTACCAGGTTCAAGAGCACTATGGAGTAAGATATGGGAACTTCCGACTTCCCCAAAAATTCAGTTCTTTTTATGGCAGATATGCAGCAACTCTCTCCCAACAAAAGAAAACTTGTACAAATGGCAAATGATACCTGATCCAACTTGTCAAATTTGTGGCCAAGCACCGGAAACAACCGAGCACCTATTTCTCCTATGTGAATGGACAAAAAGGCTATGGTCAGATCCAGAGCTCAAAGCCGTTACTTCTCCAGCAAGGATAACTCGAATGGACAAATGGGTCTTCGAACATCTTACCTCAAGAGATGATTCACACGAAAAGACCTTCTTCGCCGGTATACTATGGTAGATCTGGAAGTCTCGCAACACAGCGATCTTTCAAAGAAGGAAACCCGACTAGCTGACCACCAGAATAGAAGCCCGAACAGCTGCTGAACTCTACACAAAAAGGGCAGAAAAAGGTCTAAGCCAAAGCAGATGGCGGTAACCTGAATCAGAGATCCCGATGAAATGGGTCTCACCTGGCCTGCAGGAACTGAAATGGAATATTGACGCCACTTGGTGCAGATCCTCACTCGCAGGAATGGTAGCCGGAGTCTGTAGAAACGCTACTGGAGTTCTCGTGAACGGATTTGCAAAAAAGATCCAGGCTTCAATGATTGCGGTGGCCGAATCCCTAGGTCTGAGAGAGGTCTTGGTGAGGGTAAGGGAAAGAAGATATGCTCGTGCGGGACTCCAACTGCAACTCTTCAAAGGAAGAGATTTGAAGGTGTGCATATCACCCGATAACTTACCATTGGTTGAGTGCGTATCGGGCCAGGTTGAGCCTCCTTGGCTGGCCCAAACAGTAGTACACGATTGTAAAAGAATTATGGCCCAACTCAGTGAAGTCTTGGTCCTCTATGAATTGAGAGAAAACAACACGGCCGCGTATTGGGTCGCCAAAGCCTACGAAGCAAACTCTCTCCCTACCAATTGGGTTTTATTTCCTCCTCAGCCTTTAATTTCCATATTAAGTCTAGACTTTCCATCTAATGGTGCCCTTTTTATGGGCTAGTTATGCAATTATTATCCTTTCGGCCAAAAAAAAAGGCCTTGAATTTCGACTAAGTTTTCGCAACATTAAGCACCTAATCTTTTCATGTGCTTGGATTTTGGGAGGTCCAACCTTTCAATTAAAACACACTCCATGAGACATAGCTCTTCCAAGAGCTCTAACCAATTGAGGCCTTGAATTTTGACTAAGATTTTGCAATTTTCAACATTTAATGTCTTCAGACCCCTAGGCTTTTAAAGGTCCAACCTTTCAAGTGAAGTGCACCCAACAATGGATAGCTTCTCCAAGAATTTTAGCTTATTGAGGCCTTGAATTTCAATTGAGTGTTTGCAATTTTCAACATGTAATATCTTTAGACCACCGAATTTCGGAAGGTCCAACCTTTCAATTAAAGCACACCTAACGATACACAGCTCTTCCAAGTTTTGAAACTTATCAACGTCTTGAATTTCAGTTAAGTTTTCACAATACTAAACACCTAATTTTTTCATGTCCTTTGCTTTTGGAATGTTCAACCTTTCAATTAAAGTGCACTTAGAGATACATAGCTCTTCTAAATGCTCCAACCTATTGAGGCCTTGAATTTCAACTAAACTTTTGCAACTCTCAACATCTAATTTCTCCATGCCCTTGGACTTTGGAAACCTTTCAATTGACCCTTTGCTGATCATGCTTTCCAAATGTTTCAATTTGTCAAGACTGGGAACTTCACGTATATTACAACAACCCTGGGCAGATAACGTCTGTAGATGATTTAATTGTGAAACGTCTAGTGTGTCCATAGATTCACAAAACAATATTTCCACAAATTCTAACTTAAAGGGAGTGTTTGGAGTTTTTTGTAAAATTAAATCTTCAAAATCTGTTACTTGGGGACATTTTGAAAGCTCTAGCAATGTTGATGGAAGCTCCATGATGCACTCGAGAATTTTGCAATTAAGAAGTTGTAGTTCCTTGAGATCAGTCGGGTGGGAAAGTGAAGGCATTTTGAGACTTTGACTGGTGACGCTCAAATATGTTAAGCTGGAACCTTAAAACTTCCAATCTTTGGAGCTTTCTCAGCCTTCTAATGTCATTGGGTAATCACTTTATTTCAGTGCCACAAATATCCAGAATTTCTAGATTTTGTAAAAGCCCCTATGTTGTCCTGTAGGGAAGAAATGCAACGACAATTTCTTAGGAGGAGTAGCTCTAGTGCTTCTAATTTAGTCACTTCTGCTGGCAACTCCTTAAGACTAATGCATCTCGACAAGTTCAAGTGTCCCAGAGTCTTCATAGTTCCAATCGAAGAGTCAATTTGATTCGAGACTTCAACAACCTTTGAGGATAAGAACCTCTAAGTTCTTAAAAGCGAGAGGAAGAAAGCTCCTTCCAAAGATTGACAATGTGTTAGGTCAAGAAATTTGAGCTTTTCTACCGTTTGATCAAAAATGTAATAATTGTGGAGGGGTTAGCCAAAAGTAATTTTGATTCAACATAAATCAATAAGAAAAAGAAAAAAAAGGCTTGTTTAACCATCTTACCTTCACAGAATTCCATTCCTGCCATTTGTTAGAAATCTTGCTTCTTGACAATTCGAGTACAACTAATTCCTTTACATGAAATTTTTTTGCTTCAAAACTTAAGGGACAATTCTGCCATCAAAGCCATTTTAACTTCTTAGTCCAGTCCTCAAAATCTCCACTAAAATGTGCTCCACTCGCATCGAGGAACCTTAAATTCCTTAACGTCTTGAATTGTTTTCCCGTAAGGATATTGTCACCTTGGTCAATGGTTTCACAAGAGCTAAGACAAATGGCCTCAATCTTTTTTGTTCCCTATTAGTAGGAATCAACATTCATTAATATTATTTATATCTAATTTAAGCCATATAATATCATTTGTTCATATTGCTATTATTATGCATCAATCTCTACAAGAGACTAGCAAATCCTTTTTTGGCAGATAAACAATATTTATAAAGTCTAACAAAGTGAAAGATGTCAATTCCGATTTTGAAATTTGGCCATAAGTACTTAGATCTGAAAAGAATTATGATGTTCTCTAGTTTTATTTTATCATGTATAATAGTTTATAGTTTCTTATACCCATTATGAACGTACTATTACCCTTTGATCTACCTATAGGGTAAAACTTCACAACTTGTAAATCCTCTTCTATTGTAATGTAGTTTTGTTGCTATACTAGTTAGGACGCACATGCAATGCATGGAATTCAATTAAATTACAATGCACAAAATTGAAACTTATTGTGATTATTGTGACAATTGGGAAAAAAAAAAGTCCATCTTTTCTTTTCCGTATTTTCTTAAGTTTAAATTTCGTGTATATTACTCAGCTGTGTTACTTACAATTAATAAAAGTATAACTTATGCTGATTTTTGTTTTTTCCAATGGAGTAATGACTAATTGTACGTAACTAAGCTTGTGATAGTAGTTACTTTAATATCATATGTAATTTTTATTTTATTAGTAGTAACTTGAATTATTATCAATAATTAATCTCTAATTATAAGCAACTGAGATAATAACATTAATTATATCTATGCTCTCTATAACTTATCATACTAGCATAAATTATTGTTTAGTTGCAGATCACAATAGGCTATATTATAAATCAATCAGAAATTGAATTATTCAAGTATAATAAATATAATAAACAGTCCCAATTTATTAACTTTGATTAATTTGAATACAACTAATTATTAAAAATGTATAGTATTTTCGGAATTTTAAAAATTGAACTTATTCTTGCCTATATATAGGTTGCACGTTGAAAATGTAAATAATGGAAAATCAATTTATGGTTCACCTGAGGTTAGGTTACGACAACCTGAAACTAAATATTCCCACTCTCAACTCTCAAGAAAATGGAAAATCTAACTTCTCACCTTCTATTTTTTATGTGAGAAGGGCATGCCAAAAGTTGACTGGCTTGTTGACTAGTAGCATAATAAAAACTTTTCTTGTGGACGTCGACCTTTGTTCACGGTGAATGTGGCCCGAGGGAATCTGGGGAAAACTTTGTGAAGAAGCGAAGTGATAATGAAAAGGAAATAAAGCAAAAACGCAAAGAAGAAAAAAGGTGGATCATCCTAATGTGGAAAAGATGACCCGCCGATGCTTTTCAGTGTGTGCCTTTATGTTGTCGGGTGGACTCTAGTCAAAAGATCCCCCAAGGAAAAAATCATGACAATGCCTCACGGTTGCAATAAATTATTCATTATTGCTCATTTGCCCCTTCTTTTCCCATGCTACAAGGATTTTCTTTTCATAGTGAAATCTATGAACATTCGTCACGTTAATCCTATTGTTCTTGTTCCGATTACATTTCAATTGCTCCTTAAAAATAAAAAGTAAAACTAAAAATGAACCTAGGCTAGAGCTCGAACATTGGCACAGCCCATTATTGCTAGCAGGTGGCACAACCCCCAGGGGTTGTACCTAACTCGAGCCCAAAAAGATATTTGTGTCACGACAAATATACTTTAGAATTTTTAGTAACGCGGGAAAAAATTTGAGGTACTAATGTCATAGTGGCCATAATTTAAAGCTTTTAGTGGTATAAACCCAAGTCAAAATAGATTCCACGGCTTCATGTTCCTACATTTCGATATTTATATATTATGGTTGACGAAATGCTTAAAATATTTAAGAACTCATCAAACTTCCAGGTGTCAAGTATCGACCATCCTTAGTACTACATAATAGCAGACCTAAATCGGTGTGGAGTGCACCGAGATAGTTGTGCCGACCATTGATTGGAATGTGTCTAGTTGCTTTCCTCTTAATCAAGTTTTGTGGTGATGGTCCATTTGCACTTTAAGTCGTCGTCGCTAATATAAATGATGATTATATAGTATATAGAATCATATTCGTGAAGATGTAGAATCTTCTCCACTGACGAATATTCTAAAACGACATTTGGCTTGCTTGAAAATATTATTCTTATTATTTTATCAATGATCACTTTTGCCACAAACTTATATCACTAATGCGTGTATGTATGTATAGATATTCTTTCTTTCTTTTCTTTTTTTCCCATTTTGTACGTGAGCACAATGCAAAGGAGTTCTTCTTTGCTCTAGCTCTTCCCTTGGTTTCTCCTTCAAATCCCAGAAGGAAATTAAAGTGTCTTCTCTCTGTTTCTCCTACTTTATTCTTATAAACATCAAAGAGCAACGAAACTATTATATGATATATAGTGCCATTTTGTAGGTATGGTAGCATTTTCTTTTGTTATGGTAAAAGACATGGTAAGTTATCCCCATAAACGCTGCCAAGATTTTTCTTCTTGCATGTCTTCGTCCAAATTATAAATAGTAGTTTTATAAGTCTTAGTTTGAGGGGTTTGCATCTAAAGTCCTTGGATGTGAATTGATCTATTGTACTCACTCATCAACTCTAGATATGGACATCCTCCTATGATATCCAAATTAACTTGATAAAATTGAAAATTCAGGATAATTTGCAAGAAAATTAAAATTTCATGACATTTTAATACAAAAATGAGAGATTATATTCCACTTATGAAATTGGAAGTTCGTGACATTTTTAATGATAAGTGGAAAGTACGAGCCTCTCTAGAATATTAGGCTAAAGAGAATTGGAAGATTTATTTTTCCAAAAAAAAAAAAATTAAAAGAAAATGAGAATTATCTAGATTTCCACACTTGTACAATATTTATGTTCATAAATCATGTTAAACTATGATTTGGCCATATTACTTAATATCGATTTTAGTATACTTATTAACGTTACTCGTAAATAAACCATGACTTTTTTTTTTTGTCAAACTTCAAAAGATGGGGGGAGTGCATTCTTACTGCGTAGAATTTTACATCTTTTTTGAACAGAATGGAAAAAAAAAAATCCACATATTGCTAGCAATTTTAATAAAAAGCACAGTTAATTAGAATATTTTACATGAAACGGTGAAAGCACATCATCTTACAAATTCCCATCGAGGATCCATGGAAGATATTGAAATTGTCGTCTTGAATCATTTAACAAACGTTGCTAGCCAATAAAGAAAAGGATTAATATCACAAAAAACTCTAAATTGGTACAATTTTATTTTAAACTAATTTTTTGACTTCAAAAAACCTCAAATTGATACACCTATGATAAACTTACCCTTCATTAGTTTCCTTTTTCACCGTTAAGTTACTGAGTTAGATGACATGTCAGTTAACGAATGTACCAAATTGATCTATGGTATTAATTCAATTTAACGGAAACTAACAGAGAGTAAATTTGTCACAAATATACCAATTTAAGATTTTTTGGTCAAAAATTAATTTTTGGTAAATTTATCATATGTGCACTGATTTTGAGTTTTTATAATTAAAAATTAATTTGGGGTAAATTTACATATGGGTATCAATTTGAAGTTTTGTGTGGTATTAATCCTAAAGAAGAATCATTTATCAAGCAAACTATCAAAATAATCAATGACATGGAGCGTCCCCAACCGCATGGAAAAAACGAAAACAAACAAAAAAAAAAAAAGGAGGAGGATTTCCCTGCTTTCACATCGAAGCTGGGTGGGAGATGAAGCTTCGAGGAAGTTTCGAGCCAAATTGTCGTGCGTCCCGTATTGGAAATTTGTCTCTTCATTTACATTGTATTTTTGTGAATATATTTTTAGGATGTAAATAATATACGGTTCGTTGTCGTGGGTGGGTCAATGATTGACCTCATGTAAATCCATGTGTGAAGTATTTACGTCTCAGATTCTTAGTGGGAAACCGTCAGAAGTATCCCGAAACGAGCGGTGTCGAGGAGGAGGACGGTCCCTTTCGTCCCCCTAAAATTGGCCGTGTTTCTAGAGGTCAACCAGAGATTTTTTCACCCGAGACACGGTCGACGCGACATAATATAATTGATAGGAGTGTACAGTGAAAACTTTAGACAAATGCCACTTGATTCCAAGGGCGTGCCTGGCAAATTGGCGAGAGATCCGAATTCCGAAGTGGAGATGAGACCCCTTTTGTGCCCGTGAGGGATTCTAGGAGCTCAAAACTGGTGATTAGACCAGCTTGTTATAGAACAGACTGGTACCTAAGGACCGATGTTTTCCTTTTTTCTTGAAATCTCTAACTCGAAATTTTTATCAAACCTAATCTTCTAAATAGTGACGATGGAGTAGATAATGAGATATCAGATTTCCAATATTGATGAATTTTACAAAGTCCAATCAATTTTTGCTCCACAAAGTTTGTATCTTTAGTCCTATTGATCCAAAATAGTCAATTTTATTCTATCACAGAACCGATTTGATGACAGCATAAAACCATTTTTTGGGGGACCTCGACCGTCGTTCACTGTGAAACTGGTCCGACAGAATCCGAGGAAAACTTGGTGAAAAAGCAAAAGTTGCGAGGAGAATTTGACACTCAGCATAAATATGGCAGCTGCTTCGGAGGTGAAGGCAAGAGTTATAAGAATTGCAACGGTGAGGGCAGAAGAGACAGACAGAGATGCGCAAGGATGAAGCGAAACTGAAAAGCTCTTCTAGACGTTGATGCGTTATAAAAAAGCGATAATAAAATTTAGGATTAAATATCATGAAAAATTTCAGAATACATTTATAATAAATCACAAAAAACCTCAAATTAATATATTTGTGATAAATTTATCTTCTGTTGTTTCTTGTTCAATTGGATTACTATCACAAAAGTCACAAACCGATACACATGTGACAAACGGAGGCTGAAATCCCAAATTGGTACAAATGTCTATTGCCACATGTCATTTAACTTAGCAATTTAACACAAATTCTAACGGAGATTGTTACAAGTGTATAGCTTGGAATTTTTTGTGGTCAAAAAATTAGTTTGAATAAATTTGTCACGGGTTAATCAACTTGGGATTTTTCATGGTATTACATCAATTAATAATCTCACTTGTAGTTCTTCAACTCATTTAAATTATCCAATTGAATTCTCAGATTTTTAACATCTAAGTGTATAACCTAAGATGTTAAAAATGACCATCATCCTAGTGCCAAAAATAGAAAAAAAGAAAAAGGCCACCACCTAAAATCAACCTTGGTGAAACTTAATAATCTTATTTGACTTTACTTTTACTTCTCCTATTAATCCACAATATGAATTATCATTTACAAATTAATTGGCATTGACATAATTTATAACCTTTTATAAGATACACCTCTACTTTATATTTTTCTACATTTATAAATCTATAAATATATATTTAAATTTTGCATTTAAAGAAAATTATTAGAGATGGACTATCCAAGGAAAAATTAGAAATAGAAAATTCATATGAAGAAAATAGGGAGATCATAAAGAGGGGGGGGAATGGAGATGGAGATGGATTACATACATTTGACTAGTATATGAGTTCGGCTTTGGGCCCAGTGAAAAAGATTACAACCAAGATGAAGAATAGAACCATCTGAATTTTTCTTGTTCAAAGAGCAAAATTAATCCTAAGACAAAGTTTAGTCTAGGTGTTCGGGAGCTGAACTCCCTTCAACCAAGCTCCTACTTGGATCCATACCTAGCCCGAATCTTATGCAGTTCCTTGAGGGCTTCAGCCACGTCCATCCGATCCTGTGGTAACTCCATCGAGCATGCAACTACAATCCTTAGGACGGAGGCAACACATCCTCTCATCCTCTCAATGTCATTCTCACTTTCTCCGTTAATAATGGCCGAGTCTATGATCTCCATCACTCGGTCTGGCAAAGCCACCTTGACAAAGTTGTGGAGGTTTAAATGGTCCTTGAAAATCTCTTCCGTGGGTCTCCTCCCAGTTAACATTTCCAATAAAATAATACCGTAGCTGTACATATCGCCTTGTGTGGATGCCATATTCCTCATGCCATACTCTAAAATAGTGTACATCAAGCAATATACAATGAAAATAAACATTTTATCTAAAAGCGAACACAAATAAAACTTAGACAATTAATGAGAAAATTTTCTTACCAGGAGGGACATAGCCTATGGAACCCCTCACTACCACTGAGTTACTGCTATCATCAATGTCCATGGCGTCTGTTTTCTTAGGGGAGCTAATTGTTGCCGGCCCAAAATCCCCAACTCGTCCCATCATCTCGTTGTCCAGAAGGACGTTACTTGGCTTCAGATCTCCATGTACAATCTTTGGGCTACAAGCCTCATGAAGATATTCGATTGCGGAAACTATGTCAATGGCAATGTCTAACCTTTTTATTAGTCCCAAATGCCCTGGCTTTCCATGTTCATGTTCATGCTCAAAGTTCTCTTCGTTTCCTTGGTGTATCCAATTCTCTAAACTCCCCATTAGCCATGTATTTGTACAATAGAGCTTTGAAATGTTGCCGTGATAGTCCATGCTTGAACAAACGTTCACTATTTTCACAAGATTTCGGTGTCGTATAGCCCCTAAGGTTCGACACTCCGAGACGAAGCTCTTCAAAGCACCTCTATGGCCCAAGTTGAGCACTTTAATCGCCACCAAGCCGCATTCTTGTGTGGTTGCTTTATAGACAGTACCATATCTCCCTTTACCGATCACATTGATCTTAGAGAATCCGTTTGAGGCTCTAAGAAGCTCCCCATAAGAGACCATCGAAAATTTGTGTTTAAATGGAAATTCAATCAAAGAGGTATTCTTTTTCAACTTCTTTCTCCGATACCAAAAGATAAATAGGCAAAGACACAGAATGAAGCATGACAAGACGGCCGTCACTATGGCAATTACTCTAACTTTGTTGGTCCATAATGGTTTAGAGGTATTTGATTTGCAAGAAGGAAGGTTGGTATCTGATTTGCAAGAAGGAAGGTTTAGTTCTGCAATACCTCCACAGAGATTCCTATTCTCAAAGACGGACATTGCACTAGCATTGAGAAATACTCCTTGCTTCGGAACTTCTCCTTCAAGCTTGTTTGAAGATAGATTCAAGTATTCTAGATTTGTAAGTTGATTGAGAAAGCTTGGGATTTCACTAGATAAGTTGTTATGGGAAACATCCAACTCTTGTAAGCCTCGTAATGTGCTTAAAGCCGAAGGAATTTCACCATGAAAGGAATTGAATGCTAAGTTGAGCCGCCCCAATACTAAGCACTTGCTGATGGAGCTAGGAATTGGTCCCATCAGCTTATTGTAAGATAGATCTAGTTCGTCAAGATTGATCAAGGACCCAACTTGAGATGGGAGAGATCCGCTCAATTGGTTATGTGCCAAGCTGAAGATAATCGAAATGGTAAAAAGGCCAAGAACCTCCCCTGGGACTGAACCACTTAGATTATTATTGGAAAGCTCAAGCTCGATTAGCTGCCTGCAGTTACCAAGACTCTGTGGTATTTCCCCGTAAAAGTTGTTGAACCGCAGGTAAAAGCGATTCAATAATGTCAAATTGCCGATTGATGATGGAATCTCTCCCGTTAGCATGTTTCTGCTTAAGTACAATTCGTGCAAGTTATGGAGTGCTCCAATACAAGAAGGAACACGACCACCAAGTGAATTGTTTGACAAGTCAAGATAGGACAAGTTGAAGAGATTGCCAATACTTGGAGGAATGGTTCTGTACATTGTGTTGGACAGCATAGAAATTACACTAACGCTATTGGAAAGATTGCCAATGGAATCCGGCAATGGACCTTCAAGAAAATTGAGGTCAAATGAAATAACTTTCAACCTTGAACAATTAGTCAATAAGGTAATGAAACTGAAGTCGTCTTGCAACTCATTAGAACTAAGGGATATTATTCTAAGAGCTTTCAGCCTTCCGAGATTTGTGGGCATCGGTCCATGAAAATTATTAATGTCAAAGTAGATATATTGAAGGCCAGAGGCATTCGATAAGGACGGAGGTATAACCCCGGTAAACAAATTACTAAGAAAATCAAGAACAAGGAGAGAAGGAAGAGTATCGCCAATATAAGGGGGAATGCTCCCTCTCAATTGATTGTTACCGATGCTGAAGAAGGAAATGCCGGACATGTTGAAGATTGCTGAAGGGATCTCACCGGTGAGTTGGTTATCCACCAATTGAACAAAACTCAAACCATGAAGCTTGGACAATGTCTTGGGAATCTCTCCTTGCAACCCATTTTGCATGAGTGAAAGCTTGTAAAGTTGGGAGAGATTTCCAATAGAATGAGGAATAGATCCTACAAGACTATTTATAGCCAAACCTAAAGCTTGAAGCTTTGACAAAGACCCGAGCTCATCAGGAATTTTGCCCACAAGTTGGTTATCAATGAGATTTAAAATCTCAAGGTTTGAGCATTGAGAAAGATTGGTGGGCATTTGTCCATTGAAAGAGTTGTTACTAAGGATGAGACGACGAAGGCGAAACAAGTGGCCAATGCTTTGTGGAATTTCACCGCGAAAGCTATTATTATGTAGAACAAGGCTTCTCAAGAAAGAGAGGTCTCCGACATGAGACGATAGAAGACCCCCCAAGCCTTTCGATGTCAGGTTGAGGGACACGACTCTTTCAGGATGTCGTCCACCACATAACACACCTTGCCACTCATAGTGATGAAAAGAGTCATTCCACGAGCTCAAAGCTCCAAGCGGATCCTCATCCACACTGTGTCTGAAGTAGATTAAAGCGAGCCGATCGTCTGGTTGGTTTGCATTGTTGGCCTCGTCCATAATGGGAGCTGGGCATTGAAAAATAGGAACATAATCGCCATATGCTTTTCCATTGTGAGTGGGTTCTATGTCCTAACAAGCTGCAAGCAAAGTCTCTTCCAGATTGAATTAAAGAAAAAATGAAGACCTTCAAAAGCATATGTATTTTCATTGATCAAAAGACACCTTTTACACGGCAAAACCCAACCCAATATGCAAGTTTAACCCAAACAAAGAGTTGGACTTGAAAAGTATTGCAAATTGGTTGTACCAAAGAAAGGGGCACACACCCACACACACGTCAAAAATGGAGGATTTGACAGCTGCCCAATGACTTCTTGGAAAGGCGTGCTGTGAAGAAAGGAAATCAAGAGTGGACGTGGTCCCTAATTTTCAGCCATTTCAAAGAGAGCTCCTATTTGTTCGCGGGCAAAGTCTCTTCCAGATTGAATTAAAGAAGAAATGAAGACCTCCAAAAGCATATGCATTTCCATTGATCAAAAGACACCTTTTTACATGGCGAAACCCGACCCAATATGCAAGTTAAACCCAAACAAAGAGTTGGACTTTAAAAGTATTGTATATTGGCCGAACCAAAGAAAGGGCACACACACACTTATGTCAAAATGGAGAATTTGATGGCTGGCCAATGACTTCCTGGAAAGCCGTGCCGCGAAGAAAGGAAATCAAGAAAGGACGTGGTCCCAAAGTTTCGGCCATTTCAAAGGGAGCTCTTATTTGTTCGAGGGCAAAGCATGTAATTTGAGGGGTCTGCATCTAATGTCTTTGGATGCGAATTGATCTACTGTACTCACTCATCAACTCTATATATGGACATCCTCCTGTGATTTCTAAATTAACTTGATAAAATTGAAAGTTCAGGATAATCTGCAAGAAAATTAAGATTTCAGGACATTTTAATACAAAATGAGAGATTATATTCCACTTCTAAAATTGGAAGTTCGTGACAATTTTAATGATAAGTGGAAAGTACGAGACTCTCTAGAATGTTATGCTAAAGAGATTTGGAAGATTTATTTTTTCAAAAAAAAAAATTAAAAGAAAATGAGAATTATCTAGATCTCCACGCTTGTACAATATTTATGTTCATAAATCATGTTAAACTATGATTTGGCCATATTACTTAATATTGATTTTAGTATACTTATTAACGTTACTCGTAAATAAACTATGACTTTTTTTTTTTTTTTTTGTCGAACTTCGAAAGATGGGGAGTGCATTTTTACTGCGTAGAATTTTACATCTTTTTTTAACAGAATGGAAAAAGAAAAATCCACATATTGCTAGCAATTTTAATAAAAAGCACCGTTAATTAGAATATTTACATGAAATGGTGAAGCACGTCACCTTACAAATTCCCATCGAGGATCCATGGAAGATGTTGAAATTGTAGTCTTGAATCATTTAACAAACGTTGCTGGCCAATAAAGAAAAGGATTAATATCACAAAAAACTCTAAATTGGTACAAATTTATTTTAAACTAATTTTTTTACTTCAAAAAATCTCAAATTGATACACATGTGATAAACTTACCCTTCATTAGTTTCCGTTAGATTTCATCGTTAAGTTACTAAGTTGGATGACATGTCAATTAATGGATGTACCAATTTGATCTGTGGTCTTTTATTGGATTAATTCAATTTAACAGAAACTAAAGGAGAGTAAATTTATCACAAACATACAAGTTTAAGATTTTTTGGTCAAAAATTAATTTGTGATAAATTTATCATATGTGCACTGATTTGGGGGTTTTTTTATAATTAAAAATTAATTTGTGGTAAATTTACATATGGGTACCAATTTGAAGTTTTTTGTAGCATTAATCTTAAAGAAAATCATTTATCAAATTGTGGCCAGAAGAATCATTTATCAAGCAAACTATCAAAATAATCAACAACTTGGAGCATCCCCAACCACGTGGAAAAAAAAAAAAAAAAGAGGAGGATTTTCCTGCTTTCACATTGAAGCTAGGTGGGAGACGAAGCTTCGAGGAAGGTTCGCGCCAAACTGTCGTGTGTCCCGTAGTGGAAATTTGTCTCTTCATTTACACTGTATTTTGGTGAATATATTTTTAGGATGTAAATAATACACGGTTTGTTGTCGTGGGTGGGTCAATGATTAACCCCATGTAAATCCATGCGCGAAGTATTTACATCTCAGATTCCTAGTGGGAAACCGTTAGAAGTATCCCAGGAGGACGGTCCCTTTCGTCCCCCTAAAATTGGCTGTGTTTCTAGAGGCCGACCCGAGATTTTTTCAACTGAGACACGGTCGATGCGACATGATATAATTGATAGGAGTGTACAGTGAAAACCTTAGACAAATGCCACTTGATTCCAAGGGCGTCCCTGGCAAATTGGCGAGAGACCCGGTTTCTGAAGTGGAGATGAGACCCCTTTTGTGCCAGTGACGGATTCTAGGAGCTCAAAGCTGGTGATTAGACCAGCTTGTTATAGAACGAATTGGTACCTAAGGACCAATATTTTCCTTTTTTCTTGAAACCTCTAACTTGAAAGTTTTATCAAACCTTAGTCTTATAAATAGTGACGATGGATTAGATAATGAGATATCAAATTTCCATTAATATTGATAAATTTTACAAAGTCAAATCAATTTTTGCTCCACAAAGTTTGTATCTTTAGTCCTATTGATCCAAAATAGTCAATTCTATCACAGAACCGATTTGATGACAGCATAAAACCATTTTTTGGGGGACCGACTGTCGTTCACTACGAAACTGGTCCAACAGAATCCGAGGAAAATTTGGTGAAAAAGCAAAAGTTGCGAGGGCACTCAGCATAAATATGGCAGCTGCTTCGGAGGCGAAGGCATGAGTTATAAGAACCGCAACGGCAACGGTGTAAGAGACAGACAGAGATGAGCAGGGACAAAGAGAAATTGAAAAGCTCTTCTAGACGTTGATGCCTTATAAAAAAGCAATAATAAAATTTAGAGTTAAATATCCAGAATACATTTATAATAAATCACCAAAAACCTCAAATTAATATATTTGCGATAAATTTATCCTCCGTTAATTTCTATTAAATTAGATTACTATCACAAAAAGCCACAAACTGATACACATGCGACAAATGGAGGATAAAATCATCAATTGGTACAAGTGTCTAATGCCACATGTCATTCAACTTAGCAATTTAACACAGATACTAACGGAGAATAAATTTGTTACAGGTGTATAGTTTGGAGTTTTATGTGGTCAAAAAATTAGTTTGGATAAACTTTTCATAGGTCAACCAAATTGGGATTTTTCATAGTATGACATCAATTAATAATCTCACTTGTGGTTCTTCAACTCATTTAAATTATCCAATTGAATTCTCAGATTTTTAACATCTAAGTGTATGACCTAAGATTTTTGTTCAAATGACCATCATCCCATTGTCAAAAAAAAAAAAAAAAAAGGCCACCACCTAAAATAAACCTTGGTAAAATTTAATAATCTTATTTGACAATATGAATTATCATTTAAAAATTAATTGGCATTGACATAATTTATTACCTTTTATAAGATACACCTCTACTTTATATTTTTCTACATTTATAAATCTATAAATATATATTAAAATTTTGCATCTAAAGAAAATTATTAGAGATGGACTATATGGTGAAAAATTAGAAACAGAAAATTCATATGAAGAAAAACGGGAGATTGTAAAGAGGGGAGGGGGAATGGAGATGGAGATGGATTACATACATTTGACTAGTATATGAGTTCGGCTTTGGGCCCAGTGAAAAAAGATTACAACCAAGATGAAGTATAGAACCATTCAAATTTTTCTTGTTCAAAGAGCAAAATTAATCCTAAGACAAAGTTTAGTCCAAGTGTCTAGGAGCTGATCTTCCTTCAACAAAGCCCCTACTTGGATCCATACCTAACTCGAATCTTGTGTAGTTCCTTGAGGGCTTTAGCCATGTCCATCCGATCTTGCGGTAACTCCATCGAGCACGCAACTCCAATCCTTAGGACGGAGGCAACGCATCCTCTCATCCTCTCAATGTCATTCTCACTTTCTCCGTTAAAAATGGCCGAGTCCATGATCTCCATCACTCAGTCTGGCAAAGCCACCTCGACAAAGTTGTGGAGATTTAAATGGTCCTTGAAAGTCTCTTCCGTGGGTCTCCTCCCAGTTAACATTTCCAATAAAAGAATACCGTAGCTGTACATATCGCCTTGCGTGGATACCAAATCCCCCATGCCATACTCTAAAATAGTGTACATCAAGTAGTATACAATAAAAATAAATATTTTATCTAAAAGCGAACACAAAATAAAACTTAGACAATTAATGAGAATATTTTCTTACCAGGAGGGACATAACCTATGGAACCCCTCATTACCATTGAGCTACTGCCGTCATCAATGTCCATGGTGTCTGTTTTTGTAGGGGAGCTAATTGTCGCCAGCCCAAAATCCCCAACTCGTCCCATCATCTCATTGTCCAGAAGGACATTACTTGGCTTCAGATCTCCGTGTACAATCTTTGGGCTACAAACCTCATGAAGATATTCGATTGCAGAAGCTATGTCAATGGCAATGTCTAACCTTTGTATTAGTCCCAAATGCCCCGGCTTTCCATGTTCATGTTCATGCTCAACGTCCTCTTCATTACCTTGGTGTATCCAATTCTCTAAACTCCCATTAGCCATGTATTCGTACAATAGAGCTTTAAAATCGTTGCCGTGATAGTCCACGCTTGAACAAACGTTCACTATTTTCACGAGATTTCGGTGTCGTATAGCCCCTAAGGTTCGACATTCCGAGATGAAGCTCTTCGAAGCACCTCTGTGGCCCAAGTTGAGCACTTTAATCGCCACCAAGCCGCCTTGTGTGGTTGCTTTATAAATAGTACCATATCTCCCTTTACCGATCACATTGATCTTAGAGAATCCGTTTGAGGCTCTAAAGAGCTCCTCATAAGAGACCATTGAAAATTTGTGTTTTAAAGGAGGTTCAATCAAAGAGGTACTCTTTTTCAGCTTCTTTCTCCGATACCAAAATATAAATAGGCAAAGACACAGAATGAAGTATGACAAGACAGCCGTCACTATGGCGATTACTCTAACTTTGTTGGTCCATAATGGTTTAGAGGTATTCAATTTGCAAGAAGGAAAGTTTAATTCTGCAATACCTCCACAGAGATTCCTATTCTCTAAGATGGACACTGCACTAGCATTGAGAAATACTCCTTGCTTCGGAACTTCTCCTTCAAGCTTGTTTGAAGATAGATTCAAGTACTTTAGATCTGTAAGTTGAGCGAGAAAGCTCGGGATTTTACCAGATAAGTTGTTATGGGAAACATCCAACTCTTGTAAGCCTCGTAATGTGCTTAAAGCTAGAGGAATTTCACCATGAAAGGAATTGAATGCTAAGCTGAGCTGCCCTAATACTAAGCACTTGCCGATGGAGCTAGGAATTGGTCCCGTCAGCTTATTGTAAGATAGATCCAGTTCGCCAAGATTGATCAAGGACCCAACTTGAGATGGGAGAGATCCGCTCAACTGGTTATGTGCCAAGCTGAAGATAATCGAAATGGTAGAAAGGCCAAGAACCTCCCCTGGGATTGAACCACTGAGATTATTATTGGAAAGCTCGAGCTCGATTAGCTGCCTGCAATTACCAAGACTCTGCGGTATTTTCCCATAGAAGTCGTTGAACGCTAGGTAAAAGTGATTCAATAAAGTCAAATTGCCAATCGATAATGGAATCTCTCTTGTTAGCATGTTTCCGCTTAAGTACAATTCGTGCAAGTTATGGAGTGCTCCAATACAAGGGGGAACACGACCACCGAGCGAATTGTTTGATAAGTCAAGATAGGACAAGTTGAAGAGATTGCCAATACCTGGAGGAATGGTTCCGTACATTGTGTTGGACGACATAGAAATTGAACTAACGCTGTTGGAAAGATTGCCAATGGAATCCGGCAATAGACCTTCAAGAAAATTGAGGGCCAACGAAATAACTTTCAGCCTTGAACAATTAGTCAAATGGGGTAATGAAACTGAAGTCATCTTGCAACCCATTAGAAATAAGGGATATTACTCTAAGAGCTTTCAGCCTTCCAAGATTTGTGGGCATCGGTCCATGAAAACTGTTAAAGTCAAAGTAGATGTACCGAAGGCTAGAGGCATTTGATAAGGATGGAGGGATAACCCCAGTAAACAAATTACTATGAAAATCAAGAAGAAAGAGAAAAGGAAGAGTATCGCCGATATAAGGGGGAATGCACCCTCTCAATTGATTGTTTTCGACGCAGAAATAGAAAATGTTGGACATGTTGAAGATTGCCGGAGGGATCTCGCCAGTGAGTTGGTTATATGCCAATTGAACAAAACTCAAACCATGAAGCTTGGACAATGTTTTGGGAATCTCTCATTGCAACCCATTTTTCATGAGTGAAAGCTCATAAAGTTGGGAGAGATTTCCAATAGAATGATGAATAGATCCTGCAAGACTGTTTATAGCCAAACCTAAAGCTTGAAGCTTTGACAAAGAGCCGAGCTCATCGGGAATTTTGCCCACAAGTTGGTTATCAATGAGATTTAAAATCTCAAGGTTTGAGCAATGAGAAAGTTTGGTGGGCATTTGTCCGCTGAAAGAGTTGTTACTAAGGATGAGATGACGAAGGCGAAACAAGTGGCCAATGCTTTGTGGAATTTCACCGTGAAAGCTGTTATTCTGTAGAACGAGGCTTCTCAAGAAAGAGAGGTTTCCGACATGAGGCGATAGAAGACCCCCCAAGCCTTTCGACATCAGGTTGAGGGACACAACTCTTTTGGGATGCCGTCCACCACATATCACACCTTGCCAATCACAGTGATGAAAAGAGTCATTCCACGAGCTCAAAGTTCCAAGTGGATCCTCATCCACACTGTGTCTAAAGTAGATTAAAGCGACTCGGTCCGTCTGGTTGGTTTGCATCGTTGGACTTGTCCATAATGGGAGCTGGGCATAGAAAAATAGGAACATAATCGCCATATGCTTTTCCATTGCGAGTGGATTCTATGACCTAACAAGTTGCAAGCAAAGTCTCTTCCAAATTCAATTATAGAAGAAATGAAGACCTTCAAAAGCATATGCATTTCCATTGATCAAAGACACCTTTTACACGGCAAAACCCAACCCAATATGCAAGTTTAACCCAAACAAAGAGTTGGACTTGAAAAGTATTGCAAATTGGTTGTACCAAAGAAAGGGCACACACCCACACACGTCAAAATGGAGGATTTGATGGCTAGCCAATGACTTCTTGGAAAGCCATGCCGTGAAGAAAGGAAATCAAGAATGGACGTGGTCCCTGATTTTTGACCATTCCGAAGAGAGCTCCCGATTTTCAACCATTTCAAAGAGAGCTCTTATTTGTTCACGGGCAAAGCGTGTAATTTGTGTTGTGAGTTTTTACATCCAAATTGTTAAAACCTCGGGTTCGGGTTTAGTTTAGACATGGGAAACACTCGAGCATATTGAGCAATTGTAATTTCGATTCTCCAATTATAGCAAATTTTATTACTAGCTCTCCCCGTATATATAGGTGCTAACACTCAGACTGAATCACGTAAATCTTTGAATCATTTATTATTCCTCGTGTATTTTTTTGGTGATTTTCCACTTAGTTAAATACAAAATCCTTATTAGCTTCCCCGTTCGTTAATTTTCACCACGAGGGTTACTTCTCACCTGTAATGAAAAGGAAATAAAGCAAACACGCAAACAAGGAGATGATGAAGGGGTCATCCTAATGTGGAAAATAAGTCCCACCAATGCTTTTTAGCGTTTTTTTTTTTTATGTTGCCTGCAAGATTTTTAGTCAAAAGATTCCCTGACTTCTCCGGTACTACAAAGAGTTTCTTTTCAAAGTTAAATTTCTTGAAAGTTCGTCACTTAGATCCTATGACTCTTGTTCCGATTACAATTCATCTGGCTAGAACCCCCGTGCCAAGCTCGAACCCAAGGCTAAGAGGGCCGGTTTGTGTGGGCCAGCACAACTCAATTACCACGCTTAGATAGGGGTTTTATAAATATATATGTTAGGAAAAGCAAGATGCTGAAATTCAAGTCCGTTTGGCCGTTTGAAACCAAATAGCTTGCAAAATGATGCACAAGTATTTGGCTGCAGTTTTTGATCAATTTGCAAGTTCATGTATAGTAGTTTAAGATCTCGATCAGATTTCGCAATTATGTCCACCCAATTTTGCAAGAAAGTCTCTCAAAGTTAGCCACTTTCTTATCCGAAAATACCAAATTCAATGCAAATTTGATCATTTTGGCCCGATTTGATCGATTCGACCTGGCCCAAGCTCAATTTCAACTTAATTGGGGGCTAAGATGATGATTTAAGGGCTCGGGTGAAATTTTGCAAAATTTGCGAATTGGTCCCTCAACTTTTGGAAATTGCATTTTGGCTCTAGTTTGCCATTTTATTTCCAATCTGTCCTCTGGACTTGGCTAGTCACATTTAGATAATTGGCGCCAACTTTTTTTCCTTTTTTATCTTTTTTTTTTTTTTAAGGAAAACATCTTCCATTTAAAAAAAATATATACTAAACACCTAGATGAAATATTTTTGGGCAAAAATTTAGGTGTCAACAATATTCTCTTACTTTCTTTCTTTCATTTTCATTTTCATTTTGTACCCAAGCACAATCCAAAGAAGTTCTTCTTTGCTCTAGTTCTTCCCTTAGTTTTTCCTTCAAATCCCCAGAAGGAAATCAAAGTCTCTCCTCTTTTCGCTCCTACTTTATTCTTAAAAACATCAAAAGGCAACGAAAGTATTATATAGTGACATTTTGTTGACATGGTAAGATTTTCTTTTGTTATGGTAAAAACATGGTAAGTTATCCCCATAAATGCCACCGAAACGTATCTTCTTGCAAGTCTTGGCCTAAATCATAAAACAGTAGTTTTATAAATCTAAGTTTGAGGGGAAAATTTTTGCATCTAAAGTTTTTGGATCTGAATTGATCTACTGTACTCACTTATCCTATATAGGATATGGACATCCTCCTGCAATATCTAAATTAATTTGATAAAGTCGAAAGCTCAGACACTTTTCAAGAAAATTAAGATTCCATGACATTTAAAAAAAAAAATGAAATAACATTGAAAGTTCATGACATTTTTAATAACAAGTGGAAAGGCTAAAGAGATTTGGAAGGTTTACTTTTCCAAAAATGACTTTTAAAAGAAAATGAGAATTTTCTAGATTTCCAATAGACATTCATAAATTTATTCACTAGTTAGATATTAAATTATGATTTGATCATATCGCTTAATGTATAAATTTTAGTGTACTTATTTTCATTACTCGTTAATAATTATGACATTATTTTGTCAAACTTCAAATAATGGAGCACATGCTTACAGAGTGAAAGTTTACATCTTTTTTAACATAATTGAAAAAAATCCAAATATTGCTAGCAATCATATAAATATCTTCATTAATTAGAACCTCTTACATAAAACGGTCAAAGCAGGTGATCATTTATAAAATGGTGGCTAAAAGAATCATTTATCAAGCAAAGTATAGAAATAATAAACCCCACTGGCTTGATTTTTTTCTTTTTTTCGTCTGTTTTATTTTAACTCTTAATTCACTCTTAAATTTTTGTTCGACCTCTCAGCAAAGCATGGAAGTTAAACCCCATTTCTAAAACTTAATATTCCCACTCTTAACTCCCGAAAAGATGTAAAATCGAACTTCTCATTTTCTATTTTTTATGTGAGAAGGGTATACCGGCTTGTTGACTAGTAGCATAATAAAAACTTTTCTTGTGGACATCGACCTTTGTTCAAGGTGAATGTGGCCCGAGGGAGTCTGAAGAAAAATTTCTAAAGAAGCAATGTGATAATGAAAAGGAAATAAAGCAAAAAAGCAAAGAAAAAGAAGGTGGGTCATCCTAATGTGGAAAAGAAGACCCGCCAATGCTTTTCAGCGTGTGCCTTTATGTTGTTTGAGGCAAATTTATCATATGTGCACCGATTTTGGCTTTTTATAATTAAAAATAAATTTGGGGTAAATTTACATATGAGTATCAATTTGATGTTTTTTGTGGTATTAATCATAAAGAAAATCATTTATCAAATTGTGGCAAGAAGAATCATTTATCAAGCAAATTATCAAAATAATCAACGACATGGAGCGTCCCCAACCGCGTGAAAAAAAAAAAAAAGGGTGGAGGATTTTCCTGCTTTCACATCGAAGCTGGGTGGGAGATGAAGCTTCGAGGAAGTTTTGCGCCAAACTGTCGCGCGTCCCGTACTGGAAATTTGTCTCTTCATTTACATTTTATTTTTGTGAATATATTTTTAGGATGTAAATAATATACGGTTCGTTGTCGTGGGTGGGTCAATGATTGACCTCATGTAAATCCACAAATGAAGTATTTATGTCTCAGATTCCTAGTGGGAAACCGTCAGAAGTATCGCGGAACGGGCAGCGTCGAGGAGGAGGACGGTCCCTTTCGTCCGCCTAAAACTGGCCGTGTTTCTAGAGGCCAACCCGAGACTTTTTCACCCGAGACAGATAGGAGTGTACAATGAAAGCCTTAGACAAATGCCACCTGATTCCAAGGACATGCCTGGTGAATTGGCGAGAGATCCAGTTTCTGAAGTGTAGATGAGACCCCTTTTGTGCTCGAGACAGATTCTAGGAGCTCAAAACTGGTGATTAGACTAGCCTGTTATAGAACAGACTGGTACTTAAGGACTGACGTTTTCCTTTTTTCTTGAAACTTCTAACTTGAAATTTTTATCAAACCTAATCTTCCAAATAGTGATGATGGATTAGATAACGGGACATCAGATTTCCATTAATATTGATGAATTTTACAAAGTCACATCAATTTTTGCTCCACAAAGTTTGTACCTTAAGTCCTATTGATCCAAAATAGTCAATTTTATTCTATCGCAGAATCAATTTGATGACATCGTAAAACCATTTTTTTGGGGGACCTTGGCTGTCGTTCACTACGAAACTGGTCCGACAAAATCCAAGGAAAATTTGGTGAAAGAGCAAAAGTTGCGAGGAGAATTTAGCACTCAGCATAAATACGGCGACTGCTTCGAAGGCGAAGGCAAGTAAGAACCACAACAGCGAGGGCGAAAGAGACAGATAGAGACGCGCAGGGACGAAGAGAAACTAAAAAGCTCTTCTAGACGTTGATGTGTTATAAAAAAGCGATAATAAAATTTAGGGTTAAATATCCAGAAATAAATATATAATAAATCACCAAAAACCTCAAATTAATATATTTGTGAAAAATTTATCCTCCGTTAATTTCTGTTAAATTGGATTACTATCACAAAAAACCACAAATTGATATACATGTGACAAATGAATGGTAAAATCCCAAATTGGTACAAGTGTTTATTGCCACATGTCATTCAACTTAGCAATTTAACACGGATACTAATAGAGAATAAATTTGTTACAGGTGTATAGTTTGAAGTTTTTGTGGTAAAAAGTTAGTTTGGATAAATTTGTTACTGGTGAACCAACTTGGAATTTTTCGTGGTAGTACATCAATTAATAATCTCACTTGTAGTTCTTCAACTCATTTAAATTATCCAATTGAATTCTCAGATTTTTAACATCTAAGTGTATGACCTAAGATTTTATATTGTTAAAATGACAATCATCCCATTGCCAAAAAAGAAAAAAGAAAAAGAAAAGGCCACCACCTAAAATCAACCTTGGCGAAATTTAATAATCTTATTTGACTTTACTTTTACTTCTATTAATCCACAATATGAATTATCATTTAAAAATTATTTGGCATTGACATAATTTATAACCTTTTATAAGATACACCTCTACTTTATATATTTCTACATTTATAAATCTATAAATATATATTTAAATTTTACATCTAAAGAAAATTGTTAGAGATGGACTATCCGAGGAAAAATTAGAAATAGAAAATTCATATGAAAAAAATGAGGGGATGGGGAATGGAGATGGAGATGATTTCATACATTTGACTAGTATATGAGTTCAGCTTTGGGCCCAGTGAAAAAGATTACAACCAAGATGAAGAATAGAACCAACCGAATTTTTCTTGTTCAAAGAGCAAAATTAATCCTAAGACAAAGTTTAGTCCAGGTGTTTGGGAGCTGAACTTCCTTCAACCAAGCTCCTACTTGGATCCATACCTAGCCCGAATCTTATGCAGTTCCTTGAGGGTTTCAGCCACGTCCATCCGATCCTGCGGTAACTCCATCGAGCACGCAACTCCAATCCTTAGGACGGAGGCAACACATCCTCTCATCCTCTCAATGTCATTCTCACTTTCTCCATTAAAAATGGCTGAGTCTATGATCTCAGTCACTTGGTCTGGCAAAGCCACCTTGACAAAGTTGTTGAGGTTTAAATGCTCCTTGAAAATCTCTTCCGTGGGTCTCCTCCCAGTTAACATTTCCAATAAAAGAATACCGTAGCTATACATATCGCCTTGTGTGGATACCATATCCCCCATGCCATACTCTAAAATAGTGCACATTAGGCAATATACAGTTAAAATAAATATCTCATCTAAAAGCGAACGCAAATAAAACTTAGACAACTAATGAGAAAATTTTCTTACCAGGAGGGACATAACCAACGGAACCCCTCACTACCATTGAGTTATTGCTATCATCAATGTCCATGGCGTCTGTTTTCTTAGGGGAGCTAATTGTCGCCAGCCCAAAATCCCCAACTCGTCCCATCATCTCGTTGTCCAGAAGGACGTTACTTGGCTTCAGATCTCCATGTACAATCTTTGGGTTACAAGCCTCATGAAGATATTCGATTGCGGAAGCTATGTCAATGGCAATGTCTAACCTTTTCATTAGTCCCAAATGCCTTGGCTTTCCATGTTCATGTTCATGCTCAACGTTCTCTTCGTTTCCTTGGTGTATCCAATTCTCTAAACTCCCATTAGCCATGTATTCGTACAATAGAGCTTTGAAATCATTGCCATGATAGTCCATGCTTGAACAAACATTCACTATTTTCACGAGATTTCGGTGTCGTATAGCCCCTAAGGTTTGACACTCTGAGACGAAGCTCTTTGAAGCACCTCTATGGCCCAAGTTGAGCACTTTAATTGCCACCAAGCCACCTTCTTGTGTGGTTGCTTTATAGGCCGTACCATATCTCCCTTTACCGATCACATTGATCTCAGAGAATCCGTCTGAGGCTCTAAGAAGCTCCCCATAAGAGACTATCGAAAATTTGTGTTTAAATGGAAATTCAATCGAAGAGGTATTCCTTTTCAACTTCTTTCTCCGATACCAAAAGATAAACAGGCAAAGACACAGAATGAAGCATGACAAGACGGTCGTCACTATGGCGATTACTCTAATTTTGTTGGTCCATAATGGTTTAGAGGTATTCAATTTGCAAGAAGGAAGGTTTAGTTCTACAATACCTCCACAGAGATTCCTATTCTCAAAGACGGACATTGTGCTAGCATTGAGAAACACTCCATGCTTCGGAACTTCTCCTTCAAGTTTGTTTGAAGACAGATTCAAGTACTTTAGATCTGTAAGTTGAGCGAGAAAGCTCGGGATTTCACCAGATAAGTTGTTATGGGAAACATCCAACTCTTGTAAGCCTCGTAATGTGCTTAAAGCTAGAGGAATTTCACCATGAAAGGAATTGAATGCTAAGCTGAGCCGCCCCAATAGTAAGCACTTGCCGATGGAGCTAGGAATTGGTCCCATCAGCTTATTGTAAGATAGATCTAGTTTGTCAAGATTGATCAAGGACCCAACTTGAGACGGGAGAGATCCACTCAACTGGTTATGTGCCAAGCTGAAGATAATCGAAATTGTAGAAAGGCCAAGAACCTCCCCTGGGATTGAACCACTCAGATTATTATTGGAAAGCTCGAGCTCAATTAGCTGCCCCCAGTTACCAAGACTTTGCGTTATTTCCCCGTAGAAGTCGTTGAATGGTAGGTAGAAGCGATTCAATAAAGTCAAATTGCCGATTGATGATGGAATCTCTCCTGTTAGCATGTTTCCACTTAAGTACAATTCGTGCAAGTTATGGAGTGCTCCAATACAAGAAGGAACACGACCACCAAGCGAATTGTTTGATAAGTCAAGATAGGACAAGTTGAAGAGATTGCCAATACCTGGAGGAATGGTTCCGTACATTGTGTTGGACGGCATAGAAATGAACCTAATGCTATTGGAAAGATTGCCAATGGAATCTGGCAATAGACCTTCAAGAAAATTGAGGTCCAATGAAATAGTTTCCAACCTTGAACAATTAGTCAATAATGTAATGAAACTAAAGTCATCTCGCAGCTCGTTAGAAGTAAGGGATATTACTCTAAGAGCTTTCAGCCTTCCAAGATTTGCGGGCATCGGTCCATGAAAACTGTTAATGTCATAGTAGATGTACTGAAGGCTAGAGGCATTCGATAAAGACGGAGGTATAACCCCAATAAAAAAATTACTAAAAAAATTAAGAAAAAAAGAGAGAAGGAAGAGTATTGCCAATATAAGCGGGAATGCTCCCTCTCAATTGATTGTTAGCGATGCAGAAATAGAAAATGCTGGACATGTTGAAGATTGCCGGAGGGATCTCACCGGTGAGTTGGTTATTTGTCAATTGAAAAAACCTCAAACCATGAATCTTGGACAATGTCTTGGGAATCTCTCCTTGCAACCCATTATTCATGAGTGATAGCTTGTAAAGTTGGGAGAGATTTCCAATAGAATGAGGAATAGATCCTGCAAGACTATTTATAGCCAAACCTAAAGCTTGAAGCTTTGTCAAAGAGCTGAGGTCACTAGGAATTTTGCCCACAAATTGGTTATCGATGAGATTTAAAATCTCAAGGTTTGAGCATTGAGAAAGATTGGTGGGCATTTGTCCACCAAAAGAGTTGTTACTAAGGACGAGATGACGAAGGCGAAACAAGTGGCCAATGCTTTGTGGAATTTCACCACGAAAGCTGTTATTCTGTAGAACAAGGATTCTCAAGAAAGAGAGGTTTCCGACATGAGGCGATAGAAGACCCCCAAGCCTTTCGACATCGGGTTGAGGGACACAACTCTTTTGGGATGCCGTCCACCACATATCACACCTTGCCAATCACGGTGATGAAAAGAGTCATTCCACGAGCTCAAAGTTCCAAGTGGATCCTCATCCACTTTGTGTCTAAAGTAGATTAAAGCGACTCGGTCCGTCGGTTGGTTTGCATCGTTGGACTTGTCCATAATGGGAGCTGGGCATAGAAAAATAGGAACATAATCGCCATATGCTTTTCCATTGCGAGTGGATTCTATGACCTAACAAGTTGCAAGCAAAGTCTCTTCCAAATTCAATTATAGAAGAAATGAAGACCTTCAAAAGCATATGCATTTCCATTGATCAAAGACACCTTTTACACGGCAAAACCCAACCCAATATGCAAGTTTAACCCAAACAAAGAGTTGGACTTGAAAAGTATTGCAAATTGGTTGTACCAAAGAAAGGGGCACACACACACACACGTCAAAATGGAGGATTTGATGGCTAGCCAATGACTTCTTGGAAAGCCATGCCGTGAAGAAAGGAAATCAAGAATGGACGTGGTCCCTGATTTTTGACCATTCCGAAGAGAGCTCCCTGATTTTCAACCATTTCAAAGAGAGCTCTTATTTGTTCACGGGCAAAGCGTGTAATTTGTGTTGTGAGTTTTTTACATCCAAATTGTTAAAACCTCGGGTTCAGGTTTAGTTTAGACATGGGAAACACTCGAGCATATTGAGCAATTGTAATTTCGATTCTATAATTATAGCAAATTTTTATTACTAGCTCTCCCCGTATATATAGGTGCTAACACTCAGACTGAATCACGTAAATCTTTGAATAATTTATTATTCCTCGTTTATTTTTTGGGTGATTTTCCACTTAGTTAAATACAAAATCCTTATTAGCTTCCCCGTTCGTTAATTTTCACCACGAGGGTTACTTCTCACCTGTAATGAAAAGGAAATAAAGCAAACACGCAAACAAGGAGATGATGGGTGGATCAAAAGACACCTTTTTACACGGCGAAACCTGACCCAATATGCAAGTTTAATCCAAACAAAGAGTTGGACTTAAAAAGTATTGCAGATTGGCCGAACCAAAGAAAGGGCACACACACACACTTACGTCAAAATGGAGGATTTGACGGCTACCCAATGACTTCCTGGAAAGGCATGCCGTGAAGGAAGGAAATCAAGAATGGACGTGGTCCCTGATTTTTGACCATTTCACAGAGAGCTCTTATATGTTCGCAGGCAAAGCGTGTAATTTGCGCTATGAGTTTTTTACATCTAAACTGTTAAAACCTTGGGTTTAGGTTTAGTTTAGACATGAGAAACACTCGAGCATATTGAGGAATTGTAATTCCAATTCTCCAATCATAGCAAATTTTTATTATTAGCTCTCCCTGTAGATATAGGTGCCAACACTAAGACTGAATTACGTAAATCTTTGAATCTTTTATTATTCTTCGTTTATTGTTTTGGTGATTTTCCACTGACTTAAATACAAAATCCTTATTAGCTTCCCCGTTCGTCAATTTTACCACGAGGGTTACTTCTCACCTGTAATGAAAAGAAAATAAAGCAAAAACGTAAACAAGGAGATGATGGGTGGGTCATCCTAATGTGGAAAATAAGTCCCGCCAATGCTTTTTAGCATGTTTTTTATGTTGCCGGCAAGATTTTTAGTCAAAAGATTCCCTAACTTCTCCCGTACTATAAAGAGTTTCTTTTCAAAGTTAAATTTCTTGTACTATAAAAAGTTTCTTTTCAAAGTTAAATTTCTTGAAAGTTTGTCACTTAGATCCTATCACTCTTGTTTAGATTACAATTCATCAGGCTATAACCCCCGTGCCAAGCTTGAACCCAAGACTAAGAGGGCCGGTTTGTGTGAGCCAGCACAACTCAATTACCATGCTTAGATATGGGTTTTATAAAAATACGTGTTAGGAAAAGCAAGATGCTGAAATTCAAGCCTATTTGGCCATTTGAAACCAAGGAGTTTGCAAAATAATGCACGAGTATTTGAGTCAAATTCAGATTTTGTGGGAGAAGGGAAATTTTGATGTACAATTGCTAGTGTGGTACAGAAACTGAAGTTATGATCCTAGTTATGAACAAAGAATACATGATGCGAAGTACTTTGTTAGAAACTAAACAAAGAGAAAGAAAGATATTCTAGAATTTGGTGGAGAATTAAGAATGTTAGCTTTGATCTTGAAGTCAAGTTTCCCGTGGAAAATCAGCAACGTTGTACAATTGTGGCCAGGAAGCATGATGATCTCCACCATGAGAAGTTTTCCATTTCTTTTCCCTTCTTTGAACTTTTCTTTTTAGGTTCTCTCGATTTGATTACCAAAGCCATCGCAGGAAAGTCTCGAATATTGGTAAACTAAGGCAAGGCATCAATAGTGCTCGACATTGTTGAAGGCTAAGGGAGTTCGAAGAACACCGATTGAGTTTAGTCGAAGGCCCACTTGTGTAAATAAAGATGGTTCAACCCCTTCCACTATAGGGGCTAAATTATGTACAACTTCTATGAATTTTGGGGTAATACAACTTTGCCTCCGATTTTTCACTTAATATACAATAATGTCTGAACTTTTATTTTGTTCAAGCAATTAATTCTTCATTATATTGTTATTAGCATGCACATGCTTGTGAATTTTGAGGGGTAAAAGTATAAATTCTATCTCATTCTTTTTCTAAGGAAGCCTCTTTTTCTAAAAGACTGAAAAATATAGAAAATGGAAGAGAAATAAATTTACTAAAAATACTAGTAATCAAAGTAATAAATATTGATTATCATATTTAATGATGAGAATTTTCAAAATGAAATAAATATAGCCACCTTAATATAACAAAATAAGAAATTTTTAAAAATAAATGCCGATTCATTAGAATGGGAAAAAGGCATCTATAACTAAAAGATCAAATAACAAGAATTGCTTAATCACTATGTATGTTTAAAGGGTAAATTACTGTAAAAATTATAGATTAACTAAAATATTTACAAGGAGATGATGAATCCCTTGCAAATCTATCTCTTTAAGAGGCAATCTTTCAAGAAGAGCTTTTAGCATCTTGAGTTCAAAAATTGTTGAAATATATAATGCACGAAAACGACAGGATCTTGCAATTTATGTCAACGTAAAATTACCAGAGAAATAAACGTGAAATAATAAGGACACTAGAAATTTACGTGGTTCGATCCGAGTATCGGTACCTACGTCCACGGGAAGAGCCAGCAGCAAAAAATCTACTTAATCAAAACATAAGAGTTTACAATTGCTCGATGCTCGAGTGTTTCTCACACCTAGATTTAAATACAAACCCAAAGTATTTATAAATAAACAACTTACTTGGACATAAACTCATGGCACAAAATTATTATGCATTCAAGCTCAAAGTAAAATGCTCTACGTATGCCAAAACAAGAACTAGGTGTTTGTCTCTTCTCAACTTCGTGTTCTCTACCCCTTCAAGGCTTGTGCAACATCTGTACGTGTGGACATGGGGCTACTTTTTCTTTCGTAGGGCTTCTCTTCTTTTTTCCGTCAAAGAGCATGCCTTTTATATTGTGTGCCCATAGTCAAAAATTTGACTCTGGCCCCACCTTGGTTCTTTTCTTCAATATGGATTCTTCTTTTGCCTTCTTTTGCACGTACAAAGAAAGAAAACCCTCACCTTTTTTTAAAAAAAAAATAATTATCTTTATTTGATTTCCTCCTTTGTGCAGCTATAAGGAGTCCAACAAAAGAATGGCTCTTTCATCCAATTTGAAATCTACTCAAGAAATCTTTCTCAACAAATTCGATTTAACAAATCGTTATATGAATTCAAACTCGAGATATTAATTTAACAATTCTCCACATTTGCTCAATGTTTGAAGTCAAGTTATAGTGCTCATCATCCATGCTGCTCTTCCAACACCTAGAGGGGTTCACTCTCCATAGATGCCAATAGAGCTCAAGCAGAACTTGAGCTTTGCCAAAGGAATATACTTAGTCATTATGTTTGCCGGGTTATCTGCAATAGCAGTTTTTTTGAAAATGACATTACCCTTAGCTAAGACATCTCGGATGAAGTTGTATTTGATGGTGATATGCTTCGTTCGATTGTGATAAACTAGATTAAACACCAAATATATCGCATCTTGATTATCACAGTATATATCCACATTTTTATGCTCTAAACCAAAGTCTAAGAGCAAACTTTGTAACCATATTGCCTCCTTCGCTACAAATGTTAGTGCCATGTACTTTGCTTTAGTAAAAAACAATGCAATGTGATCCTGTAAAGATGCTTTCCAACTAACTATACCACCTACTAACATAAGCACGTACCCTACTAAAGATCTGCAATCATTCAAGTCACAGACGTGATCTAAATCCACAAAACTAGTAGTCTCACTGCCATTGTTGTTCATCCGATACACTATACCCACGTCTATTGTCCCCTTCAAATATCTGTGAATCCACTTCCAAGTTTCCCAATGAGCTTTACTAGAATGCTTCATATAGAGATTAACCACGCTTATAGCTTGTGAAATATCTAGCCTAGCATTCCATGATGAGGGCTCTCCTCACAAGCTAAAATTCTAACAGCACTACAGCACACCACGTTTTACACAAAATGTTCTAGAAAATATTGAATTTCTAGAATTATGAAATCACAGAATATCTAACCTCTAATGCATGTGCCAAGGAATCACATGACAAATTATCCAATGATTCGGGAAATGGTTGTAATGCCACATCCTTAATCACACGAGATAGCAGCAAAAGAAAAGAAAGCAGTGGGCAGTCCATCATTTCGACAAAGGAAAAACAAGACCATGCTAGTCCTCCAGTTATCAACAAGAATCGAGTCATGATGCCATAAAAACTACCAAATGAATGACAGTTCAAAAGGTCAAGGGATCAGATTAACATCAACAACAATACCATCAAAATTATCACAAACTCTCTCTCCCCGAGAGAAACCTCTTCCAATGTAGAGGAGTCCGCTCAAGTGAAATCATCACCGAGCCATCATTCCCATTCCAATAATATCCAAATGTTCGAGAGATCCCATATCTTTCATGAAGAATTTAGAGAAAAGAATTGTGATAATTCTCTATATTTGTATACCAGGATTACAAAGCTATTTATAGAACTTCTACAAGTATTAACTAGGGAAAAACAGATCTGAATAATACAGCTATAATCCCACAAATCAAGCGATACTAATAAATCATTTCCTAACTAATTATTTACAGCTATTTTCTAATAATTAGGACCCAAAAAATCAGGATTGAATACTCCTAATAATCAGCTCCTAAAAATCAGGATAATTCAACACTCCCCCTCAAGCTGAGGAATAGATCTCTTCCATTCCCAGCTTGGAGATAATTTCGTGAATAATCCCACCATTAAGCCCTTTGGTTAGGACATTAGCCAATTGATCTCCGGAAGGTATGTACGACATGCATATCAACCCCTCTTCTATCTTTTCTTTGATGAAATGCCTGTCAATTTCAATATGTTTCGTCCTATCATGCTATACGGGATTATGAGCAATATTAATTGCTGATTTATTATCACAATACAACTTCATAGGACCCTCCCACTTGATTTTCAAGTCTTTTAGGATGATTTTAAGCCATAATAGCTCACAATTCCTTGGGCCATTGCTCGAAATTCTGATTCAGCACTTGATCTTGCAACTACATTATGTTTTTATTACTCCGCCAAGTCACTAAATTTCCGCCAAGAAATGTGCAATAACCAGATGTTGACCTTCTATCCACCATGGATCCTGCATAGTTAGCATCGATATAAGTTTGTAGCACCAGTTTTTGATTACTTTTGAATATGACTCCTTTTCCGGGACTTCCTTTTAAATAATGTAGCATTCGATGGACGGCTTGTAAGTGTGATACTCTTGGGTCATGCATAAATTGACTAATCACACTTACTGAATAGGCAATATCAGGTCTAGTATAAGACAAATAGATGAGTTTCCCGACCAATTTTTGATACATTTCTCGATCTACAATAGTTTCTTCCTTTGCATCCCCACGCCTTTTATTAGGCTCAATAGGTGTAGCTACTGGTTTACAACCAAGTTTTCTAGTTTCTTTCAAGAGATCAGTCACATACTTCTGTTGTGAGACAAAAATTCATTGTTTAGAGTAAGAAACTTCAATGCCAAGAAAGTATTTGAGTCTTCCTAGCTCTTTTATTTCAAACTCTTTAATTAAAAATCGCTTTAGCAGCCATTTCCCCTTATTATCATCACCCGTGACAATAATATCATCGACGTACACTAGAAGTGCTGTCACTCTCCCTCTTGCTGAATGCTTAATGAAGAGAGTATGATCACCTTGGCTTTGTTTGTAACCCGAAGCTTTCATAACTCTGGAAAATCTCCCAAACTAGTCTCTAGGTGATTGCTTGAGCCCATATAGTGCTTTCCATAATCTACATGCTTTGTTTGTTGTCTTTTCTCCTTCAAATCCTGGTGTATTACTCATGTAGATCTCCTCTTCTAGGTTTCCATGTAAGAATGCATTCTTCACATCATACTGTTGAAGTTGCCAAAGTGAGTCGCCAAAGAGAGTAGAACTCTCACAGTGTTCATCTTTGCCACTGGAGTGAATGTCTCCTGATAATCTACTCCATAGGTCTGAGTATAACCCTTTGCCACCAGTCATGCTTTATATCTCTCAAGAGAACCATCAGCTTTGTATTTCAAGGTAAAACCCATTTGCAGCCCACAAGATTCTTTCCCTTAGGTTTTTCAACAATCTCTCTAGTCCGGTTTTTTTCTAGTGCATGCATTTCTTCTCTCATTGCATTCCTTTATTCTTCTTTAGACAATACCTCAGATAAAGTATTTGGAATAGAAATGGTGTTTAGACTCACAATGAAATTTTTATGAGATGGTGATAGGCGGTCAAGTGACACATAATGAGATAGTGGATGTAAGGGTCGCTTTGTGCACTCCCTAGTACCTTTTCTAATAGCAATGGGGAGATGCAAGTCATTTTCTGGCATATCAATTGGCTGTTTATGCAAAGAAGAGCCGGAACTTACTAGAAATTCATTTCCAAACTCGGATGGGAATCTTGAACTTGTGTTTGGTATGGAACAACTATCTTTCTTGAGTATACCTGAGGAAATCTGATAGACTCATAAATATGGGGAGATACGAGAGTGGACTCTTGTTCCAAAATAGGTTCAATCGTAGAGAGTGAGTTCGGAATTGAAGTAACACGAATTGATTCATCAGAAATTGATTCATGAGGAGCTTGTTTATCAGAGTTGGAGGCTGATTGGTCAGGAGTTGATTGATCGGGGATTAGTTGATCATAAGTGGGAACTCGGATTGGAAGATTATTAGGAGGTAAGTCAAGATTAAAACCATCAAAGTCTTTATCTTCAACTAATGACTTCTCCCCATGAAGATAAGACTATGGAAAGTAAGGTTTGTTTTCTACAAATGTAACATTGACTGATATATAGGTCCTTCGAGAAGGAGGATGATAACATTTATACCCCTTTTGTGTAGAGGAGTAACCAAGAAAGACACACTCGATTGCTCTAGGATTTAGTTTTCCCCTTTGCTGATTATGAACATGTACAAATGAGGTGCAACCGAAGACTCTAGGTGTGAGATTATTTATTGTTCTGAAATGGGGATAGAAGCTAGAAAGAATTGCCATAGGAGTTTTGAAATCTAATACTCTTGATGGCAATCTATTAATCATGTATGTAGATGTAAGGACGGCTTCCCCACAATAAGACTTAGGGACATTTCCTTGAAACAACAATGCTTGAGTAGTGTTGAGCAAATGACCATTTTTCCTTTTAGCCACCCTATTTTGTTGTGGTGTGTTTACAAAAGATGACTCATGGATGATCCATTCCTTTTGGAAATAGGTTGACAAGATCTGATTAAAGTAGTCTCTAGCATTATCTAATTTAAAGCTCTTAATTTTAACTCAAAATTGATTTTGAACCATAGAATTAAAATTAGGAACAATACTACTTACATCAGATTTGTGTTTGAGTAAGAATATCCATGTGACCCTAGTGCAATCATTGATTAGAGAAACAAACCATCGAGCCCTCGAGATATTTGGAATTGTGGAAGGTCCCCAAATGTCACTGTGAATCAAATCAAAAGGAAGAGAACTTCTTTTGTTGTTTATAGGAAAAGATACACGAGTGTGCTTAGCAAATTCACAAGTATCACATTGGAATTGACTCATATCTAATCCTTTAAACAAGGAAGGAAACATGATATTTAAGAGACAAAAAGATGGATGACCAAAACGAAAATGGTAAAGCCAAATGACATCCTTATTTGAAGCACTAAGAAATGACTTGGGAGAATTGTTTATGACTTTCTTCGAAATCCTCGGTGTCTCAAGATAGTACAACCCATTTTTTTCCTTAGCAAGTCCATTCTTTCTCTTTGAATCCTATTCTAAAAAACACAGTAGGTAGGGTAAAAAATTGCATAACATTTGAGGTCATTGGTGAGCCTTTGTATGGAGACTAGGTTGGCTGATAGTTTTGGAACATGGAGGACATCTTTTAGAGTGAACGGATGTTATATAGATATCACCAACTCCTGCAACAATGGCTAGAGAACCATCTGCCACCACTATTTTCCTATTGCTTGGACATGAGGTGTAGGTACTAAAAAATGTGAAGTGTGAGTCATGTGATCAGTGGCACTTGAGTCTATTATCCAAGCTTCACTTGAAAGTTTTTCTGAGGCGTTTAAACAAAAAAAGAATGGAGACTTACCCGAGAGTGCTAAGGAACATGCACCAGAGGGTTTATCAAGAGACCCTAAAAGCCCTTTAATTCTTTCTATTTCCTCACCGCTGAAGGATTCTTTCACTTGTCCTTCACTGTGACTAATTTGCTGGCTGGTCTGTTCAATTAGATGAGCTTGGGGCCTTGGCTGTCCTCCTTTGTTTCCCCAGTCTCGGCTTGAGGTTGTTGGTTTGCCATTTAGTTTCCAACAACGTTCCTTTGTATGCCTTGGCTTCTTATAGTAGGTACACGACAAACTGTCTCGATTATCCCTCCATGTAGGCCTCATAGGATCCACCTTTCCTCTTTCTTGTGTTGACGCATTGCGAGTTACTAATGCCAAGCCTTCCATAGCTTGAGGCTCTAGCATTATTCCCCTTCGACTTTCTTCTGCTCAGATTAGAGAGATCGTCTCTTCCAAAGAAGGGATTTCTTCCTTTCCAAGTATCTGAATCCTGACTTGGTCAAATTTAGAATCAAGACCTGCCAGGAAATCATATACTCGATCCTTTTCAATGAAGGTTTTTAGAGTTGTAGCATCATCTGCACACTTCATCTCAAATACTTGATATTGATCGAGTTCTTGCCATAGATTTTGAAGGGAATTGGCATATTCCGTCACCGTTTTGCTCCCTTATTTTGTTGCACTTGTCTTTACCTTGATTTCATATACTTGTGCTGCATCTTGAGCCTTTGAATAAGTCCTACGAATATAATCCTAAATCTCTTTTGTAGTTTTGAGAAACATACATGTATCACTTATGGCCAGATCCATTGAATCCCAAAGCAATGACATGATCATTGAATCTGCCTCATCCCATGTGTTGAACGTGGGATCTTCTGGTGTTGGACCTATTCCGAGAAGATGGCTAAGTCTTCCTTTACCCTTCAAATGGGTCTTGACGAATTGTGACCATTTGAGATGATTCTTTTCATTTAGCCTATAAGTTGCTCTCACATTTTGTAGATCTCCGGTCATATGGTTGGTGTTGGCCTCCTCATTTTGACCCAAAGTATCTCCAATCAATTTTGTCTCAAACATGGATAATTCCATGCACAAAGAAAGTACTTGGAAAGGAAGAGCAAAAAGACAAAAGCAGTAAAGGCTGCAAGTGGATGAGGTTTTAGGGCAATAAAAAAAAATGGGACAAGTTTAGAAGCGAAGAGGGAAAAATATAGCTAAAGGGATCCCAACAATGACAGTTGCGATCAAATTGTTAAGGACAGACAAATCCAGCAATGAAGGCTGTGATTGGAAGATTATTGCCTCAATGAAGGATGCACTGTAACACTATCCCAGAAAAATGAGCCTAATGCTCTGATACCATGAAGAATTTAGAGAAAAGAATTGTGATAATTCTCTATATTTCTGTACCAGGATTACAAAGCTATTTATAGGACTTCTACAGGTACTAACTAGGGAAAAACAGATCTGAGTAATACAGCTATAATCCCACAAATCAAGGGATACTAATAAATCATTTCCTAACTAATTATTTGCAGCTATTTCCTAACAATTAGGACCTAAAAAATCAGGATTAAATATTCCTAATAATCAGCTCCTAAAAATCAGGATAATTCAACGGTTCAGCTACGTCAGAAACCAAAAGAAGATAACAAAAATGCCTCCGAACAATCTTCATTCGCTGTCTCAACATGACACTAGCAAACCCAAAATCGGTTCCATTTGAGACTAACATCCTTCCCCTTTCAGAACAATGAAATTTGAATTAAATATGAAGTATGCATTAAATATGACAAGAATTGGTATTAATTGATGCCGAAGAATATTTCTTTGAGTCGGGAGCTCTTCCTTGAGGATATGAATGATAATTATTCTATTCCTAAGAACAATTTCTAGCCAGAAATATATTTTTTGAAGGCATTTTATGAGGCAAAAACTGTGGAGGAAGAAGAGGTAGAGGTTATTCCTGAAACTCCAGTGAATCAAGGTGCTTTAGCGCCCTTTGAATAAGCTCAAATTGATCCAACCCATGTAGATATGGAGGGACGAGAGGAGGGGTAGTAGAAATGAATCCTAAATATACTTTGAATATAAATCAGGGACGGGTAGGAATCTGGAAAACGAGTCTTTATGATCCAGGGTACTGAAGAAAACAAGAAGAAAGGTAAGGAATAGAAAACTCCTACCAGCAAGAAGCAACGCGAGACTTTTTCAACATAATTCAATGAATCCAACCTCTCCTTTGTTAGATGAAACCAAAATCCTGGATACTCCCATTCTTATTACATAAGAAGTAGCTGAATGGGCTTGGGTGGCTAGCTTGAATAAGCCTAATAAGTACGTTGGAATTGTCAAGGGCTGACCACCCCCTGATGATTCTTGAGCTATGAGCTATGTTGCTCGTGAAAGGCCTAAGTTGTTGTTTCCCATGGAGAAGAATAGAGAAAAAGTGGTGCAATGACATATGAGACAACTCAACTTCCGGGATTGTTATATCGTGAATCTAGTTGGTACAGCAGGGGGATTAGTGGTCATGTGGAAATACTCGGTCTTGGTGGTTGTAGATTCATTATTAGAATACTTTATTAATCTGACTTCCATAGGTCGAGGATATTACTTTTGTTCATGCTCTAAATGCATTCCGGGATAGGTTAAGGCTATGAGAGGAAATCAAAAGTTAAAAAAACAGTAATCATCTCCCATGGGTTTATATGAGTGACTTTAATAAAATTCGTTATCACTGGAAGAAGGAAGGGAGGAAAATGGTAGAGAACTATAGAATGACAACATTATGGGAATTAATAAATGAATGTTCTCTAATGGAGGTGGATTGCAAGGGGTGCACATTAACATGGACTAATAACAGAGAGGGAGATGAGCTTGTGAAGGGAAAATTAGATAGTCTTGTGCAGTGTAGATTGAGGAGTAACGCTCCTTAATGCAGAAGCTTATGCCTTACCGGCCCTTAGCTCGGATCATAGCCCTATCTTATTGATTCTATCAATGGAACCAACAAAACGAGGCAAAGTTTTTAAATATGAGGCTTTCTGGAATAAGGATGATGAATGCGAATAAATAGTAAAAATGGCATGGCGATAAAAAAAAATGGGCAAAGAGGAATGTCTGAGTAAGCTTAAGAGAGTATCAGTGGTCCTAGTTGATTGGAGTAGGAAAAAAATTTCTAATGCCGAACGGGAGATAGATTTTTTAAAGCAGGAACTTCAAACCATCACCAACGGCTCCTGTATTGAAAATGGTAGAGAAAGAGCCCAGCTGATTAAAGAACGAGTAGAAATATTATGGTGACAGGAAAAGATGTATTTGGGAATGAGGGCTACATTAATTGGATGAAATGGGGGGACAAAAACATTCGGTTTTACCATGCGACTCCAATCTATCGAAGGCAAAGAAACAAGGTCTCAACACTAAAAAATAAAATGGGGGTCTGGAGTCAAGAAACAGGAAAGTTAAGAGTTGAGGTAAGGGTTCTTCTTGTCCCTGTACAATACAGAGCTAGCCCAAAATTTCTAGCCCATTCTTGAACATTGTTCTCGGATAGTTTCAGAGGAAGTGAATCAATCCCCAATTCAGGCTGTCACCATGAAAGAGGTTAGAGAAGTAATGTTCCCATTGAGGGCCACCAAGGCCCCTGGACCCAACAACTGAGTAGACTTTTTATCAACATCACTGGAAGGAGATTCACCAGCATGTACTTGACATGGTCTCAGACTTCTTTTTATTAGGTACTTTCCATGAGCACTTAAATAGAACATATATATATATCCCCGTTCCCAAAATATTACCCCCAAAAAGTCTTGATCATTTTCGTCCCATTACCTTATGCAATTTCAACTATAAAAGCATCTCGAAGGTATTGGCTAATCGCCTTAAACCTCTTTTATCTTGTTGGAGAAAACTCCTTTTAGAAGATCTTCATCGGCGAAGGAGATAGCACTCAAAGTCTACCCTCGTGATCAATTATTCTAGATGGAATCAATTCGTATGGTTTATAATCAGCTGGACAAGACCTCTAGAATCAATTCGGAAAGGCGAAGTATACTTGGAAGGTTCTACTTATGGAAACCTAGATCCTGATTGTATGGGCGAGCGGGATTGGTGGGCTATCATCACATTCCTTAAATGACTCGAGATCTCCTTGATTGATTCTATCCAACGGGTAGATTGGAAGAATTCATTTGGAAAAAGTGCTAACGGTTGTGAAGGCATAAAGGAGTATATAAGGAAGACACTCAAGTTATTCAAGTGTGTGCATGAAAGAAGAATTACAAAGTCTGAAGCTCTTAGTTCTTTGCTATTTCAATCGTAAAAGCTTTACTTGTACTCAAAAGAGAGCAAACACTTGTGAGACTTTGAAGAAGTGTAGTAGAGTCTCTACACTGTAAAGTCAAGGACGTAAGACTGTAACATCTCTTTTGATCCTTAGTGAAATCCAGCCAATGGGCTATCGGCGCGGGAGAGTGGACGTAGGCTTGATCTAAACCGAACCACTATAAACATTGTGTTTCTATTCTCTTTCCATTAAACTCATTATTTCAATTTATAGCTTTATATAACTGTTTAAATTGCTAGCAAATTATTCTGAAGTTTCATAATTTTTTTTATCACCTATTCACCCCCCTCTAGATGATCTTACTAGCCTTTTCAATTGGTATCAAAACCTGTGTGTTAGTTTTTATTGAAGTGTTTTTACTTCTAAGCTAAAGACCTATGTCTAGTATTTTGGCTCTAGGTTTGGTTGAAGACCAAAGCAACACCAAACCTCCTTACTTTGATGGAAATGAATATAATGTTTGAAAAACAAGATGAAGGCATTTTTAAGATCGAAAGATCCTCTGGAATGGGATGTGGTAGAAAATGAATCATTCCTAAAGTTGCATCAGTCTCAGAAAGAGGAAAAGAAGTTGTAGATGCCAATGAAATGGCACAAGAAGAAATAACCAAGAGACAAGCTCTTGATGCTAAAGCAATCTACTCTTTATACTGTGTTTTATCTCCTACTAAATATAACAAAATTTCATCTTGTGAAACAGCCAAAGAAGTCTGGGATATGTTGCATGTTACCTATGAAGGAACTGATCAAGTTAAAGAAACAAAAATCAATATCTTACTCGGATAGTATGAAGCCTTCAAGATGAAATCAGGAGAATCCATTAATGACATGTTTAGTCGTTTCACAGAAATTGTAAACGGTCTATCATATCAGGGACAACCAATCTCAGGACCAATGAAGGTCAATAAATTGCTGCGTGGACTATCCAAAGATTGGAATTATGTGAAGACTTCAATAAGAGAAACCCAAAAGATCATGCCTCTTATTGTTGATGAACTTGTAGGCGCACTTCAGTCATATGAAGTGGAGCAACTCAATGAGGAAGAAGATCCCAAAGGTAAAAAGTCAATTGCTTTAAAATCTAACGATGATTATGATGATACAGATTCCGAAGATGACATGGATGATGAAGAGCTAGCACTCATGATAAGGAGATTTAGGAAACTAAACAGAAAGGGAAGAAGATTTAACTAGAAGAAGCAAGGCTCCCAAAAATTCCAGAACAAATCAACTGAGGATGATGAGGTCAACAAAGATGTGGTCTGTTTTGAATGTAAGAAAAAAAGACACATCAGAACTAACTGCCCTCTGTTGAAGAAAAAGAAAGCAAGAACTGACAAATTCAAGAAGGCTCTTAAAGTAGAGACATGGAGTGATACCAAATGTGAGGAAAGTGATGAAGAGTATGCTAATATATGTTTAATGGCAAAATCAGAATTAGACTTAGACTTTGGAACATATTCAAATTCAGACTCAGACAGTGAAATCAAGGTTAGTAACTTAAAAAATTCCTGCTAAAGTCTCGAAGTACATAGATGAACTTTGTCTTAGTCTCAAAACCTCTCTTAAAAGGATCTCTGAACTAAAAAGGGAAAATTCCAGATTGAAGCAACATGAAATCACTTGGAAAGAAAAGTTTGAAAATGTAGACAAAAGTTTTGTTGTCTTAAAAGAAAATGCAGACTCTATTTCAAAGGAAAATACATTTTTGAAAGAGGATATTTCAAATATTACAAAAAGGTTTTCAATAGGATTTGAGAAGTTGGAAAAGATTCTTTCAATTCAAAAACCGTATTTCAACAAATCTGGTTTGGGTATGACACCAGAAACTATTCCTTTAATTGATTTTCCAAAAGTAAAGGAAAGAATCAAACAAAGACCTACAAAAACATTTTACAAAAATCATTTTCAAAGAGTTTTTGTAAAACCTGTTGGCCAAAGTGCTCTCAAATGTTCAAAGTGTAATAGCTCAGAACATTTTGAGAAAGAATGTCCTATGGTTTGGAGACTTGTTAAGAAGGAATGGGCAAAGATTGTATATTGCACTAACTCCCTTGGACCCAAGAAAATGTGGGTATCAAAGAAAGCTTGAGTTTTTTTATTTATAATAATTGCTGGTCACTATCAAGAAAAAGATAAAATGGTATTTGGATAGTGGCTGCTCGAGACACATGACAGGAGATCCAAGTTGTTTTATAAAGCTTATGCAAATAAAAGGAGGAAAAGTTTCTTTTGGTGGAAATAGCAAAGGAAGAATTGTTGGATGTGGAACTGTAAAAATTGGAAGTCTCACAATCAACAATGTCTTCCTTGGTGGAAGGTCTCGAATTACAATCTACTAAGCATTAGTCAATTGTGTGACACTTGATTCAAAATTAACTTCCAAGAAGGCATTTGTTCGGGAACTAGTAAGGATTTATCTCAATCTTTCACTAGACGAAGACATGGGAATATCTATCTTCTGGATATAAAACTAGAAAGCTCTCAGTGTCTAATATCCATTCAAGATGAAGCAAACTCTATGGCATAGAAAACTTGGCCATGTCAACATGAAGCAAATTGCCAAGATCTCATCCAAGAAGCTTGTTCGTGGACTACCCAACCTGACGTATCAAAAATGTGACTTATGCACACCATGTGTTTTTGGAAAACGGGTTAGAAGTTCTTTCAAACCTATAAACAAAGTTTTTACTAATTGAGTTTTGCTGCTTCTGCATTTGGACCTCTTTGGACCAATTAGAACTCAAAGTATTGGTGGGAAAGAGATACTACCTAGTAATCGTGGATGATTATTCTCGCTTTACATGGGTATACTTCTTGGCAAGTAAGTCTGAAACATTTTCTTATTTTTCAAAATTTGCAAAGAAAGTTCAGAATGAAAAAGGATATGCTATTTCAAGTATTAGGACAGACCATGGAGGTGAGTTTGAAAACCAAGATTTTGCAAAATTCTGTGATGACTTTGGTTTTCAGCATGTTTTCTCTTCTCCATATACTCTAGAACAAAATGGAGTTGTGGAAAGAAAGAATAGATCTTTACAGGAAATGGCTAGAACACTCTTAATTGAAAGTAATATTTCTTCTCGTTTTTGGGCTGAAGCAGTTTCTATAACTTGTTATATTATTAACAGAGTATTTTAATGCCTATTCTAGAGAAAACTCCTTATGAGTTATTCAAAGAAAAGAAGCCAATTGTTTCTTATTTCCATGTGTTTGGTTGCAAGTGTTTTATTTTAAAGAATGCAAATGATCAAATTGGTAAGTTTGAAGAAAGATCGGACGAAGGAATTTTTCTTGGCTACTCAACCTCAAGCAAAGCCTACAGAGTATTCAACAAGAAGAGTCAGTTTGTGGAAGAATCTATGAACGTCAAGTTTCAAGACTCAATACAGAATCAAATGAATTAGGCTCAACTTGAAGAATTTGAACCTACTCCAAATCCTACAAAGTCTACTTCTCCCGAAATGACTCAGACTCCTGAAGTTCAACAGCAAGATGAACCAGAAGATTCAACTGAAACAGAGGATCAGCAAACTCACAAACCAACCAGCAATTGGAAGCATAAGTCAAGTCATCCCAAGGAACTCATCATTGGCAACATCGATGAAGGAATTCGTACCAGATCCAAAAGGTGTGAAGAGTCTAGTGCTTTAGCACTTGTTTTTGAAATTGAACCCAAAATTGTAGAAGAAGCCTTGGCTGATGAAAGTTGGATTGAAGCTATGCAAGAAGAGCTCAGATAGTTCAGCATTAATGATGTTTGGGAACTTATTCCTAAACCTAATGGTAAGTCTATTATTGGAACTAAGTGGGTTTTTAGGAACAAGATGGACAAAAAAAGAAAAGTGGTGAGGAACAAAGCAAAACTCGTAGCCAAATGATATATGCAAGAAGAAGGGATAGACTATGACGAGACATATGCACTAGTAGCGAGGTTAGAAGCAATTAGATTATTACTTGCTTTTGCTTGCTATAAAAATTTCAGGTTATTCCAAATGGATGTAAAAAGTGCATTCCTAAATGGATTTATCAAAGAAGAAGTCTATGTGGAACAACCACCTGGCTTTGAAGATTCCAAGAAAGCCAGACTCAGTCTTCAGATTGAAAAATGCTCTTTATGGATTAAACAAGCACCTCGGGCTTGGTATGACAGGTTAAGTAAATTTCTAATTCAAAATGGTTTTGATAAAGGTAAAGTAGATACTACCTTGTTCATTAAGAGAGAATGTAAAGATTTTCTACTCATTCAAATCTATGTTGATGATATCATTTTCGGATCACCTAATGAAAATTTGTGCAATAAGTTTTCTAAGTCTATGCAGGATGAATTCGAGATGAGCATGATGGGTGAATTAACTTTCTTTCTCGGATTACAAGTCAAACAATTGAAGAAGGGAATTTTCATTCACCAAGAGAAATATGTGAAAGATCTCATCAAAAAGTTCGGCTTGGAAAATTGCAAAAAGACTAAGATACCTATGTCAAATTCTTCGAAGCTAGATAAAGATGAAGAAGGAAAGAGTGTAGACCAGAAGCTATACATGAGCATAATTGGCTCACTTCTTTACCTTACTACATCTAGACCTAATATATTGTTTAATGTTTGCATTTGTGCTAGGTTCCAATCAAATCCCAAAGAATCTCACTTAACTATTGTAAGGCGCATCATCAAATACATTGCAACAACTCTAAAGTTAGGACTGTGGTATCCAAAAGAAGGAGACTTTACCCTCCTTGGATATTTAGATGCAAACTTAGTAGGTTACAAAGTGGATCGAAAGAGTACTTCTGGTACTTGCCAATTCTAAGCAACAAGTTGGTATCTTGGTTTTCAAAGAAACAAAGCACTATAGCTCTTTCAACAGCTGAAGTAGAATATGTAGCTCTTGGAAGTTGCTGCTCTCAAATTTTGTGGATTCGACAACAGCTAAGAGACTTTGGAATTGAAGAATCATGCACCGAGATCAAATGTGACAACACCAGCGCCATAAATCTCACAAAGAATCCAATTATGCATTCAAGGGCAAAGCATATAGAGATTTGACATCATTTTATTAGAGATCATGTTCAAAATGGAGAAGTTATGATTCAGTTCATTGACTCAAAGAATCAACTAGCAGACATATTTACAAAGCCTCTGGAGAAAAGTCTATTTGAGTCTATTCACACCAGATTGAACATCACATCTTTTATCGAGTAAAGTCTGGAAGTGTTCAAGACTCAGAGGTAAAGTCTGAAGATATTCAGACTTAGAATGACTAAGAGTTATGACTGTAAGTTATTTTAGTACTAACAATTTAATTTTTGGATATAAATTTAAAAAGGTACGATTACTTTTTGAATCGATACTCTTTTATTTTATTTTTAGCAATTTCTTTTTGTTTTTAAAATTATGGTAGTTTTTCATTTTCAAAAAGGCAGTTTTATTTTTCTTTATGACGATTCGTTTACCTCGCTTCACTTGCTTTATATATTGTTGAAATTCGTCTTCTCCGTTTTCACTCTCAAACCCTAGAATACAAAAATCGCACTTGCTCTCACTTTCTCTGTAGTTTATTCCAAAAGTTTTCACCTTTTCGAGCAAGTTTGAGAATTTCTCCCTTAAAGCGACAATGTCTTCAAGAAAGTCTTCGAGAATCGCAAGCAGGGGACCATAACACATGCCTGAGGGTCCTATGCATTTTGATTTGACCAAGGAAGAAGACTCTTCTCAACCGCAGCGACCAAGTCAGCATCAACCTTCTCAACAGCGTCAGTCTCCTCCACCGACTCAACCTAAAGAAGAAATAATTGAAGAAATTGAACCTGTAAGAACGCTAACACCTAAAGTTGCTTTCAAGCTTTATTCTAAGTTGAAAGAAGGACGTACTGCTATGTCTTTGATCGATGAGTATCTAAGAGAGAGATGCTACAAAAATGAAACTCTATTCTTGCGTGTTATGGAAAAGTTGGGGATTGCAGAAAAATGGTCGGCTGAAAAGGCTTTTGCTAATTTTCCTAGTGACCCGCGCTTTAGCACGGCTAATCAGCTAGAAGGACAGGATGATGATGAACAAATGTTTACACATTTCTAGCTTAGAACAGGAGTGGCTGTAAATGTTGAAGGTGATGGGACAAGTCTATTCCGTTCGAAAAACCACAAGAAGGTTTATTCGAATTTGCTGAAGAGAGGGGTTATGAACCCTAGAAGTGTTGATTTTGATTTTCTTGATTCTATGCAAGTAAATTTGAGGGAGAAGTTTGCACTTCTTCAATTGGAGCGTTTTTGTTCTAAGTCTACAATTGCTTATCTAGAACTCACAGCCTACTTCTATTCAAATCTATCCTTTTTGGATGCAAACAGTTTCTCTTTCACAGTCAGGGATAAGGAGTTTTTGGTGGATATGGACACTTTGGCTAACTTGATTGGGGTGGAAAGAGCGTGTTTCCAACCAATCAATGTGTTCGTTGTTCATGCTACTCTATCATTGGTAAAAAAATAGGTTTATTGAAGGCAAGATCTCCTACTCTAGGACTAATGCCTCCAACATTTTGCTGCATAAAATCATGATTAACTGCATCCGTCCAAAATCAACATTCAAGACTAATGTGTCTCGATCTGAAGCAAAATTGATGTATGCCATCAATACTGGCTACAAATTCTCTCTGCCTCACACCATCCTATTTCACATGTACAGGACAGTGGTGAAAGACAAGGGACAACTCTCTTATTATGCTCTTATCACGCGCCTTTTTAGACATTTCAAAATTCACATTCCTACACCTTTGTGTTTGACAAGCATTACTCAATGGTGATTGGATTTAAAATGGTCACCAAGATGCGTCTGAAAGAGCTTAACAAGGTGTTAGAGCGCATGAAGGAGAAGTCTCCCGTCAAGGCGAAACAAGACTTTGCAGCGGCCAAAAGGAAAGGCAAGGAGCCCATGGATGCTCCAGTAAAGAGGAAGAGAACTCTCATCTTGCAGGATGAAGAAGATGAGGATGAGATGACTCTTTCAGCCTTAAGGAACTTGAAGAGTTTTGTTAGCTTTAAAGAGACAGATGAACGAGAGACCATAGAGGAGATAGAGGAAAGAGATGAAGGAAGAAGAGAAGAAGAAGAAGAAGAAGAAGAAGAAGAAGAAGAAGAAGAAGAAGAAGAGGAAGGAAGAAGAGAAGAATGAGAGGAAGAAGAGGCTCGAGATGATTCCTTTGAGCCTACCTTGGCTGTATCCTTGTCAAGCAACTCATAACAGACAAGGAGTGGAACTGTTGGAGTGAAAGGAAAAGAAAAACATCACTCCCTTGCTGAAGCATAATAGGAAGAAGAATTCACTTCTCCACTTGAAGGCACACGACCAAAGGGAGCTGCTAAAAAATGAGGTATTTCTTCACCTGTTATGACTAGTGATGTTAGTCGATTTGTAGCAGATCCAAAGGACATGTACGCCTCTCACCATCTAGAACCAGACCTTGAGGCATTCACTCCCAGTCATAGTAGACGAACTATTGAAGATCCCTCCAATCTCAAGACTCCGGGAACAGATTCGGCTGAACCAAGTGCCACACTAGCATAATCGATGGATTTTTCAAGAATGATGGATATCTTGTTGGATTTAAAGAATGGTCAATATGGTTTAAAATATGAGATAAAAGATCTCAAAAAGGCTTTCTTGGCTACTTCAGTTTTGTTGCAAGAACAGTTATTTGCCCTGAATACTCAAGTACAAGATCATGTGAAGGGTGAAGATTTAGAGCAACTGAAGGAGACTATTGGAAAGCTTGAGAAGATAGTGAGCTCTATGAGGGAATTCCAACTTGTTCTCTTGCCAAAACAGCCATGATTTTCACACCACTCTTTTTACTCAAATCTTTTTTTATTCTCCACTTTTTGCTGTTGACAAAAAGGGGGAGAAGGTACAGATTTGTCTTTTGTCTTTATTTTGACTTTTAGACTTTGTTATTTTTGTTTGGTTGTGGACTTTTGACTTTGGATCTTGACTACTGCTTGACTTGACCGTTATTGTGATTTGAATCTTTGATGCTTGCAATAACTTAGGCTGAGATATTGATTAAGGATGTATAGTTATCTTGCAGGATTAACATGTTTTTAGTGGTTGCAGAATTGATACTATCCAAGTCCTAATCAACTTATTTTTATAAGTTATCATGTATTGCTTAAGTTTTGTTTTGTAGGACAAAAGTTTTCAAATCTGTAAAAAAGTTTTGTCACCATTAAAAATGACGAGATCGTTGGAGAAAACTCCTTTATTGTTTTGAAGTTGACAAAACGTTTCCATCAATCTAGTCTGAAGACTTCCAGACTCAAGTGTTAAAGTTTGAAGAACTCCAGACTCTATCGTCAAAGTCTGAAGACTGCAAGACTCAAGACTCAAAGTCTACCCTCATTGACAGTTTCCAAACCGATGAAGAGAAGACTTATCCAGATGTGAGTTTATCTTCAAGGATTCGGTTCGTATGGTTTGTAGAAGATCTTACGGTTGGAGATAGCACCTCGTGATCAATTATCCTTAATGGAATCAATTCGGATAATTAGATCTGTTGAAAGGCAAAGTATACTTAGAAGGTTCTACTTATGAAAACCTAGATTCTGATTGTATGGCGAGCAAGATTGGTGGGCTATCATCACATTCCTTAAATGACTTGAGATCTCATTGATTGATTCTGTTCAACGGGTAGATTGGAAGAGCTCATTTGGAAAGTGCCAACGGTCGTGAAGGCATGAAGGAATATATAAGGAAGACACTCAAGTTATTCAAGAGTGTGCGTGAAAGAAGAATTCCAAAGTCTGAAGCTCTTAGTTCTTTGCTATTTCATTCGTAGAGCTTTACTTGTATTCAAGAGAGAGAGAGAGAGTAAACACTTGTGAGACTTTGAAAAAGTGTAGTAAAGTCTCTACACCGTAAAGTCAAGGATGTAAGGCTATAACATCTCTTTTGATCCTTAGTGAAATCCAGCCAGTGGGCTATCAGTGCGGGAGAGTGGACGTAGGTTTGATTTAAGCCGAACCACTATAAACACTATGTTTCTATTCTCTTTCCCTTAAACTCCTTATTTCAATTTACAGCTTTATATAACTGTTTACATTGCTAGCAAATTATTCTGAAGTTTCGTAATTTTTTTATCACTTATTCACTCCTCTAGGTGATCTTACTAGCCCTTTCATATCTAACCCGTTGCTAGAAAATTAGTATGAAGTTTTGTAAAAATTTCTTTATCACCTATTCACCCCCTCTAGGTGATCTTACTAGCCGGGAACTTTCAGATCCGGGTGGGCGGATCCACCCATGGAATCGGGAACCAAACCGGTACCCACCGGTTTCGAAAAATTGGAACCGGGAACCGGATCGGTTCCCTCAAGAATCGCCGGTTCCGAACGGTTCTAGTCTGATTCCGGGCGGTCCGGGCGGTTCTCGGGTATTTTGCACACCCCTAATAGGATGGAATGGGATTTTTGGAAGGAAGTCCACTAAAAATGGGCTTTGACACTAAATGGATATCTTGGATAATGCACTGTGTTAAATTTGTGTCTTTGAGTATTAAGTTCAATGGGGAGCCTATACCATTCTTCTGTCCGTCAAGAGGGCTTCAACGAGGTGACCCTCTCTCACCATATCTTTTTATTATAGTGTCATATGCGGCATCTACTGTGATGGCCCGAGCGGCAGTGCGCGAGGAAGAGGGATGGCGGTGCGTCCGCACCTCAGTCCCTGGACGTGCGCAAGGAAATAGTCCCTGTCCCACATCACCTAGGGAGGGAATCCTGGGCCAGTTTATAATGGCTTGGGCCCCTTTAACCTGTGTGATGCGTTTTAAAGCCGTGAGGACTCAGTGTCCAAAGCGGACAATGTCACAGTGGGGCCCAGGTCATTACAAATAATATCAGAGCCGACTCCCGACCGCGTGTGGGGTCACAGTGAGGGCGCTGTGCTCCCAAAGAAGGGAGAGTGTGACGGTCCGAGCGGCGGTGTGCGGGGAGGAGGGATGGCGGTGCATCCGTGCCTCGGTCCTCGGACGTGCACAAGGAAGGGGTCCCTGTCCCACATTGCCTAGGGAGGAAGTCCTTAGCTAGTTTATAATTGCTTGAGCCCCTCTAAGCTATGTGACGCGTTTTAAAGCCGTGAAGACTCAGTGTCCAAAGCGGACAATATCACACAATGGGGCCCGGGTCGTTACATCTACCCTGCTAAATAAAGCTGTAGAGGAAGAGAGAATCTCGGCAACTAAGCTCAACAGACACCGCCTTCCATTTTGACACTTTTTATTTGCTGATGATTCCATCTTTTTTCTACATGGAAAGATATGAGACTGCCACAATAATACTGAAAACTTGCATCAATATTGCTTTGCTTCAAGGAAGGCTACTAATTTAAACAAACCAGGAATTCTCTTTAGTAGTGGATGTCCCCAAAATCTACATTGAAATATGGCAAAGGAGCTACGAGTTTCAGAAATAGAAAAAAGTTGGAAAATGTCTTGGAATTCCATCAGATCGGGGGCAAACCAAAAAACAATTGTTCGCGTGGATCTTAGCAGGAGTTAACATGAAGCTCCAAGGTTGGAAAGAAAGGCTTATCTCCAAAGTCGGAAGAGAAACTCTCATTAAAGCCGTGGTGTAGGCTATCCTTCAAAGTTCCACTATCCATTTGTCGTGCGATAGGAGCAGAAAGTTGCTTCATTTTGGTGGGAAAATGGTGAATTCAAATAAGGACTTCACTAGAAAGATGGGATGTAATGAAGAGAAGAAAAAATAGTGGTGGAATGAGGTTCAGAGATCTAATTAATTTCAACAAGGTCTAGCAGAATGCATGGCAAATTACTCAAGCTTGATAAATTCTATGGGCTAAGGTTATGAAAGGTCTTTATTGTTAGGGAAATCCCTTATGATGTTTTGAATATGACAAAATAAATTAAAGGCTACTAACATGTTTGATGGTTGAGTAATAGACTATGCAGATGTTAGAACATGTAAAGGATATTGTCAAAGTCTATACTTGGAAGAACCAGAAGATAGACTTTATACTGAAGTTGAACTGGGTACAAACCTTAAAGCTAAATCTGTTCAGAAGCAGAATATGTTCAGACTCAGATTGCAAAGTCTATCGCACTCAGACTTAGATTGTAAAGTCTATTGCTCTCAGACTTTACATCCAGAACAAGACAGATCGTAACTCAAGCCCTGAAGATATAACGGCTAGTGATCTGGTTTGGATTCCACATCAAGATTGATTTGATTGACGATTGGATCTTGAAGACAAAAACTTTCTATACGAAGAAGCTTTACTTATGGAAACCAAGATTTCGTTTGTATGGGCGATCGGATTCAATTTGGGATTCTACCTTTGTCACTCAACGACTACCAAATCTTCTAGATATAGAGCTGTCCAATGGGTATATTGGAAGATGATTCTCTAAGATACTATCTAACGACTAGTTTGGAAGTGGAGAAGTATTTAAGGAGATGAAAGACCGATGAGCAAATAAGAAATAGAGCGTATAATTTATAATTCCAAGGTTCGAGCAACCTTCGATCATACACTTGTCTTTGGAGAGCTTAAATGTTTGTGATCGTGAGAGAAATACCAAAAGAGTGACTTAGTGAGATAGTGTGATCTACTAAGTGTTTGCACTCAAAGTTGTAATCTCTTGTTGATTGCATAGTGGAATCCGGCTAAGAAGGCTGTTAGCGTGGGAGAGTGGACGTAGGCTTGGATTAAGCCGAACCACTATAAATCTTGTGTTCTTATTCTCTTCCCTAACTCATTTGTTTGAAGTTTATTTTATTCCGCATATATTTGCCAAGATTTATTTTAAACACCTATTCACCCCCCTCTAGGTGTTCTTACTAGCACTCTTAATTGGTATTAGAGCCGAGTGCTTAGTTTATAAAAGTGTTTTTACTTTTGAGTTAAAGATCTTTTATGGCTAGTATCTTGGCACCAGGACTTATGGGGGGATAAAGCAACACAATGCCACCATATTTTGATGGAAAGGAATACGACGTGTGGAAGAACAAAATAAAAGCATTCCTCAGATCCAAAGATCCCTTGCAATGGGGATGTTGTGGAAAGAGGAATCAATCCCATTGCTACGCCTATAACAAATAAGAATGTCAAAGATAAAGAAAGCAAACCCCTCGCTCCTATGTCTCGAATGGAGATGTCCAAAAGAGAAGCACTTGATGCAAGAGCCATTTATTCTTTATATTGTGCTTTGTCTTCTGCTGAATATAATAGAATCTCTTCATGTGAAATAGCAAAAGAAGTTTGGGATAGACTTCATGTTACATATGAAGGGACCGATCGTGTAAAAGAGACAAAATTAAACTTCCTGCTCGACAAATATGAATCCTTCAAGATGAAGCAAGGAGAGTCGATTGGAGATATGTTCAGCCGTTTTACAGAAATTGTAAATGGTTTAGCATATCAAGGTCAGCAAATTTCTACCCCGATGAAGGTCAAAAAACTCTTGCGAGGTCTCTCAAAAGATTGGAACCACGTCAACACCTTAATCCGGGAGACTCATAGGATTATGCCACTCTCTGTTGATGAATTGATCGGCACTCTTCAATCCTATGAAGTGGAACTACTCAACGACGAAGATCCCGAAGGTAAGAAGTCCTTCGCTTTAATATCTAATGCTGTTTTTGATGAAACAGACTTAGAAAATGACTTGGACGACGAAGAACTTGCTTTTACGATCAAGAAATTCAAAAAGCTAAGTAGAAAAGGAAGCAAATTTAGTGGAAAAAGAAAATACAAGCAGAATGGCCAGAAAAGAACAATGAAAGAAGATGATGAGCAAGGAAATATATGCTTGATGGCACATTCAGAATCCGAGTTTGACTCAGACACAGACTCAGATTCCAATGAGAAAATCAAGGTAAGTCATTCAAAAATTCCTCTCAAAGTTTCAAAGTATATAAATGAGCTTTGCTCAAATCTCAAATCTTCTCTTAAAAGAATCTCCAAACTAAAAAAGGAGAATTATCAGCTTAGACAACATGATCTTTCTCAAAAAGAAAATTTTGAAATTTTGCAAAAAAATTTTCTACAAACAAAGAAAGTCGAGATTTACTTGTCAAAGAAAATGATTCTTTGAAGAAAGAATTTTCAAATATTTCGACAAGATTTTCAAATGGATCAAAAACATTAGAGCATATCCTTTCTATACAAGTTCCTTACTATAATAAGTGGGGACTTGGTTTCAATAAAGAAAATGATTCTCTAATTGATTTTCCTAAAGTCAAGGAAAGACTTAAACAAAGACATCCAAAGACATTTTACAAAAATCATTTTCAAAAAATATTTGTAAAACCTGTTGGTCGAAATGCCCTCAAGTGTTCAAATTGTGGAGATTTAGAACACTTTGATAAAGAATGTCTTAAAGTCTTGAGACCTATTAAGAAAGATTGGATAAAAGCAGCATACTCTACTAACTCTCTTGGACCCAAGAAAAAATGGGTACCAAAGAAAAGATAAATTATTTTTGCAGGAAATAAAGAAAGAGAAGAATGAGAGTTTGGTAAGGAATGTACATTTTTTATTTATTCTCAATTTGGTCCGAGTACACAATTTAAAATTTCTCATTATGCTTGATATTTAATATATCCTTGGTTGATTGAGATTTTATAATGATCATATTTTGTTTTATTGAAGAAAGAATCGTATGATCTGTTTTTGTGATTCATAAGTTGAGATTTGATTTAATATGTGTGATCATTTTGTTATGAGACAAATGAATTTATTTGATTTGATTTTATACTCTCAGATTTAATTATATTTTGCAAAGTGAAAATCTATTTTACGTGATGATACAAGATATTTTTAGATATTCAAAGATTTTGTTTTCTCTGTTTTTATCGTACTATGACTAAGTGAGAATTTATTTTTCAAAATATCATCGTGCATAATATTCTTTCTTTGAATACTTTGTTATGATGAATTAAGAAAGAATATTTGTTTATGGAGATTTTATATTTTGCTCTAACGTCATGGAATGATCCAAATTGATGGATACCAAAAAGGAAATGAGTTGATTGCAGGAAATTCAATAAGGCAAGAATGCTTACAAATCTACGCAGATTTTGGTGCTCATACTAGCTCTCTCAATGAAATGCATCTCATGCGAAGATTGGTAATGATTTTATTTTATGGTATATTTGAAATATATACCATGGGTAAGAGAATATTTTTATCATCCCACCATACAAATTTGTACGTGCATTTATCATGATTTTGGATGATTGTTTGTTGCGAATATCTTTTATTATAATTATAAGGTATTGCAATTTTGGCACGTGACAGAATTATCTATTTTTCTTTAGCAAAATGCATATATGAAATTTATGCTCAAGGAAATCTCTTTGATCTCAAAAGATATTACTGCATATTCATGGATATTCTTGCTATATTTTTAGAAGATATATTATATCTAGCAAGTTTCATCCGCAAATCAAAGGATGATATTACATGACATTTTTGCAAAGATTATTATTTGTTATATAAGAATTTGCAAGTCACAAAAGAATTTTCCATATGGATTTTGGAAAACTCAATCAGAAAATCATGGAGATTCTATACTATCTTTTGGAAGTTCAAAAATTCTATTCCTTGTGCAAAATTTTTGCTTATTGAGGAAATCCCTTATGCATCGAACAAAAGGTTGAGTAGTTCTGAGTTTTAATAATTGATAATTTCATATATGCTATTCAATTTTTTATTTGGAGAAAGGGCATTATATATTATGTGGATATTATTACAGCTTATTTGTGTAAAGAGTTTGTCAAATTGATGCAGGTTGAATTCGAGACGAGCTTGACTAAAAAAAATGAATTTTGCCTTGAATTTCAAAATGTAAGTGATCGTTGCGGATATTGTTGCTACAAAGGAAATATTGAAAAATATTATGTTCAACATGCACAAGCCACAATTGTTTCTATTTGCAAATACTATCATGATGACAGGGGGAGAAAGCGAATCCAAGAGAAAGGAAATTATCATGATCATTTCAAAAAGACAACAAATTGAGGGGGAGCTTTGATCAATTATAGAAAAATCTTTTTGAATCAATCATGATCGTGATCTTATTATGGAAGGAAGGTGAAGGTAAATGTGTCAGAATTTAAGTTCTACAAAATCCGGTTAGTGCATCTTTTATTACCTTTTGTCATTAACAAATCTCTTATTAATATTATCATTTTATTATGACAAAAAAGGTACGTGAATTTTATGATGCATCCGTGATTTTTATTGGATATTTGCTGATATATATGATCGAAGTGAGCTATATTGCATATCTTTAATATTCGATTTACTTTATAAAAGCTGATTTTTAAAAATTGTGATTCATGCAAGATATTTGTCATCATTCTCTACGTGATACTTTTTCCATTATTATTGCTTTTTGATTATGACAAAAAGGGGGAGAAGATATGAATATGCATATGTTGATTGGTTGATATTATCTATGGCATAATATTGAGCTGCGATTTTTTTTTTATATTGTTATGCTCAATTTATTTGCTATCTTATGATATCCTTTGATTTAAATTAATATTTTTAAAAGCATGTTTACAAATCTGCATATTCAGAGATTGTTTTGTCATCATCAAAAATGGGGAGATTGTTAGGGAAATCTCTTATGATGTTTTGAAGATGACAAAATAAATCAAATGCTACTAACATGTTTGATGGTTGAGTAATAGACTATACAGATGTTAGAACATGTAAAGGATATTATCAAAGTCTATACTTGGAAGAACCAGAAGATAGACTCTATGCTGAAGCTGAACTGAGTACAAACCTTAAAACTAAATCTGTTTAGAAGCAGAATATGTTCAGACTCAGATTGCAAAGTCTATCGCACTCAGACTCAGATTGTAAAGTCTATTACTCTCACACTTTACATCCAGAACGAGACAGATCGTAACTCAAGCCCCAAAGATATAACGGCTAGTGATCTGGTTTGGATTCCACATCAAGATTGATTTGATTGACTCAATTTATTTGATTGACGATTAGATCTTGAAGACAAGAACTTTCTATACGAAGAAGCTTTATTTATGGAAACCAAGATTTCGTTTGTATAGGCGATCGGAATCAATTTGGGATTCTACCTTTATCACTCAACGGCTACCAAATCTTTTAGATACAGAGCTATCCAATGGGTATATTGGAAGACGATTCTCTAAGATACTATCCAACGGCTAGTTTGGAAGTTGAGAAGTATTTAAGGAGATGAATGATCGATGAGCAAGTAAGAGATAGAGCGTAGAATTTATAATTCCAAAGTTCGAGCAACCTTCGATCATACACTTGTCTTTGGAGAGCTTAAATGTTTGTGATCGTGAGAGAAATACCAAAAGAGTGATTTAGTGAGATAGTGTGATCTACTAAGTGTTTGCACTCAAAGTTGTAATCTTTTATTGATTGCATAGTGGAATCCAGCCAAGAAGGCTGTTAGCGTGGGAGAGTGGATGTAGGCTTGGATTAAGCCGAACCACTATAAATCTTGTGTTCTTATTCTCTTCCCTAACTCATTTGTTTGAAGTTTATTTTATTTCGCATATATTTGCCAAGATTTATTTTGAACACCTATTCACCCCCCTCTAGGTGTTCTTACTAGCGCTCTCATTTATTTCCGAAATAGCAACTTTTAGAGTGTTGCGAAGGGGCTCCTGATCATCTTGGGGATGGAAAAGTATCTTAATAGGAAGGGATCACGTTTCAAATGCTTGAGATGGTTGGTAGGAGACAGGACTGAAATCAGAATAAAAAAAGATAACTGGCTAAGATCTGGAGTCATTGGTGGCAAGGCAGCCCAGGGCTAAGCCCAAAGCGTATGATTAATGGGATATTTGGTGAAAGAACTGCGAATGGAATCCTAGCTATTCCTATCAGCTCAACCATGGACAAAGACAAGATGGTTTGGACATGCACAACCTCAAGCTCTAACTCAATGAAAAGTGTCTGCCATCACATAATGTCAACAGAAACAAAGCAGCAAGCAAAGCAGCAAGCAGAACAACCAACATCCTCATATCAAACACCCATATAGTAATGGAAATTGATTTGGAAGATGAATGTTAACCAAAAAAGAGGCTATTTATTAGAACGTGTGCCAAAATGCAATCCCATCTTTAGAGAACTTGTTCAAATGGAAAGTCTTACCTGAACCCATCTGCCCCCTCTGCTGAAAGACCCAAGAAACATTTGATCATATTTTTCTATGATGCGACTGGACTCGTGAGGTTTGGAATCACCAAAAATTAGATATCGAAATCACGGGCAAGGAGCTCAGTCGCATGGAGGAGAGGATACTACAATGAGGTAACCCGAATGCAAACTCACCTTCACTAGATTTGATAGCAGGGGTTCTCCAGAACATTTGCAAGGCTTGGGACCATTTCATCTTGCGCCACCAAAAACCAGGTTAGAGTAGCACGACAGAAGCGACCATGGCTGCACAAAAGAACTTTGAGAGATGGAACTATAGAAGGCAAAAACGAACACAACAGCAGGAACTCTTAGCCGAGATGTGAAACCCATTGAGAAGGGGTTGGCTAAAGATCAACGTTGGCAAGTCTCTAATGGACGTACAAACTACAGGAAGCGTTGCCGGGGTATGCGGAGACGAAGCTGGGAGAGTGGTGGGTGCTTTCGCGAAGGAAGCCCAAGCAAGTTCAGTTGAGCAGATTCGAACCCTTGCTCGTTCGGATGCCCTTCATTCTTTTTTTTTTTCAAACTAGATCTGAATCTAATTTCATTATGGAGTTAGACTGTCTAAAAGTACTAAGCGCACTTACATATCACAACATATGCTTGTGGGAGGTGGCCTTGCTTATCAATGAACGCAAGAGATTGATGGGCCATTTTAACCAATATCAAATAACTCATGGTGGAAGAGAAGAAATCAAGTAGCGGATTGGATCGCCTCGGCCCACAGAAAGAATAATCTCTCTTCTAATTAGACTACTAAACCTCCTTCAATCCTTTTGGAGCTTGTTTGTTCGAAGGCCCAAGTATCTTGTATTGAAGTAATGAGAGGAGATTTTTTTAACAAAAAAAAAAAAAAAAAAAAAAACGTACAGCTACTTCCGATCAATTTCACAATGTCTTGCAGATCTTATTGATCCAACACTAACAATGTCATTCAAATGGTCCATTTTTTTTTCTTGCTTCTCTTGCTTCTTTTTCTTAATGTCTTCCTTTGGCCGCTAGACGAAAGAAATGCATATGATCTCATAAAATCAAATTACAAATATTTAAATAACAAGACATTTATGACCATAAAGCGGTATTAATCCCACTATCGTGATAATTTTGTGAGAAGTGCTATCTACCCTCTTAGCATTAACTACAACAGTGTTGGCATTTCTTGGTGGAGGACTTGACCATGGGTCCGTTTAGTTGGACTTTTGGGGAAAGCCTTTGGGAAAATGTAAAGGATTTTAAGTTAAAGGAGCTTTGTAAAATGTAAATGGTGTTTGGTAAATTATAATCTAAAAGTCCTTTGTGAAGTACTTTGGAGTAAAATAGTATTTGGAGAAATTTACATTTACAAATGACTTTTGTGATTAAAAAAGGGGAAAAAATAGTTGGTTGGCAAAGGGCAGGCAGCCGCCGGCGATCGAAATCTAATGTTGGTGGCTGTCATCTCAGGTTGAAGACCTCAAGCGGTTGTTGGAGACCATCGATGAGAGCCATTGGGTGGGTCGATGAGGGTTGTGGAACCTAGGCGAAGGCCGCCAAAGGTCACGTGACCTTAGTGAGGGTCACTTCGTTGCGCGTCGCCGAGATCGCATTGTCAAACTCATCACCACAACATGTTCTCCTCCTCTTCCACCATCTCTCTTCTAGAGGACCACAAAGAAGCAGAGGCCCGATGGTCCAGCACCTCTCCACCACCCTCGCTTGCTACCCCAAGGTCGTTGCCCTCAACCTCTCCCTCTACCCCCCGCATCACAATCGTCTCTCTCACCGTCATCATCGCCGCTCGCAGGACTCCTTCTGCTTTGTCGACCTCTCCAAGTGTCGCAAGCTTGTTGGGTTGCGACGGCTCAGGCGACCTAGATTTGGGTTGTTGTGCCATGCGACTATGGAGAGGGGGCAACCGATCTGAGTCGAGTGACCCCCTACGAGTCACGGCAGTCCAGATCTAGGTTGCCGCGACCTAGAAGGTGACCTCCACCAGTCGCCGTGCCGCGCCGCGCGACTACAGCAGCCTGCAGAGGTCGCTTGACCCTCTGACGACGGTCACTTGAGTTGCGGCGACTTGCTAGCATCTCTTGAGCCATCGCTAGCCCCTAGCAGCTTGGGGAAGATGAACAATGTCACAAAACAAGGGTAAAAATGCAAAAACAAAAAGTTGGTGAGGACAATTTCGGAAGGAAAAAAAAAGATTGTATAGTACCATATGGGCATGCTGAGAAAGCTGAAAGCTCAAGGCAGCTTCCTACCTGTCTTGGGCTTTTAGCCTTCTAAATGCTCAATTTTCCTTAATGGGATTTGAAATTTTTTTGCCAAACACCTAATATTCGGCCCAAAGGGCTTTTGGTGTCTAAAGTCATTTGCAATGCAACTCCCAAATGCACCCTACCTTCACATCCAAGCTAATAAAAACATAAAAGTAGTCAAGCTAAAATGACACTAATTATCATTTAAGTACATAGTCAGTTACTTGAAAGTAAGATCAAAAGTACCTTTTGATTGATGGCATTGTTAGGATGCATCTCTGTGACAAGTTTGTTGGCTTCTCTTTGTTTGGCTATCTCTTCATCCTGTTCACTTAAGATAATAAAGTCAGAAAATAATGGCACAAACAAAGACTAAAAACACAGAATGAACGAACTTTACCTTTTTCTTTGGTTCTAATGGACAATTTCTTGGGTTGTGGCCTTGTGCAAGCACAAATGACATGTAGTTTATGTGCCTTGTCTTGACACTTTGAATCCATTTTCAGATTCTCCTTCCTCTGTTATGCTTTTCTGTTTTGGCCAACCAGGCATAATCTGAGGCATTGGTGCCTCCAAAGGCTCTTGATCCTTGGAAGGCCAAATGAGCGAACGGTGCACATCATTAGCTGATGCCAAATGTGTGAACTAATTTTTAGACCTGCTCCTATTAGTACACCCAGTATCCAATTTGACATGATGCAAGCTGTAATAGAATTTCGACAAATAACGCTTAAAGGAGAACAAAAGAAGGAAAAAAAAACATGGGCAATTCGTCGAATCAGGACAGGTCAAAAAAAGTCTAAGAACAGGAAGTGCACCAAGCTAAACTAATCGGAGTCAACTGGGATGATAAGCAATCTGAGCACGAGGACTACTACAATTACTGACAAGGGGTCATGACTAATTATTGTGCATTTGTTTTTGAGAAATAAATGATCAATTGGATTCCGAAACTGCATGTTCATGATAGCTTAACCTTTGTTACAGTTGAGCTTCAATATCCCAAATAGAGCGCAATCTCAAATGCTCCTCACTGGACTCTGGCCACCTTATTCTTCACACCAACATTTTCAAATTTGGTATTAACAACAACCTCTATCATTTTGACAGCAAAATCAACTGTCATAAGATGTCAACCTCGCAAAATTTTGATTCCAAGACTTCCAACTACATTGGATTAAACCATTCCAAACCAACTATGACGGCAGCTTCACGAAGTACAAAATAGATTCCACTTTCTCATGAAGATTCAAACCTTGGTCACAAACAACTCTCTTTGCATAAAGACTCCAAAAGACTTCCATGCAGGTACCAATTACTATACCAAATTAAAATACAATCGTCCAAATATACAGTGCAATTGATTATTTCAAATGATGTTCTCGTTCACGTCTGACATCTTGATATTTGCTTGACTCAAAAGTTCACAAATGGCATTATTAACTCTACTGATGGATTTTTTCTTTATTGATGGGCCTGAGTTGGCCCGTCTGCCCATGTTGGGCCTAAAAGCCCGGCCCAAAGGATTAGGGCCCATGGACGAAGGGGTATGTTTGTATTTTAGAGGGTACATATATAAATGAGGAGAGAGAGGGAGGACGCACCCTTTGGCATAAACGCACGTACGTTCCTCTCCCTCTCTCCCTCCAAGAAAAAGAAGAAAAACGCTTACGACGACACCATCTTCTCTTCAAGGCAAATTGACATCATCGGATCAGAATTTCTTCCTCGATCTTTAGCATTGGTGTTTAATCTGTGGCTAACAAGGTACGCTCGAATCCGTGGTGTGCTTTAGGATCGGTGATACGTGAATTTCCCGGGCTTCGTTTCTGCATTCGTTTTAGGGGTTCGATTTAGTGTCGAATCCGGTTTTTCGGGGATCCGTTATTCCCAACATTGGTATCAGAGCCCTAGTTCACGTTTTCCCGACTTGTTTTGATGCTTTTTATTGATTTTTTGCGAAAGTAATTCGGCCGTACGGATCGGGGCGAGAAATCCCGACACTCGAGCACTGTTCGTCCTTTTTTCTTAGTTTCCGTAAGTCGAAATCAAATTCTGAAGGCACTGGGAGAAAGGGCTCGTCGATAAGAGTCCGGCGATAGGTCGTGCGCTGCTAGGCGACGCCGCACGCGGCCGAAAGTGCTGGCTTGCCCAACACGTGCGGCACACGCGCCAGTCAGCGAATTGGCGCGTGCGCGCCGCTGGCCGGCGAACCGGCACACATCGGTTGACGTACCGACGCGTGCTGACGTCAGCATGACGTCACCCAACGGTCGGTAACCGCTGGGGTGACGTCATCGATGATGTCAGTGCCCTCGACGGTTGGCCGGGCGATCACCGGCCAGCGACCCGACCAGCGACCCGACCCGACCCGAATCACGAACGAGTGGCACATGTGCGGCACGTGCCGGCTGACAACCAGCGCACTTGCGCGGCACGTGCGGTTGGTTTATTCGACTGGCCAACCAGTCCGACCGGTCCGACCGACGCGACTGGTCCGACCCGCCGCCCATTGACCGACCGTTGACCGTTGACGGACTGTTGACGGACCATTGACCGTTGACCGTTGACCAAAAAAAAAAAAAGGAATTTGTTTCTTTTTCATTTATGCCTATGTGGGTTAAATGCAATCCATTATTTATTCTACATTTGTTGCATGAATTATGGAAAATTATGTATTTTCTCTTATGTGCATTATGGATTATAAATGATTCATTTTTTTTTAATTCTGCATTTGTTGTAGGAACTATGATGAGTTATGCACGGATACCTGCAATCCCGAGAACAGATGAGAGAAATGCAAGACTTAAAAGGCTGATATCAGATTTAGCTAATTATCGATGGCATGACGGTAATTTAGTATCACATGTGGTCAGGGTCAATCAGATGATACAGGAAATCATCTGAAATGGTTATCTTATGCCGGATTTTGAGAAGGTGCCGGCTTTGATGAACACTCTTCCACCTGAATGGCAAGCAATGTTAGGTCGGCTATGAGAGGTCAACGTGGTCCCGGATTATAGGAGGTTAGTGGAAGCTTTTGTAAGAGAGTACTATAGGATTTAGTTGGCCAAAACTTCAACCCTTAGATTGAGCGCCACATGGCGCAGAGTGAATGCGCCTTGGTGGCAACATGACAGCTCTCCAAATGTTTTTCCATGGTTGGCAAATGTGCCTTCAGTTTTCTCAGATGTTTTGACTGATAGATTAGAATGGACATTCCCTAATTATTTCTTAGATTAAATATGAGATGTTTTATGGGTGTAAATATCTCTTTTCATGTTGATATTTTTCTCAGTATATATTGCTTAGTGTAATGTATAATTGTATTATATGAAAGCATTGTTATTCTATTAGATGTTAGATATTATTTGATTTCTGTTATTGTTGACTGCTGTGGGTAGTTGATAGAAGTTTTTGTAACTTCATAGAATTTATTTTGCATAAGACAATTATATTAATAATAATTTTGAGTTAGGATTTTTGGAGGATGATTGGAAACATAGTGACCTTTTGATTCTGAAACCTTACTTGAAATTGTTCATTGATATGATGGGTCTTGCAAAGTGTATGCATAAGTGATAGGCATTAATTATTTGTGCATATATGTCTGATGTGTTCAGATCGATGGTTTCAGCAACTAAGAACGTTATTGCTGATATGAACGGCAACAATTGTGAAATATTGAATATGAAGATTCAATATGTGCTGGAAAAGCAAGAAGCACTAGAAACTCTTGACCATATTATGGAAGATCTTGAGGATGACGTGCACCACCTTGAGCTAGTAGAGGACTGCCTATCGGTATTTGAGCTGAAAATAGACATTTTCAATACTGGTTCTAGCTCAGAAAGGGCTTTGTGCTCTAAGCGTAAGCGTATTGATTCGTTCAATATGTAAGAATGCAAAGGATCAAGTCCTTATTGTAAGAAATCAAGAGTTAACCAACACAAGAGAGGAAAACGTCCTCAAGTGAAGAAAATGTCAAGGGTGAGGTGTCACAATTGTGACAAAAAGGGTCACTATGCTCGCGACTGTCGTGAGCCAAAGAAAGTAATACACCTCTTGTACATTTGAGAACTTTGCTTATGTGTCGAGTTCTGAATTATTGACTGAATCTAATCATTTGTGGACTGTAGATTCAGGAACAACAGACTATGTAGCGAAAGATAGAGAATCCTTCGTGGAATTTTTGACGAGTACCAACTGGAACTAAGTGGGAAATAACTCCAGAGATGAAGTAAAAAGAGATTGGCACCTGCCAATTTGAACGTGCATGGTGGATGCAACTTGTTCCTACATGATGTTCTATAAGCTCTAGAGATTCGTCAAAAATTTAAGTGTCTGTTTTGTTGTTGGTTAAGCTTGGTTTTAGTGTGAACTTCCGTAATAAAGGTGTAGATTTGTATTTGGATACAAACTACTATGGTTATGGTCACTTTCTGGATGGTTTTATTGTACTAGATGTTGATTGTGGTGATGTCAATATTTGTTATTCCCTTGTTTCACGTCTTTTACTTTATATGATAATGATGTGAATGTGTGGCATGCTAGACTTGGTCACATTGACCAACAACACATGAAAAGACTAGCCAAAGAGGGCTTGTTGGGTAACATTGAAAAAGTCGATTTGCCCATATATGAGCATTGCCTGATAGGGAAAATGACAAGGAAACCATTTAGAAAAGGTAAAAGAGCTGAATTTCCTCTGCATTTAATCCATTCTGACGTCTGTGGTTCAATGAATGTGAGAAGAAGGCATGGGGCTGTTTGTTTCATCACTTTTATAGATGATTATACTCGATTCGGATATGTCTATTTGATTTCTCATAAATTTGAAGCATAAGTTGTTTCAAAAGATTTATGAACTTGGTAGAAAATCAATTAGACAAGAAAATAAAGGTATTTAGATCCGATTAAGGTTGAGAATATTTATCTGATAAATTCAGAAAATTAAGTGATGAAAAAGGAATAGAGACAGTTGTCTATTCCATATACTCCTCAACAAAATGGTGTTGTAGAGAGAAGAAACAGAACCCTACTGGAGATGGTCAGGTTCATAATGGCGCATACTAACTTACCTATCACTTTTTGGAGTGATGCGTTGTTAACTGCTGCCTGTATACTTAACCGGGTGCCTTCCAAATCAGTTACTTCCACTCCATATGAGTTATAGATAGGTAGAAAACCAGACTTAAGTTTTCTTAAACCATGGGATTGTGCTACCTATACACGTAAGTCCTCTCACAAGTTTGGGAAATTTGGTCCCAAAGGAAATAAGAGTATTTTCATGAGATACTCAGAACACTCGAAAAGGTATGTGTTCATAGGTGAGCAGGAAAGTGGGAGTATAACTGAATTTGAATAACGGGATATCACATTCTTAGTGGATGAATTTCCTAAGAAGGGCGAAATAGGGGAAGAATACTCCATATTTGAAACCTTGGATCAAGATAATGATATTAGTGTAGTTCATCCAAGTGGGAGTGATATGAGAAGTGATGAATTGAATTCAACTCATTCTCAATTGCAACCACATGATGAGACGACGTCATCATTATCTAATTCTAGTGGGAGCATAATGAGAAATGATGTGCTAAGTGTACAACCTCCCATATGGTAAACGAGTCGCCAAAGTATTCCCTGTCAACGTTTTGACATTGAAGAGCAAACTTTTATGGTTGCTCCACGAGATGAGGATAAGCCTAGAAATATTAATGATGCTCTAAATTGCCCTAGTAAGGAAAAATGGATTTATGCAATGGAAGAGAAAATGGAGTCAATGAAGTCAAACCAAGTTTGGAAACTGATTGATCTTCTAAAAGGACACAAAGCTATTGGGAATAAGTGGGTTCTCAAAATAAAGCGAAAAGCTGATGGCTCGATAGAAAGGCATAAGGCTCACCTTGTGGCGAAGGGGTATAATCAACAGGAAGGAATTGTTTATAAAGATACATTTTCTCCTGTAGTGAGATTTATTTCGATTCGCATTATTCTGACAATAGTAGTTAGTATGGATCCTGAGTTACATCAAATGGATGTAAAGACTGCTTTCCTCAATGGAGAATTAGAGGAAGAAATATATATGGAACAACCTGCTGGTTTTATAGTGAAAGGCCAAGAAGGAAAGGTATGTCGACTTTAGGGGTCGATATATGGCCTTAAGCAGTTGTCAAGACAATGGTATATACGTTTTTCATAATGCCATAGTGGTATATGAATTTACAATGATAGATGATGATCATTGAGTATATATCAAAAGATCAAAAGATCAATTTGTGATCATATCATTATATGTTGATGATATACTAATTGTCAGAAATAATATGGAGTTATGTCAATACTGTGAAGAATTGGTTATCTTCCAACTTTGAGATGAAAGATATGGGTGATGTTGCATACATTCTTAGAGTTAAGATTTTAAGATTGTAAACCCACCGACACTCCTATTACAAAAGGTGAAAGATTTGAGCCATAGACTGTGTCCAAGGACTCCACAAGAGAAGGAACAAATGAAACATGTCCCTTATGCTAGTGCTGTTGGAAGCTTGATGTACGCTATGATGTGTACAAGACCTGACATATGTTTTGCAGTTGGAATGGTGAGTAGATACCAATCCAATATGGGTCAAGCACATTGGAAAGTCATTAAGAGAATACCGAGGTATCTAAGGGGGACTGCTGATTATACGCTGAGTCATTAAGGAAAGGATCTGCGACTCTAAGGCTATTATGATGCTGATTGGGGAGGAGATTTAGATGAAAGGAAATCTACCTCTGGCTTTGTTTTTCTTACCGAATAATGGCACCATATGTTGGAGCAGTAAGAAACAAACGTGCATAGCCTTGTCCACGATGTAAGTTGAGTTCGTGGCATTATCAGCAGCAGTATAAGAAAATGTTTGGCTTAAGAGGTTTTTTTGGATCATTTAGGTGTTATTGGAAGTGCTGCAGATTAATTGTTGGTTAACTGTGATAGCCAAGTAGCAAAAGCGTACACCAAAAATCCAAAATATCATGGCAAGACCAAACTTATAGATACCAAGTATAATCTTGTCAAAGATATGATTGCACGAAAAGATGTAAACTTAAAGTACATACTACGCATAGAATGGTAGCAAATCCTATGACAAAGCCAATACCTAGAGATGTGTTTTATGGCCACATGAAATCTCTAGGATTGCGTAGAGGCTGATGTACTGAATATTGCAATTTCCTTGAAGTGTTCACATATGATGAATTTGTGTTTTTCATCATTAATGTCTATGAATCTTTGGTTGATCTTTATGCATCTTAATGCTCAGTGTATTACTTTAAGTTGAGAAAGTATGTCGGACGGATATAAGATTAGCCCACTCACACGGGTAATTGCCTCTATTTACTATGTGATAAATAGGGATGAGACTGTTTTTTAGCTTATTATCTAGGTGATAATCGAGAGCTCAAGCTTAAAATACGTATGTCACCTTAACTGAGTATTAAGATGAGGACATAATACTTACTATGTCCAAAAGTAAAATAACCCACATATTTTACTTTATCTGTCTATGATGCCAGATGTGAGTTCTGATGAATTTTGTGAATGAGTAAATACGTGAACTCAAGTTAGACATTGGGTATGTCTGAACTATCATCTGTACGGTATTGAAAGGTGTAGACATACGCTCAATGGGAAATGAGTTAATACCGTAATACGTATTTCATACTACGTATGCATGAGACGACCAATAAGAGTGGCAAGAAGTTTGATCTCAACTTTTATGCCATGTGAGACTCTTGAGGAAAAGAGTTCCTCAATTTTTAGTCCCCTCATGACTCTTACTTATTCTCAAGATTTCTATTTAGTATTTGCTATCTTAGGATGTTGCCAATGGTCATGAGTTTGATTCGATCTAATGGGACATTTCTAGAAAAGCAAGCTGAACTGAAATTGAGAGTTTGAAGAAAAGAGGAAGATCGATTTTGGAGAATCACATTGTAATTTTGTATTCACCGGTTAACCAATTATGACTGTCTTTGGAATAATCATAATTGTGAATACAATATATATATATATATATATATATATATATATATATATATCATTGTTTAAAAGAGATCAAGAGAGATATAAATGTGATCGATCGATCTAGGGTACTGCATACTAAATCTACTCAGGATGTGATGCCTATTATGAGCTGCTATATATTCCTAATAGATGTATAGCAACGAGCTCTCAAAGTATGCTGGTCGCACGGATTATTCATCCGTATGAATGTTGAAGAGAGGAAAAGATGATTCTGTTCGGCCCACCATGTTAAGTGAAAGTCTATGATGGATTTTTCTCTGATGGGGCTGAGTAGGGCCTATCCGCTCATGTTGGTTTTGGACCACCATGTGCGAGTGGGAGATGATGGATTTTTTCTTTATTGATGGGCCTGAGTTAGGCCGTCCGCCCATGTTGGGCCTAAAAGCCCGGCCCAAAGGATTAGGGCCCATGGACGAAGGGGTATGTTTGTATTTTAGAGGGTACATATATAAAGGAGGAGAGAGAGGGAGGATGCACCCTTTGGCATAAACGCACGTACATTCCTCTCCCTCTCTCCCTCCAAGAAAAAGAAGAAAAACGCTTACGGCGACACCGTCTTCTCTTCAAGGCAAATTGACATCATCGGATCAGAATTTCTTCCTCGATCTTCAGCATTGGTGTTTAATCTGTGGCTAACAAGGTACGCTCGAATCCGTGGTGTGCTTTAGGATCGGTGATACGTGAATTTCTCGGGCTTCGCTTCCGCATTCGTTTTAGGGGTTCGATTTAGTGTCGAATCCGGCTTTTCGGGGATCCGTTATTCCCAACATCTACAAACAATAAGTATTCTTTGGGCTAATAAGTTATTTGCCTTGGACTTTCAAGTATATCCTAGATTCAAAGCAAATGAACATGAATTCATATCCAACAAAATTCAAGTTGCAATTTTCTCTATTGATCCAAATAGTTTACAATGGTTTTGCTTTTGGCCTGTTCCCTGGTTTATTCACAACCACACCACCGGGAGAAGAGTCTGTTCTTGCATTTAATATTTCTCGACCGATATGATGACCTCAATCATCTAATGCAGACCATTCTGTGAGATAAAATGTGCTAAACACAATGGTTGGACTAATTTTGTCCCAACTTAGTATCGTATACATACAAAGAGATGCCCTCGCAATATGTTCCTTCGGCACCATAAATTCATTCTTATATGAACTGCATAGTCAGCATACAGCAAAATAAAACCTCACATTAGATTGACCTCCACATAGTTTTTTTTTAAGCATTTCTCAATCTATACGATTACCTTTGGCATCTATTAAATGCCCTTATACATTAGGTTTTATTCAATAATTCTAGCATTCCAGAATCAAACACGGAGAATTTTTATTTTTTTGCAATGGAAGAAGAATCTACCCTAAGACTAATGAAAAATGATGCACTTAGAAGGCTTTTTGATCTCTTTACAATTCTGGCATGATGTGCAAAAAGATTTTGCCAAAGCACACATTAATCTCTCCCGGGTTCCTTGAAATCATATGAGAAAACAATAACACTATCAACCGTGAAATATTAAAGAAAAGGTAACAAATCTTAAAAGAAATTGCAAACAAGAAATACAAATGAGAATTGGGCAATAGATTTCAAAAGAGAAAAAGGTAGCTTACCTGCTTTATGTACCTTTGTTAGGAAATGTGGATCATCTCAGCTGTTTTGATTCCTCCCATCCTAGTCATCTAGTCCAAATATCTTTAGGCCTATGGTTATTTGGAAGGTCAATGTGGCACCCCTCAACGGCCCCCGAACCGTTAGGGTCGCCACAATTTGATTACCATTCTCTTGCTTGACTTGAAGGTCTATCAATCATGGGGGTTTACATCTTTTAGATCGGTCCCTGCGCAATTTATATGGCGGAAGCACATCCATTAACTCTCTTCCTTATATTCAGAAAACGATGCACACCAACTAAATATTTATAGGTAAAAGCTGAACACGTTTATTTACTTAAACCAAATGGACATCATTCATCGGTACATCAAAATGCCATAGTCTTCTATACTCGACTATACTTCAAAAGATGACCGACATCTCCTCCAACAGTCGTATACTTAAAGTCCATTGATCAGTGTCGGCGTCCAAAAGTTCTTTCCTTTGCTATCCTCCTCCTCGCAGTCATATCCAACCACTTGATCTATCTACCGGTGGTAGTAGCAGCAGAGGTATCTTATCTAGTCTGAAATATTAGTCCCTAAACGGGGTGAGTACAACCACTCAGCAGTAAAGATCCACCAAACTACACAATGCAACAAGCAAGACAATCAAGATATCACGAGTAAAGCACATATCATTCATGCTATCAAGCATACATCATCATGCAATCGTGCATATATTACCATGCAATCATGCATATCTCACCATGCCATCGTGCATGTATCACCATGATTCGTATCATCCATGCTATCAAGCATACATCACCATAAGATTCATTCACGCCTTCATGATCACATTTTCAATATCAAATATCATCAATTTACTTTCATAAGCAGATCATGTATCATGCCATATACATACACCCATACACATGATTCAATTTAAGTTCTTATCTTTCACAAGGATCTCATTATTTTTTTATCTAGGGACCAATGTTTGCATCCCACAATTTTTCGCTCGCATCCAACCTGGCATCGCGAGGAGCCTCCGGCACGCACCTCCGAGCATCCGGCACACACGCCCCGGGCTTCTCGCATCCCACCTGGCGTCACGAGGAATCTCCAAGGCTCGCCATGAAAATGGTTACCCCTACCCTCTGAGCATGCATCATAATACAACCCATCACCCTCCGGGCATGTATCATAATACAACCGGGCATCCCGACACTCCCAGGGAAAACCTCTGGGCATGTATTCATAATACAACCAAGCATTCAAAAGGCATCGATTCATTCGAACCTTTGGGCATCCCAATTCCCGGGGCATCGTCAGCTCACACCTCCGACGGTATCATCATTATCACAATGTATATTCACATATATGTCTCATTTTCAACATGGCATTTGATACAACAATATCAAAGGTCTAAACCAGCTTTTTGATGTCATATAACATGCCATATGTCACCACATATGTAGCATAATCAACCACTCAAGACATTATATCACATGGAGCAATTTCATTTATTTTTGAAAATATAACAAAATTTCGGATAAAAAAAAATTGCGCTCCTTTGGTCCTAATTCTTGAAAAAATAGTAAACAGTCTTATTAAATTCTAAAAATCTAACATGTTATATACAAGATCTAGAGGAAAATATTTCGTGAAGAACAACAAATCAAAAGAGCATCACACAAATCAGTGCAATTCACACACCACAGTCCTTAAAATTTCGGAATATTGCCATACACAGTTTTATTCACAAATTCGGTAAAAATCATAAATAAACTCCAAAAATTATGAAATTTTTATATGTTATATAAAAGGTCCAGAGGTAAATATTTCATGCAGAACTCGAAATCAGATTTGTGATAAATTAAAAACTATAATCACCGTAGCCGTCTCTAACCCTAGGCAAAAATTCCCAGATCTGACCATTTTAAATAAAATCATTTCACCAACCTAAAATCATTCATTTCTTCTAAAATTTTATTATGTTACTCATTAACATATTATCACAAACTTTCATTCAGAACACAAGATCAAATTTCAACCGGAGAATTTTATAAAATTCACAGAATCATACTAGGTCAGCATTTCGATTCCAGATCTGACTTCTCCAAAGAAAATTAGTTGCACCGGTCTATACTTGTTCATTTCTTCTGAAATTTTGATATGTTACTCATCAAGAAGTTCTCTACAACTTTTATCAAGAAGTCGAAAAGAAATTACAACTAAAAGGTTGCTTTACAGTTCACGAAATTTCCAAAGGTCAGCACAACAAATTCCAGATCTAGTTTCTCCAAAGAAAAATCACTTCACTAACCCATACTTGTCAGTTTTACCTCAAATTTTAGTATGTTATTCCTCAAGATGTCCCCTACAACTTTTGTTAAGAGATTGAATCGAGATTCCAACTAAAAAGTCGCATGCAGCTCACAAACTTATGAAGGGTCGGACTGATTTTTCTAGAAGACAGCATGCTAGGCCAACAAATTTCTCCCCAAAGCTTCGAAATTTCATCACTTCCACCACAACCAAAGTCTATCATCCCTTACAACACATATCATAGTAAGCAAATGGTAGGTTTTAGGACTCTACTTGTCTCTAATCCAAGCACAACACAGCAAGCAAATGGTGGGGCAAGGCGGGCTCGACGGCGGCAGCTAGGCGGATGCACGGCGGCCGGTCTTCTTCCTCCTCTTTCTCTCCTTCTCTCGCACGAACACTCCTCTCTCTCGGCACCTAGCTCCATCCCCCCCCCTCCCCTTTTCCTTTTGGTTGATTAAAATTATTGCATGCTTCAATTTTTGCATGGAGGGACACTTGTCCCTAAGAAGGAGACAAGTGTCTTCTTGTTGAAGACACATGGAGGAGGACCATCCGGCTCCTCTCTTCCCCTTCAGTCGACAGCCCATGGGGCTTCTTGGGCCGAGCCTCTTGGCCCACTTTGGGCCTAACACTCTTGGGCCAAAAATCCAACTTTTTATACAAAAAAATAATACTAAATAAGCCCATAGTTGCTCTTAACAATTTACTTTAATCCCCACTTAATTTCATAATCTCAATTACTCACATGGCCATATAAAATTGCAACAATAATCAATGAAAATCCAACTTATAGAGTACACGGCCAAGGACAGAAAATTCCTTGTCAAATTATCCTTTAGTACAATCCTTGATCACACTTGGACATAGAATATATTTCCAACCAAAACAATAGTCCTTTAAATGTCCGGCCTTGTTTAATTGAAATCTATTAGTCTAATGGCCATAATAAAATCCGATGGCGCTTCCATCATCTATTCATGGTTCATGGTATATCCAGGGGTTGTCATAAAATTTTGGGATGCCACAGTCAAGCCTTTCAATTCAACTCTAAGTTGTCTAAACCTTGAATTTCGACTAAGTTTTTGCAATTTTGAGCATTTATTGTCGTCAAACTCCTGGATTTTGAAAGGTTTAACCTTTCAATTGAAGTGCACATTCATATGCACAATCTTTCCAAGCACTTCAATCTATCGAGGCCTTGAATTTCAGTCAATTTTTTGCAATTTTGAGCGATCAATATCTTTAGACCCTTGGATTTTGAAAGATCCATCTTTTCAATTGAAGTGCAACCAAAAATATATAGCTTTGCCAAGGATTTCAACCTATGGAGGCCTTGAATTCTAACTAAGTTTTTGCAATTTTCAACATTTAGTACCTTTAGTTCCTCAGATTTTGGAAGATCTAGCATTTTAATTGAAGAACACCCAAAGATATATAACTTTTTCACAGACCCTAAAATATTAAGGTGTTCAATTTCAATAAGCTTTTGCAATTTTTAACATGTAATATCTTCAGACTTCCAGATTTTGAAAGGTCCAAACTTTTAATTGAAGCGCTCCCAACAATAGACAATTTTTGTAAGAACTCTAGCTTATCAAGGCCTTGAATTTCAACTAAGTTTTCATAACATTGAGCACCTAATCTCTCCATTTGCTTCGATTTTGGGAGGTCCAACCTTTCAATTAAAACACACTCCATGAGCCATATCTCTTCCAAGAGCTCTAACCAATTGAGGCCTTGAATTTCGACTAAGATTTTGCAATTTTCAACATTTAATGTCTTCAAACCCCTAGGCTTTGAAAGGTCCAACCTTTCAAGTGAAGTGCACCCAACGATGGATAGCTTCTCCAAGAATTTTAGCTTATCAAGGCCTTGAATTTCAACTGAGTCTTTGCAATTTTCAACATGTAATATTTTAGACCACCAAATTTTGGAAGGTCCAACCTTTCAATTGAAGCACACCCAACGACACACAACTCTTCCAAATTTTGAAGATTATCAAGGTCTTGGATTTCGATTAAGTTTTCACAATACTGAACACCTAATTTTTTTATGTCCTTCGCTTTTGGAAGGTCCAACCTTTCAATTAAAGTGCACTTAGAGATACATAGCTCTTCTAAATGCTCCAACCTATCAAGGCCTTGAATTTCAACTAAGCTTTTGCAACTCTCAACATCTAATTTCTTCACGCCCTTGGACTTTGGAAACCATTCAAATGACCCTTTGATAGTCATGCTTTCCAAATGTTTCAATTTGTCAAGATCGAGAACTTCACGAATATTATAGCAACCCTGGGCAAATAACGTCTGCAGATGTTTTAATTGTGAAACGTCCAGTGTGTCCTTAGATTCGCAGAACAATATTTCCACAAATTCCAACTTGAAGGGAGTGTTTGGATTTTTTTGTATATTTTAATCTTCAATAACTGTTACCTGGGGACATTTTGAAATCTCTAGTAGTGTTGATGGAAGCTCCATGATGCACTCGAGAATTTTGCAATTAAGAAGTCGTAGTTCCTTGAGATTAGTCAGGTGGGAAAGTGAAGGCATTTTGAGACTTTGACTAGTGACGCTCAAATATGTCAAGCAGGAAGGAAGCTTCGGCAACCATTGGAGCTTCCAGCACCTTAAAACTTCCAATCTTCGGAGCTTTCTCAGCCTTCTAATGTCATTGGGCAATTCCTTTATTTCAATGCCACAAATATCTAGAATTTCTAGATTTTGTAAAGCCCCTATGTTGTCCGGTAGGGAAGAAATGCGACAACAATTTCTTAGGAGGAGTAGCTGATATTGCTAGTGCTAGTACCTAGAGGGGGGTGAATAGGTATAGAAACGATTTTTCTTGATAGACGCACAATACTTAGACAGTTAAGGAATTGCAACAAATAACAATCAATCGTAAGACTCGGTGAATGAAAGAGAGAATTAAACACGCGGTTTATAGTGGTTCGGCTTGATTCAAGCCTACGTCCACTCTTCGCACCGACAGCCAATCGGCTGGATTCCACTATGAACAAAGAGATGTTACGGCGTTGATCTTCCTTGATTTCGGGTGTAGATGAACTACCACACTCACTCAAGGTATCACCAAGTATAGACACTCTCGTGTATACAATTTCGCTCAGATCGTATCGACTAATAATCAAGGTGCTTCGACTGGAATTTCTCTATCGATCACACTACTAAAACAACTAGAACGTCTTCCTTTATACTCCTTTATGCCATCATACCCGTTGGCACTTACCAAAGGAATTCCTCCAATCTACCCGTTGGACGGAATCAATCAAGAAGATCATTCGAGCTATTAAAGGAATTTGACGATAGCCTATCAATCCTGTTCGCCCATACAATCAGGATCTAGGTTTCCATGAATAGAACCTTCCAAGAATACTTCGTCGATCATCGGATCTTCAATTGATCTAGATACGAATCAAAGAATCCGTTATATTTATCCAGCCAAAAGATCTTCTCCAGAGAATGAAATCCTTAATCATTTTCTTCGGATTTGGATTTCCTTCGACACTTTGAATCGATATAATTTGTCAATGAGAATAATTTTGAGTCTTAAGTCTTGAGTCTTGATTCTTGAGTCTTGAGTTCTGAGTCTTGAGTACTGAGTCTTGAGTACTGAGTCTGGTGATCAGAAAGTCTTCAGACAATCTGCAAATATCCAGACTAGACTGATAGAAACGTTTTGTCAGCTTCAAAATCTTCTAGAACGATTTCTTCAACAATCTCCCCCTTTTTTATGATGACAAAACTTTCCTGTAGATTTGAACAACCTTGACCTGCAAAAACATTTCTCAAGCAATATGGCTATCTCATAAAGATTAATAAAACAACCAAACTCTGCATCCACAGAAAATTGGTTAGACTTTCATGAGTAATACCATATAACAACACTCGATATAAATGCCAAACGAGTCAAGCATCACAATCCACAGCCAAATTCAGTCCATACTCAAGTTCACACAAGTCATACTCAAAACATACTTAAAAACTTAAAAACTCAAAAAAAAAAAAATTTAAATCAAGGTTTAAAAAAGTTGGTTGGTTCAAATTTCTTCTCCCCTTTTTGTCATCGGTAAAAGGTGAGAAAAGAGTTAGGTCTGCTTTGGGAATGCGCACGATCCGGAAATCTCCCATGGACTGTACTATGCCTTCGAGCCTCTTCAAGTCTTCGCTTAATTGAGCTACCTCCTCTCCTTTGGCATTGGCTTGAAGTCAGAGCGAGGTCTTTCATTCCGTCCTCCAGGAGTGGCGAAGATGCTTGTCCAGCATTCTTGATGGTTTGAATCTCATAGTCCAGAGCATAGATTTGGCCCCGCATTTCCAGAAGAACATCAAGAATACGATGAAAATCTGCTGAATTGTCTGTCTGCGTGCTAGCATTTACTTTCTCAGATGGAGTGAATGCAGGTAATGGCACTTTTGTATAACCTTGCAGATTTGATGATGTATCATGTTCTTCTTCAGGCAATTGAGAAGCCTGAAACTCTTCTGGAGCAGCATGAGGTGAGGATTTTTCTTGCTCCCCAACTCCCCCTGTCTCTAAGACATCAAAGTCTTGCTCGCCAACTCCCCCTGTCTCTAAGACATCAAGATGGGAGGAGTGATGATCATGCTCTTCAATTTCCTTCTCTCCAGATTCAGCAGCAGACTTTTCTTTCTCTTCTTCTCCTTCTTCTTCAGCTTCTATCTCTTTCTCTCTCTGCTCTTCTTCTTCTTCATCTTCTTTCTCCTTTTCTCGCTGCTCTTCTTCTTCTCTTTGCTTCGACTGAAGTTCCGTTGATCGAGATACAGAACGTCTAGTCCTTACCAGTGCAGGAATAGTAAGATCTTCCTCTTCTTCTTCATCCTCCAAGATGAGAGATCTTTTCTTTTTGGATGGAGCACCAATGGGCTCCTTCCCTTTTCTCTTTGATGCAGAAGAGAGTGGAGTTTTCACTTTGAACTTTGCCATTTCCTTGCTAAGTTCTTTCGGACGCATCTTCGTCAACATATTCAAACCTACCACCATTTTATCGCACGATCGAACACGAGAGAGTGTGTGGCGGTTCAATATTCATGTGTCCGAAGATCTTGGTCACAAGATTTGGATAAGGCAATTGTCCCTTGTTCTTTGACATTGCTCGTACATATGGAAGAGAATAGTATGAGGGAGAGAGAACTTCTTCCCGAGTTGATTGCATACATCAATTTTGCTTCCGAATTAGATACATCAGTCTTTGATGTAGACTTTGGCTGATGCAATTGATCACAATTTTGTGCAGCACAATATTGATGGCACTCATCTTCGAGTAGGTAATTTTTGCCTCTATATCTCTGTTTTTGACAAGCTCCAGAGTAGCACGAGCAATCGAGACTTTGATTGGTTGATAACGTCCTCGTTCAACACCAATTATGTCCGCTAGCATTTCCACATCTATCACATAGTCCCGATCTCGAACCTTTGAATGATATTCTATTCGCATCTAGAAAAGCGAGATTCGAATAGAAATATGCAGTCAAGTGTGCATAACCATCTGTGGTATCGGTGCAAAACTGCTCAAGTTGAAGCAGTTTGAACTTTTCCCTTAAGTTCACATTTATCACCCCTCGTTTTAACAGTCTGAAGAACAGGTTCTCTTGTTCCTTCGATTTAAACAACTCCATCTTCTTTCCCTTCACCTTTGCAGCAATGTCCATTCTCGGTTGAAAATCACTAAACATTTTATCATCATCGTTCCCCTCAATGGGATTCGATCCTCCAACACGAGGGTCACTTGGAATGTTCGCAAGTGCCTATTCAACCTTTCCTTTGGGAGCAATTCCCAATTCCTCCATTCGCTTCAAAAATTTGTACTCATTCCCATAATTCTTATCTTTAAGGAAACCATCTATATAATTCAGAGGAGAACTAGAAGCTTTCAACGCACGATAGAGCTTGTAAATAAAAGAGGGTTTTTGAGCTCTCACAGGTTCAACGTCCTCTAGTATGACTTCCTCCTGATGATGACCCGCATCTTGTGGGGTAGATGGTGAGTGATGAGGTGGAGAAGGAAAATGACTCGTTGCTGTCCCGACAAATCATCTTCCTCGGTGAGATCGAAGTGCGTAGGTCCCTCCTTCATTCTCTCGTGGACCCCGCTTGCGATCCTTGACGACTTTCTCGAAGAAAACATCTTTTCTTGTCAATGAAAGATTCCTTCACTCGCTTTCCCAAGAAAAAAATGACAACTTTCTCGAGTATGAATACGAAGTAGAAAATAGGATTGAGAGAAGAATGCCTTTTAGGGTTTTGAGAATCGAGTAAAAAGAGAAAACTGTGTATATATAACTCAGTTTTGAAAAGGAAAGATCAATCGATACGAAGGAAAGTGAACAATCGTCTTTCTTTTAAAAATAATAACTGCCATTTTAAAAGAAATTATCCCTTTTGAAAAGGCATGTTTCCAATTTTTTATTTTACGGAAATTAAAGATAGTATCAATCAATTATAACTGAATGAATGATCGTACCTTTTTGAGATAAAAATAACTTACAGTCTATACAATGAAGGTCTGAGTCTGAGAATTCAGAGTCTGAAGGTTAGAGTCTGATTGATAAGAAATGTAGATTCTTCAGACTTTAACCTCTTCAAGCTTCAAAATGTTGAGTTTGGTACGGATAAAATCGAATTGATTTTTCTCCAAAGGCTTTGTGAATATATCCGCTAGTTGACTTTTCGAATCAACAAATTGAATTGAGATTTCTCCATTTTGAATATGATCTCTAATGAAATGATGTCGAATCTCTATATGCTTTGCTCTTGAATGAAGGATTGGATTTTTGGTGAGATTGATTGCGCTGGTGTTGTCACATCTGATTTCTGTGCATGAGACCTCAATCCCAAAGCCTTGTAGCTGTTGTTTTATCCATAGAATTTGCGAACAGCAGCTTCCAAGAGCTACATACCGGCTTCGTTGTAGAGAGCTACGGTTGCTCTGTTTCCTTGAAAACCAAGACATTGTCCTCGCTTCCAAGCAACCGGCAGGTTCCGAAGTACTCTTTCTATCGACTCGCAACCGGCCAGATCGGCGTCTCGAATATCCGGAAGATTGAAGTCTCCCTCCTTAGGATACCATAGACTCGATGCTTGAAGACGAGGCAACGTATTTAATAACACGTTTTGCAGCCTTGAGATGAGATTCTCTAGGATCCGATTGAAACCTAGCACGATGCAAACACTCAACAAAATGTCGTCTAGAGGCAAGAAGATAAAGAAGTGAACCGATGATGCTTCGTACAGCTTTTGATCAACTTTCTTCCTTCTTCATCTTTGTCTATTTTCAACGAACTTGACATTGGTATATCAGTCTTTTTGCAATTTTCCAATCCAAACCTTTTGACAAGATCATTAGCATATTTTTCTTGACAGATGAAAGTTCCTTCCTTCAATTGCTTTACTTGAAGACCAAGAAAGAATGTTAATTCTCCCATCATACCCATTTCAAATTCATCCCGCATAGACTTTGAAAATTTCTTGCTGAGACTTTCATTTGGGGATCCAAATATGATATCATCCACATATATTTGAACAAGTAAAAACTTTTGTTTTCCTTTTTAATAAATAAAGTAGTATCAACTTTACCTTTGGCAAAACCATTCTTTAATAAGAACTTACTTAGTCCGTCGTACCAAGCTCGAGGTGCTCGCTTTAAACCATATAGAGCCTTTTTCGTCCCAAGATCGAGTCCGGCTTCTTTGGGTCTTCAAACCCTAGAGGTTGTTCCACGTAAACTTCCTCATGGATAAATCCATTTAGGAAAGCGCTTTTGACGTCCATTTGGAATAACCTGAAATTTTTATAACAAGCAAACGCAAGTAATAGACGAATAGCTTCTAACCTTGCCATAGGAGCGTAAGTCTCATCATAGTCTATTCCTTCTTCTTGCGTATATCCTTTTGCCACGAGTCTTGCTTTGTTTCGTACGACTTTTCCTTTTTCATTCATCTTGTTTCGAACACCCATTTGGTTCCAATAATGTTTTACCTTTTGGTTTAGATGACGGATCCGCACGTCATTAATGTTGAACCGTCTCGAGCTCTTCTTGCATGGCTTCAATCCAGCTTTCATCGATAGAGATTCTTCTATGCTTTTTGGTTCAATTTCAGAAATAAGAGCTACAACACTAGACTCTTCACGCCTTTTGGATCTCGGTGCGAATTCCTTCATTAATTTCTCCGATAATGAGATCTTTAGGATGACTGGATTTATGCTTCCGATTCTTGGTTGATTTGACTGGTTGAAGATCTCTTTCTTTATCCGAGTCTTCACGAGTAGCTTGATGCTGATCTTCCCAGTCCGAGAAGCTTCTTGAGTTGTAATCTTTTCAGGGTCTGGAGCAGGTTCAGACTCTTCATGCTGAGTCTGACTGGATTCATCTTGCGTAGAGTCTTGGAATTTGACATTCATTGACTCCTCCACAGACTGGCTCTTCTTATTATAGACTCTGTAGGCTTTGCTTGATGTAGAATATCCAAGGAAGATGCCTTCATCTGATCTTTCTTCAAACTTACCAACTTGATCTTTTGAATTTTTCAATATAAAACATTTGCATCCGAATACATGAAAGTATGAAACAATAGGCTTCTTTCCTTTGAATAATTCATAAGGGGTTTTCTCCAAAATAGGTCTTAGAAAGACTCTATTGATTATATAGCATGCTGTTGAAAGTGACTTCGGCCCAAAATCGTGAAGAAATTTTACTTTCAATTAACAGAGTTCTAGCCATTTCTTGAAGAGATCGATTCTTCCTTTCCACAACTCCATTTTGTTGAGGAGTATATGGAGAGGAGAATACATGTTTAAATCCAGAATCATCACAAAATTTTGTAAAATTTTGATTTTCAAATTCACCTCAATGATCTCTGTTTCTTATACTTGATATAACACATCCAATTTCATTTTGAATCTTTTTAGCAAATTTTTCAAAATACGAGAATGTTTATGACTTACTTGCAAGAAAATATACCCAAGTAAAACGGGAGTAATCATCTACAATTACTAGGCAATATTTCTTACCTCCAATACTGGGTTCTCCGGTTGGTCCGAAGAGATCCATATGCAAAGACTGCAGTACATGATTAGTAGAGACATGATTTATTGGTTTGAATTAATTTCTTACCTGTTTTCCTGAATGCATGGTGTGCATGGATTTGTCTTTTGATATGATAATTTTGGTAGTCCTCGAACAAGCTGTTTTGATGAGATTTTGGCCAATTGCTTCATGTTGACATGGCCGAGCTTTCTATGCCATAAGCTTGCTTCGTCTTGAATTGAGATTAAGCAATGCGATTCATTTGGTTTTACGTCTAGGAGGTAGATATTTCCATGTCTTCGACCTTCGAAAGACTGAGTAGAGTCTTTACTGATTCCAGAATATGTTCCTTCTTGGAAGAAAATCTTGAATCCAGTATCACATAGTTGACTAATACTGAGAAGATTGTAATTGAGTCATTCTACTAGAGAAACATTGTTTATTGTGAGATTTCCAATTTTGACAGTTCCAAATCCCACAATATTTCCTTTGTTGTTTCCTCCAAATGAAACTTTTCCTCAATTCACTTGAATAAGCTTTATGAAGCAATTTGAGTCTCCTGTCATGTGTCTTGAACATCCGCTGTCAAGATACCATTTTACCTTTTTCTTGACGGAGACCGCATTCAAAAGAGAGTCTTAAACTTTCTTTGGTACCCAAATTTTCTTGGGTCCTTTGGTGTTAGTAGAATAAACATTATAAGGCCATGCTTTCTTAACAGGCTTCCAAATCATAGGACACTCTTTTTCAAAGTGATCCTTAATGTTACACTTTGAACATCTTAGAGCATTTCGACCTACAGATTTTACAAAAACTTTCTTGAAATGATTTTTGTAAGCCTCTTTCGATGGTCTTTTCTTAATTCTTTCTTTTACTTTAGGAAAATCAATCAAGGGAATTGTTTCGCTGTCATACCTAGACCAGACTTATTGAAGTAAGGTCTTTGAACTGAAAGAACTTTTTCAAGTTTTTCAGATCCTATAGAAAATTTCCTTGAAATATTTGATAAGTCAGTTTTTAGAAAAGTATTTTCTTTTAAGAGATTATCTTCTTTTTCTTTAAGAGTCGAAACATTCAAGTCTAAACTTTTGATTCTTTCTTCTAAAATTTTTTTCTTTTTGTTTTAAAGCTAAGTTTTCCTTTTTAGTTCGGAAATTCTTTTGAGAGAAGTCTTAAGACTAAAACACAATTCATCAATATATTTAGAGACTTTGACAGGAATTTTAAAATCACTTACCTCAAATTCACTGTCTGAGTGTGATCCAGAATCTGAGTCTGAGTCTGATTGTGCCATCAGACACAAATTGGCATATTCATCATCACTTTCTTCACACTCAGTATCACTCCAAGTTTCGGCTTTGAGTGCTTTTCGAAACTTTTCAGCTTTTCATTTCTTCTTCTTGAGAAGAGGACAGTTGGGTCTTATGTGTCCCTTTTTCTTACATTCGAAACAAACTACATCTTTGTTCGGTTCCTCATCATCACAGACTTGGATTGCTGTCTTTGAAAACTTTGTTTCTTGGAGTTGAACCTTCTTCCTTTCCTATTCAGTTTTCTGAATCTTCTTATCATAAGAGCAAGCTCCTCATCGTCTAGATCATCTTCGTAATCTGCATCATCGAATCATCATTTGATTTTAATGCAATGGATTTCTTACCTCTTGGATCTTCGTCTTCATTAATTCGTTCCACTTCATAAGACTGAAGAGTTCCAATCAGCTCATCGACAGATAGTGGCATAATTCTTTGCGTCTCTCTTATTGAAGTCTTTATATGATTCAAATCCTTAGAGAGTCCACGCAGTAGCTTGTTCACTTTCATGGGATCAGTGATTTTTTGTCCTTGGTTCTCAAGACCATTGACAATATCTCGAAACGACTAAACATGTCAGTTATAGGTTCTCCCGGTTTCATTTTGAAGGATTCATATTGACCAAGGAGAATGTTGATTTCTGGTCTCCTTCACTCGATCTATTCCTTCATAGGTGATGTGTAATCTGTCCCATACTTCTTTTGCTGTAACACAAGAAGATATTCTGTTATATTCAGTTGGTGACAAAGCACAATATAAAGAGTAAATTGCTTTTGCATCGAGTGCTTGTCTCTTATTTATTTCTTCCTGAGTCATTCCACTGGTCTCAATTGTTTCTTTTTCTCTTTCAGAGACTGATGCAGCAGTAGGAGTGATCCCTTTTTCCACAACATCCCATTCCAAAGGATCCTTTGATCGTAGAAAGGTTTTCATCTTGTTCTTCCAGATGTTGTAATCCTTTCCATCAAAGTAGGGAGGTCTGGTATTGCTTTGCCCTTCCACCAGCCCTAGTGCCAGCATGCTAGCCATGGATCTTTTACTGTGAAGTAAAACACTTCAAATAAAGTAAGAACACGGGCTCTGATACCAATTGATATTGCTAGTGCTAGTACCTAGAGGGGGGTGAATAGGTATATAAACGATTTTTCTTGATAGACGCACAATACTTAGACAGTTAAGGAATTGCAACAAATAACAATCAATCGTAAGACTCAGTGAATGAAAGAGAGAATTAAACATGAGGTTTATAGTGGTTCGGCTTGATTTAAGCCTACGTCCACTTTTCGCACCGACAGCCAATCGGCTGGATTCCACTATGAACAAAGAGATGTTACGGCGTTGATCTTCCTTGATTTCGGGTGTAGATGAACTACCACACTCACTCAAGGTATCACCAAGTATAGACACTCTCTCGTGTATACAATTTCGCTCGATCGTATCGACTAATAATCAAGGTGCTTCGGACTGGAATTTCTCTATCGATCACACTACTAAAACAACTAGAACGTCTTCCTTTTATACTCCTTTATGCCATCATACCCGTTGGCACTTACCAAAGGAATTCCTCCAATCTACCCGTTGGACGGAATCAATCAAGAAGATCATTCGAGCTATTAAAGGAATCTGACGATAGCCCATCAATCATGTTCACCCATACAATCAGGATCTAGGTTTCCATGAATAGAACCTTCCAAGAATACTTCGTTGATCATCGGATCTTCAATTGATCTAGATACGAATCAAAGAATCCGTTATATTTATCCAGCCAAAAGATCTTCTCCAGAGAATGAAATCCTTAATCATTTTCTTCGGATTTGGATTTCCTTCGACACTGAATCAGATAGACTGTCAATGAGAATAATTTTGAGTCTTAAGTCTTGAGTCTTGATTCTTGAGTCTTGAGTTCTGAGTCTTGAGTACTGAGTCTTGAGTACTGAGTCTGGTGATCAGAAAGTCTTCAGACAATCTGCAAATATCTAGACTAGACTGATAGAAACGTTTTGTCAGCTTCAAAATCTTCTAGAACGATTTCTCCAACAGTAGCTCCAGTGCTTCTAATTTAGTCACTTCGCGACAACTCCTTCAAACTAATGCACCCCGACAAGTTCAAGCGTGCGAGTCTTCATGTTTCCAATCGAATAGTCAATTTGCTTCAGACTTTGACAACCTTTGAGGATAAGAACCTCTAAGTTCTTAAAAGTTGGGAGGAAGAAAGTTCCTTCCAAAGATTGACAATGTGTTAGGTCGAGAAATTTGAGCTTTTCTGCCGTCTAATAAAAAATGTAATAATTGTGGAGGCGTTAACCAAAAGTTATTTTGATTCAATAGAAATCATCAAGAAATAAGAAAGAAAAGGCTTGTTTAACCATCTTACCTTCACAGAATTCCATCCTTGCCATTTGTTAGAAATCTTGCTTCTTGACAACTCAAGTACAACTAATTCCTTTACATAAAATTATTTTGCTTCAAAACTTAAGGGACGAAGCCATTTTAACTTCTTAGTCCAGTTCTCAAAATCTCCACTAAAATATGCTCCACTCGCATCGAGGAACCTTAAATTCCTTAACTTCTTGAATTGTTTTCCCGTAAGGATATTGTCACCTTGGTCAATGGTTTCACCAGAGCTAAGACAAATGTCCTCAATCTTTTTTGTTCCCTATTAGTAGGAATCAACATTCATTAATACTTTTTACCAAAAAAAAAAAAAAAAAAATTCATTAATACTATATATCCAATTTAAGCCATCTAATATCATTTGTTCATATTGATATTATTATGCATCGATCTCTTCAAGAGACTAGCAAATCCTTTTTTGGCAGATAAACAGTATTCATAAAGGTTAACAAAGTGAAAGATGTCAATTCCGATTTTGAAATTTGGCCATAAGTACATAGATCTTAAAAGAATTATGATGTTCTCTAGTTTTATTTTATCATGTATAATAGTTTATAGTTTGTTATACCCATTATAAACGTACTATTACCCTTTGATCTACCTATAGGTAAAACTTCACAACTTGTAAATCCTCTTCTCTTGTAATGTAGTTTTGTTGCTATACTAGTTAGGACGAGCATGCAATGCATGGAATTTAATTAAATTACAACGCACAAAATTGAAAGTTATTGTGATTATTGTGACAATTGGAAAAAAAAAACTTCTCTTAATATAAAAAAATTTATCCTTATGAAGTCCATCTTTTCTTTTCCGTATTTTCTTATGTGTAAATTTCATGTATATTACTCACTGTGTTACTTACAATTAATAAAAATATAACTTATATTTATTTTTGCTTTTTCCTATGGAGTAATGACTAATTGTACGTAACTAAGCTTGTGATAGTAGTTACTTTAATATCATATGTAATTTTTATTTTATTAATAGTAACTTGAATTATTATTAGTAATTAATCTCTAATTATAAGCAATCGAGATAATAACATTAATTATATCTATGCTCTCTATAACTTATCATACTAGCATAAATTATTATTTAGTTGCAGATGACAATTGGCTATATTATAAATCAATCAGAAAATGAATTATTCAAGTATAATATATATATATATATATATATATAATTGTTCGAAAACAATAATAATAAATATAATAAAAAGTCCTAATTTATTAACTTTGATTAATTTGAATATAACTAATTATTAAAAATCTAAAGTATTTTTGGAATTTTAAAAATTGAACTTATTCTTGGCTACATGAAATAGCGAGTAACTCCTGGCCCTCTAGGAATAGCTAGTCCTGATTTTAAGAGAATAGCTATTTCAAATCTACTTTTTGAATCAAAGGAATGAAAAATTGCTTCAATTTTAATGAATTAAAAACATGGTTATTCCTGCGAACCAAATGTGCAACAAGCTTTCACCAAGAAAAATCACTTATGCATAAGAAGTTAAGGAGCACAAACAATTCATGGATTTCCAAATCCATGTCAGTTTATTCAAACCAGAAAATTTCTTATTGTATTTGACAATGTTGCTTAAGATATCATGGAAACTCAGAGGAGAATGACATAATTAGTGGAGAAGGAATTATACCTTATACCTAAAAGAAAACCATGAGAAGAGTAATTATAAAAAAAGTAAGCAACCTCCAAGGGAAGTAATCATACTCAGATTAGTCATTTCCATGAGAAAATTCCCTCTCAAAATATGAAGAAATCTATCTGTCTCTAAAATAGTTTATTTTCAAGTATTTAATTTTTTTCATCTTCAATAATGGATCGATAGAGATTGAGTAACACTCATGGCCAAATCCCAAAAAACAAGCCCAACCATTTGTACTTGAGACAAAAGTAACACAATCTTTCAAATGTCCCAAAAAAAGAAGAAGAAAAAAGCCTAATCTTGGTATCGGGGACATGTTGACATGGAACAAAGCCCAACCGTTTAGCCGGGGAAAAAAACCGACATATATTGTAAATTACATTCATTAAATTGCCACTGATATCCTACATGGCTCACTGTGTTGACGTACCCAGCGAGCCACATCAACCAGCATAGAAGAACGACGTTGTTTTTTCATTTATAATCTTTGTCAACAAAATTAGTGTATAATCTTTGTTATCAAATTTTTAGCATTTTGTAAAGAAAATCAAAAAGCCGTATAATTAAAATGGTTCATTGTGCATGTCAGCCCAATGAGCCATGTAGGGTGTCGTGTGTCTATTTAAGGTGAGAGTAGAATAGGTAGAATTTGTAATAGATGTCATTTTTGTATCGCGAGTGAAGAAGGGCTCAGCTTTTCCATGGGAAGTTCCAAAGGTGGTGTTATTTTCAGCCCACATGCCTTGATGTGGAGGACCTTCTGCGATCGCTTGGATTCCCAACAAGTCTTCTCCCGGAACTTTTCAAGGGCGGGCGAAACTGTCATTACGCCAGATTCTAGAAGTCTCTAGCTATTTATGTCGGTAGCTGGTAGTTGTCATTAAGTGTCGGAAGTTGAGGCGGTGCAATCTCATCCACCGAATGAATTCTAGATCAACAGATGTAATCTAAGGGCCTCTAGTATAAGAAATGGCATCCTTCCCCTCATTTGTATCCATCCAATCCTTTCAGTAATAACAAAGCTCATTTTTTTCGAGAGCTCCTCTCTCTAGAAGCTTTCTCTCTCTATGATCCGAGTGTGCAAGTGAGTGTGCGATTGATCAAGCAAGGCCTAGCTTAGGCGGTCCAAAAGAGCCTGAGTTGCTGCGTGGTCACAATCCGAATTGATCGACCCATGATAAGTGGTATCATAGCGAATGAGAGATCCGTTTTGAGAGATTGAGGAGCACCAACTGTTCGAGAGAATGTCGAGCCAAGAAGCTGCATGGATGGAGAGGCCATGCAAATCAAGGAAACTCGTGGCTGAATGAAGAAAGGAGAAGCCTCCATGGACGTCGTAGCTGCGTTGGATGAGAAGCTTGTGAAGGTCCGGAGTGCCATGGTCGAATTCATGGAAGGTCTTGACGATGTGAGAGACCAGATCATGGAGGTTGAGACCTTGCTCCATGAAGACTTCACGACCGGCCTCAACGAAACTACAACCCCGTTGCATGACAAGGACGAAGCCCTTGTAGCATCAGTCGATGTGTTGAAGGAGCGCGTTCAAGAGATTGAGGAAGAAACCCTTGTAGGGATGAGGTCGAAGCCATGAAGGCGAAGATCCAAGAGCTCAAGACCGAGCTCACCCTATGCAAGTTGAGCATCACCAATGGAGCGATGCCCACACAAGCGGTGCCCAAGCTTGAGGTGCCGAAGCCAAAAGAATTCAAAGGTGAATGATCTGCCAAGGAGGTGGACAACTTCGTGTGGAGCATGGAGCAATACTTTGGTGCCATCAACATCCAAGACGAGTCGATCGAGGTAAGAACTACTTTGATGTTCATTTTCGATACCACAATGCTTTGGTGGCGCAATAGGTGTGATGAGACCAAGCGTGGTGCTGATCCTGTGGACACATGGGATGACTTCGTGAGGGAGTTTAGAGACTACTTCCCCAAGTTTGCTCAACAAGAAGCTCACAGCAAGCTCCATCACCTCGAGCAAAGAGGCACGATCCGAGAGTACGTGAAGGAATTCACGAAACTCAAACTCCAAATCTGCAATCTTGGAGAGGAGAAGGCTTTTGAAGCATTCATGGATGGACTGAAGCCGCGGGCACAACTTGAGCTAAAGTGACGAGACGTGAGCAGTCTTGCGAGAACACTAAGCATGGCCGAGTCTCTCGTCGACCTCACCAAAGCCGAACCAAGGAGTAGAGCAAGAGATTGGAGGTCAGATCAATTCGAGGACGAAGGAAGAAGCACTCCCCAAGGCACGCATGATCAAGGCAGTCGAGTCAAGACATGGGGTGAAGGCACTTCCAAGCCATCTTTCCAAAAGGGTTGACCGCAAACGGACTACACGACGAGTAAGTTCAATTAGCCCCCGCCTTCCCCTTGCTTCATTTGTAAAGGTCTGCAATAGACCCAAAAATGCCTAAAGAAGGGAAGGATCAATGCTCTCCTTGCCATCGAAGAAGAGGAGGAGGAGCCCAAAGAAGACAAGCGGCAAATCTGACTTGGAGCTATGAAGGTTATCAACATCGTCTAAGCTCGATTGCCGTCCAAAAAGAAGAAAGCTACACCGAACACGGACATGTTATTCGTGGAGGTCGAAGTGTGCGGCCGAGTGCTTTACGCCTTGGTTGACACTGGAGCCTCAAACATTTTCATGTCGACCGAGGTGGCGAAAGCCTTAGGACTTCGCTTGGAGCCAACCGGGAAGTCATACAAACCCATCAACTCTGGTGACTTCCATTGCGTAGGATCGACTCTCAATGTGGACGTCCAAATCGGCGGATGGAAGGGCAAGCTGGCATTTGAGGTAATTCCTCTCGACGATTATGATCTCATTCTTGGTATGCAATTCTTCCATAGTGTGAGATCCATGATCGACATGAGGACCAAGTGTATCATGATCCTTGATCCAAAATGCCCCGCCATGATCCCCATGATGAAAGAGGTGGTCGACACCAAGACCATCGCGTCAATCCGACGTCTCGACAAGAGCTTGAAGGCCGAGAAGCGCATGCACAACTCATCACCCATGGAGAAGCCGAAGGTAAAGTTGGATCCTCTTACTCCAACTCGCGACATGCTGATCCAAGTGCTCTTCCCCGAGGTTGAGTACTCACCGCGTGCCATGCCCGAGCCAAAGTTGGAGCTAAAGATGGAAGGGTGTGGTCCATCGTACGTGAGCATCCAGACCAAGCAAAACCAAAGGAAGAGAGCCCATGCTCGTGCTAGGAAGGCCGCCCGTCGATCTGTGAGCGACAAGGGCTTCGCTCGAATGAGTGGGGGAGAATGTCACGGCCAAGAGGTTCCGATAACTAAAGGGCTGTGCCTTGATGCGGAGGACCTCCTGCGATTGCTTGGATTTCCAACAAGTCTTCTTCCGGAACTTTCCAAGGGCGGGCGAAATTGTCATTATGCCAGATTCTAGAAGTCTCTAGTTATTTATGTTGGTAGCTGGTACTTGTCATTAAGTGTCGGTAGTTGAGGCAGTGCAATCTCGTCCACTGAATGAATTCTAGATCAACGGATGTAATCTGAGAGCCTCTAGTATAAGAAGAGGTGCCCCCTCCCTCATTTGTATCTATCCAATCATTTCAGTAATATCAAAGCTCATTTCTTTCTAGAGCTTCTCTCTCTATAAGCTTTCTCTCTCTACGATCCGAGTGTGCAAGCGAGTGTGCGATTGATCGAGCAAGGCTTGGCTTGGGCGGTCCAAAAGAGCCTGAGTCGCTGCGCGGTCACGATCCCAATCGATCGGTCCGTGACACTTGATTGGGCTTCCTTTTAAAATATTTTTAGGTTGTGTTATTATTGGTAAGGGTGCAAAAGGCGGCTCTATTTTCACTTGGCAGTTCACTCTCTAATAATGTCCGAGGAATGAGTTATAAATGTGTTATAATTATGCTTTAAACGTCTTTTGTTTTTTATTATTTTGTAAGTCGTGCCAGTGCTCTTGTCCATGCTTCGCACTTCAAATGACGAATATCAAGATTGACTGTTTTTGATGACATACATGACAATAACTTTAAATATTGATCGGATGTAGGAATCAACTTAGAAGAAGATTTGTATCAGGTTTCTCAACCACTTTAATTTTGAGTAATGATAGTACCATGAATGAAGAAGAAAAATGAACCCAGCAAGAATTTTGAAATAATTACGACCAATGATGTACCTTTTTAGTTTGTAAAGCCATTAATACCAAAGTTATCTAGATTTAAATATACATCATATTCATTTTTCTTTTACTTAGTTCAGTTTATTTTATGATGTAATACGAAGACATGACAAATGAACATTGGCTTTAATCTGATAACATAGGAATCAGCTCTTGAGATTACATATAGGTTGCACGTTGAAAATGCAAATATGTGCTAGTTTTCGAGCAACAACTCCGAGTCAAACAAATGATGAACTAATAATATTTAGAGTCAAAACTATGATTAATTTCACACATACAATACAATCACATAATTATATACAAAATAGAATTTTAGAGTAATTACCTCTGGGACTTTTTATATGAAATAAATAAGACATTTCTCTTTTCAATAGTCATTGCATCAAATACGCTTAATGTCATATATATCTGCATACATTATGTTCATATTCTATTAATTATATATTCGGTAAGTTTTGAATCAGTCCTTATTATGTGAATTTTGGTAAAAGGAATTACTAACTTAATATTACATAAAATAAATATCCCTTCCATTCTCAAATACGTTATAATGATTGAAATTCCATGAGAAATATGGGCGTGATTGCTCCTACTATATCAATTCCAACACCTAGAGAGTAGAATTTTATGATTTATATATCCTAAGGAAGTTATGCTTTACAGTAGCATAGTCAAAGTTATTATCGCATGTGTCAAGGATGTAACTGAATCAATTTTAGAAGTTAAGGATTTTGTCAATATAGAATACCTCTATCAAGTATCTAATAAATTTGAAAATACCTCGTACTTGGAAGCAACTTCTGAATGCACGCTTGTTCAAGAAAAATCTCAAATAAGGTGCAATGCTTATTAAGAGAGAGCAACCTCATACTTTCTAATCATGTCAATGAAACGACATAAGGGCAATAATATTAGACAGTTCTCTACTCACTAGAGCAAGCACTAAGTACAAGACCGATATCAATCTGATACTAGAACATGGACTGAGAGGGCAAAAGAAGAGAAACGCATACCTCATTTGCCTTAAGCACTTCCTAGACTTCCCTCGAGTCCCATAACCTACTACAATATTGAGGTCCCTGCTCGTTTTCCTCGCAGATAATTTCCCTACCAAGATCTCTCAATTGATCGTGCATTCTGAGCTCATGATTATCTCCAACTTTTATTAATGACATAAACTTCAATACTTCAATTCCTTCCTTTGGGAAAAAGTCACGAGTGTCCCGCATGTAGGATGCAATTATTTTGCTGGTCCCAATGAAAAAGCAAGCGATATCCAAAAATATCTCTTTTTGTCTATAATCCAATGCTTCATAACTTATCCTTAACTTTTCTTGCACTTTCTTATGAGGGACTTTTCTTGACTTTTTTATCGTATCCCTCCATAGAATTGGCTTTTGTCCGCACAAATATGAACCTAGAACCTCAAGAGATAAGGGAAGCCCTCCAGTGGTGGACACAACATCATAAGCGAGGTCTTCAAATTCACTTGGAGGAGAGTCCTTTCGAAATGCATGCCTACTAAACAGAATCAAAGATTTATCCCTATCCAATTCCTCATGTTCATAGTTGTAGTTCACTTGAGCATTGTCAAGAATGCTCTTGTTTCTGGTGGTAATAATGATCCTACTTCCTAAAGAAAACCAATGATGATTTCCAGCCAAAGCTTTTAGCTGATCAGAATCATCTACATCATCAAGAAGAATGAGGACTTTCTTACCTTTAAGCATTGATGAGAGGATCTTAATCCCTTCATCCTTATTACAAGCTCGGTTGTCTTGCTTCAATATATCAACGATTAACTGATTTTGAAAGCAGTGAATGCCAAAGCACTCCCATCACTCCCTAATATCAGCAATGAAGCTACGATACTCAAATTTATTTAAGAGCTTGTTGTAGATGGTTTTAGCAAGAGTTGTCTTGCCAATGCCTCTCATTCCATGGATGCCAACAAATAAGGTGTCACAAGGACTTTTATCTACAAATTTTATAATCTTCTCCACATGACTGTTAATTCCAACCAAATTCTCAAGACTATCCAACTCAAACATTTTTTTCAACTTGCTTAACACTTTCCGGACAATCGATTTTACCAATTCTCCTTCATACCTATCAAGTGTAACAAGAGTTCAAATACATGGTAAATATAATTTTATATTGTTTATCTAATAAGAGCATAGCAGTAAATAAGTCTAGGAATAAATCCTAATACTTTAAGAATCATTTTTGTCCACCTACATATATTAGCATACTATGGATTGAAATCATATTTCAAACTTCTTGTTGTTGAAGATATTATGGATGAGATGGACATGGCTTTGAAAACTTTTTAGAGCGTTTGGATAAGAAAAAATCAATTAGGCAACATGGTATGAGTGTTTAGCCACCAATTAACAAACAGGTTGCAACTTTTGATGCAAGAGGAATTTATATACCAATCTCGAATGTCGTTCAAAGTGCTTTATTGTGAACTACTTGAATACAATTAGGGGATTCCTCCTTATTTGCCCAATTTTACATGCTTGCAAGTTTCTACTAGTGTTGTGAATTTTGATTCTAAATCCATGTTCTTATCAATTTCCATTGATTCAAGAGTTGATAACATGTACTTTACTTTCCTTTTGATGTCTATATTATATGTATTGATTTTATTGGAAGTAGAAGGATAATTTTTCGCAAAAAAAAAAATAAAAAAAAAAGAACATTGCTTTGATATAGGAAAATGCATTGAAAATTATTTTAACAAACATAGTACAAAGATAATCTTTTTTCCTCAACCATCTCTTTTTTGACTTGCTTAGTTGAATTATAATCTCACATAAATATGTAAATAGAAAAGTTTGTAATGAAGATTGATGTAGCTTACACTATAAACATGGGGAAAAAAAGGCACAATCTAACAAAATCTTTGGATATAAGAGCAAAAATTCATTTGAAAAATCTTAATTATAACAATGAAATCTAAATTAGATTGGTCAATATCATCATATTAAGAAACTGAAAAAAGATAACATATGGAAATTATGCATCGCCATGTGTTACTACTATTAAAATCTTGCTGCTAACCAATAAAAACGAAAAAGAAGTGAGTAGGAATCAGATTCAGTAAACACCCTTACAAATTAAAAGAAAGTACATAATGCTTTCGTGAAAGATTTTACCCATTAGCGTCCCATCCTTTTAAGGAAGTGACTTCAATGAGTGCTTGCTGTTGACACCTAAATTGTGATTAGGTTATTAATTAGGTCTTATTTTATTTTCCTTTTTTAGATAATAAATAAATAACGAAAAAAAAAAGAACAAGAAAAATAAATAAAAACAAATAAAAACAAAGAAAAACAAAAGCAACAGCCCCCCTTTTTCTTCACGTTGGCTCGCACGACTTGGCCCACCCCCCTCTCTCCTTCTTCTTTCTTCTTCTTCCTTCTCCTTCCTTCTTCTTCTCTGTGCCTCTGTGCATCACGCGCGACGGCCGGCGACGCGCTCAAGGGCAGCCTATGGTAAAGAGGAACGGAGGTAGGCCGCCGAAGGCGAGGACGATGCACGTGCGCCTTCAATGCGCGACTTTAATGCTGAGATGAGACGCCGGTTCAGCCGGGAGGTTCCGATCGGCAAGCCAAAGATCGGCGGCCGAGCTCCTCCGTCGACCGGACCCCCTCGCCTATAAATAGCCCCCGATGTTGACGACGAAGAGCACGGGCGAGCCGGAGATCCTTCACCGAGAGACATCGGGAAGGGTCGAAGGGTGAGCGCAGGAGAGAGCTCGGTCGCGAGCTCAGCCCACCCTCCACCGAGAGACTTCGGGAAGGCGGGCGGCGAGTGACTTCGAGAAGGTCGGATCCGGCCGGTGGAGGCTCGGATCCGGCCTAAGTGAGAATAGATCGAGGCCGAGGAAGCTCCGGCCGAGGTCTACGCGCAGATCTGGTTCCTTTTTTTGCTGCTGTGGTTGCCGCCGAACGCCGTTTGCCTCAGCCAAGTCCCGACGCTGTTGCCTCGAAGGGTTTGTTGTCGTGTTTCCCCACCCGCGAAGCTGTTGCCGTGATCGATCCGCCGAAGCCGTGGCAGATCGGGAAGCTGGGTTGCCGCCGTCGTTGCCTAGTCTCGCCGTCACTGTCATTGTTCGCCGCGACCTCCACCATCGCGAACCGTCCTCCCGCCGTCGCCGTTCCTGTTCAAGAAAAGGTATAAAAAAAAAAAAAGCTGCTTTCCGTTGACCTAGCTGTCGTCGCCGTCACCATTGTCACCTTCGTCGCCGCCGTCGTAGTCGCCGTCACCGTTGTCACCTTCGTCGTCGCCGCCGTAGTCGCCGTCACGCCAAGCACCTAGGTTCCCCCCTTCGGCGCCGCGGGTCGCAAACCCTAGGGTTTGCGATTTCCAGGTCGTCGAATCGGTTCCGGTCTCGGATCCGGGGTAGGGTTCGCGGGAGTCGGGTCGTGGAGCGGACTGTCGGGCGGGTTGTCGGGTCGGGCGGGTGTCCCCGAACACCCGCCACGACGCCGTTTTAGGTTTTGGGTCGTCGACCGGGTCGGACCCAACCCGCGGATCCGACCCGGTCAGTTTTTATATTATTTTAAATCTAAAATAATATTTTAATAATTAAATAATAAATAAATAACTTATTTTCAAAAAAATCAAAAAAATGTTTTATTTTCGAAAAATATTAAAACAAAAAAACATAAAAACATTTTATTTTCCAAAAATATTAAAAGTGTTTTAATTTCCAGAAAATCGAAAAATAATAAAAATAATAAATAAATATTTTATTTTCCGAAAAAATCAAAAAATCAAAAATATTTCATATTTTCCAAAAAATGCCAAAAATCCAAAAAAATTCAGAAAAAGCCAAAAAGACTTGTATTTTCCAAAAATACCAAAAAATCCCAAAAAATCCCTTTTGTGTCCAAAAATTAGAAAAGACCTAGAAAATGTTTTTCCTCCCAAAATGTATGAAAAATCCCTCAAACATCCAAAAACCTCGGGGTTTAAACAAGATTAAGTACCGAAAGGGCATTAGTGATTAACTAGTGTAATCAAGTCCCCGATCCTAATTTCTCTGGTTGCGTAGGAGTGAGTATTCCTCCCGATACTTCACTTGGGTTTCTAATCAACCCACCCCAAATTGATTAGTGGCGACTCCAATTTAAAAATTGATTTGCAGGTTAAAAACTCAGACTATTAAAGTCGTGAATTGGTGGACTTGGGAGAGTCCGGGCATGACTAAATTCAGCCGAGCCATTAGCCTCCTTAGGCGCTCGTACCCGATTGCGGGCGCCGAAAAAAAAAGAGGTCACAACAGCTTGGCGACTCCGCTGGGGACTTTGATGACTTAGGCCATTTTATCTTTGTTTAAATGCTTTGCTGACTTGGATTTTTTTTCTTTTGTGCAGGGTAATAGTTTAAAGTTTTTTTTTTCTGTTAAAATGAAATGTTTTTTTGACTATAAACTGCTGTGCATCCTTAAATGTTTTAGCACTACACATGGCACACACAACCCGGCTGCCAGACTTGGGCCGCCATAGGATTTCTAGGATGGTGTTAAGAAAGATACGACCTCGAACGCGAGACTACGATGTAGAGGTTGCCTTTCTTTTCCCCGAATTTCTTAGCCGAAGTTAAGGGGGTATGCTGCTAACGCGAGACTGCGATGGGTGGATACCTTTTTAATTTCATCAAGCCTTCTGAGTTAGAAATCGAGCCGCACGTCCCATGCGCATGTCTTTGTGCTTGCCATTTTTCTTTAAAAGCAAAGTGATTTCTTTACTTTTACTCAGTCTTTCTATTTTGGCCCATGGCAATTTAGGATAAACTTTTCAAGTCCCAGTTTATATGCGATGGGGAAAGACGATATCTAGTTCATTCCTACTCCCAAGGCGGAGCTCTTTAGATGGTGGGGTCAATTAGATCAGTTTGCCCAAGAGCGCGTGAAGGCCAAAGTCGGTCATCTCCTATCGTTGATCCAAATCACTGTTCGTCCTGAAGTTATACAAGCCATGGCACATTTTTGGTGCCCGAAGACATTTACTTTTATATTCGGTAGGTTTGAGCTAACCCCAACCCCGGAAGAATACAAAGCATCATCATGGAATGCCTCTTGAGAAAAAGCTTGTCGGGCCATCGATGGCATTATCCCAATACGTGGGTTAGCGCGGCTTTTAAGAATGAAGTCCATACTATGATACAAATTCTTGAAGATAACCATAAAACTTGCCCATTTGAATTTATGAATGCCTGTTTTCCAAATCAGCCTATGACCCAAAAAAGTGAGATTTTCCTCCTGACCTTTTTCGGACTCATCATCTTCCCCCATCAAAGAAATGCCATAAGTCCTAAGATCGCATGGATAGTTGATCAGATCTTAAGAGGGGGGAATTACGTCAACATGATTTTAACTGAAACATTCTTGTCCTTTAATCGTTTTAAAGACAACACAGAGAAAATCATGCGAGCCTCTCTTGAAATTTTACAAGTCTGGTTTTTTTCTCACCTAAGCGAATTCCGAGACTTCATGCGATCGGCTGAAACAAATGCTTTTGAAAATCCGTTACAAAAATTTATGGTTTTAGGACCGTATATTCCCAATCAAAGTTGTTTAAATTGGGTTGACTTCCTAAGAGATCCAGCTCCTGAGGCATTCCAATGGTGTGCTGGTTGGTTCCATGAAAAGAGAGCTCGCTTCGCTTACAAACGCAACCGCCCAATTCCGTTGCTCGGCCTCACCAGTGCCATTCCCTATTATCCATATCGGGTGGCACGACAATATGGAGCCCTTCAGGAGATTCCACCGCCTTTCAAGGGGATGATCCCTCTAGTTCTTTTCAACACAAGCCGTGACTATGCGGTCGAAATTTCTATCGTTGAGGAAACCTGGGACAAGTGCCATCGCAAAAGAATCGTGGTACCTGAAGGGCTTGAGGGAGAAGAAAAAGCCCACCACGCCTCTGCGGCCTATATCCACAATCATCACATCCCGACAAGGTGGAAACCATCGGTCCCTTGCTCAATCAGACAGAGCAGCCCGCGTGAGCAAGCAGAACTCATGGAGAGGGATTTGGGAGTGGACTGGATGCACACCTCAGAGCCAGTTCAAGGAAGTAGGCGTTCGCGCAAGCGCAAGACTCCCCGTCGCATATAAATTGGCAATCATGTGCCCCTTAGTGTGAAAGTTTTGTCCCATTGTTTAGGGACTCTTGTTTAATATCTAGTATTTCATCCCGTCATTTCAATTTCAAGTTTTAGATGTTAGGAGTTGGCAACCTATAAATCCTCTTTTGATAAATAAAAAAGCAGTTAGACCATTGCCATGGGTCAATCTTTGTTTACTTTCATGCTCATTCATTGTTTTCGCAACGACAGGTAATTATGAATCGCCAGCCACCAATCGCCCGCGAATGGCCTCATACAATAGGACCCAATCAGAATGATGTACAAAATCGTCTCATTAACATTGAAGACGGCATGGGACAGATGTCCATTGTCCTTCAACAAATCTCGAGACAAATGAAATCCACTCAAGTCGAACACAACTCTGTAGTTGCCTTAAACACCATCATGACACCAGCAAATTTGCCAGAAAATAGCCAGTACCATAGACAGTTTGAAAGGATCATGAAAAAGTTAATCTAGCTGCAGGAGCAGAATCCCATGGACCTGTCCGATTACGCCGGAATTAAGATCCCTGAAAAACTCAAAGCACCTAAATGCGAAAGGTATGCTGATACCTTCCGCCCAGAGACCTACTTGCAGGCCTACTTGGTCCGAAGGATGATTCAATCGTACTAATCGAGCTTGACTGGCCCCGCCTTGCGATGGTACATTGTTAGGAAGATTAGTCCCCTTAAAACCTGGAGGGAACTAATTCATGTTTTTCACCAAGAGTACAATATTGACATCACCCCTGACCTCACCTTGCCCTACGAAGAGCCGATGAGCGTGGAGCACGAGGAGCCATTAGTAGCTGAGATATGAGAAGAGTATGTCAATGAAGCCTTGCATGATAAATGGGCAGCTGAGCAACATCCTGTTACTGGAAAATTTCCCACTAGGAAAGGCAAAGAGCCTTTGTACGAGATTACAAACTCAGAGCCTGTTCAAAACTGGGGCACGATTGGACAACTCCCCAAGCTTACTCCAAGAGCTAGGGTCCAAAGAATAACAACCCCTATCAACTTGGAAAGTGAATCAGACAATGAAACTCTAATGTCTCTCACTTCCCTTGACAGAATTGAGCTGGCAAAACGAAGAGCCTTACTCAAAAGGTTTGGACCAGAAGCCAAGAAAAGAAAGCCTAAGTAGATCAATGCAGCATCTGCTGACGAGTCACCGCACCAAAGCTTCGAGCATTCTCAAGAATACAACTTTGAAGGCTACCATCCCTTAGAGTACAACTCCGAAGACTTCCCGGCCCTAGAATACAATCCCAAGGACTTCCAGCGTTATTTCAACAATGAAACTGACGATGCATCGTATAACTGTTTCCTACTCTCATCCGGGGATGAAGGCCCGTCAGAAGAGTAAGCATACGTCTTTATCCGCTACGATCCTAACGAAGTACTAAGCTCATCCTCTGACCATGAGGATAGCTTCAATACTTCATCCTCATTCAGAAATTTTGACCAAGAAGAAAGCAATGGGGTAATCTCGGTAGAATCCAACTTCCCTGAAGCATAAAACTTCACCACTACAACAGATATGCAGTGGGAAAACCAGTGGCCTAACCAAGATACATCAAGCTCGTCTTGCGCTCATAGGATCATGACTCCTGGAGAAATGTGGATACCTAATCTCCGCAAGTATAACGGCACGACTTGCCCCGTGGCCCACTTGCAGTACCTCCATGCGGAAATAAGTAGGTACTATGGCCCGACGTCATTCACAACCCAAACCTTCCAAGAGAGTCTTATGGGGTCTACATTACAATGGTTCATCACAGCAAATATCTACCTCATGAGAGATTGGAATGAGCTGTCTTCTACATTCCTGCTTCAGTATCAAAGCCAGATTGGGACTGAAGTGCCTTGTCAGAACTTGGTTCACTTCAGAAGAAGACCAATGGAGGATTTCCGAGCGTATGCAAAGAGGTGGGAGGCTTTTATGACGCAGACTTACCCTCAGCTGGCCGAAGAAGAAATGATAAAGCTGTTCATAGGGGCTTTACCTCGCAAGTATAGTTGTTGGTTGCATGGGTTGCATTTCCATAGCCTCAATGAAGTGGTCCTCTCATGTGAATACTTCGAGTCTACTGGAGGCGAAGAATTCAAAGACGCTTAGCTTCAAGACCAGCATTATCAAAACGCTCCTTTACACAGGGGTTTTCATGAGTTTTACTTGTTTTTATAATTTCATGTTTCTCATCTTGTCTAGTGTGCTACTTTTGTATTCCATTCCAAGTACTCTATTGTACAGTTCTAATATTTTGTTTTGAAAGCATGAGGCGGTACTCCAAACCGGCCCGGTGATGTTATCCAACCATGAAAATAAAATATCATCCAAGGAGAATACTGATGGCTGGGCTTCCTCATGCTTTTTCTCCCCCAAAGACGTATTTTGAAAATAAAAAATATTTCATCACCCAAAAGTTTTTGTCAAAACAAGATGATAAATTTAAGCATGTTTGTCTTTCTAACCCTCTCACTTTATGTTTCAGAACATCATCCCCTTTGATTTAGTGTGACAAAGGGTATTTGAAACTGGCACATCATGTGAGCTCGCCAAATTCAAAAATACCCTTTCAAGAAGGTAATGAGGCAAACAGAAAATATCATCCCACTTCAAAGAATGTAAGTTTTATTCTCTGAACATAATTTTAGAAATGATGTCCTTTCTCTTCTATTTACAGGAAACGAAAATAGGACATAATAGGTTCAGGCATACGGTTGAAATTAAGCCGTTCAAGAGCTCTGTACACTCCACCTTGCTCTTGCCCAACTCCTTCTCAAGTCGTAGCAACATCTTTTCCCCACAATGTGCCTGAGCAACTAGATGATGTGGTTTCATCAATGGGACTTCCAGCTTCAACAAGCCCAAAAACACAAGGAAGGGATCTTTCTTTGAATTGGCTATTGTCAACAGGGAAGAGATCCAGACAGTTGAAGCGGTCTCTAGCCCCTATTCAAAATGAGGACCTAGAAACCTGACTTCCTATTCAGACGCGTACTCTCGCAAGAATTAAAGACAAAAGGAGAAATTCCACAGAAGGAAGGCGTTGAAGATAAATCAACAACCATCAATCATGCATACATGGCCATGACTGAGGAAGGCCAATCGAAAGAAATGTCAAACTGTGCCGAGGCGAAAAGGCTATCATCAACATTCAAACATCATCGAGTCAGCAAATACAAACTTTGGAGAAGAGTAATTTGGTATCGTTTCCAATGCTCCCCCTCTTTGAATTCACTTTTGACATATTCCCCTATTGATAGGAAGCACTAGGATTCAAGAGCCAAATTTGATGGTTAGGCAAATCAATATTGGCCAAGCTAGTACATGGAAATGACTCGCATCAAATTTACCTGGCTTCGTGTAAAAAGACATGTCATCCAGGAACCAATTCAGAGAATAACTGACCTAACGAAACAAGGGGCATAGGATTTCGTGTCCCCTCTCTCACTTCAAGTTCACCCAATCATCGCAAACCAGTGAAGAGTAAAGTTGTATCGACTCACCATTCGACTCTTGAAAGAGTTCATGACTAACACATTCCCTCTTGTTCGTTGCAGGATCACCTGACTGTCAAAAGCAAGGATAACGAATTAATGAGAAGCATGTCTTGTTTGTTGCAGGATTACCTGACTATCAAAAACAAAGATAACAAATCAATGAGAGGCATGACAAACTCTCCCAAGAAAAATGGCATCCTGAGTAATCACCAAAGCAAATGACAACTCGCCAAACTAATTGATCTACTTGTACATCTTCTCTTCTGCAGGGGCAAAAGTAGAGATGCCCGATCAGATTCCCAACCCTCGGCTGATCATTCATGTGTCATATCCCTAATCAATAGGAACAACCATCGACATCCATTTGCGAATAACCCTTTTGATGTTCAAAATTTAACATATTTGGAAACACCATTATGTTAACTCCTAAAGTTGTCAATAGGGTCTTTTTTTTTTTTTTTTTTTTTTTGAGTCAAAACCATTCACTTGTTTTGAAGAGTTCAAACTCCATCATATTCAAAATGTTGCGTGTCGTTTCTAGATGAATTCTGCATGATGATTTTGTCTGTTTAAGTCACTGATTCCACTAAGGATTATTAGAATAGACAGCTAAGTGAAGAATACAAAATTGATCGAGCATGCTGGATGAGGCGCGTCAGGATGATGAAAGGCAAGCCATATCCTACACACAGTCCCCCCCATCTATACACTTGTGAGATGAGTGCAGAAGATTCCATGACTGCAGGGTAAAGAGTTCTCTCGCGAATGGTACGATAACCAAAATAGTGAGAGGCATTCCATTGCTCACTCCATTGAGCCCCATACACTAGTGAAGTTTCTCTCATACCCCCGTCAAGAACCACCCCACATTGGGGCGAGCGGAGGCAAAGCAAAGCATCACAAGGTGAGAAGAGAGATAGAAATTTTCTTGCTCGCACTTGCATCAATCTTCGGGTGTCTTTATTGCATATGAACACTCGCGTTAATTTAAGTGCCCTAGAATGATGAAGAGCAATTCTTTATGCACTTGTATCCACTGTACCACCCAGTCGAGTCTGTAATTTCACCACCACATGGAGGCAAAACAGAAGTTACTACCATTTAAACAGCATAGCTCGGAGCGCTAGCTGAAGACGAAGACTCAAGAGTCTAACAACAGTGTCGTGATTGAACTTGCCTAGGCTAGTTCCTTTAACGACAAGAATGAAAAACAGGGGGCATAAAAAAGCAAAGTGTACTGGTAAAAGCAAGGTCAATGCCCATGAAAGAAGAACTGAATAAAAATAGGGGCATGAAAAAAGCAAAGTGTGCTTGGTAAAAGCAAGGCCAATGTCCCCTACCAAAAATACAGCCAAGAAAAGTTGTTGTTGTGGTCCATAGAACCTCCATCTCGACAAGAAAGATTAGTGACAAATGCCAAGACAGTCACCAATTCTCACCCTCTTACATGTGAGCCAAGTCTACGTTACATCCCATTGTAAAAGTCTCTTCAGACTAGGGCACTTCAATTAACGTGGGATTTCATATGTCTATAAACATCGCTCGAAGAAGTACAAGCAAGATTACTCTATCTCTTTTCGTAGGATTCTTGACTTGCAAACCTGAGGATGATTGCGCGGCGTTTCGTTTAGGAGCCTTGACCTCGACGGTCCCATTTGATGAGCTGTTAACAAAGTCTTCATCACAATTTCAACAAAGACCTCTCACATTGGTAAAGTAGTACCACTTGCGAGAATACTCGGACCCCTGTTGACATGATGACAGTGAGATAGTGTGGTCCTTATAAATCCTGCATTAATGGTCAGGATAGCATTTTCCATGAGAGTGAGCGAAAAGTCCTTTCAGACTGAAAGTCTCTCATCTGGCATGCTCAAGACTTCTACATTCTAAATGAAGGTTGTCTTTCAAAATCTTCCCCGGTGGAAATCAGATGATGCAAAATTGACAAAATTATCATGCAAGAATTTCATTTGAACTCATGAATTTACAGCATATACAATCATGTGTGCATATTGTGCAAATAGCAGACATACTCTCAGAGATCAGAGATATTGCAAAGTAAGCATATCTCTATCCCCATTTGTCTTAAGGTACCTATCACTGTCCAAGTACCCTCTTATTGACATTCAACCTATTTGAGTCATCCTTTGAGTTTGGATGCTTACTGCTGTCTAGGTATCCCCATTGTCTTTGAGTACCGGCCATCGTTCGGATACTCCCTTTTCCCGACACTCGACCTGTTCGAGTTGTCCCCAGAGTATTGATACTTGTGACTGACCAAGTATCCCTTTATCGTTGTATACCTACTGCTATCTAGGTATCCCCATTGTCTTTGAGTACCGGCCACCGTTCGGATACTCCATTTTCCTGACACTCGACCTGTTCGAGTTGTCCCCAGAGTATTGATACTTGTGACTGACCAAGTATCCCTTTATTGTTGAATACCTACTGCTGTCTAGGTATCCCGTATCATCAAGTACCGACTGTTGTCCAGGTACTTCCTTTTCATGACACTCAGCCTACTCGAGTTGTCCCCAAATTATATAGTAGCAGTTCAAGCATTCTATTGCTTTGCTTGGCACCGTTGTCCAGGTGTTCCAGCCCTTTTGAGTGCCTGCGGCCATCCAGGTAAGCCTTCTGCTACATTCAAATTCTCATTACCAGAAGGTGAGAGACCTTCATGAATATGCGGGGCACGCCCTCGATATTCCCATTACCAGGAGGTGAGAGACCTTCACGAATATACGAGGCACGCCCTCAATATCCCCTTTACCAGGAGGTGAGAGACCTTCATGAATATACGGGGCACGCCCTCGATATTCCCTTTACCAGGAGGTGAGAGACCTTCACGAGTATTCGAGGCACGTCCTCGATATTCCCCATACCAGGAGGTGAGAGACCTTCACGAATATCTCAGGTACGCCCTCAATATTCCCCTTTACCAGGAGGTGAGAAACCTTCACGAATATCTCAGGTACGCCCTCGATATTCCCATTTACCAGGAGGTGAGAGACCTTCATGAATATGCGAGGCACGTCCTCAATATTCCCATTTACCAGGAGGTGAGAGACCTTCATGAATATGCGAGGTACGTCCTCAATATTCCCAATTACCAGGAGGTGAGAGACCTTCATGAATATCCAAGGTACGTCCTCGATATTCCAACTACCAGGAGGTGAGAGACCTTCATGAATATCCTAGGTATGTCCTCGATATTCCCAATTACCAGGAGGTGAGAGACCTTCATGAATATGCGAGGCACGTCCTCAATATTCCCAATTACCAGGAGGTGAGAGACATTCATAAATATCCAAGGTACGTCCTCGATATTCCAACTACCATGAGGTGAGAAACCTTCATGAATATCTAAGGTACGTCCTCGATATTCCAACTACCAGGAGGTGAGAGACCTTCACAAATATCCCAGGTACGTCCCTGATATTCCCACTACCAGGAGGTGAGAGACCTTCATGAATATATGAGGCACGTCCTCGATATTCCAACTACTATGAGGTGAGAGACCTTCACGAATATGCGAGATCCATCCTCGATATTCCCTTTACCAGGAGGTGAGAGACCTTCACGAATATGCGGGGCACGCCCTCGATATTCCCGATTACCAGGAGGTGAGAGACCTTCACGAATATCCAAGGTACGCCCTCGATATTCCCAATTACCAGGAGGTGAGAGACCTTCACGAATATGCGAGACCCATCCTCGATATTTCCACATACCAGAAGGTGAGAGATCTTCACGAATATCTCAAGTACGCCTTGATTCTTCCTTCAGAGTTTGTACCTGTGATCATCCAAGTACCCCTTCGATACTTGTGATCATCCAGGTATCCCCCAAGAGTTTGTACCTGTGATCATCCAGGTACCCCTTCAATACTTGTGATCATCCAGGTGTTCTCCAAGAGTTTGTACTTGTGATCATCCAAGTACCCCCTCGATATCTGTGATCATCCAGGTATCCTCCAAGAGTTTGTACTGTGATCGTCCGTGTACTATCTCCCAACAAACAGATGCCCCGAGAAAGGTCGGCGCATCCCCGTCAAGGCGATCAAGAAAGGTTCGGGTCCTAGACAAACCAACTTATTGCTCTAACAGGCGACCGAAGAAAGGTTCGGGTCCTAGACAAACCAACTTATTGCTCTAACAGGCGACCAAAGAAAGGTTCGGGTCCTGGAAAAGCAATTCCCCGTCAAGGCGACCGAAGAAAGGTTCGGATCCTAGACAAACCAACTTATTGCTCTAACAGGCGACCGAATAAAGGTTCGGGTCCTGGAAAAGCAATTCCTCGTCAAGGCGACCGAAGAAAGGTTCGGGTCCTAGACAAACCAACTTATTGCTCTAACAGGCGACCGAAGAAAGGTTCGGGTCCTGGAAAAGCAATTCCTCGTCAAGGCGACCGAAGAAAGGTTCGGGTCTTAGACAAACCAACTTATTGCTCTAACAGGCGACCAAAGAAAGGTTCGGGCCCTGGAAAAGCAATTCCCCGTCAAGGCGACCGAAGAAAGGTTCGGGTCCTAGACAAACCAACTTATTGCTCTAACAGGCAACCGAAGAAAGGTTCGGGTCCTAGACAAACCAACTTATTGCTCTAACAGGCGACCGAAGAAAGGTTCGGGCCCTGGAAAAGCAATTCCCCGTCAAGGCGACCGAAGAAAGGTTCGGGTCCTAGACAAACCAACTTATTGCTCTAACAGGCGACCGAAGAAAGGTTCGGGTCCTGGAAAAGCAATTCCCCGTCAAGGCGACCGAAGAAAGGTTCGGGTCCTAGACAAACCAACTTATTGCTCTAGGCGACCGAAGAAAGGTTCGGGTCCTAGACAAATCACTTATTGCTCCAATAGGCAACCGAAGAATGGTTCGGGTCCTAGAGAAGCAATCTCCTCATGTAATAGGTAAGATGACGCCTTGATACTTGCCAAAAGTCGGGGTTCACACCCTATCTCACTCACTCCCGGTAAGTAACTACAGGTATCTTCTTATCTATCTTAGTACATGTAATGTTATATTGCTCATTTTCTGCATAGGACATTAGGTCTTAATCTATTGCATATGTATAGACAAAATTTAGGTATCAGGTTTGTCTTTGAATGCAACCTCTGCGAACTCACCTTCAAAGAGGGGCAGCTGTTGACACATAAGTTGTGATTAGGTTATTAATTAGGTCTTATTTTATTTTATTTTCCTTTTTTTAGATAATAAATAAATAACAAAAAAAAAAAAAAAGAACAAGAAAATGAATAAAAACAAATAAAAACAAAGAAAAAACAAAAGCAACAGCCCCCCCTTTTTCTTCACGTGGGCTCGCACGACTTGGCCCACCCCCCTCTCTCCTTCTTCTTCTTTCTTCTTCTTCCTTCTCCTTCCTTCTTCTTCTCTGTGCCTCTGTGCATCACGCGCGACGGCCGGCGACGCGCTCAAGGGCAGCCTATGGTAAAGAGGAACGGAGGTAGGCCGAAGGCGAGGACGATGCACGTGCGCCTTCAATGCGCGACTTTAATGCTGAGATGAGACGCCGGTTCAGCCGGGAGGTTCCGATCGGCAAGCCAAAGACCGGCGGCCGAGCTCCTCCGTCGACCGGACCCCCTCGCCTATAAATAGCCCCCGATGTCGACGACGAAGAGCACGGGCGAGCTCGGAGATCCTTCACTGAGAGACATCGGGAAGGGTCGAAGGGTGAGCGCACGAGAGAGCTCAAAGTCGCGAGCTCAGCCCACCCCCACCGAGAGACTTCGGGAAGGCGGGCGGCGAGTGACTTCGAGAAGGTCGACCGGCCGGTGGAGGCTCGGATCGGCCCGAGTGAGAACAGATCGAGGCCGAGGAAGCTTCGGCCGAGGTCTACGCCGCAGATCTGGTTCCTTTTTTGCTGCCGTGGTTGCCGCCGAACGCCGTTCGCCTCGGCCAAGTCCCACGCCGTTGCCTCGAAGGGTTTGTTGTCGTGTTTCCCCACCCGCGAAGCTGTTGCCGTGATCGATCCGCCGGCCGTGGCGATCGGGAAGCCGGGTTGCCGCCGTCGTTGCCTAGTCTCGCCGTCACCATCATTGTTCGCGCGACCTCCACCATCGCGAACCGTCCTCCCGCCGTCGCCGTTCCTGTTCAAGAAAAGGTAAATAAAAAAAAAAAGCCACTTTCCGTTGACCTAGCCGTCGTCGCCGTCACCGTTGTCACCTTCGTCGTCGCCGTCGTAGTCGCCGCCGCCATTGTCACCTTCGTCGCGCCCGCCGTAGTCGCCGTCACCGCCAAGCACCTCGGTTCCCCCCCCTTTGGCGTCGCGGGTCGCAAACCCTAGGGTTTGCGATTTCCGGGTCATCGAATCGGTTCCGGGTCTCGGATCCGGGTAGGGTTCGCGGGGAGTCGGGTCGTGGAGCGGACTGTCGGGCCGGGTTGTCGGGTCGGGCCGGGTGTCCCGAACACCGGCCACGACGCCGTTTTAGGTTTTAAAAAAAAAAAAAAAAAAAAAAGAGAAAAGAGGAAAAAATCTGAGTCGAGCCCGCAACGAGGGCCCGTCCGCATTTTGGGTCGTCGACCGGGTCGGACCCAACCCGCGGATCCGACCGGGTCAGTTTTTATATTATTTTAAATCTGAAATAATATTTTAATAATTAAATAATAAATAAATAACTTATTTTCAAAAAAATCAAAAAATGTTTTATTTTCGAAAAATATTAAAACAAAAAAAAAAAAAAAAAAAAAAAAACATTTTATTTTCCAAAAATATTAAAAATGTTTTAATTTCCAGAAAATCGAAAAATAATAATAAATAATAAATAAATATTTTATTTTCCGAAAAAATCAAAAAATCAAAAATATTTCATATTTTCCAAAAACTGCCAAAAATCCAAAAAAATTCAGAAAAAGCCAAAAAAGACTTGTATTTTCCCAAAAATACCAAAAAATCCCAAAAAAGTTCCCTTTTGTGTCCAAAAATTAGAAAAGACCTAGAAAATGTTTTTCCTCCCAAAATGTATGAAAAATCCCTCGAACATCCAAAAACCTCGGGGTTTAAACAAGATTAGGTACCGAAAGGGCATTAGTGATTAACTAGTGTAATCAAGTCCCCGATCCTAATTTCTTTGGTTGCGCAGGAGCGAGTATTCCTCCCGATACTTCACTTGGGTTTCTAATCAACCCACCCCAAATTGATTAGTGGCGACTCCAATTTAAAAATTGATTTGCGGGTTAAAAACTCGACTATTAAAGTCGTGAATTGGTGGACTTGGGAGAGTCCGGGCATGACTAAATTCAGCCGAGCCATTAGCCTCCTTAGGCGCTCGTACCCGATTGCGGGGGCCGAAAAAAAAAGAGGTCGCGACACTTGCTTCCATTTATCCAAAAATTGTTGGGTCGAAATGCCTCTCACGCTTATGAAATGCATCCCCAAAACTCCCGATTTGATGTTGCACATGAGCTGGTTCCACTTTGTAGAATATCGGCAACACTATATGTTGTGAAAGCTAGTACGAGCACCTAGATGGGGTGAATAGGTGCGAAAACAAATTTTCACAATGTAAAGAAAATGATTTTGCTTTTAAACAAATTTTGTTTAGCAATAGATAATGAAAGGAAATTAGACTCTAATAATCAAACAAAGTTACGATCAAAGTAAAGAGCTTAGAGAAGATAATAAGAACACAGGGTTTATAGTGGTTTGGCTTAATCCAAGCCTACGTCCACTCTTCCGCGCTGACAGCCCACCGGCTGGATTTCACTAAGAACCGAAAGAGTTGTTACAGTATAGCTCTTCCTTGATTCCACAATGTAGAGACTCTGCTACACTTCCTCAAGGTCTTACAGAAGTATAAATGCTCCTTTGAGTACAAGTTTTCGCTCAACAATTGAATTGACAAAGAACAAGAAGCTTCAGACTTTGGAATTCTTCTATCGCGCACACACTCGAATAACTGGAACAACTTCCTTATATATTCCTCCATGCCTTCATACCCGTTGGCACTTACCAAAAGAGTTCTTCCAATCTATCCGTTGGACAGAATCAATTAGGGAGATTTCGAGTTATTTAAGGAATATGACGATAGCCCACCAATCCTGCTCGCCCATACAATCAGGATCTAGGTTTCCATAAGTAGAACCTTCCAAGTATGCTTCGCCAATCAACAGATCTAAATTATCCGAATCAAAACAAATAACAGACTCCAAGATGCTATATCCAGCTGAGAGATCTTCTTCAGTCGATAGAATCAAATCCATAACAAGATACTCAGTTCTGGATAAGTCTTCTTCGACGGTCTAGAAACTGTCAATAAGGATAGACTTTGAATCTTAAGTCTGGCAGTTCGGCAATCTTCAGACTTTGATTAAAGAGTCTGTAAGTTTTCAGACTAGACTGATGGAAACGTTTTGTCATCTTCAAAACACACAAGAAAGTTTTCTCCAACAATCTCCCCATTTTTTATGGTGACAAAATTTTCCTGCAGATTTGAATATTTTTGACCTACAAAACAATACTCAAGCAAACATGGATATCTCACAACAGATAATTGACTTAGTATAGACAGCATTAAATTTGCATCCACAGGAAATAAGTTAGTCCTGTAAATAAACAACTATATTTGCCATGAAACACCAATAATGCTTAAAATAACCAAACGATCAAACAAACCAAACCAAATCCAGTCACAGCCAAACAATCAAACAAAAGTCATTTAAAAAGAGTCATTCAAAAAGTAAAGTCAAACGAAAGTCAAGTTTCAAATTTGCACCATCTCTCCCCCTTTTTGTCAGCATGAAAAAGGTAGAGATAAAAAAAAGAAAAAGAAAAAGATAATGGAATTAAGGTTGCCTAGGAACGCGAACAAGCTGGAAATCTCCCATTGACTAGACAATCCTTTCCAGCTTTTTCAAATCCTCCTTCAGTTGAGCCACATCTTCACCCTTGGCATTTGCTTGAACTTGAAGAGCAAGGGCATGGACTTGATCATGCAAGGAAACTAAAGAGGCTTGACCTGCATTCTGCAAGTTCTGAACTTCGCATCACAGGGCATAAATCTGTCCTTGCATCTCCATAAGAACATCAAGAACTCTGCGAAAGTCTGCTGTATTTTCAGTCTGAGTACTGGCTTCTGCATGATCCGTAGGAGTATTTGCAAATGATGGCAAGCCAGCATGATCACTTAGATTTGGCAATGAAACCTCATGACCTTCCTCTGGGAATTGAGAGGCATAGATGTCTTCTGGATCTGCAGGTGAGCGACTAACACCTTCACTAGTAACAACAATTGAAGATGTACCTCTTTTTTCAGCAACTCCCCCTGTTTCAATGCCCTCAGGAGGTGAGAAGTACACTTCATGCTCTGTTTCTACCTGTTCACCTCTCCCTTCTTCTTCTTTTGCAATCTTTTCTTCCTCTGCTTCTTTTCGCATTGATTCTCTCTCTCCACTCCTTTCCTCTACTTCTCCATGCTCTATTTCCTCCATGTCTCAATCCTCTCTCTCCTCAATCTTTGGAACAACACTTTAAAGATTTCTCAATGCAAAAGCAGAAATGGTAATGTCATCCTCATCCTCTTCATCCCCCAAAACAAGTGCTCTTCTTTTCTTGGATGGAGCTGTCATAGGCTCCTTCCATTTCCGTTTAGTAACTGAAGAACCTTGTTGTGACTTGACAGGGGTTTTTTCTTGCAATCGCTCAAAAGCCTTGTCCAGCTCTTTCAAACGCATTTTGGAAACCATTTTCAGTCCCACTACCATTTGATCACATGATCGAACACATAAAATCCTGGGAGGCTAAATATTGAAACGTCTGAAAAGCTTTGTAACAAGCCCTGAGTAAGGAAGCTGCCCTCTGTCTTTCACCATCGTTCTGTACATGTGAAACATGATTGTGTGAGGTAGAGAGAATTTCTTGCCAGCATTGATGGCATACATCAAATTTGCTTCTGAGTTAGAGACGTCTGTCTTCGAAGTTGACTTGGGTCTGAGGCAATTGATCACGCTCTTATGAAGCAAAATGTTAGAAGCATTCATCCTCAAATACGAAATTCTTCCTTCAGCCATTCCATCCCGAACAAGCTCCACCGTCGCACGACCAACAGACACACTAATCCATGTCAACAACATAGTCCTGGTCTCGAATACTAAACGAAAATCTATTCGCATCCAAGAAACTAAGATTAGAATAGAAGTAAGCAGTAAGTTCTAGATATGCCTCAGTCGCCTCAGAACAAAATTGCTCAAGCTGAAGTTTAGTGAATTTCTCTTGTAGCTTCACATTCACAGAATCAAGAAAATCAAATTCTACACTTCTCGGATTGATCACCCCTCTTTTTAGCAACTTAGAGTAAAGTCGCCTATGTTCATCCGAGCAAAACAAATCTATCATTTTGCTTCGAATATTCGCCCCAACACCTATTCTAGGCTTGAAATGAGTGTACATTTTGTCATCATCATTCCCATCAGGCTGACTAAGACCTCCAACACGTGGATCACTGGGAATATTCGCAAATGCTCGATATGCCGACTGTGAGGAGCAATCTCCAATCTTTCCATTGTTCGGAAAAAGTGGGTTTCATTTCGATACCCTTTATCTTTCAGAAATTCATCAATATGTTTCAGAGGAGCTCCTCCCCTCTTCAAAATAGAGTACAGCTTAAAGATAAAAGTGGGCTTTTGAGATCTTACAGGTTCTGCGCCTTCAATGATTTCTTCCTCCACTCTACAAACACTACCTTGAGGTCTAGCTTGAGGAGATTGACGTTGTTGAGAATGTTGTGGACTCTGCTACTATCTTGGAGATTCTTCTTCCTCGGTGAGGTCAAAATGTGTAGAACCCTCACGCATTTGTTGTGGTCCCCTATTTGCGATCATTGAAGACTTTCTTTGGGATGCCATTCTCACAGTTTTTGAGAGATTCCAAACTCAATTCGTGAAAATGGTGAGAACTTTGAAGATTAAACTAGAGAGTAAAAGTAAGAAAACGAAGGTCTGTACGTTTAGGGTTTGTGAGGAAGACGAACAGTATATAAAGCAGTAAAAAAGAGGCATGCGAAACGACGTAAAAAAAGAAAAAATAGAAAATGCCTTTTAAAAAATAACTGCCTTTTTTTGAAAACATAGATAACTGTCTTTTAAAAAATAACTCCTTTTTCAAAAAGGAATGATTGCAATAATCACAAAAACTGGGGAAGATGATCGTACCTTTTCGAGATCAATCAATTATAGATTAATAAATAATCATACCTTTTCGAGATTTTATCCAAGAGATAAATTTAAAAATGAAAATAACTTACAGTTGTTGATCTTCATCTTCTGAGTTTGAGTATCATTAGACTTTTATCCCTAAGTCTGAACTTCTTCAAACTTTAAGATATTGAGTCTGGAACGAATAAGCTCAAATTGACTTTTCTCCAAAGGCTTTGTGAAGATGTCTGCTAGTTGATTCTTTGAGTCAATAAACTGAATCGAGACTTCTCCATTTTGAACATGATATCTAATAAAGTGATGTCGAATCTCTATATGCTTTGCTCTTGAATGAAGAATTGGATTCTTGGTGAGATTGATTGCACTGATGTTGGCACATTTGATCTCAGTGCATGAATCTTCAATTCCAAAGTCTCTTAGCTGTTGCTTTATCCACAAAATTTGTGAACAACAACTTCCAAGAGCCACATATTCTGCTTCTGCTGTAGAAAGAGCTACAGTACTTTGCTTCCTCGAAAATCAAGATACTGTCTTGTTCCCAAGCAATTGACAAATGCCCGAGGTGCTCTTCCTATCAACTCTGCATCTTGCTAGGTCTACGTTTGAATATCCAAGAAGAATAAAGTCTTCTTCTTTAGGATACCAGAGACCTAAATTTGAAGTAGATGCAACATATTTGATGATACGTTCTGCAGCACTTAAATGAGATTCTTTAGGATCTGATTGAAATTTGACACAAATACAAACACTAAACAAAATATCAGGTCTAGAAGCAGTAAGGTAAAGAAGTGAACCAATGATACTCCTGTATAGCTTCTGGTCAAATTTCTTTCCTCTTTGTCCAACTTCAAGGAACTTGACATTGGTATATCAATCTTTTTGCAATTCTCCAAGCCTAACTTTTTCACAAGTTCTTTATCATATTTTTCTTGGTGAATGAAAATTCGCTCCTTCAATTGTTTTACTTGAAGTCCGAGAAAGAAAGATAGTTCACCCATCATGCTCATTTCAAACTCATCCTGCATAGTCTTAGAGAATTTCTTGCACATATTTTCATTAGGAGATCCAAAAATAGTATCATCAACATAAATTTGAACAAGCAAAAAGTTTTTGCTTTCTCTTTTGATAGACAGTGTAGTGTCTACTTTACCTTTAACAAAGTCATTTTGGATCAAAAACTTACTCAGTCTATCATACCAAGTTCGATGTGCTTGCTTTAGACCATATAGCGCGTTTTCTAGTCTAAATACAGAGTCTGGTTTCCTTGGGTTTTCAAAACCGAGAGGTTGTTCCACATAGACTTCTTCTTGGATGAATCCATTTAGGAAAACACTTTTGACGTCTGTTTCGAATAACCTAAAATTCTTATAACAAGTCAAAGCAAGTAATAATCTAATTGCTTCTAATACTAGTGTATAAGTCTCATCATAGTCTATCCCTTCTTCTTGCGTATATCCTTTGGCCACGAGTCTTGCTTTGTTCCTTACGACTTTTCCTTTCTCGTTCATCATGTTCTTGAAAACCCATTTATCTCCAATGATAGATTTACCTTTTGGTTTAGGAGTCAATTCCCAGACATCATTGATACTGAATTGCATGAGTTCTTCTTGCATAACTTCAATCCAGCTTTCATCAGTTAAAGCTTCTTCTATGTTCTTGGGTTCTATTTCAGAAATAAGAGCCACAGCACTAGACTCTTCACGCCTTTTGGATCTTGTACGAATTCCCTCATTAATGTCACCAATAATGAGTTCTTTAGGATGACTAGACTTATGCTTCCAGTTGTGGTTAATTTGTCAAACTGTTGATCATTTTCTTCATTTGATTCTTCAATAATCATTTGTTCCTGGTCTTCTGAAGTCTGAGCTACTTCTGGAGATTTAGACTTTGTAGAATCTGGAGTAGGTTCAGGTTCTTTAGGTTGAGTCTGAATCGATTGATTTTGCATAAAGTCTTGAAATTTGACATTCATCGATTCCTCCACAGATTGAGTCTTTTTGTTGTATACTCTGTAGGCTTTGCTTGTGGTTGAATATCCAAAGAAAATGCCTTCGTCTAATTTTTCTTCAAACTTACCAATTCGATCATTTGCATTTTTCAATATAAAATATTTGCATCTAAACATATGAAAATAGGAAACAATTGGCTTCTTTCCTTTAAGCAACTCATAGAGAGTTTTCTCCAGAATAGGCCTTAAGAAGACTCTATTAATAATATAGCATGCTGTAGAAACTACTTCAGCCCAAAAACGAGAAGAAATGTTACTTTCAATTAAAAAAGTTCTAGCCATTTCTTGCAACGATCTATTCTTCCTTTCCACAACTCCATTTTGCTCTGGAGTATAAGGAGAGGAGAATATATGCTGAAAACCAGATTCATTACAGAATTTAGCAAAGTCTTGATTTTCAAACTCACCTCCATGGTCTATCCGTATACTGGAAATAACATACCCTTTCTCATTTTGAACTTTCTTAGCAAATTTTATAAAATAAGAAAAGGTTTTAGACTTACTTGCCAGGAAATATACTCAAGTAAATCGTGAATAATCATCCATAATTACTAGACAATATTTCTTACCTCCAATGCTCTGAGTTCTGGTTGGTCCAAAGAGATCCATGGACATACGGACCCCTCAAGTGCCTTAACTTTGTCCAAAGGGACACTTAAGTGCCACAACTTACGAAAGGTACACTTAAGTGCCAAAATCGGAGCAAAAGGGATCATTTGAGTGCCAATCCGGCCAAAATCCGACCAAATTGCATACGTGGCATTTTCTGGCGATTTTCGACGACTTCTTTTACCGATGTGGCAAATGTTTTTTTTTTAAAAGCCGACGTGGACGACAAAAACGACGTCGTCCATCCACATTGAGTGCACTGAACTAAACGACGTCGTTTAGGTCATTGTGCAATGACCTAAACGCTGTTCCTCCCCATTCGCGTTGACAGCTGTCACGACCTCTTTTTTTTTTCGTTCGAGGGAAAAGGAAGAAGGTTTAGGGGTATTTGCCTAAAGAAGCAGACCAATGGATTAGGTGCGGGCTCTCCCAAACCCATACCTCACGCGACGTTGGATTTCATGTATCAATTCTTAACAACCTAAATATTTCTAGGAGTCGCCACTAGCCTATTGGGGTCAGCTAGAAACCAATCGAGACACGGGAGTGGTGTCTCGATTCCTACGCAGCTAGAGATTTATAGGAACGGGGACTTGTTTACGCCAATGTTTCTATTAGCGCCCTTGCGGTACCACTAATTTGGAAAGTTATTTATCTAAATGGCCACACATTCTTGATTACCAATTATAATCTTTATGAAACCACTAAGTGTCCATGCAAATGTTTTTGTAGTTTTTTTTTTTTTTTTTTTTTAATGTCTAGACTAATCCTAACATAATTTAGAAGAGAAATTTACACTCAAATTAATGAAAAGTGGCGTGTAAGTAAACATCCAAGAAATTGAAATGACTTGAAAATAAACGCGGAAAAGGTAAACCCGATACAAGTCGAGCAAATAATATTACATGGCCTTGTTATCACGGCCCGGGATAGGACCCCCATGAGCAAAATGAGAATTCAAATATGCATGAAATTACTCTATATACATGAAATTACTTTGAATAGTTTTAATCTACGCAAAATGGATTATTTACAAAAATGGTTATAAAATACCAAAATAGCATTAAATTAGGAAAATGACCTTTTAAAATTAGGAAAATTTTATATATGTCATTTATATCATAATTTGATGCTATCTAACATTTTTTTATATTTTTGAAATTTTCATATTTTTCTCTTTTTTTAATTATTTAAAATAATAATAATAATATTTCCTTAAACCGATCTATGCTAACATGGAGTAACATAGCACTTGAATATCACAATAATCAAGCTCAAATGGACCGTTTCAAGATCGAAGCTTAGTTTGGGCATTTTGTCGAACGCTTGGTGTGTATTAAACTAGCCTTAATAGCCTCCTCGAGCCATGTTTGCGGTCTTCAATCTCAACGCATGAGTAATATTATAAGGAACTAAAACATCAAGGTTAAACTACCACATGCAAAGAGTAAGATTAGATAGAAATCACAGCTTAAAACACACGAAAACCAAGCTGGAATCGTCATCAAATATGCGGGTTTGATCTGATTTTGCAAATCTGGGTTTGAACCCAGGTCAAGCAAACAGGTTGAATGTCCATATTCAAGCCCCGACACCCATCGCATACGAGGTCTAAGGGAAACATTACTTGATCCGAATGAAAGTAGGTAACATGAGCTTTCAAATGCAATAAACATCATAGAAAATGACCAACCGAACACAACAAAACAACCTCTTCAAAAAGCACACATGCAAAACTCTTGAAGAGATTTCAACACTTAGAAAAGTTCCAGCCTCAAAATCAGTTTCTTGGACTAGTTTTCCTCTTAATTTTTCACTATTAAAACATGTTCAAACTCGAACAAAAATATATCTAGGATACTCACCTTGCTTCATAGTATCTTTTGCAAGTGGTTCTTGGCCAAGGAAACCGAGAAATTGTCCTCTGGAAGCACGTGGAAATAGGCTTCTTCAACTGGAAATGAGATCTGCAGAAAAGAAGAATTGACAACGAAGGTTTTCGTTGACTTTTAAAATTAGACTTTGAGACATCTTTTGTTGGAAAAATTGACACTAAACCAAACTATATTTATTCTAGTTTGGGGTAAAAATCAATATTTTCCTCATTTGTCTCTCAAATTTCTCAAAAGACACTAGCTTTCCCTCACTCGTGACCAACCGGGCTCAACACTCGCGAAAAATTTCCAATGTTTCTTGGCCCGCCAGGAGGGTGTACTTTCGGGGGGCTTTAAGAGGCCTTCCCGATCTCCATTTGGAAGGTGCGACCTATGGATGGAAAGATCTTTGAATGAAGTTTCACTCTCTAGTTGAAGGTTTTGGCTAATTTTGGCCGAAGGGTTGTGAAAATCTCACTTTTCTCTCTCAAGGTCGGTCTGGATTTTCTGGGTTTTTGCTTTTCTGGAGTTGCTTCTGAAGGTGTCTTTGGGTAACGATTCCGAGCTCTCCTCTCCCCCTCTTGTCTCCTCTCTCTACTCCCTTGAAAGACCTTGCTTCAGTGACCTTATCCCCTGAATTGAGGGATTTTTGGTCGGTCTTTTGTCCACCTACCAAGCTTCTCAACAGGGCTACTTCACCCACTCTGACAGCCAATTTTTTTTTCAATTCTGTAGCTGTTGAGTGTGCGGATTTTGCTGTGATTTTCCGGTGCTGTCAGCAGCTTATCCCTGGCAAATTTTCGTCCACTTGAACTACTATATACGTTCTTTCAGCACGTGCAAGGATCGAGTTAAATGGGTGGCTGAGTGGGATATGGTGGGGCCACCAATATGCCTACTTAGCAGCTTCGAATTAAGACCTAACCATCGGCTGGGTTTTGGTAGCTGGTTTGAGTACTTTAATCCATCAATTTGGCCCTGATTTTTGATCAATTAGCAACCTCATTTATATTAGTTTAAGATCTTGACCATTTTTCACAATTTTCTCCACCCAATTTTGCAAGAGAGTCCCTTAAAGTTGGCCATTTTCTTGCTCGAAAATGCCCAATTCAATGTAATTTGGTCATTTTTGCCCAATTCCTTTAATTAGACCTGGCCCAAGTTCAATTTCAACTTAATTGGGGGCTAAGATGATGATTTAAGGGCTCGGATGAAATTTTGCAAAATTTGCGAATTAGTCCCTCAACTTTTGGAAATTGCATTTTGGCCCCAATTTCTCATTTTAATTCCAATTTGACCTCCTGGGCTTGGCTAGTCACATTTAGATCATTGGCCCTAGCTTTTTTTCCTTTCTTTTTAATCTTTTTTAACTTTTTTAAAATTTAATTAATTTAATTAATTTTTAATTTTTTTTTAAGAAAAAACATCTTCCATTTTTTTTAAAAAAACTATACTAAACACCTAGATAATCTATATGCAATAATTTGGGCAAAAAATTAGGTGTCAACAACAGTCGATCTCAGGCCCTTCTCTTCGTCGCCGTTCACGCCCAGAGCTTGTCATCGGTCGCCGTCATCAGTCGCCGATGTTGGTCACCGTCGTCACTCACCACTCACCATCGTTGGTCTTCGTCACCGCTCACCATCGTCCCTCGTCCAGGTTCGACCCCTTCTCCCCCTCCCCTGTGATGAAATTATGGCTCAATTATTTAATTAGGGTTGGCTGACCTAATGCCGTTCCTCGACGTCCACGTTCACAGTAGATCACAAGCCCTTCTCTCCGTCGCCGTTCACGCCTAGAGCTGGTCATCGGTTGCCGTCGTCAGTCACCATTGTTGGTCACCGTCGCCACTCACCGCTCGCCATCCTTGGTCGTTGTCACCGCTCACCATTGTCAGTCGTCCAGGTTTGGCTCCTTCTCCCCGTCCCTTGTGATGAAATTAGGGCTCGATTATTTAATTAGGGCTCGCTCGATTATTTAATTAGGGCTCAATTATTTTATTACAGCTCCGATGGAATTTGTGTTGATACACTTCAACTGAAACTTGCTAACATTACACAAAGAAACCAGATTTCTCATTATTTTGGTGAATTTATCTTTCAAGCCAATGTCAGAGTATGTGATTGTTATATCACTGTCTATGCATCTCCTTAAGAGCATCCTAGTAAAGCAAGTGACTCATGCCATTCTGAGAAAAAAAACTAAGTTCTTGAACCACCCTGCTTGTGAGAGTATATAGGGTATGTCCTTGAACCACCCTGTTTGTGAGGCTATATAGCGTATGTCCTTAAACCACCCTGATGTGATTGATGTATAGGGTAGGTTTATCAATCCAAAACCCTACTGTGATTGCTGTATAAGGTATGTTTATCAATCCAAAATCCTGAATAAGAACATAATCCTACTGTGATTTGATTAAGTTGATGTCAGAGTATGCTATGCTTTGATTTGCTTAAGTTAATGTACATTCTCTCACATCGCATGTTTAGTGCAGTAGACATACTTGGGCTGTGATTGCTGTGGGGACCTCTATTTTGTTTAATATTTTAAGGGAAGGGAAGGTAAATAATTAAAGTGCCGACCTCTTTTTTGGCTTTTTTGGTTGTCATGTAGGGGCATATTTTCAGTGTGGGGACCTCTATTTACTAAAGTCCATGAGAGTGGGGGGACTCTCATATGCAATTGTCTAGTGGTCCCAAAAACTAATGACTCTTTTTCTTGTTCTTGGTGCAGTAATGGCGCATGACAAAAATTATGTCGCTGTTATAGTTTGCTACAATGGGGAATTTGTGATTGGGGAGGATGAGTGGGAGTATGAGGGTGGAAATGAGGGCACCATCTTTGTGGATATAAAGAAGGCATCTTATATAGGATTTCGTAGGGATATAAATACTTATTTACCTTGTAAAGTTCAAAAGCTACTGTATTGTACTGGGAAAGACTCAAGAGATGGTTTGAGATGCTTAGAAGATGATAATGGTCTTAGGAATGTTCTATACCATTATCTTCATGGTGAAGAGGTAAAAATATTTGTTGAGTACAATAGTGAAAGTGAAGATGAAGATGATGATGGAGAGAGCGCCGAAGTAGGACAAGAAGGAGATGGTATTCAAGGTAGTACTGACGTTAGGGTCGAAGGGGGGCAGGATAGATATAATGGACATGAGAGAAGTGCAGATGCAGTTCACCAAAGTGATGATGACATAGGTGATGTCACAATCTCTTGATTAGATTGGGAAATAACTGAATCAACTGATGATGATGATGGAAGGTTGCCTGCTGAAAATTTTATAAGTGATGACGACACCGAGGAGCTTGTATAGTCAAGAATACATCGAAGGGATTTTTTGACAGCTAAGTTTGCAGCTTTGCAAGTAGCCGAGGAAGTTCCAAACAGACCCGAAGGCCCTGCAGATGCTGGTGCTGCTGGCGAGGAGACTGACTATGAAGAAAGCATCGAGAATGCTACTTCCCAGGATGAGCTTGAAGAAGATGAAGGACCTGTGCATAGAAGGAAAAGGAAAAGTAAGTTTCCTTCTTATGATCCATCCGTTGCCTCTCCCACTTTATCGGTAGGCATGAAATTTCATGATGCTAAACAATTTAGGGAAGCTATACTGAAGATCTCTATTGCTGCACAAAGGAACATTGACTTCATTAGAAACACTAAGACCTTTATAAGAGCTAGGTGTTCGCAGCAAAATTGTCCATGGAAGATCTATGGCGCATTTGTTAGGAAAACTGGATCTTTCTAGATTAGAGCCTACCAAGAAGAACATACTTGTTCCATTAATTTTGAGAATAAAAGGGTAACAAGCGCATGGTTATCGAAGCACTTCTTTGAATTGATTAAGCTGATGCCTCAGATGAATACTACTCAGTTCAGAATGCTGGTGAAGAAGCAGGTAGGCATCAATATATCTAGGAATCAATGTAAAAGATCGAAGCAAAAGGTGATGAAGATACTCATTAGTCAGTACAGCGGTGAATATGGACAGTTGTGGGACTATGCTTGGGAGTGTAGGCTGCAAAATCCTAGAAGTAGAGTGTATCTCGAGGTCGTGAAGAGACCACTTCCTGATATTGGGACGAAGTTCGATAAATTCTATGTTTGTTTCAATGCATGCAAACGAGGTTTTTTATCTGGTTGTAGACGGATTATAAGATTGGACGGGTGTTTTTTGAAGGGCTTGTGCAAGGGAGAATTGCTAGCCGCAATTGGAAGAGATGCAAACAACCAAATGTTTCCCCTGGCTTAGGCTGTTGTGAAGGTAGAGAACAAGGACAATTGGTCCTGATTCCTAAAAAATTTGATGACTGATTTGGAGATAACAAATGGGGCAGGGTAGGCATTCATGAGCGACCAACAAAAGGTAATGTTTGCTTTTTAAAAAAATTTGTCACTTGTTTGCTTTTTGATATCAACATGTCATTTGCTTACATTTTTTTTATATTTTCAATTATTGTAGAGACTTATTCCAGCAATAACTGAGCTGTTGCCTTATGCTGAACATCGAATGTGTGCACGACACATATACGCAAATTGGGCAAAGACCTATAAAGGAGACAAGTTGCAGTCGCAATTTTGGCAGCTAGCAAAGAGCACGAATATGGTTGACTTTAGGATGGCCAAAGAAGAAATGCTTCAATTGACAAATGATGGTTATGATGCACTATTCCAAACAGACCCGAAGCATTGGTATAGGGCGTTCTTTAGCGAGGAATTCAAGTGCGATAACATTGATAACAACATCTGCGAAGCATTCAATGGGAGGATAATAGATGCTAGACGTAAACCAATTATCTCAATGCTTGAAGACATACGAGTTTTGGTCATGACTCGGTTGCACAGACAAAGAGATAACACTACAAAGTGGACTAAGCAATATGGTCCGAGGATTGCTAAGAAATTGGATGACAACTTGGCTGCAAGTAGGTATTGTCATCCCATTTGGAATGGGGATGAAGAATATGAGATAATGAAGGGTTCTGATAAGTATGTTGTCCATTTAGGTACGATGAAGTGTTCATGTAGAGCATGGCAACTCAGTGGAATTTCTTGTGCACATGCCATATGTGCAATTCAATTGAAGGGCCACAACACTGAAGACTACCTTCATGATTGGTACAAGAAACCGAAATATCTTGCTTCGTATCAATTCATGTTGCAGCCAATTAGAAGTAGCAAGTTCTGGGAGCCAACAGATCGTGAAGCACCTCAACCTTTGCCACTAAAGAAGAGAATGGGAAGACCAAAGAAAAAAAAAAGGAAAATGACGGAGGGAGAGGACTCATGTCACCGTAGGATGAATAGGATGGGTGTACTGATAAAGTGCTCTTTTTGCCACATAGCAGGGCACAATATTAAGGGTTGTCAATTAAAGAAGCAGCAGGAACAATTGAGGCCAGCCAAAGGGCCTAGTGAAGGGACAGTTGGAGAAGGAGAAACAGAAAGGCAAAGTGAGTCGACCGTTCTTCAGTTGACAACAATAAACCCAGTAAGTCATGACAATTGTGTTTATGTTGCTTTATGGTTTGTTGTGAATATGTACATAGATATAAGTGACATATATGTAATGTTTTTGTCTTTGTCAAGTCACGGTGACACATGAAGAATTGGCCGAAGCCCCTGCTATACCTGAAAATGAAGGGCTTGTTCAAAGAACCGAAGGTGGAAGACAGCCGGCTGCAGGATTGGCTAAACGATTTGGAGGGCCGTTAAGTCGACTTGTTCTTCAGCAGCAACAGAGAAAAAAATACCCGGTCAGTTAAATGATTTGAGTTTACTTTTCATTTACATTCTAATATGGCCTGATGTTATATTTATGATGTCCTTTGCCTTTTTCTCTGGTTCGAATAAGACAAGCTAGAGCTGTTTGCTAATAGAGGGCCCAAGGCGAAGGGCCACCACAAGATCCATCACCAAGGTCATCACAAAGGCCACTAGAAGGGTCATCACAATGGCCACCACCAAAGCCTACCAAAGGTGTCACTGAAGTTGAAAGCGTAACTAGAAAAACAACCAAAAGAAAGCCAAAGCCAAATCAAGAGCCACCTATAAGAAGGCCATCTACAAGATGCCTAGCTGAAGAATTGGCCGAAGAAGCCCCTTCTGTAGCTGAACAGCCACAAGAGCCGAAGAAATCACATGCGAGAAGAAAAGGCAACCAATCACAACTACCTGAAAGTGACGCTCCCCTTCGAACAACAGGGGCTCTTGGGAAGAGGCTAAAACAATATGATTATGGCCTTTATACAGATGACCGTTCTGAAACAGTTATTCTTAATGTAAGTTTTATAGGCTGCATTTAATTTAATTTATAGTGCAAACTTTTGTTGATAATTGAGTTTTCTTTTTGAAGCCTGGGAGAAGTTAAGAGATTCTTATCTCTTAAGGCCGAACTCAAGAATCAACGGCTGCGCCAACAAAGAAGAAGACATTGCCTGTGCTAACAAGAAAGAAGAGTAAGAAGAACCCAATTGTAGGTCCATCTGAATCAGTTCATCCTACAACAGTTGCAGCTCCTTCTGAATCTGTTCAACTTAGGACAATTGCAGCTCCATCAGACTCAACGCATCCCAAGACAACTAAAGAAGAAGTCTCACGTCCAGTTAGAAAAAGTGCAAGGATTATGAATCAAGTGCGAAGTCCATCAAAACGAGCATGAACAGGAGACATTGTGCATATTGATCAATGAAATGGAATGTGATATGGGTGGGGCTGAGGAGTCAGTTGTAAACATCTGTGGATGTTTGTTTTTTTTTTTAATAATAGTTTGTCATTGAGTTAGTTGAGTTTGTGAGACTTCATTTGTCATTGAGTTTGTGAGACAGATGTTCAAAATCAATGGAACAACCGTTGTTGCTTATCATTTTTGGCATGCCTGTTTTTTTTTTTTTTTTTTTTTTTCTTTTACTTATTACTACTTCTGGTGGTGGATATATGGTGGTGGTGGGGTGCTCATGTGGCTGGTGGTGGTTCTTTGGTGAAAAGCCCGGGTGGTGGTGGGTTGGGTTGGAGGTTTTTGCTGCATCTGGTGCAAGATATATGTGCAATATGCACAGCTTGCACCAGGTAGTGCTGGTGCAAGCTGGTGTAAGACACCTTACACTTGCAACTTATGCAGCAACATACCACCAGCATAGTGGTGGCTGGTGGTGGCTTAAGTGGATGCTTGGGATGCCTGGTGGTGATGATGGTTGGAGATGGTGGCCAGTGGTGGGCGGTGGTGATAGCTGGTAGTAGCCGATGTGTACAAAAAAAATGCCACTTAACTGATCACATTCTAAAAAACCTAGCACTTGAGTGTTCACTTTTAACAACAAGTGGCACTTAAGCGATCCTTTTAATAATAATTTGACACTTAAATAACTCTTTGTCTATCACGACTGGCACTTAAGTAATCACTAGATACAACTTATAGTACTCGAGTAATCACTCGTGTCTGTTCTATGTATATGGTGGTTTGCAGCAAAACAAAGAATCTGCTGGTTTACACATTTGTTGCTGGATTACTTTCAATTCAAGTAAAATAGTCACCACAACACATCGACCTAATATACATTCCATCATCATTGATCTATATTTGAGAATAAGCAAAAACTGTTGAAATCATTCATTCATTCATTCAAAACAAGTACATTTCCCCACACATTTATAACTATGGCAGTTGGAGAAACTTCTTCTCATCTTCCAGTCCTTTACATTTCATCATAAAGTAGGATAGACAAAGAAATAACAACACAATAAATGCTTGGTAACACTTCCATTCAATTTTCATTTTTGAAACTCCGTTCTTCAAATGGTTAATAGAATATGCTTGAGCTTGAGCTTGCATTGAGTCAACATCATCCAAGTCGTCCACAAGCGTAGATGGAGGTTGATGACATCCATTAAGTAGGTCCAATATCACCTCTGTGGCTCAGTGAGAGAATTTCGCATCGACCCATTTGAAATATTTGCACTTCGAGCCTTCTCTGTATCGGCCACATCCATAGAATCTTCTCCCGAGATTCATTCGAGTCCACGATGTTCTTCTTAGACTTGGAAACCCATAGAAACAAAAATGCTCGCCTTCTCCTTCGCTTCGGCAAGAGAAATTTAAGCCGCTGCTGGAAGTCTTGCTCTCCATTTCCAATATTCGGTGGTAGAATTTGGGGCAAATCGAATTAGGGTGCGAGATTAGGGCTCCAGTGCTTCAATAGCATTTTGCCCGATTTAGGGTTTTAGATTTAGGGCAAATGGGGAAGACGACGGCGTTTTCGCTGATTTAAGGGGTCTATTTTGGGCGAACACCCGGAACGACGTCGTTTGGGATTAATTCGAGCTGACTCAGCTCTCCGGCGAGAGATATTAATATTTTAATGCCACGTATGATTTCCGGCCAGCTTCGCTGGAGATGGCACTCAGGTGTCCCACTTTTCTTAAAATGTGGCACTTAAGTGTACCTTTCATAAGTTATGGCACTTAAGTGTCCCTTTGGGCAAAGTTATGGCACTTGAAGTGTTCTTTTGCCGAGATCCATGTGTATAGCTACAGTACACAATTAGTGGACACTTGATTTATTGGTTTGAATGAATTTCTTACATGTTTTCTCAATACGCATGGTGTACATAGGTCAAACTTTTGGTATGTTAGATTGGGTAATCCACGAACAAGCTTCTTTACTGAGATTTTGGCTATTTGATTCATGTTGATGTGTCCAAGTTTTCTGTGCCATAGATTTGCTTCCTTTTGAATTTTGATTAGACATTGGGATTTTTCTAGTTTAATATCCAAGAGATAGATATTTCCATGTCTTCGCCCTGTGAAAGTCTGAGAGGAGTCTTTACTGGTTCCTGAGCATATTCCTTCTTGAAAGTTGATTTTGAAACTGGTGTTGCACAGCTGGCTAATACTCAGCAAGTTGTAGTTGAGTCCTTCTACTAAGGAAACGTTACTGATCGTGAGATTTCCAATCTTTACAGTTCCGTATCCCACAATTCTTCCTTTGCTATTTCCTCCAAAAGAAACTCTTCCACCATTAACTTGCACAAGCTTTATGAAGCAGTTTGATTCTCCTATGATATGTCTTGAGCATCCACTATCCAAGTACCATTTAACCTTTTTCTTGATAGTGACTTGCATTTAAAAAAGAAATTCAAGCTTTCTTTGGTACCCATATTTTCTTGGGTCCAGTGGAGTTAGTGTGATCATATACATTTTTTGCCCAAACCTTCCTCACAGGTTTCCAAACCATATGACATTCTTTCTAAAAGTGTTCTGAGCTGTTACACTTAGAACATTTAAGAGCACTGCGGCCTACAGGTTTTACAAAAACTTTTTGGAAATGATTTTTGTAAGAATCTTTTGTAGGTCTTTGTTTAATTCTTTCCTTTACCTTAGGAAAATCAATTAGAGGAATGGTTTCAGCAGTTATTCCCAAACCTGATTTGTTGAAGTAAGGTCTTTGCGCTGAAAGAATCTTTTCTAATTTCTCATATTCTATAAAAAAATCTTTTAGAAATACTTGAGATATCATTTTTCAAAAATGCATTTTCTTTTGAAAGATTGTTTGCATTTTCTTTCAAAGTAATAATATTTTTATCTAAACTTTCGACATTTTTATTTTCAAACAATCTCATGTTACTTTAGTGAAGAATTTTCCATTTTAAGTTCGGAAATTCTCTTGAGAGAGGTTTTGAGACTAAGACACAATTTGTCAATATATTTGGAGACTTTAGCAGGAATTTTTAAATTACTTACCTCTATTTCACTGTCTGAGTCTGAGTCTATCTCAGAGTCTGATTCTGAGTGTGCCATGAGACAAATATTGGCATAATCATCATCACTTTCTTCACACTCAGTATCACTCCAAGTTTCTACTTTAAGTAATTTTCGATATTTCTCAGCTTTTCCTTTCTTTCTCTTCAGTAGAGGACGGTTGGGTCTAATGTGTCCATTTTTCTTGCATTCAAAGCAGATTATATCCTTGTTGGATTCATCATCCTCAGCTGATTTATTTTGTAGCTTTTGAGAACTTTGTTTCTTCGAATTGAATCTTCTTCATTTTCTATTCAGTTTTATGAATCTTCTTATCATGAAAGCAAGCTCTTCATCGTCCATATCGTCTTCAGAATCTGTGACATCAGAATCATCATTAGATTTCAACGCAATTGATTTCTTACCTTTGAGATCTTCATTTTCGTTGATTTGCTCAACTTCATAAGACTGAAGGGTGACAACCAATTCATCAACAGATAGTAGCATGATCTTTTGTGTCTCCCTTATTAAAGTCTTTACGTGATTCCAATCCTTGGAAAGTCTACGCAGTAACTTGTTAACCTTCATGGGTTCAGAGATTGGTTGACCTTGATATTCAAGACCATTCACGATTTTTGTAAAACGACTAAACATGTCAATGATAGATTCTCCTGGTTTCATCTTAAATGCTTCATAATGACCGAGTAGAATATTGATTATGGTTTCTTTCACTCGATTGGTTCCTTCATAGGTGATGTGCAATCTATCCCAAACTTCTTAGATGTTTCACAAGAGGATATTATGTTATATTCAGTAGGAGATAATGCATAATATAAGGAATAAATTGCTTTTATATCAAGAGCTTGTCTCTTGGTTATCTCTTCTTGAGTCATTTCACTAGACTCAACAGCTTCTTTTCTGAGATTGTTGCAGCTTTAGGAATGATTAATTTGTCTACCACGTCCCATTCCAAAGGATCATTTGATCTTAGGAATGCCTTCATCTTATTTTTCCATATGCTGTAATCATTTCCATCAAAATATGGCGACCTGGTGTTGCTTTGCCCTTCAACCAGACCTGGAGCCAACATACTAGCCATGGATCTTTAACTCTAAAGTAAAAACAGTTCAACTTAAATGAGTACACAAGCTCTGATACCAATTATGAAAGCTAGTACGAGCACCTAAAGGGGGTGAATAGGTACGAAAACAAATTTTCATAATGTAAAGAAAATGATTTTGCTTTAAAACTAATTCTATTTAGCTATAAATTATGAAAAGGAAATTAGACTCTAATAATCAAACAAAGTTATGATCAAAGTAAAGAGTTTAGGGAAGAGAATAAGAACACAGGGTTTATAGTGGAACACAGGGTTTATAGTGGTTCGACTTAATCCAAGCCTACGTCCACTCTTCCACACTAATAGCCCACCGGCTGGATTTCACTAAGAACCAAAAGAGTTGTTACAGTATAGCTCTTCCTTGATTCCACAGTGTAGAGACTTTGCTACACTTCCTCAAGGTCTCACAGAAGTATAAACGCTCTTTTGAGTACAAGTTTTCGCTCAACAATTGAATTGACAAAGAACAAGGAGCTTCAAACTTTGGAATTCTTCTATCGCGCACACACTCGAATAATTGGAACGACTTCCTTATATACTCCTCTATGCCTTCATACCCGTTGGCACTTACCAAAGGAGTTCTTCCAATCTATCCATTGGACAGAATCAATTACTAAGATTTCAAGTTATTTAAGGAATATGACGATAGCTCACCAATCGTGCTTGCCCATACAATCAGGATCTAGGTTTCCATAAGTAGAACCTTCCAAGTATGCTTCGCCAATCAACGGATCTAAATTATCCGAATCAAAACGAATAACAGATTCCAAGATGCTATATCCAGCCGAGAGATCTTCTTCAGTCAATAGAATCAAATCCTTAACAAGATACTCAATTCTGGATAAGTTTTCTTCGACGGTTTAGAAACTATCAATGATGATAGATTTTGAATCTTGAGTCTGGCGGTTCGGCAATCTTCAAACTTTGACTAAAGAGTCTGTAAGTCTTCAGACTAGACTGATGGAAACATTTTGTCATCTTTAAAACACACAAGGAAGTTTTCTCCAACATATGTCCCTTCTCACTTTTCTTGCACTCCATTATTTGCACAAGCTTGTCTAAATACCAATTGCTCAAACCATAATTTACAAAGAGAATTGGATTAGGATCTTACTATTCTTGATGGCTGTCAAAAGATCTGGGCTGATCATCTCTCCTTCCCGAATCTCATTATTGTCTCTAAAAGTATGAATTACAGCATCGACAAGCCCGTTGTAGAGGTGATCAGTGAAACCCTTTTGAGTATCTACACCTCTAAAGTTCAAGAAGACATCATAGTAGTTTCCAATCGATGCGGTCAACGAACTAGATCCACCAAAATTAGTTTTTGTGGGCGCAGTCCAACAGATCGACGCACAAAGTATTTGCATCTTCTGCACTTCTATGCACACCGACGTTGCATTTCTCAATGGGAGGATGCATTTCTTCTTTGCCTTCGAGTGGTGGAAATTTTAATGCTCAAGAAAATCCGAGATGATACCTACCCTAGAAGAAGAGAATGTGTGAGGAAATTTCGATGCAGAAGCAATCAAATTAAGTAGTACCAAAAAGAAAAGGACAAGTGTTATCATAGAATAAGTCAGGCAATCCATTGTGCTAGATACATTATGTTACTAACGCATTTACATGAAGGGCAACTGCAATTACATCGATGACAAATGAGGAATTTTCATGTTATGATTCCTTCAATCTACAGTCGAGTGAGCACATGCTAATTCAAAGAACAAGGCAAGGACATCAAGGAGGACTAGCCGGCCAAAACTTTCCAGTATTAAAGCTGCAGATCACGCTTAAAGTGGCAAGTAATTCTCGGCCAGAAGAAAAGTAGGGAAGAAAGAATGGCTAGAGCCCATTTCACACGTGGAATAAAAAAATTGCAGAGAAATCAAGAGTGGGATATTCTCTAGGCTGATCGGTTCTGGTTTGATCCGGTTCCCCATTTCTAAAACCGAGAATTGGATCGGAGTGACAGGTCTGGTCCGATTCCCGGACTGTCCAACAAAAACGATGGACAGTGCTTGTTGGCCAAGTCGAGGGTGAGAAGTCAGAGAGGATGGTCGTGGGAGGGTTGGCGTGGGAGGCAAACCACCGGAGGGAGAGGTGGAGGGTGGAGATGAGACGTTGTCGAAGAGACCGATGTCGCGGACGTTCTTGACGCCCGGTGGGAGCAGGGGAGGGGCGCATGGAGGAGCGGCGCATGAAGGAAAAGTGGGTCAGTGACTCAGTGGGACGTTGCTATGGACTTCGGTGAGGATGGGGACCCTGTTGACCGAGAGCTTGCCTTCGGAAAGGTCGAAGGGGTTCCGTTGGGGGTTGGTCCTGAGGACAATGGAGAGTGGCTTGCTGGGTCGTTTGGTAGTGCCATTATCAGCAGATAATGAAAATGGAGAACTACTCAACCAAAGAGATAAACAGAACAAAGCTACTGGAAGAGAAACGCAGGACTAGAAAAATGACAGTTCACATGAATCTGCAAAAGGATACTAGTATATAGCACAAAGGTCACTAATTGAGACTATGTACGAATTGATGTGAGGAGACTATGGATTGATGAGAGAGAGAGAGAGAGAGAAGACTTTGTACTTCTTTTCTTTCTTAAAAAAAATGAAAGGGTTGAAAAGGAGGATACATAATAAAAAAAAGCATTCTCAAAGGAATAAAAAATCAGTCCGGTCCGGATAGTTCGGTCAGTCCGATTCCACCCTAGAATCAGGAATCGGATCGCTCGTCACCGTGTCCAATTTCATGGAATTGGGAACTAGACCAGCACTCTTGGAAATTGCCTAGAACCAGCTGGTCCAATCTAGTTCAGGCAGTTCTCGGTTCAGATGGTTCCCATTATACACCGCTAATATTAATGAGAGGACACGTAGAGAGGAAAAAAGAATTTTGCGTACTTCATCATCCTTTTCGATTCACAGAGATGTCCACTCCATCCGACCGCCTATAGTTGTCAATGTGGGTTTCTCTATGACGGATCAGCTATTGGTGTTCATGCTAGAATTTTCTATTAAAGGGGGGAATAAGACAGAACAAAGGACTCTCCATTCTAAAGAAAAAGATTGAATGACACACACCGAGATTCAACCACATATTCAGGCCCTCAGATATTCTCTCGATTATCGAAAGAAAGTGCACTAAAAGCAACTTGATGGAAGGAGTTCGAAATTGCCCATAAAATAGATGAAGTTGACACTTAAATTTTGGCCACTGTATTTAATTCTTTATCACATAAAAAAATTAAGGATTACTGTCATGCCCCAATCCTCAGGCACACACACATCCCTTACTTTGGTCGATTAATAGCGATGTCCCAGGACACATCGCCGACTCATTCATTTCATATGCACATGCGGAAGCATATAAATTATCCCCAGACAATAAAACATTGGGATAGCACAGAAGGACTAAATTTCAAACCTTTAAAACATTTACTCTTATATACATTGCAAACCAATGCACATATATATACAAGGTGAACTATTAAGTCAAATTCAACTTAAGCCAGTTTAAAAACAAGGTCTACAAATAGGAGTAGGGTTCTACAAACTACGGGTCCCCATCCTCCTCTTCATCATCCTCCACACTCCAACTGGAGCCTTCAGCAGGCTGCACTGGACTTTCGAGATCTTCAAAATCCAAGTCTACTGCATCCAAGGACCTAAAATGGTTATTCAATAACCAATGAGACAACGTCTCAGCAAGTTCTACCCCTTAAGATCCAATTAGTAAACCAATACACCTTAGGGCTGCCTATGCACAACACGAGTCAGAGGACTTACCTTGGCCTCAGTCCCAACCTGAAATTAGTACAGTTCAATAGGCACCCAACAATCTTACAGATCGAAGCATCGATCAAATTGACTTAGTCAATTACATGTCATTCGAACCATCACAAGGTCATTTCCACTCAAAACCAGACTCCACATTTCAACTCAATACCAAACTCAAGGCTCTAGAGGTGACCCTACATGGAGTCTTGCCATCGTGCGGTACTTAGTCCTTAACCACAAATAACAATAATATAAAGCACTAGAAGTAACTCACACGAAATCTTGTTATCGTGTAGTACTTAGTCCATTATTGCACTAGGTGATAATATAAGGCACTAGAGGCTACTCACACGAAAGCTCATTCTCGTGTAGTACTTAGCCCTTTACTATCCCTAACAATACTGCAAGGCACTAGAGGTAATTCCCATGCGACTCAGGTCGTCATGTAACACTTAGCCTTTAACTACAATAAGCAAAAATATAAGGCACTAGAAGTAACTCACACGAAGTTTCCTACTCGTGTAGTACTTAGTCCTTTACCTACTCATGATCCATTGGTTCCCTCAACCCGACACATATCACATTAATTCCCCATAGTCAACATGCCCTGACTATAAGCCATCACACAATTATTCACTCTCGGCCAAGGACACTGTGCTTCGCACTTAAATTCTTCAATTAAAGTAATATCTTTGCCTAATTTCTTGGTACCAAAGGTACTCAATAAAATATCGTGTGTGGGTACACGATCGGTCTTAGCCAAAATAGAATAATTTCCTATCTATAAATCCCACCATTTTCTGTAGTCCACCAAAACATTTTTGGCATTGTCAACCGATGTCCGGTTATTTTTCAATTAATAACCAAAGATTATTCAATTTAGGAATAAATCCTAAAATCACTCATAAATCAATTTAGCACAAAATAAAGCTTAATTAAATAAACAGACTGCACCATGATCATCAGCATAAAATTCCGGTCGTCGACCATCCCGGTTGAATTTCCGGAAAAATAATTAATTAAATTTCGAAAATTAATAATTAATTACTAAAAATCCAATTTAGGCCCGTAATGCCTAATTGGAGCCCGAAACGGGTCGAGAAAAATCCTGAGATGCATTCATTAAATACTAGCACATGTCTACTTACTAATTGCATGATCAAATTACCTAACATACATCACAATTATCTAATAATCACTAATCTACTCTAATCTAACCACCTAATTGCACTTAATTAAATCTAATCAATCCTTAAGCATAATTAGCAAACTAAGAAGGCATAAGTGAGCAAAGCTCACTTGATTAACGAGCCGATCGGACCAAAACGATAGGATCATCGCGAGGATCGACTTTCCTCAAGGCGGGCCAAGCATCCGGGGTCAGGAAGTCGGCCAAAACGGGCCAAAAGCTACTGCCATACCCATTTCTGCATCTCTCTGTCCGATGCTGGTTGGGACCGAAGGAGGAGATGGCGGCTGGTTGAGGCGAGCAAGGGTGGCTAGGGCTAGGCAGAGCTCCGACGGGTTGAGGTGGCGGTGTACGATGGCTAGAGTGGCTGAACCACAGCCTGTGTTGACCTGCGAAGCTGTTAGAGGCAAGGACGAGTAGGGTGATGGCCAGGATGGCGGTGACGTGCGAGCGGTGGATGGCATGCGAGGGATGCTCGACGGCGGTCCGACTGAGCTGCTGGCTACTCTGGCGTCTTCAGATATGCTAGAACGTCAGACAGCACCAAGAAGAAGAAGAAGAAGTTGACGCTAGCAGAAAGGGGAGAGGAAGGCGGAGGGCATGTAGACGGCAGCAGAGTAGTGACGGTGTGCGGCGTGAGGTGGTGACAATTCTGGCTTCAATAGATCTTCAGTAGCTGCTGAGGTCTTCTTCGGTTGCTGATGAAGATGAAACCGCAAGGAAGAGGGAGATGGAAGAGGAGCTCGACGAAGGAGAGAGGGGGAACCGATTTCTCTCTCTTAGGTCACTTACATGTGGGCCACCACCCAGCTGTCATCCACCCACATTTTCAAGACTAAAATGCCCCTTCTAGAAGCATTTAGGTAGGCCAAAGTGTGGGGTATATGTGGCATACGAATTTTGCTAGGTTTTCTCCTCAATTGGACCTTAATCCCTCTTGAATTAAATCAAATTGACCCCCATAAATTCATTCAACACCTCATTGATCAGATTGGTACTTTTCTTTACCAATGTAGCCTACTTGCATCTCAATTTCAAAATCAAGAACAATCCTCTGCAAATTCCGATCGAAAACGACCCTACCTCAACTTTTTCCCAAAAAGTCTCGGTTGTCAGAAAAATCTTCTAAGACTGAGTGGACATTTCTAGAATTTGTTGTGACATGACAAAATCTTCAATTTCTGAAATCGGACTCAGATTGGCAGTTAATTTCACTCTGACGCGTTTTTAGCGTGACCTAGGCTACCGGATAGTTTTCAGAACTTTTTAGGGCAAATGACATGTTGTTGATTTTCTTCAAGACATAATGAATCCACTCGACACATTGGTGACCCTCAGTTATCGTGAAAAATCTCGATGATTCAAATACGAACACATGGTACCAAAACGACAATAAAATCAAATTAGTGCCGGTCGACGAAAATTTTCTAATTTAGTGGAGTCACCACGATCGGCCACACATCTCAGTCAAACCGACATATCTCTTAACTTAATTCAATTTTTAACTGTGCCGTAATGACCTCTAAAGATGAGCACGGTCGAGAAGTCGATTATTGGTTTAATTCTCAAGTCTATCTGCCCTAAAGTCCTTAATATCTCACCCAGCTAGTCTAGTTATCTTGTGAGTGGTCAACTTAGAGAAAAGCACTGTAGACGCGTCAATGAAATGTCCAATTTATTCAATCGAAATCAGAGCCTAAAAATCAGGATGTCACAATTACCCACCCCATAACAAAAGTACCATGATCATAATTTATATTCACATATTATTTAAGTCATGCATCACATACAAGTCACATGACCCCACATGATATTATGATGGACCATCATGCATGCAAACATGGGCACTATGACTGGCCATCTTTAGGAAGAGTTTCAATTCTGCACCCCACTCCTGATTGATAATGTTGGTTACTAAGTTGTTGCCTGCAGTTACCAATTTATCTCCATTCGGGCATGCCGGATTACCCCCCATATGGTTGACTAAAGATGAATGAATCTGGATGAATATACTTCGACCTTCGAGATAAGGCTTAGATATATTTGCATGCAAAATTAAGTGAGATTTGGTGTACATGAAGTGGCAACAAAAGATGGAAGGATTCGGTCAAGATGGACTTTGAATTTATGGGAAGCCGAGTGAGGAATGTGTTCGTGAAGAAGAGACATAGCGCAAAAGAGGGGAAAATATATAAAAGATCTCTTAGGTTGTTATGGAGGGACAAGCATTTGTTTATTTCGGTTCTTTTATCTACTTACAAGGACACACATACTCGGCTAGCATATGTGGACATAATATTCAACACCAGATTGGGAGATAAAGATGACGGGTTTAGAAGTAATATCGAGTTGGGACCAACGGTCCTCAATCATCGTGAATACTCCCAAATCCTTAACTCATGTGACATTGAATTTCCATTTTAATTCAATTAATCATATGAGAATTATACATGAAGAGTTGCCACTAACTTAATAGGGCCGACTATAAATCAAGTGAAGTATGGGAGGATACCTTACTTCTTATGTAACTAGAGATCTAGTGTTGCTGTGTCGGAGACTTAATTACATACATTACCTAACTATTGCCCTTTTTATCCCTAAGCTTAATTACTTACCCAGGTATTTTTACAAAATTATAAATCTTAAGGTTCTCATCCGCTAAGTGAACAAATAATGCTTTTGTGTTTATAATGACTTGAAATGTACCCAAAATATTCAGCTAAAACGAGCAAAATCAGAACTAAAAAAAGCTACATAAAAGATATACAATCAATTGAACTAAAAAGGTAGTAAAAGAACGAACAAAAGTAACGTGTACTAAAGTAATATGATATGAGTAGGACAAAGAGCATGACATGGCCTTGTTATTAAGCCTTAGGACAACAATCCCTATGAGGTTGACTTCAGAAACTATTTTATTTTAGAGATAAGTGTTAGAAGTCTCTACAACATCGAAAATGCGTTTCGGTCCTAAAACTTGCAAAAAGTGCATTTAAGTCCTAAAACTTGTCAAATTGTTTCAAACGAGTCCTAAGATCGACGCCATTAGCTTTTCCGTTAAAAATGCTAACGTGGTATTTTAAATAATTTTTTATTTTCCAGGTTTATTTTTAATTAATTTTTATCCATTTTTAAAAAATTAGATTTAAAAACTAAAAATTAAATTCATTCTTATCTTATTTTCAACAAAAACTAAAAAGAAAAGTTAAAAATTTTACTTTTAAAATTTTTAAAAATAAATTAAAAAATAATGTTAACTTCTTTTTAAATATGTTTTTTTATAAATATTTTAACTTTAAAAATTTATTTTTAATTAAAATGTTTTTTAATAAATATTTTAACTTCTTTTTTAAGTTTTTGGTGAAAATAAGATAAAATGAATAAATTTGATTTTTTTAGTTTTTAAATATAATTTTTTAAAAATAATTAAAAAAATTCACGTGAAAAATAAAAATTATTTAAAATGCTACATCAGCATTTTTAACGGAAAAGGCTAACGGCGTCGATTTTAGAACTCGTTTGAAACAATTTAACAAGTTTTAGGACTTAAATGCACTTTTTGCAAATTTTAGGACTAAAATGCATTTTCGTGACAAATTGTAGGACTTCCGGAACACTTATCCCTTTATTTTAAAATGGGTAATATGAGTTATCAAAATTTTCAGAGACAAATGAAGCCTTACGTTGGTACTTTGTCGTCCAAGGTTAGATCTTAATCCAACTTTTGGATATTAGGTATTCACTTAATCCTCCTCAAGTTTATCCTAGGTTATGACACTTCCACATCACTTATTCAATTATTTGAAGTGAATCCTAAATTTAACTAAGCTATGTACTATGGTTTTTTTTTTTCTCATAGTTATGTTTTTTTTTTTTTTTTATACCGAGGAACCGCTGGAGATCACCTTTCGCTTATGCTAATCGGGATACACACGACCCTCCGAGCACCTCTCCACAAGTAGTTATTTAGATGTAAAACCTCGGGGGAAGCTAGCACAAGACCCCATCACCATAACCCCCCACTTAAGACATGTTGACGTCACAGACATTCGAACTCATTCCCTCAGTAATGAAGTAGTAGAGGCCAACCAACTATGCTGCCTACCGGTGGGTCTCATAGTTATGTTTCTAAAACTTTTTTCATTTTTTTCTTTATATTTTTCAACTAAGTCTATTTCATTTATTAAGACTAATTAGCTAAACCGATCCCAAGTGGATCCTAAACTAAACCAAATGTTACTATTTTTATTCAACTTGACTATACTAAGTCTATTATCAAGCCTGATCTAGATTCAAATTCTAGAACTAACTCTAATCTTAATTAAAGCTAATGAAAATCTCGAAACTTCTCCGATCCACCTCCACAGTTCGGTTTATCATAGTCTCATTGCACTCACTCATGCACCACGATCAATAAAAGCATTAGAATGCTCACAAAAAGAATTGACCACCAAAGAGCTAGGAAAAATCAATAAATTGGCACTCAGCACATCTCCCGCATCAAGCATATCAAGCAAGGAGAATCAACACACTTAATCGCATGAACAAATGAGGTCCGATTTTGATGAAACACCCATGAATTTGCAGTTTGTTAAGTCTACTTTAGTTTCTCAGATGACCATTTTCATGATCAGAGCCACAAAACCCGAAATTATAAATCACCTCAGAAAATTATGAAACCAGTCCTGTTTGAAAGCTTAAGACGTCTTCTAAAACTTTGTAGTTTTATCATTTACTGAGATTCGGCCCATATTTTAACAAAATTGCAGAAACAGCCTTGAAGGTCAGACTGGCCTTTGACATTCTGACTGTTACTTTGAGAAGACATTTGACTGAGCAATTCAATTTGGAATTTCATGAAACTAGAATGAATGGAAAGATCTGGAAGTCTTTTAAAAGTTTGTAATTCATGATATTACGAGATTTTTTCATTAAGATCTCCTAAATCCCAAAATACCCAGCACGCCTGATCAGACTTCTAATTCCAGATTCAACTTCAATTTTCTATTATCTTTGTCCTAGATTTTGAGGTGGATTTGACCTAGTAAATGATCTTCAACTTGGGCTTATAATCTATCAAAATGAAGCTTAAAATGTCATGATCATTTCATTAGTTAATTCCTTTTGATGATTTGGTTATTTACTAGGTCGAATAACCTGATTAATCTCAATGAGTATCCAAACCTGTGATACTTCTCATCAACAAATCGTCAGGCACACGCATTTTGGTCCTTTAAACCAATCCCATTGACCTTCCATGACTCATCACGCACAAAATACGAGCAAGCCCACAAAGAGTTCCTCAACAGCACTTATTTGCTACGCTTACGGGGCCTATATAAAAGAACCTTCTAACAGTGATCATGCAATACGTCTCATAGCAAGCATATGAAGAACAAACCAGCCACATTTGCTTTACACTGTGAAAGCTAGTACAAGCACCTAGAGGGGGTGAATAGGTGTAAAAATAAATTTCCCCGAGTGAAGTGGACAACTCAAATCAGTAATAGATTATGAAAAGGAAATTAAACTCTTGTAAACAAATCGAGTTACGATCAAAGTAAAAGAGCGTAAGGAAGAGAATAAGAACACAGGGTCTATAGTAGTTCGGCTTAATTTAAGCCTACGTCCACTCTTCCGCACTGACAGCCCACCGGCTGGATTTCACTATGAAACAAAAGAGTTGTTATAGTAAAGCTCTTCCTTGATTCCACAGTGTAGAGACTTTGCTACACTTCCTCAAGGTCTCTCAAAGATATAAACTCTCTTTTGCGTACAAGGTTTCGCTCAACAATTTAATTGACTAAGAACAAGGAGCTTCAGACTTTGGAATTCTTCTATTGCGCACACACTCGAACAACTGGAACGTCTTCCTTATATACTCTTTCATGCCATCACACCCGTTGGCACTAACCAAAGGAATTCTTCCAATCTACCCATTGGACAGAATCAATTAGGAAGATTTCGAGCTATTTAAGGAATATGATGATAGCCCACAATTCTTGCTCGCCCATACAATCAGGATCTAGGTTTCCATAAGTCGAACCTTCCAATTATACTTCGCCAATCAATGGATCCAAAATCCCTGAATCAATCTTGATTTGAATAATGGATTCCGACATGCTATATCCAACCAAGAGATCTTCTTTAGTCGATAGAATCAAATCCTTAACGGAACATTCAATTCTGGATAAGCCTTCTTCGACAGTCTAAAAACTGTCAATGAGGATAGATTTTGAGTCTTGAGTCTAGCAGTCCGGAGGTCTTCAGACTTTGATGGAAGAGTCTGCAAATCTTCAGACTAGACTGATGAAAATGTTTTGTCAACTTCAAAACACTCAAGGAAGTTTTCTCCAACAATCTCCCCCTTTTTGATGGTGACAAAACTTTCCTGCAAATTTGAATAACTTTGACTTGCAAAACATTACTCAAGCAAACAAGGATAACTCACAAAAGATAAATGGTTTAGTAAAGATAACATTAGAATCTACATCCACAGAAAGTAGGTTAGTTCTGTAAATGAGCAAAGCCATGAGATATCAATAATGCTTAAGATAAACCAACATTTAAACAGTCAAATCCAAATCCAGTCCAAATACAAACAACCAAAAACAAAAGTCAAGAGTTCAAAGTTCCAAGTCAAATCTGCACCACATCTCTCCCCCTTTTTGTCATTATTAAAAAGGTAGAGATAAAAAGAGAATGGAATTAAGATTGCTTGGGAACACGAACAAACTAGAAATCTCCCATTGACTGGACAATCCCTTCCAGCTTTTTCAAATCCTCCTTCAGTTGCGTCACATCTTCACCCTTAGCATTTGCTTGAACTTGAAGAGCAAGGGCATGGATTTGATCATGCAAAGAAACTGAAGAGGCTTGTCCTGCATTCTGCAAGTTTTGAATTTCGTATGTCATAGCATATATTTGGTTGTGCATTTCCAAGAGAACATCAAGCACTCTGCGAAAGTCTGCTGAATTATCAGTCTGAGTACTAGCTTCTGCACGATCAAACGGTGTATTGGCAGATGATGGCAAATCAGCATGGTCACACAGATTGGGCGATGAAACATCATGTCCCTCCTCAATAAATTGAGAGGCATAGATGTCCTCTGGATCTGCTGGAGAACGACTTACTCCTTCACTGGTGGCAGGAAATGAGGACGTACCCCTTTTCTCTGGATCTCCCCCTATTTTAATGCCTTCAGGTGGAGAAAAATATTCCTCATGCTCTGCTTCTGCTTGTTCTCCTCTGCCCTCTTCTTCTTCCTCCTCAATATTTTCCTCCTCTGCTTCTTTCTCCAATTCTTCTCTCTCACCAGTCCTCTATTCTGTCTCATTCTTGTCTTGTTCCTGTCTCTCCATTGTCTCTAGAATAGAACGACTCAAGTTCTTCAATGCCATCGCAGAATTGGTGATATCATCCTCATCCTCTTCATCCTTAATGATGAGTGCTCTTCTTTTCTTGGATGGAGCAATCATGGGCTCCTTCCCTTTCCACTTTGCAGCCGAAGAGACTGGATGAGTCTTGATAGGGGTTTTCATCTTGAATTGTTCCAAAGCCTGGTTGAGTTCCTTCAGACGCATTTTAGAGACCATTTTCAATCCCACCACCATTTGATCGCATGTTCGAACACAAAGAATCCGGGAAGGCTGAACATTCAAATGTCTGAATAACTTGGTCACAAGTGCTAAGTAAGGAAGTTGACCATTATCCTTCACCATTGTTCTGTACATGTAGAACATAATAGTGTGTGGAAGAGAGAACTTTTTGCTAGCATTGATTGCATACATCAGATTTGCCTCCGAGTTTAAAACGTCGGTCTTTGAAGTTAATTTTGGTCTGAGGCAGTTAATCACTATCTTGTGAAGCAAAATGTTGGACGCATTCATCCTCAAATAGGAAATCTTTCCTTCCGTTGTTCTATCCTGAATAAGCTCTATCATTGCACGAGCAATAGATACACTAATAGGTTGATATCTCCCTCTTTCAACCCCAATCACATCATCCAATGTATTCATGTCAACCACAAAGTCCTGATCTCGAACACTGAAAGAGAATCTATTCACATCCAAGAAATTGAGATTTGAATAGAAGTAAGCAGTAAATTCAGCATGAGCCTCTATTGTTTCAGAACAAAATTGTTCGAGTTGAAGAAGATTGAATTTTTCTCGTAGATTGACATTCAGAGAGTCAAGGAAATCAAAATCCACACTTCTAGAGTTTATCACACCACACTTTAGCAACTTAGAATACAGTTGCTTGTGTTCCTCCAAGCGAAACAAGTCTGTCCTTTTGCTTCGGATTTTTGCCGCAACACCCATTCTAGGTTTAAACTGATTGCACATCCTATCATCATCATTCCCATCAGGTTGACTCAGCCCTCCAACACGTGGATCACTTGGAATATTTGTCAATGCTTCTTCCGTCGACCCCGCAGGGGCAATTCCCAATCGTTCCATTGTGCATAAAAAAAAAAAAGTTTCATTTTTATACCCTTTGTCTTTCAGAAATTCATCAATATAGTTCAACGGAGTACCACTTCTCTTCAAAGCACGGTAAAGCTTGTAAGTAAAAGCGGGCTTATGAGTTCTTACGGGTTCTGCATCTTCGATGATTTCTTCCTCTTCTCGATGTGCAACATCCTGAGGTCTAGATGGAGGAGATGGACGCTACTGAGAATGTTGTGGGCTCTGCTACTGTCTAGGAGATTCTTCTTCCTTGGTGAGATCAAAATGCGTAGGCCCCTCACGCATTTGATGCGGTCCCTTGTTCGCAATCCTCGAAAACTTTCTTTGAGACGACATCTTGCACAGTGTTTGAGAGATTCCAAGCTTGTTTCCCAAGAAAGATGAAAAATTTTCGAGGATTAAACAAGAAAAGAAGACAGAAGTGGAAGATCTGTGCTCTCTTAAGGTTTTTGTGAGTAAAACGAAGAAGAACCAACAGTATATACGACAGTCGAAGCGAGGCATATAGAGCATCGTAAAAATGAAATATAAAAATGTCGTTTTAAAAAATAACTGCCTTTTCAAAAATTAGATAACTGTCATTTCAAAAATAACTTCTTTTTCGAAAAGGAAGGATTGCAATAATCACAAAAACTCGAGAATAACATCAACCAACTTCGGATAGATGATCGTACCTTTTTAAGATTTGATCAGAGAGATAAGTTTCTAAAATAGAAATAACTTACAGTTGTACATCTTGATTGTCTGAGTCTGAATGCCTTTAGACTTTAAGATATTGAGTCTGGAACGAATAACTTCAAATTGATTTTTCTCCAAAGGTTTTGTAAATATATCCGCCAGTTGATTCTTTGAATTAATAAACTAAATCGAAACTTCTCTATTTTAAATATGATCTCTAGCGAAATGATGTCGAATCTCTATATGTTTTGCTCTTGAGTGAAGAATCAGATTCTTGGTGAGATTGATTACACCGGGTGTTGTCACATTTGATCTCGTGCATGAATCTTCAATTCCAAAGTCTCTTAGCTATTGTTTTATCCACAGAATTTGTGAACAACAACTTCCAAGAGCTACATACTCTGCTTCTGCCATGGAGAGAGCTACAGTACTTTGCTTCCTTGAAAACTAAGATACTGTCCTATTTCCAAGTAGTTGACAGGTGCCCGAGGTACTCTTTCTATCAACTCTGCATCCGGCTAGGTCTGCATTTGAGTATTCAAGAAGAGTGAAGTCTCCTTCTTTAGGATACTAGAGACCCAAATTTGAAGTTGAGGCAATGTATTTGATAATACGCTTTGCAGCACTTAAATGAGATTCTTTAGGGTCTGATTGAAATATGGTACAAATACAAACACTAAACAAAATATCAGGTCGAGAAATAGTTAGATAAAGAAGTAAACCAATGATACTCCTGTATAGCTTCTAGTCAACTTTTTTTCCTTCTTCATCTTTGTCCAACTTCAAAGAACTTGACATTGGTATATCGGTCTTTTTGCAATTTTCTAGTCCAAACTTTTTGACAAGTTCTTTAGCATATTTTTCTTGATGAATAAAGATTCCCCCCTTCAGTTGTTTCACTTGAAGCCCGAGAAAGAAGGTTAGTTCACCCATCATGCTCATTTCAAACTCATCCTGCATAGACTTAGAGAATTTTTTGCACAGATTTTCATTAGAAGATCCAAAAATAATATCATCAACATAAATTTGAACAAGTAAAAAGCTTTTGCTTTCTTTCTTGATAAACAATGTAGTATCTACTTTACCTTTGACAAAGCCATTTTGAATTAAAAACTTACTTAGTCTATCGTACCAAGCTCAGGGTACTTGCTTTAAACCATATAAATACAAAGTCTGGTTTCCTTGGGTCTTCAAAACCGGGTGGCTGTTGTGGCATCCCAAAATTCGAAGTCAAGCCATAAGGTGTGTTAAAGTCTCTAATTAGGTAATAAAATTTTCTAAGATTTATGCTTTAGTCATTAGTCTTTTTAAGAATAGATGATTTGTGCATATGTTTGTGAGAATTTAAATATGATAGATTAATGATAACAACCTATGTTTGGCCATGCACTTTATAAATTAAACTTCAATAAAAAAAAATGTCACAAGACTTTGGCCATGTTGAAAATTAAAATTTAAAAATATTTATAGAAGAAATTCAAAAAAAAAAAAAGAGGGAAAAGTCAATTTTTAGGTTGGGCCTTAGGCCCATTGGCCTAAGCTTTAGTGGGCCAAGCTAACTGGCCCATGGAGCCCCAAGAAGGAGTGGTCGACCGGCCATAAAGGAGGCCCAAGCTCAAGCCCAAATTCAAAGCCCATTATGCATGCAATAGGACAAGTGGCACAAAGGAGAATGCCATGCATTGGCTAATTTGAAGGCAAGCAATGATTATCAATGATGAGGATTAGGAGGGATAAAAGGGAAGAGAGAGAGAAGGGTGGCCGGTTCATTCGGCCGAGAGAGAGAGAGTGAGAGAGAGAGAGAGAGAGAGATTTCGAGAGAGAGGGAGAATGGCCGAGAGAAGGAGGAGCCGAGGAGGAGCCGCCATCTGACCGCCGTGCTCGCCACCATGTACCGCCGTTCGTGTGGTCTAGAGGCAAGTTGGGGGTCCTTTGCTGCTCTTGCATGTGTGTATGTTACTTGCATGTTGAATTTTTGGGTGTTTAGGTCAGGAAAACCGAAGTGTGGATGGTTTGTTCTTGAGTGGTATGACTGTTTTCGCTCGAACAGTTTGAGTCAGAATGTTGTGTGAGCTTGCATGCATGTTTAGAGTCCGATTTTGGCTTCACTTTCTTCATAAAAGTTGTAGCTAATATCTTTAACTACAACATACTAAAATTTCATGTAAAATTATGGAGATTTGAGTGGTTAAACTCTCATCCTATGGAGACCTCAGATCTGGAAAGATTTTACTGACCTCTTGTTGGATTTGTGGTTGCATGTTGGTTTGTGCTAAGAATCTCTCTTCTAATTCTTCATCAAAGTTGTAGGGAACATCTTTAACTACAACATACTCAAATTTGAAGTGAAATGAACAAGTATAGCCTAGTAAATCGACTAAATCTTGAAGACGGTGATTCTGGAGATGTATTTTGGGACACCCGAGACTTCATGGACCTAAATGACGACTATAATATGGATATTTGACTTGGATATCTTCATAAAACTTGTAGAGGACATCTTGATGTATAACATATCCAAATTTCAGAGGAAACGAAAGAGAATAGGTAGGTGAAAACTTAGTATTTCGGAGAAGCATGCACTGGACGATGCGGTAATGGATCCAGAAGCTTCGTGAGACTGTATAAAATAATCTAAAAAGAATCTGGCTTGGAAGTCTGCATGAAAGATGTGGGAAAATGCCTTGGCTATAACTCGGTAAAATGTCGTAATTTTTGGAGGTCGTATGGATATTTTAATCGAATTTCTTTGGAAACCGTGCATTCTGGTTTCATCCGAAAATTATATGATATTTTGTGAGAATTGTGAAATTGTGTGAAATTCTATTTGGCCATGTATTTTGCATGAAATTATTATCCTATTGGCTAGTTTATTACTTGCCTTAATTTTATAATTTTTGGGAATTTATAGATATTAAATGTAATATTTTTGAAAATGACAAAAGTTGAAATTTAAATAGATGAAAAATGGATTATTTTATTGGCCATAAATTCCATTAAATTTATTAATAAATAATTATACCATGTTGCATGTATGATGAGGTCTTGATGTATGCATGACATTGAATTGAGATGCATGTGTGAATTCTATGCCAAGAATGACTTGTTTGATGTCATGTCACATGCCATGCTAAATTAAGACTGAAAGTGGTAAACATGGATAATGGTAAATGAGGAGGTGGTTGTGGTGGAGAATGATGCCCGGAATGTATAGAGATGCATTGCCGGATGGCCTTGGGAGATTCAGGATGCCCGGAACGTGGGGGTGCCGGAAGCCCTGTCGGAGGTTTTTGCCTAAAGGGAATACCTCGCGATATCAAGATTTGGGGTGTGGGATGCCCGGCCAGGGAGTGTAAATGCTGGAAGCCCTGTCGGAGGTTTTTGCCCGAGGGGAATGCCTCGTGATACTAGTTGGGATGCGAGATGCCTAGAATGTGGGGGGCCGAATGCCCGGTGGCCTGGAATGGCTGAATGTCGGAAGCCTCGAAGGTCTTTGCCCAAGGGGATGGTGAAATTGATGATTTGAGGAATGGGTGATGTGGTGATCAAATTGAAAGTTAAAAGTGGAAATTAAACCATGGCATGATGATATGCATGATGATGATGATAATATGTGATGTGATATGATGATGATCACCCATGGCATGACGATGTGCATGATGATGATGATAATATGTGATGTGATATGATGATGATCACCCATGGCATGACGATGTGCATGATGATGATGATAATATGTGATGTGATATGATGATGATCACCCATGGCATGATGATATGCATGATGATGATGATGATACATGATATGGCATGATGACATGTAAGATATGATGATGCCATAATAATGATGACATGCGTGATGTGATGAGGTCACGATGATGATGATGATATATGATATGGCAAGATGACATGTGTGATGTGATGTGATGGTGTCATGATGATGATGACATGTATGATATGATGATGATACACATGTATGTGTTATGATTGTGATGACGATGCATGATAGTATGCGCATGGCTTCAAGGTAAGTAACGCCTGCAATGCATGTATGACTTGTATGATGCATTGAGTGGTTATTGGATTCATTTACCTGCTGAGTGGTTGTACTCACCCCTTTTGGGAACCAATATTTCAGATTAGCAGCATGCCGCTTCCTGCCGTCGCGCGAGGTGCATTTTACGGTTTACCATCCGACGTCGAGGTAGAGTGTGAGGAGTTCAGCTGTCCTTCTGTGCCTAGATTGACATACATTTGTGTGCGCTGTTTTGTCACGTACGACATAGGCCTGGCTGGGGACCCAGTCATCTAGGAGTTTGTCTCCGTCCACGTTCGCCGCGATGGGGTGATGAGAGAGATGCTGCCACTGCCACCGCCTGACGCACCGGATTGGGTGTGAGGCCTGTGCGTATGAGTAGGAGCTGTTTTTTTGGGGATAGTTAGCCGACACTTATGATGAGAGTTGTGCACGTGTGATGTAGAGGGTCGAGGGTTCTTTTTGAGGTTTTAGGCTAGACATGGCTGAGTCCTAGCTTTTCCTTTTAATATATCGACCCAAAAGAAGTCTCATCTTGAAAATATATGTAAATAAAGTATCGTGGCTTGTCTATAAAATCATGGAGATTAGTGGTGTGTATTTGTATCATGATTGGTAGGGGGAGAGATGGTGATACTTTATTTTGCTTCCGCTAATGAGTCGCGCTGGAACCGCTTTTAAAAAAAAATGCCTGTGAATAACAACGCTTCTTCTAAGTACAAAGACAAAAGAGTAATAAAGTGTAACATTGGTGCTTGTAGCGACCTACGAAGGGTTCGGGGTGCTACAGTTGTTCCACATAAACTTCCTCTTTGATAAATCCATTTAGGAAAGCACTTTTGACGTCCATTTGGAATAACCTGAAATTCTTATGACAAGCAAAAGCAAGTAATAATCTAATTGCTTCTAACCTTGCTACTATTGCGTAAATCTTATCATACTCTATATCTTCTTCTTACGTATATCCCTTGGCCACGAGTCTTGCTTTGTTTCTTATGACTTTTCCTTTCTCGTTCATCTTTCTCGTTCATCTTGTTCCTGAAAACCCATTTAGGTCCAATGATGGATTTACCTTTCGGTTTAGGAGTCAATTCCCAGACATCATTGATGCTGAATTGCCTGAGTTCTTCTTGCATAGCTTCAATCCAGCTTTCATCAGTTAAAGCTTCTTTTATGCTTTTGTGTCCTATTTCAGAAATAAGAGCCACAGCACTAGACTCTTCACGCCTTTTGGATCTTGTGCGAATTCCTTCATTAATATCATTAATAATAAGATCTTTGGGATGACTAGACTTATGCTTCTAGTTGCTGGTTGATTTGTCAGACTGTTGATCTTTTTCCTCATTTGAATCTTCATTGATCATTTGTTGCTTGTCTTCTGAAGTTTGAGCTGCTTCTAGAGATTTAGACTTTGTAGAATCTGGAGCAAGTTCAGATTCTTCAAGATGAATGTAAATCAATTGATTTTGCATAAAGTCTTAAAATTTAGCGTTCATCGATTCCTCCACAGATTGAGTCTTCTTGTTGTAAACTCTGTAAGCTTTGCTTGTGATAGAATATCCAAGGAAAATACCTTCATCTGATTTTTCTTCAAACTTACCAACTCGATCATTTGCATTTTTCAATATTAAACATTTACATCCAAACACATGAAAATATGAAACAATTGCCTTCTTTCCTTTGAATAACTCATAGGGAGTTTTCTCCAGAATAGGCCTTAAATTGACTCTATTAATAATATAACATGCTGTAAAAACTGCTTCAACCCAAAAACGAGAATTAGATGTTACTTTCAATTAAAAGAGTTCTATCCATTTCCTGAAGCGACCTATTCTTTCTTTCCATAACTCCATTTTGCTCTAGAGTATATGGTGAAGAGAACACATGCTGAAAACCAAATTCATCACAGAATTTTGTAAAGTCTTGATTTTCAAATTCACCTCCATGGTCTGTCTATATACTTGAAATAACATACCCTTTCTCATTTTGGACCTTTTTAGCAAACTTTATAAAATTAAAAAAAAAAAGTTTCAAACTTACTTGCTAGGAAATGTACCCAAGTGAATCGTGAATAATCATCCACAATTACTAGGCAGTATTTCTTACCTCCAATGCTCTGAGTTCTGGTTGGTCCAAAGAGATTCATATGCAAGAGCTGCAGTACACGATTAGTGGATACTTGATTTATTGGTTTAAATGAGTTTCTTACCTGTTTTCCCAACATGCATTGTGTGCATAGATCAAACTTTTGGTATGTCAGATTGGGTAGTCCACGAATAAGCTTCTTTGCTGAGATTTTGGCTATTTGCTTCATGTTGATGTGCCCAAGTTTTATGTGCCATAAGTTTGCTTCTTCTTGAATTGAGATTAGACATTGAGTTTCATCTGGTTTGATATCCAAGAGGTAGATATTCCCATGTCTTCGACCTGTAAAAGACTGAGAGGGGTCTTTACTGGTTCCTGAACATATTCCTTCTTGAAAGTTGATTTTGAAATCGGTGTCGCACAGCTGACTAATACTCGGCAAATTGTAGTTGAGTCCTTCCACTGAGGAAACATTACTGATCGTGAGGCTTCCAATCTTTATAGTTCCGTATCCCACAATTCTTCCTTTACTGTTTCCTCCAAAATAAACTTTTCCACCATTAACTTGTACAAGCTTTATAAAGCAATTTGAATTTCCTGTCATATGTCTTGAGCATTCACTATCTTGGTACCATTTAACATTTTTTTTTTAAAGTGACCTCGATTTCACTTTTCGGAAATGATTTTTATAAGCATCTCTTGTGGGTCTTTGTCTAAATCTAAGTCTATCTCCCAAACCAAGATTTATTGAAATAAGATCTTTGTCTGAAAGAATTTTCTCAAGAGATCTTATAGAAAATTTGTTGGAAATAGTCTAATTGTGCCATAAGACAAATATTGGCATAATCATCATCACTTTCCTCACATTCTGTATCACTCCAAGTTTCTGCTTTAAGTGTCTTTCGATATTTCTCAGCTTTTCCTTTCTTTTTCCTCAGAAGGGTCTAATGTGTCCATTTTTCTTACATTCAAAGCAGATTATATCTTTATTGGATTCATCATCCTCAACTGACTTAGTCTGTTGCTTTTGAAAACTTTGTTTCTTTGGATTGAATCTTCTCCCCATTCTGTTTAGTTTTCTGAATCTTCTTATCATTAGAGTAAACTCTTCATCATCCATATCGTCTTCAAAATCAATTCGTCAACAGAGAGTGGCATCATTCTTTGTGTCTCCCTTATTGAGGTCTTTATGTGATTCCAATCATTGAACAGTCCACGCAGTAGCTTGTTTACCTTCATGGGTCCAGAAATTGGTTGACCTTGATATTCAAGACCATTCACGATTTCTGTAAAACGACCAAACATACAGTAATAGATTCCCCTGATTTCATTTTGAATGCTTCGTATTGACCGAGCAAAATGTTGATTCTGGTTTCTTTCACTCGATCAGTTCCTTCATAGATGATGTGTAATCTATCATAGACTTCTTTAGTCGTTTCACAAGAAGATATTCTGTTATATTCAGTAGAAAATAATGCACAATATAAAGAATAAATCGTTTTTGCATCAAGAGCTTGTCTCTTGGTTATCTCTTCTTGAGTCATTTCACTAAACTTAACAGCTTCTTTTCCTTTTTTTGAGACTGGTGCAGCTTTTGGAATGATTCCTTTGTCTACCACATCCCATTCTAGAGGATCCTTTGATCTTAGGAATGCCTTCATCTTATTTTTCCATATGTTGTATTCATTTCCATCAAAATAAGGCGGTCTGGTATTGCTTTGCTCTTCAACCAGTCCTGAAGCCAACATACTAGCCATGGACCTTTAACTCTGAAGTAAAACACTTCAACTTAAGTGAGTACACAGGCTCTAATACCAATTGTGAAAGCTAGTACGAGCACCTAGAGGGGGTGAATAGGTGTAAAAACAAATTTCCCCGGATGAAGTGTGCAACTCAAATCAGCAATAGATTATGAAAAGGAAATTAAACTCTTGTAAACAAATCGAGTTATGATCAAAGTAAAAGAGCGTAGGGAAGAGAATAAGAACACAATGTTTATAGTGGTCCGGCTTAATCCAAGCCTACATTCACTCTTCCACATTAACAGCCCACCGGCTGGATTTCACTATGAAATAAAAGAGTTGTTACAATAAAGCTCTTCCTTGATTCCACAGTGTAGAGATTCTGCTACACTTCCTCAAGATCTCCTAAAGATGTAAACTCTTTTTTGTGTACAAGATTTCGCTCAACAATTTAATTGACTAAGAACAAGGAGCTTCAGACTTTGGAATTCTTCTATCGCGCACACACTCGAACAACTAGAACATCTTCCTTATATACTCCTTCATGCCATCACACCCGTTGGCACTTACCAAAGGAATTCTTCCAATCTACCCGTTGGACAGAATCAATTAGGAAGATTTCAAGCTATTTAATAAATATGACGATAGCCCACCAATCCTGCTCGCCCATATAATCAAGATCTAGGTTTCCATAAGTAGAACCTTCCAAGTATATTTCGCCAATCAACAGATCCAAAATCCTAGAATCAATCTTGATTTGAATAATGGATTTCAACATGCTATATCCAGCTAAGAGATCTTCTTTAGTCGACAAAATCAAATCCTTAACGAAACATTCAGTTCTAGATAAGCCTTCTTCGACAGTCTAGAAACTGTCAATGAGGATAGACTTTGAGTCTTGAGTCTGGCAGTCCGGAGGTCTTTAGATTTTGATGGAAGAGTCTGCAAGTCTTCAGACTAGACTGATGAAAACGTTTTGTCAACTTCAAAACACTCGATAAAGTTTTCTCCAACATACACGATTGCATGGAACAAACGAAAATTTTAGCATGAAACAGACCTAAAAGAACCATCTATCGATTATCAATGGCATGACAATCCCAGAACATGCCCACGGTGAACTCGCCAGCATCTCGCCACATACATATATACATTCAACTTTTACATCATTGACGCTGTCACATATAAGTAGCATATACAAAGAATAATGAGCAAGAAATCTTAGTGTATAACCACTAGACTCATCCTCAATGAAGGAAAACAAAACTCAAGCAAAGCTTCATTGATAGGAGACAGTAAACAAGTTACTCTCGATCAAAACCTAACCTGAAATGCTCACTGTTCTATTTCGAGAATATAATCATACCTGTGGTAAGCACTTCAGTCAAAGGATTTAGCTGCAGCTGTGAAACAACGATTCACATCCGAATTATCATCAGGACAAGCGCAAGTGACCAACAGATCCTCAATTGGAGGCTTTTTTCAAATAAATCACAACAAAATTTCTCAGCCTCAGCTTTATACAGAGAATATCATAACATAGAATATGAGTCTATGCTCATCATACCTTGAGTTTCAGTTTTGGAAGATGAGCAAATTGAAGAAGAGTTCCTAGATACGTCAATGATGGAGATCAAAGAATAGAGTTCCAAACAGATTAATCTACTAAGACTAAACTCTATCGAAGGTGTTCACTAAAATCCCTAAACTAAATGCATACTAACCAAATGAAACTAAGCTAAATCTAGCGCTGGATTACTTTTTTTTTTTCATTTGGTCTTGTCTTATATCTATTTTATAAGTCACTGTGTGTACTATGTGAAGGTTACGAAACTCTACTCCCTCGCACATTTCCCTTGAGAAATCTCAGACCTTGAGAAAGTAGGGAATCGAACTCAACACATTGCCCTTTTCAAGTGAAAAAGGTGTCTACCATACAAACTCCTAGTAGTTAAATCTAGCACTAAATATAACAACCTAATCAAGATCTCTATCTCTAGCTATCATACAATTTTTTAATTTATCGAATATTTCTGTTAAAAAGTATTATTTTTATAGTAGAGGGGGCTTGGGCTGGTCCTCTGGCCCGGTCTGAAATTGGAATGGACGCTTCCGCCCGGCAAGGGCCACATCTCTAGTATCATGGGTTCTGGATCTTAAGCTTGGGACATTATTGGGCTCTTAAATCAAGCCCACTCAACAGAACTAAACCCATTTCATAAAAAGTCAAACCCAGCCCAAACATTAAAAAGCTGAGTCAAGCCCGTCCCAAATCAAACCCAACGTGCAAAGATTTTTAACCTCACCTTGTCGAGGAAATAACCAACGCATGAACAGAAACAATGGAAACGTACGGAAGGAAAATGATGTTGTTGAAAGCTTATCTCTGGGCACCATTGAATGCTTCACTAACTCCTGGCCATTCCTCACACATTATCACCATAGAGCCATCGTCATAGCAAGCTCTGCGGCAACCGCGAAACATATATAAAAGAAAAAGTTCAGATTCGATCTTGTTAACAAAGCAATCTAACTGAAAACCTACTCAGCAATTAATAGAAAATTCCTTTCACATGAAACATGTTCACAAGTGTTGCAACCCTCTCAAAGCACATCCGACAATAAGGTCCAAACCTTTTGAGGGATTTAGAGGCATTACTCATGAGACAGTCTAAATAGTCTCTTGATTATGAGTGTGGGCTCTCCCAAACCTTTCTCTCGTGTAAAATTTGGACATTTCATTTTTTAAGTTCTTTTTAGCCTAATTAAATCTACGAGTTGCCACTAGCAATTTGAAATTGGCTAAAAATCATACGAGATGCAGGAGTTTTGACTCATTTTCTATGCAACTAGAGATTCTAAATAAGATAACTTGGTTATGCTAATATTTATATTAAAACCCTTTCAGTACCTCTAACTCGGAAGGTCGATATCTAAGTGGTTATGCATTGTTTTTACCATTTTACTCTTTTTGCATTTTTCCTCTTACCTTCTGCCTTTTATTCTATTATTTCTTTTGTTCCCATCATCTTCCTCCTTTCTCAGATGGACGAGCCTCTGCCCTGGACTTCTCAGAACTTCCATCGATAAAACCCCAAAGGTGCATTAAACCAAACCTACTCCCGCAAATCTTGTCACTGGCAACAATCTTTAACCTCCGATCATCAAACGAAATGCCGTTACCGGACCACCACAGTCAACCACTCCCGGCGACCAAAATTTATAATCGCCGGCCACCCCATGAAGTAGGGCAAAGCACAGAACAGATGGAAAGGAAGTGGACGCAGCAACACTTCCAGAAACGACGCAATATGGCAGAAAATGTGATGTTCAACAACCATTAAGCAGGCGTCTTATCACGCAAAACATATAGATATGCACTCAAGGTAATTTCCAATCGGGAATAAACTGACACGGATTCGGTTCCTTCATTTCGTCGGACATGCAGCGGAAGTGGGCTTAGGAGAAGGTATTGACCATTTTTAGACCTCCAACTCGGATCTTGACCCAAAGAAATCATCAAGAAACACTCGAAATCAGCCATATCAACTCACTCGAACCCAGCGTATGGATTAGAAAAAATACCAGTCTCGGCCTCCGATTGGACCAAAAGAGGGCGACGGTTCACAGGAACGGGGTTGAACCGCGAAGACTCCTACCCGGCTCGAAGCCGACGGCCATAGTATGAGTTCGGGACGAGTCAAACTGCAGCTGGCTGCCTCCCTTCGTCTCCGAGCTGCAATCCTCGGATTAAGGAACTCGAACTGAGCAACTAAAGAAAGTCACCGGAAATGCTGAGAATCAGGAGAGAAGTAGTGAGAAAAGACGCCGGCTGGAGGTTGTTGGACCATGGCAGCGGAAGTGGCCGGTCGGGTGAGGTCCAGAGAGAAAGAGACCCAAAGAGACAAGCAGAGGGAGATGTCGGACTGAGAGGAGGAGAAGACAAATGGCTCGGTGAGGGGGCGCCGGTAATGGCTGCGACTGGTGGTGGCGACTGAGGCTATGGATGGAGGAGGGTGGTCGACGGTGAGGTAGAGGTAAGGGGGAATGGAGAAGAAAAGAGCGGGTGAGATTTAGAACCACAAAAAGAAGACTCCGTTTTCTCTTTTCCCCGACCTTGTCTGCAATAAATCTCCATTTTTCATTTTTAACACTTTAACTTGCTCTATTTCAACTCCATTATTGATTCCTCAACTCCATTGTTCATATTGAATCGATTATATTATCCACCGTAAGTCTTACTTTTAACTTAGGTTTATTTCTTGCTTTGATGAAACTATCCATGCTCCTCCTAAACAATAATTATTAATTTTAAAGATGAGGTCTACTCTTGATTTTAATATTATCTTTGCCTTTCTTTTCTTCTTTTTTGACTTTTTTCCGTTTCTTTCTCCATTTGAAACAAAGTTGGTGTACCTCTTTTTCCCAAAAAAAAAAAAAAATCGGTAAATACTAATTATTTAACAAAAAAGCTAATAATTGTATTAATGAGTTGTATATTTCTTTTTTTTTTTACTAAGAAGCTATTATTCAAAAAATAACCTAAGCACAAGTAAAAGGGAAAATAACTATCTACAAATTTTAGCATGCATTTTGTTTATATGAAAAAGGTAAAAAAAAAAATCTTAAATTAAGATTAAGAGTCGTAATGAATAATATAATCAATTCAATGTAACAAAAGTGTTAGGAGGCAATAAGAAGTGGAACTAGTGTGCGCTTTTTCTTTTTGTACCCTATGTGCTTTTGTTGCTGTTGACCCCTCCCTTGTGTGCAAAGTAATCCTAGATACCCCATGTCAAATCCCCACCTTCTCAGGGGGGTTGGGGTGGGGATGATTTCATTTCAGAGTGGGTTTCGACTCCCACGCCCTACAAGGAGGCGGCAGGGCAACCATTTGAAACAAAGTTGGTGCACCATTTCTTTTCCCTAAAAAAAAAAAAAAAAAATCGGTAAATACTAATTATTTAACAGAAAAGCTAATCATTGTATTAATAGTTGTATATTTCTTTTTTTACTAAGAACTATTATTCAAAAAATAGCCTAAGCACAAGTAAAAGGGAAAAAGAACTATCTACCAATTTTAGTATGCATTTTGTTTATATGTGTCATTATGTTGTAGTTCGTGTATTTTAACTAGTCAACTTTCATTTTATTTAGTAAATTTGATAGTCAAATTTTTAATTATTATATTGTGTGACGTATTAAATATTTTAAGTGACCTTGATCGGTTCCTTTTCCAAATGATAGTCAATCAAACATGATCCAATCTTTCTTCTCTATTGTATAATAAAAATATTACGCAAATCATGATAATTACCTCTTCTATCGCAACCAAGAAGAACATATTTGTCTCTCTTTGACTCTTTTATAAAGACAACATAACCTTAAGTAAGAAGATGCGTCCGCAAACTACTTAAAAAAAAAAAAAAAAAACTCTCACATTAGAAAATTACCTCATAATGTTTCAAATGAACTTGTTGACTTGATTAATTATTGTTTTCCATTTGCAATTTCGCCATCGATGGATACATTTAGGCAATTAAACAATATTGTCTTACATAGTGACCACATTACTGGAAAAAAAAAAAAACAATGCAATGAAAATAAGCAAACTGTCTATAATGCTCAACCACAATATCGAAGTTGAAAAATTCACCAACATGAGGACAATCTAAGGAAATAAATAAACAATTTACAAATAAAACTAACATTTTTTACTCTAATGCGTGATTAGTGCGTCTAGATTACAATAATGGATAATAAGTTAGAAGAAAACAAACATGAAAGAAATATTGAAATGTAATTGGTGTAAAAGAAGTAGTTAGGTAAAAACAAGGCTGCACTATTTCCACTCTTTACCAGCTCTTGACATGCCTATCACATCTAATTGACTATAGTATCATTTGCTTTCTTAACTTTTACTATAGACGAAACTAATCATACTCCTTTCAAATAAATTTTTTTAAGATTAAATATAGGGTTCAACTCTCTTGAAAAAAAATATTTTACCCTAATCATAAATAATTTTTTTTATTATATTAATAAGAGACTCATTATTCACTTAAAGCAATATATATCAAGGTATATCTTTCAATTTATAGTGCGAGGAGCTCCAAGTGAATTTGTTGACATGATTAATTGATGTTTTTCATTTGTAGTTTCATCATCAATAAATACATTTAAGTAATTTGGGTTCTCTTGAATATTGTCCACACATAATAACTACACTACAAAGAACAATACAATGAAATATGACTAAATTGTGTATAATGCATCAAGTAACCACAATACTCAATCTTTGAGTAAATTCTTGTAAATTTGCAACAAAAATTGAAATAAAAAATTTCAATCATTAGGATTATTTGAGGAAATAAAGTTAATAACGGGCGGAATAAATTTAAAAGAAGACAAACATGAAGAAAAGTTAGAATAAAATGGGTTTTGGAAGAAACAACTAAAGTGAAAAAAAAAAAAAAAAAGTAGTTCGAAAGAGACATGGGTAGTTTTATCTTTTAATAAAATTGAAACAAAAGAAAAAAAATGGTAAGAAACTATTTTAAATCAAGGGTAGGACCTGTAAGAGTACTGTAGTCAAATTGATATGATGAAGGGGCGTGGAAGCTAATAATGGGATGAAAATAGCACATGCTTAAAAAAAGGTATTTAAAAGGAATATAGATAATTTTGTCTTTTATAAAAATTAGACAAAAAAAAATAAGAAAAAAAGTTGAAAAAAATCTTAAATCAAGATTAAGAATCGTAATGAATAATATAGTCAATTCAATGTGACAAAAGTGTTAGGAGGTAATAAGAAGTGAAAATAGTGTGCACTTTTCCTTTTTGTACCCTATGTGCTTTTGTTGCTGTTGACCCCACCCTTGTGTGCAAAGTAATCCCAGATACCCCTTTTTGTCCTATTCATCCACGGCCCCCTCACAAAAGAGAATAACCAAGCTTGGTGACAAGTGGGAAGCTTGCAATGGTGAGGCTTCAGACAAGGCGCCATGTGGCACGAGAAGTAGAAAGGCACGATCTAGGGTCGAATTGAGCCGAGCTTTGTCGGGCCTTGGCTTGAGCAATTATAAGATCAATGAAGTATGTAATAATGCATACATGTGGTGGCTCGAGCTAGATCTTGAGCAACAAAGATAGACATACATATCGTTATGGCAATAGAGGTATGTTACTAGTATGTCCATGGAGCAAATTATTAGCCCACTAATGAAATTATTATCATGGGTTGAATCGGTTGAGATATGCAAATAACAGTTTTTTTTTTTTTAAAGAGTTGCTATCACGAGATATCACCCTGTGCTTTTCACTATAAGACAAACTCCCTTTATACGTTCATAGATTGACTTTATATGTTCATAGATTGACTTACCTAGTACTCCATAATAGGAGCTATTTGTCTCATACATGAATGAGAACTAAAAGTACTTCACTATCAATCACGCCCCTCCCCGAAGATCCGCCGTCAGCTCCATTTCCGTTCCCCGGGATCCACACTGCCCGCACCCAGAGATCTGATCGGCCTCAATGTGCCTATGAAGACCGCAAATCATTTCATCCAACGGCCATGGATGAAGGGAAACCAAAATGGGTGAAATCTTCCACGTAATCTACGGCTGATTAGTGAATGGAGAGAGAAATTTCCCTTGGGTGCTTTTTTCTCTTTCAGTGACATGAAAAGATTCAACTTTGAGCGCTAAAAACGAGCGCTATCATGACACATGTTGACTCACGTTATTTTGGGGAGAAGTCGGTCGGTTTCGTTGAAAAATAAAATAATTGTTATATATTAACTTGACTTTGAGCGAATCATGAGAGGCCTGGCCTGTCGTTACAATAAAAGTGAATTGAGACACGCCTCCACAGGGTGCCGATTACGGATTTTGATGTATTGGAATTGAACATGCATATGTCGTCTATGTGAGCCATCAATTAAGAAATTAATCCTAAACAGCATGTGAACCCATTGAATGACGTGCTGTATGAATAATACAAAAAATTATTAATGCTGTCTAATTTTTTGTTTTCTCTTTTTAATTAACAAATATACAAATGACCCTAAATTTCTACAGATTAAATGGATATCTATTAATCTTTAATCATGCTCGAGTAAAATTGATACGTATGACCTAATGTTGGCACTTGATTTTTGCTGGCCATTCAAATTTCCATTCTCGCAAAAAAGCACAATAATGAAAAATAGCAATGATCTTCGATCTCCATTCTTATCATAGAGAATTATACAGGTTATGAAAAATAGCGATGAAAAATAGCAATGATCTTGGTTCCGCATAACTATAGAGTCCAATTGATTCTCCATATTAGTCATTCGTGTGTTCTCATTTTCATTCTCCATTCTTGTTTTTGAATGCGTTCGAATAGAAGATTTTCCTTTGGCCGTTTTGCATTACCTTGATTTTGCAAAATAAAGTCAAAAGAGATTAAGGTAGTATATGGAAGAGAAGTGGAAAGAATACAGCTCTTCAAATTCATCCTTTCTTATAGTGACTCTTTTAAAAGCCCAATCTCTTATCAAAATTTCTTTATAAGTTTGAAGAGGTAACGCATGGTAATTAATCAAAATGCCCATTCCATATTCCATAAGAACTTGGTAAAAACACACGAAAGGGAGGCTTTCACTAGTTACATCAAAATTTGCGAAAGACAATCCCTATACATTCTCCGAGAATTGGAAAGAAATTCCTATAAATCGTTACTAAATTGCGTAAAAGGAATTCCTATACATTCTGTTTAAAGAAATACCCACTTAACAGTAATTCTGACAATTTCAGCATAATAGGCAAGAGTCTTTTGGAATTTTCACTGAACATAGTGAGACCAAAGCGATGAAATTTTTTCTAAACCCAGAAGCATGAAGAGATGATCTATCATAAAATAATGTAATTATTAACACAACCGTAACTCTCACCCTTCTTTGTCATGTCTATCACTTAGTCTATCTATTCGCACGGTTCACACCAGTATAATCATCAAATCATTGAACTCTCACCTTTTTTGTCATAATAAAAAAGAATAAGTTGATTCATAGTGGAGGTCATCGTGCTTTCTAGCTATGATTATATAATGTTGTTTATTTTCCACTGACTAGCTAACTCCAAGATCAGAATGCACTATGTGTGCGTTCGAGAGAAATTTTTTGAGCGGAAGGAATGCTTACCAAACTTTTTTCTTACTATTTACAAAAAGCTCAAAATCGGACATGATTCTTACAAAGATGAGCTACACTAGAATCGGTTTAAGTGGTCCATGTGTTTGGATTTGGTAGAGGGAGTTAGCATCATGGGAGTTCTCGGGTGAGCGTGCCTAAGGTCGGGGCAACGATGCCGTGTTTTTGGAGTGCAACGTCAACATTGGGAAGCCAAAATATTATCCTTGATTCAAAGACAAACCACGAAGAAGATACATGTGAGTATGGATACATCAATGAAGGGCATTTTGATAAATTAACTATAAAGAGTGTTTTTAATCAAAGGATTTTAGCACCACCCTTTTTGCAAAGTAATCTTAATAAACATAACATTTTTCCTTTTTCCCATTAATTTTTCAACATATAACTTACAAGCAGGCCCAACATCTTGGTACTAATACATAATATTTATTTACCTCCAAAATTTGGGGGAATTTTTGCGTAATTTTTGAACAAATTTATCATGCAACATCAAATTTGTAAAACATTTGCAAGAAGATTGTGGCATAATTAGGTATATCGAGTATTGAAATATGGGAACCAAACTTATATTCCAACTCAAAATCTCAAATTTCCCATTAATGTCACTTAGGAACCATATAACGTATGATCCATAATCACAGTGAGACCTTGACAATTGGGGTGGACCTAACCCTAATGTTGCCATTTTAGAAGGAGCACAAGACGGCTCATCAATTTGTCGTAGTGATTTTTTTCTCTCTCAATAACCCAGCAACTCCGGTGGATCTTAAAACACCCTTCAAGCCCTATAATTCAGTTAAGTTGAAGCCTTTGATCCGCATGGATGGCTTGACAGTGAGTAACTCGCTCGCAAATGAAATCTTTTAAACAAACGACTTCCAATTATTGAACTACAACCATTATTGCCCTAATAAACCACGCCGACTTCGAGGGTCTAGGCAGGTTTTTTTCTTATAATCTTTTTCGTAGAAATGTAACTGTTGTTTGGCCCTCACTTTTTGACATAAGTATGAACTTAAAAGAGCCAGTTATATTAAAGTAATTATGTTAAAGTTGAGTTGTATATCTTCTCATCTACTATGATTTGGCCCCATTATGCTAGATATTGGTGCACGGACTCATTTAATTTCTATTCGAAGTGTAACCAGTATGAGAATGATGTATAATTATTTTCATACCAGAGGTGTAATAGTCAATCTACCTTATGGTTGAAAAGATAAATGTTTGTCTGTGATTATTTTTAAATAGTAGTTTCTGCATATAAAAATTTTATGATCTGAAATCCTATTTTTTTCATAACGAGCTGAGGGGTCGGTATTGTTGGCCTAGAAGAAGCAATAAATTGGGTTTTATTGAGATCAATCATGCGCCTATTATAAAGTATTTGAAGTGAGCCACTAAGTACTATACATCATTTGTGATCCGAAGGTCCTCTCTTCTTCTGACAATCTAGGGCACGAGCGTTGGTCACTTGACTACCTTAAAGCCCATGAAATATTTTGCAAGCTTTATGCATAAATTTAGTCCATGTATTTGGCCAATGCACATAGCTTAATCTAGCATTTTGGGCATAGTCGGTGGAGTTCAGATGGCTGACCTGTGGTTTCTTAATCGGAAATTCCCCAATTCCTAATCAATTGCACAAACTTTGGGAATTGCAAATGTTCAAGAATAACAAGCTTGTTATTGTCTCCTTATAGGCATGCTATTAATTAGAAAGTTTCTCCGCAAAAACAGATGTCGTGCCTAAACAACATAGCACGAGCTGTTTGGAGATTTATTCATAACGTGAATCGCGCTCATGACCCATGGAAGATAGTTGGCCCATTTAACTCTGGCCAACATATTGAAGGTCGGTCCTTCTTTTTTTATTTTTTGGTGAACTTATTAACGATTGGTCACAGTTAACATGAAGCTTCTTCATGCAACCTTAGTAGGGATAAAGATGGACGGTATCAACTGAGCTCACATTTGATGAGATTTAAGCACCTTCAGTGCGAATCTACTTTTGGAAAATGCTGCTGCAATTCCACACCCCTCATATAAATTAGTTTTTTCTATAAGGTCAATAAAATAGCGAGCGATAGTTTAACCACGACCATCATGGGAAACCTTTATGGTAACTTAGAATTCTGAATATGTGGGTTCGTTTGGTTCCAAAAAAAAAAAGTTTCAAGATAAAAAGGAAAATATTTTTCAAAACATCAGTTTTTCTTGAAAATGTTCTTTTTTTCTTCTTTCAAATTAGGGAATTTATTTTCCTAACTTTAAACATACAGATTTTCTTTATTTATAAATAAATTTTCTGTTGACTAATCATTTTCAGCAAAACAAATCCGTGAAAGTCTGAAAGACTAATTCATGGAAAAAAAATTTCACTCAAACAAGGCTAACGAACTCTTGTCTTCTTGAATTGTTTGAGCTTTGACGCCCTTGCCCCAAGTAAGCAAGTTCTTCAGGACGTTGCTATGTAATGTCTTACATTACAAAGAAAACGTATATATTAATTATTATAATATTTATATTTCTATATTAGGACTAGTACTAAAAGTGAATCGTGAAATCAATAACTTACTGAGCACCAGAATCACTAACAAATACTAATTTAATATTAATAAAATAGAAAATACTTATATAATAGAAGAGAATTGTCTTTTATGTATACTTCCCTAGTAACACACCCTATATTAAGTTAAACTTCCAAATCTAAAGCAATCGGTAGTAGGGTAGTGCAACTAGTCTGGTTCTACTCGCAAATCAGACCAAACCAGCCATATAAACAGGTCCAATTCGTAATTCAGTGGAAACAAGTTCGGTTCTAAGTTTTAAATTTTTTGAACCAATAGCATGTGGTTAGGTTTTAGGTTTTGGGTGCTAAACCCATCCATCCGAGAATCGGTTAGAACATGCTCTAAGAAGTTTGAAGAAGATGATTCATCTTTCTTAAATGAGCTTAACTTCCCTATTACTTTAGATTTTTCTTGTTTATTTACTTTGATCTGTTTTGTTGCTCATACCATTTCCTTGTGACTATTATTTGTCTTGCTTTTTTAAAAATAACGAAGGCAAAAAAAAAAAAAGAAAAAGAAATCGGTTCCTAGGCGAGCCTTAGAATCATAATGGACAAATAAGGTAGGTTCTAGGGTCAATTCCAAAGTAAATATGATAGGTCTCAAGTTTCAAAAACTGAGAACGGTTCTAATAAGATAGGTTTAAAGTTCCAAAACCTAGAACCCACCTACTCTCAAATCGATTACACCTAATCAGTAGGGAATTTTCCTTATAACTCTTGAAAGAAGGGAAAGAGAGATTTGGAGACTGCAAATTCACACTCCATCAGCCAATCGCTCTTCCAAGACTTGAATTAGTAAAAAAGAAATAGAGCGTTAGGTAGGAGGGGCTACAATTTTGCATTGAAAATTCAAATTAAAAATGCATTTAAGATATGAGTTCTTACATTAATTTTACAAGAACGTAAAAATTAGTTTGAATTTATATGTCCGATTGGTCGAGTGTAAATTATGGACTAAAATGCTTACTTGACGTTCTACATGGTTTTTTAAAATAAAAAATAAAAAGGAATATTGAAAAACATAATAAATATTAAAAACATTAACAAAGATGGAAATTTAAAAATAAAAATAAAAAGGAACAGACAAGGGAGGGAAGTGGCACACTATCGCCTGACTCTAGTAGATACCGATTGGGTGTTGTGTGACCTCAGTGATCCATGATTAGGGTTAGATAACCCCAGGTCAAATTAGACCTTGACTAGGGTATCGCGACCCCAACTAGGACAATGGCCTCTCTCTCCCCCTTCCTCTTCTCTCTGGCTTTGATTTTTTTTTTTTTTTTTCAAAGAATAAGATTTTGCTGATATTTTATCCAGCATAAGAAACTCGCATGTAAGCACCAGATTGCCCGGTCAGTGCTAACATAATGCCGATGCGTCAACTCACATTAGTATTTTCGTTTTTTGTTATAACAAAACGACCATTTCAAATATTAAGAAAAAGAACATGTACTTTACAGACCTAGTTGCACAAAAAACATTTATCCCTAATCTGCTTAATGGTACGTTTCTAAAAATGCATGTCTTGATCGAAAGAATCAATTTATATTGCAACGCAAGGGCTGTTTATTTAGTCGATCGGTTCATGATACGGCACCGTTCAATCCGACGCGATGCAAGGAGGTCGCCTTCCAACTCGCCACCTCCTGCTTTATATCTTCACATCAACTCTCTCTCTCTCTCTCTCTCTCTCTGCTTTCATTTTCAACACAACGAGCGTATCAGGAAAGCCAAATCCGAACTCTCTCGAACGGACCCTTCGTACCGTTAGTTAACCCAGCTTTTGTTTTTCGTTCTCTGCTGCTTTGCGTGCGTGCGTGCGTGAGTGAAGTGTTTGTTAACTAGTTTAGCTCTCTTAAGGTGGAGGTAATGTGGTGCTTAGCGTTATATTTCTCTCCTTTTCGGTTTTTTTTTTTTTTTTTTTTTTTTGGTGGGTAGGGGATGCTTTTGATTCGAGTGTGTCTGAAAGAGGAAGGATTCTAAGTCCGAACAGGAACCTATTTTTGGGTTTGTCCGTGCCGTGTTGAGGCAGGGAATTAGGATAGTTCGGAGGCATTGAGGCGTTTGTTGTCTTCTTCTTTTTTAAATAAATAAAAAAAAAATCTGATGCATTTGAATGATATAGGATCTTGAACGGACTCCTTGCATGGTTATAGCATTTTGATCACCGGTCCAATATGCACATCTTGGTTCTGGAAGACGTTTCTTTTAAGGGGGGAGAGAAAGAGAGAGTTTGCATCTAATGGTATCGTCGTAGATGTTAGTCTGATCTTACGATTTTTGAATTGTCACTCATTTGGCAGTTTTATCGGCTGACCTTTCGGTTGATTAACATGAGCAACATCGTGGCTCGATTCTTGTCGATAACTAGAGGACTAGCATGGTGTTGTTTTTTCCTTTGTCGAAATGACGGAGTCCCCGCTGCTTTCCTTTCTTTTGCCGCCATCTCGTGTGATTGAGGATTTGTCATTCCAATCATTTCCCAGGAACAAGTCACTCTCATCCAGTATATGTTATGGACGGTGTGAGTTGATAGGTATACAAGTGAGTAATCTGTGAGTGAATTGATAGTGAGAGCTATCTAAGTTTCGAGGGAGGAATTACTAAAAGCTTCATCATAACCTATTTTGGAAATTACTAGAATCTAGTCTTACTAGTGGCTATTAGTATGGAAGAGTGAACATAGACTTGTATAAGCCAAACCACGATAAATCTAATTTGCAATATCTTCCACCTCTTCGCTCGTTTTTCAATATTATTCCGATAGAAGCAAACTGCATTGGATATAAGCATGTTACATTGGATATAAGCATATTTATGTCTGGTAACATCAAGCTTTCCCCACTTATATCCAAGTCAAGCTTCAAATAACTTGTGAAAATCTAAAATATTACTATTATACAACCTATTCATCCCCATTTATGTTGTATCACTAGTCTCAACAAATACGACGGCCTTTTGGATGTTGCACTCTCTAAAGTTTTTGGAAATTATGCTGAGTAGACCCGATATTCTCATATATAGGAAAATTGGTTTCTGAGTTCTTGGCCATATTTCACTTCTTTGCAAATGTGTTCTCCAAGCAAATGTGTGTAAACCTTCACTTTTTCTTTTGCACTTGCGTTTGAGTGGTTTTCAATTTTGGAAGATGTACTTTTTCTGATCCATTTTTGTCCATAGAGGTTTGTATATGGATGTAGTATGGCCATATGTCCGTGTATGTGTGACGCAAGATAACAACTCGACATTTATATCTTCAAATTTACTAAGCTCCTTGCAAATTGACATTGACTGAGACTCTATTTGCCATTTTTGTATTGTGAGATTTTTTTTGGTCGAAACTGCCGATCTATTATATTAAACAAGAGGTACATCCTGATGCTACAGCGTCGCTTAATACAATATCCTGGAAAAGAGAAGGAGGGAAAATAAGCCAGTTTCGGACCGGGCCATGATCCCGATGGGCTTTGGCAGCCCAGTCGGCTGCCTGATTGGCTTCTCTGCGGACATGCTGGAGAGAGAGATTAGGGCATCGAGAAAACAGATTGTGGAGAACCGCAAAGAGATGACGCTCCGTCCATGGCGGCTATTGCTTCTGCAGAACAATCTCTACCAGTAACAAGCAGTCAGATTCAACCAGTACGCACTCAAGATTAAGCCCCTGCTGGATCAGATGTTGGATGGCCAGAATAAGAGCGAAGATCTCGACTTGGAAGGCCGATTGGGCAGGAACACTTCTCGTAAACACATCAGTAAGTGCTCCTTTAAAATTTCTGTAAATACATGCTACCGATCCTTGCTCGTTCCCTGGTATAAAAGCCCCATCAATATTGCATTTAAGCGCACCTTTTTCGGGTGGTTTCCATCGCTATACGGACTGACGATTGAGTTTTGAATCCGATGTACGAGGGCTGAAGAAGCTTGGTTATTCTACTCTGGGCTAGGGCATTTTCCACAGCTTGGATAGGATCCGGGGGTTGCTGCTTGAAGATTGCGTTGTTTCGTTGTCACCAAATCTCCCACAGCAAATTGGCGAGCACTTCAAAATTAGGGGAAGTCTTTGGAAGAATTGCTCTGGCCGCAACCCACTCGTCCAGGCGATGCACAGAGGTAAGTGAAATTGGGATCCTGATCTTTTCATGATTCCCTATATCTCGAGTCCAATTGCAAAAGAAAAACAGGTGTTCAATGGTTTCTGGAATGTTTTGGTTACACAGGGTGTAGTAGGGATTGGGGGAAATATGTCTGTGATATAGGTTTGCTTTAGTAGCAAGGGCATTTTTACAAGCTAACCACATAAAAACTTGGGTCTTAGGAGCAGTTTGCATATGCCATATCTTCCTCCATAATTGGATAGGATTCTGATAAAAAGAGGAAGCTATATTGGAATGGTTTTGTTGGGTCGAAGACAAATAATGGTAACAGCTTTTAACTGTGAAGTCACCTGAGGAAGTTGCAGTCCAAACTAATTGATCAGTTAGAAGTGGAGGGTTTAAAGGTGTGTTTAATATTGCTTCACTGACCTGTGCATTAAAAAGGTTAGAGATAAGATCCTGCTTCCAAGCTACAGTAGAGGAATTCATTAAATCAGCAACTACAACAGGTTCACCCTCCGCTGCCAATCCTCCTATCTTACCAATTGGAAGCCAGATGTCTTCTCTAGTGTTAATCTTGGAACTATCCCCAACTAACCAACGTAGTTTAGGAAGAATAGCATCTCGACCCTTTAGCATACTCTGCCACCCCCATGAAGGTCTATAGCCTGATTTTGCACTTTGAAACAAGGAATGTCTAAAGTATAATCCCTTAAAAAGCTAACTCCATATAGCATTAGGTTGCTGGAAAATACGCCAAGCTTGCTTGCCAAGCATCGCCTGATTGAAATTGATTAGATCTCTGAACCCCATGCCCCCTATTTTTTTCGATTTCTTTAGTTCTGACTAGTTTTGCCAATGAATACCTGATTCACTGTTGTTCTTGCTCCACCAGAATGTTGATATCTTCTTCTCTATTAATCTGCAGAGTGACAGGGAAAGCTTAAAGATGGACATAGCGTACTGAGGTAATGCCTGAATTACTGCTTTCAGTAACATCTCTTTGCCACCTTTTGATAAGAATTTTTCCTTCCAACCAGCTAATTTAGCATTTAGTTTTGCCAGGATCCAGGAGAACATCTCATGTTTCGAACATCCCCAATCAGAAGGGATGCCCAGATACTTTCCATATCGACTCACCACAGGTATGCGCAGTTCTCTTGCTCAATTAGTTTGTAGAGTCATAGGACAGTTTTTACTAAAGAATAGCCCAGATTTGTTCCTATTAATAAGCTGACCTGTAGCTAATATTAGCAAGATTTTGGCATTCAGAAACTGTGGCTTTGAGGAAGAAGACTGAGTCATCAGCAAAGAACAAACGAGATAACTTAGGACAGGCTTGATTAAATTGGATCCCCTGTAAATTACCCATATCCACAGCTTGCTTTATTACTGTTGACAGAGCATTGGCAAGTAATATGAAAATATAAGGGAAGAGGGGGTCACCTTGACGAATTCCTCTGGTAGGCTGAAAATACGGGAGCTGTTCCCCATTAAAACGAATACTAAAAGAAGTCGTTGTGATAAAAGCCATGACCATTGTGACCCATCTGTTAGTAAAGCCCAACTTCTGCAAATAGGCTACTAGGAAATCCCATTCAACCTTATCATAAGCCTTCTGCATATCAGTTTTCATAATAAGATTGAATCTTTTTGTTCCTTTTCTCACTTTAAACTGATGAAGCACTTCTTGAACAACCATTATATTATCTTGTATCTGTCTGCCACTTACAAATGCTGCTTGTTCTTGTGAGATCAATCTAGGAAGCCAAATCTTAAGTCTGTTAGCCATAACTTTAGAAATAATCTCGTAAGCGAAGTTACAAAGACTAATGGGAAGATACTGGTCGATGCTTTCTGGATGATGTACTTTAGGAACCAGGGCAAGAATCGTTCTGTTTAATTTAGGATGCATAAAACCTGATGTAAAGAAGTCTTGAACTGTTTTGATGATTGTTGTTTTAATGATACTCCAGTGATGCTAATAAAAAAGACCATTAAGGCCATCCGGTCCAGGAGCCTTGGAAGCACCCAACTGGAAAGTAGCCTGGTATACCTCCTCTTCTGTTACCTCACTCAATAATTGATCATTCATTTTTGGGGTTACCACCGGTGGACATAGCTCTAAAAAGGGGTTGAAATCACGGTTTCCCACTGATTGATATAATTGAGAAAAGAAAACCGTTGTCATGGCTTTGAGTTGATCTGGCTCCCTTATCCAGTTCTGGTTTGCATCTTTAAGCATACAAATTCTGTTTCTGTGTCTTCTTTGCACTGTACAGGCATGGAAAAATTTTGAATTTTTATCACCCTATTTCAACCAGTTAATACGTGAACGCATTGCCCAGAACTGCTCCTCTTGATTCCACAGATTATGTATTTCAACTCTAATTGAATTGGCTAACTCCTTATCTCCAGTCTGATAAGATTTTCTGTTAGTGATGATCTGCAGATGTTGCTGCAACTGAAGAATTCGCTGATTGCAATTACTAAATCGAGACTTGCTCCAGCTAGCTAGCTTAACAGAAACTGTCTGCAATTTAGAGACCAAAGAGGTATGACTGCTCTCTCATGCATGTTGAACCACCTCTATACATTCTTGATGTTTACTCCAGAAAGCTTTGTAATGAAAAGTCTTGGATGGCTTACCAGATTGATAATGAGTGTGCAGCATAAGGGGACAGTGATCCGAGCCGATAGGTGGAAGAGCAAGCATTTCTGCAGAAGGATATGATAAACTCCAATCCAGGGGGCAGAAAACTCGATCTAACTTCTCCTTCACAAGAGCATCCCCCGCTCTATTATTAGACCAGGTAAATTCACACCCTTTACTTTCCAATTCTATTAAAGCACAATCATTTATCAACTTCCAAAAAGATGTCATTCTAGAATAAATAGCTGGTCTTCTCCCTACTTTCTCCCAAGGGGATAGGAAATCATTGAAATCCCCTACGCACATCCAAGGTAAATGATTTGCTGCATAGATTGACCTGAGTGTATCCCAAAATTCCTGCCGAGGCTGATATGTTGCAAGGGCATGCAGGCATGTTAAATGCATCGAAGCAGCTGTTTATACATGCATGTTTTGTAGGTATTGTGAGATTATACATGCATGTTTTGTAGGGTACAATTATCTGGTGAGGCTAACGTCTTTTTTACATTAGAACATATTAGAATGCCTTGAAGAATAGTTCACTTTATTTGACTACCTTGGAGCAATGAAGAACTGCTAAAAATGTCTTGAAACTAGCCGAGTAACAGAAGATGTTCTCATCATATATTTTTCTCCTGTGAAGACGATACATATCTTTTCATATTCTTCCCTTTTGAAACTTATGGTGTTTCAGAGGCAAAAGGAATAACTCTCCAATCGGATAATTCGATTGGAAAAGCAACTTGATGCAAAAACAAGCCTTGAAATTGGAAATCGAACAATTGAGAGGATCATTAAATGTCACGAAGCAAATGGGAGACGGGGATGATACTAAAATTTTGCAAATAGTTGGTTTGCTGGCGGATATGGGGAAAAAGAAGGGAATCTTGAGGCTGTAGAAGCGCTGAATCGAGCTATCCTATTAAAGGAGCGTAATGGTAATAATGAGAAGCTCGCAAAAAATTTATCAATGTAAGTGCATTTTTTTCTTCTTCTTCTTCTTCTTTTTAAGTGAGATTTTTAAATTTTCTTGTATCATTTGTCATCTTTTTATTTTTTGGCATGCTCTTCGGTTACTTCACCCATGATAAGTTTCTATTGCAGTTGTACATCATTGATTGAGTTACATAAGTTGCCAATAAACTTACTTTGCAAATATTAAAAGACATATGTAGTGATTTTAAAATCGATGGCAATGTCCAATCAAAGTCAATCAAGGACTTTGATCCTCCAACGAGGCTGGCAACAAATATGTTTTTGTTTGCGCCGTCGTGGCCTTCATGACCTTCCTTTTGCTTGGTGGACTGACCATAACCGAGCAAAAGGGAGGTCATGGAGGATACGATGGAGCAAAAACATATTTGTTACGCAGCTTCGTTGGAGGATGGAAGTCCTCAATCAACTTGGGTTTGACATAGCCTTGGACTTTAAAAATCACTAGATTTGTCTTCCAAAACTTGCAAAGCAAGTACATTGACCCCTTAAACAAGTTAATCAGTGGTGTACAGCAGCTACAAGAGAAACTCATGTTGGGTGAAATAACAGAAGACAACATCATTTTCAATTTAAGCCTAGTATTGAAGCTCATTATTCCTCACCAATTAATTGGGAACTCTACTTCTTCATTGTTGCTTCATATCTTTATGTGCACGGAACTTCTGACCTTTTTTTGTGTTTTTTATTTAGTCCCTTCATCCCTAAACAAATGAATCTTCTCTTCATTCTTCTTTTACCCAGAACACTTTTCACTCTCAAGTTCAGGAAGCTCCCATCTCTTCAAATCTTCCTTAATCTTTTCTCTCATTCTTGCTAAACTCACTCGCCATTCTTCAAGCAATTCACTCATATCTGCACCGTTAAACCCATGAATTTGGAAGCAAGTGCCGTGTGCATACAAAGAAAAGAGATACGCCCAAAACACATGGAGACAGCGAATGCATGTATATCTGCATATACTGAAAATGCGTTCACTCAAACAACACTAGTTCAGAAGACACATTCAGCAGAGACAATCTGTGATCTAATATGTCATCACAAACACATATGCAGGAGATATCTAATTGACTCCCGCACACGATAATATGATTCTTCTATTTCAGTATATGCCTAATGAATTCTCCAGCAATAACCACCAAACTTTCTGAAATTACCACACTGACATTAACGAATTATTCTAGAGAATCGAGCTTAACACGTGCAAACACGGGAGGCTTATTAGAATTGAGATTCTTGGAATTAACTAACAAATGAATTCATCTAGCCTATGCAACTAGCGCAGTAAATGAATAAAACAGATGAGGTGATCATGGTCAGACCTGAGGTTACGTCTATTAGTAACGCAGTTCAGACATTTCAATGAATAATTAGTAAGCATCAAGTCAGAGAACAATACGATGACAAGTTGGTGGAAATCAAGACACGTTCAACATGAAACTATCACGGTAGAGTTGAGATCACGGATATAAGCTCTGACGTGTATGATTTTAAAGCTAGGAAGAACTAGAATTCTCATCCTCTGTTTTCATTTTCATACATCTAAACCAGAAGATACTCAGTTAGATCTAGCGAAAGGTAATTACCTGCAGCGATGACTGATGGCTTTGAACAAAACAATCACCGAGGCGCTCTAGAAGGCTTGAATTTGAGAAGGAGTCAATGGCAGCAACTGGTCGAACTCTTCATTCAACAACGGCACTCCAAAAACAGGGACAAGCAGGAAAATTCCAGAGCAGCTCGGCAATGACGAACAGCCGCTGTAGGCAGGGTTACGACATCCTGAAATGGTGGACCATGAATGCTGATGTCAATTAACCGTGAAGAAACTCCTGGAAAGCGATGGGATCAAAGTGTGTTTAAACTACCGTTAGACCCTCAATCAGTGTGGTTTTTTCCCCTCAAACCTCGGTCACATAACTAGGACTTGACCCACGAGAGCAGAGCAGAGATGCAGTAATTACCTTGGAAATGCAGTAGATGGTCACGAACAACGATCGAACGGAGAACTCAAAAGTCCCGGGAGCATCTCCACCGACGGTCCGGGCTGTGGGGGGAAGAAATCTCGACCGAGATCTGAGCTTTCCGGACTGCCCTCTGGCGGAACAGGGGCGAACAGAGAGGTGGTGGAGGTCTGCAAAATCTAAAACGAACCCGTGAGAGCTTTCTAGGGACTCTTTGCAACTCCAAAACTGATGCTCTGTCTTCTTGCTCTGGTGTTCTCTCGGCTGTGAATCGTATCCCCCCAAACGAATGCCCCCCAAAAGTCTCGGTCAGTTAAGATGAGAGCGCTTCTCTCGGTCGCCATCTCTACGCACGCCTATCGGACTGGCTTTGTTCTGGAAGAAGAAGAGTCATTACGGGGCGTCGGTTAGATGAGAGCGATTCTCTCGGTTCTTTTAGGGTTTTCTGTAAATTTCAAATTTTTATAATGCACTGTTGTCACTCTAAAAAATTTAAAATTGAGAAAAAAATGCATGCTTTTATTTATTCTATGTGATGGTATAAGCTTAGTAATTTGAAAATTTACGTCGTACTAATTAAATATTAACTCTTACATTGCCCTACTAATTAAAGAAAAAAGGAGAGGCGAAAAAGCTTCTTCTTTTTTTTTTTTTTTAGAAAAGAGAAATAGTAGTCTTACTCACCGAAAAGTTTCGAAGAATAATACTTTTATTTGCTCGATTTGATAATATAAGTCTTATTTGAGGTGCGATTGCTTGTGTAGTATAAAAACAAATAGGTTACGATATGCATAAGGAACAGAGAATATGTTATGTGAAATACTATAATGGAATTATGAATGTTAATTCCATTTTTATTTTTGGCGAGAGAAGAATGTGTCTTGAATGCAGTGTCTTTGAGCCCCAAAGCCTATATGTGTTTAGTTTGATTATATGTTATCAAAAATAGAGGAAAAAAAATAACCAAGCTTATATCATCAAATTGAGTAAATGAAAGTATTATTCCTCAGAGCTTTCTTGATGAATAAAACTATTATTTCTCTTTCCATTAAGAAAAAAAGCTTTTTTTTCCTCTTCTTTTTTCTTTCTAGTCAATACAGTAGAGCGTACTAGTACATAATAGTACTAATAGTAAAATTCCCTTACTAAAAATTATTTAAATAATTGATGATCGGAAATAGATTGTTGGTACAATATGCCGGACTTGTGTACAATGTATATGTGGAAAGCGAAAACTATTTCAACGTTGGAATTTCTTTTGTAAGATTATTTATAACTTATAAGATAGAAATGATTAAAACTTTAGAATTAAAATACGTGGAAGACAAAGTGAAATCTTTAATTTAGGCATTTTTCCATTGATAGAAATATTCACAAAATAATTATTTGAAGATATTTTGGGAAAGAAAACGATTGTAATTCCTAAAAGGCGTGGATACTAATTTTTAGCGAGCTAAAGAATTTCAAATATCAACAATTACTATAAATTGTTTTCTCCTAACCGGACAAGGTATATAGATATTATGTTATTAGTAGTAATACCAAAGTGCTGGGCCTACTTTAAAGAGTTCCAGATATCAACAATTGATAGAGACACCCCTTTATAGTTAATTTATCAAAAATCCCGTTTATTAATATATTTATGCCAACATGTATCTTCTTCCTGATTTGTCTTTCAATGAAGGAGAAGATTGTAGCTTCTCAAAATTGATGTTGCACTCCAAGCATGACGACGTTGCTGCCCCGACACACTCACTCGCAAAGTCCTGTGACGCTAGCTCCTCATGCCAAATCCGAATGCGTTAGACCAAATGACCCAACTCAAGGGTAGCCTAAATTTGGTGAGGTCATGTTTGATTTTGAGCTGCTCCATTGTAATTGAAAGATAAAAGGGTTTAGTAAGCATTTCTCCTACTCAAGGAATTTATCTCCAATAGTTAGCAACGTTACATAATCATGGCCAGCAAGCATGGCCACTTCCACCGAACCCCTCCGAACCTTTGGGGTAGTATATGTTAGTCCCAAAATTTTCTACTATTATCTAATACCCTCTTAACTTTCATTTTGTTTGAACTGTAAAGGCTTCGTTATTTTTTTCGTTAACCTATTCAATGGACGTGACTTTCAAAAAATGGAAGTATTTTTTCATCTCTTTTTCTAAAGAAAATCTCTTATTTACTCTTATTTGATGTAAAGTAAATGAAAAATATAAAAAATCAAAGAAAAATTGATTGCGTATAATACTAATAATAATAAAAAAATATCTATAAGTTGCGTTTGATCGTCCAAATTCCAATTCGAATAAGATTGGATAAAGGGGAATTTGAAATCCTCCAAATATTCCTGGATTGCAAAGATATCCCATTATATCTTTTCTACTACCTAAGATAGGATTTGAAATCTTTTTAAAAAAATCTTTGAAAATATTTGAAAATCTACAACCTAATAGGATTGATAATCTTTAAAAATCCTTAGCGTTTGAAAATCTTTAAAATTCCCATCTCCCTGGGCTTCAAACCTTTCCGATCACGTGGTTAGTTGGAAATTCGATCTCGATGCATGACGGCTCCCAACCGACACAAGTTCACGTAATTTTTGGAAAAGCCTCGTGGATAACGAGAGGCACTTCTTGTGGGTTGTACAACCGGACTTCATCACCGAAGAAGGCCTGCGAGAGGAGATTCCACATCACGGTGCCATTGTGGCATTCTTGATGCACATCAATTGGAACTCCATGCTTGAGTTGAGAGAAAGGTCCCCACGAAGCCAATGGTGTGTTGGCCGTTCTTTGTCGACCAATCAGTGAACGGGTGGCTTGTGAGTCTCACGTGGAAGGTTGAGCTCAACATGAAGGACATATGGAATTGGGATGGAAAGGATAATCTATCCAAATCTAGGACAACATTATCTTGAGACCCCTTTCACCCTCGCTTGTCAAAACCTAATTGCCAGTTGGTGGTGACAACCGACCTAGTGAGGTGACAATGATCATGTTGTGGTTGGAAGTGATGATGATAAGCTATCTTGTTGGTGTCCTTGTGCAATGCCGCCGACAAAGGAATATAAGATGCGTCACTCTATTAGTGATTTTTTTTTTTTTTAAATCATATCTAATTCGGGTTTATCCCATCCCCTAGATTGCATTTTTTATTCGGCATTTTATCTGAATGTATCCAAGTTTATCCGGTTTGGAAAACGTCACCAAATATCAAATAATATAATTTGTTATCCTATCCAGATTCAAAATCAGACTACCAAACACAACCATAATTATATTAAATAGTAAGAATTTGTTACTATTTAATAAAAATAGCCACTCCGATATAACTAAATAAGAAATTTCAAGAATTATAATAAACAACAACTAAACGAAAAGGGAAATGGCCTCGTAAGATCATGTGACAAAATTTGCTTTCATCGTTATGTATATTTCGGGGGTTAATTAATGTAAATTTGATTGATTAACAAAGAATTTTACATGAAGAATAATCGATCCCTTGCAAATTGTGACCCTTTCAGAGGTAATCCTTAAGGAAGAGCTTTACATATGCGCGCGCAACACATATATGACGGGCATCGTGAACTAAAAATTGCCTTCGCATCTATAATAATTCAAAATTTTCAAAAATTTCAAAAAAAAATTCTTTTTTGTTTTTAGATAAGTTTACAGATTAGCACCTTCTCGGATGCGAAGGCAGATATAACTCGCTCCATTTTCGGCTCATACATCATATTTCTCCCTTGCAGAACTAATTTTTTGGTTATGCAAAACTAAAAAAAAAAAAAAAATTATCTTAGGCTCTAATCATATCATATTACAAGATTATTTTAGGTAAATTTGCATATACGAATTGCAGCCCTAAATTTTTAGGCCCGAATCATATAATATAACAATTACCACTTTCTTTGTGCAGGCTACTCTCACCTATATCATTTTAAGTAGGAACCTTGAGCTATTTTGCTGTTCCTACATATTTACTTTCTTTAAGCTGTATTATATGCGGTAGAGTTTCTTAATCTTTAGAATCTGGGACATGAAAGAGGACATACATATAGTTGGGCCGCATGCAGGGGGGGAGTTGGCAATCGAGTTTGGTCCAAGATCCAATTATGTAAGTAATTATGGTTTGCATTTCATTAAATTAGGGAAAAATAAGCAAAATCCCCATGAGTTTTATGGGTAGTACTGCCCTCAATTTTTTGACTACTATGTAATATTGGAAAAATTGTTCAAAAAATCCTAAGCTTATTGAATAATGATTAATTCAATCCTAAACATTTCAATTATGTCAATTTAGTTATAAACCTTTAAACAATTTGTCAAACTAGTCTTAAATCTTTTAATGATTGTCAATTTAGTCATTTAGACTAATTTAGACTAGATGTCATTGGCATGATAGCCTTGCTACTGCCAATCTTCCTATGAGGCATAGGTGATGATAACATAGACAATTTTTTATTTATTTATAAATTCAAATTTTATTTCATTTTAATTATTTTCTTCTCCATATTTTTACACATGGCCTACAGCAGTCAAGAGCTAGCAACCTTTGTCAGCCACCAAGTAAAGGCTAGTAGAGTCATTGGTAAAGGTTTGCAAGCCATTGCTCATTGCCAACAAGGGCGTTGCAACCATTGTTTGAGGGCCTAGATGAGAGATTGCAACCTCAACCGAGGGCGTCATGGCCCTTTCGCCCAAGCCATTGTTAGCGAGGGCCATATGTGGAAAATGAAAAGAAAATAAAACATTAATGCCCTTGCCAAAGAAAATGTGGCGTTTTTGGAAAATATTTTCTAGGAAGTCATTTTTCATAAAAAATGTAATTATTTTTCGGCTCGGATGAAACTTGAAAATGAAGTGGAAAATATTTTTATTGTTTGGTAAGGAAAATCTTTTTCTTCATATACTCTTTTTCATTTATTTTATTTTTTAAAATGGATTTTTCATATTTCTTAAAAATTGATTTTTATTTATTTTTCAAAAGCTATTATTTATTTGTTTTTCATTTTCTTTTTTCTTTTCTTTTTTCTTTGTTTTCCATCTTCTTCTTTCTTAGTCGGTCGTCGGCCATGGCGATGGCTGCGATCGGCCACAGGTGAGCCTTAAGCTCGCCGACGAGCATGAGGCTTGCTGTTTGTCAAATTGGTGAGTGCGAGCGTCGAGCTCAAGGCTCGCCAAATCGACGAGCTCGAGCTTAAGATCGACGAGCTCGAGGTTCACTTGGCGACAACCGATGACTAGCTAAGAAAGAAGAAGATGGGAAACAAAGAAAAGAAATAGAAAATAAAAAAAAAAAATAATTCGAATTAAAAAGAAAAAGAAAATTAAAAAATAATTCAAATAAAAAAAGAAAAGAAGAAGAAAGTGGAGGAAGAAGTGATGATTTGTAGACATGTGAGATAAGAGATATCAAATGAGGAAAATATCACTTTTCAAAAGTGAAAAATATTTTCCCTTAATTTAGAAGATTTTTTTTCCTTTCATGGAGAACATTTTCCCAAAAAATTCATTTTCTCGTGAAACGAACGCCGAAAATTCTGAAAAACGCTTTTCTAGAAATTATTTTTCGCGAAACAAACAGAGCGTAAATTGATAATTCTTTAAAAAGTTTATGACTAATTTGACAAATTGTTTAAATATCTAAAATAAAATTAGCATAATAAAAAAAACTTGAATTGAATTGAATTGATTTACATATAATAAATTTTAAATATTTTAGACAAGTTTCTCACCGAATAACTCATGTACTTTTGTTTTCTAACGTCCCATGAACCCTGCACTTGAGGTCCTACCTCGCGAGTCTTCTCCTCTCGAGTCTTCTATTTTGCTGTAAGGGCACAAAAATTCTGCCATTGAAAGGTCCCAAGCCCGTTTCATTGCAGGATGCCAGCCTAGTCTACTAGGATAAGGTAGAGCCTGCTCTACGGTTGGGATCCCAGTGCTAGTAGCACCGTGGCCGGAGAGCCTAGTGGGCCCCTTTATCCCATGTTTCTTCCCTTCATTTGCCTATAAATGGCTTGTGGGGGGAAGACACCCTGGGATGGGACGGTTTAATGTGGAGCAGTTTAAAGACCTGCTCAGGTCTTATCAAGTGGTTGAACCCGATGGAGAAAATATTGATCACGTCTTGTGCTCCAACGTGACAAATAAGAAGGCACGTTGAATTGTGCCACATGTCCAGTGTGCGCCTGCGTTGTCACGAAATTTCCCCTTACTTTTCTATCACCTCACTCCCCACTTTTCTCTCTCCTCTCTCCCCCCTCTGCACGCTCTCTCGATGAATTTCTCCCCACTTTTCTCTCTCCTCTCTCTTCTCTCTTCCTCCTCTGCACGCTCTCTCGCCCGACTCTTCTCACTTTTCTCTCTCCTCTCTCCTCTCTCCTCTATACCAACACACTTTCCCTTCGCCGGTGCGGACGAACAGCCGGCCACCTCGACCTCCTCCAATATGTCCAGTAAGGTCCATGAGTGCTCGATCTACCACAAGAGCTCCCCTGCCGGCCAAGCTCTCGATGGGCATGAGGTACTTGAAGTGGATATAAAGTGGACATTGTTGCATATAAGGACTTGAAGTGTTATCATTTTTTCAAGTAAGAGCTGAAGTAATCATATCAATCTTAAATAAAGATCCAAACTCACTATATGGTGAATGATAATTTTGTCTTTTAAATATTTTCCTTTTCTCTTTCGTTTTTTTTCCCCAAACTCAATATAATTAATTAAAAAAAAAAAAGAACACACGCAAGAGGGAGGGCTCCCTCCTATCTATGGCCATTGCCACATAATCGGTGGGGCCTGTGGCATTGGCCGATGAGGTCATCGACCCCCAGGCCCGGCCCACTAGTGATGGGGCGGTGGCCACCGGTGGGAGGGCCCTCCCACCCCTATTTTTTTTCTTTTATAATTTTAATCTAATTTTGATTTAATGTTAAATTGTATTTTGACTAAATACTCTTAATTAGTCGGAATTTTTTATTGGTTGGCAAGTCAGCAAAACTAGGCCCTTATTTGGAACAACCGTAATTACTTTAGATACTTATTTGAGATTGATATAGCTACTTCAAGTCTTTATTTGAAACAAAGTCTACTTTAAACCATTATTTGAGAAAATTATGGCACTCGGGCCTCCTTTGGAAGTTTTCCTAAGAAATTTTAAGAAATATAATAAACAACAACTAAATAAAAAGAGAAAAGGCCTCGATAACATAAAGATCATGTGACAAAATTTGCTTTAATTGTTATGTATATTTTGAGGGTTAATTAATGTAAAGTTGATTGATTAACAAAAATTTCATATGGAGAATAATCAATCCCTTAACACACATATGATAGGCATCATGAACTAAAAAGCGCCTTCACATCTATAGTTATTCAAAAATTTCAAAAATCGTTTTGGTTATTAGATACAGATTAGCACCTTCTCGGATGCAAAGGCAGATATAACTTGCTCTATTTTCGGCTCATGCATCATTTTTTTTCCCTTGTAGAACTAATCTTTTAGTTATGCAAACCCAAAAAAATCATCTTAGGCCCGAATCATATCATATAACAAAATTATCTTAGATAAATTTGCAGAACTAATTTTTTAAGCCCGAATCATATCATAGAACAAGGTACTCCTTTCTTTATGGAAGCTACTCTTACCTATGTCATCTTAAATAGGAACCTTGGACTATTTTGCTGGTCCTACATATTTACTTTCTTTAGTTTGATCTCTATTATATGTGTTTTTCGTAATCTTTAGAATCTGGGACATGAACCATGAACAGGACGTACATATAGTCGGGCCGCATGCCCGGGGAGCTCGCAATCGAGTTTGGTCCAAAATCCAATTATGTAAGTAATTAAATTATGGTTCGCATTTCATTAACTGAGAGAAAATTATGCAAAATCCCCCTGAATTGTAAGGGGAGTAATGCCCTCATATTTTTGACTACTACATAGTATCAAAAAAATTGGCAAAAAAAGTCCTATGCTTATTGTACGGTGATAAATTCAGTTTTAAACCTTTTGATTGTGTTTATTGTGAATTTAGCTATAGTCTTTTAAATGGTTCGCCAAACTAGTCTCAACCTTTTAATAAATTTCCGAATTAGTCATTTCAGTTAATTTTGACCGGACATCGCAGATGTGACAGCCAATCAACGCTGGCCTTTTTTTACACATGGCCAGCAGGGTCAACCACTGGCCAAGAGCCAGTAGTCTACATTGGCCACTGGGCAAAGGCTAGCAGGGCTGCTTGTTGCTGGCGAGGGCTTCACAACCCTTGCATAGGGTGAAGCCCTCGCATAGGCCATCACTGATCCTAGTGAGAGCGTCACGGCTCTTGCGTAGGCCATTGTCGACCCTAGCTAGGGCTAGGGCAAGAGCTTGCGATGCCCTCGCCAAACCAATCAAGTGTTGTGATGCCCTTGATAGATCTGGTGAGGTGAGGGTATCGCGGCCCTTGCCAAAGTCCTCGTTGCCACAGTGATGGCTTGTGAGTCTAATGGGGAGGTGAAATTTGTAAGCTTGCAATCCCCGATAACTTCTGTTAGATTCAAATTCTCCAGTGTTCAAGGTTGTGAAAGCCAACTTGTGTTTGGATATTACAAAATTTTGAGATTAAAACGTTCTAAGAGGTTGTGTTTGGAGTCGATACTGAGGAAGAATTGTTTGCTAGTTTAGAAACTTTCTCCTTCTAAGGAGATGTTTGAGAGGACAATGGACATGCTCGAGAAGAAAGCTTGTTGGGATATAATACGCGGAAACGACAGGATCTTGCAACTTACTTCAACACGAAATCACCAGAGAAATTAACGAGAAAATTAGGACACCAGAAATTTTCGTGGTTCGGTCCGAGTATCGGTACCTACGTCCACGGGGAGAGCCAGCAGCAAATAATCCACTAAAATCGGAGAATCAGAGTTTACAATCGCTCAATCGCTCAAGTGTTTCCCGCACCTAGATTTAACCCAAAACCCTAAGTGTATAAATAACAACTCTGATTGGGTATAAACTCACGGCACAAATTACCGCGCATTCAAAGCTCGAACGAAACGCTCTACGTACATCAAACAAGAACAGCGTCTTCACGTACGTATCCTCTTCGTAGGGCTTCAGCAAATGGCGCGGACGTGCGGCTCCTTGCTTCGTAGGTCTCGGCGTGCGTCTTTTTCTCGTAGGGTTCTTCAGCCGCGCGCTTCCCACAAGAATACATCTTATGTTATATATACGTGTGTGCCCAGGTCAAAAGTTTGACCTTGGGCCCCACCTTTCCTCTTTTGATTCGGCGAAGCAGAGACTTTATCCATAAAGAATTTCGGCTAAGAGCTTCACGCGTGGACTTGTTCCTCATGCCAAAAGAGAGAGACCTCTTCGTACAGGGACTTCATCTCCACGCCTTTTGATTCCGCAAGCTTCCGCAAGAAGAAATTTTCCTTCAATTTATTTTATTTTATATTTCCTCTTTTCCAGCGAAAAACTCGAGACATAATTTAACAATTCTCCACCTTGGCTCGATGTTTGAAGCCAAGTTATAGTGCTCACCATCCATGCTGCTCTCCCAACGCCCCGACGGGCGTTCACTCTCCACAGACGCCAATAGAGCTCAAGCTCTGCTTGAGCTTCGTCACAGGAACAGACTTAGTCATCATGTCCGCCGGGTTATCTGTTGTAGCAATCTTTTTAACAGTAATAATACCCTTAGCTAAGACATCTCGGATGAAGTGGTACCTGATGTTGATATGCTTCGTTCGCTCGCGATAAACTGGATTATACGCTAAGTATATCGCACCTTGGTTATCACAGTGTATATCCACACTTTTCTGTTCTAACCCAAAGTCCAAGAGCAAACTTTGTAACCATATCGCCTCTTTCGCTACAAAGGTCAGTGCCATGTACTCTGCCTCAGTCGAAGACAAGGTAATGTGATCCTGTAAGGATGCTTTCCAACTAACTGCACCACCTGCTAGCGTAAATACGTACCCTGCTAAAGACCTGCAATCATCCAAGTCACCGGCGTGATCCGAATCCACAAAACCAGTGGTCTCACTGCCATTGCTGTCCCTCCGGTATACTATACCCACGTCTGTTGTCCCCTTCAAATATCTGAGGATCCACTTCACAGCTTTCCAATGAGCTTTACCAGGACGCTTCATATAGCGACTAACCACGCTCACAACTTGTGAAATATCAGGCCTAGTGCACACCATAGCATACATAATACTACCCACGACACTAGAATAAGGAACACGGGACATATGCTCCTCCTCCTCCTCAGTCTGCGGTGATAATTTATCTGAAAGTTTAAAGTGCTTCGCTAAAGGTGTACTTACAGATTTCGCTGACTGAATGTTAAAACGCGCCACAATCTTCTCAATGTATTTCTTTTGAGATAGACGTAAAACTTCTGCAGTCCTGTCACGCAAAATCTCCATACCCAAAATTTTCTTTGCAGCACCTAAATCTTTCATCTCAAATTCAGCATTCAACTGCCTTTTCAGCACAACAATATCAGACATATCCTTAGCTGCTATCAGCATATCATCAACATATAAAAGCAGATAAATCAAAGAACCATTCTCCAATCTCCTAAAGTAAACGCAATTGTCCATCTGACTTTTTGAATAGTCTTGACTAGCCATAAAAGCATCAAAACGTTTATACCACTGCCTAGGAGACTGTTTTAGCCCATACAAAGATTTCTTTAACAAGCAAACATGATCTTCCTTACCCGGAATAGCAAATCCCTCAGGTTGCCTCATGTAAATCTGCTCCTCCAATTCACCGTGAAGAAACGCAGTTTTCACATCTAGCTGCTCTAACTCGAGATCCTGCGAAGCAACTAAGGCAAGTAAAACACGAATAGAAGTATGTCTTACCACATGAGAGAACACCTCATTGTAGTCAATGCCCCCTCACGTTGTGTATACCCCTTCGCCATAAGTCTCGCCTTATACCTTGCTTCCTCGACATTGGGAATGCCCTCTTTCTGTTCGAAGACACATTTACTTCCGACAATCTTTTGGCTCTTTGGTACTTTGACCAACTCCTATGTCTGATTTCGATGGAGTGATTCCATCTCTTCACTCATAGCCCCTAGCCACTGCGACGACTCCGGACTAGCCATCGCCTCAGAGTAAGACGAAGGCTCATCTGTCTCCACCTCATCACCTACAGTCAATGCATAAGCAATATCTGTATAACCATAACGTACCGGTGGTTTAATTTTCCTTCTCTCTCTATCTGCGGCTATAGTTTGCTGCGGCTTTGCTGGTTGTTCACTATCACCGACTTCAGAAGGCGCGGCTTCATCTCGCAGTCTCAACTTCGTTACCTTCGAGGTCTCCGGAGTCTCCACCCGAGGCTCCACCTCACTTATGACACCATGATCCGTCTTCTCCGCTGGTTGTGTCTCGAACTCCTCCGTTGAAGCATTGCGGTCTCGTCGAAGATTACATCTCTCGCCGATTAGAAAACCGGGTGATCTCGGGATCGGTGCACCACAGCCGGTAGCCTTTCACCCCTTGTGCATAACCCAGAAATATGCACTTCTTTGCCCTCGGCTCAAGCTTACCATCACTCGCATGAGCATACGCAGGACATCCGAATATACGTAATCCGGAATAATCAACAGGTTTCCCCGACCATACTTCCTCAGGAGTCTTCCACTCGATAGCAGACGATGGAGATCGATTTACTAGGTAACATGACATGTTCACTGCGTCAGCCCAAAATTCCTTGCCAAGTCCTGCATGCGAAAGCATGCATCGAGCTCGCTCAAGCAAAATTCTGTTCTTCCGTTCTGCGACGCCATTTTGCTTTGTGGTGTCCTGTCTTGTGCGGTGTCTTACAATACCTTCTTTCTGTAACTCGGTAAAATCTTTACCACATAACTCCATGCCATTATCGGTTCTCAGGCACTTGATCTGCTTATCTGACTGCTTCTCAATCAATGCCTTAAATTTCTTGAACCGATCAAACACGTCATATTTGTGCTTAAGAAAGTATACCCATACCTTCCTCGAATAATCATCGATAAAAGTCAGCATATATCGGGCACCTCCTTTCGAAGGAACCGAAGACGGGCCCCAGACGTCTGAATGAATATATTCAACAGGTCGTTTGGTCGAATGAATAGCTGTAGTAAACTTAACTCTGTGCTGCTTCCCATAGATGCAGTGCTCACATAAGTTCAGCTTTCCTGTTTTCTTACCACTCAACAACCCCCTTTCACTCAGCATCGTCATACCTGCCTCACTCATGTGCCCCAAACGCATATGCCATAATTGAGTCAAATTAGAGTCTGACTCACCTGATGAAACAGCAGCACTTCCAGTCACGGTCTCTCCCAGTAGATGATAGAGAGTATTCACTTTCTTTCCCTTCATCACTGTCATGGCACCTCGAGAGATCTTCATTACTCCACCTTCAGCGGTGTACCTACACCCGATGTCATCGAGTGTCCCCAGAGAAATAAGGTTCTTCTTGAGCTCCGGTACATGCCTCACATCTGTCAAGGTGCGCGCGGCTGAAGAACCCTACGAGAAAAAGACGCACGCCGAGACCTACGAAGCAAGGAGCCGCACGTCCGCGCCGTTTGCTGAAGCCCTACGAAGAGGATACGTACGTGAAGACGCTGTTCTTGTTTGACGTACGTAGAGCGTTTCGTTCGAGCTTTGAATGCGCGGTAATTTGTGCCGTGAGTTTATACCAAAGCGAGTTGTTATTTATACACTTAGGGTTTTGGGTTAAATCTAGGTGCGGGAAACACTTGAGCGATTGAGCGATTGTAAACTCTGATTCTCCGATTTTAGTGGATTATTTGCTGCTGGCTCTCCCCGTGGACGTAGGTACCGATACTCGGACCGAACCACGTAAATTTCTGGTGTCCTGATTTTCTCGTTAATTTCTCTGGTGATTTCGTGTTGACGTAATTTGCAAGATCCTGTCGTTTCTGCGTATTATATCCCAACAAAGCTCATGCTCTACAGTGTGACCATTTCACATCCGAGGAAATGGACGATTTGAAGTTAGGTGCAGGACCAGTCGTAACTCGTAAGAGGTATTTATGAACATTGGCGGCAGAAGAGGCAAAAGAAGGGAATGCCATTGATTCGACTTCTTCAGGTGCCTTTTAAAATCCTTTTTATTGTCGTTTATTGATTTTGTCCAGATACACATTTATGCGAGTTGCTGCATTTAATTTGGCTTTCTGCAATTACTGTTAATCTGCCATTGGGAACAATTTCTGTCACTCGGTTTTCCAGATGAAGTTTCCATGTTGAGATGCTCGTTTTGTTTTAATTTGGGGTGTACTTTGTTTGAGTGAATTGCAAAGGATTGTCGGGGGACCTGTTGGTATGTGATTGCTTTGTTCCTCTCTTCCATGCCCGTTTCGTTTTTATCTTTTCCTGGAGTTGTGCTTTGGAATTTCGTCTGATATGGGGCTGCTTTCTGCTCTGGAGCATGTGGAAATATCTGGTTTTTGTGATCTTCCTTTTTCATTCTTGCATAATTGTTATACGGTAATATCAACTTCTTAAGCCTTCATGCATGATGGTAATGCTTGGTTTTTCAATTAATAGGGCATTGAGCATGAATAAAGAAACAAATAGCCTTTGAAATTAGCTCTTAATTAGTTCAGTTATTAATTAGTTGGTTAGACGTATTATTAAAAATCAGATGCTAATTTATGTCTCTTTTTTGTTAATTAGATCTTCCTGCCATCATTAATCCTGTCTGTTACCTTTGTGTGCACATAGTTGCACTTTTTTGAACTTGTGATTTAAATGTTATGGTATCTTTTATTCAATTCATGCTCATGCTTTGCAGCCACCATTATGGGAAATGTACCAGCAGCAGTTGAGAGAGTGGGAGCTAGCTTTGAATAAAGGGAACTCTGCTGCTTCTGATGGATGTCAGAAGGCCTCAGCTGCTGAAAGACCTCCCATGTTTGCTTTTTGTATGAAACCTAGGGGCTTATCAAAGCAAAGGTCGCAAAAACGATTCTCAGTCACGGGGCAAAGCAATGGTTTTCATGGAGATCAGGACAGTTTCCATGCTTTTGGTAATGTTATGTGAATTTAACTAAGCGGAACACTTTAGGGTTATTTTTTCTTGGATCCAGAATTTTGACGTCATTATTTTTTTGTTCCTGTCAGGGAGGAGATTGAACGGACCTAGTTTTGGGGATGATAGAGCCATCTATTTGGGACATAACTATGGACATGCAGACAATTCTCAAATGGCACAGACATCTCCATTGGGATATTCTCCACGAGATGTCCCTGGCCAGGGATGTTTTCCAATTGGCAATGATGGATTCAATCGAAATTATCCTCCGAGACTACAGAGATATAAGTCAAAGAAATCTGGTGCTATTGCATCTCCTCGACATTCACAGGTGGTCACTGCCTACAGCAGGGGAGCCACGTGTAAGAGTTTTTCCTGATATGGACTAAATTAATTGATATTGTAATTTACTGTTTTTACGGCTACCGTAAAACAGGGTTGGTCTAAGGTGAGATAGAAGGTTTCTTAATTAGTCTAATATGGGCTGGCTAGTGTGGGCCGAGTTGAGCCCGGCCCGTAATGAGAGGGACCGGCTGGAAACTCTATAAATAGTGCTCAAGTCTCTCCTCTAACCCTAATTCTCACATGTATCCTCACCTAAGGGCGTTTACCTAACGCTGCACGTGAGGGGGCCGCCTCATTGAGCAGTGATACGGAGGGCAATAGAGGAGAAGGACTTGATGCGTGGATCCCCTTGATACATGTGGGTAATCCTTTTTCCGCTTCCGCTTCAAGAACGATGGATCCAGGTGCGTTAATCTTTCTACTCAATTATGCATGTTCTTGTTCTGGTTATGGAGATCTTGGGGTTGCGCAATTTGCGTCTAACATGTGGTATCAGAGCAACCATAACCCTAGAACTTGAACGCATACGGATTTTGCCCTAATTTGTACGGATTTTGCCCTAATTAGTACGGATCTTGCCCTAATTTGTGATTTTCGAGACTTTTTGTTCAATAAAAATTAAATTAAATCACATATTCGGACTGGGCTCGACGAGACGAAGAAACCGTGGGCGGCGCGTCGCCGGGAGGAGGCTGCACGCGCCCCACGCGCGGCCACGCGCCTCCTGCGCGTCGAACACGCGCCGCGCGTGTCCTCCACGCGCCGCGCACTCAGGCGGCGCGTGCGGGCGCGTGGATGTTCGGATCGGCGCGTGGCTGGTGGCGTTGGATTCGTATGGCCGTCCTCTACGTCGTGGTGTATTTATTTTACATATTTGATAATTTATGGATATGAAAATACATACGGAATCCTAAATACGTGAATTTTTAGTGTATTTTTGCGTATTTTTCTTGTATTTTCTGTGATTTTGGAAATACATGTGATGAGTTACTAGTATGTTATCACATAATAAAAGGTGTGATTCATCAACAAAAATCAAATTTTATTGTGAACTGAAGCTGGCTTAATGCGATACAATTCATATGATATTGTATTTGAGTTATGTATTGAGCTGATGAGAAACAATAAAGATTATGAATTTTTTGTTACTCAAGTATACTCCTTTACACACTGGTAATCTTTGAATGATGGACAACTTAAGGACTCGTGACCAAACTGATGTACTGATTAACACATCTGCTGAATGTGGGTAATGCATGTCAATTAAGTTACGCATATTGTACATGAACTCATCCGGTCACTTGTTAATGTCTATCGAGTTAAATAGTTTTTTATGGTAAGGGAGTATGGCAATATTTATGCAGAGCAATAGTATCTATTGTTGAATTTTTAGATATTTGGTTATCTGATTTGACTCAATTAATAGGCCACTAGTTGATTACAATGATAATTTGTTATTTAAAAATTAGCTAATAAATCAGTTGTTGGCCTTGGAGTCATGTTTTGCCATATGATACTCATGAGCAACAAGTTTGTCAATCCGGTGTACCCTGTATTGCTATTGATATTAATTCGTGAGGGATCCTTTGGATAGGCATTCTTTTGATGTTGTTATAATAATTAGTAATCGGGGTACACAAAAGATGATTGCTTCTATGTTATGAGAAGTTTTCGTGTTGCTTTGTGATTGTTGATCTCATTGGAATCATCTTTCGGGTTCGTTATATATATAATCTTTATTTATCAATATATGTATAAATAAAGATTTTATTAATGAATAAAGCAATGTAATTAGCATGATATGTGATTTTGGTGATATGATGCCCCTATCACTAAAGTCAAAATCACATGTATATGGTGTATGTGAGAAGTAAAGTTTATATCCCTGGTATGAGAGAATTTCAATGATTCAATTGAGTAGTGACCGCCAAAGTGGCACGCTTGATTGGGTTTGAGAAATTTCAGTCTCGTATAATGTTTGGGATGTCTCCTGATTTAATGCGTGGTCATACTCCCAAAGGAGGTGATTGTGTATTAGTTCATGGAGGGATACATGATAGTGTGGTGGAGGAGTGACCGATCCTAATGGTTCATATGCCCAAAGGTGATGAATTCACGAAGATTGGAATATATTCTCATAACCCTTATTATGTGGGAGTGTACAATTGCATGTCATGTATTCTGCCCAAAGGTGATTATGTGATTTTGCATGTAACTCTCCGGATGTGTACTTGTACGTCAAGTTACACGATACTCACATGATGCTAATTATATACATTGCTTGGTTTTCAGTCACCTTTTCTGTGATTAATAACTCCACTATTATTGAGGTTTTTACTGCTTCAAATTTTAAGTTGTGGACATATGATTTGTTGCTTGAGAAAAGAGCAATTGAATTTTGTTTACTGTCCATGAAGCGTTCTATTCTGGAACACTTGAAAAGAGGTTTGCCTACGGACTGCACTGCTATAAGATGATGGAAGCCTTAGTTGCTTGAAATTATGTCTTGTCTGATATTGAAATTAGGACATATCTGCAAAGATTGTGTTTAAATCCTAATGACATATACATCTTGTATATGATTAAAAGGTTGTCAGGCTTAACAGTGGCCGTGAGTATTTTGGCAAGTATGACAATGCAAAATTGCTTAAAGGGTCATTTGTCAAATACTTGGTAAATTCTGGGGTGGTAATTTAATTACTATACCTGAAAATCCTGACAAAAAGATTTGGCCGAAAGGCATAAATGCACCATGTTAAACATGGTGATGAATATGATTAGTAAAACTAATTTATCTGTTTTTTGTGGGCTGATATTATGAAAGCAACTTTTTCACATGCAAAATGTGTCTCTTATCAAAGTTGTTTCATAAACTTCTTTTGAGTTGTACACTGGACATAAATTACATGAATCATATTAAATTTAGAGGTGTTATGCTGAAGTGAGATTATCTAATCCAATATTAGATGCGTTTGAATTTATATTCACTCGAAATTATTTTGTATCTATAGATTGTTAAAGGGGTATTGATTTTATGATCCTAAAATAGGTACAAGAATTATGGAATCACATACTCTAAAAGTTTTTAAAGATTGACGTAATTGTAGAGGATAGTTGCTCTCAGACTATTAAAGATAATAGTATGATGAATGTTACTGTGTTTTTGTCTTTGCCTATATAAACAATTGTAGTACAAATAATTGTGGAATCTCCTGTATCATAGACTAAACTTGTTGAGGTTTAAGGTACTATTCTTGATATAGTTTATAATGAAATTCTTAAACCTCTCAAGTGCAGAATGAAGTGGTTGCAGCTTTATTAAGGAGATTTGTTAAGGAAAGACGATCAATTATACCATCATACTATATAGTCTATTTGTGAGAGCATGATTACAATATCCACTACATGGTTGTTTTAGCAACTTATATAAATGTCGTTTCTTGTTTTCAGTTAAGTATGTGAATAGATGCCATAAAAGACGGTATACAATCTATGAAACATCATAGTGTTTGGAAACTAACTTACTCTGAAAGAGGGGTGGATTGTTTATAGTAAAGAAATAATTGTTTCTTTAAATATTCTTTCAGAGTAAACGTGGTATTAATAATTTATTTTGATATAAAGTTACGCCAAATAGATACAAAATCTATATTGTGCAATTGGAGAATTTTGCAACAAATGTTTCAAGTAAACTTGTGTGTAGACTGAAAAGTCTTATTTATAGTCTTGTTTCCAGACAATATTGTTAAAGTTTCATAGTGTTATTATTTTGTTCAATTTGGAACAAAGTAATTCAATATACTGCAAGGTCAGTGGGAGGAAATTTATTTTTCTCATACTCTATGTACATGATTTTTGCTTACAAGTTGTGACCTTGAGATATCTTATATTCTTTGTACTGAGGTCTGTAAGGATTGTTTTTGCGATATTATATTAGATTTTCTCGGAGGACATTTGCTGATTGTATATTGGAAATATTCAATATACATCATTGCAAGCCAGGAATTGCTCCTGTTGTTAAGGGTGATGGATTGAATCTATCACATTGTCCTTATTTAGATATTGAGAAAATCTAATTAAATGATGTACCTTGTGTTAGTGCACTTAAAAGTATAATATATGCTTTGATTTTGCACTAGATTAAATATCACATTTGCGATGAGACTTCTAGGCAGATATTGGTTAAATCCAGGACATGATCACTGGGTTACTGCCAAGAAGATTTAAAGGTACTTAAAGAAGATAAGAGATTATATGCTAATTTATAGACATGTTCAATTCTTGCAGTTAGTAGGGTATTTCGATGTAAACTTTGCTGGCTGTTCTGAAGACATGCAATCAATTACGGAATACATATTTATGTTAGCAGTAAGTGCAGTAAATAAAGTTCTATGTCATCTTCTACTATGTAAGCAGTGTTAGTAACATTCTTTTAGGCTGTTACTTGGGCTATTAGGCTCCAAAACCTCATGAAGAAGTTAATCGTTTTAACTTTATGGATAGACCCATACGGTTGTATTGAGATAACAAATTTGTAGTATTATTTACTACAGAGGTCTCAATGGGTCTAAATATATGGTGGTTAAAACTTTTTGACCATAAAGAAACGGTACAGAAAGGTGACTTATAATATAACATATTTTCACAGATGATGTGGTTGTAGATCCACTAACTAAAGGCCTACGCCCATATGTATTTGAGTGACATGTCATTAGCATGGGGCTAGAAGTATCTTCGGATACTGTTGTTTAGTGGGAGCTATTTTGGCTTTACTCTGATAAAGTTCTCATCTGTGGTTCGTTACACTTTGTAACGGTTTGATATGTATCAACTTTTGCATTCAATAAAATATTTTGAATGTGTTGTTATTATGTTGAATACATATTGATAAAGTCTCAAGGGATTGTATAAACCTTGAGTGAAGGCTAGGGGCATCCGGGCATCCGGTTATTAGCCTTGTGCATATGTCTTGTGATACATTAAGAAAGGTTAACCATAAGGACAAGACATATGTGGGTTCATTGGAACCATAAAGCATTCTCTAGTGGCACAAGTTTTTTGTGACGCCTAAAGTTAAGAGAATGGTGACTGACAAATGGGATCTTTCTATGAGAGATGTTATCCATTTGCCACACTACCATATTGAATCCATATCAATAAAGTTGAGAACATTCGTGACCATGGAAGGCTCTGTGTGTATACATGTAGTTACCGCCATGATTCGGTGTTTAAGACTTTATGGGATAGGATTGACTATTAAGAATTATCTCTGGACCAATGTGCGCACATACAGTACGATTTCAATTAATGTAGTCCAAGTGGGAGAATGTAAGAGTTTTTCCTGATATGGACTAAATTAATTGATATTGTAATTTACTGTTTTTACGGCTACCGTAAAACAGGGTTGGTCTAAGGTGAGATAGAAGGTTTCTTAATTAGTCTAATATGGGCTGGCTAGTGTGGGCTGAGTTGAGCCCGGCCCGTAATGAGAGGGACTGGCTGGAAACTCTATAAATAGTGCTCAAGTCTCTCCTCTAACCCTAATTCTCACATGTATCCTCACCTAAGGGGCGTTTACCTAACGCTGCACGTGAGGGGGCCGCCTCATTGAGCCAGTGATACGGAGGGCAATAGAGGAGAAGGACTTGATGCGTGGATCCCCTTGATACATGTGGGTAATCCTTTTTCCGCTTCCGCTTCAAGAACGATGGATCCAGGTGCGTTAATCTTTCTACTCAATTATGCATGTTCTTGTTCTGGTTATGGAGATCTTGGGGTTGCGCAATTTGCGTCTAACACCACGAGCAGTAAAAAGAATACCCTTCATTGGAATTCTCATCAACAGTTTTCGTCTGAAGGCTCTCAGAGACCATCTAGTGAGCAGTGGGACCAGATGGATATGGATGAATATAAATTGTTGGTTGCATCTGGCGCAGCACGGTATGCATCTAATTTGGCTAAGCTTAAGAGAGAGAGGCCGCAGAGACTTCTTTGCAAAGCAGATGTAGCTGTGGTTGCTCTCGTGACTGCTGAAGCGATGAAAGTGTCTTCGGAGGATAGGAAGGATTATGGGCAGGTTATCTGAAGATTATCAGTGAACAGATTGGTATAGTTCTCAATTTGACCCCGAAGAATGTGCAGATGGAATGAAAATATTTCTCTTGAGGCGGGAGCTGGTCCAAGATTTTATCAGATGCTGGTGCGCCTTTCACCATGCACAGTTTTTGAAGGAAAAGTTTGTGGAGAGGGTATTCATAGAGATATATTTGATTATCACTTTTAATTGTCGATATTTTTGCAGTTTTCTAGTCCATCCTTGCAGTATCTTAGTGAGATTCCAGTAGTCTCTTACACCTGCAGCAAGTGTATGCCTCATTAGTGCTGCTTGTCGTGTTTATTTTGCAAGAGCATTGTATAGAATCTTTTGCTACCATTCTCTGTACAGTCAGCCCACCCCCTCTATCAAATAAGAAAGAAAAAAAAGGAAATGAAGAGAGATTGACCAAACGTAATTGGTTTTGGCCAGAACCTGATTGATGCTCCGAGTCTGTTTTGCGTAGATATCCTTGTCATCTTCTGTGGCTTCGAATAGCAGAATGACAAGTCACTATGCCATACCTTTTTATCTTCTCTTGTACATAGGGCGATGCGTCTCCGAAGCTTATGGCCTCTTTTTCGCTTCTTGAGCAATTTCTGCATTTGATCTGTGGCATTTAGATTATGTATTAAGCCTATGCTGTTCATCATCTTCTAGCACAAGCAAAGAACTGAGTTCCCTTTTAGATTGGTTGTAAGCTGTAACTTACGTGAAGGGATGAAACGTGGAACTTGACGAAGCACTGGTATCCGCAGCGGGGCGGCTCAGACTGTAAGATGATGAGCCCTTCATTGCGTCCTTTCTCTTCGTTAACTACGTGCCCTCTCTGTTGTCTCTCTTCTGCCGCACGCACGCTCTCTCTCTTCCTGCTCTGCGTCTTCTCCCTTTCTCTCTTTCTTTTCTTTTACAAATATCCCAGGTACCTCACCTCTCTCTCTCTCCCCCCTCTTCTTTGTCTCGCAAGAAGCAAACGACAATCGCTGCCACCGTGATCCTTCGCAAGCCTAAGAAGAGGCATTTCTTTTATAAAAGAAAAGTTCAAAGGGTCGGTTTGGGGTGTTGGTGAGGCCCGTTTGGGTTCTATCTCAGTTCGATGCCAATTGTCGGTTTGCTCGCTTCGCGTAAGGCCACGCTACTTTCTCACTGGTTCTCTGTCTCTCTGTCTCTGTCTCTGTCTCTCTCGCTCTCTCTCGTCAGTTCTTGCTTCACGCCACGCCACGCCACGCCACGCCACGCCATGCCACGTCACGCTATTCCCTCGCAGGTTCTCTCTCTCTCTGTCTCTCTTTCCATCGTGCGCCCGCATGGACTCGCGTGAAGTTTCGCCACAAAATGAGAATTTCCCATTAGCAATGGCATATGAGTAAAAGTAATAGAGATGATACGGACAATATTGGTCAAATAACTTGAGCACTCCCCTCCAAGAGCAAAATGAAGAGGGATTTCTGTAGGCCTCTGTTTCATATCCTGCGATGCCACCATTGCTTGGATCGAGGCTGGTTCGAGGCAGAGATCAATCTCGATCCGAGGCTGCGAGGACCTGGGGACAACCTCCATTGCCAGTCCCGGTACCTTTGCACATGTGTAAAAGGCAAAGTGATAACGAAAAGAAATAAAGAAAAAAGAAAAGAAGAGGAAAGTAAGACGGGTCATCCTAATGCGAAGAAATTGTTTATCATTCCTATTTTGCCCCTTCCAAACAGCAAATCGGACCGGTAATCAGACGCTATAACGAACGCAAGAACTCTGTTCAAATGAAATCATCACCTAGCCAGTATATCAATTCCAATCATTCAACTACATCAGAAAAAGAAAATAAAAGAAAAAGACGACAGATGCCTCAATGCATCCGAATTATCCTCGTTCCCTTCCTCAACACGATACTAGTGGAGATGAGACCCCTTTTGTGTCCGTGACGAATTTTAGGAGCTCAAAAGTGGTGATTAGACCAGCTTGTTATAGAATGGACTGGTACCTGAGGACCGATATTTTCCTTTTTTCTTGAAACCTCTAACTAGAAATTTTTATCAATCCTAATCTTCTAAATAGTGATGATGGACTAGATAATGAGATATCGGATTTCCATTAATATTGATGAATTTTACAAAGTCAAATCAATTTTTGCTCTACAAAGTTTGTATCGTTAATCCTATTGATCCAAAATAGTCGATTCTATCACATAATCGATTTGAAGACAGCATAAAACCATTTTTTTGGGGGACTTCAACCATCGTTCACTGTGAAACTGGTCCGACAGAATCCAAGGAAAATTTGGTGACAAATCAAAAGTTGCGAGGAGAATTCAGCACTCAGCATAAATATGGCAGCTGCTTCGAAGGCAAAGGCAGGAGTTATAAGAATGGCAACGGCGAGGGCTGGAAGAGATAGACAGAGATGCGCAGGGACGAAGAGAAACTGAAAAGCTCTTCTAGATGTTGATGCGTTATAAAAGAGCGATAATAAAATTTAGGATTAAATATCCATAATACATTTATAATAAATCACCAAAAACCTCAAATTAATATATTTGTGATAAATTTATTCATCCGTTAGTTTCTATTAAATTGGATTACTATAAAAAAAAAAAAAGCCACAAACCGATACACATGTGACAAATGGAGGGTAAAATCTCAAATTAGTACAAGTGTCTATTGCCACGTGTTATTCAACTCAACAATTTAACACAAATACTAACAGAGAATAAATTTGTTATAGGTGTATAGTTTGGAGTTTTTTGTGGTCAAAAAATTAGTTTGGATAAATTTGTCACAAGTGAACCAACTTGGGATTTTTCATGGTATTACATCAATTAATAATCTCACTTGTAGTTCTTCAACTCATTTAAATTATCCAATTGAATTCTCAGATTTTTAACATCTAAGTGTATGACCTAAGATTTTATATTGTTAAAATGACCTCCCCCCCCCAAAAAAAAAGAGGCCAACACCTAAAATCAACCTTGGTGAAATTTAATAATCTTATAATAATCTTATTTGACTTTACTTTTACTTCTCCTATTAATCCACAATATGAATTATCATTTAAAATTAATTGACATTGACATAATTTATTACCTTTTTATAAGATACACCTCTAGTTTATATTTTTCTACATTTGTAAATCTATAAATATTTATTAAAATTTTGCATCTAAAGAAAATTATTAGAGATGGACTATCCAAGGAAAAATTAGAAACAAAAAATTCATATGAAGAAAATAAGGAGATTGTAAAGAGGGGAGGGGGAATGGAGATGGAGATGGATTACATACATTTGACTAGTATATGAGTTTGGCTTTGGGCCCAGTGAAAAAGATTACAACCAAGATGAAGAATAGAACCATCCAAATTTTTCTTCTTCAAAGAGCAAAATTAATCCTAAGACAAAGTTTAGTCCAAGTGTCTGGGAGTTGAACTTCCTTCAACTAAGCCCCTACTTAGATCCATACCTAGCCCGAACCTTATGCAGTTCCTTGAGGGCTTCGGCCACGTCCATCCGATCCTGTGGTAACTCCATCGAGCACGCAACTCCAATCTTTAGGATGGAGGCAACACATCCTCTCATCCTCTCAATGTCATTCTCACTTTCTCCATTAAAAATGGCCAAGTCCACGATCTCCATCACTTGGTCTGGTAGAGCCACCTTGACAAAGTTGTGGAGATTTAAATGGTCCTTGAAAGTCTCTTCCGTGGGCCTTCTCCCAGTTAACATTTCCAATAAAAGAATACCGTAGCTGTACATATCGCCTTGTGTGGATACCATATCCCCCATGCCATACTCTAAAATAGTGTACATCAAGCAATATACAATGAAAATAAATATTTTATCTAAAAGCGAACACAAATAAAACTTAGACAATTAATGAGAAATTTTCTTACCAGGAGGGACATAACCTACGGAACCCCTCACTACCACTGAGCTACTGCCATCATCAATGTCCATGGCATCTATTTTCGTAGGGGAGCTAATTGTTGCTAGCCCAAAATCTCCAACTCGTCCCATCATCTCGTTGTCCAGGAGGATGTTTCTTGGCTTCAGATCTCCGTGTACAATCTTTGGGCTACAAACCTCGTGAAGATATTCAATTGCAAAAGCTATGTCAATGGCAATGTCTAACCTTTGCATTAGTTCCAAATGCCCTGGCTTTCCATGTTCATGTTCATGCTCAACGTCCTCTTCGTTTCCTTGGTGTATCCGATTCTCTAAACTCCCATTAGCCATGTATTCGTACAATAGAGCTTTGAAATCGTTGCCGTGATAGTCCATGCTTGAACAAACGTTCACTATTTTCATGAGATTTCGGTGTCGTATAGCCCCTAAGGTTCGACACTCCGAGATGAAGCTCTTCGAAGCACCTCTATGGCCCAAGTTGAGCACTTTAACTGCCACCAAGCCGCCTTCTTGTGTGGTTGCTTTATAGATAGTACCGTAACTCCCTTTACCGATCACATTGATCTCAGAGAATCCGTCTGAGGCTCTAAAGAGCTCCTTATAAGAGATAATCGAAAATTTGTGTTCGAACGGAAACTCAATCGAAGAGGTATTCTTTTTCAACTTCTTTCTCTGATACCAAAAGATAAGTAGGCAAAGACACCAAATGAAGAATGACAAGACCACAGTCACTGTGGCGATTACTTTAACTTTATTTGATTTGCAAGAAGGAAGGTTTAGTTCGGCAATACCTCCACAGAGATTCCTATTCTTAAAGACGAACACTGCACTAGCATTGAGAAATACTCCTTGCTTCGGGACTTCTCCTTCAAGCTTGTTTGAAGATAGATTCAAGTACTTTAGATATGTAAGTTGAGCGAGAAAGCTCGGGATTTCACCAGATAAGTTGTTATGGGAAACATCCAACTCTTGTAAGCCTCGTAATGTACTTAAAGCCAGAGGAATTTTGCCATGAAAGGAATTGAATGCTAAGTTGAGCCGCCCCAATACTAAGCACTTGCCAATGGAGCTAGGAATTGGTCCCATCAGCTTATTGTAAGATAGATCCAGTTCACCAAGATTGATCAAGGACCCAACTTGAGATGGGAGAGATCCGCTCAACTGGTTATGTGCCAAGCTGAAGATAATCGAAATGGTAGAAAGGCCAAGAACCTCCCCTGGGATTGAACCACTTAGATTATTATTGGAAAGGTCGAGCTCGATTAGCTGCCTACAGTTACCAAGACTCTGCGGTATTTCCCCATAGACGTCGTTGAATGGCAGGTAAAAGCGATTCAATAAAGTCAAATTGCCGATCGATGATGGAATCTCTCCCGTTAGCATGTTTCCACTTAAGTACAATTCATGCAAGTTATGGAGTGCTCCAATACAAGAAGGAACATGACCACCAAGCGAATTGTTTGATAAGTTGAGATAGGACAAGTTGAAGAGATTGCCAATACCTGGAGGAATGGTTCCGTACATTGTGTTGGATGACATAGAAATTATCCTAACGCTATTGGAAAGATTGCCAATGGAATCCGGCAATAGACCTTCAAGAAAATTGAGGTCCAATTGAATAGCTTCTAGCCTTGAACAATTAGTCAATGGGGTAATGAAATTGAAGTCATCTCGCAACTTGTTAGAGGTAAGGATATTACTCTAAGAGCTTTCAGCCTTCCAAGATTTGCGGGTATCGGTCCATGAAAACTATTATTGTCATAGTAGATGTACTGAAGGCTAGAGGCATTCGATAAAGACGGAGGTATAACCCCAGTAAAAAAATTACTAAAAAAATCAAGAAAAAAGATAGAATGAAGAGTATCACCAATATAAGGGGGAATGCTCCCTCTCAATTGATTGTTACTGACACAGAAATAGAAAATACAGGACATGTTGAAGATTGCCGGAGGGATCTCACCAGTGAGTTGGTTATTCATCAATTGAACAAACCGCAAACCATGAAGCTTGGACAATGTCTTGGGAATCTCTCCTTGCAACCCATTTTCCATGAGTGAAAGCTGGTGAAGTTGGGAGAGATTTCCAATAGAATGAGGAATAGATCCTGTAAGACTATTTATAGTCAAACCTAAAAGTTGAAGCTTTGACAAAGAGCCGATTTCATCAGGAATTTTGCCCACAAGTTGGTTATCGATGAGATTTAAAATCTCAAGGTTTGAGCACTGAGAAAGATTGGTGGGCATTTGTCCACCGAAAGAGTTGTTACTAAGGACAAGATCACGAAGGCGAAACAAGTGGCCAATGCTTTGTGGAATTTCACCGCAAAAGCTATTATTCTGTAGAACAAGGCTTCTCAAGAAAGAGAGGTTTCCGACATGAGGCGATAGAAGACCCCCCAAGCCTTTCGACATCAGGTTGAGGGACACGACTCTTTCGGGATGCCGTCCACCACATATCACACCTTGCCACTCACAATGATGAAAAGAATCATTCCACGAGCTCAAAGCTCCAAGCGGATCCTCATCCACACTGTGTCTGAAGTAGATTAAAGCGAGCCGATCCGTTTGGTTGGCTTGCATAGTTAGACTTGTCCATAATGGGAGCTGGGCATAGAAAAATAGGAACATAATCGCCATATGCTTTTCCATTATGAGTGGGTTCTATGTCCTAACAAGCTGCAAGCAAAGTCTCTTCTAGATTGAAATAAAAAAGAAATGAAGACCTTCAAAAGCATATGCATTTCCATTGATCAAAAGACACCATTTTACACGGCAAAACCCGACCCTAAATGCAAGTTTAACCCAAACAAAGAGTTGGACTTTAAAAGTATTGCAGATTGGCCGAACCAAAGAAAGGGCACACACACACACTTACGTCAAAATGGAGGATTTGACAGCTGCCCAATGACTTCCTGGAAAGGCGTGCTGTGAAGAAAGGAAATCAAGAATGGACGTGGTCCCTGATTTTCGACCATTTCAAAGAGAGCTCCTATTTGTTCGCTAGCAAAGCGTGTAGTTTGTGCTGTGAGTTTTTTACATCCAAATTGTTAAAACCTTGGGTTCAGGTTTAGTTTAGATATGGAAAACACTCGAACATATTGAGGGATTCTAATTATAATTCTTTAATTATAGCAAATTTTTATTACTAGCTCTCCTCGTAGATATATGTGCCAACACTCAAATTGAATCACGTAAATCTTTGAATTTTTTATTATTCCTCATTTATTTTTATTTTTTATGATTTTCCACTGACTTAAAAACTAAATCCTTATTAGCTTCCCCGTTTGTTAATTTTACCATGAGGGTTACTTCTCAGCTGTAATGAAAAGGAAATAAAGCAAAAACGCAAACAAGGAGATGATGGGTGGGTCATCATAGTGTGGAAAATAAGTCCCGCCAATGCTTTTTAGCGTGTTTTTTATGTTGCCGGCAAGATTTTTAGTCAAAAGATTCCCGAGTTTACAAAGAGTTTTTGTCAAAGATAAATTTCTTGAAAGTTTGTCACTTAGATCCTATCACTCTTGTTCCAATTATAATTCATCAAGCCAGAACTCCCGTGCCAAGCTCGAACCCAAGACTAAGAGGGCTGGTTTGTGTGGGCCAGCACAACTCAACTACCATGCTTAGATAGGGGTTTTATAAATATACATGTTAGGAAAAGCAAGATGCTGAATTTCAAGTCTGTTTGGCCGTTTGAAAACAAAGAGTTTGCAAAATATTGCACGAGTATATGAGTCAAATTCAGATTTTGTGGGAGAAGGGGAATTTCAATGTGCAATTGTTGGTGTGATACAGAAACTGAAGTTATGGTCCTGATAATGAACAAAGAATACGTGATGCAAAGTACTTTGTTAGAAACTAAACAAAGAGAGATATTCTAGAATTTGGTGGAGAATTAAGAATGTTAGCTCTGATCTTGAAGTCAAGTTTCCCGTGGAAAATCAGCTACGTTGTACAATCGTGGCCGGTGAGCATGGTGACCTCCATCATGAGAAGTTTTCCATTTCTTTTTCCCTTCTTTGAACTTTTCTTTTTAGGTTCTCTCGATTTGATTACCAAACCATCGCAGGACAGTCTCGAATATCGATAAACTAAGGCGTGGCGTCAATAGTGCTTGACACTATTAAAGGCTAAGGGATTTCGATGAACACTGATTGAATTTAGTCGAAGGCCCACTTGTGTAAATAAAGATGGTTCAACCCCTTCCACTATATGGGGGTAAATTATGCACAACTGTGAATTTTGGGGTAATACAATTTTGCCTCCGATTTTTCACTTGTTATACAATAATGTCTGAATTTTTATTTTGTTCAAGCAATTAACTCTTCATTATATTGTTATTAGCATGCACATGCTTGTGAATTTTAAGGGGTAAAAGTATAAATTTTATCTCATTCTTTTTCTAAGGAAGCCTCCTTTTCTAGAAGACTGAAAAATATTGAAAATGGAAGAGAAATAAATTAACTAAAATGCTAATAATCAAAATAATAAATATCGATAATCATATTTAATGATGAGAATTTTTCAAAATTAAATAAATATAGCCATCTTAATATAACTAAATACGATATTTTAAAAAATAAATACAAATTCATTAGAATGGGAAAAAGGCATCTATAACTAAAAGATCAAATAACAAGAATTGCTTAATCACTATGTATGTTTAAAGGGTAAATTACCGTAAAAATTATTGATTAACAAAAATTTTTACAAGGAGGACGATCAATCCCTTGCAAATCTATCTCTTTTAGGAGGCAATCTTTCAAGAAGAGCTTTTAGCATATTGAGTTCAAAAATGCCCTTTGCATCGATAATTATCCGAAATTTTCTAAATCATTTTGGCTTTTAGATAAGTTTTAAAGTTGGAACCTCCTTGGATGCAACGGCACATTTAACTTGCTTTAGTTTTGGCTCAGACACTAGTTTTTAGGTCCGCACCATATTATGTAAAGAAGCATAGCTTTCTTTGAGAAAGCTACTCCCACCGAATTATCTTAAATAGTAACTTGTGCCATTTTGGTGGTCCCATGTTCTTGCTTTTTTGAGTTTGGGCTTGTATTATATCTTTCCTTCTTAGACAGTCCTTTGCCTTATATTTCTTATTCAATTGTTATATGCATCTCAAAGAGCAACCAAAAGCATCCGATCCATTAATTAAACGTATGAACTCATATTCTAGTGGAGTTATTCATCAAATTACGATATCAATGCTTTGACGTGTCCGTACCTATTGGGATCATGCCTCAATTTTCAGTTTACGCTTCACAGTCTTATGGTAGGATTTCGGATAACCACCTTACACTACTCGATTTGATTAATATCAAAGCACTCTAAGTGAGTCAGCTTCATTTACTAAACTAAGTAGATCACCGAATCAATAAGCAATTCACCACCTCAATCAAAGATTAAACATGCTATTATAATGAACCACGCGGATGTCATGGAATATTGAGTGTAGAAATATGAGAAGCCAAACTTGTATTCTAACTAGACATCTCAACTTTTCCTTCAAAGTCACCAAGGAACCCCACATAATGTAAGATCCATTATTAGTGTGAGCCCATTACAATTTGTGGCCCGACAAAAATTGATGGACACCCGGCTTCACAGCCTTGAGTAAGGACATTCATGAAAATCACAATTTAGTCCTAGCCGCATCGAAAACTGGTGATGTTTTCCCGCAGTGGATCCAAACCTATAGAACAACAAACATCTTTCAGCAAAAAACTCTCACCGGCGAATGTTCTCTCACGAATTTTTGTTGGCAAGGCAAGACTGTCACGTCATTTCTCGAATCAAATAGAAACTACATATCGCCATTTCCGCCGCCTTCAATTTATACACTCGGCAATGCACGCATAATAACCGTTCAATCTCAGAGCTTTACCTCAAAGCAAAAAGGAGAGTCATGACGCGTCGCTCCTTCCATGCAATGGCTGTTTTTCAGCAAGATTGAATAGCAGCAACCCGTACAGCATGACAATAAGTGAAGGAGATTAACTTCAGTTCTTTCCATCGCTATTTATGCTGGCCTAAGCACAGGATAACTGAAGCTTACCGCATTCTCTCGCCCCACAATTCTGAGAAAGAAAATACAGTTAGACATGTATCAAACGTGCAACATCATCAACGACAAAGAAATGATGAGAGCGACATCCCGAAGCGGGGAACTCTGTATAAATTAAAATTAAAATACCTAAAAGGAAACCAATAATCTTCTCCGAGGGTGATGATTGACAGAAAATGAGATGCATCTAGGAATTTTATCTAACATCCTCGAACTATTAGTTCAGGTCATAAACTCATACCATATCTAATCATCTAGCTATTATATGTGAAAAAATTTGGAGTGCTCTTTAAGCATGACGTTTTCATAATCGCTTCGACACTATTGTGTATCACTGCTAATGGTGGCCATACCTGCAAATGCCACATCCATTGCAGTGATTCTGCTTCCCGGATGTCTGAAGAAAAAATAAAGTAAGATGTTAGGTCCTCCTGATCATATCGTCTTCAAGTGCAGGAGACAACACCCAACACTTTTGAGAATCTGTAAAATGCAATTAACGAACTTTTCTTCTTTCACATGGTTGCACGTTATGCAGCATTTCTACGCTCAAGGTTTTGAAATATTTGCTAGGGGAAGAGGGCAGACAGAGACTACTTCCCACATATAGAGACACTCGACCAATGTCACTGTCCGAGACACATGAAAGAAATTGAGCAGCGAGATAAGAAAGATTTGACGCAAATCATCATCGAAGAACTTACAAGTCCAACAAAAGTACTTCCCCATGCAAACACCACCTGTGAACATGGAAACCAAAGGTTGAGAATCAACATCTGCACTGTAGTTTATTTTTGGCCAATCTTTTTAAACAACTTCACATTTTTTGCCCTCCTTCGAAAAGCTCTTTAGTGCAATCAAAGTAGGTAATGAAGGATAGAATGTTTAAAATTACCTCTTGAGCACTATCATAGATTGAACTGACAACCTGAAACAAAACATGTAGGTAAGTGGGAACATCAAGTAATTAGTTGGTCTATAAACATGCTAGAAATTTGATAGCATCCATCCGCTGAACTTGATAGCAAGGCGAGTCAATGCCCTGCTTTTGTTTGCATTGATACGTTATTCTGGTCATAAGAGAACAGTGTGTCTTCTTATGAAAAGCATGTCCACAGGTTGAAGATTGAAGAACCGAACATTTGACATATTCACCAAACTGTGGACTACTCATCCGAACTCAAAGGACATGGCGACTTCCGCACATATCCATCATGCAGTAATGGCAGACTGCACATACCAAAATATTAGAGCACACATTACAAAATTAACAACATGTCAGAACGCAATCTCATCTTAAGATAACTCATGCCACTAGCACCCAAAATTTAGAGGCAGCTGCAGCGGTGCCTATACTTTGGTTAACGATAATCCTCTAAAATATGGCAAATAAAAACTTAATTGCAATCTATGGACTGAGCTTGCACGAAAGTATCTCAGATATCTAGTGCGTTCTTCATGTCATAACAAAAGGAAGTTCTCAAGCACACTTAAGTCTATGAGGGGCACAAGGGATCACCTTTGCATCATCATGACATTGAAGGCAATAAAAAATGTCGTCGCGACAGGGGGCTCTAATGCGGCCCCTCAACAGTAATGAGGACATCCGCCGCAGCAGCAGCAGCGTCTTTGATATTAACTGAAAGTTGAGAAGGACAAAGCTTGAACTACTATTGCTCAAGAATGAGTCGAGACGTTACTTGTACGGCAAGTACCGCTCGCTAACAAATCAGTAACAATAGCATCTTCATGGTCAGAACAGAGCAAGGTTGGAAACACGATTGGACAGTGCTGGAATTGTAACAATAGGAGGGAACCGAGTGGCGGCCGATGAGGAGGAACAGAAGCGTTAATTATGAGCCAGAAGTGGTGGTGATCGCCTGATCGGAAATGGAGCGGCCGTGGAACTAGAGGGAAAGCGGGACTGGGAGAACGTTTCTCTGTTTTCAGTTCCCCCTCTTGCGCGCGTACGTGCCTTCGTTCCGGGGAAGAGAGAGAGAGAGATAAAAGTAAGGAAGGAAAGAGGGCGGGCCTTCTCTCGGCATGGGCCTTGGACCTCGGATGGGCTCCATCCTATTTCCAATGACCATAATTGGTTCTGTCAACGTATGGAGGTTTTGGGGTAGATTGACCCTCATAAAAAATTGGACTAAGGTTGGTCGACAAAGAATAGGATCTTTATAATCCAAAGTATGGAGGTCTGGTGGTAGAGTAAAAAAAAACAACACTTCAAAGTACAAGCAACACAATATTTAGGCTCTGTTCATTTCATGGAAAATAACTTCTAGAAAAATATTTTTCAAATTTTCCAATGTTCATTTTATGAAAAATGAATTAGTCAAGAAAAACGTTTTCTGCTATTGGTAAAAAACACATTCAAAAATGAGGAAAATATTTTCTACTTTTGAAAAGTGGAAAATACTTTTCATAACTTCTTCCACCTCACTTTCTTTCACCAAACACATTTTCATTCCATTTTTATGTTTTCTTTTTTACGTTGATTTTTTAATTTCTAATTTCTTTTTTTCTTTTCTCTCTTTCGTTCTCTTCTTCTTCTTTGACCTTGGCAGGTTGATGAAGAAGAAGAGAAAGAAAGAAATAAAAGGCAAAAAGAAAAAGGAAAAATTAAACATTAAAAAATAGATTTAAAAAAATGAAATAATGAAAAAATTATTGAAAATGAGCGAATGTAGGAAAAGATTTTTCCTACCGAATGACAAAAATATTTTATAGTTCATTTTCAAATTTCAACCAAATACTGAAAAATATGATTATTTTTCTAGAAAATGACATGATAGAAAATAAGTTTCAAAAACACCACATTTTTTGAGAATCAAACAAAGCCTTAATACCAATTATTGAGGTCAACGATGCAACCTAACAAAGGGATGAATGGGTTGATTTACAAAAGTAAAAAATAATTTATAATAGCTCAGGTTAAGAAACGCAAATTAAATAAAAAGGGGACAAGGCCTCAATAACAAAAAGTTCAAATGATAAAATTTGATTATGCGTTATGTATGTATAAAGGTTTAATTAATGTAAAATGATTGATCTAAAAAAATCTAGAAAGAATTTATCAATGAAAATGATGTCCTTAACTCATAAAAGACGAAGATGAATCAAAATCTAAGGTGATTTTGTTAAAAAAATATTTTTATTGCTCAATTTTTCTTACATTAATTATCCATTTAACAACACAAAATGAGCATCAAATTTTTGTTATTTGATTTTTTGTTCTTTGTGGCATTTTTCTTTTCTACTTAATTGCGTTTCTTTTTGTTCAAATACCTACTAGTTCTATTAATATATCCATGAATTTTCTACCAACTTTTATTATCTATATTATTATTGATAGTCAAATTTTTGTGGTACTGATAATTTAGTTAATTTGATTTTCATTTTCTGTACTGTTTTTTTTTTCTTATAGAAATCAATGGTAAAAGGCATTCTTTCGAGAAAAAAAATGAGATGAAGAACAAGTTTGCCCCTTTAACGTCATCTACATTGCACATATGAATGGAGAATATAGTCAAATGTTAACAGCTATAACCAAATAAAAGTTCAAGAAGTAATGTGTAACAGTCAAAAGGTTATGCATGTATTTTCCCGAAGTTTAGAGCAATTTTTGTAAATTTTCCACAAATTTATTATGCAATGCCAATTTTCTAATATATTCATAGGGAGATTAGTGTGTATTTATGTATGTTGGGTGTGGAAATATGAGAACCCAAATTTATTTTGTACATATTGTAGGTATTTTAGGTATATTGGTATAATTTACTGTTTAATAAAATTTTATTAGAGAATGATGGAAAAAAAAGATATAGAAAAGAAATTAATTAAAAAAGAGAGGAAAAATGAAATAAAAAATAAATCAAAATAAATCAAAATAAAGTACATAGTCGCAAGAGATTTTTACCATCTTCATTTAAAAACTTTTAGGTTCGTTTATATTGAGACGTCGTTTATATTAACCAATATATATATAATATGATGTGAATATATCCAATTTTATACTTACGATCACCAAATGGTGGATAGGAAATGATAAAATCCCACGATTTCCTAACCTATCATATTTAACCCTAGCCTAATTAGAAATATAGATGACTAAACATAACTAAAGAGGATAGGGAGTTGGCAAGCCAATTCGAGTTCAATGAGCTGTGTTGATGGGCCTTCGAAACCTAGTTCGCAGGTTGATTAGCTTCCCCAGGTCAAAAGGATGGAGACACTCGTTGCATTTGGGCCATAAGATACCAACAATCCTCAACAACAGACCGGACTACCCATGGGCTTCAATTTGGCCCGAGATAAGCTATCACTTTCCATCCTCACCTACAAATCACCACTTTTCCTCCACAGATTAATTCCACTCTATCTTCAACGGGAGCGCCAAGGCTTCTCTCACTGCTCGGATTTCAGGCACGAGGGCTGTCGAAGCATGAATTTTCTTGGCAAAGCCGGCCACGAGAGCCCGTGAGCATCTCTACACACCCCAACTACTGAACCCACTCAAGAGTGAATGTTGTGCACTAAGGCAGCAAAGAACTCTCATTAGTTGCATGCTTAATTGCTTTGACCAATCACCTTGTGCCAAGTGTTTATGAGCATTTCTTATCTTCTCACAAATACTAACACTCCCATTATTCGAATGGATAATTGCTTTGACACTGTTGAGTCTTACTTACAATGGTGGCCACAGTAGCAAATGCCACATTCATTGCAATGATATTGGTCGTAACATATTATCGCATAAGCTATCAGGAAATTAACATGACATTATTAGAGAAATAAATGAGAAACAATAAAGGACGCCAAAGATTTATGTGGTTCAGTACCGAGCGTCGGTACCTACATCCACGGAGAGAGTCGGTAACATATAATTCACTAATAATCAGAAAATCCAAGTTTGCAGTTGCTCACATGCTCGAATGTTTCTCACATCTAAATTATACTCAAATTTAAAGTGTTTGCAAAAATACTCACAACACAAATCGACGGTGTGTATAGCCCCCCGTTCACGGCCAAGCAAGAAGCGCCCCACTCTCTGATTCTTCCTTTTGTTCTTCGTGTGGTGTTCCCCAGGAAATCACAGTGCGGCCATTGTACTCTCTTTCTTCTTGTGCGGCTACACTTTGCCGAAGGAGCCCACTCCACGCTTCTCAAAGAAAGAAGCCACTGGCGGCCATTCACACAACGAGGAACCCCTTTTGTCTTGCAGTGGCAGGGGACTTCTTTCCTCTCATTCGTCCAACCTTCGGCAAAGGTGAGTCCAACTCTTCAATTTTATTGTGCTGTCAAACTTGTGTAAGAATTATTGTGGCTCATATTATGTGATTTATTATATGGTTTAATAATTATTGAAATGCTATAATTAATTATTGGTTACGAGAAGGTATGATTCTAATAAAACGAAATGGTATATCGCTTTGATGGAAGGCACCTTTTCAATGAACGTATAAATAGAGTCCGGTTCTCTCTCTACCCACATACGAACAACAATAACAGAAAGAACGTATTCTCTCCTCCATCAATTGAATACATTAAAGTTTAGTGGGTTAAGGGAGAGAAATCGGATTTCTCCTTTTGGTTCAAGATCGAAGGGTTTTCTACAACGATCATCATCAAGTGCAATGTTATGGATAAAGGTTTGTCTGAATCTATTTGTGAAAATCATGAAGATCAAAGATCATTGATTTGTTATGAATTTCCGCATCAAGTATTATATGAATTATATTCTAACAGTTGGTATCAGAGCATTTAGTTTATGATCTCATGATTTTTTCCGTTTAAAGAAATATTATGATTTATGCATGATGATTTGTTGAATGATCCTGTTCGTAGCATTTGTTGTTGTTGAAATGTTTTGGAAGTTTCTGTTAAAGAAAATCCGAATGATGGACGTTCTTCATGGACGAAAATTGTGAAGAAAAGTTACTGTGCACGAGTGGAAAATGATAAAAATGGAGGAATTCGAAATTTTGAGGGCAAGTAAGAAACTCGCCGATTCCGGGGAAAATCCGGCAACCCACCGCTTGATTTCGGACCCACACCGTCGCACTGCCATGAGGAACATTAGCCATGAGTTTTTTCGGTATATTGGTGTTTGCCGGAGGCTAATCGAGCGGCGGAAGCGGCGGTGGTGGAGGTTTTGTGTTTTGAAACTTTGGTTTGATTTGGGTCCAATTTCTTGGTCATTTTCGCCGAAACTTGGACCCATGTGATCTTGCCGGCATGCTCTTCAATATACCCATAACTTCAATTACCCATGATTAATTGATGCTATATATGAAATTGATATGTTTTATATCATTATTGGTATATTGAAGTTCATTTATTATAAGAACTTAGGATTAACCCAAATGTTAATTATTTTCTTATAATTCATGAACATGATGGTTGATAATGAATATGATTTGTTAAATTTGTTTGTATATCCAAATATAACAAATAAATTTTAATAAGATATATTTACAATTATCAAATAAAAGTTATTAGCATCATTATGGTTTATATATATTTGTATATCATAGGATCGCCCAAAGGAGAACTATGATGTGCATGTGTAGTTTAGTTTGAATCTGATTAGGTGATATTCTCAAAGCATTAATGTATGAGTATTTTCTTGCACATTTGCAGTATCTGTACCTGTTTCACTCCATTCGCACGCCTCATCTGTTCCCTTATTCAACGGGATAAATTTTCTTGATTGGAGTGAACAAGTCCAGTTTCACTTAGGTGTCCTGGATCTTGATTTAACGCTTCAAGCTAAGAAACCAGCTGCTATTACTGATGAAATTAGCAATGATGAAAAGTCTTTCCATAAAGCTTGGGAAAGATCGAACAGACTGAGCTTAATGTTTATGCGAATGACAGTTGCAAACAACTTAAAGACTTCTCTTCCTAAGACTAACAATGCTAAGGAATTTATGAAATTTGTGGAAGAGCGTTCTCAAACTGCTGATAAGTCACTTGCTGGTACATTGATGAGCACACTGACCACCATGAAATATCATGGTTCGCGTACCATGCATGAGCATATACTTGAGATGACGAATTTAGCAGCAAAGTTAAGGACTTTGGGAATGAATGTGGAAGAGTACTTTTTAGTACAATTTATACTTAATTCCTTACCTCATGAGCAATATGGGCCATTTCAAATGAATTATAACACTATAAAGGATAAGTGGAATGTAAACGAATTGGCTAGTATGTTAGTTCAAGAGGAAACAAGGATAAAGAATCAAATGGCTCATTCTGTTCATCTCTCAAGTCATCATGAAGTTCGAAAGAATTTTAAGAGGAAATGTGGAAGAAGCAAGAAGAAATGACTACACATCCTGAATGACTCTTCAAAGGCTTCTCAAATCCACAATAAGGAACACAATCTTATTAAGTGTCATTTTTGCAACAAAATTGGACACTTGAAGAAATATTGTCTGAAATGTAAGGCTTGGTTCGAAAAGAAAGGTAAGCCTTGTGCTTTAGTATGTTTTGAATCAAACTTTACTGAAGTTCCTTATAATACTTGGTGGATTGATTCTGGTGCCACCACTCATGTGTCAAATACGATGCAGGGATTTCTTACGATCCAAACTATAAAGCCAAATGAAAGTTATGTGATTATGGGGAACAGAGACAAAGCTCCAGTTGAAGGCATTGGCACTTATCGTTTGATCTTAGATACTGGGCATTATTTGGATTTGTTTTGAACCCTTTATGTACCTACATTTTCTCGCAATTTAGTTTCTTTGCCAAGACTTGATGGGGCGGGATTTTATTGTAAGTTTGGATCTGAATCTTTCAGTCTATTTAAGAGTGATACTCTTATTGAACCGGAACTTTATGTGATGGTCTCTACAAATTTAGACTTGATAATACTTTTGTTGAGACATTAATGACCTTGCATCATAATGTTGGCACTAAACGAAGTTTGGTGAATGAAAATTCTGCTTACTTGTGGCATAAACGGTTGGGTTATATATCCAAAGAAAGAATGCAAAGATTAGCGAAGAATGAAATTCTTCCAAATTTGGATTTTACTGACCTTGGAGTGTGTATTGATTGTATTAAAGGTAAACAAATAAAGCACACTAAGAAAGATGTCACAAGAAGCACAGAGTTTCTTGAAATTATACATACTGACATATGTGGTCCTTTTGATGTTTCATCTTTTGGTAAGGAAAGCTATTTCATAACCTTTATTGATGATTTTTCACGTTATGGTTACATTTATCTATTGCATGATAAGTCTCAATCGTGAATGCACTTGAAGTGTATATTAAAGAGGTTGAGAGGCAATTAGATAGAAAGGTGAAAATAATAAGATCTGATAGAGGCGGTGAATATTATGGAAAGTATGATGAATCGGGTCAATGTCCAAGTCCATTTGCTAAATTTCTTGAAAGACATGGCATTTGTTCTTAATACACAATGCCAGGTACACCACAACAAAATGGTGTAGCAGAAAGGCGTAACCGTACTTTAATGGAAATGGTTAGGAGTATGATGAGTCATTCATCTTTACCCTTATTTTTGTGGATGTATGCTTTAAAAACTTCTATGTACTTATTAAATAGGGTTCCGAGTAAGGCAGTTCCAAAGACTCCCTTTGAACTGTGGACGGGAAGGAAACCTAGTTTACGACACTTGCATGTTTGGGGTTGTCAAGTAGAAGTAAGAATTTACAATCCACATGAAAGAAAATTGGATTCAAGAACGACCAGTGGTTATTTCATTGGTTATGCAGAGAAATCCAAAGGGTATAAATTTTATTGTGCTAATCATAGTACAAGAATTGTTGAATCTGGAAATGCTAGGTTCATTGAGAATGATGACATCAGTGGGAGTGAAAGAATGCGTGATGCTTGCATTCAAGAAGTAAGGGTAGAAGTTCCTATGCCTAAAGCTTCTAAAGTTGTTGTTCCTGATATTATAGTACAATCTAACAATAATCGAGAACAACAAATTAATGAACAAACACTCAATAATGGAGATGTCAATAATGAACTTCCAATGGCCGAGTTACAAGAAATAGCATTAAGGAGATCTCAAAGAGAAAAGAGGTCGGCTATTTCTGATGACTATATGGTTTATCTACAAGAGCCATGAAATGTGAAGATTCTAATGAATGGTTTAATGCCATGGAAGAAGAGTTAAAATCTATGCACCAAAATCAAGTTTGGGATATAGTTGAATTGTCTAAAGGATGTAAGAAGGTAGGGTGTAAATGGGTCTTTAAGACCAAGCGCGACTCAAAAGGCAATATTGAACGACATAAAGCTAAACTTGTTGCAAAGGGTTTTACTCAGAAAGAAGGCATTGACTATAAAGAGACATTTTCACCAGTCTCTAAGAAGGACTCACTTAGAATCATTATGGTTTTGGTGGCTCATTATGATTTGGAGTTACACCAAATGGATGTAAAAATCGCATTTCTTAATGGGAATTTAGAAGAAGAGGTTTATATGGACCAACCCAAAGGCTTTTCAATTAAAGGAAAGAAACACATGGTATGTAAATTAAAGAAGTCAATATATGGACTTAAACAAGCTTCCCGACAATGGTATCTTAAGTTTAACGATACCATAACTTCATTTGGATTTAAGGAAAACACCGTTGATCGGTGTATATATATGAAGATTAGTGGGAGCAAGTTTATATTTCTAGTTCTGTACGTTGATGATATTTTGCTTGCTACTAATGATTTTGGTTTGTTACATGAAACCAAGAAATTTCTCTCTAAGAATTTTGAAATGAAGGATATGGGAAATGCAACATATGTGATAGGAATAGAAATATTCCGTGATAGATCACAAGGATTATTAGGATTGTCTCAGAAAGCCTACATTGAGAAAATTTTAGAGAGATTTAATATGAGTAAATGTTCAGCAGGAATAGTTACAATTCAGAAAGGTTATAAATTTAGCCTTATGCAATGTCCGAAAAGTGAATTGGAATGAGAACAAATGAATAATATTCCTTATGCATCTGTTGTGGGGAGTTTAATGTATGCACAAACTTGCACCAAGACCTGGACATCGCTTTCTTTGTCGGAATGTTGGCGGTATCAAAGTAATCCTGGAATGGATCATTGGAAAGCTGCAAAGAAAGTTCTTAGATACTTGCAAGGAACGAAGAATCATATGCTCATTTATAAAAGATCTGATCATCTCGAGGTGATTGGATATTCAGATTCAGACTTAGCTGGATGTGTCGATATAAGAAAATCAACATTTGGTTACTTGTTTCTTCCGGCGGAGGGGCAATTTCATGGAAGAGTGCGGCGATTAGTTATTGCTGCATCAACTATGGAAGCTGAATTTGTGGCATGCTTTGAGGCCACAATTCATGGATTATGGCTGCGGAATTTTATTTCGGGGCTTGTGATTGTCGACGGTATTGCCAAGCCGTTGAAAATTTATTGTGATAACTCGCAGCAGTTTTCTTCTCTAAGAACGACAAGTATTCTAAGGGTGCTAAGCATATGGAGATCAAATACTTGTCAATCAAAGAAGAAGTTCAGAAACAAAGAGTGTCAATTGAGCACATTAGCACCAATCTTATGATAGCAAATCCCTTAACAAAAGGACTGCCGCCCAAAACATTTAATGAGCATGTTGAAAAGATGGGCGTTATTGGACGTCATTAATGTTTGTATTATGATTGTATTGAGTTTATGTATTTGACACTTTGAGCTCACTTACGTGTTTCTGATATTTCCTGTTTTCTATTTAGTATACATTATGGAAATAGATGAATGTTAAACATGATAATTTCTAAAGAAACATTATAGTTGGACTATTATAGTACTTCTCATTTATGGATCATGTTAAGTAAAGTCCTATAGTTGTAGTGCATAGAAGGGACTATGTCGATTAATAACATACAACCGCTATGACTCATATTAGTTTTCTTTACTTAATTGTGATCATTATGTGATTGCCAATTTAATGAAATTTTATAGCATAATCTTATTGTGCACATTACGGTCTTTATTAAACCATGAAAGGAACATCATATGGGCCAAGTAGGAGAATGTAAGAATTATTGTGGCCCATATTATGTGATTTATTATATGGTTTAATAATTATTGAAATGCTATAATTAATTATTGGTTATGAGAAGGTACGACTCTAATAAAACGAAAGGGTATATCGCTTTGATGGAAGGCACATTTTCAATGAACTTATAAATAGAGTCCGGTCCTCTCTCCACCCACATACGAACAACAATAACATAAAGAACGTATTCTCTCCTCCATCAATTGAATACATTAAGGTTTAGTGGGTTAAGGGAGAGAAATCGGATTTCTCCTTTTGGTTCAAGATCAAAGGGTTTTCTACAACGATCATCATCAAGTGCAACGCTATGAATAAAGGTTTGTCTGAATCTATATGTGAAAATCATGAAGATCAAAGATCATTGATTTGTTATGAATTTCCGCATCAAGTATTATATGAATTATATTCTAACAACTTGGATATTTATTCAATCTGGTTGGATTCCATAAACGGCTCATACTCGAGACATAATTTAATGATACCGCTTGAATGTCTGCAGAAAAAAAAAAAAATGAAGACGTGAGGTCCATGTAATCGTATTGTCTTCTGCTTTAGGATATGACACCTAATACTTATGACAATCTGTATAATGCAAATAAGAAATTTCCTTTCTAACATGAATGCCCATTGTTAAGCATTTTTATGCTTTTTGTTTACATTGATACTATCTAGGGCATAGGAGAACAGTATGTCAGGTTATGGAAAGCACGTTTGTGTGCAGAAGATTGAAGAATCACATTCATCATCATATTCACCGAACTACAGAGTACTTATCAGAACTCAATCCACATGGTGACTTTCATTTATGATACAAAGGAAGTCTAATGCAATAACCAGTGAATTAACTTCTAGAGAATATCAATGGCAACCTTCTGCACATATTTGTCACGTAGAAATGTAAACCTGCACATATCGCAATATAAGTGCACACATTTCGAAGTTATCATCAGGTCAGAATGCAATCTCATATGAAGATAACTCATGATGCTTGTGCCTAAAATCTACATGCACCCAAAGCAGTGCCTCCATTTGGTTGATGATCATTCTCTAATGTATGTCAAGTAAAACTTTAATTGCAATCTATTAACAAAGCTTACTCTAAAGTATCTCCTAGACATATATCTAATGCCTTCTTCATGTCATGACAAAGTAAGTTACCAAGCATTCTTAAGTCTACGAAGGGCAGAAGGGATCACCTTCACATCATCATGACAGTGATGGCAATTAAAGATCTTGTTGTAACAGGGGAGGCCGTAATGCAGCACCTTCACTAGTAATGAGGACATCTGCAGCAGCAACAACTTTGATATCAACTGAAAGTCAACAGGAATTAACCTGGAACCGATAGTGCTAAAAAATGAGCCGGGACATTACCCTTATTGCAAGTACCCTCTCTCAAGCAACCCGGTAGCATTAGCATCTTCTTTAGCTTTTTCAATAGGCATCTGTTCCGCATCCATCTACTAAAGGACTACCAGCTCATTGTCTGTCTGACTTCTTTATATATGACATGTTGAAGGTTTCTCGTATCAAACGAATGAAACCCTGGTTTTTAATAGCTAGTTCATCCATTTTAGTTTGACTCTGCCGAGACTACGAGCTACCTAGGCTAGCGATGAGAAGCACCTGCAGAGATGAGCAAACTTATCAACATTCCATAACCTCCTAAGAATTTTACTCGGCCAGTCAAGCAAGGAGACTCTGCAACATTGATTTCATCTACAAGGCTCAAGACCATTTGACATCAGAAATAAGACCGTCCAATTAATGTGGAACAGCTCCAATCAGCAGTGCTCCAATTGAACCAATTTTCAAAACAAGTAGATCTAAAAGATTCCCATATAACAACATAAGTGAAGGATTGAGGAACACCTAGGCATCCCGCCATGAGTAATAAGGAACCGTGTGTCATGATCACTTGATTCCTTGAAGTTTGGAACAAACCATACCTAACATGACCATGAATGAGCCAATCTCTGGTGAAAGCCAACAAAATCACATGAGCCAATCGCTCTGAAATGAAGTAAGACAACAGAATATGGCGAAAGGTCGCAAGAGCAAAATTTGTCCATCAAGGATATTCTACCTCCTCCCACAATTCTGCTTGAAGCTTTCTTAAAAAATTGCCAATAACTTAAGCTTCAGACATTCAACTGTGCTGACTCATGAGACTTTTCCTGTCAGAAGGCTCTTCCAACAAAACAAATACCTTCAAGTTGACCAGATGATTCATAATGTACATCTGCTGAGGACAGACATACATGTCCATAAGTAAGAACCTTCATGAAGAAGGTATTGACCAACTTTTTCATTTATTCCACATGTTATGCAAGAGTCAACACAAATCAAATTGTCTTCATGATTCTAGTCCAACATTTCCCATTTCATGCGGTATGAGCATATGCTTCTTCCATGTGCATGAATCAAATGGGTGGGTTAAGTTGGAGGGAGGCATGGAGAGAATGAGAGGGAGAATGTTTCTTTTTTAAGCCTAGAATTATAGTCGAAGCCCCACTAAACGGAATCATAGCTCACATCCAAGGAATTTTGCCTACATAAACAGTTAAGGAAGCAACCACTTCATTTGTGTGTCATGAAACAAGTAAATTCCGCCATCTATTGCCATGGCGGATTGCTGCTTTAGAACAACACATTGATCTATCCCCAATCATTGCAAATGCTACTTCAGTAATCCTCTTTCAACAGCAATCATCAGCAATGGGAATCTTGTTCCATTTCATTTACACTAGCTTGTATGAACCAGCCTCTATTCTGTGCCATGGTTTACGACTCAGCCTCTCTTTTGTGCCATGGTCTACCATCTTGATTAAATCTCCTTTCATCACGCAGGGGGGAAAAAAGGCAGAGCATGAGCATAGAGATTCCAGAATTCTACTTTGAAACCCAAACTACAGTATCTGCATTATGCATTTATCTTAGATATACCTAAAAGCCAACCATTCTAGTAGATATTTCCCGAAGTTCTAAATTTGCTAGATTGCATGAGAACCAAGATCTAGGGTAAAGGTCAGAAAGCTTGTCACTCGAATGAGCAGAGAACTACAAACCCATACATCTGTATGTTACATAGAGTATTTAGCGCAAACTACTCTCCAAATGAATTCAGCATATCATTTGATATGTTTATTGTTCAGTCTCATGACATTTGGATTCTACATTGTCCTGTAAATTTCCAGGACAAGGAAAGTGGGCGAAAACTACTCCAATCATTAGGAGATCTCTGAAAAGAGGAAAACATGAAAAGAAATTGTGTCCACTCCACCTTCCCCTGAAAACAAAATTTCCAAGTACTCCAGAAGGGAGAAAATCTACATCCTATAAAAGATGGAAAGGTTGACTATCATCTTAACCATTAACATTCTTCACTTAAGAATCGAATCATCAGGCAAAGGTCAGAAAGCATGTTACTTGGATGAGCACAAAAGTCAAAACCTAAACCTCCTATGTCATGTAGTGCATTAGTGCATATGACAATCTGTAAACTACTCTCCAAATGAATATAGCAGATCATTTGATATAATTATCGTTCAGCCTCGTGACATTTGGATTCTACGTTTTCCAGCAACATTTCCAGCACAAAGAAAATGGGGAAAAAACTGCTCCAGCCAGTAGGACATCCCCTTGAGCCAAGACCTCAGTCATATGTAGAAAAGAGGAAAACATGAAAAGCAAGTATATCCACTCTATCTTCCCCTAAATACTAAATTCCCAAGGACTCCCGAAGGGAGAAAATCTACACCCTATAAAAGATGGAAAGGCTAGCTTTCATCTTAGCCATCATTAACATTCTTCATTTGAGAATCAACTCATCAGACAAGGCCAGCCATGGATAATAGATGATATTAGGTGTAAAAGAGCAGCCAGTCAATTCTCCTCTTCATCTTCTTACAAGGAACTTAGGTGAATCTGCATCAGCATTCACCTTGGCTCCTGTTTCTCACTTAACAAAAGCCACCTAGCATAGTATGCTATCAGCTGCTTGGGGTGAAATCTAAATGTAGTACATAGCATTCCGTGACCAACAACTGAATTGCAAGCTAAAATTCTAACAGCACTACAGCACACATACTTTACACAAAATGTTCCAGAAAATATTGAATTTCCGGAGTTATGAAATCCCAGCATATCTAACCTCTAATGCATGTGCCAAGGAATCACATGACATATTATCCAATGATTCAGGAAATGATTGCAATGCCACATCCTTAATCACATGAGATAGCAGCAAAAGAAAAGAAAGCGGTGGGGAGTCCATCATTTCGACAAAGGAAAAACAAGACCATGCCAGTCCTCCAGTTATCAACGAGAATAGAGTCATGATGCGATAAAAACTGCCAAATGAGTTGACAGTTCAAAAGGTCATAGTATCAGACTAACATCAACAACAATACCATCAAAATTATCACAAACTCTCTCTCCCCGAGAGAAACCTCTTCCAATGCAAAGGACTCCGTTCCAATGGAATCATCACCAAGCTAGCATTCCCATTCCAATTATGTCCGAATGTTTGAGAGATCCCATATCATTCAGCTATGTCAGAAACCAAAAAGAAGATAACAAAAATGCCTCCAAACGATCTTCATCCGTTGTCTCAACATGACACTGACAAACCCAAAATTGGTTCCATTTCAGACTAACATCCTTCCCCTTTCAGAACAACAAAATTTGAATTAAATATGAAGTATGCATTAAATATGACCAGAATTGGTATAAATTGACGCCAAAGAATGTTTCTTTGAGTCCGGAGCTCTTCCTTGAGGAAGTGAATGATAATTATTCTGTTCCTAAGAACAATTTCTAGCTAGAAATATATTTTTGGAAGGTACTTTATGAGGCGAAAACTGTGGAGGAAGAAGAGGTAGAGGTTATTCCTGAAACTCCAGTGAATCAAGGTGCTTTAGCGCCCTATGAGCAAGCTCAAATTGATCCAAACTAGGTAGATATGGAGGGACAAGAGGAGGGGTAGTAGAAATGAATGCTGAATATACTTTGAATATAAATCAGGGACTGGCAGGAATCTAGAAAACGAGTCCTTAAGATCCAAGGTACTGAAGAAAACAAGAAGAAAGGTAAGGAATAGAACACTCCTCCCAGCAAGAAGCAACGCGGATTTTTTCTGTATAATTCAATGAATCCAACCTCCTCTTGGTTAGATGAAACCAAAATCCTGCATACTCTCATTCTTATTACAGAATAAGTAGCTGAATGGGCTTGGGTGGCTAGCCTAAATAAGCCTAATAAGTAAGTTGGAATTGTCAACAGCTGTCCACCCCTTAATGATTCTTGAGCTACGAGCTATGGTCGCTTGCGAAAGGCCCAAGTTGTTGTTTCCCATGGAGAAAATAGAGAAAAAGGGGTGCAATGACATGTGAGACAGCTCAATTTCTGGGAATGTTATATTGTGAATCTAGTTGGTACAGCAAGGGGATCAGTGGTAATGTGGAAATACTTGGTCTTGGTGGTTGTAGATTCATTATTAAAATACTTTATTAATCTGACTTCCACAGATTGAGCATATTACTTTTGTTCATGCTCTAAACGCATTCCAGGATAGGTTAAGGCTATATGAGAGGAAATCAAAGATAAAAAAACAGTAATCATCTCCCATGGGTTTGTATAGGTGACTTTAATAAAATTCATTATCATTGGAAGAAGGAAGGGAGGAAAATGGCAGAGAATTGTAGAATGACAGCATTTTGGGAATTAATAAATGACTGTTCTCTAATGGAGGTGGATTGCAAGGGGTGCACATTAACATGGACTAATAACAGAGAGGGAGATGAGATTGTGAAGGGAAAATTAGATAGAGTCCTGTGCAGTGTAGATTAGGGAGTAACAATCCTTAATGCACAAGCTTATGCCTTGCTGGCCCTTAGCTCGGATCATAGTCCTATCTTATTGATTCTCTCAACGGAACCAACAAAATGAGGCGAAGTTCTTAAATATGAGGCTTTCTAGAATGAGGATGATGAATGCAAAGAGTTAGTAAAAATGGCATGACGATAAAAAAGAATGGACAAAGAGGAATGCCTGAGTAAGCTGAAGAGAGTATCAGTGGTCCTAGCTAATTGGAGTAGGAAAATTTTTTCTAATGCCGAAGGGGAGAAAACATTTTTAAAGCAGGAGCTTCAAACCATGACCAACAGCTCCCATACTGAAAATGGTGGAGAAAGAGCCCAACTAATTAAAGTGTTGGAGAAATCTTCTTGAAGTGTTTTGAAGCTGACAAAACGTTTCCTTCAATCTAGTCTGAAGGTTTTGCAGACTCTACTATTTAAAGTCTGAAGACCTCCGGACAGCCAGACTCAAGACTCAAAGTCTATCCTCATTGACAGTTTTTAATCCGTTGAAAAAAGGTTATCCAAATCTGGATGATTTGTTAAAGGGATGACCTTATCAACTAGAGAAGATCTCGTGGCTGGAGAAGACATAACGGAATCCTTTAATTGATCGAGATTGACTCGATGATTGAAAATCCGATGATTGTTTGGATATTCTTGGAAGGTTCTACTTATGGAAACCGAGATTCTGATTGTATGGGCGAACATGATTGATGGGCTATCGACACGTTCCTTTAATAGCTTGAATAATCTTCTTAATTGATTCTGTCTAATGGGTAGATTGGAGGAATTCCTTTGGTAAGTGCCAACGGGTATGATGGCATGAAGGAGTATATAAAGAAGACGTTCTAAGTTGTTGAGAGGAGTGCACGATAGAAAAATTCCAAAGTCTGAAAGCTTCCTATTGTTTAGACAATTTCTTTAAGCAAATCATTGTATTCAAAAGAGAGTCAATATTTGTAAGAGACCTTGAGGAGGTGTAGTAGAACATCTACGCTGTGGAATCAAGGAAGAGCTGTGGTGTAACTTCTCTTTTGTTCATAGTGGAATCCAGCCAGTAGGCTGTTAGTGTGGAAAAGTGGACGTAGGCTTGGAATAAGCCGAACCACTATAAACCCTGTGTTCAATTTTCTCTTCCTTACTCTCTTTACTTTGATCGTATTTCATTTTGTTAATCAAGAAAGAATTTCCCTTCTATCGTTTGCCAAGTATTGCTTCCGTATCTCGATAAATTGTTTATGCACCTATTCACCCCCCTCTAGGTGCTTATACTAGCTATCTCAATTGGTATCAGAGCTCGTGTGCTCCACTTTGTTTGAAGTATTTTACTTCAGAGTAAAAGATCCATGGCTAGTATGCTAGCTCTAGGGCTTGTAGAAGGACAAAGCAACACGAGACCGCCTTACTTTGATGGAAAGGATTACAACATATGGAAGAACAAGATGAAGGCGTTTTTAAGATCAAAGGATCCTCTGGAATGGGACGTTGTAGAAAAATGAATCATTCCTAAAGCTGCATCTGTCTCAGAAAGAGGAAAGGACACTGTTGAGTCCAGCGAAATGAGTTAGGAAGAGATAATCAAGAGACAGGCTCTTGATGCAAAGGCAATCTATTTTTTATATTGTGCTTTATCACCTACTGAATATAACAGAATATTTTCTTGTGATACAGCCAAAGAAGTATGGGATAGATTACACATTACTTATGAAGGAACCGATCGAGTGAAAGAGACCGAGTCAATATACTCCTCGGTCAATATGAAGCCTTCAGGATGAAATTGGGAGAATCGATAACTGACATGTTTAGTCGTTTTACAGAAATTGTGAATGGTCTTGAAAATCAAGGTCAACCAATTTCTGAGCCCATGAAAGTGAACAAGCTACTACGTGGACTTTTCAAGGATTGGAATCACATAAAGACTTCAATCAGAGAGACCCAAAGAATCATGCCATTGTCTGTCGATGAGTTGGTCGGGACCCTTCAATCTTATGAAGTAGAACGAATCAATGAAGATGAAGACCCTAAAGGTAAGAAATCTATTGCATTAAAATCTAATGATGATTCTGATGTAACAGACTCTGAAGACGACATGGATGATGAAGAACTTGCTCTCATGATAAGAAGATTCAGAAAGCTGAATAGAAAAGGAAGAAGACTCAATGCAAAGAAACAAAGTTTTCAAAAGCAACATATCAAGTCTGCTAATGACGATGAATCAAACAAAGATATAGTCTGCTTTGAATGTAAGAAAAATGGACACATCAGACCCAACTGTCCTCTTCTAATGAAGAAGAAAGGAAAATCTGAAAAATATCGAAAAGCTCTCAAAGTAGAAACCTGGAGTGATACGGAGTGCGAAGATAGTGATGATGATTATGCCAACATATGTCTAATGGCACAATCGGATTTAGAATCAAACTCCAAGACCGATTCAGATTCAGAAAGTGAATTCGAGGTCACTATCAAGAAAAAGGTGAAATGGTACCTGGATAGTGGATGCTCGAGACACATGACAGGAGATTCAAATTGCTTCATAAAGCTTATTCAAGTAAATGGTGGAAAAGTCTCATTTGGAGGAAACAAAGAAAGGAAAAATAGTAGGCTTTGGAACCGTAAAGATTGGGAACCTCACAATAAGCAATGTTTCTTTAGTTGAAGGGCTTAATTACAATCCGCTCAAAGTGTCGGCCAGTTTGTGTGATGCCGTTTAGGATCAACTTTCAAGAAGGTATTTGTTTAGGAACCAAAGAAAGACTCTACTTAGTCATTTATGGGTCGAAGACATGGAAATATCTACCTCTTGGACTTAAAACCAGATGAGTCGCAATGTTTAATCTCAATCCAAGACGAAGCAAGTATGTGGCACGTAAAGCTTGGGCATGTCAACATGAAGCGAGATAACCAAGATCTCAAAGAAAGAAGCTTGTTCGTGGACTACCCAATTTATCATATCAAAAGTCTGATCTATGTACACCATGCATATTGGGAAAACAAGTAAGAAATTCCTTTAAATCAATAAATCAAGTTTCCACTAACCGTGTACTGCAGCTCTTGCATATGGATCTCTTTGGACCAACAAGAACGCAGAGCATTGGAGGTAAGAAATATTGCCTAGTAATTGTGGATGATTACTCACGATTTACTTGGGTATATTTCTTAGCAAGTAAGTCTGAAACCTTCTCTTACTTTAAAAAATTTGCTAAGATGGTTCAAAATGAAAAGGGATATGTTATTTCAAGTATAAAAACAGATAATGGAGGTGAATTTGAAAATCAAGATTTTGCCAAATTTTGTGAAGAATCTGGTTTTCAGCATTTATTCTCTTATCCATATACTCCAGAGCAAAACGGAGTTGTGAAAATGAAGAATAGATCTCTTCAAGAAATGGCTAGAACCCTCTTAATTGAAAGTAATATCTCTTTACGATTTTGGGCTGAAGCAGTTTCAACATCATGTTATATTATCAACAGAGTTTTTCTAAGACCTATTCTAGAAAAAAACCCCCTATGAACCGTTTAAAGAAAAGAAGCATATCGTTTCATATTTTCATGTATTTGGATGCAAATGTTTCACATTGAAAAATGCAAATGATCGAGTTGGTAAGTTTGAAGAAAAGTCAGATGAAGGCATCTTCCTTGGATATTCAACCACAAGCAAGGTATACAGAGTTTACAATAAGAAGACTCAAACAGTGGAAGAATCAATGAATGTCAAATTCCAAGATTTTGCACAAAATGAGTCAATTCAGACTCATCTCGAAGAGACTGAACCTGCTCCAGACTCTACAAAATCTAAATCTCAAGAAGCAGCTCAAACTTTGAAGGACCAACAACAAGTGATCGTTGAAGATTCTAGTGAAGGAAGTAACCATCAATCGATACATTAACCAAAGAATCGGAAACATAAATCCAGTCATCCCAAAGATCTTATTATTGGCGATATCAATGAAGGAATTTGCACAAGATCCAAAAGACAAGAAGAGTCTAGTGCTGTGGTTCTTATTTCTGAAACAGAACCCAAGAGCATAGAAGAAGCTTTATCCGATGAAAGCTGGATTGAAGCTATGCAAGAAGAACTTAGACAATTCAGAATTAATGATGTCTGGGAACTCACTCCAAAACCAAAAGGTAAATCTGTCATTGGAGCTAAATGGGTATTCGAAAACAAGATGGACGAAAAAGGCAAGGTAGTAAGAAACAAAGCAAGACTCGTGGCCAAGGGATACACACAAGAAGAAGGGATCGACTATGATGAGACCTATGCACCAGTAGCAAGGTTAGAAGCAATTCGTTTATTACTTGCATTTGCTTGTCATAAAAATTTCAGGTTATTCTAAATGGATGTCAAAAGTGCTTTCCTAAATGGATTTATCCATGAGGAAGTTTATGTGGAACAACCACCTGGGTTTGAAGACCCAAGAAAACCAGACTCAGTATTCAGACTCAAAAAGGCCCTATATGGCTTGAAGCAAGCACCTCGAGCCTGGTATGAAAGATTAAGTAAGTTTTTAATACAAAATGGTTTTGTTAAAGGTAAAGTAGACACTACTCTTTTTATTAAAAGAGAAAGCAAAAGTTTTCTACTTGTTCAAATATATGTGGATGATATCATTTTTGGATCGTCTAATGAAAGTCTGTGCAAGAAATTCTCTAAGACTATGCAAGATGAATTTGAAATGAACATGATGGGAGAGTTAACATTCTTTCTTGGACTTCAAATAAAACAACTGGAGGAAGGAGCCTTCATTCATCAAGAAAAGTATGCAAATGATCTTGTCAAAAAGTTTGGACTGGGAAATTGCAAGATAGCTGATATACCAATGTCAAGTTCCTTGAAGATAGACAAAAATGAAGGAGGAAAGAAAGTTGATCAAAAGTTGTACATGAGTATCATTGGATCACTTCTTTATCTTATTGCTTCTAGACCTGACATTTTGTTTAGTGTTTGCATTTGTGCCAGATTTCAATTAGACCTAAAAGAATCTCATTTGAGTGCTGCGAAGCGTATTATCAAATATATTTCATCAACTTCAAGTTTTGGTCTCTGGCATCCAAAAAAGGGAGACTTTACTCTTCTTGGATATTCAAATGCAGACCTTGCTGGATGCAGAGTTGATAGAAAGAGTACCTCTGGTACATGTCAACTTCTTGGAGGCATGACAGTGTCTTGGTTTTCAAGAAAGCAAAGTACAGTAGGTCTCTCTACAGCAAAAGCAGAGTATATAGCTCTCGGAAGTTGTTGTTTGCAAATTTTGTGGATAAAACAATAGCTAAAAGACTTTGTAATTGAAGACTCATGCACGGAGATCAATTGCGACAACACTAGCGCTATCAATCTCACAAAAAATCCAATTCTTCACTCAAGAGCAAAGCATATAGAGATTCGACATCACTTTATTAGAGATCATGTTCAAAATAGAGATGTCTCAATTCAATATGTTGATTCAAAGAACCAATTGGCGGATATATTCACAAAGCCTCTGGAGAAAAATCAATTTGAAACAATTCGCTCCAGACTCAACATTTTAAGGTATGAGGAGATCAAAGTCTAAAGACTCTCAGACTCAGACAAACAAGACTTTAACTGTAAGTTAGTCTTGGTACGATCATCAGACTATAAGTTAGTCTCTCTCTCTCTCTCTCTCGAATTTTATCTTGAAAAGGTACGATTGTCAATCGTGGTTTATTGCTATATTTAATCGACGTAATTATTGCATCGTTTCCTTTTCGAAAAAGAAGTTTTTAAATATTTTCTCGAAAAAGTTAGTTATTTTAAAAAGGCATCTTTTTACCTTCCTTTGTGACGGTTCATTTATCTCTCTTTATAGTGCTCTGTTTACTCCTCTTCTCTTTACTCTCAAAAACCCTAGAAAGCATCAATCCTCCATTCTCGTTTTTCTCACTTGTTTAATCCTTGAAAAAGTTGTCATCTTTCTTGAGAAAGTCAAGTAAGGAATCTTCCAAAAATCGAGAAAGATGTCATCCTCGAGAAAGTCATCGAGAATCGCTAACAGGGGACCATGGCGAATGAATGAGGGGCCTACGCACTTCGATCTTACTAAAGAAGAAGTATCTCCAGAACAGCAACCGAGCCCACAATATTCTCAGCAGCGTCATTTTCATCCATCTAGTCCTCAAGGCATTGATCATCAACAAGAGGAAGAAATCATTGAGGATGCAGATCCTGTAAGAACTCAAACGCCCACTTTTATTTATAAGCTGTATCGCGCTTTAAAAGGAACTCGTACTCCCTTGAACTATGTTGATACTTTTCTTAAAAACAAAGGATATGGGAACGAATATATCTTTTTGCGAAAAATGGAAAATTTGGGAATTGCTCGACAAGGGGTGGCTGAGGAAACTCTTGCGAATATCCCAAGTGATTCTCGTGACTGGGGACCGAATCCTGTAGATGGAAATGATGATGACAAATTGTATAGCCAATTTCAACCGAGAATGGGTGTTGCGGTTAATAGTCGAGGAAAAAGGGGAGAAGTGTTTAGATCGAATGAACGAGAGGATTTGTACTCGAAATTGCTGAAGCGTGGGGTTATAAACCCTAGAAATGTGGATTTTGATTTTCTGGATGCTGTGAAGGTGAACTTGAGGGAGAAATTCAGTTACCTTCAACTTGAGACGTTCTGCTCCGATACTACCGAGGCATATCCTGAACTGACTGCATATTTCTATTCAAATCTTAGCTTTTTGGATGCGAATAGATTTTCTTTCAGTGTCAAAGATCAAGACTATGTTGTGGATATGAACATGCTGGCGGATGTGTTAGGAGTTGAAAGAGGAAGATATCAACCGATCAAAGTTTCCATTGCTCAAGCCACTCTGGAACTTGTGAAGGATAGGAGAACATATGAGAAGATCACCTACCTAAGGATGAATGCATTCAACATCCTGCTTCACAAGATTGTGATCAATTGTCTCCGACCTAAATCAACCTCCAAAACTGATGTTTCAAGTTCAGAGGCAAAATTGATGTATGCCATCCTCTCTCGGAAAAGGTTTTCTCTTCCTCACCTTTGTCATGTTCCACATGTATAGAGCAATGATGAAGGACAGAGGTCAACTACCTTATCCAAGCCTTGTGACAAAGTTATTCAGACATCTGAATATTCAGCCTCCGCAAATCTTTTGTGTTCAATCGTGCGATCATATGGTGGTAGGACTGAAGATGGTGACCAAAATGCGTTTGAAGGAACTAAACAAGGAGTTGGAGAAATTCAAGGAGAAGACTCCAGTCAGAACTCATCAAACCTCTTCTTCAAAAAGAAAAGGAAAGTAGCCCATGATTGCATCAAAGCAGAAAAGAAGAGCTCTTATTGTGGAAGATGAAGAAGATAATGATCTTACCATTTCGGCAATAGCTTTGAAAAAGCTAAGTCGTTTTGTTCCAGAATCAACAGAACAGCGTGAGACAGAAGGAAGAGAAAGAGAAGGCCAAGAGGAAAGAGATGTTGAAGAAAAGGAGAAAGAAGAAGAAGAAAGAGCAGTTGGCGAAACAGAGGAGGAAAGACCTGGAAATGAAAAAAGAGAAGAAGGAGAACCTGAGGAACACTCTTCTCCACCTGTAGGCATGAAAACAGGGAGAGATCAAGAGAAAGGAGGGAAGTCCTCATATCCTGACATAAGTGAAGGAGTCAGTCGTTCTCCTGCAGACCCAGAGGATGTTTATGTTTCTCAATTTCCAGAAGAAGGTCATGAGGTTTCAACGCCAAACCTGCGAGATTATTCTGACATGCCATCATCTGCAGAACGTGCTGAAGCTAGTACGTAGACTGATAACTCAGCCGATTTTCGCAGAATTCTCGATATTCTCTTGGAGATGCGCGGTCAAATTTATGCCTTGGGATGCGAGGTTCAAAATTTGCAGAATGCTAGTCAGGTTTCTTCAGTGTCTTTACAAGATCGATCCAAGCCCCTCTGTTCGAGATTCAAGCCAATGCCAAGGGTGAGGAGATTGCTCAAGCGAAGGAAGACTTGAAAAGGCTGGAAGGGATCGTTCGATCAATGGAAGATTTCCAGCTTGTCCGTGTTCCCAAGAAATCTTGACTTCATTCCATTTTCATCTCAACCTTTTCAATGCTGACAAAAAGGGGGAGAGATGCAAGAGATTTGAACAACTTAACTTTTTTTTGTTTGGTTTGTTTAATTTGGATTAATGTTTGACTTTAAACTTTGTGTCTTTTTGTCTGGATTTGAATTTGGATTATTGCTATTGACTGCTATTAATATCTTATGGATAGTTTATCATATTCAAAACTAACCTATTTTTCGTGGTTGCAGATTTTAGTGTTAGCCATTTATCTCTATAAGATATGCACATATGTTTGAGATATGTTTTGCAGTCAAAGTTGTCCAAATCTGCAGAGAAAGTTTTGTCACCATCAAAAAGGGGAGATCGTTGGAGAAATCTTCTTGAAGTGTTTTGAAGCTGACAAAACGTTTCCTTCAATCTAGTCTGAAGGTTTTGCAGACTCTACTATTTAAGGTCTGAAGACCTCCGGACAGCCAAACTCAAGACTCAAAGTCTATCATCATTGACAGTTTCTAATCCGTTGAAGAAAGGTTATCCAAATCTGGATGATTCATTAAAGGGATGACCTTATCAACTGGAGAAGATCTCGTGGCTAGAGAAGACATAACGGAATCCTTTAGTTGATCTAGATTGACTCGATGATTGAAAATCCGATGATTGTTTGGATATTCTTGGAAGGTTCTACTTATGGAAACCGAGATTCTGATTGTATGGGCGAACATGATTGATGGGCTATCGACACGTTCCTTTAATAGCTTGAATAATCTTCTTAATTGATTCCGTCCAACGGGTAGATTAGAGGAATTCCTTTGGTAAGTGCCAACGGGTATGATGGCATGAAGGAGTATATAAAGAAGACGTTCTAAGTTGTTGAGAGGAGTGCACGATAGAAAAATTCCAAAGTCGAAAGCTTCCCGTTGTTTAGACAATTTCTTTAAGCAAATCATTGTATTCAAAAGAGAGTCAATATTTGTAAGAGACCTTGAGGAGGTGTAGTAGAACATCTACGCTGTGGAATCAAGGAAGAGCTATGGTGTAACTTCTCTTTTGTTCATAGTGGAATCCAGCCAGTAGGCTGTCAGTGCGGAAGAGTGGACGTAGGCTTGGAATAAGCTGAACCACTATAAACCCTGTGTTCAATTCTCTCTTCCTTACTCTCTTTACTTTGATTGCATTTCATTTTGTTAATCAAGAAAGAATTTCCCTTCTATCGTTTGCCAAGTATTGCTTCCGTATCTCGATAAATTGTTTATGCACCTATTCACCCCCCTCTAGGTGCTTATATTAGCTATCTCATAAAGAACGAGTAGAAATATTATGGCAACAACAGTAGATGTAATAGGGAATGAGGGCCCAGATTAACCGGATGAAATGGGGGGATAGAAACATCCAGTTTTACCATGCAACTCCAATCTATCGAAGGTAAAGAAACAAGGTTTCAACACTGAAAAATGAAATCGGGATCTGGAGCTGAGAAATAGGGAAGTTAAGAGTTGATGCATGAGTTCTTCCTGTCCCTGTACAGTATAGAGCTAGCCCAAAACTTCTAGCCTGTTCTCGAACATTGTTCTTGGATAGTTTCAGAGGAAGTGAATCAATCCCCGATTCAGGCTGTCGCTATGAAAGAGGTTAGAGATGCAGTGTTCCCATTGAGGGTCTCCAAGGCCCCTGGACCCGACAATTTAGCAAACTTTTTATCAACATCACTGGAAGGAGATTCATTAGCATGTACTTGACATGGTCCCAGACTTCTTTTCATCAGGTACTTCCATGAGCACTTAAAGAGAACATATATAGCCTATTAGCCCTTGTTCCCAAAATATTACTCCCAAAAAGTCTAGATCATTTTCATCCCATTACTTATGCAATTTCAACTAGAAAATCATCTTGAAGGTATTGGCTAATCACCTCAAACCTCTTTTATCTAACCTGATAGCAACGAAATAGAGTGTGTTTGTGTGTGGAAGACAGATCTATGATAACATGTTGATAGTATAGGAAGTCATGCACCAGTTGAGAATCAAAAAGAGAACAAAGAAATTCTGAGAAGCTTGATATGAGGAAAGCATAAGAAAGGACGGAATGGGATTTTTGGAAGGAAGTCTACTAAAAATGGGCTTTGACACTAAATGGATATCTTGGATAATGCACTGTGTTCAATGGGGAGCCTACACCCATTCTTCTGTCCATCTAGAGGGCTTCAACGAGGTGACCCTCTCTCACCATATCTCTTTATTATAGTGTCATATGTGGCATCTACCCTGCTAAATAAAGCTGTAGAGGAAGAGACAATCTCGGCAATTGAGCTCAACAGACACTGCTTTCCATTTTCACATTTTTTATTTGCTAACGATTCTATCTTTTTTCTACATGGAAAGATATGAGAGTTCCACAGTATTATTGAAAACCTGCATCAATATTAAGGCTCTTAATTTAAACAAATATGGAATTCTCTTTAGTAGTGGATGTCCCCAAAATCTACATCGAAATATGGCAAAGGAGTTGCGAGTTTCGGAAATAGAAAAAATTGGAAAGTGTCTTGGAATTCCATCAGATTGGGGGCAAACCAAAAAACAAATGTTTGCGTGGATCTTAGCAAGAGTTAACATGAATCTTCAAGGTTGGAAAGAAAAGCTTCTCTCCAAATCCGGAAAAGAAACTCTCATTAAAGCTGTGGTGTAGGCTATCCTTCAAAGTTCCACTATCCATTTGTCATGCGATAGGAACAGAAAGTTGCTTCATTTTGGTGGGAAAATGGTGAATTCAAATCAAGACTTCACTGGAAGAGATAGGATGTAATGAAGAGGAGAAAAGATAGTGGTGGAATGGGGTTTAGAGATCTAATTAATTTCAACAAGGTCAGGTAGCATGCATGGCAAATTACTCAAGCTTGATAGAGTCTATGGGTTAAGGTTATGAAAGGTCTTTATTTCCCAAATAGCAACTTTTGGAGTGCTGCGAAGGGGCTCCTGTTCGTCCTGGGGATGGCAAAGTATCTTGACAGGAAGGGATCACGTTTCAAATGCCTGAGATGGTCGGTAGGAGATGGGACTGAAATCAGAATAAGAACAGATAACTGTCTAAGATCTGGAGTCATTGGTGGTGAGGCAGCCCCCCAACTAGTGGCAGGCTTAATTGACAAAGAGGAATTCAAGTGGAAAGAGCATATGATTAATGGGATATCTGATGAGAGAATTGCGAACGAAATCCTAGCTATTCCTATCAGCTCAACCATGGACAAAGACAAGATGGTTTGGACATGCACAACCTCAAGCTCTAACTCAGTGAAAAGTGCCTAGCATCGCATAATGTCAACAGAAACAAAGCAGCAAGCAGAACAACTAACATTCTCATATCAAACACCCAGATAGCAATGGAAATTGATTTGGAACATGAATGTTAACACAAAAATGAGGCTCTTTACTGGAACGCATGCCAATATGCAATCCCATCTTTAGAGAACTTGTTCAAATGGAAAGTCTTACCTGTACCCATCTGCCCCCATTGCCAAAAGACCTAAGAAACAGTTGAGCATATTTTTCTATGATGCGACTGGACTCGTGAGGTCTGGAATCACCCAAAATTAGATATCAGAATCACGGGCAAGGAGCTCAGTCGCATGGAGGAGAGGATTCTACAATGAGATAACTCAAATGCAAACTCACCTTCTCTAGATTTGGTTGTAGGGGTTCTCTGGAACATTTGGAAGGCTTGGAACCACTTCATCTTGCGCCACCAAAAACCAGGTTAGAGTAGCATAGCGGAAGCGACCATGGCTGCACAAAAGAACTTTGAGAGGTGATACTCTAGAAGGCAAAAACGAACACAACAGCAGGAACTCTTACCTCAGATGTGAAACCCATTGAGAAGGGGTTGGCTGAAGATCAACGTTGGCGGGTCTCTAATGGACGGACAAACGGCGGGAAGCGTTCCCGGGGTACGCGGAGATGAAGCTGGGAGAGTGGTGGGTGGTTTCGCGAAGGAAGTCCAAGCAAGTTCAGTTGAGCAGATTCGAACCCTTGCTCGCTCGGAATCCCTTCAATTTTTTTTTTTTTTTTTTAGGCTAGATCTGAATCTAATTTCACTATGGAGTTAGACTGTCTAAAAGTACTAATAGCGCACTTACATATCAAAAAATATGCTTGTGGGAGGTGGCCTTGCTTGTCAATGGACGCAAGAGATTGATGGGACATTTTAAGCAATATCAAATAACTCACTATGAAAAAGAAGAAATCAAGTAATGGATTAGATCGCTTGAGCCCACAGAAGGAATAATCTCATTTCTAACTGGACTACTAATCCCCCTTCAATCCTTTCGGAGCTTGTTAGTTCAAAGGCCCAAGTATCTTGTACTACAAGTTTCACTTGAAGTAATGAGAGGAGATTTTTTCTGACAAAAAAAAAAAAAAAATACAGCTACTTTTGATCAATTTCACAATGTATTGTAGATCTTCTTGATTCAACACTAACAATGTCGTTTAAATGGTTCATTGTTTTTTTTTTCTTTTCCTGTTTCTCTTGCTTCTATTTCTTAATGTCTTCCTTTGACCGCTAGACGAAAGAAATGCATATGATCACATAAAATCAAATTAGAGATATTTAAATAACAAGACATTTACGGCCATAAAGCGGTACTAGTCCCACTGTCATGATAAATTCGTGAGAAGTGCTACCTACCTTCTTAGCATTAACTACAACATTGTTGGCACTTCTTGGTAGAGAACTCGACTACCTTCACATCCAGGCTAATAAAAACAAAAAAAAGTAGTTAAGCTAAAATGACACTGACAAGCATTCAAGTACATGGTCAGTTACTAAAAAGTAAGATTAAAAGTACCTTTTGATTGATGGCATTGTTATGATGCATCTCTGTGACAAATTTGTTGGCTTCTCTTTGTTTGGCTAACTCTTCATCCTGTTCACTTAAGATAATAAAGTCAGAAAATAATGGCACAAACAAAGACTAAAAACACAGAATGAACGAACTTTACCTTTTTCTTTGGTTCTAATGGACAATTTCTTGGGTTGTGGCCTTGCGCAAGCACAAATGACATGTAGTTTATGTGCCTTGTCTTGACACTTTTAATCCATTTTCAAATTCTCCTTCCTCTATTATCCTTTTCTCTTTTGGCCTACGAGGCATAATCTGAGGCATTGGTGCCACCAAAGGCTCTTGATCATTGGAAGGCCAAATGAGTGAACGGTGCACATCATTAGCTAATGCCAAATGTGTGAACTGATTTTTAGACCTGCTCCTATTAGTACATGTAATATCCAATTTGACATGATGCAAGCTGTAATAGAATTTCGACAAAAAACACTTCAAGGAGAAAAAATGAAGGGGGGAAAAAAAACATGGGCAATTCGTCGAATCAAGACAGGTCAAAAAAAGTCTAAGAACAGGAAGTGCACCAAGCTAAACTAATCGGAGTCAACTGGGATGATAAGCAATCTGAGCACGAGGACTACTACAATTTCTGACAAGGGTCATGACTAATTATTGTGCATTTTTTTTTTTTTTTTGAGAAATAAATTATCAATTGGATTCCGAAATTGCATGTTCATGATAGCTGAACCTTTGTTATAATTGAGCTTCAATATCCCAAATAGAGCGCAATCTCAAATGCACCTCACTGGACTCTGGCTACCTTATTCTTCACACCAACGTTTTCAAATTTGGTATCGACAGCAACCTCTATCATTTTGACAGCAAAATCAACTATAATAAGATGTCAACCTTGCAAAATTTTGATTCTAAGACTTCCAACTACATTGGATAAAACCATTCCAAGCCAACTATGACAGCAGCTTCATGAAGATCCAAACCTTAGTCACAAACAACTCTCTTTGCATAAAGACTCCAAAAGACCTCCATGCAGGTGCCAATTACTATACCAAATTAAGATATAATTGTCCATATATACAGTGCAATTGATTATTTCAAATGACGTTCTCCTTCATGTTTGCCATCTTGATATTTGCTTGACTCAAAAGTTCAGGTAAATGACAGATGGCATTATTAACTCACAAACTGTGGCATCCTAAAATTTCATAGTGATTTCTAGATGCATTACGACCCATGAATAGGTGATGGAATTGCCATTGGACTATATTATAGTCATTAGACCAATGGATTACAATTAAACAAGGGCCGAGCATTTAATGGACTATTGCTTTGTTGGAAATGTATCATATGCTTTTGTGAGACCGAGGTTGTATTATAAGATGGGTTGACAAGAAATTTTTGGCCGTGAACCCTATGAATTGAACTATCCTTGTGTATTGTTGTAATATTTATGGCCATGCGAATATTGGTGATTATGTAATTATAAGTGGAGATTAAAGTGAGATATTAGGTAAAGATGTGGGCTGATTACTTAAGGCCCAAAACCGCCCAAACCAGCCCACATTCCTCTTTATTCGGTCGACCAAGGCCCGGCCCAATGAGGCCATATCAATTGCATGAAATTTGACAAGTGGCAAAGGGACTACATGAGGTGTCGCCACCCCTTGCTTCACCAGAGGTTTTCCATGGAAAACCTCATGATTAATAGCTAATCAAGAGAATAAAAGAAAAAGAGAAGGGGGCGGAATGAACGAGGGAGTGATCGAGAGAGAGAGTAACCGAGAGAAAGGGAGAGTGACGGAGAGAAAGAGAGAGAAAGTCTGAAAGAAAGAGAGAGTTGTGAGGGAGCATCGGCGAGGGGAAGAAGGAGACCAGCCCCGCCGTGCATACGCCTGCTACCGCCGTCGACGCCGCCTAGCTTCGCCGTCAATCGAGCCACGCCCGAAGTCCTCAAGTCCCTGTTTTGCTTGATGTGGTTGCGTTGGACTTAAGGCAAGTGAAGTCCATTGATCTACACGATGCTTGCTGTGGTTGTGTGTGAAGTGTAATAGATTTTGGATGTGCTGGATGTTGGAATTTCGAAAGTATAGGAGTAGTTCTTTAGGCTAGTAAACTGTTTCATGGAAAAACAGCTTGACCTTTGGTGACTCCGTGAGTTTTATGCAATTATCGATTTGAAACTTGACTTTGTGTCCTTGATGAAAGTTGTAGATGACATCTTGATGAATAACATACTAAAATTTGAGAAGAAACGGACAAGTATTGGTCGGTGAAACAATTTTTCTTTGAAAGTGTTAAATCTTGAAACTGTTACCGAGGGTTAAGGAGAATTATAGTGATTATAGCTCATGATCTATCATGAATCCGACCTTGAGTTATTCATGAAAATTTAACCTCTATGTTTTATCTATAACATATCAAAATTTCAGAATTTTCTGAGTTTATTTAGGAGTTATACCGAATTTGTTATTAAAACTGTGCAATAGTGATGTTTGAAGTTTTATGGCTGTGATGCATGGACCATTGCGACTTGTACAAAGTTTTCTTGACTTGGTGTCCTTCATAAAACCTTTTTCTCTATATCTCATTTATAACATGTTAAATTCTTAGAATTTATTAAGATCGTTTACTAATTTTTCCAGAATTTCAATTAAAGGAGTGTATTCTGTTTTATCCAAAAATTGTTTTATTTTCAAGAACAAATGAATTGCTCTATGAGATGTGATATCTTGGGTTGTTATTTATATAGTGTATGTGGTGACATTTAGCATATCATATGACATCAAAAATTGATTGAAACTTTTGACATCATTGCATCAAATGCTATTTTCAAAGTGAGACATATATGTATACATTGTGATGTTGATGATACCGTCAAATGGCTAAGTCGACGATGCCCCGGGAGTGTCAGGATGCCCGGAGGTGTGTGCCGGATGTCCCCGGGAGTTTCAAGATGCCCAGAGGTGTGTGCCGGAGGCCTCGTGATGCCAATTGTGGTGCGAGATACCCGGAGGTGTGTGCTGGATGCCTGGGGTGTGTGCCGGAGGTCTCGCGATGCCAGGTTGGGTGCGAGAGCGATGAGGGATGCAAATACTGATCCCTGGGAAAAAATGAGATCCTTTTGAGTATCAAAATGGGAATTGAATCATGCGCATGTGTGTGCATATGGCATAGTACATAAATTGTCTATGAATTTGAGTTTGTACTATTTGGCATTGAAAATGTGGTCATTAAGGCATTGAATGGATCTCATGGAGATATATGCATGATTGCATGGATGATAAGTGCATTTCACATTAAATCTTGGTTGTCTTGCTTGTTGCATTGTATAGTTTGATGGATCTTTTATTGCTGAGTGGTTGTATTCACTAATTTTGGGGACTAACATTTCAGACTAGGAGTTATGTCTCTGTCGCCAGTCACCCCCAGTACTTTCTATGGCATATCGACCGATGTCGAGTGCGAGTGTTCGGAGCATCATCACCCCAAGATATGGGGGTTAGTTTTTGTTTGTGTGCGCGTTTTGATTTTGTTCGACGTTTGATCACCCGCTGGCCCTGTCATTCAGGAGTTCTTGTTCGTGCATGTCCGCCGTGACGGGGTTATGCTGGGGATGCTACCGCCGCCGCCAACTGACGAACCAGGTTGGGTGTGACTGAGCGTGATGGAGGGAGGATGAAGCTTCTTTTTGGACTGCCGACACTGAATGATGAACTGATGTACATGACTGCTGTGGAGTTGGGTACTTTTGGTTATAGCCGAGCTCAATAAAGCCTTGGCCTTTTGATGTACCGACTCATGATGTCCATCAAGTTATGTAAATAAAAGTGGTTTGGCTCTAACTTATATATAAAATGTGTAGTTGGTGTGCATTGCATTATTTTGTTGAGTATGGGATAGGGAGATTTTGATTATGCTTCCGCTATATGAACTGCGCTGTGACCGATTTAAATGATATAAACCCCCAGGACTTATGGACCCACTATAATTCTATGGTATCAGAGTGACATACTATTAAAGCAAGAGGAAAGGCAAGTGAACTGTGGCGACCCTAACGGATCGGGGGCCGTTTCGGGGGTGCCACACAAACAATAAGTATTCTTTGGGCTAATAAGTTATTTGCCTTGGACTTTCAAGTATATCCCGGATTCAAAGCAAATGAACATGAATTCATATTCAGCAAAATTCAAGTTGCAATTTTCTCTATTGATCCAAATAGTTTATAATGGTTTTGCTTTTGGCCTGTTCCCTGGTTTATTCACAACCATACCACTGGGAAGAGTCTGTTCTTGCATTTACTATTTCTCGACCGATATGATGACCTCAATAATCTATTGCAGACAATTCTATGAGATAAAATGTGCTAAACACAATGGTTGGACTAATTTTGTCCCAACTTAGTATCGTATACATACAAAGAGATGCCCTCGCAATATGTTCCTTCTGCACCGTAAATTCATTCTCATGTGAACTGCATAGTCAGCATAGAGCAAAATAAAACCTCACATCAGATTGACCTCCACATAGTTTTTTTTAAAGCATTTCTCAATCTATATGATAACCTTTGGCATCTATTAAACGCCCTTATACATTAGGTTTTTATTCATTAATTCTAGCATTCCAGAATCAAACACGGAGAATTTCTTTTTTCTGCAATGGATGAAGAATCTACCCTAAGACTAATGAAAAATGATGCACTTAGAAGGCTTTTAGATCTATTTCCAATTCCGGCATGATGTGAAAAAACATTTTGCCAAAGCACACATTAATCTCTCCCGGATTCCTTGAAATCATATAAGAAAACAATAACACTGTCAACCATGAAATATTAACGAAAAGGTAACAAATCTGAAAAGAAATTGCAAACAAGAAATACAAATGAGAATTAGGCAAATAGATCTCAAAAGAGAAAAGGGTAGCTTACCTGCTTTATGTACCTTTGTTAGGAAATGTGGATCATCTAAGCTATTCTAACTCATCCCATCCCAGTCATCTAGTCCAAATATCTTCAGGCCTTTGGCTATTTGGAAGGTCGAGCCTTTCAATTCAACTCCAAGCTATCGAGACCTTGAATTTTGACTAAGTTTTTGCAATATTGAGCATTTAATGTCGTCAGACTCTTGAATTTTGAAAGGTTTAGCCTTTCAATTGAAGTGCACATTTAGACGCACAATCTTTCCAAGCACTTCAATCTATTGAGGCCTTGAATTTCAGTCAATTTTTTGCAATTTTGAGCGATCAATATCTTTAGACCCTTGGATTTTGAAAGATCTAGCTTTTCAATTGAAGTGCAATCAGAGATATATAGCTTTGCCAAGGATTTCAACCAATGGAGGCCTTGAATTCCAACTAAGTTTTCGCAGTTTTCAACATTTAGTACCTTCAGTATCTCAGATTTTGGAAGATTTAGCCTTTTAATTGAAGAATACCTAAAGATATATAACTTTTTCACAGACCCTAAAATATTGAGGTGTTCAATTTCAATTAAGCTTTTGCAATTTTTAACATGTATTATCTTCAGACTTCTAGATTTTGAAAGGTCCAACCTTTTAATTGAAGCGCACCCAACAATAGACTATTTTTGTAAGAACTCTAGCTTATCAATTATTCTATCCCTACACCAAAAGGAGAAGGAAAGCAAGAAAATGTTTAGATTTGAACCGGTTTGGCTCGAAGACCCTGAGTGTGAGGAGGTGATAAAGAAAGTTTGGCTTGCAAATAGAACCACAAGACGGAGCCTTACTAATAAAATAAGCCTGGTTGCTGAGGAACTTCACAAGTGGAGTAGGAAGAAGTTTCAAAATGCCCAAAAACATATCACTCCCCTTAAATTTTGACTTGTGGAGTTAACAAAAACAACAAGTGGGAACCAAAACAAACAGGAAATCAGCAACATTGTTGGGAAAATTGAAGGGCTGTGGAGGCAAGAAGAGATGTATTGGTGTATGAAGTCGAGAATTGATTGGCTGAAGTGGGGGGGTCAAAACACTAAGTATTTTCATGCAACAACAGTTCAAAGAAGACAATGAAATAAGATATCAATGCTGCGAATTGATGATCACACCTAGTGTAGGGACTCCCAGACTCTCAGTCAGCATATTTGCAGCTTCTATCAATCTTTGTTTACCTCAGTGGGAGCCCGGAACTATCAACCTGTATTAGATCAATGTACAGCAGTGGGTACCGAGGAGATGAATGCAGAATTGACCAGACCAGTTACAAAAGAGGAAGTTAAAGCAGCTGTATTTGCTTTGGGGGTGACAAAGGCACCGGGACCGGATGGTTTAAACGGCTTATTTTATCAAAACCATTGGCCTATCATCAGTGATGACATATTCAGAATGGTGCATTCTTTTTTTTAGCCATGGTACGTTTGAGTCAGAACTTAATAGAACCCACATAACTCTCATCCCTAAAGTTACACACCCTAAGAACATCACCCAATTCAGACCTATCGGCCTTTGTAATTTCAGTTATAAGATTATTGCTAAGGTGTTGGCTAATAGGTTGAAGCCATGGCTGCAAAATATAGTCTCTGAGGAGCAAACTGCTTTCATTAGTAATCGGCAGATCCAAGATAATATCTTTATCTTCCAAGAGGTGATTCATCAACTAAGGGTGAGAAGGAGGAAGCGCAAGTTTCAAGCCATTTTAAAATTAGACATGTAAAAAGCGTATGATAGAGTAGAGTGGGACTTTCTATTTGACTACATGCTGAGGTTGAGATTCCATGAGATATGAGTCAAATGGATTAAATATTGCATTTCATCGGTATCTTTCAGCATACTAATGAATGGTGAAACTTCAGCTGACTTTAGGCCCACTAGAGTTATCCGGCAAGGGGACCCCCTTTCCCCCTATCTATTCATAATCATGGCCAACTCTCTCTCGACTCTTATGAGAAAAGCTGTACAAAATGGAAGTATTAAGGGGATTCGTCTAAACCCTACATGCCCAACCCTCTCACACCTCCTCTTTTGCTAATGATGCAATATTCTTCCTAAAAGGAACGATACTAGAAGCTCAAAATGTTGCAAATATACTAAACCAGTATTGTTTTGTGTCAGGACAAGCTATAAACCTCAATAAGTCAGGTCTTCTCTTTGGAAGAGATTGCCCTCAGAACCTTAAAAGGAATTTAGCCACTGAATTGAGAGTCCCTATCTCTGAAAACTTAGGGAAATATCTGTGAATTCCATCCAATTGGGGCCAAACAAGAAAACAAGTGTTTGCTTGGATACTTGCTAGAGTCGAGAGGAAACTTGAAGTGTGGAAAGAAAGGTTGATCTCGAAGGTAGGCAAAGAAGTCCTCATTAAAACTGTCATTCAAGCTATACCCCAATATGCTATGTCTGTTTTCAAGATTCCAACTTCCATTTGTCATGCTATTGAGAAGCGAATAGCCTCCTTTTGGTGGAAACAGAATTCCGATAGAAGAGGAGTCCATTGGAAGAAATGGGAAGACCTGAAAATGAGGAAGGACTGTGGTGGACTAGGCTTTAAAGACTTGGTGGATTTTAACAAAGCTATGCTGAGGAAGCAAGCTTGGAGAATACTCCAACAACCGAACGCCTTATGGTGCAAAGTTATTAAAAGCATCTATTATCCTAGAGATGATATCTGGACGGCAAAAAAAGGTATCCGTCCTTCGTGGGGATGGCAAAGCCTATTGGTGGGGAGAGACATAATAGAAACAACCACTAAATGGGAGGTTGGTGATGGTCGGTCAATAAGAATAAGAGAAGATGTTTGGCTTCCCTCTGGGAAACTTATAGGCCTAGTTAATAGGGATGATCCAAGAATGGTGGCTGATTTAATTGATTATGATGCTAAGGCTTGGAATTTAAGCAGAGTAATTGAACTATTTGATGAAAATGTTGTGAAAGAGATTCTTGTGCAGCCTCTTAGCTTGCATCCCAACTCAGATAAGCTTATATGGACAGCAAATAGCTCGGGTTCCTACACCATCAAAAGTAGCTACAACCAACTACACATCAGAGACGACCCATCCACCAAAAACACTCCATCCTCCTCCTACCAGGTTCCAAGAGCACTATGGAGTAAGATATGGGAACTTCCGACTTCCCCAAAAATTCAGTTATTTCTATGGCAGATATGCAACAACTCTCTCCCAACAAAAGAAAACTTGTACAAACGGCAAATGATACCTAATCCAACTTGTCAAATTTGTGGCCAAGCACCAGAAACAACCGAGCACCTATTTCTCCTATGCGAATGGACATAAAGGCTATGGTCAAATCCGGAGCTCAAAGCCATTACTTCTCTAGCAAGGATAACTCGAATGGACAAATGGGTCTTCGAACATCTTACCTCAAGAGATGATTCACACGAAAAAGACCTTCTTTGCCGATATACTATGGCGATCTGGAAGTCTCACAACGCAGCGATCTTTCAAGGAAGGAAACCTGACCAGTTGACCACCATAACAGAAGCCCGAACAGCTGCTGAACTCTACACGAAAAGGGCAGAAAAAGGTCTAAGCCGAAGTAGATGGCGGCAACCCGAATCAAAGATCCCGACGAAATGGGTCTCACCTGGCCCGCAGGAACTGAAATGGAATATTAACACCTCTTGGTGCAGATCCTCACTCGCGGGAACGGTAGCCGGAATTTGTAGAAACGCTATTGGAGTTCTCGTGGACGGATTTGCAAAAAAGATCCAGGCTTCGATGGTTGCGGTGGCTGAATCCCTAGCTCTGAGAGAGGTCTTGGTGAGGGTAAGGGAAAGAAGATCTGCTCGTGCGGGACTCCAACTGCAAGTCTTCAAAGGAAGAGATTTGAAGGTGTGCATATCATCCGATAACTTACCATTGGTTGAGTGCGTATTGGGCCGGGCTGAGCCTCCTTGGTCGGCCCAAACAGTAGTACACGATTGTAAAAGAATTATGGCCCAACTCAGTGAAGTCTTGGTCCTCTACAAACCAAGAGAAAACAACAGGGCCGCGGATTGGGTCACCAAAGCCTACGAAGCAAACTCTCTCCCTACCAATTGGGTTTTATTTCCTCCTCAGCCTTTAATTTCCATATTATGTCTAGACTTTCCATCTAATGGTGCCCTTTTTATGGGCTAGTTATGCAATTATTATCCTTTCGGCAAAAAAAAAAGAGGCCTTGAATTTCGACTAAGTTTTCGCAACATTAAGCACCTAATCTCTTCATGTGCTTGGATTTTGGGAGGTCCAACCTTTCAATTAAAACACACTCTATGAGACATAGCTCTTCCAAGAGCTCTAACCAATTGAGGCCTTGAATTTTGACTAAGATTTTGCAATTTTCAACATTTAATGTCTTCAGACCCCTAGGCATTTAAAGGTCCAACCTTTCGAGTGAAGTGCACCCGATAATGGATAGCTTCTCCAAGAATTTTAGCTTATCGAGGCCTTGAATTTCAATTGAGTGTTTGCAATTTTCAACATGTAATATCTTTAGACCACCAAATTTCGGAAGGTCCAACCTTTCAATTAAAGCACACCCAACGATACACAGCTCTTCCAAGTTTTGAAATTTATCAAGGTCTTGAATTTCAATTAAGTTTTCACAATAATGAACACCTAATTTTTTCATGTCCTTTGCTTTTGGAAGGTCCAACCTTTCAATTAAAGTGCACTTAGAGATACATAGCTCTTCTAAATGCTCCAACCTATTGAGGCCTTGAATTTCAACTAAGCTTTTGCAACTCTCAACATCTAATTTCTCCAAGCCCTTGGACTTTGGAAACCTTTCAATTGACCCGTTGATGATCATGCTTTCCAAATGTTTCAATTTGTCAAGACTGGGAACTTCACGTATATTATAGCAACCCTGGGCAGATAACGTCTGTAGATGATTTAATTGTGAAACATCTAGTGTGTCCATAGATTCACAAAACAATATTTCCATAAATTCTAACTTGAAGGGAGTGTTTGGAGTTTTTGTAAAATTGAATCTTCAAAATCTGTTACTCGGGGACATTTTGAAAGCTCTAGCAATATTGATGGAAGCTCCATGATGCACTCGAGAATTTTGCAATTAAGAAGTTGTAGTTCCTTGAGATCAGTCGGGTGGGAAAGTGAAGGCATTTCGAGACTTTGACTGGTGACGCTCAAATATGTTAAGCTGGAAGGAAGCTTCGGTAGCCATTGGAGCTCCCAGCACCTTAAAACTTCCAATCTTTGGAGCTTTCTCAACCTTCTAATGTCATTGGGTAATCCCTTTATTTCAGTGCCACAAATATCCAAAATTTCTAGATTTTGTAAAAGCCCCTATGTTTTCCGGTAGGGAAGAAATGCAACGACAATTTCTTAGGAGGAGCAGCTCCAGTGCTTCTAATTTAGTCACTTCTGCCAGCAACTCCTTAAGACTAATGCATCTCGACAAGTTCAAGCGTCCCAGAGTCTTCATAGTTCCAATCGAAGAGTCAATTTGATTCAGACTTCAACAACCTTTGAGGATAAGAACCTCTAAGTTCTTAAAAGCTGAGAGGAAGAAAGCTCCTTCCAAAGATTGACAATGTGTTAGGTCAAGAAATTTGAGCTTTTCTGCCGTTTGATCAAAAATGTAATAATTGTGGAGGGGTTAGCCAAAAGTAATTTTGATTCAACATAAATCAATAAGAAAAAGAAAGAAAAGGCTTGTTTAACCATCTTACCTTCACAGAATTCCATCCTTGCCATTTGTTAGAAATCTTGCTTCTCGACAATTCGAGTACAACTAATTCCTTTACATGAAATTCTTTTGCTTCAAAACTTAAGGGACAATTCTGCCATCAAAGCCATTTTAACTTCTTAGTCCAGTCCTCAAAATCTCCACTAAAATGTGCTCCACTCGCATCGAGGAACCTTAAATTTCTTAACGTCTTGAATTGTTTTCCCATAAGGATATTGTCACCTTGGTCAATGGTTTCACCAGAGCTAAGACAAATGGCCTCAATCTTTTTTGTTCCCTATTAGTAGGAATCAACATTCATTAATACTATTTATATCTAATTTAAGCCATCTAATATCATTTGTTCATATTGCTATTATTATGCATCGATCTCTACAAGAGACTAGCAAATCCTTTTTTGGCAGATAAACAATATTTATAAAGTCTAACAAAGTGAAACATGTCAATTCCGATTTTGAAATTTGGCCATAAGTACTTAGATCTTAAAAGAATTATGATGTTCTCTAGTTTTATTTTATCATGTATAATAGTTTATAGTTTCTTATACCCATTATAAACGTACTATTACCCTTTGATCTACCTATAGGGTAAAACTTCACAACTTGTAAATCCTCTTCTATTGTAATGTAGTTTTGTTGCTATACTAGTTAGGACGCATGTGCAATGCATGGAATTCAATTAAATTACAATGCACAAAATTGAAACTTAATGTGATTATTGTGACAATTGGGGGAAAAAAAAACTTCTCTTAATATAAAAAAAATTAGGGATAATACCCTAAAAAACCCCAAACTGGTACACTTGTGACAAATTTATCCCAAACTATTTTTTTGACCACCAAAAACCCCATACTGATATACTTTTGACAAATTTATCCCAAACTGGTACACTTGTGACAAATTTACCCTATGTTAGTTTTATTAAATTTTATTCTCAAATTATTAAGTTAAATGACACGTGACGGTTAACCAGTATACCAATTTAGGATTTTACATTCCGTTTGTCACAGTTTACAATTTTTGTGATTTTTTTTGTGGTATTAATCCAATTTAGCATAGGGTATATTTGTCACAAATTTACCAGTTTAGGGTTTTTTGCAGTCGAATAAATTAGTTTGGGGTAAATTTGTCATAAATGTACCAGTTCGGGGTTTTTTATAATCGATCGGGATAAATTTGTCACAAGTTTACCAGTTTGGGGTTTTTTATGGTCAAAAAAATAGTTTGGGGTAAATTTGTCACAAGTGTACCAGTTTGGGGTTTTTCAAGGTATTAACCCAAAAAATTATCCTTATGAAGTCCATCTTTTCTTTTCCGTATTTTCTTATGTTTAAATTTCGTGTATATTACTCAGCTGTGTTACTTACAGTTAATAAAAGTATAACTTATACTCATTTTTGTTTTTTCCAATGGAGTAATGACTAATTGTACGTAACTAAGCTTGTGATAGTAGTTACTTTAATATCACACGTAATTTTTATTTTATTAGTAGTAACTTGAATTATTATCAATAATTAATCTCTAATTATAAGCAACTGAGATAATAACATTAATTATATCTATGCTCTCTATAACTTATCATACTAGCATAAATTATTATTTAGTTGCAAATCACAATCGGCTATATTATAAATCAATCAGAAATTGAATTATTCAAGTATAATAAATATAATAAACAGTCCCAATTTATTAACTTTGATTAATTTGAATAAAATTAATTATTAAAAATGTATAGTATTTTCAGAAATTTAAAAATTGAACTTATTCTTGCCTATATATAGGTTGCACGTTGAAAATGTAAATAATGGAAAATCAATTTATGGTTCACCTGAGGTTAGGTTGCGACAACCTGAAACTAAATATTCCCACTCTCAACTCTCAAGAAAATGGAAAATCGAACTTCTCACCTTCTATTTTTTATATGTGACAAGGGCATGCCAAAAGTTGACTGGCTTGTTGACTAGTAGCATAATAAAAACTTTTCTTGTGGACATCGACCTTTGTTCACGGTGAATGTGGCCCGAGGGAATCTGGGGAAAACTTTGTGAAGAAGCGAAGTGATAATGAAAAGGAAATAAAGCAAAGACGCAAAGAAAAAAAAGGTGGATCATCCTGATGTGGAAAAGATGACCCGCCAATGCTTTTCAGCGTGTGCCTTTATGTTGTCGGCAGGATTCTAGTCAAAAGATCCCCCAAGGAAAAAATCATGACAATGCCTCACGGTTGCAATAAATTATTCATTATTGCTCATTTGCCCCTTCTTTTCCCATGCTACAAGGATTTTCTTTTCATAGTGAAATGTATGAACATTCGTCACGTTAATCCTATTGCTCTTGTTCCCATTACATTTCAATTGCTCCATAAAAAATAAAAATAAAATTAAAATTAAAAAAAAAAACCTAAAAATGAACCTAGGCTAGAGCTCAAACATTGGCACGGCCCATTATTGCTAGCGGGTGGCACAACCCCCAGGGGTTGTACCTAACTCGAGCCCAAAAAGATATTTGTGTCAAGACAAATATACTTTAGGATTTTTCGTAACTCGGGAAAAAAATTGAGGTACTAATATCATAGTGGTCATAATTTAAAGCTTTTAGTGGTATAAACCCAAGTCAAAAAAGATTCCGCGGCTTCATGTTCCTACATTTCGATATGTATATATTATGGTTGACGAAATGCTTAAAATATTTAAGAACTCATCAAACTTCTAGGTGTCAAGTATCGACCATCCTTAGTACTTCATAATAGCGGACCTAAATCGGTGTGGAGTGCACCGAGATAGCTGTGCCGACCATTGATTGGAATGTGTCTAGTTGCTTTCCTCTTAATCAAGTTTTGTGGTGATGGTCCATTTGCACTTTAAGTCGTCGTCGCTAATATAAATGATGATTATATAGTATATAGAATCATATTCGTGAAGATGTAGAATCTTCTAAAACGACATTTGGCTTGCCTGAAAATATTATTCTTATTATTTTATCAATGATCACTTTTGCCACAAAATTATATCACTAATGCGTGTATGTATGTATAGATATTCTTTCTTTCTTTTCTTTTTTTCCCATTTTGTACGTGAGCACAATGCGAAGGAGTTCTTCTTTGCTCTAGCTCTTCCCTTGGTTTCTCCTTCAAATCCCAGAAGGAAATTAAAGTGTCTTCTCTCTGTTTCTCCTACTTTATTCTTAAAAACATCAAAGAGCAACGAAACTATTATATGATATATAGTGCCATTTTGTAGGTATGGTAGCATTTTCTTTTGTTATGGTAAAAGACATGGTAAGTTATCCCCATAAACGCTGCCAAGATTTTTCTTCTTGCATGTCTTCGTCTAAATTATAAATAGTAGTTTTATAAGTCTTAGTTTGAGGGGTTTGCATCTAAAGTCCTTGGATGTGAATTGATCTACTGTACTCACTCATCAACTCTAGATATGGACATCCTCCTATGATATCCAAATTAACTTGATAAAATTGAAAGTTCAGGATAATCTGCAAGAAAATTAAAATTTCATGACATTTTAATACAAAAATGAGAGATTATATTCCACTTATGAAATTGGAAGTTCGTGACATTTTTAATGATAAGTGGAAAGTACGAGACTCTAGAATATTAGGCTAAAGAGAATTGGAAGATTTATTTTTCCAAAAAAAAAATTAAAAGAAAATGAGAATTATCTAAATTTCCACGCTTGTACAATATTTATGTTCATAAATCATGTTAAACTATGATTTGGCCATATTACTTAATATCGATTTTAGTATACTTATTAACGTTACTCGTACATAATCCATGACTTTTTTTTTTTTTTTGTCAAACTTCAAAAGATGGGGAGTGCATTCTTACTGCGTAGAATTTTACATCTTTTTTGAACAGAATGGAAAAAAAAAATCCACATATTGCTAGCAATTTTAATAAAAAGCACAGTTAATTAGAATATTTTACATGAAACAGTGAAAGCACATCATCTTACAAATTCCCATCGAGGATCCATGGAAGATATTGAAATTGTCGTCTTGAATCATTTAACAAACGTTGCTGGCCAATAAAGAAAATGATTAATATCACAAAAAACTCTAAATTGGTACAAATTTATTTTAAACTAATTTTTTGACTTCAAAAAACCTCAAATTGATACACCTATGATAAACTTACCCTTCATTAGTTTCCGTTAAATTTCACCGTTAAGTTACTGAGTTAGATGACATGTCAGTTAACGGATGTACCAATTTGATCTATGGTCTTCTGTGGTATTAATTCAATTTAACGGAAACTAACAGAGAGTAAATTTGTCACAAATATACCAATTTAAGATTTTTTGGTCAAAAATTAATTTGTGATAAATTTATCATATGTGCACTGATTTTGAGTTTTTATAATTAAAAATTAATTTGGGGTAAATTTACATCTGGGTATCAATTTGAGGTTTTGTGTGGTATTAATCCTAAAGAAGAATCATTTATCAAGCAAACTATCAAAATAATCAATGACATGGAGCGTCCCCAACCGCATGGAAAAAACGAAAACAAACAAAAAAAAAAGAAAAAAAAAAGGAGGAGGATTTCCCTGCTTTCACATTGAAGCTGGGTGGGAGATGAAGCTTCGAGGAAGTTTCGCGCCAAACTGTCGTGCGTCCCGTATTGGAAATTTGTCTCTTCATTTACGTTGTATTTTTGTGAATATATTTTTAGGATGTAAATAATATACGGTTCGTTGTCGTGGGTGGGTCAATGATTGACCTCATGTAAATCCATGCGCGAAGTATTTACATCTCAGATTCCTAGTGGGAAACCGTCAGAAGTATCCCGGAACGGGCGGTGTCGAGGAGGAGGATGGTTCCTTTCATCCCCCTAAGACTGGCCGTGTTTCTAAAGGCCGACCCGAGATTTTTTCACCCAAGACACGGTCGATGCGACATAATATAATTGATAGGAGTATACAGTGAAAACTTTAGACAAATGCCACTTGATTCCAAGGGCGTGCCTGGCAAATTGGCGAGAGATCCGATTTCCGAAATGGAGATGAGACCCCTTTTGTGCCCGTGAGGGATTCTAGGAGCTCAAAACTGGTGATTAGACCAGCTTGTTATAGAACAGACTGGTACCTAAGGGCCGATGTTTTCCTTTTTTCTTGAAATCTCTAACTCGAAATTTTTATCAAACCTAATCTTCTAAATAGTGACGATGGATTAGATAATGAGATATCAGATTTCCAATATTGATGAATTTTACAAAGTCCAATCAATTTTTGCTCCACAAAGTTTGTATCTTTAGTCCTATTGATCCAAAATAGTCAATTTTATTCTATCACAGAACCGATTTGATGACAGCATAAAACCATTTTTTTGGGGGACCTTGACCGTCGTTCACTATGAAACTGGTCCGACAGAATCCGAGGAAAATTTGGTGAAAAAGCAAAAGTTGCGAGGAGAATTCGACACTCAGCATAAATATGGCAGCTGCTTCGGAGGTGAAGGCAAGAGTTATAAGAACCGCAACGGTGAGGGCAGAAGAGACAGACAGAGATGCGCAAGGATGAAGAGAAACTGAAAAGCTCTTCTAGACGTTGATGCGTTATAAAAAAAGCGATAATAAAATTTAGGATTAAATATCATGAAAAATTTCAGAATACATTTATAATAAATCACAAAAAACCTCAAATTAATATATTTGTGATAAATTTATCTTCTGTTATTTCTGTTCAATTGGATTACTATCACAAAAAGCCACAAACTGATACACATGTGACAAACGGAGGCTGAAATCCCAAATTGGTACAAATGTCTATTGCCACATGTCATTTAACTTAGCAATTTAACACAAATTCTAACGGAGATTGTTACAAGTGATAGTTTGGAGTTTTTTGTGGTCAAAAAATTAATTTGAATAAATTTGTCACGGGTTAATTAACTTGGGATTTTTCATGGTATTACATCAATTAATAATCTCACTTGTAGTTCTTCAACTCATTTAAATTATCCAATTGAATTCTCAGATTTTTAACATCTAAGTGTATAACCTAAGATTTTATATTGTTAAATGACCATCATCCTAGTGCCAAAAATAGAAAAAAGAAAAAAGGCCACCACCTAAAATCAACCTTGGTGAAACTTAATAATCTTATTTGACTTTACTTTTACTTCTCCTATTAATCCACAATATGAATTATCATTTAAAAATTAACTGGCATTGACATAATTTATAACCTTTTATAAGATACACCTCTACTTTATATTTTTCTACATTTATAAATCTATAAATATATATTTAAATTTTGCATCTAAAGAAAATTATTAGAGATGGACTATCCGAGGAAAAATTAGAAATAGAAAATTCATATGAAGAAAATAGGGAGATCATAAAGAGGGGAGGGGGAATGGAGATGGAGATGGATTACATACATTTGACTAGTATATGAGTTCGGCTTTGGGCCCAGTGAAAAAGATTACAACCAAGATGAAGAATAGAACCATCCAAATTTTTCTTGTTCAAAGAGCAAAATTAATCCTAAGACAAAGTTTAGTCTAGGTGTTTGGGAGCTGAACTTCCTTCAACCAAGCTCCTACTTGGATCCATACCTAGCCCGAATCTTATGCAGTTCCTTGAGGGCTTCAGCCATGTCCATCCGATCCTGTGGTAACTCCATCGAGCATGCAACTCCAATCCTTAGGACGGAGGCAACACATCCTCTCATCCTCTCAATGTCATTCTCACTTTCTCCGTTAATAATGGCTGAGTCTATGATCTCCATCACCCGGTCTGGCAAAGCCACCTTGACAAAGTTGTGGAGGTTTAAATGGTCCTTGAAAATCTCTTCCGTGGGTCTCCTCCCAGTTAACATTTCCAATAAAATAATACCGTAGCTGTACATATCACCTTGTGCGGATACCATATTCCTCATGCCATACTCTAAAATATTGTACATCAAGCAATATACAATGAAAATAAATATTTTATCTAAAAGCGAACACAAATAAAACTTAGACAATTAATGAGAAAATTTTCTTACCAGGAGGGACATAGCCTATGGAACCCCTCACTACCACTGAGTTACTGCTATCATCAATGTCCACGGCATCTGTTTTCTTAGGGGAGCTAATTGTTGCCAGCCCAAAATCCCCAACTCATCCCATCATCTCGTTGTCCAGAAGAACGTTACTTGGCTTCAGATCTCCATGTACAATCTTTGGGCTACAAGCCTCATGAAGATATTCGATTGCGTAAGCTATGTCAATGGCAATGTCTAACCTTTTCATTAGTCCCAAATGCCCTGGCTTTCCATGTTCATGTTCATGCTCAAAGTTCTCTTCGTTTCCTTGGTGTATCCAATTCTCTAAACTCCCATTAGCCATGTATTCGTACAATAGAGCTTTGAAATCGTTGCCGTGATAGTCCATGCTTGAACAAACGTTCACTATTTTCACAAGATTTCGATGCCGTATAGCCCCTAAGGTTCGACACTCCGAGACGAAGCTCTTCGAAGCACCTCTATGGCCCAAGTTGAGCACTTTAATCGCCACCAAGCCGCATTCCTGTGTGGTTGCTTTATAGACAGTACCATATCTCCCTTTACCGATCGCATTGATCTCAGAGAATCCGTTTGAGGCTCTAAGAAGCTCCTCATAAGAGACCATCGAAAATTTGTGTCTAAATGGAAATTCAATCAAAGAGGTATTCTTTTTCAACTTCTTTCTTTGATACCACAAGATAAACAGGCAAAGACACAGAATGAAGCATGACAAGACGGCCGTCACTATGGCAATTACTCTAACTTTGTTGGTCCATAATGGTTTAGAGGTATTTGATTTGCAAGAAGGAAGGTTTAGTTCTACAATACCTCCATAGAGATTCCTATTCTCAAAGACGGACACTGCACTAGCATTGAGAAATACTCCCTGCTTCGGAACTTCTCCTTCAAGCTTGTTTGAAGATAGATTCAAGTACTTTAGATTTGTAAGTTGAGCGAGAAAGCTTGGGATTTCACCAGATAAGTTGTTATGGGAAACATCCAACTCTTGTAAGCCTCGTACTGTGCTTAAAGCCGGAGGAATTTCGCCATGAAAGGAATTGACTGCTAAGTTGAGCCGCCCCAATACTAAGCACTTGCCGATGGAGCTAGGAATTGGTCCCATTAGCTTATTGTAAGATAGATCCAGTTCGCCAAGATTGATTAAGGACCCAACTTGAGACGAGAGAGATCCGCTCAACTGGTTATGTGCCAAGCTAAAGATAATCGAAATGGTATAAAGGCCAAGAACCTTCCCTGGGATTGAACCACTCAGATTATTATTGGAAAGCTCAAGCTCGATTAGTTGCCTGCAATTACCAAGACTCTGAGGTATTTCCCCGTAGAAGTCATTGAACGATAGGTAAAAGCGATTCAATAAAGTCAAATTGCCGATTGATGACGGAATCTCTCCCGTTAGCATGTTTCCGCTTAAGTACAATTCGTGCAAGTTATGGAGTGCTCCAATACAAGAAGGAACACAACCACCAAGTGAATTGTTTGATAAGTCAAGATAGGACAAGTTGAAGAGATTGCCAATACTTGAAGGAATGGTTCCGTACATTGTGTTGGATGACATAGAAATTACACTAACGCTATTGGAAAGATTGCCAATGGAATCCGGCAATAGACCTTCAAGAAAATTGAGGTCAAATAAAATAACTTCCAGCCTTGAACAATTAGTCAATAAGGTAATGAAACTGAAGTCATCTCACAACTCGTTAGAAGTAAGGGATATTATTCTAAGAGCTTTCAGCCTTCCAAGATTTGCGGGCATTGGTCCATGAAAATTATTACTGGCATAGTAGATATATTGAAGGCCAGAGGCATTCGATAAGGACGAAGGTATAACCCCAGTAAACAAATTACTAAGAAAATCAAGGTAAAGGAGAGAAGGAAGAGTATCGCCAATATAAGGGGGAATGGTCCCTCTCAATTGGTTGTTACCGATGCTGAAATAGAAAATGCCGGACATGTTGAAGATTGCCGGAGGGATCTCACCGGTGAGTTGGTTATTAGCCAATTGAACAAAACTCAAACCATGAAGCTTGGACAATGTCTTGGGAATCTCTCCTTGCAACCCATTTTTGATGAGTGAAAGCTTGTAAAGTTGGGAGAGATTTCCAATAGATTGAGGAATAGATCCTACAAGACTGTTTATAGCCAAACCTAAAGCTTGAAGCTTTGACAAAGAGCTGAGCTCATCAGGAATTTTGCCCACAAGTTGGTTATCAATGAGATTTAAAATCTCAAGGTTTGAGCATTGAGAAAGATTGGTGGGCATTTGTCCACTGAAAAAGTTGTTACTAAGGATGAGATGACGAAGGTGAAACAAGTGGCCAATGCTTTGTGGAATTTCACTGTGAAAGCTATTATTATGTAGAACAAGGCTTCTCAAGAAAGAGAGGTTTCCGACATGAGACGATAGAAGACCCCCCAAGCCTTTCGATGTCAGGTTGAGGGACACGACTCTTTCGGGATGTCGTCCACCACATAACACACCTTGCCACTCACAGTGATGAAAAGAGTCATTCCACGAGCTCAAAGCTCCAAGCGGATCCTCATCCACACTGTGTCTGAAGTAGATTAAAGCAAGCCGATCCGTCTGGTTGGTTTGCATTGTTAGCCTCGTCCATAATGGGAGCTGGGCATAGAAAAATAGGAACATAATCGCCATATGCTTTTCCATTGTGAGTGGGTTCTATGTCCTAACAAGATGCAAGAAAAGTCTCTTCCAGATTGAATTAAAGAAAAAATGAAGACCTTCAAAAGCATATGTATTTCCATTGATCAAAAGACACCTTTTTACACGGCGAAACTCGACCCAATATGCAAGTTTAACCCAAACAAAGAGTTGGACTTTAACAGTATTGCAGATTGGTTGAACCAAAGAAAGGGCACACACATACACGTCAAAATAGAGGATTTGACAGCTGCCCAATGACTTCTTGGAAAGGCGCGCTGTGAAGAAAGGAAATCAAGAGTGGACGTTTTCAGCCATTTCAAAGATAGCTCCTATTTGTTCGCGGGCAAAGTCTCTTCCAAATTGAATTAAAGAAGAAATGAAGACCTTCAAAAGCATATGCATTTCCATTGATCAAAAGACACCTTTTTACCCGGCGAAACCTGACCCAATATGCAAGTTTAACCCAAACAAAGAGTTGGACTTTAAAAGTATTGCAGATTGGCCGAACCAAAGAAAGGGCGCACACACACACGTCAAAATGGAGGATTTGACAGATGCCCAATGACTTCCTGGAAAGGCGTGCTGTGAAGAAAGGAAATCAAGAGTGGACGTTTTCAGCCATTTCAAAGAGAGCTCCTGTTTGTTTGTGAGCAAAGTCTCTTCCAAATTGAATTAAAGAAGAAATGAAGACCTTCAAAAGCATATGTATTTCCATTGATCAAAAGACACCTTTTTACACGGCGAAACCCGACCCAATATGCAAGTTTAACCCAAACAAAGAGTTGGACTTTAAAAGTATTGCAAATTGGCCGAACCAAAGAAAGGGCACACACACACACGTCAAATTGGAGGATTTGACAGCTGCCCAATGACTTCCTGGAAAGGCGTGCTATGAAGAAAGGAAATCAAGAGTGGACGTTTTCAGCCATTTCAAAGAGAGCTCCTATTTGTTCGCGGGCAAAGCCTCTTCCAGATTGAATTAAAGAAGAAATGAAGACCTTCAAAAGCATATGTATTTCCATTGATCAAAAGACACCTTTTTACACGGCGAAACCCGACCCAATATGCAAGTTTAACCCAAACAAAGAGTTGGACTTTAAAAGTATTGCAGATTGGCCAAACTAAAGAAAGGGCGCACACACACACGTCAAATTGGAGGATTTGACAGCTGCCCAATGACTTCCTGGAAAGGCGTGCTGTGAAGAAAGGAAATCAAGAGTGGACGTTTTCAGCCATTTCAAAGAGAGCTCCTGTTTGTTCGTGGGCAAAGTCTCTTCCAGATTGAATTAAAGAAGAAATGAAGACCTTCAAAAGCATATGCATTTCCATTGATCAAAAGACACCTTTTTACACGGCGAACCCAATCCAATATGCAAGTTTAACCCAAACAAAGAGTTGGACTTTAAAAGTATTGCAGATTGGTTGAACCAAAGAAAGGACACACACACACATGTCAAAATGGAGGATTTGACAGCTGCCCAATGACTTCTTGGAAAGGCGTGCTATGAAGAAAGGAAATCAAGAGTGGACGTTTTCAGCCATTTCAAAGAGAGCACTTGTTTGTTCGTAGGCAAAGTCTCTTCCAGATTGAATTAAAGAAGAAATGAAGTCCTTCAAAAGCATATTCATTTCCATTGATCAAAAGACACCTTTTTACACGGCGAAACCCGACCCAATATGCAAGTTTAACCCAAACAAAGAGTTGGACTTTAAAAGTATTGCAAATTGGCTGAACCAAAGAAAGGGCGCACACACACACATCAAAATGGAGGATTTGACAGTTGCCCAATGACTTCCTAGAAAGGCGTGTTGTGAAGAAAGGAAATCAAGAGTGGACGTTTTCAGCCATTTCAAAGAGAGCTCCTATTTGTTCGCGGGCAAAGCCTGTAATTTGTGCTGTGAGCTTTTAACATCCAAATTGTTAAAACCTTGGGATCAGGTTTAGTTTAGACATGGGAAACACTCGAGCATATTGAGTGAATGTAATTCCAATTCTCCAATTATAGCAAATTTTTATTACTAGCTCTTCCCGTAGATATAAGTGCTAACACTCATACTGAATCATGTAAATCTTTGAATTCTTTATTATTACTCATTTATTTTTTTGGTGATTTTCCATTGACTTAAATACAAAATCCTTATTAGCTTTTTGAAAGTTCGTCACTTAGATCCTATCACTCTTGTTCCAATTAAAATTCATCAGGTAGAACCCTTGTGCCAAGCTTGAACCCAAGACTAAGAGGGCCGGTTTGTGTGGGCCAGCACAACTCAATTACCATGCTTAGATAGGGGTTTTATAAATATACATGTTAGGAAAAGCAAGATGCTGAAATTCAAGTCTGTTTGACCATTTGAAACCAAAGAGTTTGCAAAATAATGCACGAGTATATGAATCAAATTTAGATTTTATGGGAGAAGGGGAATTTCGATGTGCAATTGCCGGTGTGGTACAAAAACTAAAGTTATGGTCCTGGTACTGAACAAAGAATACGGGATGCAAATTACTTTGTTAGAAACTAAACAAAGAGAAAGAAGAATATACTAGAATTTGGTGGAGAATTAAGAATGTTAGCTCTGATCTTGAAGTCAAGTTTCCAGTGGAAAATCAACAACGTTGTACAATCGTGGCCGGTGAGCATGATGACCTCCACCATGAGAAGTTTTCCATTTCTTTTTCCCTTCTTTAAACTTTTCTTTTTAGGCTCTCTCGATTTGATTATCAAAGCCATCGCAGGACAGTCTCGAATATTGGTAAACTAAGACAAGGCATCAATAGTGCTCGACACTTTTGAAGGCTACGGGATTTCGATGAACACCGATTGAGCTTAGTCGAAGGCCCACTTGTGTAAATAAAGATGGTTCAACCCCTTCCACCATATGGGGGCAAATTATGCACAACTTCTCTGAATTTTTTTGCCTCCGATTTTTCACTTGTTATACAATAACGTTTGAACTTTTAATTTGTTCAAACAATTAACTCTTCATTATATTGTTATTAGCATGCACATGCTTGTGAATTTGGGGTAAAAGTATAAATTTTATCTCATTCTTTTTCTAAGGAAGCCTCTTTTTCTAAAAGACTGAAAAATATAGAAAATGGAAGAGAAATAAATTAACTAAAATACTAATAATCATATTTAATGATGAATTTTTTCAAAATTAAATAAATATAGCCACCTTAATATAACTAAATAAGAAATTTTAAAAAATAAATGCAAATTCATTAGAATGGGAAAAAGGCATCTATAACTAAAAGATCAAATAACAAGAATTGCTTAATCACTATGTATGTTTAAAGGGTAAATTACTGTAAAAACTATTGATTAACAAAAATATTTACAAGGAGGACGATGAATCCCTTGCAAATCTATCTCTTTAAGAGACAATCTTTCAAGAAGAGCTTTTAGCATCTTGAGTTCAAAAATTGTTAAAATATATAATGCGCGAAAACGATAGGATCTTGCAATTTATGTCAACGCGAAATCACCAGAAAAATAAACAAGAAATAATAAGGACACCGGAAATTTACGTGGTTTGGTCCGAGTATCAATACCTACATCCACGGGAAGAGCTAGCAGCAAATAATCCATTATAATCAAAGAATCAAAGTTTATAATTGCTCACACGCTCACGCTTGTGTTTCCCACACCTAGATTTAAGCCCAAACCCAAAGTGTTTATAAATAAACAATTTACTTGGACATAAACTCATGGTACAAAATTACCATGCATTCAAATTTAAAGTAAAATGCTCTACGTACGCCAAAACAAGAACTAGGTGTCTGTCTTTTCCCCACGTACATACAGCTTCGCGTTCTCTACCACTTTAAGACTTGTGTGACATTTGGACGTGTGAACGTGGGGCTCCTTTTTCTTTCATAGGGCTTCTCTTCTTTTTTCCTCTAAAGAGCGCACCTTTTATATTGTGTGCCCAGAGTCAAAACTTTGACTCTGGGCCTCACCTTGGATTCTTTTCTCCAATATGGATTATTCTTCTGCCTTCTTCTGCACGTACAAAGAAAGATAGAAAACCATCATTTTTTTAAAAAAATTTTATCTTTATTTTATTTCCTCTTTTATGCAGCTATAAGGAGTTCAACAAAAGAAGGGCTTTTTCATCCAATTTGAAATCTACTTGAGAAATCTTTCTCAGCAAATTCGATTTAACAAATCGTTATCCGAATTCAAATTCAAGACATTAATTTAACAATTCTCCACCTTGGCTCGATATTTGAAACCAAGTTATATTGCTCATCATCCATGTTGTTTTCCCAACACCTCAAGGGGCGTTCACTCTCCATAAATGCCAATAGAGCTTAAGCAGAATTTGAGCTTCGCCAAAGGAACAAACGTAGTCATCATGTTTGTTGAGTTATCTGCTATAGCAATCTTTTTGACAATAACATTACCCTTAACTAAGACATCTTAGATAAAGTGGTATCTGATTTTGATATGCCTCGTTCGCTCGTGATAAACTGGATTATATGCCAAATATATCGCACCTTGATTATCATAGTATATATCCACACTTTTCAGCTCTAAACTAAAGTTTGAGAGCAAACTCCGTAACCATATCGCCTCTTTTGCTACAAAAGTTAGTGCCATGTACTCTACTTCAATTGAAGACAAGGCAACGTGATCTTGTAAGGACGCTTTCCAACTAACTACACCACCTGCTAGCGTAAACATGTACCCTGCTAAAGACCTACAATCATCCAAGTCACTATCGTGATCCGAATCCTCAAAACTAGTAGTTTCACTGCCATTGCTATCCCTCCGGTATACTATACCCACGTCTGTTGTACCCTTCAAATATCTGAGGATCCACTTCACAATTTTCCAATGAGCTTTACCAGAACGCTTCATCTAGCGACTAACCACGCTCACAGCTTGTGAAATATCAGGCCTAGTACATACCATAGCATACATAATACTACTCACGATACTAGAATAAGAAACACGGGATATATGCTCCTCCTCTTCCTTAGTCTACGATGATAAAGTGTTTCGCTAAAGGTATACTTATAGATTTTGCCGACTGTATATTAAAACATGCAACGATCTTCTTAATATATTTCTTTTAAGATAGACGTGAAACTCCTGCAACCTTGTCATGCAAAATCTCTATACCTAATTTTTTTTTTTTTTTTTTGCAGTACCTAAATCTTTCATCTTAAATTTAGTATTTAACCGCCTCTTCAGCACATCAATATCAGACATATTCTTAACTACTATCAACATATCATCAACATATAAAAGTAAGTAAATCATAGAACCATTCTCCAATCTCCTAAAGTAAATGTAGCTATTCATCTGACTTTTCGATTAGTCTTGACTAGCCATGAAAGCATCAAAACGCTTATACCACTATCTAGGAGACTATTTTGGCCCATACAAAGATTTCTTCAACAAGTAAACATGATCTTTCTTCCTTGGAATAGCAAATCCCTCTAGCTATCTCATATAAATTTGCCCCTTCAACTCACCATGAAGAAACGCAGTTTTCATATCTAACTGCTCTAACTCAAGATCCTGCAAAACAACTAAAGCAATTAAAATATGAATTGAAGTATGTCTTACCACATGAGAAAACACCTCATTATAGTCAATGCCATCACGCTATGTATATCTTTTCACCATAAGTCTTGCCTAATACCTCGCTACCTCGACAATAGGAATACCTTCTTTTCATTTAAAGACCCATTTACTTCTAACAATCTTCTATCTCTTAGGTACTTTGACCAACTCCCATGTCTGATTTCAATGGAGTGATTCCATCTCTTCACTCATAGCCCTTAGCCATTGCGACGACTCAGAGCTAGCCATCGCCTTAGAGTAAGATAGAGGCTCATCTGTCTTCACCTCATCACCTATAGTCAATGCATAAGCAATAATTGTATAACAAAAAACGTACTGGTGATTTAATTTGCATTCTTTATCTATCTATAGCTTTAATGTGTTGTGGCTTTGTTGATTGTTCATTATCACCGACTTTAGGAATTGTGGCATCATCTGCAGTCCCAACTTTTGTTACCTTATGTCACGACCTAACCTCGGGTGAACCACCTAGGGTTTGATTAATGGATTATTAAGCCTAAACTTAGCTTGAGCTCTCCCAAGCGCATACCAATTCACAACTTAGGTTCAAGTTCTTAACATATAAATGATTTTTCTATTAGGAGTCGCCACTAATCTATTTTTGATGGGTCAGTTAGAAACCCAAGTAAAGTAACATCAGATTTACTTTACTCCTGTGAACTAGAGATTGTGAGTTCGAGGACTTGATTACGTTAGATTTCTCTAACACTCTTTCGGTACATTTCTCTTTTATTTCGAAAAAATGTTTCGCAAGCAACTTGAATTGCTTTTACTTTATTTCTCTAACATGTGAGGTGATTATGCGGGTGTGCAAACCATCAATTTAACATCCAAATAAAGTAATAAATAAATTATGGGACTTACCTCATAACAACGAAAGCATCTGCAACGTTAGATCAGAATTCACATCAACAGTCCTAGATATAATTTTCAATTAACATGCAATTACTTAATTTTTATTTTCACTTGTTTAATGAGAATTATGCTTTATGTAATATATGCTACTAATTTAACATGAAGTGACATGACATAGTGTTGACACTTAAATTTTGGCGACCTAATCATTCCTTCATTGCATAGAAAATAAGGGACTAAAATTTAGCCCTTAAGCAAAAATATTAAATTAAATTGCTTAGCATATAGATATTAGGGGCATATTTCATTTAAATACACATTTGTCGAGCCTTGGATGGAAATGCGGACGACCTTGTGACTGCATGATGGGAACACAATCACACAGCTGGTTGCGGCTTCGAAACAGTTCCAGTCCACTAGGCAGCAAAACGGGGCCAAGCTCATTAAAAGGCCATGATGACTGCACCCTTTAAATGCCAGAGTTCTAATTCTGTTAAGTGAAAGTTTTGACCCATTGACCCATGCAGAAATTCTTTCAATTTTGTGTGGGCACGAGATCTTCAGTAATTAGGGAAAGAAAACAATAGAGTATGGTTGATTTGGTGAGTCATAAGGAAACAAAATAAAAAGGGTTGATTGGCAAAGAGCAGGAGGTGTGCGCATCATGAAATAAAATAAAGACGAAACTCGGTTCTCACGATTCAAAGTTGGAGCAATATTCGGTCAATAAAAGAAACAGGCAATAAAGAAGCATCGGCTTATATATGCATGACATGCAAGGATTAGAAGAAGGAAAGTGGATTTTGGGCTTTCCTTTTACCAGCCCTAGCTGTTCCCTATAAAAGGAGAAAACCCTTTTGGTCAGCGTGGGGGGATCGCAGAATACACAAAAAAAAAAAAAAAAAAAAAAAAACACACTTGAGAGAGAACAGAGAGAAGGAATTCCAGTCCAGCTCTTGGCCGCGCCCACTCCACGGCTAGACCTATGGCCGTGCCTCTATCGCCACTGCTGCATCGTGTTGCTGCCATACTGAGGTGTCGACGACGGCCAAGCCACTCTTTGCACACGTGCCACCTGAGAAATCAACCGAGTCTAAGCTGTTGCACCCAACCGCGTTGCTGTTTTGGTTTCGTTATTGCTGTGCGTTGGTGCCATTGCTTCCTGACCACCGTCGATCCTCCACCGTTGAGCGCTACCCCACCGAGTTGGCGGTCTTTTGTGCTTTTATTTTCAGGTTCTCGCGAGTCCCAGTGTCTCTTGCGTACACCTGAGTTACATTGGTGACCAGCCCTGGACGTTCAAATCTTCACGCCAACAACCCTCCTTTTTGCTGTTCAAGTCTTTTGGTGGACGTCCCCTGCTGTATTGGTCAACTTTGTGATCTTGTTAGGCCAAATCAATGAAGTATTGGCCACCATTCAAAATTCGCTATTTCTTATTGAGTGAGGAATCATCATTGAGCAGCACGTCCATGAACCGCGACTCGTGAGTCATCCTGCCATCCGTCGTCCCACCGAACTTGACAACGTGGTCCAAGTGACACCAAATATTAGGTAAGAATCTCTTTTAATTCAATTTTCATATATCCTTATTGCCTAATTTATGGGATTATCTTGTATGAATATTTGAATGATACAATCATATTCACAAAATATCGATTAGCCTTTTAAATGGGGAAATATTCCTAATTTCGCAACGTACATATGATTGACGGTCCAATTTCACGCTCGAAATACGACTCGCAATCATACGGAAAAATCACTGATCCGATCTCACGCTCGAGATACAATTCGTGATTTTATTTAAAAATTGGCTAATCCGATCTCATGCGCGAGATACGATACGTCAATTTATTTCCCAAAATTAAATGGACATGGATAATATCTTGCTTGATTTGGTGTCATGCTGTTCTTGATGCCTTTATTTGTTTGCTCCTGTAAAAGGAAAAAAAAAACATTTGAGTTAGATTAGGTTCATGTTAGAATATTACTTGTTTTAGGGTTATTTTGCATGTTTAGAATAGGAAATTTATTTATTTCGAATTCCTTAAATAAAAATCCAAAGAAGATGCATTCATTTAGGATGTTAATTTTTTTTTTTTTTGCACGTTTAATTATTGGACAATTTTTATTCCGAAATTAATAAAAAAAACAACAAAAAATCATCATGCATATGTCATGTAGAATTAAGGCATCTTTTGTACATCATTGCATATTAGGATAAAATTGCATGTTTCATTTTAAGTTTAGATTGATTTTTTAGATAGATTGCATCTTAGGTTAGAGATTGCTAAGTTAAGATAATATCTTAGTTTAAATTAGGGTTTAGCCTGGCCTAATCCTCAATATAAGTTGGATAGAATCTTAATCTAGCTAGGTAATTTCGGCATTTTTCTAATTTCGAAATTTCATGGAAAATACCAAAAATTATCTTAGATAAATTAATTTCATTCTTTAGGACAGACTGCATTTTATTTATGTCATGTAGTTTAAGCCATATTACCGTGTCATATTATTTCATGTTAGGTTAGTAGCATGCATTGCATATTGCATGATCTTCATTAAATAAGTGAAAAACAAAAAACAAAAATTGCGTGTTAATTAGAAATCATATTTAGAATTGCTGATGTGAATTTTGATCTAACAATGCAGATGCTTTCGTTGCTATGAGGTAAGTTCTGCAAATTATTTATTGCTTTACTTGGGTGTTTAATTGGTGGTTTGCGCACCCGCATGATAACCTCACATGTTAGGGAAATAGATTTAAAATCAATTCAAACTGTCTGCCAAACAATTTTTTTTTTCAAAATAAAAGAAAAAGGTACTGAAAGGGCGTTAGAGAAATCTGGCGTAACCAAATCCCCGGACTCACAATCTCTGGTTTGTAGGAGTAAAGTAAATCTCCCATTACTTTACTTGGGTTTCTAATCGACCCACCAAAAATAGATTAGTGACGACTCCTAATTGAAAATCAATTGCATGTTAAGAACTTGAATCTAAGTCGCGATTGGTATGGGCTTGGGAGAGCCCGAGTTAAGTCTAGGCTTAACAATCCATTAGTTAAACCATAGGTGGTTCACATCCGAAAATTTGGTTGCGACAGCTTGGCGACTCCGCTAGGGACTTGAGTTAATACTCTTAGCCGACTTAGGCCAATTTTTGAAAAAATATTTTTTTGTTTAGCAGCGAGGATCCCAGGTACGTCCCTAACATTTAAGGTGTTAAATGTTTTTGCAGATTAGGAGTATAAGGGGAGTAGTGATTGTTAACCATTGTCTTGCAGGTTGGAGTTGAGGATGAATGTCTTAAATTCAAGTTATTGAAGTGTTGTGTGATTTAAACTGTTGTGTATGCCTTACATTTAGCACTACACTATTGCACACACAACTTGCCGCCGGACCTCGGCCGCATAGGATCATTTAGGATGGTGTTGAGATGGATATCACTCCAACCGCATGCTCGCAGTACGAGTCACCCATCTCAATCCCGAAGTTTCTTTCATGGTGTCAAGAGTACCCACCTCGATCCGCATGCCCGCTACCTAGGTCGGCTCTTTGACCAAGTTGGAGTCATGAGGAACCGACATAGTCCACAAGCTCGTGGCTAGTCTGATAATCCTTGTGGCTCTACCTTGCTAAGCCTTATAGATTAAAAATCGAACCATTTACCATGTGTATGTTTATGTGATTGCCATTGATCTTTCTTGGTGAAGTAAGTCTTCTATCTATCTTTATATCATGCAATTTATTTTGTCATACTCTTGGTCCGTCCATGACAATTTAGGTCAATCATTGATTTAATTCATTTGTCGATTAGAAATGAAATGAGGAAATTGCCATGCAATGAATTATTTAAAAAAACTTTGGAGAATTTTTTTTTTAAAATTCATGTCTAGGAAATTTGATCTTGTTAGGGTGTTTAATTTTTTCTTTAGCTCTCTTTAGGAAATTTCCTTCTTGTAAGAGCTTTTCATGAAAAGAAAAAATGAAAAAAGTTGATAGATCATTGTCATGGATTGATTCTCTATTTGCACCTTGTACTTATATATTTTCATTCATTTGATTTATGTGATAATGGATTCCTCACCCTCGCCCATTATTACACGATTAAGAGCTAGGATGATCGATCAAGCTGAAATGCAGGATTGTATCTCCACTATGGAAGAACAACTTCAATAGTTAGCCGTCTCTATGGAGCTTCTGACAACTCAAATCCGATCACTCCAAGCGAATCCTACTCCTGCTCTCCCCGAGATAGTAGTTTCGAAGCAGACAAACAAGGCCCAAGTAGGTGATGATGACATGCTTGAGCTGGAAGATGACCCACCGTTGATCACCGCTGAAAAGGCTAAGCTTGATAACGTCCCTAAGACGAAGCAGGATGAATGCTTCACAAAACTGGAAGAAAAATTGAAACGACTGCAGGAATCGCAGAATTCACTCCCGTTTGACCTCTTGGTCTATGAGAAAGTCAAGATGCCGAAAAAGTTTAAAATGCCAAACTTTGAGAAATACAATGGTACTTCCTGCCCAAAGGCTCATTTGTAGATTTACCAAGTACGCATGGCCCAATATGTCAAGAACGAGCCTCTCATGATTCAATCATTCCATGCGAGTTTGACTAGGCCTGCACTGAGCTGGTATGTCATGAAGAATGTGAACATTCTCGACACCTGGAATGAAGTGGCCGACATGTTTCTCAAGCAGTACAAGTTCAACATGGACATTGCACCTTCCTAAGAAGATCTTGAGAGGATGGAGAAAAAGAGGAGCAAGTCATTCAAGGAGTATGCCGTGAGATGGCGAAATCTGGCAACTCAAATCACTCCTGAGCCTACTAACAAGGAACTGATGAAGTTGTTTGTCAATACTCTCCCATCTGAGTTCCGTACCCGAATGGCTAGCACGTACGTCGAGAAGTTCAACCAACTTATCTCGGTGGGTGAGCAAATCGAGATTGGGCTAAGAGATGGATGGTTCAATGAACCAGTCCATCAAGGCAAAAGGTTCACCATGAAGAAAGACCAAGAACTTACCACGGAAGTCAATGTTGCGTATGCACAATCTAGCAAGCCTCCAATTGTTTAAGGTGGTGTCCATTCAACTGCGCCTTGGCAGTTTACTAGAAGGCAGTTCACTTCTCTTCCTAGCCCTCTGTCCCAGGTTTGGAAGGTCCTACAAAAAAAGGGGTTGTTGTCCTATGAGCCAAAGTGACCCAATACTGAAAAATTTTCTAACTACGACCCTTCCAAGAAATGCGACTACCATATGGGGGAAGTAGGACATTCGACTAATGAGTGCATAACCTTAAAGCACAAGGTCCAAAACTTATTAGACACCAAGGCGTTTGCCTTCAATACCACTCAACCGAATCCCCTACCTGAGCATGAGGATAGGGTGAATGCTATTTTCGAACAAGATGCCGGTCGAATCAAGAACTTGAAGGTGCACGTGATGGACACCTTGGGGCAGCCAAGTGGTGGATGGGATGGCATGGATGAGCCGACACCCCTAGAGACGGAAAACCCTGATGATGCATTGGAAGGAATCACAAGTCTATTCGATGACCTCTTCATAGGAGCCATTAACGAAGGACCTTCAGAAGAAATGGGCCCTGGCCCACAAGAGTAACTCATTTATTGCTTTCCCACATTCCCTTGCGTGTGAATCTTCATTGCTCTCTAGGATTTATTATCGCTATCTAGCGATTGTTTTCGATTTCTTCTTTTTCACTTTTTTTTAAGACTTGAATTCGTATTTTCCATTCAATAAATGTAATTGATTGATGAATTCCAATGAAATTGCAAGTTTTATTTTTTAGGGCATGACGGGGTACACCAAACCAGTCCAATGACGATATCCAACCATGAAAAGAAAATATCATCCATGGAGAAATCCCGAGGGCTGGACTTTTTCATGCTTCCTCCAACAAAAAAAATTCGAAAACAAAAGCATTTCACTACTAAAAAAAAAAAAAAAACATTTTCCCAAAGCTTGTAGCAGATTAAACTTGTTTGTTAGTCTGACTCATTTACTTCTTGTCTCAGAGCAAAATTTTATAACTTGTGATGATAAGGGACATCTGAAAATAAACTTGACTTGGGGCAAGAGGACCATCATTCTCCGATGGAAGATCCTAGGGGTAAGTTTGCTCCAATTTATAGCGGCCCATATGTGGTGAAGAAGGTACATCCTGGAGGTGCCTAGATCCTAGCAGAAATGGATGGTTGTGAGTTTTCCACTCCAGTTAATTTTGATACCATCAAGAAGTATTATCCATGATTGAATTTGTCATGTCATGTTTTGAACTGCAAGCATTTTTATGATGAATAAATTGCCTCAGTGAATTGAATTGTTCAGATTTGTTGCAAATCTTGCATGTTTTCCTTGATGAATTGTGTGAGATTAATTGAATGTGTCAAATGGAATATTTTGGAATGACGAAAGGTAAGCCTTATTCTATACACTGTTTCATACATTAATCCATGGTGAGTTGTGTTAAAAATTTCATGCCTATGAGGAAAAGGGTGGTCTCGTAAAGGGTACGCTATCCAAAGTGATGAGAGGCAGTTTCTTCATCTACCCGAAACACTACAGGTATACCCATTGTTTAGCCCTTTAAGCCCACACACATGAAAAGCTTTTTAAATTATCCCTGTCAAGGATCGTCCCACATTAGGACAAATTTGAAATAAATGGTAGGAATTTTCTTACTTACACTTGCATCAATCTTTAGGTATTGCTTTCGCAGTGTAACTTGTACGATAATTGAAGTGCCTTAGGATGATGAAGAGCAGTCATTTCTCTATCCTATACACTTTTATCCATTGCATAGCCCACTTGAGCTTATGAATTCACTTCATATTAAACCCATTTGGTGATCATCCTCCACATTGGGGCAAGAAAAAAATATTCAAGTGGCATGACCTAGAATGCCGACAAAAATGGAGACTTTGTTAAAGAAAAATAAGTGCAAAAATGGGGCATGAAAAAGCAGTGTGCCTGGTAAAAACAAGACAGATGCCCAAAGAAAAATCAAACATTTGATATAGTAAGTCATACCTTGAACAAGGTGGTACTGAAAAACTCAAATGTTGTTGCAATCAATGGATGCAAAGAAAATCTTCGACATTGAAGTAGAAAATTGATGGAAATGTCAAGATGATCACCAACTTTGACCCTCTAAACACTTTTTGAGCCTAATGATCCTTTCGTTTCTCAACCCATGAACCAAGCCTACGTTACGTCCCTTGCAAAGTCTCTTTAGATTAGGGCACTCGAATTAAGGTAAAAGTTCATATGTTCAAAAGCATCATTTGAAGAAGTGCGAGTAAGGCAATTTCTACCTCATTTCGCATGTTTCTTGACTTGTAAACCCCAAGATGATTGCAGAATATCACTCATTTTTCAATAGCCTTGACTCAAAGAGTCCCCTTTGTTAAGCCGTTAACCAAGCCCACATTATAGTCCCTATTAAAGACCTCTCAAATTGGTAAGGTCGTACCACTTGTGAGATCGCTCAGACCCTTGTTTGGCACGACAATGGTGAGATAGAATGATTGACAAAAGCCTACATCAAAGGTTAGGATGAAATGGCCTTTTTAATGAGGATGAGAGAAAAGTCCTTTTAGACCAAAACATCCCTCATTTGACACATCCATGACACTCATGTGTTCAGATTGGAACATTCTTTTGAAATCTTTCCCAATGGAAATTAGGTGATGCAAGATTGATAGAAATAATCATGAATCTCCATTAAATTAATGCATGCTTGTGATTACAAATGCATGTTGCCTTTTCTATGACCATGTTTTGCAGGAGACATGTCCTCGAGGATCAGAAATGTTACTAGGTAAGCATATTTCTATTCATACCTTAAATACTTGTCATTACATAGATATTCCCTTTTAAGTATACTGACACTCAATTGAGTTGTCTCTCAAAGATTTTTCTCCAGATTTAGTTTGATTAAGGCAACTGAAGAAAGGTTTGGGTCTTGGTCAGATGATCTTTGTTGCAAGACTGGGCGACCGAAGAAAGGTTCGAGTCCTAGCCAAACAAAACCTTAGTTTAGGCAACCGTAGAATGGTACGGGTCCTAAACAACATTTATTGCTCAAACAAGCGACCGTAGAATGGTACGGGTCCTGAAAAAGCAATTTCCTCATTCAGGCGACCGTAGAATGGTACGAGTCCTGGAAAGTGAATTCCTATTTAGGCGGCCGTAGAATGGTACAGGTCCTAGACAACACTTATCTCCCTATTCAGGCGACCGTAAAATGGTACAGGTCTTGGAAAATGAATCCTTGTTTAGGCAACTGTAGAATGGTATGGGTCCTAGACACAACCAAACACTGCCATACTGGGCGACCGTAGAATGATACAAGTCCTGGACATGTAACACCAACTATCTTGAATCACTCTACCCTCCTTGAAAGATATTCCAGGTAGGTTTCTTTGACATCACAGTTTGGATTTAGATGTCTTAATTCTTTTCGTTGAACATTTTACTCTAGATGTGAATGTTCTTCGATCTTCCTCATTATACCTTAGTCTGGATCTAGGTATTTTGAGCTTCAAAAATTTTGACATCTCAGTTTGGATTTGGATGTCTTGATTATTTTCATTTAAACATTTCACTCTGGATGTGAATGTTTTTAAATCTTTCTCGTGATACCTTATTCTGGATCTAGGTATTTCGAGTACAAAATCTTGACATCTCACTCTAGATCTGGATGTCTTAATTCTTTGCGTTGAACATTTCACTTTGGATGTGAATGTTCTTCTCAATCTCGATGTCTCAATTTATTACCTGCTAGACTCTTCAAGGAGCCTGAGACCAAGTACTTGTGGAGTAAATAATGATTTACCCTGTACCTCTACTTTACCGTGCTGAATGGTAAGTAACTATGGGTACGTTCTTTCCTTTCGCATCATGCATTTGCATTAGCATTTCCATGCATCATAAAAATTGCATCTTAAAAATGAAATTTATTTTCCCAGAAAAATCATTCAATGCATGGGCATGTTCAAAATTTAGGTCTCAATTTGTCTTTGAATCCAACTTCTACAAGCTCACCTTCAAAGAGGGGCAGCTGTTGACACCTAAATTTTGGCAACCTAATCATTCCTTCATTGCATAGAAAATAAGGGACTAAAATTTAGCCCTTAAGCAAAAATATTAAGTTAAATTGCTTAGCATATAGATATTAGGGGCATATTTCATTTAAATACACATTTGTCGAAACTTGGATGGAAATGCAAACGACCTTGTGACTGCATGATGGGAACACAATCACACAACTGGTTGCGGCTTCGAAACAACTCCAGTCCACTGGGCAGCAAAACGGGGCCAAGCTCATTAAAAGGCCATGATGACCGCACCCTTTAAATGCCGGAATTCTAATTCTGTTAAGTGAAAGTTTTGACCCATTGACCCATGCAGAAATTCTTTCAATTTTGTGTGGGTACAAGATCTTTAGTAATTAGGGAAAGAAAACAATAGAGTATGGTTGATTTGGTGAGTCATAAGGAAACAAAATAAAAAGGGGTTGATTGGCAAAGAGCAGGAGGCGTGCGCATCATAAAATAAAAAATGCTGGAAATTTGCAACTCGTCGGTCTTTCTGGACAACAACAACGGGCTCAAGACCAGCACCCAAAACTAGTTGGAAGCTTGTTATGATGGTCTCCAGATTTGGGAAGCCGGTTCTTGCCGGTGAAGAGTGATCACAGTAACTCTAAGTGTCATCAAGTGGCTATGGATGATGGAAGGACTCGGCCATGCGGGATCTGGCATTGACCAAGCGTCGCGGCTGTAAGGAGGATCTCGATCGCGACCCTTTTCTCTTATTCTCTCTTTTCTCAATCGTGTGTCTCTATGTGCTTTTGAGAATAGAGTTTTCTGACCACCTTTCTTGTCCATAGATGAGCAGTTTTTATAGGCGAAGGACTAAGGCATTTGTAGAATTTTTTTTTCTTTTTTTCAGATTCTTACTTCCATGTACAAAGATCGCCTTTGCTTGCCTATAACCTCATGCAATGATTCTTTTTATTTTCGACATCTATTCTAGCCTTGTTCGATTTCCTTTGTATCTTTCCATGTTGGACTATGCAAAAAAAAAAAAATGAATACTCTCCACCGATTTTTATCACATATTGTCAAAATTCCAAGATCGTAATAGGATTTTCTCAAATTTCGAATCTTGCAAAGACGAGCTCGTAATATCTTCTTGTCACACTTGCCCTTTTTGAGAATATATGAATAGATTGCATAAATATACAAAAAATCCTCTGCCATATCACAAAAAAATCCAATCGCCAATTCTTATAAGTTAATTTTTAGTCATCAGAAAATAATAGGCTCCGAACTATCAAGTCAAATCCATCCATTACCGGTCAAAATGCAAATGCAATAATAATAGCTAAATGCACCTAAAATTATATGCTACGCAATTAATATTTTTTTTAAGGCTTAAAAATTAATCCATAATTTTCTATGCAATGAATAAATGACTAGATTGACGAAATTTAGATGTCAACAGCTGCCCCTCTTTGAAGGTGAGCTCGTAGAGGTTCCCTTCAAAGACAAATTGATCATGCACATACAATTAATGATTTTTTGTTGCAAAATGAATCCCTTTTTTAAATGCAATTAATATGATACATGGAAATGCTAATGCGAACAATAAATGAACCTAAATGACTTACCTTTAAGGGGGGTGAAGCAATTCAAGATAGTTGGTGTTGCACATCCAGGACCTATACCTTTCTACGGTCGCCTAGAATAGTAACATGGTTTTGTAAGAGAAAGCTGCTTTCCTAGGACTCATACCTTTCTACGGTTGCCTAGTATAGCAGTATTTGATTGTCTAGGACCCAAACCTTTTTTCGGTCGCCTTGACGGAAATTTTGCTTTTTTAGGAATCGTACCTTTTTACGGTCACCTAAACCGAAAATTACTTTTCCATGACTTGTACCTTTCCATGGTCGCCTACTAAAGCCACAAATATTGTCTAGAACCCGTACTATTCTATGGTCGCCTTAAACAAACTGAATCTGGAGAAAAAATTTGGGGATAATTCGATCGAGTCGAGTGTTAGGGTATTTAAGAGGGAATACCTACGTAATGACAAGTATTTAATGTATGGATAGAGATATACTTACTTGGTAACATCTCTGATCCTTGGGGATATGTCTCCTATAAAGCCTAGTCATAGGAAAGGTAATATGCATTTGTGGTCACAGACAACACATGCATTAATTCAAGTGAGGTTCATGTGTGATAATTTCTATCAATCTTACATTACCTAATTTCCATCGGGAAGAATTTCAAAAGAATATTCCAATCTGAACACATAAGTGTTATGGATGTGTCAAATGAGGAACATTTCTGTCTGAAAAGACTTTTCACTAATCCTCATTAAAAAAGCTATTTCGTCCCGACCATTGATGCAGGAACATGAGAATTACTTTATCTCACTATTATCATGCCAAACAAGGGTTTGAGCAATCTCACAAGTGGTATGACCTTACCAATCTAAGAGGTCTTTAACAGAGACCGTAATGTGGGCTTGGTCAATGGCTTAACAAAGGGGACTTTTTGAGTCGAGGTTATCGAAAGAATGACATTCTGCAATCATCTTTGGATTTACAAATCAAGAAACCTGCGAAATGAGATAGAAATTGTCTTGCTCGCACTTTTTTGAGCGATGCTTTTAAACATATGAGCTCTTACGTTAATTCAAGTGACATAATCTCAAGAGACTTTGCAAGGGACGTAACACAGACTTGGTTCATTGGTAAGAAACAAAATGATTGTTAGGCTCAAAATGTGTTCAGGGGAATCAGAGTCGGTGATCATCTTGACATTGCCACCAATCTTCTTCTTCACCATCGAGGATTTTCTTCATATCAAAACTCTATTGATTGTAACATCTCGGCAATTGAGTTCTTTAAGTACCGCCCCACTGGAGATACGACTTTCTACAACCAATGTTTGATTTTTCTAGACGGGCATTGGCCTTGCTTTTACTAGGCCCACTACTTTTTCCGTGCCCCTTGTTCTTCGCACTTATCTATATTGTGGTTTCTTTGGACTCACAAAGTCTTCGTCTTCTATCGGCATTCTAGACCGTGCTACTTAAATGATTGTCTTTTGCCTTGCCCCGGTGTGGAGGATGATCACCAATTGGATTTAATATGAAATGAATTTGTAGGCTCAAGTGGGCTATTCAATGGACAAAAGTGTGTAGGATAAAGAAAGAACTGCTTTTCGTCATCCTAAAGTACTTAAATTACCACATAAGTTGTACTACAATAGCAATACTCGAAGATTGATGCAAGTGTGAGCAAAAAGATTCCTACCATTTATTTCAAATTTGCTCCAATATGGGATGATCCTTGACAAGGATAATTTAAAAACTCTTCACGTTTGTGGGCTCAAAAGGGGTAAATCTGTAGTGTTTCAGATAGAGAAAGAAACTGCTTCTCATCACGTCAGTTGACGTACCCTTTACGAGATAACCCTTTTAGTTGTGGGCATGGAATTTTTCACTCAACTCATTGGGGATTGGTGTATGAAACAGTTTACATAATAAGGCTTGCCTTTTATCATTCTGACATATCCCATTTGACACATTCAATTTATCTCACACAATTCATTGAGGAAACCATTGCTTTAAACCGAATGGCCACACAAGAATGTGAACAATTTAATTTGCAACTCATTGAGATAATTTATTCATCATAAAAATGCTTGCAATTCATAACATAGAAAATATTTCTTGATAGCATCAGTGTTAACAGGATTGGAAAACTCACGACCATTCATTTCCACCAGGATTAAGGTGCCTCTAGGGAGTACCTTCTTCAGTACATATGGGCCACTATAATTTTGAGCAAACTTGCCCCCAGGATCCAGAAAAATCAACAACAGCTTCCTTAAGACTAGATCATTTACCTCGAAATATCTCGACCGTTCCACTTGGGATAAAACTCTCAAAGAAGAAATTTCCATTTCCACGGGCAGAACTGCCTCCATACTGTACACCAGAGCAAAAAGGGTTGCCCCGGTAGAAGTGTGGATTGATGTCCAGTATGCCATTAGTGCGAAGGGTAACCTGTCATGCCAATCTCGATAATTCTCAGTTGTCTTAGTCGTGATCTTCTTAATATTCTTATTGGCCGCTTTAAGAGCCCCATTCATTTGTGGGCGGTAAGGGGATGAATTCAGATTCTTGATCTTGAGCTTGCTGAACAACTTATCAACAAGTTTGTTGTTCAAATTTGTCATGTTCCAGTGACGATTGCTTCAAGGACGCCATAATTAGCAATTATGTCACGTCTGATGAATTTCACAACATTATGAGCGGTGACATTTATAAAGGATGTAGCATTAATCTGAAAGTGCTAGTACGAGCATCTAAAGAGGGTTGAATAGGTGCGAAAACAAATTTTGCAAAATATAGTGTAAAACTTTACTTTTAACCTGAGTCTGGTTGACAATAGACTTTGTAGAGGAAATCAGACTCTAACAATTAAATAGAGTTACGGACAAAATAAAAGAGTTCATGGAAGAGAATGAGAACACAATGTTTATAGTAGTTCGACTTAATCTAAGCCTACGTCCACTCTCCCGCACTGACAGCCCACCGGCTGGATTTCACTATGAATCAAAAAAGTCATAACAGTATCATGTCCTTGATTCCACAATGTAGAAACTCTGCTACACTTTCACAAGGCCTCACAAATATCTAAACTCTCTTTTGAGTACAAATTTACGCTCAACAATTGAATCAGCAAAGAACAAGGAGCTTCAGACTATAGAATTTATCTATCGCATACACACTTGAATAACTAGAGCGTCTTCCTTATATACTCCTCCATGCCTTCATAACCATTGGTACCTTCCAAAGGAGTTCTTCCAATCTACTTGTTGGACAGAATCAATTAGGTAGATCTCGAGTTACTTAAGGAATGTGATGATAACTCACCAATCCTACTCGCCCATACAATCAAGATCTAGGTTTCCATAAGTAGAACCTTCCAAGTATACTTCGCCAATCAACGGATCCAAATTACTCGAATTAATTTCAAAATGAATAATAGATCTTGAGATGCTATCTCCAGCCGTGAGAACTTCTTTAGCCGCTTGAATCAAAACTTTAAAGAAATACTCAAATCTGGATAAATCTTCTTCGTCGGTCTAGAAACTGTCAATGAGGGCAAACTTTAAATCTTGAGTCTGGCGGTCTTCAGATTTTGATGAAAGAGTCTCGCAAGTCTTCGACTAGATCGACGGAAACTTTTGTCGCCTTCAAAACAAATAAGGAAGTTTTCTCCAACAATCTCCCTATTTTTTATGGTGACAAAACTTTCCTGCAGATTTGGATACTTTTGACCTGCAAGACAATACTCAAGCAAACAAGAATATCTCATATAAGATAAGTGGATTAGGATAAAGATAGTATCGAATCTACATCCATAGGAAATGAGTTAGTCCTATAAAAACAACTATCCTTGCCATGAATACCAACAATGCTTAAGATATTGCAAGCTTCAAACGATCAAAACATAGCGATCAAAACACAGTCCAAACCAGTCACAACCAAACAAAAATTAAAGTCAAATCTAAAAGTCAATTCTGCACCAACTTCTCCCCCTTTTTGGCAACATTAAAAAGGTAGAGACAAAAAAGAGAATTGGATAAAATTAAGATTGTTTTGGAACGCGAACAAACTGGAAATCTCCCATCGACTTGATAGTCTCCTCTAGCTTTCTCAGATCCTCCTTCAGTTGCGCTACTTCCTCACCCTTGGCAGTTGCTTGAACTTGAAGATTAAGGGCCTAAACTTGATTGAGCAATGAAACTGAAGAGGCTTGATTAGCATTCTGCATATTCTGAAATTCGCATCCCAAAGCATAAATCTAACCTCTCATCTCCATAAGAACATCAAGCAATCTCCTAAAGTCTGTTGAGTTGTCAGTTTGAGTGCTTGCTTCAGTATGATCAGTTTGTGGAGTATTGACAGATGATAGAACTTCAGTATGAGCACCCAGATTTGGAGATGAAACCTCATTACCTTCTTCAGGAAATTGAGAGGCATATACATCTTCTAGATCGGCAAAAGAACGACTGACATCATCACTAGTAAAAGCAAGTGAATTAGTACCTCTTTTATCAGCAGCTCCCCCTGTTTTAGTGCCTTCAGGGGGAGAGAAGTACTCTTCATGCTCTGTCTCTTCTTCAATGACACGATGACCTTGTTCTCCTCTTTGCTCTTCTTCTGCAGATCTTCCTTCCTGTGCTTCTTTCCTCATCGTTTCCCTCTCTTCATTCCTCTGCTCTGTTTCCTCTCTGTCTTGGTTCTCTCTATCATCTGTCTCTGGAATAAGATGCTGTAAATTCCTTAAGGCAAGAGCGGAAGTGGTGATGTCTTCCTCATCTTCTTCATCCTGCAAGATGAGTGCTCTCATTTTCTTAGATAGAGCTGTCATGGGCTCCTTACCTTTCTGATTTGCAGGCACAGGGTCTTGACAAGTCTTGACATGAGTCTTCTCCTTAAATCTTTCTAAAGCCTTGTTTAACTCCTTTAGATGCATTTTTGAAACCATCTTCAGTCCTACCACCATTGGATCACAGGTTCGAAAACACAGAATTTTGGGAGGCTGAATTTGAAAATGTTTGAATAGCTAAGTAACAAGTGCTAAATAAGGAAGTTGTCCCTTGTTTTTTACCATAGTTCTATACATGTGAAACATAATAATGTGTGGCAGAGATAAATTTTGACCAGCATTGATAGCATACATCAGCTTCACTTCTGAATTGGAGACGTCAATCTTTGATGTGGATTTTGGTCTAAGATAATTAATCACAATCTTATTAAGCAAGACATTTGAGGCACTCATTCTCAAGTATGAAATCCAACCTTCTGCCATTTTGTCTCGAACAAGCTCCACAGTTGCACAACCAATAGACACACTAATTGATTGGAACATCCCTCTCTCTACTCCAATCACATCAGCTAGAGTGTCCATATCAACCATAAAATCCTGGTCTCTAACATTGAAAGAAAATCTATTCGCATTCAAAAAGCTTAGATTGGAATAGAAATACGTAGTAAGTTCTGGATGAGCTACTGTTGTCTTAGAGCAAAATCGTTCAAGTTGAAGTAAAGTAAATTTCTCTCGTAACTTCACGTTCAGAGAGTCGAGAAAATCAAAATCCACACTCTTTGGGTTCATCACACCCTCGCTTCAGCAACTTAGAGTAAACTCGCTCATGTTCCTCAAAATGAAATAGATCTGTTCTTCTTCCTCGAATGTTCGCAGCAACACCCATTCTAGACTTAAAATGAGTGAACATCTTTTCATCCTCATCCTTTCCATCAGGTTGACTAAATCCTCCAACACGTGGATCACTTGGGAATTCGCAAAAGCCTTTGCTGCTGAACCAGTAGGACCAATTCCCAAACGTTCCATTGTTTGTAAAAAACAGGTTTCATTTCTGTACCCATTTTCTTTCAAAAATTCATCAATAAAGGTCATTGCAGAACATCTGTTCTTTAAGTCAAAGTAGAGTTTGAAAGTAAAAGTAGGCTTAAGAGTCCTTACAGGTTCGACATCCTCAATAATTTCTTCCTCCGCTTGTTGTTGCTGAACATTCTTGGTCTAGCCTGAGGGGAATCCTGACATCCTGAAATCCAGGTTCTGATTTCGATCGAAATAGTTGGGCATTTCATCAATGCATTTATAGTTCTTTTCCCTGAACTGATCACTCATGGGATGACTAGTCTATCAGGTGAAGCAGTTAAGGAATTTTAGCGCATTAGACTTGAGAATTCGAACAGGAAATGACTGCTCGACTGTACAAATCTGCAAGAGATCATTACAACATAGTAAGATCGATTAGAAATCGGAGATAGGTTGACTCGACAAAGGTATGTGATTAAGTGTGGGTGATTCTACCTAATTGCACAATTCTTGTCGATCGGCACTAGACCGATTGTTCTATCATTTCGATACCCCATGTCTATATTTGAAATCTTGAGATTTCTACGACAATTGAGAATCGCCAATGTATCAAAGATGTACTTTGTGGCTTGAGAATAATCAACACAGGTCAAATGCACGAAAATTTCCTGAAAGCTTTAGGACGCACTAAATTCGCGTCGAATTGAAATTAACGGTGAAATCGAACCCGAATTCAGAAATTGAGAGTTCTGCCAAGTCACAATTCATTTTAGGAACATCGATTCATCTTCAGAAGATTTTTCTACAAACTGAGATTTTAGCGGAAAAGCAAAGTAAGGCCGATTTTGTTCGAGATTGTCAGAGGGCTGTTTTTGATCGAATCTTTGGGAAGCAAGTTGGACCATTTGATGGGGAAAAGTCATAAGAAGGTTGAGGACACATGGGTTAATTTAATTGAGCTTCAATTTGATGGAATTGATTGAGAATTGATTGAATTAAGTGTATGAGATTTTATGCCACGGCGGAAAAAGAAATTGGACCCATTGGACTAAGATTGTGAGAAATTGATGTCATGGTGGGCCAATTTTTTGGGGTTTTTTTTTTTTTTTTTTTTGGTCAGTCCTACTCTATGCCTACTCTACACTCACTGCGAGACTTGTGCCCCGCTCTTGCGGGCGTGGGAGTCGCAACCCACTCTCGAAACTTACGCGTCCCTACCTCCCATCCCCCCCTGAGAAGGTGGGGATTTGAACCCCTCACCTCCCCCTTCCATGTTAGAAGGGTGGCCACTGGGGCGAACCCCCAGTGGTTATTTTTTGGGGTTTAAATAAAGAGAAAAAGAAAAGGAATGCCCCCCCTTGTTCTCTCTCCTCCCTCTCCCTACCGTGCGACCACTCCTCCATCTCCCCATCTTCTTCTTCTTCTTTGAAACCCAGCAGTTGCGGAAGATCAGCCGGAGTAGCCGTGTGCCTCTGCTCGTCGCACACCCTCACCAGACCGTCGCTAGCCGGCCTCCCCTTCTTCTTGCTGCTTCCATCGACCCTCTCTCCTCCATTTCTTCTTGTTTCTCGAGGAACCCAGCACGCCGAGCAAACCAGCGAAGCTGGAGAAGCCGCACGTCACCTGGAGTTGCCGCACGACGTCGCCGTTCGTCGCTCGCGGCCGCTACTCCTCGCCTGCCCATGCTTGGCCGAAGCCCAGCCGCCCTCGTCAGTCTCGGTCCGCACGTTTCCAGGAGCTGCCGGAGCTTGTCCCCGCCGCTGTGAGCCACCGTACGCCTCCGCCTCAGCCCGCCGGAGCTCCGCCTAGCTCCTCTCGGCCCTTGCATGCCCCAACCGAACTCGGATCTACCCTTTCTCGGCCTTAATCCATAGCGAACAGCAGCAACCAAAAATGGGTATGGCAGCGGCTTCATGGCCCGTTTTGGCCGGCTTCCCGACCCCGGAAGCTAGGCCCGCCTTGGAGTGAATCAATCCCCTCGACGTCCCCATCGATTTGAGTCGCTCGGATCGCTAATCAGGTGAGTTTAACTCACTAATCCCCGCTTAGTAAGTTAATCACATTTAGGGGATGTTTAGATTAAGCTAAGTAGGTTTAGGTGATTAGATTAATTTATTTAAATGTTAAGTGGATTAAAGTAATTAATTAAGGCTAAGTAAATGTTTGGATTAAAGTAATCTTGTTTAAGCCTTAATTAATTATTTTAAATTAAATAATTAATTCGAATTTGTACTATTATAATAATATAATATAATATTATTATATTTAATTTTCAAAATAAATTTAATTATTTATTATTTTCCGGAAATTTTGATCGGGATAGCCGGTGACCGAAATTTTATGCTGATGATCGTGGTGAAGTCCGTTTATTTAATTGAGCTCCAATTAGAGCTAAATTGAATTTATTGTAATTAATTATTAATTTTCGAAATTAATTAATTAATTAATTAAATTTCGGAAATTAAGATTTAGATGGCCGACGACCGAATTTCCGTCCTGATTATCGTGGTGCAGTATGTTTATTTATTTGAGCGTTAATTTGTGCTGAATCGAATTAATTGTGAATTTAGGATTTATTCCTAAATTATCTGATTTTGGTTTATTAATGGAGAAATAACTGGGCGTCGGTTTACAGCGCCAAAAATATGTAATGGGCTGATGAAATTGGTGGGATATTTTTAAGTAAAATTATTATATTTTGGCTAAGGCCAATCGTGTACCCACATACGGCTATTTATCATGCATGATAAAAATGATGAATTGACTATATGGTTGGAGTGGTATACTATATCGGCCTTCGGGTGATATGTCAGCTTTGGGTAAGCAGTATACCTGTATATTATATTGACCTACGGGCGATATGTCAGCTTTGGGTGAGCAGTATACCTTATTATCAGCTTTGGGTGAGTGATATATTTATCAGCTTTGGGCAAGCATGTATAGTATACTAAATTGGCCCGGGGGCCCTAATCTATTAGCTTTGGGCGAGCATATACATAGTATACTATATCTATCAGCTTTGGGCGAGCTATGCTATCTATTTTTAGCTTTGGGTGAGCAGTCCTAGACTATGGTCGGACTTTATAGATAGTATTGAATGTACCGACCAGGGAAAGGTCGTGGTGACATGTAATTGATTAAGTCGATTGATCGCCGAGTCGATCTGATTGGTGGAATGTAATTGTTTGCTGTAGTTATCGATATTATTAATTGAACTAATTTGCAGGAAAGGAATTGATGCCAAGGTAAGCCCTTTGACCTGTGTTGTGCTTAGGCAGCCCTTATGACGTATTGGCTTCCTAATCGGGTCTTAGTGGGGTAGAACTTGCTGAGACATAGTCTCATCCCGGTTTGGGGAAAATATTTCAGGTCTCTAGATGACGATCGTGGAGGACCGGATGTTCTGGAGTTTGGGAGGTGGAGGCTGAAGAATCGACAAATGGGTTTGACTAGTGGATGTTAAGACAGTCACCTTTTGATGAGCCGACAATTTTGCAGACAGCCTAAGTTTGTAATTAACCAGTTTGTCTTTAACGACTTATCTTGGTTTGAAAAATGTGATTCTACTTTTCTATCCCATTGTTTGATTGTCTGGGGATTTTATTAAGCTTTTGCATGCGTATATAAATGAATGGATTGGCGACCTTCCTGGGACGTCACAAATAAATCGACCAAGTAAGGGATGGGCGCACGCCCGAGGATCGAGGCGTGACATCCCCAATTTAAAGTGGTATCAAAGCGGGTTTGTGAATTGAGTGATAAGGTGCGATTGTTCATGGGATAGTTAGTAGGAATGACTTTAAATTCATGCCGGTGCATGTCTGTGTTAGCTGGATGCTAGAATTGTTTGTTGTTTGGATCGCTCTGTTTCTAATTCGGTGTTGAATTGGAAACAGGTGCTAGTTGAGTAAAGCTACACCATGAGCGATCAGGAGCCGAGAGTTCCTAGGCAGAGGACCTTATCCTCAGTGACTCGGGCTAGAACGCTAGCAAGAGGCAGAGCCCGAGGCGGTCGTGGTAAAGCGCCAGCTGTGGCTAGCGCTAGTGGTGAAGCACCACCTCCTATTGGTGCTGGGTAGAAACCCCTGGTGATCCCAGGTTCGATGGGATCATGCGTGTATTGGAAGCAATGAATTTAAGGTTAGATCAGCAAGCCGCTACTGTTGAAGCCGCCGCTCAGGCCGCCGCAATCACCGCTGTTGCCGCCGCCACTGGAGCTGCCCCTGCTGCTGCACTTGCCGTTGTTCCTGCCGCTGTCAATGTTGAAGGCCCACTGAGATTGTGGTCGCTGCAAGACCAATCCATAAGTTGGTGGAGCAATTCTTGAAATTAAACCCATCGTTGTTCACTAGAACAGGAGATCCCGAAGCTGCATCTTCATGGGTTCAGAAGCTTGAGAAAGCGTTTGCACTGCTAATGTGCAACGAGAGTGAGAAGGTAATCTTAGCAACTTACCAGCTGGAGGGAGTTGCGAACACTTGGTGGATGACTATCATGAAACTATCTTCCCACAAGGCGTTGTCTAGGAGTGGAATACTTTCCCTGAAGCCTTCAATGACAAGTACTTCTCTGAGACTGCTAGAGAGGTGAAGATGGCCGAATTCCAACGTCTTCGTCAGGGTTCCCAAACTATCGATGAGTATGAAGCGAAGTTTGCTGAACTTTCGCGATATGCCCCAAAGCTAATTGAAAACCCAGTAAACCGAGCGAGAAGATTTAAGGATGGGTTCGGGCCAGACTTGAGAAGTATACTGGTCTCCCTAGATCTGAGGACTTACAACGATATATACCGGAGAGCTCAGAAGATTGAGAAGGATCAAAACGAAAGAACCGCCTCGTCTGGATCGAGGTTTGTTCCAAGCAGAGATTCAATTCATCAGGGAAAGAGACCCATGACTGGAGGTAAATTCCAGATCCCACCCAATAGGAAGGGTGGAATCGGAAAATCAGGGCTGAGTCAGAATGGCCAGTGTCGCCTTTGTGGAAGACGGCATGGTAGATCGCCGTGTCCTCAAAGGCCGGGTGTTTGTTTTGGATGTGGCCAGCAGGGCCACGTGATCAGAGATTGTCCTAACCGACCAAGAGGACAACCACAGTTGCCGCCACCGCCACCATTGGGTCAGAATAGGGGGTTTGCGCCACAGATGGCACCGCGGGGTGGACTGAACAGGCCTCCAACTCAGGGAAAGACGTATGCCATCACGAGAGGACAGGCTGAGGATGCGCCTAATGTGATTGCAGGTACGATTTTGTTGAAAGACCATGCTGCTTATGCTTTGTTTGACCCTAGCGCCACTCATTCCTTTATAGCTGAACAGTTTGTTAAGTTGATAGGATTAAGTCCTGAATTGTTGGAGTTAGTGGTTAGCATATCTATACCGTTAAAGGATAAGATGTTAGTTGCATTAGGTTGTTCTGGTTGCAAGTTAGTGATTGGTGAGCGAGAAGGGAAAATAAATCTGATAATCCTAGCCATATATGATTTTGATGTAATAATTGGCATGGACTGGCTCACCAAGCAGCGAGTTAAGATGGACTGCTATCGTAAATCGATTCAGTTTAACCCGTTAGGAGGTGAAAGTTTCGAGTTTACTAGGAGTCAAGGAGGACCCTTGATTGCTTTGATCTCGTCGCTTAAGGCAACCTGTTTGTTAGACGGGGGTTGTCAAAGTTACTTGGCAACTGTCGTAGACACGACAGTTGAGGAGCTAAAGATCGAGGACATCTTAGTGGTTCAAGAGTTTCCAGATGTGTTTCCTAAGGAGTTGTCAGGTTTGCCGCCTGAGAGAGAGATTGAGTTTATGATTGAGTTAGTACCTGTCGCGACCAATTTTTTCGGGTGTGAACCACCTAAGGTTTGGCTAATGGATTATTAAGCTTAAACTTAACTCGGGCTCTCCCAAGCCCATACCAATTCGCGACTTTCGGTTCAAGTTCTTAACATGCAAATTTTTTAATTAGGAGTCGCCACTAATCTATTTTTGGTGGGTTGATTAGAAACCCAAGTAAAGTAACGGGAGTTTTACTTTACTTCTACGAACCAGAGATTTGGGTATGGGGATTTGATTACGCTAGATTTCTCTAATGCCCTTTCGGTACCATTTCTTTTTTTTTAAAAAAGTTTTGCAGGCAGCTTGAATTGATTTTAAACTAATTCCCTAACATGTGAGGTGTTCATGCAGGTGCGCAAACCACCAATTTAACACTCAAGTAAAGCAGAAAATAAATTGCAGGACTTACCTCAAAGCAACGAAAGCATCTCGCAATGTTAAATTAAAATCCACATCAACAACCCTAGATATGGTTTCTAATTAACACGCAATTTTTGTTTTGTTTTCACTTAATTAATGAAACTCATGCAATATGCAATGCAATATTAACTAAATGACCTAATTCCAATGACATGTAATTTCTAATTAAATGGGCCTAGCAAAAATACTAAATGGCATGCATCTCAATGAATCTAACCCTAATAACGTGCATATGAATTTTTTTCCTTTTCCTAAAAGAATGCATTTCATCATAAATAATAAAATTAATTTAACCTATGACATTTTTTGTATTGTTCAAGAAATTCGAAATTAGGTGAAATGTGAAAATTTCCTAATTAGATTAAGATCCTATTTAATTTATATTAGGAATTAGGTTGAGCCAATCCTAATTTAAACTAAAATATTATCTTAACCTAGATAATCCTAAAATGCAATCTATTTAATAAAATACCTAAACTTATAATAAATTAAGAAAAAACATCATCTAAAATTAAATTAAATGCAATTTTACCCTAATATGCTATGACGTGCAAAAGATGCCCTAATTTTACATAACATGTGCATAATGATTTTTTTTGTGTTTTTCCCTTTTTCCTTTTTTTTTTAAATTTCGAAATTTATAATTGCCAAATAATTAAACATGCAATCCAAGTTAAAAAAAAAAAAAACTCAACCTAAATTAATTGATTTGATTTTTTTTTTATTTTTGAAAATTCGAAATAAAATACCTATTATGAACATGCAAACCCTAAAACGACATTTTTTTTATTTTTTATTTTTAAAGAAAGCTAATTTAAGTAACACCACAGCAAATCAAGCCATATTGATACCCAAATCGACGAACCATATCTCGCGCATAAGATCGGGTTGGCCAATTTCACATAAATCACGAATCGGATCTCGAGCGAGAGATCGGATTGGCAAATCACTAATTTCAAGGCAATTTCATATCATGGAATTTCAATTTCACAGTAAAGGAATAATTACACTAAAAAGACAAAATAAAATAGCAAAAATAATAAAACAAAAATAAGATAAAGAAAATACCTAAATTTCCTTTTGCTTTTTCTCTTTTCTTTTTTTTTTTTTTCTAAAAAAAAGAAAAATAAAGCTGGTGGCCGGTCCGGCGAGGAGAGATCGCCGGCTAGGGTTCGACGAGGCTCCGGAGGATGGCGCGACGGCGGCGCCAGCACCAGGGGACTTCGGGATCAGCACGGGGCGACGCGGGCGGCGCGACGAAACCGGTGGGCGGCGTTGCGGGCGGAGCAGGAGCTTCGGGTCTCCTGGCGTCGGTCACGCGGGCTGCAAAGGGATCTCGGATCTGCAGGCGGCGAGCGTAGGCGGCGTCAGGGCCCTACCTTGATTATTTGTTTCCAAGTTTGGACAAGCGACAGATCGCGAAAGTCATGGATCGATGACGCTTCACAGTGGCGATGTGTGGACTCCACAAATTACAGCTGGCTCGGGATGCTCAACAAGGATGCTGGCCTGCTGTGTTGCTAGCTACGCTAATGGTAGATCATGGACGCTGCTGCCATTGGGCTGGAACGGAGGTGATATTGCATGAGCTATTGAACCGCGTTGAGTCACGACAGCAGGGACTGATCTGAAGTGCTGTGGTGCCACCGGGCTTGCTGAATCTCGTTCACTGGTCGCCAGCAACCCCAAGAATTTGCTGCTGGGGTGTATCGATGGAGGAACGGGGAGGTGTAGTAGCTTGAGCACTTGCTGGCCACCAAAATTTGTCGAAATCAGCGAGCTTTCTCGGTGAAGGAGTGGACATCGAGAGAGAAAGTCTTCGTGTGTGTCTTTCGTGGACTTCAGGAGGCATGCGTCTTAGGAAGAATATCTATGCCCACGATTTTTCTCCTCTGTCTTCATGTGTGGATTTTATGAGTTGGTTGCTGCAGAGAAGGGAAGGAGGCATGCGTCCTCTCCCTTTTGTTGACTATTGTCTCTGGACTTTTTTTTTTAGAAAAAGAAACCTCCTCCTCGATTCCCTCATGAACCGGCGTGCTCTCATGATGCGCCACCTGTCTTTTTGTTGTCTTCTTTCCTTTGGAGTTCTCTACTTCAGATCACGTGGCCATGGGTTTCCCTGACTTGGTATTCTTGACCTTGGCCGACAGGTTGTGATGATGGGACAAACGAGCAACGGGAAGCAGCAGCAAAGACACGTCACGGCCATCGGTGGCGCATGGCGAGGGGCTAGGAGACAATGCGAAGCTGCGACTGGCTTCGATCAAGAGAGCCTTGACCGTCTCTGCGGTTCACTCTTTCGTTCGTGTATTCTCGATGTGCGCTCCAAAATTCTGATTTGCCGACTCTCACCGTGGAGAACGTGAGTTCTCCCTTTTTTTGTGGCCGTATGTATCGATTGTGTGGCCTCCCCCGAAACCCTACGCGAAAAACCTTTTTATAGGCTGAAGATTAGGGTTTTAATTTCCTTTCCAAATCAACATCCGCGAAGATTTCTTTCTCGCACACAATATCACTTTTTTTATTTTTCACATCTCCTGATTTTATCGCCTAAAGATAAGATTGCAACCCAATTTTCTTAAATTCCAAAAATCCACTGTAATATCATTTCAAATCTCTATTTAAGTAATTTCTGTCATCAAAAGAAAATGGGATCGGGCCAATTTACTTGCTTCGTGGGCTTAGTCCGGCCTACCAAATTAAAGCTTAGAACCACTAATCCAAATCCATTCACCACCGATCCAATAAAATGCAAAAAATGTAAATGCACTTGAATCTATATGCAATGCAATTATTATTATTATTTTAGGGATAAAATTAACCCCTAATTTTCTATGCACTAAACAAATAAACGGGCCGCCAAAATTTAGGTGTCAACAGTACCCGGGACGGAGCCAATCTCTAAGGCTCCATACTGGATGGCGTTATCTGAGTTGAAAGAACTGAAGGTGCAAATGCAAGAGTGCATCGCCTTAGGGAGCACCAGTTCTGTTTGTGAAGAAGAAGGATGGTTCATTGCGCTTGTGCATTGACTATCGTCAACTCAATCAAGTGACGATTAAGAACAAATATCCACTGCCGAGGATCGACGATTTGTTTGATCAGTTGTAAGGAGCGTCGATATTTTCTAAGATCGACTTGAGGACAGGGTATCATCAGTTGAGAATCAAGAAGGAGGACATACCGAAGTCGGCTTTTCGTACTCGATACGGCCATTATGAGTTCATTGTAATGCCGTTTGGCTTGACGAACGCTCCAGCTGCTTTTATGGATTTGATGAACCGTGTGTTCAAGGAGTATCTGGATCAGTTTGTGATCGTGTTCATCGACGATATCCTGGTGTATTCAAGAAGTCTAGAGGAACACGAAAGACAATTGAGGATAGTGCTACAGACGCTGAGGGACCATGAGTTGTATGCCAAGTTTAGTAAGTGCAAATTTTGGTTAACTCGTGTGGCGTTCCTAGGTCATGTTATTTCAGGCGAAGGAATTTCAGTGGACCCGAGTAAAATAGAAGCCGTGATCAATTGGCTGAGACCGACGACAGTGATAGAGATTAAAAGTTTTCTGGGATTGGCAGGTTATTACAGATGGTTTGTGGAAGGTTTCTCATCATTAGCGTCACCCCTGACAAAGCTCTTGAAGAAGGAAGAAAAATTCATCTGAACAGACAAGTGCGAGAATAGTTTTCAGGAGCTTAAAGAAAAGCTGACTACCACACCTATGTTGACAATTCCATCTGGCCCTGGAGGATTCGAGATCTACAGTGATGCGTCATTCAGAGGATTGGGTTGCGTGCTGATGCAACATGGTAGAGTCATTGCATACGTCTCCCATCAGTTGAGACCTCATAAGCAGAATTATCCGACGCATGACTTTAAAAAGAAAAAAGGAAAAAGGAGCAACCAAAAGCATCTGATCCATTCATTAAACACAAGAACTCATATTCTAGTGGAGTTATTCACCAAATTTACGATACGAACACCTTGATGCGTTTGTAATTATTTGGATTGTGCCTAAATTTTCAATTTACGCTTCATATTCTTATCACAGGATTTCGAACAACCACCTTACCCTACTCAATTTGATTAATATCAAAACACTGTAAGTGAGTCAGCTTCATTACTAAACTAAGTAGATCACCGAATCAACAAGCAATTCACCGCCTCAATCAAAGACCGGACATGCTAGCATAATAAACCAAGCGGATGTCATGAAAAAAATGCATAATATATGCTAATCACTAGAGGTGAGAAAATGGATGATGAACCCATATTGTAATTCAGATTCAATGACCTGGTAATAACATGAGTTGTTAGCTCTTTGTGATAAAAGGGAGGTCTAAAACTTTCTTCTTCTTTTCTTTCCTCAAGCCACTCTTAAATGTGGTGCGACACAAACATGGACATCACCTATACCTAGTCCACTAATCAGAGATATGATCAGAAGAAATCAAGAATGGACCTCACTAAAAGAGTGCAACATTTCATGGCAATAATATAATAACAATGAAAACAATAGTAAATAATAATAATTTGTACGCCCTTCATGCAATTGGTCGGCTAAATGTGCTTTGAGTCATGGTGTAAACCAAGAGTTCATGTACTAAATCTTAGAAGGAACTTCTGATACCCTCAACAGTTTCATCGTATTTTTGCCATTGGGTCTGCCTTTCGTAACACACACGCACAGACGGAAGAAAAAAACATCATAAGCCAGAAAAACTTTCCGAGGAATGCTCTATCGAAAAAAAAAAAAAAAATAGTCTCTTAACAAATCCCTCAAGTTAGCACATGGATTACATAATCCATTGCATAGACAATCCATTAAATATGCTATTCAGGAATTTAATTATTGTAATTAGCGTGTGATATCGCATACGTGTGGATAAAGAGAGTAGCTAAGCTAAGCTCTTAGAATAGATCAGAGGGATAAATAATTAACTTGTGCTATGGACTGCTTCGATGTCTCCTTTTGCATGTCCAGCTCCAGCCCGTTCCAACCACTTTAGTGGATCTTTTGGATCGATGGTTTCATCACTTTGTTCTTCGGTTATAAAATGGAAGTTTAGTGGAGTAATGTGTTACAATTAAAAGTTTAGAAGGAACCTTGTATTACCCCTTAAATTAGGGTAATTTTTGTGTAATTTTCCGTACATTTATTATGTGATGCCCAATTTCTAAAACATTATTCGCAAGGTGATAGGGTAGGGTGGATTTAGAAAATTAGGTGTAGAAATATGAGAAGCCAAACTTATATTCTAACTAAGCGTCTCAACTTTTCCATCAAAGTAACCAAGGAACCACATAATATAAGGTCCATGATTAGTGTGAGCCCATTACAATGTTGGCCCGACAAAAACCGATGGACATCCGACTTCACAGCCTTGAGTAAGGACATTCATAAAAATCACAATTTCTTAGTCCTAGCTGTATGGAGCTGGTGATGTTTTCCCGCAATGGATCCAAACCTGTAGAACAGCAAACATCTTTCAACAAACAACTCTCGCCGGCGAATGTTCTCTTACGAATTTGTGTTAGCAAGGCAAGACTGTCACATCATTTCTCGAATCAAATAGAAACTGCACATCGCCATTTCTGCAAATGCACGCATAATAACCGTTCAGTCACAGAGCTTTAGCTCAAAGCAAAAAGGAGAGTCATGACGCGTCGCTCCTTCCATGCAATGGCTGTAATTCAGCAAGATTGAATAGCAACAACCTGTACAGCATGACAATAAGTGAGGGGGATTAACTTCAGTTCTTTCCATCACTATTTATGCTGGCCTAAGCACGGGATAACTAAAGCTTACCACATTCTCTCGCCCCATAATTCTGAGAAAGAAAATAGAGTTAGACATGTATTAAACGTGCAACATCATCAACGACAACGAAATGATGAGAGCAACATCCAGAAGCGGGGAACTCTGTATAAATTGAAATATAAATACCTAAAACGAAACCAATAATCTTCTCCAAGGGTGATGATTGACAGAAAATGAAATGCATCTAGGAATTTTATCTGACATCCTCAAACTATTAGTTCGGGTCGTGGACTCATACTACATCTAATCATCTAGCTATCATTTGTGAAAAAATTTTGGATGCTCTTAAAGCGTGATGTTTTCATAATCGCTTTGACACTACTGCGTATCATTGCTAATGGTGGCTATACCTGCAAATGCCACATCTATTGCAGCGATTCTGCTTTTTGAATGTCTGCAGAAAAAATAAAGTAAGATGTCAGGTCCATGTGATCATATCATCTTCAACCGCAGGACAACCGCAGGATACAACACCCAAAACTTTTGAGAATCTGTAAAATGCAATTAATGAACCTTTTTCCTTCACATGTTTGCACGTTATGCGACATTTTAATGCTCATTTTTATGCCCAAGGTTTTGAAATATTTGCTAGGGGGAGAGGGCGGACAAAGACTACTTCTGACATAGAGAGAGACTCGACCAATGTCACTGTCCAAAAGACACATGAAAGAAATCGAGCAGCGAGATAAGAAAGATTTGACGCACATCATCATCGAATACTTACAAGTCCAACAAAAGTACTTCCCCATGCAAACACCACCTGTGAACATGGAAACCAAAGGTTGAGAATCAACATCTGCGCTGTAGTTTATTTTTGGCCAGTCTTTTTAAACAACTTCACATTTTTTACCCTCCTTCAAAAAGCTCTTTAGTGCAATCAAAGTAGATAATGATAAATAGAATGTTTAAAATTACCTCTTGTGCACCATCACAGATTGAACATACAACCTGAAACAAAACACGTAGGTAAGTGGGAACATCAAGTAATTAGTCGGTCTATAAACATGCTAGAAATTTGATAGCATCGATTCGCTGAACTTGATAGCAAGGCGAGTCAATGCCCTGCTTTTGTTTACATTGATACGTTATTCTGGTCATAAGAGAACGGTATGTCTTCTTATGAAAAGCATGTCCATAGGTTGAAGATTGAAGAATCGAATATTTGACATATTCACCAAATTGTGGACTACTCATCCGAACTCAAAGGACATGGCGACTTCTGCACATATCCATCATGTAGTAATGGCAGACTGCACATACCAAAATATTAGAGCACACATTACAAAATTAACAACAGGTCATAACACAATCTCATCTTAAGATAACTCATGCCACTAGCACCCAAAATTTAGAGGCAGCTGAAGCGGTGCCTATACTTTGGTTAACGATAATCCTCTAATATATGGCAAGTAAAAACTTAATAGCAATCTATCAACTGAGCTTGCACGAAAGTATCTCATAGATATCTAGTGTGTTCTTCATGTCATAATGAAAGGAAGTTCTCAAGCACACTTTAGTCTATGAGGGGCACAAGGAATCACCTTTGCATCATCATGACAGTGAAGGCAATAAAAAATGACCGTCAATAAAAAATGTCGCTGCAACAGGGGGCTCTAATGCGGCCCCTTCAACAGTAATGAGGACATCTGCCGCAGCAGCAGCAGCGTCTTTGATATTAACTGAAAGTTGAGAAGGACAAAGCGAGAACTACTATTGCTCGAGAATGAGTCGAGACGTTACTTGTACGGCAAGTACCGCTCGCTAACAAATCAGTAGCGATAGCATCTTCACGGTCAGAACAGAGCACGGTCGGAAACACGATTGGACAGCGCTGGAATTGTAACAACGGGAGGGAACCGAGTGGTGGCTGATGAGGAGGAACCGCGACGCTAATTATGAGAAGGAAGTGGTGGTGATCACCTGATCGGAAATGGAGCGGCCGTGGAACCAGAGGGAAAGCAGGACCAAGAGAACGTTTCTCTGTTTTCAGATCCCCACCTTACGCGCGCACGTGCCTTCGTTCGGGGAAGAGAGAGAGAGAGAGAGAGAGAGATAAAAGTAAGGAAGGAAAGAGGCAGGGCCTTCTCTCGGCATGGGCCTTGGACCTCGGATGGGCTCCATTTTTCAGCTCCTTTCTGTTGCGGAGCCTTATTCGATGGGCTATTGGACATATCTAAAGAGATCTGGGCTCAAGTCCCATATTGTCCGGGGGGAGCTCGAGTTGTGGATCTGGGCTGAGGTCTTATTAGTCCTCTCCTTTAAAAAAACAAAATCGTTAACTTTATTTATCTTTACAAAAATGCAGATTCAATTTGCTAGCAAAAGTTTGGGTGTCAACGTAATTGGTTCTGTCAAAGTATGGAGGTCTGGGGTAGATTGACCCTCATAAAAAATTGGACTAAGGTTGGTACACAAAGAATAGGATCTTTACAATCAGAAGTAAACAACACTTCAAAGTACAAGCAACGCTATATTTAGGTTATGTTCATAGAAAAATATTTTTCAAACTTTTCGATGTTCATTTCATGAAAAATGAATTAGTCAAGAAAAATGTTTTTGTTCTTGGAAAAAAAACACATTCAAAAGTGAGGAAATTTTTTTCCATTTTCAAAAGTAAAAGATATTTTCCATGACTTCTTCCACCTCACTTTCTTTCACCAAACACATTTTCATTCCATTTTATGTTTTCTTTTCTTTTTTTTTTTTACATTGAATTTTTAATTTCTATTTTCCTTTTTGCTTTTCTCTCTTTCTTTCTCTTCTTCTTTGAATTTGGCAGGTTGATGAAGAAGAAGAGAAAGAAAGAAAGAAAAAGGCAAGAAGAAAAAGAAAAATTAAAGGAAAAGAAAAAATTAAACATTAAAAAATAGATTTAAAAAATGAAATAATGAAAAAATTATTGAAAATGAGCGCATGTAGGAAAATATTTTTCTTACCAACCCAACAGAAAATATTTTCTAATTCATTTTCAATTTTCAGCCGAATACGGGATAATATGATTATTTTCCTGGAAAATGGCTTGCTAAAACACCACATTTCTCGAGAAACAAACGAAGCCCTAATACCAATTATTGAGGTCAACAATGCAACCTAACAAAGGGATGAATGGGTTGATTTACAAAAGTAAAAAATAATTTATAATAGCTCGGAGTTAAGAAACGCAAATTAAATAAAAAGGGAAAAGGCCTCAATAACAAAAAGTTCAAATGATAAAATTTGATTATGTGTATGATTGATCTACAAAAAATCTAGAAAGTACTTATCAATGAAAATGATGTCCTTAACTCATAAAAGACGAAGATGAATCAAAATCTAAGGTGATTTTGTTAAAAAATATTTTTATTGATCAATTTTCCATTACATTAATTAACCATTTAACAACACAAATGAGTGTCAATTTTTTATTTATTTGATTTTTTGTTGTTTGTGGCATTTTTCCTTCCTACTTAATTGCGTTTCTTTTGTTCAAATACCTACTAATTCTATTAATATATCCATGAATTTTCTACCAACTTTTATTATCTATATTATTATTGATAGTCAAATTTTATGGTACTGATAATTTAGTTAATTTTTTCTCCATTTTCTGTACTATTTTTATTTTTCTTATAGAAATCAACGGTAAAAGGCATTCTTTCGAGAAAAAAATGAGATGAAGAACAAGTTTGCCCCTTTAACATCATCTACATTGCACATGGGAATGGAGAATATAGTCAAATGTTAACAGCTATAACTAAATAAAAGTTCAAGAAGTAATGTGTAATAGTCAAAAGTTTATGTCAAACATGTATTTTCCCGAAGTTTGGAGCAATTTTAGAGAATATTCATAGGGAGATTAGTGTGTATTTAGGTATGTTGGGTGTGGAAATATGAGAAGCCAAACTTATTTTGTACATATTTTAGGTATTTTAGGTATATCGGTATAGTTCACTGTTTAATAAAATTTTATTAGAGAATGATGGAAAAAAAAAAGATATAAAAAAAATTAATCTAAAAAGAGAGGAAAAATAAAAAATAAATCAAAATAAAGTACATAGTCGCAAGAGATTTTTACCTTCTTCATTTATAAACTTTTAGGTTCGTTTATATTGAGACTTCGTTTATATCAACCAATATATATAATATGATGTAAATATATCCAATTTTATACTTACGATCACCAAATGGTGGATAGAAAATGATAAAATCCAACGATTTCATAACCTATCATATTTAATCCTAGCCCAATTAGAAATACAGATGACTAAACATAAGTAAAGAGGATAGGGAGTTGGCGAGCCAATTCAAGTTCAATGGGCTGTGTTGATGGGCCTTCGAAACCTAGTTCGCAGGTTGATTAGCTTCCCCGGGTCAAAAGGCTGGAGACACTCGTTGCATTTGGGCCATAAGATGCCGACAATTCTTCTCAACAGACCGGACTACCCATGGGCTTTCGGTTTGGCCCGAGATAAGGAGATAAGCTATCACTTTCCATCCTCACCTGCAGATCACCACTTTTCCTCCACAGATTAGTTCCGCCCTATCTTCAACGGGAGCGCCAAGGCTTCTCTCACTGCTAGGATTTCAGGCACGAGGGCCGTCAGAGCATGGATTTTCTTGGCGAAGCCGGCCACGAGAGCCCATGAGCATCTCTACACACCCCAACTACTGAACCCACTCAAGAGCGAATGTTGTGCACTGAGGCAGCAAAGAACTCTCATTAATCTCATGTTTAATGGCTTTGACCAATCACCTTGTGCCAAGTGTTTATGATTGTTTCTTATCTTCTCACAAATACTAACAATCCCATCATTCGCACGGATAATTGCTTTGACACTTGCTTTGACACTATTGAGTCTTACTTCCAACGGTGGCCACACCAACAAATGCCATGTCCATTGCAATGATATTATCGCATAAGCTATCAGGAAATTAACGCGAATTTATTAGAGAAATAAATGAGAAACAATAAAGGACGCCAAAGATTTACGTGGTTCGGTACCGAGTGTCGGTACCTACATACACGGAGAGAGTCGGGCAACAGATAATTCACTAATAATCAGAAAATCCAAGTTTGCAGTCGCTCACATGCTCGAATGTTTCTCACACCAAGATTAGACTCAAATTTAAAGTGTTCACAAAAATACTCACAACATCAATCCACGATGTGTATAGCCCCCGTTCACGGCCAAGCAACAAGTGCCCCACTCTCTGATTCTTCCTTTCGTTCTTCGTGTGGCGTTCCCCAAGAAATCACGGTGCGGCCATTGTACTCTCTTTCTTCTTGTGCGGCTACACTTTGCTGAACGAGCCCTCTCCACGCTTCTCAAAGAAAGAAGCCACTGGCGGCCATTCACACAACGAGGAACCCCTTTTGTCTTGCAGTGGTAGGGGACTTCTTTCCTCTCATTCGTCCAACCTTCGGCAAATGAGAGTCCAACTCTTCAATTTTATTGTGCTGTCAAACTTGGATATTTATTCAATCTGGTTGAATTCCATAAACGGCTCAGACTCAAGATATAATTTAATGATACCGCTTGAATGTCTGCAGAAAAAAGAAAAAAAAAGGTAACACGTGAGGTCAATGTAATCATATGGTCTCCTGCTGCAGGATATGACACCTAACACTTATGACAATCTGTATAATGCAAATAAGAAATTTCCTTTCTAACATGAATGCCCATTGTCAAGCATTTTTATGCTTTTTGTTTACATTGACACTATCCAGGGCATAGGAGAACAGTATGTCAGGTTATGGAAAGCACGTCTGTTTGTAGAAGATTGAAGAATCACATTCCTCATCATATTCACCGAACTATAGAGTACTTATCAGAACTCAATCCACATGGTGACTTTCATTTATGATACGAAAGAAGTCTGATGCAATTAACTAGTGAATTAACTTCTAGAAAATATCATTGGCAACCTTCTGCACATATTTGTCACATAAAAATGGAAACCTGCACATATTGCAATATAAGCGCACACATTTCAAAGTTATCATCAGGTCATAGTGCAATCTCATATGAAGATAACTCATGACGCTAGTGCCCAGAATCTACAGGCACCCGAAGCACTGCCTCCATTTGGTTGATGATCATTCTCTAATGTATGGCAAGTAAAACTTTAATTGCAATCTATGGACTAAGCTTAAAGTATCTCCTAGATATATATCTAATGCCTTCTTCATGTCATGACAAAGGAAGTTACCAAGCGTTCTTAAGTCTATGAAGGGCAGAAGGGATCACCTTCACATCATTATGACAGTGATGGCAATTGAAGATCTTGCTGCAACAGGGGGCTGTAATGCTGCACCTTCACTAGTAATGAGGACATCTGCAACAGAGCAACTTTGATATTAATTGAAAGTTGATGGGAATTAACCTGGAACCAATAGTGCTAAAAAATGAGTTGAGACATTACTCGTACTGCAAGTACCCTCTCTCTAGCAACCCGGTAGCATTAGCATCTCCTTCAGCTTTTTCGACAAGCATCTGTTCCACATCCATCTGCTGAAGGACTACTAGCTCAATGTCTTTCTGACTTCTTTATATAAGACATGCTGAAGGTTTCCCATATCAAACTGATGAAACCCCGGTTTTTAATAGCTAGTTCATCCACTTTAGTTTGACTCTGCTGAGACTACCAGCTACCTAGGCTAGCGGTGAGAAACACCTGAAGAGATAAGCAAACTTATCAACATCCTATAACCTCCTAAGAATTTTACTCGGCCAATCAAGCAAGGAGACTCTGCAACATTGATTTCATCTACAAGACTAAAGACCATTTGACATCAGCAATAAGACCATCCAATTAATGTGGAACGGCTCCAATCAGCAGTGCTCCAATCGAGGGAATCATCAAAACAAGTAGATCTAAAAGATTCCCATATAATAACATAAGTGAAGGATTGAGGAACACCAGGGCATCCCGCCATGGGTGATAAGGAACCGTGTGTCATGATCACTTGATTCCTTGAAGTCTGGAACAAACCATACCTAACACTGTCACGCCCCGAACCCCGAGCGCGCGCACATCCCGCTGCGATCGATCAAATGCGACATTCCCAGGTAGTGTCGCCAACCCCATTCATTTATTATTGCGCAAGCGGAACGTATTATAAAACCCCTGACAATGCAATACGGGATAGACAAGCAGGAAGCAAAATCACAACATAACACTTACATAAACCAACAGAGTTATAAACGAAGGCCTACAGCCAAAAGTCTACAAAAGACCGGCTCTTAAAAATGAACTGTCCTACGACCTACAAGTCGGACACGTTCTCCAGTCCTCCTGACTTCACCTCTGCAACTCCTCAAGGTCAACCAAAGCTATCTGGCCACTCCATCCACCAGGGACCTGAAATTTTACTTCCCAAACCGGGATGAGACAATGTCTCAGCAAGTTCAACCCCCTAAACCCCTATTAGAAAGAAAATACGCCCCGGGTGGCCTAGCCACATCACACGAAGAACTTACCTTGACTCAATTCCTTCCTGCAGATTAGCACAATTCAAATCACTCAATCATAGATAGTAATAGGAACTTAAACAACCGGAATGCATTCACTTTCATACAACCAACAACCACGGGGTCCTGATTATAAGATTAAATTGTTATGACACGTCACATTCCATGCCACACAATTCTGTCCCATAATCCGACACATCAACAATACTCAACATGCATTCCAATTGTTATTCACTGCCACACAAGGGCATAGCATACTCGCTGTTCGGCTATCTACTGGCATATAGCCAGGCATCGCCTCCCCCCTTGGAGCGCGGCTTCGTTAGTACATCGACGGCGTTCCCGAAGGAGCATGGGCCTAGAATTAACTGCGACCCGCAACCACTGCGTGGGCATCCCATATAGGGGCAAGTCCGGCTCAACAGCCTAGGACGATTTCTCTTAGTTATCACACAGCCAAAGCATACTCAGCCCCAGGACACTTTATATTTCAATCAATGCTTCTACTTAAAATAGTGATCCCGGCCATTTTTCTTCATATTCCAGAAATTACTCACGTGTGTGGGGACACGCTAATTTCGAATCAAAAAGTCAATATCTCACTTTTCAAACCTCACTATTTAATATAATAATTAAAATCCAATTTTTGCATCAAAACCCGACACTTGGGATTTTATGAATAAAATCTCTATTTATCACAATCAACACTCAATTTGCCACAATCAATCATCAAATTCAAATTATAAATACACAGTAGCGATCAGCACGAAATTCAGAGAATTTAGGGTCTCAAATTAATTTTCCGGAATTTATTAAATAATTAAATTTATTCCAAAAATTAATTGAATAATAATATCCATATTTTTCACAATCCATACTCAATTTATAATATCCAATCGTCAATTTCAAAATCCAAATACACAGCAGCGATCGGCACGAAATTCTGAGCAACCGAGGTCAAAATAATTTTTCCGTTTTTATTTATTTTATTAATAATATTTTAATAATTTTGGATTATAATATAATATTATAATTTCCAGAATTTCGAAGCAATTAAATAATTTAAAATTAAAATCCTATTATGTCCCATCAAGGTTTATTATTAAATAAACTATCTTAGCATTTAATTAAGCATACTTTAAATTAAACAAACATCTTAATCTAATTCACAATTAAATAAACTAAACTAACCACCTAAGCTTAATTAACTTAAGCTAAGCACACCTAAAGCATAATTAACCCTCTAGTCGAGGTTTAGTGAGTAAAACTCACCGGATTAGCGAGCCAAGTGAACCAAAACGACGACGATGACGCGAGAATCGACTTTCCTCAAGGCGGGCCGAGCATCCGGGCTCGGGAAGGCGGCCGAAACGGGCCAAGACCGAGCTGGAATACCCATTTTTCCAGCTACCGATTTGGGGCCGAGAATGGCGAATCCGGCGGAATGGGCGGAGGAACGGCGGAGAAGAGGGGCAGCAGCTTAGGCGGGCAAGGCGGCAGCTCCGGCGACCCTTCGGCGGCGGCGGTAGCAGCTCGGAGTGGCCTGGTCGATGAGCTGGAGGCGCGGGCTAAGAGCGAGCCGACCGGCAAGTTGGCCCGCGGCTTCGCACGGATGCACGACGGCAGCGACGATTACGACGGCTCCGGCGGGTCTTCGGCGATGGCTGGCAACAACGAACGGCGGCGATGGAGGCTCCGGTGGACGGCGACAAGCAGCGGACGGAGGGGAAGGAGCTCGGGGTTGCGCGGACGAAGGCTGGAGGCGGCGAAGGCGGTGCGCGGGCGACACGCACGAACGACGGCAGCGATGAGCTTCTCCGGCGAAGCTGGCGGCGTCGAGCAGCGAAAGGGCGGTCGGCTTGGCTGGTCCGGTTGGTTCTCTCCCTCCTTCCCTCTCTCTCTCCTTCCCAAGGTTGAAGATGATGGTGATGGCCACTTTTTGGAGATTAAATCTCCACCCTCCACTTGTCAAGCCCTCAATCCTTGGCTTCAACAAGAATTGTGCGATCTGGTGGAATCACCCACACCTGATCACATGCCTCTGTCAAGTCGACCTATCTCCGATCTCTAATTGATTTTTAATTGTGCCGCAATGACCCTTGCAGATTAGCTCGGTCGAAAGATCGCTTCTTGGTCAAATTCTCGAGTCTGATGCATTAGAATTTCTTAACAGCTTCACCTAATAGATTAGTTTTCACATGAGTGGCCGACTCAAGAAAAAGAACTATATGCGTGCCAACGAAATGCCCGTCTCAATTTATTGAAAATAGAATTGGAAAATCGGGATGTCACAAACACGACCATGAACGAGCCGATCTCTGGTGAAAGCCAACAAAATCACACAATCCAATTGCTCTAAAACAAAGTAAGACAACAGATGGTGAAAGATTGCAAGAGCAAAACTTGTGCATCAAGGATTTACTACCTCCTCCCACAATTCTGCTTGAAGCTTTCTTCGAAAATTGCTAATAACTCAAGCCTCAGACATTCAACTATGCTGACTTATGATACTTTTCCTATTGGAAAGCTCTTCCAACAAAACAAATACCTTCAAGTTGACTAGATGATTCCTAATGTACATCTGCTAAGGACATATGTCCTTAAGTAAGAACCTTCATGAAGAAGGTATTTATCCAGGTTAATTGACTAACTTTTTCATCTATTCCACATGTTATGCAAGGGTCAACACAAATCAAATTGTCTTCATGATTCTATCCAACATTTTCCCATTTCATGCGGTATGAGCATATGCTTCTACCATGTGAATGAATCATTTGGGTGGGTTAAGTTGGAGGGAGGCATGCAGAGAATGAGAGGAAGAATGTTTCTTTTTTAAGCCTAGAATTATAGTTGAAGCCCCACTAAAAGGAATCATAGCTCACATCCAAGGAATTTTGCCTACACAAACAATTAAGGAAGCAACCACTTCATTTGTGTGTCATGAAACAAGTAAATTTTGCCATCTATTGCCATGGCGGACTTTTGCTTTAGAACAACACATTGATCTATCTCAAATCATTGCAAATGCTACTTCAGTAATCCTCTTCCAACAGCAATCATCAGCAATGGGAATCTTGTTCCATTTCATGTACACTAGCCTATATGAATCAGCCTCTCTTCTGTTCCATGGTCTACCATCTTGATTAAATCTCCTTTCATCGTGCAGGGGGAAAAAAGGCAAAGCACAAGCATAAAGATTCCAGAATTCTACTTTGAAACCAACATAATCCAGTTGATAGTAGTAATTTGTGAAGTTGAGTCGTCTAATAAGTCTATCAAAAACTGCAATGACGGGACAGTGGCAAATACTATTCTTACTACAAATGTTTAGGAAAAAAGAACTACATGGGTAGTTCTGTTCTTGGATAGACTCCAATGGTTCCTTGCTTCTTTGATCTTCTCTTAATAGACAAATTGGAGATGAATATAAGAGAGAAGACCTAAGAAGCCAAGAAGGAGAGACGGAACAACATTATCTAAAGATTTGCAATCTGCTTTGTTCCTAACGATACGCTCTTGTCCAAAGTCCAAAGTGTTTCACTAAGTTTTATATTCATGTTATTTGAGTAATTGTGTTCTAGATTAAATGTAGAATGGTACGAATAGCAATTGGGTCTTGATAGTGTGATCTATCTTATAATAGGACTAGTGTTTGCCTATTGTAATTGTCTGCGTAGCTTACTCATGCAATCCAACCCGACTTGTGGCTACTAGTCTAAAGAGTGAACGTAAGCTTGGAGATAAAGCCGAATCACTATATATTATTGTGTGTTACTGTTTTACTCTCTCTTACTCTCACAAACACACAAATCGATCACAAACTTTGAAACATCATCTTGACCTGATCTTTACTTAGCATTAGCTAATTTCTAAGAAAATTTGTCAAGTTTTCTTAAAAAACTTATTCACCCCCTCTAGGTTGTATTATTAGCTCCCAACAAAATTAGTTGCTTTGGAGCAACAAAAAGCTACTAAAAAAGTCTTGAAACTGGCTAAATATAATAAAGATGTTCTTTTATATAGTTTTTCTCTTTGAAGTAAATACACATATTTTTCATATTCTTCCTTTTTAAAACTTTTGGTGTTTCGAAGACAAAAAGAGTAGCTCTCGAATCAGATGATTCAACTCGAAAAGCAACTTAATGTAAAAACAAACCTTGAAATTGAAAATTGAACAGTTGAGAAGATCATTAAATGTCATGAAGCACATGAAAGACGAGGATGATACTGAAATTTTGAAAATAATTATTTGCTAGCGGATATGAGGGAAAAGAGGGAATCTTGAGGATGTAGAAGTGCTGAATCGAGCTATCATAGTAAAGGTGCATAATCACAATAATGAGCTTCAAGAAGCTCGAAGAAAATTGATCGATGTAAGTTTGCTTTTTTTCTTCCTTTTTTTTTTATGGTGAGATTTTTAATATTTTTTTTTTTTTGGAGGGTATCATGTACTCTCATATCATTTGTCATCTTTTTTTCGTTTTTGGTCTGCTACCTTCAGTTACTTCACTCAATACAAGTTTCTTTTGTAGGTATACATCAATAATTGACTTACCTAAGGTGCCAATTAACTTACTTTGCAAGTATCAAAAGACATACATAATGATTTCAAAGTCGATGGCAACGTTCAAGGTCGACAGAAGACTCCAATCCTCCAATGAAGCTGCACCTAAACAAGCACGTATTTGCTTGCACCATAGTGGCCTCCATGACCCCCCTTTTGATTGGGGGATTGACCATAACCGAGCAAAAGGGAGCTCACAGAGGCCACGACAGCACAGGCAAGGGCATACTTCTTCTGATGCAGCTTTACTGGAGGATGGAAGTCCTCGATCAACTTAGGTTAGATATTTCCATTGACTTTAAAAATCACTAGATTTGTCTTCTAAGACTTCCAAAGTTAGTCAATTAACACCTTGGGCAAGTTAATCAGTGGTGTACAGTAGTTACAAGAGAAACTCATGTTGAGTGAAATAACAGAAGACAACATCCTCAACTATATGAAATTCAATTTAAGTCTAGTACTGAAGCTCATTATTCCTTACCAATTAATTGGGAACTCTACTTCTTTATTACTATTTCATATCTTTATGTGCACGGAACTTCTGGCTTTTCTTTGTGTTTTTTATTTAGTCCCTTCATCCCTAAACAAATTAATCCTCTCTTCATTATTCTTTTACCCAGAACGCTTTTCACTCTCAAGTTCAGGAAGCTCCCATCTCTTCAAACCTCCATTAATCTTTTCTCTCATTCTCGCTCAACTCACTCACCATTCTTCAAGCAATTCACTCATATCTGCACCCTTAAACCCATGAATTTGGAGGCAAGTGTCGTGTGCACACAAAGAAAAGAGATACACCCAGAACACATGGAGAGAGAGAACACATGTATCTGCATATATTGAAAATGCATTCACTCAAACGACACTTACACAGAAGACACATTCAGCAAAGACAATTTGTGATCTAACATGTCATCACAAACACTTACGCGGGAGATATCTAATTGACTCTCACACACGATAATATAATTCTTCAATTTCAGTATATGCCTAATGAATTCTCCAGCAATAACCACCAAACTTTCTCAAATTACCACACTGACATTACTGAATTATTCTAGAGAATTGAGCTTAACACGTGCAAACATGGGAGGCTTATTAGAGTCGAGATTCTTGGAATTAACTAACAAGTGAATTCATCTAGCCTATGCAACTAGCGCAGTGGATGAATAAAACAGATGAGGTGATCATGGTCAGACCTGAGGTTACGTCTATTAGTAACGCAGTTCAGACATTTCAATGAATAATTAGTAAGCATCAAGTCAGAGAACAACACGATGACAAGTTGGTGGAAATCAAGAAACGTTCAACATGAAACCATCACGGTAGAGTTGAGATCACGGATATAAGCTCTGACGTGTATGATTTTAAAGCTAGGAAGAACTAGATTCTCATCCTCTGTTTTTATTTTCATACATCTAAACCAGAAGATACTCAGTTAGATCTAGCGAAAGGTAATTACCTGCAGCGACGGCTGGTGGCTTTGAACAAAACAATCACCGAGGCGCTCTAGAAGGCTTGAATTTGCGAAGGAGTCAATGGCAGCAACTGGTCGAACTCTTCAATCAACAATGGCACTCCAAAAACAGGGACAAGCAGGAAAATTCCAGAGCAGCTCGGCGATGACGAACAGCCGCTGTAGGCAGGGTAACGACATCCTGAAATGGTGGACCATGAATGCTGATGTCAATTAACCGTGAAGAAACTCCTGGAAAGCGATGGGATCAAAGTGCGTTTAAACTACCGTTAGATCCTCAATCAGTATGGTTTTTTCCCCCTCAAACCTCGGTCACATAACTAGGACTCGACCCACCAGAGCAAAGCAGAGATGCAGTAATTACCTTGGAGATGCAGTAGATGGTCACGAACAACGATCGAACGGAGAACTCAAAAGTCCCGGGAGCATCTCCACCGATGGTCCGGGCCGTGGGGGAAGAAATCTCGACCGAGATCTGAGCTTTCCGGACTACCCTCTGGCGGAACAGGGGCGAACAGAGAGGTGGTGGAGGTCTGCAAAATCTAAAACAAACCCGTGAGAGCTTTCTAGGGACTCATTGCAACTCCAAAACTGATGCTCTGTCTTCTTGCTCTGGTGTTCTCTCGGCTGTGAATCGTATCGGCTGAGAGCGCTTCTCTCGGTCGCCATCTCTACGCACGCCTATCGGATTGGCTTTGTTCTGGAAGAAGACTCATTGCGGGGCGTCGGTTAGATGAGAGCGATTCTCTCGGTTCTTTTGGGGTTTTCTGTAAATTTCAAATTTTTATGATGCACTGTTGTCACTATAAAAATTTTAAAATTGAGAAAAACATGCGTACTTTTATTTATTCTATGTGATAGTATAAGCTTAGTAATTTGAAAATTTACATCGTACTAATTAAATATTAAATCTTACATTGCCCTACTAATTAAAGAAAAAAGGAGAGGAGAAAAAGCTTCTATTTTTTCTTTTTGTTGAAAAGAGAAACAGTAGTCTTACTCACTTAAAAGCTTTGAAGAATAATACTTTTATTTACTCGATTTGACAATATATGTCTTATTTGAGGTGCAATTGCTTGTGTAGTATAAAAACAAATAGGTTACGATATGGATAAGGAACGGAGAATATGCCAAATGAAATACTAAAATGGAATTATGAACGTTAATTCCATTTTTATTTTTGGGGAGAGAAGAATGTGTCTTGAATGCAATGTCTTCGAGCACCAGAGCCTATATGTGTTTAGTTTGATTATATGTTATCAAAAATAGAGGAAAAAAATTACCGAGCTTATATCATCAAATTGAGTAAATGAAAGTATTATTCGTCAAAGCTTTCTTGAAGAATAAAACTATTATTTCCTTTCCATTAAGAAAAAAAAATCCCTCTTTTTTTTTTTTTTTTCTAGTCGATGCATTTGAGCGTACTAATACATAATATCTATAATCAATAGTAAGGCTTCTTCTAGTACTAATAGTAAAATTAAAAATTATTTAAATAATTTATGATCGGAATTAGATTGTTGGTACAATATGTTGGACTTGTGTACGATGTATACATGGAAAGTGAAAACTATTTCAACTATGGAATTTTTTTTGCAAGATTATTTATAACTTATCAGATAAAAAGGATTAAAACTTTATAATTGAAATACGTGGAAGGCAAAGTGAAATCATTAATTTAGGCATTTTTCCATTGATAGGAATATTCACAAAATAATTATTTGAAGATATTTTGGGAAAGAAAACTATTGTAATTCCTAAAAGGCGTAGATACTAATTTTTAGCAAGCTAAAGAATTTCAAATATCAACAATTACTATAACTTTTTTCTCCTAATCGGACAAGGTGTATAGATATTATGTTATTAGTAGTAGTGCCAAAGTGTTGGGCCTACTTTAAAGAGTTTTAGATATCAACCATTGATAGAGACACCGCTTTATAGTTAATTTATCAAAAAGCCCATTTATTAATATATTTATGAAACAAAGTAAAGATGAATGAAATGGGAGAACTTTTCTGTATATTCGTATATTGTGTACAATTACAATGATTCACTTATAGTGTAAGAATACAAGGAATTTAGGAAATAATATACAAAGAATCATAATTTCCTATTAACTAAGGCAATTATAAATCTACTGAATCAATCACAATCGGCGCCAAGGTCAGAATCTTCAATTATATCTTCAACAATTTATGCCAACATGTATCTTCTTCCTGATTTGTCTTTCAATTAAGGAGAAGATTGTAGCTTCTCGAAATTGATGTTGCACTCCAAGCATGACGACATTGCTGTCCCGACCTTAGACACCCTCACTCGCAAAGTCCTGCGACGCTAACTCCTCATACCAAATCCAAACGCGTTAGACCAAATGACCCAATTCAAGGGTAGCCTAAATTTGGTGTAGTCGTGTTTGATTTTGAGCTGCTCCATTGTAATTGAAAGAAAAAAGGGTTTAGTAAGCATTTCTCCTGCTCAGGAATTTCTCTCCAACAGTTAGCAATGTTACATAATCATGGCCAGCAAGGATGGCCACTTCCACCAAACCCCTCCGAACCTTTGGGGTATTATATGTTAGTCCCCAAATTTTCTACTATTATCTAATACCCTCTTAACTTTCACTTCGTTTGAACTGTAAAGGCTCCTTTATTTTTTTCATTAACCTATTCAATGCATGTGACTTTCAAAAGACGGAAGTATTCTTTTCATCTCTTTTTTTTAAAGAAAATCTCTCGTTTACTCTTATTTAATATAAACTAAATGAAAAATATATAAAATAAAATAAAAAATTGCATGTAATACAAATAATAATAAAAATAAAATATCTATAAGTTGTGTTTAATCATCCAAATTCCAATTGGAATAAAATTGGATCAAGGGGAATTTGAAATCCTCCAAATATCCCCGAATTGCAAAGATATCCCATTAAATCTTTTCTGCTACCTAAGATAGGATTTGAAATCTTTTTAAAAAAATCTTTGAAAATCTACAACCTAATAGGATTGATAATATTTGAAAATCCTTAGCAATCCTTAGCATTTGAAAATCTTTGAAACTCCCATCTCCTAAGGCTTCAAACCTTTCCAATCACGTGGTTAGTTGGAAATTCGATCTCGATGCATGACGGCTCCCAATCGACACGAGTTCACGTAATTTTTGGAAAAGCCTCGTGGATAACGAGAGGCACTTCTTGTGGGTTGTACAACTGGACTTCATCACCGAAGAAGGCTCGCGAGAGGAGATTCCACATCACAGTGTCATTGTGGCATTCTTGATGCACATCAATTGGAGCTCCATGCTTGAGAGAAAGGTCCCCATGAAGCCAATGGTGTGTTGGCCGTTCTTTGTCGACCAACTAGTGAACAGGCAGCTTGTGAGCCACACGTGAAAGGTTGAGCTTGACATGAAGGATGTACGGAATTTGGGATGGAAAGGATGATCTATGCAAACCTAGGACAACATTGTCTTGAGACCCCTTTCACCCTCGCTTGTCAAAACATAATTGCCAGTTCATGGTGACGACCGACCTAGTGAGGTGACAATGATCACGCTATGGTCGGAAGTGATGATGATAAGCTATCTTGGTGGTGTCCTTGTGCAATGCCGCCAACAAAGCAATATATGATGCATCACTCTATTAATGATTTTTTTAATAATAATTATATCTAATTTGGGTTTATCCCATCCCCTAGACTAGATTTCTTATTCACCATTTTATCTAAATGTATCCAAGTTTATCCGATTTGGAAAACGTCACCAAAATATTTTACTTCTGCAAACAAGAGATGTCATAAGAATAAGATTTGGTTATGCTAAATAAATCTAATGCTTTTTCTGTACATTTTCTTTCAAAAAGATGATGTGCAATCACTCTTTGATAATTTTGATCCTAAACCACTAACATATGAGACAACAATGAATCGAAATCTAACTTGTCATCAGGATCTCTAACCGCTACTCGTAACGTCCTTTTTACATTAGAAAATAACAGAATGCCCAGAGGAATAGTTCGCTTAAACAGGCTGCTTTGAAGCAACGAAAGGTCACTAAACTAGTCTTGAAACTGGCTGAATGACAGAAGATGTTCTCCTCATATATTTTTCTATTGTGAAGTTAATACATATCTTTTCATATTCTTCCTTTTTAAAACTTATGGTGTTCAGAGGCAAAAAGAGTAACTCTCCAATCGAATAATTCTACTGTAAAAAACAACTTGATGCACAAACAAGCCTTGAAATTGGAAATTGAACAATTGAGAGGATCATTAAATGTCACAAAGCACATGAAAGATGTGGATGATACTTCAATTTTGAAAATAGTTATTTTGCTAGCAAATATGAGGTAACAAAGAGGGAAATCTTGAGGATGTAGAAGCACTAAATCGAGCTATCATAGTAAAGGAGCATAATGGCAATAATGACCTTAAGAAGCTCACAAAAAATTGATCAATGTAAGTTTGCTTTTCTCTTCCTTTTTTATAGCGAGATTTTCAATTTGTTTTTGTAGGGAATCATGTTCTCTCGTATCATTTGTCATCTTTTTACCTTTTTGGTCTGCTATCTTTGGTTACTTTACTCAACACAAGTTTTTCTTGCAATCATACATCAATTGTTGATGCCAATTTGACTTACTTTGCAAGTATTAAAAGACATACACAGTGATTTTAAAGTCGATGGCAACATCCAACCGGAGTCGATTGAGCCCTCCAATCCTCCAGTCAAGCCATGCCTGAACAAGTTTGCATTTGCTTACGCCATCGTGCCCCCATGACCCCCCTTTTGCTCGGTGGACTGACCATAATCGAGCAAAAGGGAGCTCGTGAAGGCCACAACAGAGCAGGCGATGACATACTTCTTCCGACGCCACTTCACCGGAGGATGGAAGTCCTCAATCAACTAGGGTTGGACATTTGCCATCAACTTTAAAAAATCACAAAATTTGTCTTCCAAGAGTTGCAATGTAAATCAATTGGCAATTGAGGCATGTCAATCAGTGGTACAACTGCAAGAGAAACTCGTGTTCAGTGTTCAGTGAAGTAACAAAAGACAACATCCTAAACTACATGAAATTCGATTTAAGCATAGCACTGAAGCTCATTATTGAGACCATACCAATGAAATGGGAACTCTACTTCTCTATTATTATTTCATATTTTTATGTGCAAGAAACTTCTGTCCTTTGTTTGTGAAGAAGCTTCTGGGAACTTCACGGATTGAGAGAGGATTTTCTCTCCGTTCTGGTTTGAATGGCCTCGGTTCAGTTGCAGCTGAGCCTGAGACCGCCACCGCCAACGGACAATTGGCAGTAGCCAGGGCCTGAGGACATCGGAGAAGGTAGGGAATCAGAAAGCGAGGACATACAGAGGCAACATCGAAGCACAAGTTCAGATCCATACAATCCTGATGGCATCAAAGTGTGTTTAGACTAACGTTAGATCCTAAATCGGCATCGTTTTTTTTTTTCTTCCTCCGACTTCGGTCAAATAACTCGGGCTCGACGTACCAGAGCAGAGATGCAATAATTACCTCGGAGATGCAGCATATGGTCACGAACAACGGTCGGACGAAGAGCTCAAAGTCCAGGAAGCATCTCCGCCGGTGGTTGGCTACCCGGAGGGGAAGAAATCTCGAGCGAGACTACCGTGTCACGGCGAAAGATAGGTGATGGAGGTCTGCAAAATCTAAAACAAACCAGGGAGAGCTTTCTAGGAACTCTTCTTGCTCTGGTGTTCTCTCGGCTGTGACTCGTATCCCCCACCACAACGAATGCCCCTCAAAAGTCTCGGTCAGTTAAGACGAGAGCGCTTTTCTCGGTCGCCAACTCTACGCACGCCTGTCACTATCGGTTTGGCTTAGTCTGGAAGAAGAGTCTTACGGGGGCGTTGGTTAGATGAGAGCGCTTATCTCGGTTCTTTTGGGGTTATCTATAAATTTCAAAATTTTATAAAGCACTGTTGTCGTAATAAAATTTTAAAATTGAGAAAAACACGCATACTTTTATTTATTCAATTGGATAGTATAAGATTAGTAATTTTAAAATTTACATTGTGCTAATTAAATATTAAATCTTACATTGCTCTACTAATTAAAGAAAAAGAAGAGGAGAAAAAGCTTCTTCTTTTTTTTTTTTTTAAGAAAAGAGAAATAGTAGATTTACTTACCAGAAAGTGTCGAAGAATAATACTTTTATTTACTCAGTTTGAGAGTATAAGCCTTATTTGAGGATGCGTTTGCTTTTGTAGTATAAAAACAGATAAGTCACAATACGGATAAGGAACAAAGAATATGTCATACAAATTACCATAATGGAATTTTGAATGTAAATTCCATATTTAATTTTGGTGAGAGAAAAATGTTGGATCACTATTATCTTGAAAGCAATATCTTCGAGCACCAGAATCTTATCTGTTTGGTTTAATTATATATTATCAAAAATAGAGAAAAAAAAATAACCAAGCCTATATCATCAAATTGAGTAAATGAAAGTATCATTCCTCAAGGCTTTCTCGGTGAATAAAACTATTATTTCTCTTTTCATTAAAAAAAAAAGCTTTTTCCCTCTTCTTTTTTATTTCTAGTCTATACATTTTAGCGTACTAATACATAATCTTTTAATCAGTAATAAGGCTTCTTCAAGTACTAATAGCAAAATTCCCTTACTAAAAATTATTTAAATATTTGATGATGGGAAATAGATTGTTGGTACAATATGCCGCACTTGTGTACAATGTATACGTGGAAAGTGAAAACTATTTCAATGATGGAATTTCTTTTGCAAGATTATTTATAACTTATCGGATAAAAATGATTAGAACTATATAATTGAAATACGTGGAAGGCAAAGTGAAATCATTAATTTAGGCATTTTTCCATTGATAGGAATATTCACAAAATAATTATTTGAAGATATATTGGGAAAGAAAACAATTGTAATTCCTAAAAGGCGTAGATACTAATTTTTAGTGAGCTAAAGAGTTTCAAATATCAACAATTATTGTAACTTTTTTCTCATAACCAGACAAGGCATATCAACAATTGATAGAGACACCCCTTACTTTATCAAAAAGCCCGTTTATTAATATATTTATTCCAACATGTATCTTCTTTCTGATTTGTCTTTCAATTAAGGAGAAGATTGTAGCTTCCCGAAATTGATGTTGCACTCCGAGCATGACGACATTGTTGCCCCAACCGTAGACACCCTCACTCGCAAAGTCCCATGACGCTAACTCCTCATGCCAAATCCAAATGCATTAGACCAAATGACCCAATTCAAGGGTAGCCTAAATTTGGTGTGGTCTTGTTTGATTTTGAGCATTTCTCCTGCTCGAGGAATTTCTCTCCAACAAGTTAGCAACGTCACATAATCATGGCCAGCAAGCATGGCCACTTCCACCAAACCCCTCCAAACCTTTGGGTTATTATATGTTTTTTTTTTTTTTTTTTTTTTTTTTTTTTTGGTATGTTAGTCCCGGAATTTTCTACTATTATCTAATACCTCTTAACTTTCATTTTGTTTGAACCCACCAAAGGCTCCGTTTTATTTTTTCGTTAACCTATTCAATGCACGTGACTTTCAAAAGATGGAAATTTTTTATTATCTAATAATCTTTCATTTTGTTTTTTTTTTTTTTTCAAGAAAATCTCATGAATTTCAAAAGATCTTATTTGATGTAAACTTTTTTAAATGAAAATATAGAAAATTAAAGAAAAATAAATTGCATATAATACTAATAATAAAAAAAATAAATATCTATAAGCCACATCCGATCATCCAAATTCCAATTGGAATAAGATTGGATAAAGGGGAATTTGAAATCCTCCAAATATCCCTGGATTGCAAAGATATCCCATTATATGTTTTCTGCTATCTAAGATAGGATTTGAAATCTTTTTGAAAAAATCTTTGAAAATATTTGAAAATCTACAACCTAATAGGATTGTTAATCTTTGAAAATCCTCAGCGTTTGAAAATCTTTGAAATTCCCATCTCCTTAGGGCTTCAAATCTTTCCAATCACGTAGTTAGTTGGAAAATCGATCTCGATGCATGACAGCTCCCAACCGACACGAGTTCACGTAATTTTTGGACAAGCCTCTGTGGATAACGAGAGGCACTTCTTGTGGGTTGTACAACCGGACTTCATCACCAAAGAAGGCCCGCGAGAGGAGATTCCACATCACCGTGCCATTGTGGCATTCTTGATGCACATCAGTGGGAACTCCATGCTTGAGAGAAAGGTCCCCATGAAGCCAATGGTGTGTTGGCTGTTCTTTGTCGACCAACTAGTGAACAAGTGGCTTGTGAGTCACACGTGAAAGGTTGAGCTCAACATGAAGGACGTATGAAATTGGGATGGCAAGGATGATCTATGCAAACCTAGGACAACATTGTCTTGAGACCCCTTTCACCCTCGCTTGTCAAAACGTAATTGTCGGTTGGTGGTGACGACTGACCTAGTGAGGTGACAATGATCATGCTGTGGTCAGAAGTCATGATGATAAGCTATCTTGGCGGTGTCCTTGTGTAATGCCGCCAACAAAGCAATATATTGATGCGTCACTATATTAGTGATTTAAAATATATGTATGTATGTATGTATGTATGTATGTATGTATGTATAATTCGGGTTTATCCCATCCCCTAGACTGGATTTCTTATCCGGCATTTTATCTGAATATATCCAAATTTATCTAGTTCGGAAAACGTCACCAAATATCGGATGAGATAATTTGTTATCATATCCAGATTCAAAATTGGACTACCAAACACAGCCATAATTATATTAAACGGTAAGAATTTGTTACTATTTAATAAAAATAGCCACTTTGATATAACTAAATAAGAAATTTTAAGAATTATAATAAACAACAACTAAAAGAAAATGGAAAAGGCCTCGTAAGATCATGTGAAAAAATTTGCTTTCATCGTTATGTATATTTCAGGGGTTAATTCATGTAAATTTGATTGATTAACAAAGAATTTTACATGAAGAATAATCGATCCCTTGCAAATTGTGGCCATTTTAGAGATAATCCTTATGGAAGAGCTTTACATATGCGCGCGCAACACATATATGACGGGCATCGTGAACTAAAAAGTGCCTTCGCACCTATAGTAATTCAAAAATTTCAAAAATTTCAAAAAATCCTTTTTGTTTTTAGAAGTTTGCAGATTAGCACCTTCTCGGATGCGAAGGCAGATATAACTCACTCCATTTTCGGCTCATACATCATATTTCTCCCTTGCAAAACTAATTTTTTAGTTATGCAAAACTAAATAAAAAATAAAAAACTATCTTAGGCCCTAATCATATCATATTACAAAATTATTTTAGGTAAATTTGCAGATACGAATTGCAAACCTAAATTTTTAAGCCCAAATCAAATCATATAACAATTACCACTTTCTTTGTGCAGGCTACTCTCACCTATATCATCTTAAGTGGGAATCTTGAGCTATTTTGCTGTTCCTTCATATTTACTTTCTTTTGGGCTGTATTATATGCGGTAGAGTTTCTTAATCTTTAGAATCTGGGACATGAAAGAGGACATACAAATGGTTGGGCCTCATGCAGGGGGGAAGTTGGTAATCGAGTTTGGTCCAAGATCCAATTACGTGAGCAATTATAATTCCCATTTCATTAAATTAGGGAAAAATAAGCAAAATCCCCCTGAGTTTTACCGGTAGTACTACCCTCAATTTTTTCACTACTACATAATATCAGAAAAATTATTCAAAAATCCTAAGCTTATTGTATGATGACTAATTCAATCATAAACATTTTGATTATGTTAATTTAGCTGTAAACCTTTAAACAATTTGTCAAACTAGTCTTAAACCTTTTAAAGAATTGTCAATTTTGTCATTTAGACTAATTTAGACTAGATGTCGTTGGCATGACGGCCCCATTATTGCCAATCTTCCTATGTAGCACAGGTGATGTTTTTAATTAAATTCAATTTTTATTATATTTTATTTCTTTTTTCTCTCTTTTTTTACACATGGCCTGCAGCAATCGAGAGCTAGCAATCTTTGTCAAACACCAAGTAAAGGCTAGTAGAGTCACTAGGAAGGGCTTGTGAGCCATTGCTCATTGCCAACAAGGTCATTGCAGCCTTTGCCAACCCCAACGAGGGTTCATGGCCCTCGCACAAGCCATTGTTAGCGAGGGCCTAGGTGAGAGCTTGCAATGCCCTTACCAAACCCATTGAGGGCCACAATGCCCTCAATAGATTTGGTGAGGTGAAGGCATCGCGACCCTTGCCTTAGCCCTTGCTGCCACAATGAGGGCTTGCGAGCTCTTACCAAATCCAGTGAGCTGCCGTTTCCCATCTAATGAGGGCTTTACGGCCTTTGTCTAGGGTTTGCGAGCCCCATTGGCCATGTGTGAAAAAAGGAAAATGAAAAAAAAAAAAAAACATCAATAATTTGATAATTCTTTAAAAGTTTTATGACTAGTTTGACAAATCATTTAAATATTTAAAATAAAATTGGCATAATAAAAAAGTTTTTGAATTGAATTGATTTTTGTATAATATATTTAAATTTTTTTAGACAACTATCTCACCAAATAACTCATGTACTTTTGTTTTCTTACATCGCTTGAACCCTGCCCTTGAGGTCCGACCTCGCGAGTCTTCCATTTTGCTGTAAGAGCACAAAAAATCTGCCATTAAAACGACAAATGGTTTGTATCAAGCGCTTGAACCCGAAATGATGCCACTTCACTGTCCCACTTACGATGATAATAATATTATTGTCAAATCTTGCTAGCTTTTGGTGGATATTTCATTGGCAGACGGATCTTTTCTTTAAGGGTATCCGTCTAGAATCTGGACCGGCCCTGTCTCCATCCGAGAAAATCCATGTCCTTGACCGCTCCGGGGCCGACAATGCACGTGTCGCCGGACCACAAGCCCCGCCAAAATGATGCTCTTTTGACACATGTCGAAATGTAACCCGTTAGAATGATAAGCCCCGACAACATCATTCTTAGCCACATGGTAACCTTATCCATTAGCGCTAATCAGGCTCCCCAATCCGACGATGCCCTCATTTTTTTAATTTTCTAACCCAATAGTATGGGCACGAAAAACCAGTTACCTGGACAATTATGAAACAACTTGCAAGCCTGATGGATTTGGATTACTATGAATTGGCAAAAAACATAAAGATATATGGTGAGAGGCAAATCGTCAATTCAAACTAAACAAAGATTCTTTTTGAAAACGTGATCTAGATTCAAATTTGAACTACCAAATACCCTCATAATTATTTTAAACGGTAACAGCTTATTAGCATTTAATAAAGATAACCACTCTGATATAAATAAATAAGAAATTGAGAAAATTCCAAGTAAAAGACCTAAGATATTTTATTTTTTTAAATAAGGATACGAAGTGGACATTATTTTAAACAAAAGCTTGAAACGATATCATTTTCTCAAATAAGGACGTGAACTCACTATTTGATGGATGACAATTTCATCTTTTAAATATTTCCCTTATGTTTTTCTTTTTTTTCCAAACTCAAAAAAATTAATTTAAAAAAAAAAAAAAAGAACACACACGGGAGGGAGGGCTCACTCCCATTTGTGGCCACCACCCCATTGTCAATGGGGTGACAACAATGGCCAGTGAAATCGCCGTCAAACGCCAAAGCGAGGGCTCCTGTCTCACGCCCTCACCTCTTGTTGACAAGGGTCACCAGCCCTCATCCAGACGACCTCGCTGACCATCATTGTCGCCCCACTAGTGATGGGGCTGATGGCCACTAATTTTTAGCGGGCCAACAAGTTTCAAATATCAATAATTACTGTAACTTTTTTTCTCATAACCGGACAAGGCATATCAACAATTGATAGAGATGCCCCTTAATTTATCAAAAAGCCCGTTTATTAATATATTTATACCAATATGTATCTTCTTCCTGGTTTGTCTTTCAATTAAGGAGAAGATTGTAGCTTCCCGAAATTGATGTTGCACTCTGAGCATGACAACATTGCTGCCCTGATCGTAGACACCCTCACTCGCAAAGTCTCCTGATGCTAACTCCTCATGCTAAATCCAAATGCATTAGACCAAATGATCCAATTCAAGGGTAGCCTAAATTTGGTGTGGTCGTGTTTGATTTTGAGCTGCTCCATCGTAATTGAAAGAAAAAGGGGTTTAGTAAGCATTTCTCCTGCTCGAGGAATTTCTCTCCAACAATTAGCAACATCACATAATATTGGCCAGCAAGCATGACCACTTCCACCAAACCCCTCCGAATCTTTGGGGTAGTACATTTTAGTCCCCAAATTTTCTACTATTATCTAATACCCTCTGTTAATTTTTTTTGTTAGAACCGGTGAAGCTCTTAATTTTTTTCATTAGACTGTGCAATGCACGTGACTTTCAAAAGATAGAAGTATTTTTTTCATCTCTTTTTTTTTTTATAAAGAAAATCTCTCGGTTGCCCTTAATTGATGTAAGCAAAATGAAAAATATATGAAGGGAAGGACTGATCCCCGGAAAACACGGATTCGACACCAAATCAAACCCCTAAACGCAAGCGGAAGACGAAGCCCGGGAAATCACACGCATCACCGATCCTAAAGCACACCACAAATTCGAGCGTACCTTTTTGCCACGATTAAACACCGATGTTGATGGAGGAAGAGAAACCGAGCAATTCGATCCGAGGAAGCAAAAATCCTTCGAGCGATTCACTGTTCGTGCTTTGAAGGAAAAACGGGAGAGAGAACGCGCGGGAGAGAAAACAACGTACGTCAAAACGGTGTGTTTTCTCTCTCTCTCCTCCCTTTTATACCCCCTTCTTTCCACGGGCCTTATTCCCGTGGGCCGGGCTTCCTGGGCCCAACTTAGCCAGACGGGCCTTAAGCCCAATGACTAATAAATCCTTCATCTCCCACTCGCACATGGTGGTCCAAAACCAACATGGGCGGACAGTGGCCTACTCAGCCCCATCGAGAATAATCCATCATAGACTATCTCTTAACATGGTGGTCCGAACAGAATTCTCTTTACCTCTCTTCAACATTCATCTTGGTGAATAATCCGTGCGACCAAAGCATACTTTGAGAGCTCGTTGCTATACATCCGTTAGGAATATATAGCAGCTCAATAATGGGCGTCACACTCCGAGTAGATTTAGTATGCAGTACCCTAGATCGATCGATCACATTTATATCTCTCTTGATCTCTTTAAAACATGATATATACATTGTATTCACAATTACAATTTTCACAAAGACAATCATAATTGGTCGACCAGTGAACACAAAACTATAATGTGATTCTCCAAAAATCGATCTTCCTCTTTCCTTCAAACTCTCAATTTCAGTTCAGCTTGCTTTTCTAGAAATGTCCCATTAGATCGAATCACAACCATGACCATTGGCAACATCCTAAGATAGCAAACACTAAATAGAAATCTTGAGAATAAGTAAGAGTCATGAGGGGACACATAATTGAGGAACTCTTTTCCTCAAGAGTCTCACACGTCATAAAAGTTGAGATCAAACTTTTTGCCACTCTTATTGGTCGTCTCATGCATACGTAGTATGAAATACGTATTACGGTATTAACTCATTTCCCATGGAGCGTATGTCTATACTGTTCAATACCGTACAGATGATAGTTCAGACATACCCAATGTCTAACTTGAGTTCACCTATCTACTCATTCATAAAATCCATCAGAACTCACATCTGGCATCTTAGACGGATAAAGTAAAATATGTGGGGTATTTTACTTTCGGACATCATAAGTATTATGTCCTCATCTTAACACTTAGTTAAGGCGACATGTGTATTTTAAGCTTGAGCTCTCGATTATCACCTAGATAATAAGCTTAAATACAGTCTCATCCCTATTTATCACACAAGAAATGAGGGCGATTACCCGTGTGAGTGGGCTAATCTTATATCCGTCCGACATACTCCTCTTAACTTAAAGTAATGCACTGAGCATTAAGATGCATAAAGATCACATAAAGATTCATAGGTATTAATCAATGAAAAACAAAATTTCATAAATGTGAACAACTCAGGAAATTACAATTCAAGACATCGACTCTACGCAATCCTAGAGATTTTACATGACCACAAAACACATCTCTAGGTATTGGCTTTGTCATAGGATCTCGCTACCATTCTATGCGTAGATATGTACCGCAAGTTCACATCCTTTCGTGCAACCATATCTTTTACAAAGTTATACTTGGTATCTATATGTTTGGTCTTGCCATGATACTTTGGATCTTTGGTGTACGCTATAGCCGCTTGGCTATCACGGTTAACCAATAATTGATTTGCAGCTTTCTCAACAACACCTAAATGATCCAAGAATCTCTTAAGCCAAACTCCTTCTTGTACCGCCTTGATAATGTCACGAACTCAGCTTCCATCGTGGATAAGGCTATGCACGTTTGCTTCTTACTACTCCATGATATGGCGCCATTGCTTAGTAAGAATGCAAATCCAGAGGTAGATTTCCTTTCATCCAAATCTCCTCCCCAATCAGCATCTGAATAGCCTTCAAGTCGCAGATCCTTTCCTTGGTAATTCAACTTAAAATCAGCAGTTCCCTTCAGATACCGAGTATTCTCTTCACGGCTTTCCAATGTCTTTGGACTGGATTGGATTGGTATCTACTCACCATTCCAACTGCAAAACATATGTCGGGTCTTGTACACATCATAGCATACATCAAGCTCCCAATCGCACTTGCATAAGGAACATGTTTCATTTGTTCCTTCTCTTGTGGAGTCCCCGGACACAGATCTATGACTCAACCCTTCACCTTTTGCAATAGAGTGTCTATGGGTTTACAATCTTGCATACGAAATCGTTCAAGAACTTTGTTTATATAAGTTTCTTGCGAAAGAGACAACGATCTCTTCGAACGATCTCTTGAAATCTTAACTCCAAGTATGTATGCAGCCTGACCCATATCTTTCATCTCAAAGTTGGAAGACAACCAACTCTTGACGGTCTTAACAAACTCCATATTGCTTCCGGCAATTAGTATATCATCAACATATAATGATATGATCACAAATTGATCCTTGGATCTTTTGATATATACACAATGATCCTCATCAATCATTGTAAAATCATAAGCCCTTATGGCATTATGAAAACGTATATACCATTGCCTCAAGACGCTTTTAAGGCCATATATCGACCTCAAAAGTCGACATACCTTTTCTTCTTGGCCTTTCACTATGAAACCAAGCAGGTTGTTCCATGTAAATTTCTTCCTCTAATTCTCCATTGAGGAAAGCAGTCTTTATATCCATTTGATGTAACTTAAGATCCAGACTAGCCACAATTGCCAGAATAATGCGAATCGAGGTAAATCTCACTACAGGAGAAAATGTATCTTCATAATCAATTCCTTCCTGTTGATTATACCCCTTCGCTACAAGGCGAGCCTTATGCCTTTCTATCGAGCCATCAGCCTTTCGCTTTATTTTGACAACCCATTTGTTCCCAATAGCTCAAGGCGTCCTTTTGGAAGATCAACCAGGTTCCCGGACTTGGTTTGATTTCATTGACTCCATTTCCTCTTCCATTGCATTAATCCATTTTTCCTTACTTGGGCAATTTAGAGCTTGATTAATATTTCTTGGCTCATCCTCATCTTGTGGAGCAACCATAAAAGTTTCCCCTTCAATGCCAAAACGTCGACGGGGAATACTTTGGCGACTTGTTCGCCGTATGGGAGATTGTACACTTTGCACATCAGTCCCCATCATGCTCCCACTTGGATTAGGTAATAATGATGCCGTCTCATCAAGTGGTTGTAATTGAGAATGAGTAGAATTCAGTTCATCACTTCTCATATTACTCCCACTTGGACGAACTCCACTAAGGTCATTATCTTGATCCAAGGTTTCAAATAGGGAACAATCTTCCCCTATTTCGCCCTTCTTAGGAAATTCATCCTCTAAGAATGTGACATCCCGTGATTCAAACTCGTTATACTCCCACTTTCCCCGCTCACCTATGAACACATACCCTTTTGAGTGTTCCGAGTACCTTATGAAAATACTCTTCTTTCCTCTGGGACCCAATTTCCCAAACTTGTGAGAGGACTCATGTGTGTAGGCAGCACAACCCCATGGCTTAAGAAAGCTTAAGTCCGGTTTTCTACCTGTCCATAACTCATATGGAGTGGAAGCAACTGATTTGGAAGGCACACGGTTAAGTATATAGGCAGCAGTTAACAACGCATCACTCCAAAAGGCGATAGGTAAGTTAGCATGCGCCATCATGGACCTAACAATTTCCAGTAGGGTTCTGTTTCTTCTCTCTGTAATTTGTTGAGGAGTATATGGAATAGACAACTGTCTTTCTATTCCCTTTTCATCACATAATTTTCTGAACTCATCAGATAAATATTCTCGACCTCGATCGGATCTCAATGCTTTTATTTTCTTGTCTAATTGATTTTCTACCAAGGTCATAAACCTTTTGAAACAACTTATTGCTTCAGATTTGTGAGAAATCAAATAGACATATCCGAATCGAGTATAATCATCAATAAACGTGATAAAATAAACAGCCCCATGCCTTCCTCTCACATTCATTGGACCACAGACATCAGTATGGATTAAATGCAGAGGAAATTCAGCTCTTTTCCCTTTCCCAAATGGTTTCCGTGTTGTTTTCCCTTCTAGGCAATGCTTACATATAGGCAAATCGACTTTTTCAATGTTGCCCAACAAGCCCTCTTTGGCTAATCTATTCATACGTTGTTGGCCAATGTGACCAAGCCTAGCATGCCACACATTTACATCACTATCATATGTATTAGAAGACGTGATAAGGGAATAACAAACATTAGTATTAACATAATCAATATCTAATACAATGAAACCATCAAAAAATAACCACAACCATAGTAATTTGTTTTCAAAAACAAACTCACACCTCTATTACGTAAGTTCACATCAAAACCTAGTCTAACCAACATTAAAACAGACACTAAATTCCGACGAATCTCCGGAGCATATAGCACATCATGAAGGAACAAAGTGCGTCCACCACGCATGTTCGGTTGGTGTGCCAATTCCTTTCACTTCAGCCGGAGTTGTTTCCCACGTAGATCCACTTAGTTCCAGTAGGTACTCGTCGGAATTCCACGAAGGATCCTCTATCCTTCGCTACATGGTCCGTCGCTCCTGAATCCACAGTCCACAAAGGATTAGACTCGGTTAAAAACACAGAACTCGACACAAGAGTAAAGTTCGATAAGTACAAGGGGTGCATACCTTCTTTGGCTCACGATGGGCCGCGAGCATAGTGACCCTTCTTGTCACAGCTTGTAGCATTTCACCCTTGCCAACTTCTTCATGCGAGGACGCTTTCTCGATCATGTTGGTTAAACTTGGGTTTCTTCCCCGAAGGGCCAGCTTCTTCCTTGCCTTTCCCTTATCAAACCAGCTAGGGCGCTTGCGCTTGGAGCCCGAAGCTCCACTTGAGCTAGAACTAGCATGGTATAGTTCAAAGATCCGGCTTAGACGCCAAGAGGCGGTCCTCTTCCAGCTCAAGATGGCGCATAGCATCCTCAAAGGTTTTGATAGACTCATTATGGGTCAGGTGCACCTTCATATGCTCCCAACTCTGAGGCAAGGAACGAATCACTGCTTGCACCTGCTGCTCATCTGTGAGGACATGGCCAGCATCTTTTAGCTCAGTTATCATGTTTGACATCTTTCTAAGATGTTGCTTCATGGTCTGACCATGAGGCTTCTTATAAGAGTCAAACCTAATAGTGAGCTGTCTCAATCTAGTTACCGAAGTATGACCAAATCTAGCTGCCAATGCCTCCCACATTTCTTTGGCATTGTCGAAACGCCTAAACTCCCGCATGACATCATTTTCCATGCTGCTCAAAGAACGTGATGCGAGCGAGAGAGTTCTTTCGTTTTCCAAGCAGCAAAAGCTTCTTTATCTCTTTTGTCGCGCGCAAGATTTCCATCTTCGAGGTTCAACCATGGTCGGGTTAAGAGCTTCAAGTGCCTTCTTGCTCTTCCAAAGACATATTGGATTTTTATGTGCCATATCTCATAGTTGTCACCATTGAGCTTTTCACCTTTGTTCATTTCGGCAACTATGCTTTTGTGGCTGAAGCCATTGATCCGAACACATCGCACAAATATGCACGAATTATTAATGCCTATCATTTATGCATCCCTATTTGCATAGACCCATCATATTAATGAATAATTTCAAGTAAGGCTTCAGAATCAAAAGGTCACTACGTTTCCAATCATCCTCCAAAAAATCCTAACTTAAAATTATTATTAATATAATTGTCATATGCAAAATCAATTTTTATGAAGCTACAAAAACTTCTAAAACTACCCACAAGAAACCCACAAAATAGTCATTGAAAGCAATTGATAATACGTCAAATAAAAACAATAAAGCTTTCAATTAATACAAACAATACATATAAGTTGCTTGTACAACAACAATCAGGTAGTCAATCATTACATAATGTGTCCACAAAGCACACTAAACAAACAGTCAATATAACTAGCACCTAATCAGCATACGAACTGGGAAAGATTCATCTTTTGTTTAATATCTTGATCTTTTCCCTTGAAACAATACGGTAATATTCATTGACAAAATCCATAACAATTTTCTTATAGGAAGCAGCTCCGTTGACATCCCATATGCAATTTAACACGTCTTGCCACTCAGGCGGAAGAGTGCTTATGAAGAATCGCACCATCTCTCGATCGTGACATGGGACGACCATTCCATATGACCTGTTGAATTTTCCCGTTGACTTCAAGGACGTGATCAATTAAGTCACCTCTCTCCCATCGATGATCGGGCCGCCCGCCTATCGCCAGCAAATTTCTATCCTTTTGTTCACTCCAGAATCGCGCGAATAGGTGTGCGCAACCTCGTGGGAGGCATTGTTCCCGCAACAAATGCAGAACAAAAAATTAGGGATTACTTATAACCCACATAGACTTAATTGAAAAAGAAACACATTCTTTTCCCCTTTTTTTTTTTTGGGGTCAACGGTCAACGGTCAAAGTCAACGGTCAACGGACGTCGGTCAACGGTCAACGGTCGTCGGTCAACGGTCAACGGTCACCGGTCGCCGGTCGTCGGACCGGTTGAACGGTCAGCCGGTCGAATCCGCTGTTTGCCGAACCGACGACGCCGCGCGGCGCTGCCTCGATCACATCACGCAGACGCCGCCAGCATGTGCCTCGCGACGTGTCATCGCCATGGTCGGGTCGCCGGTCGGGTCGCCGGCCGGTGACCGCACGGCCAACGGGCGTGATTTCGCTGACGTCGCCGATGACGTCACCCCAGCGGTTATTTCTCGTGGGTGACGTCATGCGACGCGCACGCGTCGGTCTCGGCGTGGACCGGCGCGCACGCGCCGGTTCGCCAACCGGGCTCGTGTGCGCCACGCGCCCGGCGATCGAGCGCTCCGGGCGGGCGCCGCGCCCACGCGCAGCGCCTTCCGGCCGCGCGTGTGGGCGCGTGCGGCGTCTCCCGGCGGCGTTCGAGATGTCGCCAGACTCGTCTCGACGTCGCCTTTCTTCCTATGCCATTAGATTTTGATTTCGAGTTACGAAAACTCGGAAAAAAGGCCGAACATCGCTCGGGTGTCGGGATTGCATGCCCGATCCGTACGGCCGAGAGTTTTTATCGAAAAATCAATCAAAAACATGATAAACAGATCGGGAAAACGTGAAAGCGGGCTCTGATACCAATGAAGGGAAGGACTGATCCCCGGAAAACACGGATTCGACATCAAATCAAACCCCTAAACGCAAGCGGAAGACGAAGCCCGGGAAATCACACGCATCACCGATCTTAAAGCACACCACAAATTCAAGCGTACCTTTTGCCACGATTAAACACCGATGTTGATGGAGGAAGAGAAACCGAGCAATTCGATCCGAGGAAGCAAAAATCCTTCGAGCGATTCACTGTTCGTGCTTTGAAGGAAAACGGAGAGAGAGACGCGCGGGAGAGAAAACAACGTACGTCAAACGGTGTGTTTTTCTCTCTCTCCTCCCTTTATACCCCTTCTTTCCACGGGCCTTATTCCCGTGGGCCGGGCTTCCTGGGCCCAACTTAGCCAGACGGGCCTTAAGCCCAATGACTAATAAATCCTTCAATATAGAAAATTAAAGAAAAACAATTTGCATATAATACTAATAGTCGAAAAAATAAATATCTATAGATTGCATTTAGTCATCCAGATTTCAATTGGAATAAGATTGGATAAAGGGGATATGAAATCCTCAAAATTTCCCAAGATTGCCAAGATATCCCGTTATATATTTTATGCTACCTAAGATAAAATTGAAAATTTTTGAAAATTTTTTGAAATCCTATCACCTTAGCACTTCAAACCTTTCCAATCACTTGGTTAGTTGGAAAGTCGATCTCGATGCACGACAACTCCCAACCGATGCGAGCTCGCGTAATACTGGGACAGCCTCATGAACAACGAGAGGCGCTTTCTATGGGTTGTACAACCGGACTTCATCACTAAAGAAGGCCCGTGATAGGAGATTTCGCATCACGGTGCCATTGTGGCATTCTTGGTGCACATCAATTGGAACTCAATGCTTGAGAGCAAGGTCCCCATGAAGCCAATGGTGTGTTGGCCATTCTTTGTCAACCAACGGGTGAACAATCAGCTTGTGAGTCATGCCTGAAAGGTTAAGCTCAACATGTAGGACGTATGTAATTGGGGTGGAAAGGATGATCTATGCGAACCTAGCATAACATTGTTGGAATACTATTGCCGGTTGGTGGTGACAAATGGCCTAGTGAGGTGACAATGATCATGTTGTGGTCAAAAGTGATGATGATCTTGGTAGTGTCCTCATGCAATGCTGTCGACAAAACAATATATAATGTCTCACTCTATCAATGTTTTTTTTTTTAATTATATCTAATTTCAGGTTTATCCAATCCCCTAGACTGGATTTCTTATTTGGCATTTTATCTTAATGTATCCAAATTTATCCAGTTTAGAAAACATCACCAAATGTCGGATGAGATAATTTGTTATCCTATCCGTATTCAAAATTGGACTACCAAACACAGCCACAATTATATTAAACGGTAAGAGTTTGTTACTATTTAATAAAAATAGCCACTTTGATATAGCTAAACAAAAATTTTAAGAAATATAATAAACAACAACTAAACAAAAAGGGAAAAGGCCTCGTAAGATCATGTGACAAAATTTGCTATAATCATTATGTATATTTCAAGGGTTAATTAATGTAAATTTGATTGATTAACAAAAAAAAATTTACATGAAGAATAATCAATCCCTTGCAAATTGTGTCCCTTTTAGAGGTAATCGTGCAGGAAGAGCTTTACGTATGCGCGCGCAACACACGTGACGGGCATCATGAACTAAAAAGTGCCTTCGCATCTATAGTAATTCAAAATTTCAAAAATCATTTTGGTTTTTAGGTAAGTTTGCAGGTTAAAAATTTTCTTAGGCTCGAATCATATCATATTACAAAATTATTTTAGATAAATTTGCAGATACAAATTGCAGAACTAATTTTTTAGGCCCAAATCATATCATATATCAAGGTACCACTTTCTCTGTGCAGGCTACTCTCACCTACATCATCTTAAATAGAAACCTTGTACTATTTTACTGATTGCTACATATTTATTTTGTTAGTTTGGGCTCTATTATATGATGTAGAGTTTCTTAACCTTTAGAATCTGGGACATGAAGAGGACATACATATAGTTGGGCCGCATGCAGGGGGGGAAGTTGGCAATCAAGTTTGGTCCAAGATCCAATTATGTAAGTAATTATGGTTCGCATTTCATTAAATTAGGGAAAAATAAGCAAAATCCCCCTGAGTTTCACGGGTAGTATTGCCCTCAATTTTTTGACTACTACATAATATCGAGAAAATTATTCAAAAAGTCCTAAACTTATTGTACGTTGATTAATTCAATCCTAAATATTTTGATTGTGTCAATTTAGTTGTAAACTTTTAAACAATTTGTCAAACTAATCTTAAACCTTTTAACGAATTGTCAATTTAGTCATTTCGGCTAATTTTGACTGGACATCATTGGAGCAACAGTCTTGCTAGTGCCAATCTTCCTACATGGCATAGACAACATTGGTGTAGACATTTTTTTTAATTAAATTCAATTTTTTTTATCATATTTATTTTATTTCTCTCTTTTTTTCCTCCCATTTTTTACACATGGTTGGCAATAGGGCTGCCGGCCACTAGCCAAAAGCTAACATCCTATGTTAGCCACTAAGCAAAGGCTAGTAGGGCTATCGGGAAGGGCTTGCGAGCCATTGCTCATCGCCGACAAGGGTTTCGCAGCCGTTGCCAACCCAAGTGAGTGTGTCACGGCCCTTGCCTAGGCCATTGTTAGCGAGGGCCTAAGTGAGAGCTTGTGATGCCCTTGCCAAACCCAGTGAGAGCCATGACACCCTCGACAAATCTGGTAAGGTGAGGGCATCGCGGCCCTTGCCTAAGCCATCGCGACCCTTGCCTAAGCCCTCGTTGCCACAATGAGGGCTTGTGAGCCCTTGCCAAATCTAGCAAGGGTTGCTACTCTCCTTGTGAGGACTTTGCGGCCTCGCTTAGGGGTCGCATGACGCCATCAGCCATATGTAAAAAAAAAAAAAAATGAAAAGAAAAGAAAACATTAATAAAAAAATTAGAGTATTTTTTTAAAATTAAAAAATTGTCCACATCAGTGTTGACCGCACCATGTAAGACAGCTGGCGTTAATTGGATCGTCACATTAGTGATGTCCGGTCAAAATTAGTCGAAATGACTAAACTAGCAATTATTTAAAAGGTTTAGGACTAGTTTGACAAATTTGTCAAATGTTTAAAATAAAATTGGCATGATTAAAAATTTCAAATTGAATTGATCATCGTATGATAAATTTAAAATTTTTAGAATAATTTTCCCAAGTAATATCTCGTGTACTTTTATCTTGTTACATCCCTTGTACCCTGGACTTCGGGTCCTACGTCGAGAGTCTTCTATTTTTGCTGTGAGAGCACAAAAAATCTGCCATTGTAATGACAAGTGATTGTATCAAGCGATGGAACCCAAAACGCTGCCACGTCACTCTTCCACTTACAATAATAATAACAAAAATATCATTGTCAAATCTTGCTAGCTTTTGGTGGATATTACATTGGGAAACACATCTTTTCTTTAATAGTATCCGCCTAGATTCTCGACCGTCCTTGTCTCCTTCCGAGAAAATCCATGCTCTTAACCTTTCCGGGCCGACCTACACGTGTCGCTGGGCCACAGGCTCCACTAAAATGATGCTCTTTTGGCACGTTTCGAAAATGTAACCTATTAGAATGATAACTTCCGACGACAAGATTCTTAGCCGCGTGACCTTATCCATTAGCGCCAATCATGCCCCCCATTTCGAGAATGCCCTCATGTTTTTAATTTTCTAACCCAATAGTACGGGCACGAGAAACCAGTTCATTGGACAATTACGAAATAACTTGCAAGTCTCATGGCATTGGATTACTTTGAATTAGCAAGTGAGAGACAAACCATCAATTCAAACTAAACAAGGATTCTTTTTTAGAATACTATCCAGATTCAAATTCAAATTATCAAACATGGCCATGGTTATTTTAAAAGGTGAGGTGAGATGTGCTTAGTTATCCGAATTTCTAATGAAGATAAAATCGAATATGATAAGATATTAAATCAATATATTTTATTATATTATATCTACTATTTCGTGATTATAATAATAAAGTCAAATATATTTATGTATATTATTTGGTATAAACAGCATATTAATATAAATGAATAAAAAAAATCTTATAAATAGAGATTGTAAAAATATATTGCGATACTTTTGTCTACTTTATTTTTATTTGATTTTTTAATTTTATTTTCCTCTCTTTTTAAATTAATTTCTTTTTATTTCTTTCTTCCCCTTTCATCATTCTCTAATAAATTTTTATTAAAAGTTAAACTATACTAATATACCTCTATTCAAAAAAAAAAAAACTATACTAATATACCTAAAATACTAAAATACCTAAAATATGTAATAAATATAAATATATATTCATATTTTTATATAGAATTTATATTATAAAATAGAATTAAATTCGAATATATACAAAAATAATATTAAAATAAAATAAATAAATGGTTATTTTTATTATTTTGAATTTCTTATATTAGAATTCAAATATTATTTATATTGAAATATGATTTTAATGTTGTTAATTTAAGGAGATAGTTATTAAGAAAATTAATTTTCCTATTATGGATGTTAGAAATTATATCTACATTTATCTCACATTCTCTATAAAATAATTATATCCAGTCTATATTCCCCTTATATCTCGATTTTATCCTTGTCTTGAGCAACCACCAAACGCAAAATATCCTGAATTTTATCTCAATTATCAAACATAGCTTGATATAACTAAATAAGAAATTGGGAAAATTACAAATAATAGCCTAAGTGCCCTTATTTTTTCAAATAAAGGTCTGAAGTAGAATAATGATTTAAAGTAATATCATTTTCTCAAATAATGAGCTAAAGTAGACCTTATTTCAACTAAGGTATGGAGTAGCCATATCAATTTCCTGAACTCACTATTTGATGAATGGCACTTTCGTCTTTTAAATATTTTCCTTTTTTTTGGTTTTTTTTTCTTTTCCAAACTTCAAAAAAAAAAATTAAGAAAATAGAACACACATAGGAGGGAGGGCTCCCTCTAAGGCTCCTTCTCGTATGTGGTTGCTGCCCCATTACCAATGGGGTAACAACGATGGCCAGTGAGGTCATCAATGCCTAGGCGAGAGCTCTTGTCTAGGCCTCGCCTCTTGTTAGGGAGAGTTGGCCCTTGTCCAAGTGCCGATGACCCCACTAGCCATAGCCGTTGCCCCACCAGTGATAAGGCAGCAGCCACAAGTGGGAGGGCCCTCCCACTTCTATTTTTGCCTTTTTTTTTTTTAAAAAATTATAATTTAAAATTAAATTTAAATTGTATTTGGGCAAAAATTTCCTTGACCAGCTAGAATTTTTTTACTGGTTGGCTAGTCGGCAAAACTAGGCCTTTATTTAAAAAGCCGTAACCACTTCAAGTGCTTATTTGAGATTAATAAGGTCATTTCAGGTAATTATTTGAAATGAGAATCACTTTATGGCCTTTTTTTTTTTTTTATAGAAAACGATGAATCTTTGGGTCTTATTTGGAATTTTCCCTAAGAAATCTTAACAAATATAATAAACAACTAAATAAATAGGGAAAAAGCCTCAATAACAAAAAGATCATGTGACACAATTTGCTTTAATCGTTATGTATATTTCGAGGGTTAATTAATGTTAATTTGATTGATTGACAAAAAAATTTCATATGGAGAATAATCAATCCCTTGCAAAATGTGTCACTTTTAGAGGTAATCTTTAAGGAAGAGCTTTACATACGCTCGCACAACACATATATGACGGGCATCCTGAACTAAAAAGCGCCTTCGCATCTATAGTCATTCAAAAATTTAAAAAATAGTTTTGGTTATTATATAAGTTTGCAGATTAGCACCTTCTTGGATACATAGGCAGATATAACTTGCTCCATTTTCAGCTCATGCATCATTTTTATCCCTTGCAGAACTAATCTTTTAGTTATGCAAACCTAAAAAAATAATCTTAGGCCCGGATCATATCATATAACGAAATTATCTTAAATAAATTTGCAGAACTTTTAGGCCCGAATCATATCATATAACAAGGTACTCCTTTCTTTATGCAAGCTACTCTCACCTATGTCATCTTCAATAGGAACTTTGGACTATTTTGCTGGTCCTACATATTTAATATTCTTTATTTTTTGCTATATTATATGTGGTAGATTTTCTTAATCTTTAGAATCTGGGGCATGAAGAGGACGTACATGTAGTTGGGCCGCATGCGGGGGGGAAGTTCGCAATTGAGTTTGGTCCAAGATCCAATTATGTATGTAATTAAATTATGGTTCACATTTCATTAACTTAAGAAAAATTATGGAAAATCCCCCTGAATTTTAAGGGTAGCACTGCCCTTATATTTGACTACTACATAGTATCAGAAAAATTGGCAAAAAAGTCATGCTTGTTTTACGACAGCCAATTTCAATCTTAAACATTTCATTAAATTAGGGAAAAATAAGCAAAATCCCCAAGTTTCACGGGTAGTATTGCCCTCAATTTTTTACTACTACATAATATCGAGAAAATTATTCAAAAAGTCCTAAACTTATCATATGGTGATTAACTCAATCATAAATATTTCAATTGTATCAATTTAATTATAAACATTAAACAATTTGTCAAACTAATCTTAAACCTTTTAACAAATTGTCAGTTTAATCATTCTAGCTAATTTTAACTAGACATCATTGGCGTGACAGTCTTGCCATTGCTAATCTTCCTACATGGCATAGACGGCATTGATGTAGACAATTTTTCTTTTAAAATAAATTCAATTTTTTTATCAAATTTTATTTTATTTTCTCTTTTTTTCCTCCCATTTTTTACACATGGCCGACGACAAGGCTGTCGACTACTAGCCAAGAGCTAACAACCTCTGTTAGCCACTAAGCAAAGGCCACTAGGGTCACGAGAAGGGCTTGTGAGCCATTGCTCATTGCCCACAAGCAAGAGTTCACAGTCGTTGCCAACCCAAGCGAGGGTGTCACAGCCCTTGCCTAGGCCTTTGTTAGCAAGGGCTTAGGTGAGAGCTTGCGATGCCCTTGCCAAACCCAATGAGGGCCATGACGCCCTCGATAGATCAGGTAAGGCGAGGGTGTCACAACCCTTGCCTAAGACCTTGTTGCCATAGCGAGGGCTTGTGAGGCCTTGCCAAATCTAGTACCTTGTGAGGGCTTCATGGCCTCACCGAGGGGTTGCACGACGCTATCGGCCATGTGTAAAAAAAGGAAAATGAAAAGAAACGAAAACATTAATAAAAAATTAGAGCATTTTTTAAAAATTAAAAAATTGTTCATGTCAGTATTGACCGCACAATGTAAAACGGCTAGCACTGATTGGATCATCATGCTAGTGATGTCCAATCAAAATTAGTTGAAATGACTAAACTTACAATTCTTTGAAAGGTTTTGGACTAGTTTGATGAATCAATTAAATGTTTAAAATAAAATTGACATAATCAAAAAATTTTAAATTGAATTGATTATCATATAATAAATTTAAGATTTTTAGAATAATTTTCCCACGTAATACCTCGTGTACTTTTATTTTGTTACATCCCTAGTACCCTGCACTTGGGGTCCTACGTCGAGAGTCTTCTATTTTTGCTGTGAGAGCACAAAAAATCTGCCATTATGATGACAAGTGATTGTATCAAGCGATTGAACCCGTAACGTTGATAATAATAATAACGATAATATCATTGTCAAATCTTCTAGCTTTTGGTGGATATTACATCGGGAGACACATCTTTTCTTTAATAGTATCCGTCTAGATTCTCGACCGTCCCTGTCTCCTTCCGAGAAAATCCTTGCTCCTAGCCTTTCCAGGCCGACCTACACGTGTCGCTGGGCCACAGGCTCCACTAAAATGATGCTCTTTTGGCACGTTTCGAAATGTAACTTATTAGTGATAAGTTCCGACGAAATCATTCTTAGCCGCATGACCTTATCCATTAGCGCCAATCACGCCCCCCATTTCGAGGATGCCCTCATTTTTTTTTTCGAACCCAATAGTACGGGCACGAGAAACCAGTCCTTTGGACAATTATGAAAGAACTTACAAGTCTCATGGAATTGGATTTCTTTGAATCGGCAAATAAAAGGCAAACCGTCGATTCAAACAAAACAATGATTCTTTTCGAGAGTATTATCCGAGTTCAAATTCATACTATCAAATATAACCATAGTTATTTTAAATGGTAAGGCTTCGTTTGATTTTTCGAATTTCTAATCAGGATAAAATAAAATAAAATAATATATGAAATCCATGTATTTTTATATATATCCACCATTTAGTAGTTACAGTAATAAAGTCGGAATATATTTATATCACATCATATATATTATTTAGTATAAATGGCATATTAATACAAATGAATAAAAAAAAATTTATAAACAAATATGATAAAAATCTCTTATAACACTCTTAACTACTTTATTTTTATTTGATTTTTTATTTATTTTCCTCTCTTTTTAAATTAATTTCATTTTTATTTCTTTCCTCCCCTTCCATCATTCTCTAATTAAATTTTATTAAAAGTAAATATAATAATATACCCAAAATATTAAAATACCTAAAATACGTAATAAATATAAATATATATTTATATTTAGAATTTATATTATAAAATAGAATTAAATTCGAATATATATAAATAATATTAAATTAAAATAAATAAATTATTATTTTTTATTATTTTGAATTTCTTATTTTAGAATTCAAATATTATTTATATTGAAATATAATTTTAATTTTGTTAATTTAAGGAGATTGTCATTCAAGAAAAATAATTTTCCTATTATGGATGTTAAAAATCATACACATCTTTATCCCACATTTTTTATAGGATAATTTTATCCTGGCCTATATCCCCATTATATTCAATTTTATCATATCTTGAGTAGGCACCAAACACAAGATATGATAAATTTTATCCTATTCTAAATTTTATCATAATTACCAAATGCAGCATAAGAGTTTGTTAACAATTACAATCACCAATATAACTAAATAAGAAATTGGGAAAATTCCAAATAATAGTCTAATGTACCCTCATTTTCTCAAATAAGAGTCTAAAGTAGGCATTATTCCAAATAATGACTTAGCAGACGTTTGTTTGTGTTTTATTTAAAAATTGTCTGCGAATGTAAAAAAAGTGTTTTGTTCCAAGGAACAATTTTTCAACAAAAACACGCGTTTGCAGTAAAATTTGTATAATTTTTTATTTCTTTTATTTTTTTCTTATTTTTTTTCCTTTTTTTTTTTCTTTTTGGCCGGTCGTTGGCCTCGGCCATGGCCGGCGACGCGACTGGCGATCGGCCGACGAGGCCGGCGGCTCGCCTTGGCCGGGCGAGCTCGAGCTCGCCCCAGATCCGGCGAGGCTCGCCCTTGCCTTGGCCGGGCGAGCTCGAGCTCGCCCAGATCCGGCGAGGCCAAGCTCGCACAAATGACGGCGAGGCTCGGCCTCGTCGGATCCGGGCGAGCTTGAGCTCGCCAGCCCAAGGCGAGGCCGAGCCTCGTCTGGGGCGGCGAGCCTCGCCGTGGCCGGGCGAGGCCGCCGCCCTTGTCGGCTACGGCCGCCGGTCGCCGGCCATGGCCGAGGCCAACACCGGCCAAAACAAAAATGAAAGAAAATAAGAAGAAAAATAAGAAAGTGTTTCGTAAATAAGAAACACAAAATTTGTGTTTCTTATTTATTTTTTTTTGTTCCCTTAACAAAAGAACAAAAAAACAAAAAATTGTTCAAAAACACAAAAAAGAAACACAACCAAACGCAGCCTTAAAGTACCATCATTTTCTCAAATAATTAGCTGAAGTGTATCTTATTTCAAATAAATGTATTGAGTAGCCATATCAATTTCAAATAAGGAACTAAAACCATTGTTTGATTAATGGCAATATCATCTTTTAAATATTTTCCTTTTTCTTTACTTTTTCTCTTCTTTTTTTTTTTTTCCAAACTCAAAAAAATTAATTAAAAAAACAGAACGCACATAGGAAGGACGGCTCCCTCCCATCTATGGCTGCCACCCCATTATTGATGGGGTAACGACAATGGCCAGCGGGGTTGTTGGCACCTTGGTGAGGCCTCTCATCTCTAGCAAGGGCTTGTTGGCCCTCACCTCTTGTTAGGGAGGGTCGTTGGCCCTTGTCCAAGTGCTGATGACCCCACCGGCCATAGCTACTACCCCACCGATGATAAGGCGGCAGCCATAAGTGGGACCTCCCACTTCTGTTTTTGCCTTTTTAAAAAAAAAATAATCTAAGTTAAATTTAAATTTAAATTGTATTTGGGTGAAAAGTTCCTTGATCGGCAATAATTTTTTTACTGGCTGGCGAGCTAGCAAAGCTAAGCCCTTGTTTGAAATAGCCATAACCACTTCAGGTGCATATTTGAAACTGATAAGATTATTTCAGACCCTTATTTGAAATAAGGTTTACTTTATGCCCTTATTTAAAAGAAAACAATGGTACTTCAGGCCTTATTTGGAATTTTGCCTAAGAAATTTTAAGAAATATAATAAACAACAACTAAATAAAAAGGGAAAAGGCATCGATAATAGAAAGATCATGTGATAAAATTTGCTTTAATCATTATGTATATTTCGAGGGTTAATTAATGTTAATTTGATTGATTGACAAAAAATTTCATATGGAGAATAATCAATCCCTTGCAAAATGTATCACTTTTAGAGGTAATCTTTAAGGAAGAGCTTTACATGTGTTTGCGCAACACATATATGATCGGCATCTTGAACTAAAAAGCGCCTTTGCATCTATAGTTATTCAAAATTTTGAAAAATCATTTTGGTTATTAGATAAGTTTGCAGATTAGCACCTTCTCGGATGCAAAGGCAGATATAACTCGCCATAAAAATTGAGTTTGATCGAAGATCCAATTATGTATGTAATTAAATTATGGTTCGCATTTCATTAACTTAGGAAAAATTATGCAAAATCCCCTTGAAAGTTAAGGGTAGCACTACCCTTATATATGACTACTACATAGTATCAAAAAAATTGGCAAAAAAGTCTTATGCTTATTTTACGATTACCAATTCAGTCTTAAATCTTTTAATTGTATTAATTTAGCTGTAGTCCTTTAAATGATTTGCCAAATTAGTTCTCAACCTTTTAACAAATTACCAAATTAGTCATCATGAATAATTTATACTTGACTTTACTAGTGTAACAACCCATACCGGCCTTTTCTTACACATTGCTAGCGGGGCCAACCACTGGTTGAGAGCCGGCAACCTCCATCAGCCACTGAGCAAGGGCCAACGGGATTGCTCGTCGCCAACAAGGGCTTCACCGCCCTTGCGTAGGCCATCAGTAACCGCAACGAGGGCATCACGGCTCTTACCTAGGCTAGGGTTGTTAACCCTAGTGAGGGCTAGGGCAAGAGCTTATGACGCCCTCGCCAAACCAAGGAAGGGCCGCGATGCCCTTGATAGATTTGGTGAGGCGAGGGTGTCACAACCCTTGCCCAAGTCCTCATTGCCATAGCAAGGGCTTATGAGCCCTTGCCAGATCTAATGAGGGCCTCTGCCTGCCATCAGTGAGAGCTTCGTGACTTCATCAACCATGTGTAAAAAAAAAAAAAAAAGAAAATATCAATAAAAAAATTATTCATGTTAGTGTAGATTGCATTATGTCAGAGGACCAATGTTGACTAGCTACCACATCATCAATGTCTGATTAAAATTAGTTAGAATGACTAAATTAATAATTCATTAAAAGATTTAGGATTAGTTTAATGAATGAGTTAAATATTTAGAATAAAATTGACGTAATCGAAAAATTCAAAACATAATAGGTTCAAAAAATTTTGGATAGATTTCTCAAGGGTTACCTCACGTACTTTTATTCTGCTACATCCCCGGACCCCTGCATTTGAGGTCCTACCTGGCGAGTCTTCTCTTATTGCTGCAAGAGCACAAAAAAAATCTGCCATTAAAATGACGTGTGATTGGATAAAGAGGTTGAACCCGAAACGATGCCACGTCACTCTTCCACTTATGTTAATAATGATATTATTGTCAAATCTAGCTTTTGGTGGATATTACACTTGGGGGGCAGATTTTTTTCTTTAATAGTATCCTTCTAGATTCCCGACGGTCCCATTAATCCTATTCCAAATCAATTTCTTTTAATTTTTAAATAATTTTTTTACTTTTTTTCCTTTGTTTTCTTTTCTTTTTTTCATTTTTCCTTTGTTTTTTTTTTTTCATTTTTTCATTTTTTTCTTTTCATTTTCCTTTTTTTCTTTTCATTTTCTTTTTTTTTCCTTTTTTTCTTTTCTTGTTTTCTTTTCTTCATGCCCTTCTTTTCTTTTTCTCATCTTTTTCTTTTCTTTTTCTCATCTTTTCTTTTAAATTCTATTCCAATTCTTTTTTAATTACCTTTTTAGATTAAAATAAATTTGATATTGAATTTTCATAAACCATTCATTGATTAATTATATTTTTATACTAAGTAATAAAAATATTAACTAATCAATTTTTATTATATAGTAAATAATAAACCATAGTATAAACTATACTAATATCCATACAATATGTAATAAATAAATAAAATATAGAAATAAAAAAAAAAAAATTTTGATTCGGCACTTTTGATTCTTTTGATTCTTGACGATTCTTGTCCAAAATCGTTCCGAGGCCGCCACTACACGTGTCGCGGGACCATAGGCCCCGCCAAAATGATACTCTCTCGACACGTGTCGAAATGCAACCCGTTGGAGTGATGAGCTCCGACGACATCGTTCTTAGCCGCGTGATTACGTTGACCTTATCCATTAGCGCCAATCATTCGCTCCAATTCGACGGTGCCCCCACTTTTTTTTTTTTTAAATTTTCTAACCCAATAGTGCAAGCATGAAGAACCGGTTACTTGGACAATTATGAAACGACTTCCAAGTCTTCCCACGATTTGAATGGGTAAAAAGGAAAGAAATTATTTAATAAGAGACAACTCATTGCGTTGAAAATTCAAACTAAATAAGCATTTTTGCATTCTGACCAAAAAAGAAGAAGAAGCATTTTTGCATAGTATTACTGGCTTTATTAAAAAAGAGTTTCAATTTATATATACTTGCCTTTAATGTACATAAATATGTTGAATGGATGGATATAACATATTTAATTATTGAGATAAAAATAGTAGATTTTTAAATCTTTTCAAATTGTTCAGTTATGTTTTTGAAATATTTATTTGGTTCAATTGGGTCCATAAAATTTATACTCAAGTTGATTGTTCCATCAAAATTATGAATGGAAATGTTGATGTGACGTTTTATGTGATATTTAAAAATTAAAAAAAATGAAGAAAAAAAGAAATATAAATATTTATAAAATTAAGGAAAAAGGAAATATGAAAAAAGGAAGAGACAGAGAAAGGAGGCGGAGTGCACAACTGGGTACCAAAAAAAGAAAAGAAAAGGAAGAGATGGAGTGCACAACCACTAGGGGTGTCAACAATTTGGTTTTTTTGAAAAATCGAACTAAACCGAACCAAACCATTAGTAAAAACTTCATAATCGAATCGAATGAGACTCAAACCGAATACGAACGTAACCGAAATTTTGGTCTGATTCAGTTCGATTTTTCGGTTTTCAACTTTCAGTTTTTGGTTTTTGCATTTGTTTTTTTTCTCGTTTTTTTTTTCTGTTGTATATATTTTTCATTTCTAAGAAATAAGCTCTTTATTGGTTTGTTGGTTTGATTCGGTTCGATTAACCGATAATTTTTTTTTTAATGAGAACCAAACCAAATGAAAATTGAATAAAAAAATCAAATTTTTTGATTCGATATTTGACACCCTTAGCAACCACTACTAGCTAGAGGATGCGAGACCTCAATGGCAGCTTGTAGAGGATATCGAGCAACCTTGGCAATCCATAATCAAGTCCCTAGGCTAGATTTGGCCTTAGCAAACCCATAAGTATCATTTATTATGTCAGTCCACATCAATACTTTTGTATTCATATTGATAGAATGACCAACTCAAATAAAAAGCACATAATAAATTTAAGACCCCCATCCCACAAAAACGAAATTCAGAGACCTAATTTTTTTTTTGTTAAATTCAGAGACCTAATTGAATAATTCGAAACAAAACAAAGTGAAGAACCTCCAATGCCTTAATATCTCCACCCTATTTAATTATAGCTTGTCTAAAAGGCATAACTTGTCCGAGGCAAAAAAAAAAAAAAAAAAAAAAAAGAAGTAAAAGTCATATCTTGAATCAAAATAATCAATTTATATTGCAAGGAGGGACCTTGACCCGGTTCATGGTACGGCACCGTCCAATCCGACGCGAGGCCAAAGAGGTCAGCCTTCGGACACGCCACCGCACCTGTCCGATCTCTATCTTCACACGTCATTCTTCGCGTCGACTCTCTCTCTCTTCCTCTGCTTTCCCTTCATTTTCCACGAACGTCCCCACCAGCAGAGCCAAATCCGAACTCTCTGGAACCCTCCTCCGCTTAGCGCGTCCTTTCTCTCTCTCTCTCTCTCTATAAAATGCGAGCTCCGTCTCGTTTTCTCTCTCATCATTGACCATCTCCGTCGCTGGAAGGAAGAATTCTGCACAAGGATACCAGAAAAATCACTCATTAAATCGGAGCTTCAGCCGCGGGCTTGCGTCGTCGCTTTGGCCGGAGGATCGGGCGGAGTCCGGATTCCGAAAGTTCGTTGTTCCCCGAAAGAGCCCCTCGTACCGTTAGTTAAACCCAGCTTCTGCTTTCGCGTTCTCTTCTGCTTTGCGTACGTGCGTGCGTTTCGTTAGGTAACCTCTAGCCCTCTTTAGGCGGGAGGTAAGGTGGTGCTTCGCGTTGAAATTTCTCTTTGCTCTTTCGTTTTTTTTTTTTTTTTTTTTTTTTAAATTTCTGTGGGGAAGGATCGAAGCGTGGGATGGGGAACCGATTCTGGGTTCTGTCCCTGCCGCGTGGAGGCAGGGGAACGAGGATGGGTCGGCGGCATTGACGCGCTTGCTGACTTTTCTTGATTTCTGACGCGGTTGAATGATCATGGGATCTTGAAACGGACTCCTTGCAGAGTTATGGGTGCCGGCGTTTGATGGTGCCGTTGTAGATGTTAATCTGCTCTTGCTGACTTTTCTTGATTTCTGACGCGGTTGAATGATCATAGGATTTTTTAGTTATGTTTAATCAAGATGGTAGAACATGGCACGGAGGAGAGAGAGAGAGATAGACTTTTGAGTCTCGCTGGTTTATGTAGGCTACCTTCCCATGATAGTGTAGGCATGAAATGGAACAAGATTTCCAATATGGATAATTGCTAGTGGAAGGAGATTACTGAAAAGCATTCGAGGTGATTGGAGGTGGATTAGTTTGTTGCTCTAAAGCAGCTTGTCCGCTAGAGCAATGGCAGGATTTAATTGTTCCATGAAACTGAAATAAAGTGGTTGCTTCCTAAATTTTAGGCAAAATTCCTCGGATGTGAGCTATGATTCTGTCTATTGGGGTTTCATTTGTGATTCTGGACTTTAAAAAAAAGACATTCTTCCTCGCACTCTCTCCATGCCTCCTTCCAACTGAGCCCAAGAACTTGATTCATGCATACCGCATGAAATAAGAAATATTGGACTAGAATTGGCAAAATCAATTTGTAATGTGTTCACTCTTGTAACATGTGGAATGTTAAATCAAATTTTGAGGGACTATAAGTGATGTGTAAGATTAGGTGTTGCTTGGATACTGAAGGGCCCCTTAAAGCCAGAGGTCGGAATGGACAGAAAAGTTTGGTCGATTAACCTGAGTAAATACCTTCTTCGTGAAGGCTTTTACTTAAGGACATTGATGTCCGTCTTCAGAAGTCATACAATATGTGGTTCTGCTGGCATGTGTGGAATCATTTAGACAACTTGAGGGTATTTGTTTAGTTGGGAGAGCCTTCTGACTGCAAAAGTAAAATGAGTTTCGATACAGTCGAAAGTCTAAGGCTTGAGCTATTAGCAGTTCTCAAAGAAAGCTTCAAGCAGAATTGCAGAAGGAGGTATATCCTTAATGGACCAGCTTGATCCTTCAATCTTTCAACATATTCTGTTATCTTACTACATTCAAGAGCAGTTAATCGTGTGATTTTGTTGGCTTTCACCAGAGATTGGCTCGTTCGTGGTCGTTTCTGGTATAGTTTGTTCCAGACTTCAAGGAATCAGTGATCATGACACACAATTCCTTATTATCCACTGCTGGATGCCCTGGAGTTCCTCAATGCTTCACTTATATTATTATGTGGGGTTTTTTAGATCTGCTTGTTTCAATGATTCCTTCTGTCAGAGCACTGCTGATCGGAGCTGTTCAACGTGCATTGGACTGTCTTGTTGCCGATATCAAATGGTGTTGAGCCTTGTAGAAGAAATCAATGTTGCAGTGTCTCCTTGCTTGACTGGCCAAGTAAAATTCTTAGGAGGTTATGGAATGTCGCTAAGTTTGCTCATATCTGCAGGTGTTTCTAGCTTCTAGGTAGTTGGTAGTCTCAGCAGAGTCAAATTAAAATGGGTGAAGTAGCCGTTGAAGGGCCAGGGTTTCAACATTTTGATGCGGAAAACCTTCAGCATGCCTACTATAAAGAGAGCCAGATGGACAATGAGTTCGCAGTCCTTCAGCAGATGAATGGGGAGCAGATGCCCATTGAAACATCTAAAGATGATGCGAGTGCTACCAAGCTGCTAGAGAGTGGGCATATGCAGTATGGGTAATGTCTCAGCTCTTTCTTGAGCAATATTACTTCAAGTTTAATTCCTGTCAACTTTCAGTTAATATCAAAGTTGCTACTGTTGCAGATGTCCTCATTACCGTCGAAGGTGCCGCATTAGAGCCCCCTGTTGCAACGAGATTTTTGATTGCCGTCACTGTCATAATGATGCAAAGGTGATTCCTTGTGCCCCTCATAGACTTAAGTATGCTTGATAACATCCTTTATTATGACATGGGGAGGGTCACTAGATATCTAGGAGATACTTTAGAGTAAGGTTAGTTGATTAAGTTTTCACTTGCCATATGCTAGAGAATGATTGTTAACCCAAATTTAGGTACCACTTCATCTGCTTGTAGATTTTGGGCTCTAGTGACATGAGTTTTCTTGAAATGAGACTGCATGCTAACCTGATGTTAACTTTGAAGTGTGTGCCCTTATATTGTGATTTGTGCAGTTTGCCATTATTGCGTGACAGATATGTGTAGAAGTTGCCACTGATATTCTATAGAAGTTAATTGACTTATTAATGGCATCGGAGTTTCTTTGCATCATAAATGAAAGTCGCCATGTTGATTGTGTTCGGATAAGTAGTTGAGTTTGCTAAATCAGACAAGTATTTTATTCTTTGACGTTCTACCTATGGACATTCTCACCATAACGCAACATGCTGTTCTCTTACGTGCAGAATAATATCAATGTAAACCAAAAGCAGCGACATGAGTTGCCTCGCCATCAAGTTCAACAGGTGGATGCGATGTAATTTCTAGCATGTTTAAAGACTCACTTATTACATGATGGTCCCACTTACCTACCTTTTTTGGTTTCAGGTTGTATGTTCACTCTGTGGTACTGAACAAGAGGTAAGTTTAAATATTCTTTCCTTCATTACCAGTTTTGGTTGCACTAAGAGCTATTCAAAGGAGGTGAAAATGTGAAGTTGTTTAGAAAGATAGCCAAGAATAAGCTACAGTGCAGTATCATGTTTGGCCATCAATATTTTAGGTTTTGCAGATGTTGATTCTCAACCTTTGGTTCCTATGTTGACAGGTCCAGCAGGTGTGCATTAACTGTGGTGTTTGCATGGGCAAGTACTTTTGTGGGACTTGTAAGCTTTTCGATGACGATGTGAGTCAAATCTTTTTCTTATTTTCTTATCTGGTCTTCTCTCTCTCTCTCTCTCTCTCTCTCTCTCTCTCTGAAGTAGTCTCTTTCTGCCCGCTCCCCCTAGCAAATAGCATAAAAATGCTTTATAACAGGCAAGCATGTGAAAAAGGAAGTTTCTTATGTGTATTTTACAGATTATCGAAAGTGTGAGGTGTTATATCCTGCAGTGGAAGACGATATGATCACGTGGACCTGACATCTTACTTTATTTTTTCTGCAGACATCCAAAAAGCAGTATCATTGCAATGGATGTGGCATTTGCAGGTATGGCAACCGTTATCATTAAATATTCAACAGTGTCAAAGCAATTATCCATGTGAATAATAGGAGTTTTTGGTGTCTCAATGCACGACATCACTGTTTACCAATTCAATCTCTGGTTGGGCAGTGTTAGTATTTGTGAGAAAATAAGGTCATGAACACTTAGTGCAAGGAGATCGGTCAGAGTAGATGGAAGATGTCATGTTTCAAGATTACCTAAATTTTTTTCACAAATAACAGCTAGATGACTAGATATGATATGAGTCAATGACCGAACTAGTAGTTTCAGGATGTTAGATGAAATTTGTAGATGTGTCTCATTTTCTGTCATTCATCACCCTTGGAGAAGATTATTGGTTTCTAGGAATTTCTATGGCAATTTACACAAAGCTCCCCACTCTTGGGTGTTGCTGTCATCCATTTCTTTGTCATTGATGATGTTGCACGTTTGTACATGTCTAACTGTATTTTCTTTTTCAGAATTGGGGGACGAGAGAATTTCTTTCACTGTTACAAGTGTGGTGAGCTTCAGTTACCCTGTGCTTCTGCCAGCATAAATAGTAATGGAAAGAACGGAAGTTAACCTGCCTCACTGTTTGTCATGCTGTACAGGTTGCTGCTATTCAATCTTGCTGAAAAAAGCCATCCTTGCGTGGAAGGAGCAATGCATCATGATTGTCCTGTTTGCTTTGAGGTAAAGCTCTGTGATTTAATGGTTATTATGTGTGCATTGCAATGGATGTATATATTGAAGTTGTGGAAATGGTGATGTGCAGTTTCTATTTGATTCAAGAAATGACGTGACAGTCTTGCCTTGTGGGCACACGATTCATAAGAACTGCTTAAAGAGATGAGAGAACATCACCAGTAAGTATCTGGAGGTTTTTCATGGACGTAAGTTCTCGGGCTTAACTTTTCTTCATACAGGATTTAATTTGGTGATCATTGCAATAGGTATGCCTGCCCAATCTGCTCGAAGTCTGTCTGTGATATGTCAAAGGTTTGGGAGAAATTTGACATGGAGATTGCAGCCACGCCAATGCCAGAGCCTTATCAAAACAAAATGGTGGGTGTAGGAGGACTTGTTATATTTATCTATTCCTTCTTGAGGTTATGTTAGTCAAAGTTCCGTGATTAGTGAAGAACCGCTGCTGAAGCTGAAAGCTTTTTGCTGTTCAACAGGTTTGGATCCTCTGCAACGACTGCGGGAAAACGTCTCAGGTCCAATTCCATGTAGTCGCTCAGAAATGCGCCCATTGCAAGTCCTATAATACTCGCCAAACACGTGGCTGACCTTGTTGTGGCTGGGACTCAAAAGGAATCGTGATGTTTACCAATGTCCTTACGGCAGGCTGTATAGTAGGGACGACCATCGAGTTGGGTCGCTTGTGAGGTGTGCTAGACATGCAAAATGATCAAGCAATTGAAACTCGAGGGGGGTCTCGACCTTCCTTCTTCTTCTTGTCCTCTCCAAAATCTATTCCTCGGTTCGTTTATTCAATTCATGGTAATGAAGGATGTGTAGTTCTTGAAACTCGAAGGGGTCTCGACCTTCCTTTTTCTTGTCCTCTCCAAAATCTTATCCTGGGTTTGTTTATTCAAATCATGGAAATAAAGGAATGTGCAGTTGCTCTTCTGCTCTTCTTGTTGTGGCTTTTCGGTTCGCTAGCTTTCCCCATTTCTTTTCAGTGTTCTTTATATAGCAAACGGTAGCTGCAGTGTTAGGGGCATATCATCTGAGCAGTACGTAATCTTTGGAGGGAATCCCGTGGACGACACTGCAAATATGTTTGGCCCTCAAGGGATCGAGTGCACCATGATATAATCTCTATTTTGTTTCTTCGATCCTTTGGTCGGTTCGCAAGCTCAGAAAGAAAACAGCCATTTAGATCTTTATCCGAGTAGAATGGCAAATGATCAAATATGAAATCAAGCTGCTTGCTCATCTTCGCCTTTCTTTACCTTCAAGGTGTGATGAAACGTGTGTGAAAATTATGTTGTCGAATTACTTAGCAAATTTAGAAATAAATGTATTAAAAATCTTAAAATTGTAATAAAAATCCTAAAACTTATAATGAAAATATTAAAAATTTTCAAAAAGTATAATTAAGAGCTAAAATTTATGATGAAAGTATCATTGAGTGTTAAAATTTTTAAAAAGTGTAATTAAATTTTAAAATTTATCATGAAAGTATAATCAAATTTTAAAATTTTGAAAAAAATATAATTAAATTTAAAATTTATCAAATTGATCCAAATAAAGTTTATATTTTTTCATAATATTTTTAAAAGATTTAGAATTTAATTATGTTTTTTTGACAAATTTTAAGATTTAATGACACTTTTCAAAGTCTTCAGAATAAATTGTTACTTTGTTGACAAGTTTGAGAATTTTCAATATACTTTTCAACTAAAGCAAAGTTGAGACTTGAGATTCGATACGCGTGATAAAGCGAGAAAGCTACGAATGTCGAGGTGAAACGAGAGGACAAAAGAGATTGCAACGGGGGGTACCAAATAGACGTCAACAGGGGGGCTTTACGCGTCGATATAGATGGAGGACCACCACGACGTCGGCCAGGACAAAATTGTTCAGACTTTCGATTTGGACCCGAGTTTTTCAGACCATGGTCCGCTAGTTTCGCGACGACGGCCCTACTCGGGACGATTTCAAAACAGGACAAAACTTCCATCGTCTTTATTTCCTTTCTCTGAGGGAATCCCCGGGCGAATTTCAGCTTGCCTTTACCTTTTCTCGTTTCTCTTTCGTCGCGAGACTTTTGGGGCGTGGAACTTTGTCTCGAGCTATAAAGAAGAATCTGAGATGTTACAAGACGCGCAAAGCTCTTTTGTTCTCTTCCTGGCCAAGAGGGGACAGGATTTGAATTGTTTGAGAACCAGTAGGCGTCGCATTCACTCCTTCTGGATCCTTGTTGGTGACGACTTAGACCGGTCGCGATCTTCTTTTCGCCGGAATATATTCTGGTCTCGACTTAGGCAAACTCTCTAGAACATCACCACGCAAGCATTGGCGCGCATATTTTGGTTAAGGGGTGAGCAGAGAGGATCGCCTGAACTGGGAACCGCGTGATTTAGACAAAACTGATGTTTTGGACAGTTCCAAGGAATGCCAGTCTGGTTCCTAGTTCTGTAAAATTAAAATCGGTGGTATATGTATTTTTTATTTTTTTAGTTTCATAAAGAACACTGTTAAAATAAATTGGGAAAAAGAAAAACTTATTTTTCTTTCTCCTCCTCGAAGCCTTGCATTTTCAGCTAATGAATCTTTGGCAAAACCTACCTTTTCTTTTCCAAGACCAAGCAATCTAATTCTGGGACCGGACCGAATCAAGAACCGACCACCCCTAATTCTTGAGTGGAACCGGACCGAATCAAAAACTGATCACCCCTAATTTGGGTGGGTTGTGTTGGACGCAAATTGTGTAACCCAAGATCTCCATAACTAGAACAAGAACGTAATTGAGTAAAAAGATTAACGCACCTGTTTTGAGATCCATCGAACATAAAGCGAAAGCAGAATAAGGATTACCCACATATATCAAGAGGATCCACGCACGTTCTTTCTCCTCTATCGCTCCGTATCACTGGCTCAACGAGGCGCCCTTCACGTGCAAGTGTTAGATAAACCCCTTAGGTGAGGATAATGTGAGGATTAGGGTTAGGAGGAGAGACACCACTATTTATAGTAGCCACCAGTCCCACTCATTACAGGAGCTCAACTCGGCCCACATTAATCGGCCCATATTAGACTAATTAAGAAACCTACTATTTCACTTTAGACCAAACCCCGTAAAACGATAAACGTTAAACGGTAAATTACAATATAAATTAATGTAGTCCACAATTAGAAAAACTCTTACAGGTTGCGTGTTCATAAATGTTAGCCTAAGATCACTAGAACTCCATCCGTCGGAGGCCCTAATTGTCGTCTGACGATGGCGGGCCGTCTAAATTATGCGAAACCGCAAACGTTGGAGACCGGTCTGGAAGCACATCGATAGGAGTGGAATTGTTCATCCCAACCAAGATATGCACGAAGAAGAAACACCGACATTTGAATCGAATGCCATAAGAAAGGAAATCCTTGCATCTATAGAGATCTCGGGATCGATTAGTTGTGCTCTCATAAACATGAGTTTGCAAGCAAATTTGTGAACGAAACTATAAGAGCAAGTTTATATTGTTGAAGGCAAAAAGCTCAAGTTCATCTGGATGCTCATACATGGACTCTGATATTCCTCTAGAGGGACAGAAAATTGGGGAGCCATGAAAACCGGCATACCACCCCCTTTCTTTGGAATAAAATGACGACAACAAAAAGCAAAGAAAACAAAACTCAAACGTCTCAATTATGTCTCAATGCCAAAAGAAGACTCCCCACCACCTATACCACCAAGTATAGAAGCACCAAGCAGTGAAAGCTGAGGCAATGTATAGAAAAGGGGTTTGATTGATGATCATCCATGGCTGCAGATTAAATGCACATGGAAACAGCTCTTTGTGAACGGACGATCTGGAGGGCTAGTGGTGGAGGAGACGTTCTGATGGGAAGCAGCTTCGATTACTTGGTTTCTTCGAGGTCGGTCTCAAAAACGTTGCCATCGCCATTGTATGAATCAGATGAGTCCCCGGGAGCAGTAGTATTCATGGGTTTCTCCATTTCCTCGTCGATCTTGATCTCTGCTGAACGGCATTCTGAACTGCAAAATGCTTTCTCGCCTCTGCATGGAAGATAAAAGACAAAGTACATCAGCTCGAGCAACCACTTAAGCAATTCATAAGCACTGCCAGTGGAAATCACATAATATATAAATAAAGCTCCCAATGCATGTTAGTATGATGATCGAACCTGTACATGTAGATATCTTTTCCCTCTTCCAGAATCTTCTTGCAGTTGAAGCAGAAGCTCAAGAAGATGTCTGATGGATACAATGCCAGAGCTTCAGAGGTCTTACTCAGTGAACTCAGCCGATTGTTCTGACTGGTCCCATGAATATCCATTGTTCCATTAGATTGGCATTCCAAAATACAGTCACCAAAAATGTGGGTTGTCTTCTTGTTAGGGCCATGTAAGGTTATACATGTATAGTCCTCAGAGAGCTCAATCTCATTCTTCGGGAGAGAAGCAATGAGTCCATTGATTCCATTTCCAGAGCCAGGCACCAACAAGGAACTCTGGTCAGCACGGAAGAAGTCGTTTGATTTTGGATTTGATTTGCTCAATTGGGAAGAAGAATTCACAATAGTGCAAGAATTCAGAGAACACGACCGGGTTTTCCCAAAAGGTCTGGTATCTTGAAGGTCCACTCCAATCTCAAAAACGACATTGGAGTTAGTATCACGGAGGGGAGATTTCAAGTGGGTATGAGAGAATGCATAATTCTTTGGCAGCGACTTAGCTGCTTCAACGGGACGAGTATCTGCGTCAAAGTTCGGATTTTTAGGCTTCATCTGGAGACCGTGAAGAAAGGTCTTGTTATTTGATGGCTGATGAACTTTTCCAGGCAATGCTTTAGCATGGTCATCAAGAGAATCTACAATGCTTAAGCCCACTTTGTCGCGATCCCAAATTTTTTTGTGTTGTGGTGATTTAGGGGACTTGTTAGGGTTGGTCAGAGTTGAGAATGCCTTGAAATCAAGAGGAGAGGTAGGACTATTGGCTGATTCAGAGTCTGATAGTCTCTTAGGGGTCAAACCCACAAAAAGGCCAGGGAGATTGAATAAGGTATTGCTTTTAGAATTCAAATTAAGCTCACAATCAGGATTAGCAACTGTTCTTTGAGCCATCTGGCGATCTTTCAGCACTGACCTCGCCCTTTTTCCAAGCATTATCCCAAAAAATGTCTCAAAAAGTCCCACTGCTTCAAATCGCCAAGAAAGATTAGCTGCATCATGATGAAATGTGTTTGAATAAGTGAGTCATTGGGCATTAAGAGAGAGAGAGAGAGAGAGAGAGAGAGAGAGAGAGAGTATTTTCCCCCCTTCGGCCACATTAGTAATGGAAAAGGGCGAGCTAAAGAAACCTCAACGGGGGAAAAATCCACCTTGAATCACCAGAAAAACCTCATCAACACATGACAGTGAAGGGGTTGAAGAAGAAGTGAGACAATCGAAACCATGCAATAGATAAATTAAAACGACCATTTCAGTCTGAAATTACATAAAAAGATGGTCAAAAGTTTCGATCCACATCAAATGGAAGAACTCTGATGTTTTTCTCCTGTTTATTCCCCCAAATAGTACATGGCTTTGAAGGTAGAAAAGATCAAACCCACAAAAAGAAAAAAGACAAAAACGATACGCTCTAGATTAAACTCACACCAACTCAGTCATTTCCATATAGCTATGAGAGAAATCCAAGAACGACATTGCAGCAAAAGACATTAACCAGGATGAAAGTGAAAGAAGAAAGGCAAACAATAGCTGCCAACGAACACCAAAAACTTCACACCTCATGCACTCTAACAGAGACCTTCGATCATTCATCTGGACATTCCAAGAAAATCTGTAGCATAATCTGTAAAATAAAAGGGAATAGAGCACAGAGACAGTGGGAAAAAAAAAAAAAAAACCCACCTGGGTATTCTGCGTTTTTCTTTTGTCCTTCCTCCAGGAACTCTCCAGAGATGATACTATCCAGAGAGAAGAAGAATGAGGAAGATGAACAAGAAGACCCAAATGCAGCTAAAAACGAGTTCTTGTCAAGTTCTTGTGCCTGTGAGTACACTTGTACTACCCTCCCTCCCTCCCTCCCTCCCTCCCTCTCTCTCTCTCTCTCCCCGAAATATGCCTCACATTCAGCGAACCAGCGAGCTTGTCATATACTCCTCTCTCTCTCTCCCCCTTTCCCCATCTGTTCATTCATTTCGTATGTGCGTGCAATGCACCGTCGTTGGACTACAGGACTACGCGTGTCTGCATCCTTACAAAGCCATCTCTGTAATAATTAAAAAAGCCAGAATCCATCTCTTTGCCATCTAATTGCTTTTTTGCCAGTCGAGTTTCCCTATTTCGACTTCTCTTTCCCTCTTCTGATATCGGGATTTTCTTCTTTCATGTCCAACTCCATAGCGAGAAGAAACCCATTTCGATTAAATAAATTCCAAGGAGATAGCCGGACGACTTCTGCTTTTCAAAGACGCGATGAAACAACATCGACACCATGAAAAAATTTTCATCAAAAACCCATGTCCGTTACCTCCATATCCATTGATTGTACGCGTGTGTACATATATATATATATATATATATATATTATCTTTCATTTACATAATGGAAAATTAAGAAATTGGCAAAAACTCTTTGGTGCATGCCCACGTGGCCGAACCAGAGAGAAATTCGGGTCGGTGGGACAATAAAGGCCTTAAAAAATAAAGTGGGGTTCAGTCTTTTTAGAGAGAGAGAGAGAGTTAGATTTTATTTTTCGATATTTTTTCTCTCTCTTTTTGAGAAATTAAATGAAAAAGATTTTGAAGGGTGAGTCATCGCAAAACGACAAACCGTACGTGAGAGGGGAAGCGAGGGAGATTTCCGTTTTTTTGGTATTTCTTTTTTCTTTTTCCTTTTGGAAAACTTAAATGAAAAAGGCCTTTTTTTTTTAAAGGGGGAGTCACCACAAAACGACAAAGCGTACGTGGTAAAAAAAACGCTCTTCTCAATCATGCCGCTGACAAACAATCATTTAATTCATTTCCGCTGACAAACGGTGAGCTTAAACGGACGTTTAATTCATTTCCGTCGAAATTCTGGATTTATCCCTCCCCCACTTCCCCTTTTTTATCTCTCTATCTTTTTTCCCAAATAGAAAAGATGAATATCTGAATTACAGTGAATTTTATTTTTTATTTATTTCTCGAAAAATCAAAGTGAATTTTATTTTTTATTTATTTCTAGAAAAATTTTTTTTTTTTCCTTTCCAACTCCTGGCCACTGCTAAACCTGCCCAGGCAACTCGCAAGCAAAATGGGGGTAAAACAAAGAACCCATGACTTGGTTACTTTTGTCATTTTCATTATATATGAAATCTGAGACGAGAGTGAATTTAGAGTGATGTATAGAAAATTCTAAAGCAAAAATCAAACACCCCAAAACAATTTTTTTTTTTGGAGGACCAAAACTATATCATATAATATTAGTCTAAGTGGTATTCTTATTTTCAACTACTATTTATTTCGCGAAAAATGAATGATTTGAAAAATATTTTTAAGAATGGTTCATTGTATCATTCGAAATAATTAGTCAATTAAAAAAATAAGTGAGACTAACTGAATTATTTATGAATTTTTAGGTTCACCATTGGTGTAAAAAAATAAGTTACACATTCACTCTCATATGATCAGCAAATGAAAGAATTCCGATAGTCAACTAACCACAAACATACATGTTGTTTGTTTAATGATGAATGTGTAATGATTTTTCGAAATTGGCATAGATCGGATTTATCGCCGCTATTATGGAAGAGATTATAATTTATGGTCTCTCTCTTAACTTTTTTTTTTTTTAATCTAAAAAGCCTTTAACTAAAAAGTTCCCTTGGTAACTCATGCCCACTATTTCCTAAATCAAGGTATGTGTGGAAGTTATTACGTATGTAATGATAGTTGTAGTGCCATGAACATGCACATAGCACTGGCTGATGTTAATTCTTCTTACTATATAACTTCAAATTATATAAGAGGATATTTACAACCTATGTATAATCTAACTGAATGTATATCGCTCCATCTCAATTTTCAACTACCCTCTTCATTTTTAAAATGAGACAAAAAGGTTGAAGTCATTGTCCCTTATTTTTAATAGAATCGGCTTATATCAACAAATCCGAGAATGGACTAGCTCCGTAATTTCAATAATGTAGCTTTCACTTCAATATATGATATTGCTATAGTGATCTACATGACCGTATGCCACAAATATATATATAATGAAAATTGATCTCTAAAGAATTAGTTGTATTTATGTCATGCATAATTATATATGCAAGCACATCACACAAAAATATTGGAGATCTGAATAATGTGTAATAATAATATCATTTTGGGAAACATATAGTTAGCATTTTCATGCATAAGTAATTCAAGAACCAATCAAATTTCAACACAAGCGAACTAGGGAAACATCAAGTTTGTGCCAATTGCTAAATGCTGTCCCAAAGAAATTAAAAATTTTGCAAAAGATTTTGTCGTTCAAGAAATGCCATTGATAGTAAGAATTTATTTCTACAATAAAAATGGTTTGTGGGTCCTAGCCACTTTGACTCCCAATGATGCACTTCGCTTTATTTCACTGCACTGCTTGCTAAAAGAGAAAATAAGCGCCACTTTCAGCCTCATGCCTTTAATTGCTTATCAGCTATGATCAATGCCATCACGCCTTCCCACAATTCTTTTTTCTGCCTCATAAAGGATTATTTTGAAAAATCAATTTAGTAGTGTCCATGAGCATATTTTGGTCGAGCAAAAAGTTGATTTTTCAAAATATTTTAGCATCTTATTAACAGCCCCATGGTATTAATAATGCTAATTAAAAGTGGATATCATAATTTTCAAGAGAGTTTAGAAATCGACCAAAAACACATTCATTGAGGGGTTTTCAAAGTATATTTAATAAGACTCGACAAATTGTCAAATACCCAGGATTTCTCTTTTAAGATTTTTCAATTTTTATAAAAGGGGTTGTTCGCATGTGCAGTAATCACACAAACTTTAATGTTAGGATACCCCTCAACTTTCCTAGCCTTAGGTATGAAATCACCGAAGTTCTAATTGGTGAACATGGTTAATTATGGTCCCAAACTCTAAATATTTTTTTCATTGCTTTTTGACCCGATGCTTCTGATGAACAATTACCCCGTGAGTCACATGCTGTGTTCCTTTCTTTATTTGTTTATTCGTTCATTTAATTATTTGCTATTGAGCGTATCTAGCTCAATCAATTGCCCTTTCTTCCTTTTTTTTTTTTTGTTTAACGTAGGGTAACTTTGTTCCTCCAAAATCAACACTTGCATCACCGACAAATCGTTCTAAATCATTATTCACTTTTCTATTTATTTTTGTAAAGTGACCACGAGAAAACTTTAATCGAGTACATTCAAAAGAATGCATTGTACTTGCAACCCGTAATATTTTAGTTGTATGCAAAGTGAAGGCCTCTTGCTAGACCATTTTTTTTGGTAATGTTTTCTTCCTTTTAAGACCATTGATTAATGTCATACTTGAAAGGTGCGACATGTCAAAAGATTAGTGTTTACTATTAGGATTGATATTAAATAGATACCTCCCAAAATATTTTCATTTAGTGTTATTGATTCATTAAAGCTAAAGAAGTAACACTTTTTAGAACAGCTATAACTTTACTCATAACAAAAATAATAACAAACCACATGTTGAGTTGCGAAAGCGTGACTATAATAAATATAATAAACACTTTATTAATATTACAAAACCATTTAATTACACTTATTAAGCACACGATAGACTCTCACACTCACGCCACTCACTAAACATGCTACATACACCACTATCACTCACTTCTCACACATACTCAGCACACTCTACACACCACACTTGAAGACCACTTACCACACAAGACCCCTGTCCTTCTATTTGAGGCGTGAACTCAGGTGGATGAGGCTAGGCTATTTATAGCCTTCATCCACCGACTCTCTCAACAAATTATCTTTGACACGAGGGAGATTTTTGCTTCCATCTTTCATATTGGACAATTTATAGCCACAAGCTCTACCTACCACAAACAACCTAGAGTCTAGTAGCATTTACTAGAAAATTCTAAGGGGAGAGAGAGAAAGAGAGAGGGCCGAACTTGTCAAACTCTTCAACTGTTTTCTTCCATTCTGCACCTTGCAAAGCTTTCTCATATGTGGATGGCTCTATGGTTCTATCTTCAGTTGCTTCTCCTGTTGTGACTTTCCATCGGGTTTCATGAAGCTTGGGTTTCTGCAGTGTCAATTTAGCTTGTGCTTTAGTCTCATTTTCCTTCTTTTCACTCAATTCAATCTTTCGTCTTCGACATATCTTTAGTAAGAATTTTGAGATTAGAACTTATTTGATCAACCCTCTCATTCGTGAGTTTCATTTCATGCTTCAACGGATTTAATCCCATACAAAGCACTTCAATGGAGACATCTTGATCCTTTTTTTCTCAAAGGATTTCTTCTCCTTGATTTTATTCCATCGATCCTCCCATCGTGGGATATAAGATCGAGATGATCCCCTTTTCTCAAAGAAACCTTTCTTTTTCTCCTTCATGTGTTTATTGTCTCTCCTAGTTTGACCAATTAGAAACATCATAGTGGGCTTGATTTCCTTAAGCTTCTGCAACTTCTTAAACTCACATCAAAACTTCTCTAGCTCCTTTCTTTTTCCTTGAGCATTTTATCTCTCATTTTCAACATCTTTTCCATCTTCACATTTTCCACTCTCAGCTTCTTTATCATCTCCCGCATCTCTTGCAATTCCTTCTCACAAGTCCTTATTAGTGTCATTAGTTGCTTCTTTGAGTTCTCCCTTGGCTTGCTCTTCTTCAAGGACGTGACAGGAATTGTTGAATCATTTGACTCAACTATACAAGCGGTTGCCAAATTTTCTCGATCCTTTAATGCAACAAGCACTTGAAAGTCTCATTCTTCTTCGTTTTCACTCTCCTTCTTGCAGGAAGTGACGGCATCTCCTTCTTGCCTGTTCCAACAAACTCCAACAATATGTCCTACCTTACCACAAATGTAGCACCGTTTGCTACATCTTTTGTTGTTCTTGTCTTCATCATCGCTATCATTGTGATCTCAACGAGCTCCTCCTAGCTGAGTGCTTCTCCATTCTTGTTGCCTCTTCCAATTTCCACGACCCTCCGTTTGCAATCTTTAGTGCCATCATCATATCTACTCTTGCCCTTAAGCCCTGTCTTATTACTAAAGAGGGAACTTTCATCTTCTTTAATTGAGATCTTAGGCATTTATCTATCTAAGGCCTCTTGATTGGCTAATATATTTTCCAACTCGATCAGCGTTGGCTCATTTGCCCATCCACGGGTGGCCGTAACAATACTATTATACTCCATCCTTAACCCGTGAATTATTATTCTTCTCATCCTTGTCTCAGAGATGGCATTATGATGATCTAACTTTAAAATTTCTTCACAAATAGATTTAACTTTGGAAAAGTATTGACTTACTATCACATTTTCTTGTGAAGTTGAGTGGAGCTAATTCTCCAATCGTTGTAACCTGGCATCATTGGTCCTTGCGAATAGTGCTGCCAAGTTATCCTAGGCCCCTTTCATGGTCTTTGCACTTTTATGTACTACAATAACTCATCTTCAATAGTCACGGCAAGAACATAAAGAGCATTATCTAATTTGACGTTCCACTTTTATCCCAACTACCACATTTGCTCTTCTTAGCACAAATAACCCGCCTTTGAACGAATTAGAGAGCTAGATTTATTCCGGTGAATGTCCATTCATATTTAAAACCAAGGAGTTGGTTGGGTGCTGAACCGTTGAGATCTTATGTTCAAGAAAGGCGAGGTCTAGCAAGTAAGTTCCTCATGAATTTCGTAGTCCTTGCGTGCGCAACCGGTTTTTGATTGAAGCAAAAAAAAAAAAAAAAGACTTGTTTTGTTCAGTAAAAGCTAACTAAATGTGCTTTGGTGTTTAATTCGAAGAGGTAGATTGAATTATAACACTACTGGGGTTTTGTGTTTTAGGAAACTTTAGATCAGCAAAAGTAACTAAATATAAAAATAAAATGGATTAGCACAACTAATAGTATAATGTATTACGTTTTTTTAATTGACGTAAACCACTGGAAATGTGGGCCGTGAAGTACTCATTCTTTTTCAAGCCCCAAAAAAACAGTATTCATTCTTTACTAGGTTTAGTGCTTTTGGTGCTGTGATAATTTATAGATGTAATTACATTGCGTTTTTCATTTTTTACAAATACTGACATTGAAGATAATTACATTTTTTGTGTGTGATTTGGCATTAACTTCTCTGGAGTATTTTCTATATTTGGAAACTTTAGATCAGCAAAAGTAGCTAAATAAAAAAAAAAAAATAGAATGGAATAGCACAACTCACAGATGGGAATACTCCCATAATAACTAGTGAGCTTCTGATACTAGAATTTGTGCAGCTTCTCGAAAGCAAAACCATTTGATTGACGCATCATTTGATGCAATCTAAACTTAAAAAGGATGTAATTAGTTGAGATTCCTTAGGATACATAGTTAGATTTATATTCTGAATGTCATGGTATCTTAAGTGGTAAATTGAATTAATTATCCTTATATTAACATGATCTAGAAAAGGTAAGGAGACCCAAATGTAAATAAAACAAAGAGCACTAGATTCCAAATGGATGGAAAAAGAGAAAGAAAGAAATCAAGCAATTATAGCCCAACTGCATAATAGTGAAAGTCAATATTGCCATAAATACGTATACACATACACATACATATATATTTATATATTGTATATGATTAGAGGACAGAAGAATTTATTCCATCCATTTGTCTATTTATGAGTGTTCACTGAATGAAGAATTTATAAATGAGATGGGGCCACTGAAAGGATAGGGGGGAGGGGGGGGGGTGTGAAGAATGAACAACAAATTTACCCTTGCACTCACATTGGACTTTGGCTTCTTTTTTTCCTTCCATATATAAAATAATTTAGCGGTCTGACGTTGCCACTTATCTACCTGACAAAAAGTGAATGACATCATACTAATTAATCATTAACCCCAATTTCAATTCATTTTATTATCGAATTACAAAAATACTTATGCGTTTCTTTATAATAAAGCTTTTTAACCCCCACCACAAGTACTTTTTAACCCCACCACAAGTACCGAAAAATTCCAACCATAGGGGGAATTAAATTGCAAAAATAATCGACAATTCACTATTTTAATGCGCTAGGCACCGGCACATTGTCCTAGTCTAAGATATGGTCTATATGCTAATGTATATATGACTTAAGCACTTAGTAATCATCACATGAATAAATTAGTTAATTAGATTGCAATATAATTGTTAGGGTTGCAGGAAGCAGAGGATTGAGTAAAGAGGAGGGAAATGATCTGTTTGTTTTTGGACTTGGCATAAAACCTTATCTTAGGTTTAGGGTAGGAGAATCTGTCCGCCCATTTGTCCTTTTCTTCTTAAAATTAATTGAAGATTTCTTAATATGGCAAAGCACATGCTGTTAGGTGTCTCTGCAAGGTTCTATGATCAGATTGGGTTTTTCACAAAATAATTCAGTGAAAATGGGGCTTGCACGATTTAAACACAATCGTATAAACTTGTCTAATTTACTATGAACTCATTGTAAAACGCATTACAAGCAAATGAAGTCAAGACACGCGATATAGATATTATTTGAGAAGGAGAGTCGTTCAAATGAAAATAATTGCGCTTTTATTCCGAAATGAGAGGGAGAAAGTTCGCACAAGTGTAGGGCTGCTTTCACTTATACAATTAGGGAGGAACATGGTTGATAGAATGATGTTTGTCCATTTGCGATATCATGTCTTCAGTGAAATTTACAGTTGTATGAATTTTCTCCTGACTAAAATCGATACTTTTCGTATATTCTGTCCAAACAGTCGATAAATGATCTTTAGCATGAGACGTTTTTTAGTGTAATGGTTGTATGTACATATATGATGCGTCTAAGACGTTAAACCATCCAGATTTCACGCCAAAAGTGCACACACTAAAGGAAAGACCTTTCAAAGCTTTTCTATGTTCAAAACCTTCTTTGGGTTTGAGACAAATTAGGAAAAATTGTCCAAAAACTCTAGATATATTATAATTTTCTCAATTCAGTCTTAAATATTTTAATCTTTTTAATTGTGTCCTAAATTTTTTTACATTTTGCCAAATGAGTCCATCCGACTAATTTTGACCGAAATTAGTAATGTGGACAGCTTTGTCGTGGATATTTTTAATAATATTTTCATTTATTTGTTTTTTATTTTTTATTTTTCTGTATTTTTTTCTTTGTTGGCGAGGTTGCAATGGCCTCACCCAAGGCCTTCATTGCGCCACTAGCTACAAAGGCCTAGGGTGAGGGTGTGGTCAGCTAGGGCACAAAGGCCCTCACTCGCCTTCTCGGCCCCACCAGCTGGAGGGAGGCAACCCTTGCCTAGTCTTGTAAGGCTTGCACAGCTGATGAGGGTTGTCAGTGACTTGCACTGGCAGAGAAGAAAAATACATAAAAAGCAAAGAAAAAAAAAAGGAAAATTAAAAAAAACTAATAAATTATTTTAGAGTTAGCATGTGAATTATTTGAATCACTGAACCGGAAATCGTTATAGTTTTACCTCTACTAGCTTGATACAATGCCTTTCATATTATGGGTAAAGCTCTCATTAGTTCTATATTGAAGAAATCTTAAAACCTCAAGTCTTCTTTATTTAGCTTAAATCGAAGGGCCGCTGAAATCAATGCCTTTCTTGTTGAGTCTTCATCGTCTTCTCACTCCTCACATCTTCCTTTTCGCTTTTTTGCAAAATAGTGTCAATCACAAGCATTGCATATGGAGAACTTCCCCTACAAGCTTGTTGGATATTGCATAAGCGTGCGCTGGTTAATTCTAGGTGTTGAAATAGTTTGTTATTGATAAAAGTATACCTTAAGTACCATAACTTGGCACAAAGGGACACTTAAGTGTCATAACTTACGAAATGTACACTTAAGTGCCACATTCGAAGAAAAAGGGATCACTTAAGTGCCACTTCGGTCAAAACGCTGACGTGACATTTTTTTAGCAAAGCGAGTGCAAAATGACGTCGTTTTGGGCTGACATGGTAAAAAAACTAATATACAAATTAATTAAATTTAATTAAAATATTTTAAAATTTAATTTAATTAAAATATTAAAAAATAATAATTTAATTTTTTTTTATTTAAAAGGGGGCGATGCCCTCGCGTCGCCATCGCCTCCCCACCATCACCAGAAGGGCGGCGACGGAGGGGAGGAGGGTCGGCGGCTAGGGCCGGCGACCCCGGAACAAGGGCTTGCAAGCGCTCGCCCTAGATCGAGGCGAGGGTTGCGGCCCTCGCCTAGATCTAGCGAGGTCGACGACCTCGCCCAGATCCGTGGCGAGTGACGAGGGGTCACAGCCCTCACCCAGATTCGACGAGGGTCGGCGGCCCTCGCCCGGCGGGCCAAGGGCCACCGCCCGCCGGGGGTCGCCCGGCGAGCAACGGCCCTTGGCTCGAGGCCGGGCGAGGGTTGCCGACCCTCGCCAGATCTAAGTGAGGGATGCAACCCTCGCCACCGGTTGGCCGGGTCGCCGACCCTTCGGCCGGGCCCGCGACCGCGCCGACCCCCCTTTAATTTTAAAATGATTATTTTTTAAATATTTTAACTAAATTTAATTTGAAAATTATTATTTTTTAATATTTTAACTAAATTTAATTTGAATTTAATTTAATTATGTTTTATATTATTTTTTATCACATCGCCCAAAACGACGTCGTTTTTGCATTATTTGGTCATGTCGCATACAAAACGGCGTCGTTTTGGACTCGCTTCGCCGGAAAAATGCCACGTACGCAATTTGGCCAGATTTTGGCCAGATTGGCACTCAAGTGATTCATTTTGCTCCGATTTTGGCACTTAAGTGTACATTTCATAAGTTATGGCACTTAAGTGTCCATTTCTCGCCAAGTTATGGCATAAGATGTCTTTTGTTATAAAAGAAGGTGTGACTCTTGATCAAAAGGAAGTTATCAATGGTTACAAAGAAGTCATTCTTGAAATGAAGAGTGGCGATGGTTGGGAATAAGGTACCTATTCCCAAAAGATATGTTGATCGATTTTCTTTGAATAGACACCAATTCACATATTATTTATAATAGCCACGGCTATTCATAAATGCTTCCTCTTTAGAACTCTCTCTTCTTCTCTTTTCATACACGCAACTTTAACATATTCAATGAGAAATTCCAAGAGAGATTCAAGTAATTGTTGAACTCGTTTCTCTGAAGCTTTAGTGTATATCATAGAGGTATATTTATTCTAAACTCAGCAACAACAATAGTGAGGGCAAATAATACTTTAAGGACAGTAATCATCATCAAGCATCAAAGCATCAAGGATCTATTACTACTTCTTCATCTTCTTTAACAATCAAATTTCCCAACAATCTTAAGGTATAATTGTTATAAAGATGGAGACATCAATTGTATCAAGTGCTCACAATCGTGACAAATTGTGAATCCATCCTTATGAGGAAACTAATTTCATCCGTTGGAAGGATAATATGATTCTTCTTCTATCTGAATTATGTATTTTCTACATCCTCGACCCCAACTTACCCGCTTTCCCTAATCCAAAAGATGATGACTCTGATGATATCAAAGCTATGAGGAAAAGGTGCGAGGATGAGGAAAGGAGGTGAGGAAGGATTCTCAATACTTTTTTATATGAACAAGGTATTGATAGATTGAGAAACCAAATACAATATCGACAAACAAGGAACTGCTGGATTTATTGCTCTAAAATATTTTGAATTTTAAACTCAAAATGAGAGTAGGGAACCAAACCAGAACTGCCGATTCCTAAGAAAAGGGAAGCGAGAACCAACCCGTTGGTATATATAATAGGGAACTTCTACCTTAGATTGCACTCACCTTTATTGCATTGTTGTTGCTAGTCCTCAATTAACTCAGAATTTTTATAATATTTTGGTATTGGTCTTGAGTAATTATTTGACATGCCTCATCTTTTCTTTGTGTAGACACTTGCTAAGCATTTGGTTTCTCATGTAGTTTCTGACATGTATCAATACTGTGGTGTGGGCTGTGACATCCTGAATTTTCAACCTGTTTTCTACTGAATTAATCAGGTAATTCATCGACGCGCCTATAAAGCTATTCTCAGAGCTGATCACTCTCGAGATAACTAGATTATTCAGAGAATCTATTAAGAAATTTTAAGGCAATATACTTGAGAATTCGACCAGGAATTGGCTTCTCGGCCGTGCTCATCTTTAGAGGCCATTACGGCACAGTTAAAAATTGACTTGAGATCAGAGATAGGTCTATTTGACTGAGATGTGTGGCTGATCGTGGGTGACTCCACTAAATTGGAAAATTCTCGTCTACCGACACTAATTTGATTTTACTGTCGTTTTGGTACCCTGTGTCTGTAATTGAATTTTCGATATTTTCACGACAATCGAGAGTCACCATTGAGTTGAGTGGGTTCATTGTGGCTAGAAAAAAAATCAACCACAGGTCATTTGTCCTAAAAAGTTTTGAAAACTACCCGCTAATTGTCACGCCCCGATCCTCAGGTACGCACACATCCTTCTACTTGGTCGATTTTATAATGCGATATCCTAGGACTAAGTATCGCCGACCCTTTCGTTTATTAAGCACATGCGGAAGCAGTTATAAATCCCCAAACAATAACACGATGGGATAGAAAAGCAATGCCATATTTTTCATATTGAAATCCACAACCAAACATTTATACATGGCATAACTCAAAATCTATTCACAAGACTATTCATAACATTCTAGTCGCACTATTCACATTTAGACATGATTCACAAAAGAGGATGGGATCTCAGTCTTCATCCGAGTCGTACTCAGGATCATCCTGATCCTCTTCTGACTCTTCTTCACTAAGCTCACATCCTTCAAGCTCTTCATCTTTTACCAGCTCATCGTCCTCTTATGGTTCCTTCTTCACAGGCTCATCTACGGGCCTGAAATGTTGTCCCACAACCGGGATGAGACTACGTCTCAGCAAGTTCTACTCCCACTAAGACTCGATTAGGAAATCAATACGCTAACCGGGCTGCCTATGCACGCACGGGTCAGATGACTTACCTTGGCCTCAGTTCTTTCCTGCAAGTTAATATATATATATATATATATATCAAATATACATAATCACATCACATCACCCAATCAGATCGAATCATCGATTAATTGACCTAGTCGATTACATGTCAACAAGACCACTTTCGGTCATTTCAATTATTCCAACTCAATTCCCAAATATGAATCACGGTCCTTAGGACACAACTTATTTATAGGTGGTAATCACAGCCCCACCAAGCAACTTTCTTAGATTTAGTGGTTTTACGGTCCCACCTGACCTTCTCAAGATTCAATGACTTTATGGTCCCATCCGACCTTTCCAAGATTTAATGGCTTTACGGTCCCACCCGACCCTCTCAAGATCTAGTAGCTTTATGGTCCCACCCGACCCTTTCAAGATTTAGTGGCTTTATGGTCCCACCCGACCCTTTTTACGATGCCCTACTCTGTCACCAAGCCACGTGCATTCTCCAGGAAGACATACCGAGTCTTCAAGCCACGTGCATTCTCTAAGGCTACATTTTCGCTAAGGTGACATATCCAATCATCGAGCCACATGTCCTTCCTAGGTGACACTCCAATTCACCGGGTCACGTGCATTCTCCAGGTGATTTACCAACTCACTTTCAATACTGACAACCGATACCCGACCAATCCTCGATCACATAGCCAAAATTGAATTATTCAAGAACATAACTTCAAAATGCACCATTAAATCAATTCGACACGAATTAAAACTCAAATAAATAAACGGACTGCTCCACGACAATCAGCACAAAATTCCGGTCACCGGCCATCCCGGTTGAATTTTCGGAAAATAAATAATTATATAATTAATTTCGAAAATTAGATAAATAAATACAATAATTCCAATTTGGCACAACGTAAAGCTCAATTAAATAAACTACCGTGCGCCACGATCATCAGCATAAAATCCCGGTCACTGGCCATCCCAGTTGAATTTTCAGAAAATAAATAATTAAATAATTAATTTCGAAAATTAATATTTAATTCCTAAAAATTCCATTTAGGCCTGAATTGCCTAATTAACACCCGATAAGGGTCGGGAAAAATCCCAAGAAGCATCCAATAAATACTATAGGCAATTCTCTATCTAAGTACACTAACCAAACAACTAATATGCAATGCAATTAACTAATAATCACTAATACATTCTAATCTAACCACCTAATTGCAATTAATTAAATATAATCAATCATTAAGCATAATTAGTCTACTAAGCAAGGATTAGTGAGATTACTCACTTGGTTAAAAGCGGAGACCGAATCACCGCGACGGCAGCGCGACGGTGGCTGAACTTGGGCTTCAAAAAGCTGCGCCGAGTTATTAAATCTTTGGGCCGAATTTGGACTGAAATGGACTGCTTGACCAACAAATTTTGCTGGGCTTGAAATTCAATGGGCTGAAGACACTTGCTGGACTTGAAGACTTCAACTAGGCCGAAATTTGCTGGGTTTCAAATCCAATTGATGATGGGCTGGATTCTGAGCTGGTTTGTTGCGGCAGATCCATGAGCTGAAGAAGACGCGGCGAAGAAGCTGTTGCTCGTGGACGCAAGGCAAGAAACAGAGGTGGCTTCGTGGACTGGAAAAGAAGGCTGACTTCGGCTTCAAATTGGGCTGAACGAAGAAGATGGGCTGGCTTCGCTCGAATTGATGCTGGACGAGTGAGCAGCGAACACGGAGCTGCTGCAGGCGTGCACAGAGTAGACGAGAAAGCAGCTGGTCTTCGAGCAGACCAAAATCCATGAGCGTTGAAGGCAGCGACAGAGAGGAAGCAGCTTCGTTTGACGTCACGCGGCCAGCTGGAGACAGAAGCCGCGAAGGTGGTTGAGCTGGCTTCGGTCGGCTGAAATTCTCGAGCGTTGAAGATGGATGATTGACTTGGTGAAGGCGGACGTGGCAGCTCGATCGGTCGAAGATGAAATGGAGCGGTTGATTCGGTAGGCTTGCTTCTCGGTGGATTGTGGGCTTGCAGGCAAGAGGAAATGGACGCGCGGCAAGGAGCCAACCAAATTGAAGAAGAACATGGACGTGGCCGTTTCCGGGAGCCTCGGTGGAGATCACGGTCAACAAGAGGGCTTCATGGCAAGGGGTTTGACCGAATCAAAGAAATTGTGGCCAAAATGAAAAGCTGATGGTGGAGATGGACGTTCATGAATGGGGGAAAGGATGAGTGGCAGAGAGAAACCGAAAATTGAGATGCAGAGAAAATGAAAGATGAAATGAAGGAGAATCCGGATGCGGTAGGAGCATAGGCGTCGAAGGAGATGGAGTCCAGTAGCTGGGACGTGCTCCACAAGCCAAGAAAGAGGAAAAAATCAACACAAATATCCCTTCACTTAAATGCTTGGTCCCCTCAAAAGTCTACATAATTGTCCTAATGTCTCCCATTTACTTTCCAACCAATTTCCACCAAAATAAACCAAATTAAAGCCAAAAATGCAGCCCTTAGTCCAATTCCGAATTTCCTTAATTTTTTGTTCCAATTCTTCGTTCGATTCTCCAAATCAACGTCCAATTTTGGTGAGGAAAAATCCCAAATAATTTTCTATAAGTCTCCGACACTCAAAGCGCCAGTCCAAATTTCCTCCAATTGAGCCCATTCGAATTTCCGCTAATTTCCGCGACGTCTAAAACGATTTTCCATAAAAATCCCAAACTCAATGGAACTTCTCCAAAAGACAAGACGACGTCCTATAAATGAACCGTGACATGCTCGAATGTCCGATTTCAGAAACCGAATTCAATTTCATGGTTAAAATCGATCGAACGCAATTCTAGTCCAATCCGACCTATCGAGTAGTTTTTAGGGATTTTACCGCAGTTATATCCCTTAATGGCTTCACCCAATAGATTAGTTAACTCGTGAGTGATCAGCTCAAAGAAAAATGACCATAGGCGCGCCGGCGAAATGTACATTTCATATATTCGGGACGGAGCGAAATTCGGGATGTCACACTAATCTAGGTCACGCTAAAAACACGCCGAATGGAAATTAACCGCCAATTTAAGTCCGATTTCATAAATTGAAAATTCGTAAATGTCATAATAAATTCTAAGATCCACGACTCAGTCTCAAAATATTTTTTGACAACTGAGACTTTTTGGGAAAAAGTCGGTTTATGACCGTTTTTGTTCAAATGGAGACGGGGGTTAATTTTGGTTGCAAAGTTGGGAAGCAAGATGGATATATGGGTGAAGAAAAATGCTAAGATGATAAATGAGGCATCAATTGAATTTGCTATGGCCAATCGAGATTAAATCAAGTAAGTTGAGGAGTCCAATTGAAGCCAAATGATGTCAAATTCGTGTACCCCTTCCCCCTAGCATTTTTGGACAATTTCATGAGTTATATGGGAGGCATTGGTGGCCAATTGACAGCCATGGGTGGCTGGCTTCTTGGACAAGTCTTTGGGGGACAAAAGATTGGAAAAACAAGGCCATGGGACCCTTGTCTCCTCTTATCTCTATCTCTTCTCTCTCTCACCCTCTCAATCGGCCATAATTCTGTCTCTCTCCCCTCCATTTGTGCAACCAGTAGCCACTGAAGGAAGATTAGGAGTAGCTCGCCACCACCTAGACGCCGGATCGCTGCCATCTGCTTCACCGCACACGCGCACTGCGCTGTCGTGTTTACCTAGCCGCACGACCGCCTACCCTCTCCATCGTCCAACCGTCTCACCATCCAGCAGACCCATTTGGAGCTCATTCTTAGCCGTTTCTTCGCCGGTAAACCTCCCTCTAGGCCTGATTTGGCCTATTCTTTCATTCCCGAGCCTCATCACACTAAGCCGAGCTGATTTCCCTCCATTTGCAGCCAAGATCAGCAACTTTTCTAGTGGGTTTCCAGCGGCTTCGAAGCCTGTTTTGAGGTGCTTGTGGGCCCCGGAGCTTAGGCCCACCTTGGAGTAAAACGTTCCCTGCAACGTTCCCGATGTTTCGATCCGATCAGATTATTAAACATGTGAGTTTAGCTCACTAATCCTTGCTTAGTTTGATAATGATGCTTAATATTTGATTAATGTTAATTAAGCATGATTAGGTGGTTATATTAGTTTATATTAATTAAATTAGTGGCTTAATGATGCATGTTAGGCGATTGATTAGTGTAATTAGCAAGTAGAGACGTACTAGTATTTATTGAATATATCTTGGGATTTTTCTTGATCCGTTTCGGCTTCTAATTAGGCATTATGGGCCTAAATTGGATTTTTAGTATTATTTATTTATTTTCGAAATTAATTTATTAATTATGTATTTTTCCAAATATTAGGTAGGGATAGCCGACGATCGGAATTTATGCCGATTGTCGTGGTGCAATCCGTTTATTTAATTGAGCTTTATTTTGTGCTGAAATGAATTAATTGTGATTATATGATTATTTTCTTAAATTAATTAAATTGGATAATTAATTGAAAAATAACCGAGTGTTGGTTGACAGCACCAAAAATGTTTTAGTGGACTACAGATAAGGGTGGGATTTGTGGAAAGAAAATCATAATATTATGGCTAAGGTTGACCGTGTGCCCACGCACGTGTACTTTTCTCAGAAATGAATAAAAATGACAAATTGATTATACGTTCGAAGGATCATGTCAATACCGGCTCGGTGACCCTATAGGTTATTTTGTAGAATGGACTACATGCCATAACGGCTCGATGACTCAATAAGTCATTTTGTAGAATGGACGTTATGATGATTATACTCGGTGATTTAATATATCATTTTGTAGAATGAATCGTATAAAATACTGGCTCGGTGACCCTATAGGTCATTTTGGAGAATAGACAGTATTTATTGAAATGACCATCAATGGTTTGTTTGACATGTAATCGACTAAGTCGATTGATCGATGTATCAATCTGTGATATAATGATTGGGTACGTATTTGAATTGTGCTAATATGTAGGTGGAATCTAAGGCCAAGGTAAGTCCTCTGACCCGTGTGTGCATAAGCGACCCATAGTGTATTGGTTTACTAATCGAGTCTTAGGGGGTAGAACTCCCTGAGACGCTATCTCAATGATTATTGTATAACCATTTCAAGTCCCTAAATGGCTACTCCTGAGTTTCTAGGACGGCCTAAGAAGATCACAGAGCAAACCTCTTACTTTTCATTTCATGGGTGCCCTAAGGGCTAGACCTATGAGCTGGTAAGGTCTATAGTTTGGATCGATGTGATCTCACCCATAAGGAGCTCCATCGATATAGATCGTGGTACCGCCAGGCTCAAGATGGCTAGAGAGAAGGTCCCCTACCAGAGTTTGAGATACCTTTGCATGTTTTAGAGGCTGCCTTTGGAAAAGGCAACGCAGATCCACCTCCGTGCCCAGTCGTAGATGCAGCAGACCTGGATTTTGAAGATCTAGGAAGTCCAATACAATCTACTGAAGGCTCCAATTGGAGTGTGGAGACGATGACGAGGAGGATGAGGACCCGTAGCTAGTGGAACCCCCACTCTTGCTTGTAGACCTTATTTCTAAACTTGTCTAAGTTGAATCTGACTTAATAGTCCGCCTTATATGTATGTGCACTGGTTTGCAATGTATATAAGTATGGTTGTTTTTGACAGTTCGGAATTTAGTCCTACTTTCCTATCCCATTATTTTATTGTCTGGGGATTTTAAATGCTTCCGCATGCGTATATTAAATGAACGGGTCAGCGATGTGTCCTGAGACGTCGCTTTAATCAATCAAGGTAAGGGATGGGTGCGTACTCGAGGATTAGGGCGTGACATGGGCACTTGCAATATTCACGATATTTATTTTAGAGTTTAAAGTTTGCCCATTAACCTTCCTTGATGATGTGGCACTTTATGGACTGTTGGATGCCTTATTAGTTGGCGCAATGTGGTTTGATGAGAGCTATTAGATTCTATTGGGGCTAACAGAGGGAGGTGTATAGATTGTTCAAAAACTATGAAAAATTTGCGGAAGAAAACGAGTTCAATTTCAAACATCGACAAAAACAGATTGCAGAAATTAGGTGCGTGTACTACTTTTTAATAGGTGGTGATGATGAATGGGTAATGTAAATAGTGAAGAGATAGGATATATTGCAAGCACAAATATATAGTGGTTCGAATTTATCCCCAAGCCTAATCCACTCCCAACACTAACAGCCACAACAAGGCTAGAATCCACTAATAATCTTCAAGATAAGTTACTTTAAGCAAGTACTGCCTTTCTAGTAGATCACACTACCAAGACTAACTTACCGCCATCATTCTTGTACACATAGCTCTAGGTCATGTTCAAATTTCATATTTTTCATGCATTGTTTAGGCAGCTTATCAAGTCAATCATCATGCATCATTTTCTAGCTTGCTTATGACTGATTTGCACGCTTTTGTGATTGTCACTATTCGATCAACTCAACATCTTTTAGAAAGTCTTAGGATACGTCTTAACCTTTCAAATGACGCCAATTTTGCATTATTTGCATGTCATTTGACTTGTTTTATATTTTTGTCAAGTTTGCCTAGAAATCTGTTTCTAGTGAAATGCGGAATGCTTGCTCAACTTTTGTTGAGTCATATCTATTTTTATTTTTGTATGAATTTTTCGATGAGGATTCTGAGGTCAAGTCCTTAACGAAGTTTTTTCATCTTTCTATCGTTTATATTGTTATAATATTTCAGATCATTTAGACTTCATTTACTAGGACAAATCATTATTGATATATCCTGATACCTTGCTTTGTGTTCTTGAATTTTTATAAATTCTTACGTAGCTCATCTTAGGAAAGTCTTTTCATGAAAGGGCACTAATAGAAATGTTAACATAACCAAGTCCCCGAAGCCTAGAATCTCCAATTGGGTAAATATCGAAGGACCACTCTTGATTCTCGATTGGTTTTTCTACCTGACCCCCAAAACGAGGCTAGTAGCAACTCTTAACTTTTATCTAGATTGTCTTAAACAACTCATTGATAATAAATGAATATGTCGTGAGGGGTATTGGTCTTGATAAGATTCACCGTAATTTAGCATACTCGATGTGGAAATCTCCTAAAGGATGAAGTAATGACATAGAGTACTATTGAGAGGGCTAACAGTACCCGTAAATTCGATATTCACATCCGATCTCCTTTTCAAGGTGTATCGTTCGTGTGGATGCGAATCATGACAACTTCCACTATCATGCGACGTACGTTCTTGGGAGAGCTCACGGCATTGATCGAGCGAATGCACATGATCAATCTTGAAAGATGAAGTGATGACATCTTTTAGGACACGTAGCATGAGAGATCTCCTATGGTCAAGTACCCCCAAACTTAACCTCTTTCTCCCCCTGCCAAGGGACGCGAGGGGTTGGGTCGCGACACCTGGAAAAGTCTTCAGTCATCGGATAGCAAGACCTTTTCTTCGATCCCCAGATGAGGCTTAAAAATCGGAACTTTGACACAGATACTCGTCCCGTTGAGGCAAAAAATCGATTACTCTTATTTTGAGAGCTAGAGAAGAGCATGCTTTTACAAACTAATTCAAGCAGAATTGCACTGGCAAAACTTGAACTTTCATCAATTCTACTCCATTCTTGCAAAAAATAATTCCTTAAAACTATTGAGAAATTACAATCGATCGATTAGGAAGACTAATAAAGTCAGACTTTGAAGCAAGATAATACTTGCTTCAAAGAATTATTTATCTCATCGTGTTGTTAATGATTGCTAGCAAAAATCCTTTAGGATACAATAAAATCTCGATTGAAAATACCATATGACAATTCTAGTATTGAACATTTTGGAGAAAAAGATTAGTATTGAACTTACAAATTTTGTAACTAATAGTAAAAGACAAGATTATATATCCAAACAAACACAATCTTTCAAAGATTAAAAAGTTATGTCTAACAAATATGATTTTTGAAATAATCACAACCAAAAAATTGAAATTGAGAATTAAATTAATAAAAGATCATCATAAGATACTATGGTTAATGTTTTATAAATATAAACCTGAATTTTAATAAATAAGAAAATAATTACCACTGATTAGTGCAAAATTTTGTTCACATCCGCATTTATATCTTTTTGATCTTTTCGATGTGGGATAAAACACCTTCTAGTTTGTTTGTAAAAACAAACTACCAACAATCGATATGTCTCCTTGTCTTCTCCAACCCCACCATTATCATGTTCTTGCCATGGAGAGATTTCCCCTTTGCAGTGGAACCTTTTTGAGCTCGTGGGTGAATTATTTGAACCGCCAAACCTCAAATTATCGTAGTCCTACTTATACTAGCTCAAGATACTGCCTTCTAATGGGGGTAAAGCCCTCATTCGTTCTCTGCCGAAGAAATCTTTAAAGATCGAGTCTTCCATGCTTGGCCGCGATCAGAGGACTTCTGAAGTCAGTGCCTTCCTTGGAGAAGTATCCGTTGTCTTCTTAGTTATCACATCTTTCGGCTGCCCTGCAAAATAGCATCAATCACAAGCAATGCATACGGAGGACTTCGCCTACCAGCTCTGTCCCCGATAAGTCAAGTTGTTCCTTGCTACCTTTTCACTCGTAACGTGAAACAAACAACAAAGAAATCCAGTGTATGCCGAACGATGACGGTAAACCAGGATCTGCCTGCCGCATTCCTCCAGCTTCATGCCCCTATACCCTAGATCATATTATCGCAATTCTTTGCGAATCAATCAGGAAAGACAACTGAAAGTTCATCCAAACTGACAAACATACATGAAGCAATCACTTCTGCCTCCATGGAAACTCAATTTAGTCTCCAAAATGGAGCAACCAATGGATATCCCAAGAATTGGGCTGTATGATTATCCGCAACAATGTAACCCGTTTCGCAACACAATGCAAGTGAGGAGATCAAAACAAGCTTTATTTCTTCAAATAAAGCAGCCACGTTCTTATTATGTCTCATGCATGTTCTTTCAAGGAAAACAAGTTGAGCGATCAAACCATACACCGCAATTTCGACCCATAAACAAAAACAAAAACCAAACACTGCAGTGACACAAACAGGTTCAGGAGGCCAACTTGTTTGAAAAGGCCATCTGTACAAAATCATATTTCCACACCACTGGCATCATCTCTTTTTCAGACAAGCCCACCATGCAGCCAAACACCGTCACTATATTTGGCACTGGGATTATTTCAATATAAAAGCGGCTACTGTATATATATAATGTTTGATCGTCAAGTCGCACGAGCAGTACAGCTTTCACTGAGCCCAAAAGTTGCAAAGCTCCCCATAATGTCTTTCCGTCTAATTACATTTTCCTGCAAAAATTTGACTCTGCTCGGACATTCCCAATGCCAAAGCATAAGTAAAGCTCCATAGGTCCCATGTACAGATGCTTTGCCCATGGCAGGCCTCCCAATAAAATGGTTGTCCATCACAAGTTTTCTTTACCTGAAAAGACTTGGACGGTTCCTCAAATCATCGCATCAGACTTGAAACGAAAGTAATAGCATGCTTTCAAATGAATATCAGTACTCTGATGAGCATAATGGCCCTAATATTCTGAAATGCTCTTCACAGAGTTGCAAGCCTGTCAGATGTGCAAGCGTTAGGCAAAAGCAACTGGATTAAACCCTCATCTGCATGAGCTAGAAGTTACATATATTGGGCTAACCATTGCTTGCACATATCAAGCACAGGGAGAGCATTTGCATGTAATGCCTGCAGAAAAGAGTCGGCATAGCATTTCAGGATCCAAAAGAATAACTGGCTCTCTCACAAATTCATCAACAATACCAGCAGGCACAGCATCAAGCAACGGCAACTGTTGGTAAGTGATAACTTTGAATTGTTGGCATTTGGACCAATTGTAAGTTATGAAATCAAGGTCAGTGAAGAAAGTGAATTCACTTTGAAACATGGACAAAAGGGGATTCATGTAGCTATGCCTCTACGTCAAAACCTCCTTTCTCATAGAAAAAGGAATGACAAGGAAGATTGAGATGCAACACATGGATCAGTGACTAGTAAAAAAATGCTTGGACATGAGTAAGAAAACCTGTGCTCTGCATAGGAAGATCTAGACTGAACTATGTCTTTCAAAGAATGCAATTAACAATTTTGTAAGAAGCGCAAAATCAGCATGCATGTATTCTCGTACCAATTTTAATTGCTATTCATCATCCTTCTTTTTTTCCCCCACATTTTGAAGATCATTTATAACATGATCTTTTACCAGCCAATAAAATGATATGTAACAACAGCTCTTCCAGTGTCACTTATTGATTTCATTAGATACCTTTTATCTCAATTTTTTTTTTTGAACTTATATCGGTTTAACTCAATAAAGCGAAAAACAATACAAGAAGCAAAAATAACCATTGACTCAGAAGCTCTCCTTCCCTTGTTTTTTAAACTGTGAAGATCGACTTGCTACTCTTAACAATAAAAGTGATCATTCTTACCTTGCGAAATGATAGTTTCAATTTCTTCTACTGATTTTGGTTATCATTGTCCTTCATCCGATTGGGATAAGGGGAAAATTATTATGTAGGCACCAATATCTAGATTGCAGAAGTTTCATTGAGTTTAAAGGTATTCATTGAATCACTTTTAATTTTGTCAATTAGTCTATCAAATCTTCTCTGTTAATTTCTTAAACTTTGGTAATGCAATATCGATTACAAGGATTCTCAAATGTAGGAAATTTTAAAAACTCCTCCTAAATAGGGTTGGTTATTACAAAAGTTATCTCTAGGGTCAGTATTAGTTAATTACATTTGGGCTTCTGTGATATTCTGTAGCAATATGGAAGAAGTAAAATAAATGATGCACGCTTCTTATTTGTGCTATTTTTTAAGATATCCGTGATTTTTATTTTTTTTTACAGATAATAAAGGATTTTATTAGAATAAAAAATTCAAATACATCATCAACGTAAAAGGAAAAAATGGAAAACAACATCACAAGACTACAAGAAGTTAAAGCAAGATGACCAAAGCCAAAAAAAAGAATTCAAGACAGAAGCAACAGAGGATTCCAAAACCCTCAAACGATCGTCTGTTGCATTCCTTCACAATGCACCATGTGAAACAAAGTGGTACAGCACTTTTAAGACTTCTTAGAAATTGAGCCTTCTATTGTTAACATTCCAACAGCTAAAAAGATGGATGGCATGACTTGGCATCATCAATGCCACCTTAGACTAGGATATGATTCCAAAGCTTGAAAGCAAACTCACAATGAAAAAGGGGATGATCAACAGATTTCCCAGAATGTTACTTTGATTCTAACAAAATGATAATAGGTGGAAAAAGGAAATGGAATCATAGATGTATTTCTTTGACATACACTAACAGGATATATATAAAAATCATTTAAGATTAAGAAATTATCAATCTTAAACTTTCAAGAAAATTAATTTTTTTCCAATATAGAGTGGATAATTAAGAAAAAGGACAATATGGTCAAAAGTCCGTAAAGGTTGTACACAAATTAGGAAAGTCCATATTAAACTAAAGAAAAATTTTTTTTTTCAAATAAATGCATTGAAAATATGATGAGTATGTTACATCAGTCAAAGAACGAAAAAAAGGGAAAGGAACAGAAATTTGAAGTGGGACATGAGTCAGCCAAGGAATGGACTATGTGTCAGCTCCCTACAAGTCCTCTGAAGAGCATTGCATTTCTAGATAGGATATCGACTGTAAGGAGAGATCCTCTTCCCTATTATTACCAATGCATCAGGAAAGAATGCTAGGATCCTTTTCACAAGTTTCAACATGGCAATCAGAAGATGATCAAAGCCCAGAATGTCCGGTGTACTATAACCCATGAATCACCATCATGTTACTATTTTCAGCCATGCAATACTACCATAAAAAACGTCTTTAACATTTCCAAGATTAAAAGAACAAACAACTAGAAATGAGAAAAAACTAGGCCTATCGGTTAGAAAGGTGACTTTCTAGTGTGGTTTTGGTTTTGTAAGTTTGATGAGGATACAGGTATAAATTCTTTGAAACTTTTAACCTAAATTGAGAAGGGAAATAACCTGATGTGCTACATATTGCACGTCAGCAACACTTCCACTCCGTGAAGCAATTTGGAATGCACTTTTGAGGCGACCACAGATCACGCAAGCCACACCTTTCTGTTAGCAAAATCATTAAATTTGGACTATTGTCAAAACCCTCAAAAAGGCAAAGAAATGAATAGCTGCATCAGCTATATCATCAAATCGAAGCAACTAATAAGCCAAAATAATGCCCAACGTGGATATGCCACATTTTAACAATAATTCAACCCAGCCCCACTAAAAGGCTAATTTTTACCTAACATGCTGAAGAACAGATCATTGGATCCTAACAAAATGCAACAATTCAAGCGTCCCCACTTGCATGATCAGTTAACATCTTCTCTCACATCTTCATTGGAAGAGATTTCTATCCATAATATGAGTAGCCTTCCGATTATTGCCAAACATCCTTCTATTCCCAGTAGAATGGTAACTCAACTTTGCTTTTCGAATTACCAGATAATTCTCCTAGAGGAAAAGGCAATTAAAGGACATAATATATACGACATCGGGACAAGAAACCTACACCTACTAGGAATAATGAAGTGTATTATTCACAAAAATTGCCATGATTTCTCTGTCTTCCATAAACACATAAGAGATCCATGATAAAGTCCATGGTAAGACAAACTAAATCATACCTGTGGCTGCTGGTTAACATGTCTATCAAACGGTCAGGACGTTCTTTGTGCTTATTGGCATATACGTTTATGGCAGCTCCTAACACCTACAAAATGTTCCAAAGATAATGTTTATTGAGATGAAGATGACATAGAAAAGGCTTCGCTACTCATCTTCTAACAAGATTTTGCAGAATACAAGAGAAGAAAACATTGCAAAAAATTGTAAATTAACACATAAAACTCAAGCAAATCGCCCAAAGGATTTGCAATGGTATTGTTGACCTTCAATACCCAGGTCAGCAGTACCACGTTAATTGCATATTTCTAGTAAACATAACAGGTAAATCCCCAAAAATCAAGTGGGAATTTCAAATAGCTTGAGAAAGAAAAAGGAGAAGCTTAAAGTGTTTGAACCTCAACATTGACTTTCTCCTAAAAAGTTTAACAATGTCAGCACTAGCATTAATCATTGTTATGCCCTAATAGCTGCATCTGATGAACGTTTCCCTAACATTTTATGTGAACTGCTATGGAAACTTAAACCAGCTAAGTGCCATGCTATCATGTTTTTGATGGACATTATATCACCTGATCCCAGTCGTCATAAACAATAGTGCCTTTGATATTTCGGAAAAACTCTGTCAACTGGCCTCCTTTTTTCCTTTCCGCGAGTGATGCAGCTACCGCAGCATAAATATCCACGGCTGTATGATATACTAGTATTAGTTCAGCAACACGACTAAAGTACAGTTGAATATATAGACAGCTTGTGCCAAAAGAAGTCATTTTTAGTTACCAGGGAGGTTAAATTCATATATCACTTGAAAAGCCAAATCGAAATTCCTCTCAGCAAGAGTCTCTGCAATCTCACACCTTCTCCTGCAATTCATAAAGAGAGAACAACATCACATAAAGTCTCTCTCTTTCAAGACATATCGATATGTTTCACTTTCCAAATGACAACAAAGCCTCATAGTAACTATTTCTCATTGGTTTGTATGGAGTGATTTTAAGCTGTACTTTTTCTAAATTTTGTGATACTCACAATTAGACTTTTACTTATCACAAAACACCAGAAAACTTTCAATATATACAAACAGGAAATGCAAAAATTAGGAAAAGTACTATTTAAAAGTCAAAACCAACATATTAGAAGTAAGGGTTAATACCCTAAAAAACCCCAAACTAGTACACTTGTGACAAATTTACCCCAAACTATTTTTTTAACCATGAAAAACCCTAAACTGATACATCAATGACAAATTTACCACAACTGACCATAAAAAACTATAAACTGGTACATTTATGACAAATTTACCAAAACTAATTTATTAGACTGCAAAAAACTCAAAACTAATAAATTTGTAACAAATATACCCTCCGCTAAATTGGATTAATACCACAAAAAAATCACAAAAATTATTAACTGTGACAAACGGAGTGCAAAATCTCAAATTAATATACCAGTCAACTGTCACATATTATTTAACTTAATAATTTTATAGTAAAATTTAACGAAAACTAACAGAGGGTAAATTTGTCACAAGTGTACCAATTTGAGGTAAATTTGTCAAAGGTATACCGGTTTTGGGTTTTTGGTGATCAAAAAAATAGTTTGGGATAAATTTGTCACAGGTGTACCATTTTGGGGTTTTTAAGGGTATTAACCCTAAAAATAATCAGGAAAGTTAAGTCTAAAATATGCAACATTTTACTTATCATTACGAGAGTCTTAATTAAATGCAGGCAAGGTCTAAGGATTGCTGTTGCATATTCAGCTTTCACAGCTATATAATTATGATGGACTGACATGTTAGGCAAAGAAATGTCATTTAAGTTCAGACAACTTTGGAGAGAAAGCAGCTTTATGACTTTTCCAACAACACCTCTCTTGATAAAAATTAATACATCCATGAGTATGAATGTGGACTTATCCAAAGCTCCAAACCAGACAAAAAAGAAAGTTCCCAACTTCCATAAGAAAAAACACATTTTCTTCAAAGGACAGTATGTTTAGATTTTGGTTGAGCACTTTCATCTGAAGAAGGAACAAACCTGAACGTGTCAGGGTCATTTGGGTTCCCAAAAAGAGAATGCTTCCATTGGGGCCCATCTGAGTCATTGAATGATTTGACAACATCCATCTGGGAGATTATTAATCCACAGCAAAGATGTCAGTTGATTGACTACTAAATTGCCAAAAGGAGCTCGAAACTTCAAACTGAAGGCTCTTTTAACATCAAATTATGTACGTTATATAGTCTGATAAATGCTAAGGAAAAGTTATTGAATATTTCTTTTCAGTTCTCAGGAGCTAATTATCTCTAAAAGAGTTATCCATTCCCTTTTAAGCGCATGTGGCAGAAAAAGAGAGGACATATACAAGCACAGAGGAAAAGGTTTCTAAAGTACATTGCACAGACCCAGATTCAAAGGACTAATCGACTAGTAAGTAGACATCGAGCTTCAATTATGATTTCACACAGAAATGATGGTCATTTGCAACAGCACATTCTCTGTAATTCAAGAACTTTCCAACTGAGAATCCTATTTTCTTGCAGAGCATTTCAATGTGTTGATGGAAACCATTTTAAATAGGTAATCATATTGCCAGTACAGATGCTTTTGAGGAGCAGAGAAAAGAGACCACTAGAAAGCAAATATAATTATTTACTTGTATTGCCACACGGGCAGAAAATTTGACAAGTCCTTCTTCAGTGAGCTGAAAGGAAGCACTTTTTCCTCTCAGGCCCTTTGTGACAACTTTAGTAGAATCTCCACCTTTATGTCGCGCTGAAAGACCTTCATCAAAATGCATCTACATGTCGAAGGAAATTACATCATAAATGAATTGCAGGTCAAGATTACTCATAAGAAAGACATCTTTCTAGTAAGTCTACAAATTCATTCAAACTAGTAAGAACACCAATCGCCAATCAAGTTTAAGCTACATAACCACTCTCTTTACATTACAAAGCTTACTCATCTTTTCATGCCAAATCAGAGAAAAACAATGTCAGCAACATTTTTTCCTCATGCACAGCCTCAATAGCTGTTGTCTGGCAGACAATTTGAACATACAAAAGGAGAACGTATTGACATCATCATTGGACATCAATAGAACTGTATGTACATTTTGCTAAATGATTATTTATCTCGCCTACTTTGTATACCAGGACGTCCAACACACCCACACCTGTCAGAATTTTACAATTTGTTAAATTGCTCATAGGTTAAGATTGTCTTTCATGTTGGCCCCATCTTCTCTACTTCAATATTCTTTTGAGTTTATTTCTCCACAGCAGCAGAATTCCCACATTTGATGAAGAAATTGATAGCGCCAAATGACAATCAAATGTACTGGAACTAGTATGAGAAAATCCCTTAGCATTTATCTTTTACAAGTGATACACTAGGCACAAAGGCCCAGAGTTATCAGTGAAACAAAGCTAACACACTTTAGATACTAGGAAATACCTTAGCATGCTCCAAATGTTTGATGGCTTCTTCCTGCGTGGCAGAATTCATAAATAGTTGAATACAGCAAAGCCCAGCTGCAGCATGGTCCTTCTTGATAACCTGAATCACAGAGAGAAGTGAAATTAACTCATGAAGCGAACCTTAATTACAACCCCAAGAAGTGTTTGGAGCCAAAAAGACAAACCTAACCACAGCAAATTAGCCCAAATGGCATGTGGGCTGGGAGTGGGGACAAAGGGCAATGAATATAATCATCACTGACACAAAGGTAGCCTCACAATGTAAAAAATAAATTTAAAGCAGACATATTTTATGTTATATTCACAAAAATATTTAGTGGAATTGAAAAACTTTATGTAAGAACAAAGGTAAATCTTATTGTGGAAGTAAAAACACAGTTTCCCAACCAACAGGACAAAAGTGATGATTATCTCCTCTAAAGTTACAAAAAATTTATAGTAAACAGCAATAATCACACCTAGAAATCTCGTTTATAATAAATTACCACCAATAACATCAATGTCATGTTGAAGTCTGGATCAAAAGGAGTAACATTTTTCCAATTAATGGTTACCCTTTGGTTCCACAAGTTAACAGTATGCTAAAAAGACAGATATGGTTAATCCAACTGCATGTAAGTAAAAAAAAAAAAAAAATTGAGGTTTTAACATTTACATTTTTGTTTTTGGGGGCATGGGGGTTCCAAACGCTCACAATATTGTGCTACTAAATCATAAATAAAAACATTTTGCTCAAAAAAAAAAATCATAAATAAAAACATGAAGAACTTTCAAAATAAGCCGACTGCCACTAATGAAATAGACAGCATAACATGAAATTGCCACTCTATTTGTTTGACCATCTAAAAAGGACTATATTCTCACAAGCATGCACCAAAGTCCAAAGATTTCACTACACAAGGAGTAAATTATACCTGAAACTTGTATAAGTAATTGAAATGCTTATGAGTTTCACAATAAAGGCAGATTCGAGCAAGGGCTGCTACTGTATGATTGAGCACATCTTTTGAGCTTGATAAGAGTCTCAACGAAATTACTTCTTCCAAAACAGGCAGGGCACCATAGCCAATGCAGTAGTCACACAAATCATCAATTGTCCCATACTCAGTTGCCAGAGGATCTGGCCTTTGTGGAGGTGGAGATGAAATAACAACACCATGGCCCAAAGATTGAGCAGGTAGTGGAAAGAATAACATACACCCGTCCCTAAAATGGCCATGCCTAAATATAAAATTAAGCGAATGCTGCGGAGCATACTGCACTTCAAAAAAATAAACATAGAGTCATGAGCTCTCAGGGGAAGGAAGAAAGCAAGGATGAACCAGAAAATTAATGACAGCTTTAAGGAAGATAACATGTCCATACACACTTTGAACTTTTAATATTTGAAGTTGAACCTTCCGTTCATCTTCACTTTAGCAATTTCTAGTGGAGTTGTTTGACAAGCCATACACTGAAGTTACTATCTAGATGACTTCATTAAAAATCTCAAATGAAGATCAACAGCAGGGCTATTTCCATAAATATGACAAGCAAAAGAGCTAAATTGCCAAATTGACATAGCCACTTTGCAAATGCCCCAACCAATAGGTGTCAAGACAATTTTCCACATACAAAATATACCCAGAGCCAAGTATCCCACGAAAAAAGCTTCAATTAGAAATATTCTGCTAGAATCTACAGATGAGGGGAAGTTGCACCAATAAATCTTCCATATACATCTATACATAAGTTCTGCATGCAAATAATAATCAGACAATTTGCATTAAGAAAGCCTGCATAGGGTGTGAACTAAGAGAAATAGAGCAAAGTCAATATCACGCCAAAGCACATAAAATATCAAAGGCTAGTCTACATCCTATGAATAATTAAAGCATTCCAGATACAGATCATATGTGTCAAAGATTAGTTTACCTCCTGTAGATAATTGACACATTCAAGATACCGAGTACTATCTAGATTGCTTCGGGGTCCCTCTTCCAAATCCAGGAAATCAGAGTCATTTGCAGAGTTTGATGAACGTCTAGACATCTCTGAACGTGGGAATGTAGATGGCATGTACAGGACATTAAGATAGGAATCAGCAGAAAGTGAATCATCTAATATAGCTGGAGCACTTTTAGCCAAATGGTCATACCTGCAATTAGAAATCCATCATTCACAACCTGTCTCAGCAAGCATGTGGAGTAACCTCAATTTTGTAATGTGGAAAGGGAATCATAACATAAACATGAACAGAGTTCAAGAGTACAAAGCACATTTATTGTGCCAAACATGTCTAAATAGAAGCAAAATACAAGATGAGCTGGAAAGTTCACTTCCTTGATAAACTTTATCCAAAGACAATGCAAGAAATATATGTTCATAACCTATTCAAACATGGACAGGATGTCAGGTTCAAGTGACTCAATGAGTTAGTTGGCTTCCTTGGACATTTCTCAATTCTTTTTTTCCCTTTGAGAGACATAACAGGTCCAGAAAGCATCCAAAGGTTGCCTTTTGTAACAAGTAGACCCATGATACTGACTTATAGATATTCCCACTCTTAGCCCTAAGATCTATTCATTGTTGGTCATTCCCCCACAGCACAGCTTCTCGTTTTTCATGGATGTGTCTCCCCTATGCTTCACCAAAAGATTCTATCTGCATGCTACCAACACTTCCTTCAAGACTCATTGATCATACACCAAGTACCATAGCCTGAGAGATTTAGTTCTTGAAAGATCTTCATTAAAAGATTAAAGTCAAGGGAAGCATCACATATAATATGGAGTATCAGCTCCCTTTATTAGTAGTTGAGAGGGAAAATTACAGTCCAGTTGGAATAAGGCAGCTATAACTAAGCTTCATTCTTTTAATTCATCAAACTCCATCTCTTTCTCCTGTTTTAATCTTCTCTAGAATCTTTTGATCAAGTGAATTCCCCAAATAAGTTGCATTCAAGAACAGTCCTACATGAGTTGCTGCTCCTCTTTGCCTCATGTGGTGCATTTGGAAGGAATGAGTTAGGAAACTACTTGAAGCATCTGGATATTCTCTTCATTCAGTTTTTGCTGATTCTAAGCTTTCATGGATTTCATGTTTTATCTCCTGATGAATTAACGTTTCTCTTGTTAGTCCCTTCCTCCTGTTCTTGAATATTTCATAATGTTTAGCATGTACTTAAACAGTTCTCACTAACAATAAATTTTCATCTTAACAATAAGGAGGAAATTTAAACCCCTAAAAGGACATGCAGTCAAATCCCTAAAACATCCACCACAAATTAAAAAGGACAAAAGCAAGAGGCATCCTGTCCATGTTTGAATAGGTTATGATCTCTACATTTCTCTTACTCCCAAACAAGAATTTAAGGGCAGGATCCTGGAGCTACACCAAGCACTCCCTCCAAATAATCCAAGAAAGGAAGAAGAGAAACTTAGTGAAATCCTGCTGGCACAGAGTCAGTCAACCAAATGATCCGCCCACAAAACAGGTGCTCACAACTTTCCAGACTTACTGATGAGAAAACTCCATCACCAAAATCTGAAACATATCCTGCAAATTATGACAGCACATTTTCCAAAAGAAATGCAGGTAACTCAATCTTATCCCACCGTGTGGCTTCGAAACATAAATCCTTCATATTTTTTGTGTTCTATTACATAACAAGATCTTTATCATTGTCTCATTCCACATGTTATAAATCTTCCCCTGCTCCTTAAAACCTACTGAGTGTAATTCCATCTTACAATTTCACCATTTAGTTGGAAGATCCAAAGGCCATTCCACGTGTCCAAACCCCATAAACACCCAAGGGAAAAGGCACAACTGAAGGAATTCTAAACCCCTAAAATTTCAACTAAATACTCTTCTCAGTGTGATCATGAAACTGTCCCACTCCAACTCTTGTCAGAACCAAGTTCGTTTGTCACCACCCCTCTTATATCTTCTTAGTTCAATATGCCTATACAGACTAGATTTCTTCTAGCTACTAAAAATTTTGAACAGGATAGACCTATTTAAGACCAGTTCTTTCCTCTCTTCGATGTTAACATTGAGTGGTCCTGCTGCTGACAGAAAAGGCAAGCTTTCAAGTTCAAGTGCATTCCTTATCTCTTTCCTTTGCCAGCCTTCAAGAATAAAAATCATTTACCTTCACGTCCTTCAGAGAATAAACCCATTCCTTTGCTGACCACAACAAAGGAGCCATTCTCATTATGATAAGACACTGCCATTTTGTATCTAAACAATCCACTTCTTGCATTAAAAGTCACCAGAACTCTTGAGCCCATACTTGATTTGCAAGGAAGATAAATCAAACGATCAATCATTGACCCAGTCTAATCTCAGAATCCACAACTCTCCTACACTCATAGCCAGTCTTAAAAATTCATCTGCAAAAGAGCCATGTTCAGATTAACACCCAACAGAACCACAAGATCACTTGCAAAAGGGCTGAATCAGGGCATGGTTCTGATGAGTAACAATTCCAAACACCCACAACCAGTCCTCACTTAAAACTAGGCCATGCTCAAGAAGCACATGACCCTAGGTTGTTTGGATAGTTTAGGATCAAGATCCAAGATATTAACTTATATTCTGCAGGAAAGCATTTAAACCCTGTGCATATTCTCCAATGGTACATACAGATATCTTGTCATTAACCAACCTCTCTTGGCCTAGGAATAGCAATGGGCAGGGATGTCATTAGAGGTGCCCCATCCCCACCCCACACCCCACACTGGGCAAATTTCTCCACCCCGCCCCAACCCCATGGGGCATGCAGATACCCTCGCCCCAATTAATATCAAAGCCTAGAAATCTCAAAGCCAAAGGTACCAATTTATAGAAAATATGCAAACCGACTAAATTAGGTACTAGCACAAAAGTAAAATGGTAAAGGGAGAAGAATAAAGCGTGATAATCTATTTCGGAAGTTCTTCATCACAAATTTAGTAGCAAGATATGGAAAATAAAAGATACATATGTTGCCAAAAATGCCAAAATAAAATAAAGAAACTGGGTCTTCAGGAGTAAAAATAGCAGGGAGGTTTAGGGACAAAAACATCCTCATCCATCCCTGCTCCACATGTGAGCCAGAAAAATTTGTCCCTCCACCCCAAAACTCATGGATGGCAGGTCTAGCTGCCACATTTTAGCCAAGCAATTCAGGTCTTCGTTTTGGGAGGTAAGACTGCCATCCCTACCTTGGCCAAAACTCAACCAATAGACATAAGGAAAGTTTGCCACCAAGGAGAAGCACTTAGTCTCCTAAACCTCACCAGTTAACCTCTCCAAGGCAGACAGAGAAGCCTTTCCCTATGTGGACCAAGTTTTCAGCACCAAAAAGATTTTCTACAAGTTCAACACCTCAGCTCTTTTACAGAAGACTAAATCTCTAAAACCACCTTCGACCTCCATAAAGAAGTCTGCCATGAGGATCTCTCGTGCTTCCTCCCTCCCTTTTTCACACGGAAAGCTGTCCGAAGCCTCCAGAAGAAGCCAACCAACTCACCCCACCCAGGCAGCATAAAAGATTTCTCCTAGCATGCCCACAAGTTTCAGGAGGACCTCCAGACTACCTAAAAGCTGTATATCTAAGGACTTGCTCTCGCTAAAGTTCCCTTATCTACTACTCATGAAATTGAAAAAGTGCCGCTTGCCTAATTAGAGAGCAGGTTACCCCTTCAAATCACGACCAGGAAAGAAAACACACTACTAAGCAAAAGAAAAGTAAGGAATGAAAAGAATAGCCATCTTCATCAGAACCGGGGGCTTGAACCTATTGAAAATCAAGCCCAGAAAGGCTTCCAACTTCCACATATGTCAGCTCAACCTCTAATTCACTTGTTGGCTCCGCCAGAAAAGGATAGCAGAGAAAGAATAATTGCCAAAGAAAGGATAGAAGAGGACACCGTAAGGAAGAAGGTGAAATAAGGAATGGCAAGGGAAGCGAACAAAAGCAAAGCGACTGGATTGGTCAATGTACTGACAAGTATCCTCAGAAGATCAGCATTCAACACATGTAACACACTTCTAGTCAATTACACATCTTACATTGAACGGACTGCTGACACATCAACAGGCGGACCTCCTTCAATGGTATTAATGATCTCCAAAATGACAGGTGTAGTATCACCCTTATACAACTGAAGTGCTTGCCTGGAGAGAGAGCGAGAAAGATGCATATCAGAACTGATAAACATGTGTAAATTATTATATTCGCGTAAAACTATTTTTTCAAAAGGAAAACGTACTTAAACTTCACTCGAGCTTGATCATAGTGTTCTGTTCGAATTAAAGCATGTCCCCAAGCATTCCATACAGGAAAGACATCGATCTGCAAGAGGAGACATATTTAACCATTGAACTAGTCTAAATAGCACAACACATGACTATGTTGCAGAAACAGAAATTACCTTGCACTTCTTACAAGTGTAGACAGCCATACTATACCGTTCATCTGCAATTAACCTGTCTCGAAGACGATCAGATGACTCCTTGTCAGCAATATCGTCAAGGGAAGCAGCAATGCCAGATCCTAGGAGACTCTGAAGCAGTTCGGCACGTCCAAGCCATATATCCGTCTGCCGAAGAAGTTCAGAGGGCTCATCTGTAGACTGACTGCCTACACTCGAGCTAGCAGCATCTGATGATGTGTCATCTGCATCCTTATTTCTCTCAGGATTGCCAGACAACTCACTAGCCCCAGCCAGCTTTCTAAGAAGAGATTTAGCATAGAATAATCCCTGCTTATAAGAAACGGTTATTACATTAGTTCAACCTGAATAAGATGTACTTTCAATTATAGTACTACAACTTCACACAAAGTTGTGCCATTTTGTCCAATTAAGGGATTATACAACAGTGATCAGTAGTCATGCTCCCTGAATCAATTCATGATGAAAGAAGCACTAGCCCCCAAAAAATGGTATGACCAACAAAGGACTGCCAGCTGAGAGAGCTAGCACCTTGACCTTACATTTAAGTGCCTTCGTATAAGATTTCTCAGATTAACATAATTTAATGAAAGATATGGAACTTTTTCCTCTATTTTAAGTACTTCTTTCCTTCACTAAGCAAAGAGCAAACCTGCACAAATGTGTCTGTCGCATGATATGCCCGTCCAATTGTCTCCATGGATGAACTCTCAGGCAACTGTTGGCAGCTTAACACATTTTTCATCTGATTGACGCACAATTCAAGAGCACTTTTGGCAGACACGATCTCATCCGAACACAATGAAAGCAATGCCTAAAACATTAGATCCAAAATTTCCGTTAAGAAGAAAGATGCAAGAAAGTGACATCACACGATCTGTTTACCACCTTTAACACACTATATGTCCGCAACAAGCGTCTATTCAAAGTATAGAAGATCTTGATGATTTCAACACAGCTAAGCAAAAGTGCATAATTAAACAATTTCAAATGTATTACCAAACCAAACAGTCAATGCACTATAGAAGAATCACAGAAAGAAAACCACCAGTATACTCTATTCTCTCTCTTAGCCACATCTATGGATAATGTTGCTATTCTACAGGATTAGTCGAGATGTCTATTCAACAAGACGAGTCCACAACATGTGACATCCATCTTATCTTTTGGTTTAAGACATGCATGTGGTAGCTGTGGATCCTAATGAAACTCAAGAATTGGTGTACCAAGAGAAGGAACTTATCATCAGAGAAGCTAGAGGATGGAAAATAGTTTTCCTCAAGGTCAAATTTCAAATTAGAAACACCCACTTACTGTGGCTTTTCTGTGGACGCTCATGGTCAAAGCAGCTATTAAGTCAAAATCTGACGAAGAATTTCTGTGCATGTGGAGAAATAAAAACCCTCAAAACACATTTTTCTCCCTTGCTAGGCCAATTTACAGGAGTCTTAGAACATCTAAAAATATTAAATCACGACTTTATTTAGCAGCATAAGTTTCTAGATTAGTTGGCAATGGTCCCATAAGATTTGACTCCTCAAAACCTGAACTTTACTAACATGGATAGATTGATTGATCTGTTTTCAAGCTCACTTAACAGGCACTCCGGATGCATTTGAGACGCTCCTACCTCAACCCAGATTTTCCAGATTCCTTATTTTCAGCTTTTTGGCACTGGCAAAATGAGGCCTATTTTACTAAGGCTTTCAGCAATTTCAATAATGAAAAAAGCCCCTGGATCCACAAACTCATCAAGTGATCTATCGAAGACACTTACCTTGAAGAGAATAACATCAGGGGCACTTTCATACCGATGGGATGATCTGACAGCTTCATCCTTACTTGGATCCCCAGTTAACATCCATTCATCAACTATGGAAACAGGTGGAAGTCGGTCTTGCCCCTCAGCAGAAAGAGAAGTCAATGAATCTTCCTGAATACCTGCCATTGCCTCCCAAGCAACTCTTTCAGATGGCGATAATCCTGAACTCTTTCTCTTCCGTTGAACATCTTTTGAAGCATTCTTTTCTCCCGCATTTCGAGGACCCCAAGAAAAAGCTCGTCGGGCCTCTTTCTGCAAGTTGCTCAAACTATTCGAAAAAGATGACCTCGTCGAAGCACCTGCTCTTGTTTTCGGTTTTGACCTAGTTCCAGAAACTGACACACGAGGTTCCCTGGAAGGAGAGCTTATGCTGACCACAATAGCTTTAGCAGCATATGTGACAACCATAGAATTGTCTCTCAAGGAAGAAAATTCTCTAAGAATCTGTAAAAACATGATTCAATCATCAGATACAGAGAGGTAAAAATAATCTAATAATCACCAGTCACATTCATCCATGATAAACTCTCTCTCAATGCTAGATAAGGATTTTCACCCCCTAAGATTAGGCTTTTTACTTGCGATGCAGACTATAAATAAGTATCATCTGAAAATCATCTTCTTGAGAAGTGAAATACCAGAGATGCAGATTGCAGCTGCTTCCTCATAAGGAGAACCTCAAGAATAAGATGAGGGTGCTCGTGCAGAGAAGAACATCTTTGCTGCCATGGCAGTGGCAGGGCAGCAAGAACACGGAGACCTAAGGCCCAAGAGTTAAGCCTGGAGACCTCAACATCTGACAATTTCCCATCTCTCCGCTTCAGGAAGAAGTGAACCTCCACAATATCAACAAACAAAATTAGTACCCAAGTGACAACATGGAATTGTAAAACATACAAGCAAGAAAGAAACAAGAGCGATTACCAGAAGCTGCTTGGACCGCAAGTTGGGTAACAACTGCATGGCACCCATTGCCACTGGTAAAGCATCTTCAGAGTCACGTAGGGAGGAAAGAAATCGTGAGGCTTCCGCTGGACCCCCACCATTCAGAGGATCTGCTGTTAGAAGTTTCACAAGTTGTTGAGCCTGTAGCTCTCTCCGCATATCTACCGATAAACCAGCACTCTCAGCCACTTTTAAAGCAGCAGAAACAGCCCCCTTTTCAGCCAATCTAAGAGCCAAGCCCTCCGGATCTGCTTTACACGCAGCCTCAACCTAACCAGAGTAATCTGAAAGTCTAAGCATCTAAACAACTACAATTATTAATCAAGCAATGATTCACTTTGATTACTCTTAAACAATCTGAGTGAATCAGTTTAGGACAAATGACCTGTTGCCAGCTGCTATAATGATCGTCAGCACTTAATATATGACTGTATTTCTGCAAAGCTTGTCTCATTTGCAAAATCTGAATCAAAACAAACTTGTTACACGAGAAGAACTCGAGGCTGAAAAGAGTGCTGATGAAGAATCATGAAAACAAATTCTTAAGTGAAAATAAAACAAGTTCCGACTATAGGAGAAGATCGAACTAAGTAAATCTAATTCCACCTCATTTCTGACTGGGTCACTATGTGGCAGATGGCAGCTGCACATGGTGAGAACGTCCAAGGCGGCATCGAGTTCCCATCCGTGCATATACCTGATAGAAAATATTCAAACGCGAATGACCAAATAAGGAAAATTGGCAATGACTATGTACGGCTATTTTTGAAATATCGAGAACTCAACATTATCAATCAGCTCATCTACATTAAAAGTCTTATTGGCCCTAAACATACTTAAGAGCAAGTTTAGCTGCCAGTTGTTTATCCTTCAACCGCAAGCAATACTGCCAACTGTTACTCCAGATGCTGTGGCCACCATAACTTTGTGCTTGACCAGATATTGAATGATTTTCATCACCACGCTCAATTAATAACTGAAGTAAGCGGTCTGAGGCACCATTACATAGAAAACGATCGGATAGAGCAAGAGCATCCATTAGTTTTCCTTCATCAATTAATCTGTAGAAGAAGATCAGTGAGATTCAAAAGTAACCCGTGATAAAATCATAAGTAGAATATCATACTAAGTGCAATACAAAATTGGATTATAGAGATGAGGCCACATTTAGCACTGTAACTTGCACTGTTTCAGCAATTAAGTCCTCAAGCTTTTAATTGGTGCAATTGAATCCTCTAACTTTTATGAGTAGTACATCAAGCCCTTTTGCCAACACATTTAATCATGTTAACATGGCAGCTGACATGGTATTATCTAAGATTTTTAATAAAGAAAAACAAATAGCAAAACGAGAAAAAGAAATAATGCAATAGGGAAGGCGAAGGAGAAAGGGAGAGATTGTGATACTGCTGCCAGGCAGGAATCGCCATCTCTACCATTAACACTAGTAACGCATCCTAGTGCTGCCACTGCCAAAGTCAACCTCTATCGTCCACAGACACTACAGTTTGCCTAGAATGCTAGAACATCATGATGTCGCATAAAAAATTGAGCAATCGCTGAAAATTTTCACATGATTCACCATAACTTCATCAATTTGAGCAAATGCCAGCAACATTTAGTTTACATAATCCAGCTTAATCAACTCCTCCAATTGCACGCCATGTAAAGCCAACACCACAGAGTATCCTTTTGAGCTCATCAGGCTTGGCAAACATATTCGCCACCATATATTAGTTTGAACCTCCTTGGTGCTATATACTCAAGGCTGGGTCCTCGACTCTCAATTGGAGAAAAAAATGTGGAATTCAGGATTGGAGGTCCTCTCAATCAGAAGATTGTCCATTATCCATCATCACCATCGCACCCATCTTGTCAATGTTTATCTCCATGGAGGCGTTGGCTATGCTGGTAGGTCCAGCTAGTGGTGAAGGAGATGGAGTGGTAGCACCGCCACAAGTCTCCAGCATCATTGGTGACAACGGCTGTAGGTCTCCACTGCACATTGTCTTCTATTTCTTGCTTTTAGTTTTCTTTTTCTTATGTTTTACTAAGCTGATTTATTAAGAATTTTTAAATGTATCTCTTTTTCCACATTTACACATAATTAACTGTGCAAACGACTAAAGGATTTGGTTACACAAATCAGACAAATTAAAGGACTCAATTGCACCAATTAAAAGTTTGACTTAATTGCAACAATGCTGCAAGTTAGATGATTAGATATGAACTTATCCCTAAAAATATCATAAATCCATCTAAAATTATCATCAAGCAAATATGTTCATACTTCTTGATATAAAGCTAAAAGGCATGCCACCAATCAATTAATATTTGTAATGATACGTACAAAGAGAGCAAAATAAAGACCCAATTAAAATGTCAAAATTCTATCCTCCAAGTGACATAACCTACACAAGAGTTATTGAAAGCAAAGGATAAAAAAAACCCAGATGTCAGCATCTAAGCCTGTTTCTTTTTAAAGGCTACATGTGATGTTTTATAACATCACCCTCACATCTTATTTTGTAGTCAGGTCATGTGATATGTTTCTCCTTTATGACATTGTTGCAGTCATTCATCAATAGATGTGCCGCTACAGCTGGCATCCCATAAGGCAAAAGATAGGCCAAACACACAATAATAATGTCAGAAATAAAAAAATATATATATATTGCTTTTACAAAATTTGTAAAAGACAGATCATGATTTGTTTCTGAGAATAGGAAAAAAATAATAAAAAATAAGGGAATAGCAATTTGAATCTTGAAAACTCTAGAACTGACACAAGATATTTAACCAACAAGATTGGATAATGCAGTTAACTAATCAGACTTGTAGACAATTAATCACAAGTTTCACAATTTCATCGTATCCAGAATTAAGGAAACACAGAGAAAGTAAAAGTTGAAAAGACAAGTATGATGTCTTAAATCTTTGAAGACAAAAGGAGAGAAACATATTAGAAGAGAAACAATGTGCACAGCAAGGCTGCGTTTCCAGTTCTGTTATAAATTACAAACTCATCAATGAGACATGTTTGAAGATGCAATGGATCGCTATCAGCACAACATACGTAATATGAAAATTGTTTCCATGTAGGAAATTTTGAAATGATCCCTGCAGCATTTTATACCACTAGAGCACCATTAAATAAAACTCCAGTTACTAATAACAGACCACCCCAATTTATGTCTGCTACCACATTTAAAATAGGGAAGACACTTCACTTCAACTCAACAATTTTATTGAGATATAAAGTGAAATTAACAACCCTACGTGATGTTTTGACCTTTAAAAGAAAAACAATCCTACAAAGCGCAAAATTTGCAAATGACTTGCACATGCCTTGCCCTATATATTTGACTATCTTGATTGCCTCATCCAATCAGGTCTACTATAAAAACCATCCAGCCAAACTTAATTTGAATCGACAATCCAACACTATTGCAGTTTGATTTGCAACAGAAAAGAAGCTAAGTTATGTTATTTGAATATACAAAAGGGGAAGATCATAAACACCGTCCAGACTATGAATCCTTATGAAGGCTCTCTCTCCAAATATCAGCGCAACTCGAATTGACACTTTATATAAGATGTATTTTTTGCCCAAGAACACGGTCTCCACTCCGTGGTGTTAAGCTCTGTTAGTGATTATACACTTTGTGTGAGATATGGACGGATTTATATACTCTTCCTTAAGACTATGTGAAAGAAATGGCACCGTGCCATCATGAGGTTACACCAATCATATTATCATTGACAAGAACTTGTATATAAAAATTGATCTATTTAAAATAAAATCTTTAACAAAAACTTGTAATTGTATTTGTTACTACTCTGCGTCATCTCACGATATTTCAGATATTCTGTTTATTCACATGCATTGATAACTTTTTGTATAGTTACAATAATTAACATGTCACCCAATTAATTGACAAATGAAAATATATGAAATATGTTAAAAGCATGTACTTATATGTGTAAACAATTTACTCTAAAAGAAAAGTATTCCGTAAGTTCAAAAATCGTGTGGGAGAAGGGATGTTTTATTGAAAATCAAGTGCTTCCATATACCAGACCTGAAAGTGCAAGTATTATACTGATAGAGGTACTGGGCAGCACCATTATTACATATACAATAAGCAAATTCGATGGTAAAGCTAAATGGACGAGGCAAGGAAACTGAGAAACCACAATTATTGTGTATTTCAGCACAAAAGCATCATTTCATAGTTGGATTAATGTCACATAAACCATGATACATCTGCAGAATACTATCATAGCACAAAGGCTATGAATGCATATAGTGTAGTGTAATTAATCTGACCCAATTTTTTTCTACTGAACCATTTCAGAGTATGCTGACACTACTCAGTAAGATTAAGCTTACTTGATGTAATCACCTCCAGTAAAAGTCTAGCTAACTAAATCATGCTATAAATCATTCAATTCTATAGAAGTGAATTTTGACCAATAAAGAAGATGCATAAGTCCATAAAGGACAACTATAAGCAAGCTAGGGATGCACTTAAAAGAAGTGAAAAAGGAGAAACTACCTCTCAACAGCTTTCTCGTAAGGTTCTTCATTCTCCCAGTCAAATGAAAGATGCACCGCCATGTCAGAGTCGGTACAATCAGACTTTAGAGAGTCATCATAGGTTTCTGCAGGTCCCCCACTTTGATGATTGACATCTGTCAGACCGATAGGGATCCTACTTCCACCACCACTTTCGTCAAGTTCAGACTCCGTGTCACTGTCATGCTCACGGGCTCGTTTTATAGCAGATCTCTGCTCAAACCTAACTTTGCCATCATCAGCTGTTCGCTCAGATGTCACAGCAAACTCTGAAACTCGATGAAGGTTGGTTTGCATCTGAATCCAACGGTTTAAGGTTGGAAATCTATACATCATCAAAATATAGTTAACAATGGATATCAGGAAAAAAATAAGATACCAATGACTGCATTACCTTTCAGATTGATCAAGAGCAAATTCATAGAACAAACGATCTGCGTCAGATGACTGCAGTAAACCATTGTTGAAGGAACTGGAAATAGACGAGTAGCTGCCATTGTATAAGATACTGCTCCCAAATAAACATGCTACTACAGCCCTTACGGGAGAAACTTTTGCCAGATGTTTTATGATATCCAACTGAAGAGAGAATAGTGGTAAGCCAGGTGCTCCGGGGGAACAATTAAAGGAGTTGCCCTTAGCTTCTCTAGAAGAGGGAGTGAGAATTTTCTCCAAGTGACTCCTAGAGAACATAGTAAAAACAGGAATGCATGCCCATCCACGGCCAGAACGTGGTGGATAAACTGGAGGCACGCAGGCAGAAATTACTTCATGGACAAAATCAGCACGCATTATCTCTGCCACTTTTGCCGCTGCATCGGTGTTTCCGCGGTCAAACACCAGACGAGTCAAAAGCTGCAGGGAAACAGATGCGTACTTTGTGATTGTGAAGTTTAACTTATCAATGAAGTCCATATCTTGCCCAGATTTTTATGGAATTACCATGAAGCAAAGCCATAATTCAATAGTCACTATTAATCATCAGACGAAGAAATTGAAAATAAAGAAAACGACTCATGAATAATCTTCCAGCAAATGAGTAAATTTGACTTTCCACAATAGCTGAAACACGAGTCTTCATCAAGTACTATATTAAGATTGTTTTCATGATGTGGAAACCTACCACCTAGAATAGTCACCATCACTTTACTTAAGCAAGTTCAGTAGTAACACTTCTCTGAGATGATCACCTCACACCTGATACTTGAAATTAGCGAGACTAAAACAAACTCCTAGCTGGAATAAAATAGACAGGTGGCTGCTTTCACATATTAAGACTACTAAAGCATAATTTACCCAAGATGAGATAAAGACAAAAAAGAAGACAGAAATGTTTTATTTTTTTATGGAAGGCCTAAACTCTAGAGTTTCTAGAGATATGTATGCACACAACCCAGCTTCAGCTTGCACATTCAGTGCCAGGGAAGTAGATTAATTCACAAATTTAATGCGAGAGAAGCAGGTTTCAGATGATAAAATATGTACATATATCTCCAACGTTCAATAAATGTGGTCTTAACAAACTTTGGGGATTCCCACCCATGCAGTGTGCCACAACAAAGACTTTCTCAGGGTTCCAAAATGATATTCCGTACCATACAAAATCTTTTCACAGGAGAACCGCACCATATTCTTAGTTTGAATTTTCAGGAACTTCAAGAAACCACAGACAATACATGCATTATGAACCAGAAGCTATCACATGTAATCAGAATGAATGCCAACTGTAAAAAGCAATTAGATACTGTATTTTCCTGAATGAGAACACAGAGACGAACAAAATCATAGATTCCCATACTTTGAAAAAAATAATATAAAAAACTAAGACATACATCTTTAGGCCATTCATAGACGATAGAGAAAAAGTTGAAATCATGAGTTGTGTCCGTCCCATCAACTATGTCACCAATTGCAGCAATGTGTAGTATGAACTGCGAAAGATATGTCGTTGGCTTGGAAGTTAAAGGGCCATATATTCTCTTTCCAGTGTCTTTCAAATCATAATTGTTAGCCTGCAAATTCTTTTCTGTGGTCATTGAATTCAGCGACGTCTCTTTGACAGTTTTTAACCCAAGGCCAAGAACTCCATCCTTATTTAGGTGTGAAAGACTTTTACGATCAGCAGATACAGCTCCCTCTCTGCTGGAATTGGCCTCCTTTTCTTCATCAGCAATGGCTCTTGCCAGGTTATATAGCTTGCCTAAACATAGAAAAAAGAATAATAAAGTCATAGTTCACGAAAAAGATGACGGCAAACTCCCAGCATATAAAGAAAATGTACCACTTAGAAACTGTCGCTTGCCCCTGTAAGCATCTTCAATCATCTGATGTAACATACCAAGAGCACGCTCCCTCTGCCCTTGTCGGTGAGAATCCTTAGATGATGAGATGACTATTTCCCTGGACAGAATTGCCCGAATAGCAGGAGGATTATCCTGGTGTGAAACAAAAATTATGCAACCCAAAGGTCAATCAGAATCGTACAGGTAGAAATCATGTTATAGCTATTACTTAATTCCAAAAATGAGGATGTTAATTGGAGATATAAAACAGGGATGCACAATGCAAAATGTGAAAACGATGGCCACCAACTTCGCAAGAGCTAAACGAAACTAGGATCTGTTTAATTGCATCCTAAAATCCATTTCTCATAGTTGGCTTAAGAAAACATCATCAAGCATGTTTGTTCTGAAGCTCCCCCAGTAAAAACAGTGGAAGAAGCAGGCAGATCCCATATAGATTCAAGACTTCAATCAACAGAATCACACAGTGACAAGAGTAAAATAAGCAATGTCCAAACAGAACACGCCCTGACAAGTGTAGAAGGCCTTGGTCTGGAAAAATAAGGGGTACCAGAAGATGGAAATTCATGAAATTCAGATAGAATTAGTATCTCTCGAGCATACAGGAAACACAGTAAAAAACTCTCAAGAGTCTCAGCATCTGCAAAAGCAATGAACTTCCCCCAGTTTATGACTGCTGGACAACTATATTTTGTTGCTCACTTATACTCTACAGTAATAGAAAGGCAGCAGGAGAGATCAGATGCAAACCACATTCATAGCAATTGTCTACAATTTCTACTATTAACAAGTCTACAAGCAACTGCCCCAACAATGAAGATCCACAGAATGAAAACCTAAGCATCAGCAACCACATCCACCCCTTTTGAAAAGAAAAGGATATTTCCATCTTCAACAGCTACTTGATTCATAACCCCATCCAAATGTTCAATAGTTACTATACTAGTAAAGCATTATCCCATGTACTAAGGCGGTTGCCAGGCTCAAGATCAATTTGAGCAAATGATTTCACTAGGGGAAGGACTGAATGATACTTCATCATCCTAAGTTTTGTGGCGTAAGTTTTATTCCCAAACACTAACTTAGGACTCCCTTTAGGTGCTAGCTTCATGAATTAGCGAAGTTGGAAGCCAATTGTCAAGGAACCTGGGAACAAGTTGACAGCTTGTAATAGACCTCCCCTTTCAAAACGAGAAGACAAACCTATTATGAACAGCAACCCTTGAATTCCAATTTATTTCACATCTCTCAGATTCCCTATTCTTGGTCAGGAGTCATCTCATTCAGAGTCATTTTCGTGGGGTGATACAGATGTAACATGTAATTTCATTTGGTGGATTGGAAAGCAATCAAGCAATCTTTTGTTCTGTACATGTGCAGAGGGGTTTTCTTTTTTTCTTTTTATTTATTTTCTTTTTTTTTTTTTTTTTGGGTGGGGTGGGGATTGGGGATTTTACTGAGGAGTGAAGCCTTTGTTACTTAATAAGTCTCCTTTTGGCAAATGGCCACAGGGATACACATAAAAAAATGATCACCACCATCAAAAATGATCAATCATTTTGTCCTTGAAAGTTGCAAATTTTGTCCTTGAGAAAAACAAGATGGGTTCAAAAAGCAGGGGATAAACACATGGCACCATCATCTTGAGGAGGATTGGTGGAAGTTTCTTTTAATCAAATGTGAGAGTGAGCAATGGAATTTACATCTATGTTAAGCTGAACAATTGGTCTGGAAAAGAAGCATTAAAATAACACTTTCCAAGTCTTTTTGCAGGGGACTGATTTCTTGAGATGTTGTTTCAATGATGGAAGAATCACTTGAGGGATTGATATCTTGGGACATGCTCAAGATTGGGAGTGTGAAGCTTTGCTAATCGTTAACCTTTATTTTATGATTTTGAAGATTGTTCCCACCTCCAAGGGTGTCTTGTTTTGGAATTGGAAGAAAGAACTTCTTTTATGTGGAAGTCAACCTAGAGGCTGTCAACAAGAAAGTCCATACTGGTAACAGTATTTTCTTGAAAAGATATTTGAAAAGTCAAGAATACCAACAAGAGTACTTTTCTATGTCACAAGTAATAGCTACAGTCTCTTTTTCTTGTGTTAGAAGTAATCTTGCAATGGATTCTCACCTTAGTTAATCAGTATAAAAGAGGCAAGGTGCTAGTCAATTGATTCTTCCTATTCTATCCGAAAAAGCCAGAATTATGAGGCATCTTCTCGTTCATGGTCCTTCAAGGAGAATGATTTATCCAGCTAATCATGCATGTACCAGGCAGAGTTTTAGCAGAATTTATTGAGGAAAAATTATGGGCTGCATTCAATTGACAAGCAGCAAGAAGAGAAGGATTTCCACAATTTCTCTCAGCTGTTTTCATTGATTTGGAAAGAGAGGAACAAGAGAGCCTTTGAAGAAGAGGAGTATTATGTTTCTGTAATAATTGAAAATTGGCCCAAAATCCCACAAGTGTAGGGAAATTACTTGCCAATGTAAATGCATTGATTGACATTGCCTATGCCTTTCTCTTTAGCATGAGCTTTTTTTGGTTCTTTAAACTCTGTTTTTATGTGGTTTTGCACCCCTTGCTGTCCACTTTTTCTTTACCTTTGAAAAATAAGTGGAGAGTAACCCCGTCCAAGCCCAGAGATTTGCCATAGATACTATCCTGTTTGCAATTGATACCCACAAGTTTGTACCCCAGTTCCAATTTTCTTATCATAAGGATTACACAATGATTTGGTTCCTTTTCTTGGGAGTACATCTATGGCAACAACTTCACCCCCTTTCCAGAGATCCAGTCTCCCCACAATGCTTACAATTGAGGAAATATGAGTTACAAGAATGCCTTTTCCCAGAAAACCTTTTTAATGGAACTTCTTATCACATAGCCAATAATTAGCATCATTTAACTTCTCTAATAGTAAACAGTACAGTTCAATCTTTCAAAGCAAAATTACTTTTTCACACAATGGCATATTGAGGGATCGTGTAGGGAATTGGGCCTCCACAGATTTAGAACTACATCGTGCAAACCTTCACCTAAAATTTTAACATAGGAAATTAACCGGCAATATATATATGTACATACATATATGTATATATTAGGGACATGTTAACAAGTGCCCCTAGGACACCGTTGAGTATACTTTATTTCGGATAATCCAATTTTCAAGGCAATGATGTGCATAACACGAGGCCAATGAATGGGTTGCTTAAGAAGTGTCCTTGAGGCACTTGTTAACATATCCTTTATATAATCTAACAACTAAAGAAGGTAAAAACTATAACTACATGGTACTCTCGCATTTTACATGGTTTGGTCACTTCTGAAGATATATGCTAAGGGCAGTAACCAACATTGCTTCTCACATTTTGTCTACTTGTGACTCAACAAATTCAAACCTGACCTGTTCCAAGAATTCATGGAGACGCTTGAGCACATGCCTTGACACAGATATTACTCCCGCTTCATGAATCTGGTCCCAGTAGGTAGGACCACTTTTTGGAGACTTTCCTGGATATATCTCAGACAGCATAACTTGAGCCTGAAACAAGGTAGAAAAACCTGGTTGGGGCCTGCATATGCTGTGTTCACTTGATAATAGACCTGGCAAACACTATTACGGCACTGCATGCAAGAACTCAGATACTGGCCAGTGAGCCAATTCACAGCCCTGTTACATTCCCTTGAAGCAACAGTGAGAAAAGTTGGCATTCGACATGATCTAACACAAGTAGGACCAAGAACAATTGAATTTGTAAAAGCATAAACCTCCATCTGCATCCTCTAGATTAGATATATGTCACTCAACAAATCTTCAAATAATGACATCAAGAGTCCAAGCAAAAAGTACAGCCTTTATTTATAAATCGTACCAGCTCTTCCTCGAACATTAAAAATCTCAAAGGGGCGTGAACATAATCAATCGGTATAAACAGACACATTTTTGGTAAATATATCAAATTTGAGCTTCAAAATTTACCTGATCCAAAAGCTCTAGGCACAAATTTGCAGATTTTGCAGATGTTGCAGCCATGTCGATGCATAAAAGAATCTGTTAGCATATGAGAAATGTCAGGCACAATGCCGTAAAACATTCTTTGCACATTGTTGCCATTATTAGGATTTTCTGAATGACATGACCACTGAAATAAAATCAGTCCCTCATACTTACTATAGCCAGAGGACCTAACTGGGAACGTAACGACGTAAAATCAAGATCTTGAACAGAGGATGTTCCATCAGCAGCACGAGAAACAGCATCTTCTACCTAAGAAAACAAATTTCAATCAGAAATGGACACCACCAAAACAATTTAGGGAAAAAAAACATTATTTGGAATAGGAACTTAAGGTAATTGTACCACATGGATTGTTCATTTTAGAATCAATAGCCTTTCAAGTAGAGGCAACAAAAGTATAGTACTCAGGCATACCAAACCACAAACCTGCTTTAGTGCCAATATATACAAATAAAGCGGGGTAAAATGGACTGATATTATACTCCAACATGTTGTTTTTCAGCACATTCAACTTCATAGAAAAATTCACAAGATTAAATGACACCACTGAAAGGAAATGGACGAGGCAAGCAAGTTGCTTGAGAAAGTCAAAGCAGAAATGACTCATACAGAAGGTCTATATAGCGGAAATATGGCAGAAGCCAAAGTTCTCCACAAAAGCCTTATAAAAACGAGCGCCGCTGATCACTAGACATTCCTACCAGATGGCAGCATTGTGCTTCAATCATATAATTGTATCTTACAAATGGAAAATAGAACTCCAAGGGTAAACTTGTCACCCTACTGGTTCAAGTATGCCCAAATAGATGGCCAGTATAGTGAAAATCAGCAAATGCCCAAACTTTTCCTGCAGACAAATTTGTTTTCTGAACTTCCTTACCCTAAGGACTTTCATTATATTCCCAAATACAAGGAAAGAATTTCGTAGAAGTCTCCTACAGTAATCTACCTTCGCCAGAACTGCAGCACACTCTCTCTATGGAACTATTTTATATACTTGGCTTGGTTGGTAACCCTTAGCTGAACAGGATAGTCTCTGTGGACAATCAATCTTTAAAATGCCAGTCTTTCATAAGCAACTTCCAATTCACTGACACATCATCACCAATCACCAACATTGCTGTTAAACAAGGTTTAATAAATAAATTAACACCTTAAAAGTAAAAATTAAAGTGTCTCCTCTAACTCTGTGTAAATGCAGACACTCTAAGTTATTCAATTTTTCTTATACAACTAAGTTTGCATCCACTAAACAATTCTTCTATATCTACCCGTTTCATTCCATATCAAGTCTTCCATAAGGTTTAGGTACTCTTAAGTCTTTACTCCACATTCTTTCACATGATTCCCTATCCCTTTCAATTTGCAACCCCATCATTTACTAGCATCTTCTCAATGGCACACCCAGAACCCTACGTGCCCAAACTAAACCATAAACGAGCTTCTCCCATCTGATATCAATTTCAATGACCCCTATCCTTTCCTGAATGCATACATTAATAATCCTATTATTTCTCGAGGGTTCACCCACCCAACTAAGCATCCACATCTCCAATACACTCATTTTGTGAAAGTGTTGGTGTTTGACTGCCTAATTGTTCCTACCATTAAGCATCTCAGGGTTTATTGCCAAATCTCTAGAATTTTCCGCACAGGTGGTTTCACAGCCTATAAATAAGGTCAGCATTTTTCCATTACATCCAGTCTATTTATATCAATGGGTAAGATAATCCATCTATTTCTCTGTCCATTTCACATCAAGTCAGCTATTGAAAACCTTCACTCTTTGGGCCTTCACTTTCTGCACTTTCCATCATCCTGTCATTCCATCCAGCCTGAAACTTAACTGACACCCCATGTGCACCATATCTCACCAGTTTAAAAAGAAACTTTTAGTCCTAACACTCCCTCCATATTTCAAGCTCCCCATGTACTTCAACCCGAGTTCAATCTCGCAGCACTACATCATCAGCAAGCACCCATAAAGGAACATCATCTGGGATATTCTTAATGAGCTCATCCATTACTAAAGTAAAACATTAAGGATTTACAGTTTGACCATTTTTTGACCCTATGGACGATGAAAATGATGGTTTCATAAAACACATCCTTCAGAGCTTGTGCTTAAGCAATTCATGCTCCTTTCTTCTATTGAATCTCCAAAGTTGTCTTGGAACCTTGTCATATGCTTTACCCAATCCATCCAGACCACCCTCTTGTCTGTCCTTATGCCTTTCTACCAATCTCTATAATGAGTGGATAGAAACCCCACAGCAATTCTATGTGATGGATTTGACCAAAAAAAGAACATAATAACATGCAATGCCTCGTGCAAGAAAGTTACTCTGTCCCTATATGTGTCCATTTATAACCAACCCCTAAAAAAAAAAAAATTAGTATCAACAATTGATAAAGTGACCAATGTGGACCGTACAGATGCTCTTTTGAATGCAGTATCCACCCATTCTGACAATTCCAAGGTAGCTTTATCTTCAGCAGACAATGAAAATCTATGAACTGCTTCTTCTCCTAGGTCATACTTAGCCCGCTGCATGCAGCTGCATAAAAGTAAATCGAAATAATCAAACCCCAAGAGAATAATACTTTCTTAAAGAAATTACAACCAGGAAATTTCTAATAGAAACCAGACATGTTGAGTCATTTAACTATGTTTAGTATGCTAAGGCGGATTACCTTTCTCACCAATAAGACAACCAAACAAACATAGGGCAGTGTTGCTACTCTGACTCAGTTTTAAAAAGTTCTTAAAGATAACCAAGGGAAATTAACACCAGAAGATAGATCTAAATCTAAACAACACCACCACCCCCCCAAAAAAAAAAAAAAAAAAAGAGAGAGAGAGAGGGAGAGAAACGAAACAAATACCGATGGTGGAAAACAAAGACAATACTTTTGTAGAACTTTATGTTATCAGGCAGTAGTCTAGATTCCTTGCATAAAGTAAAAGGCACATATTTCAAGTTTTCCCCTATCGCCCAGCTTCACAATCAAGCTTCTACAGCATCTAGATAGTACATCTGTAATCACATGCACCTTCATATTTAAGAAGCGAGTTAAGTCCATGTCAAACCTGAGAAAATTTTAAGATGCTCCCTAAGCACAGCATTCTCATCAGCCCAAGCCAATTACCACATTTCAATTTCTAAAGAAAAAAAAGTTCACACCAAATGCCAGGCCAAGATTGGCTGGAATGGATGTAGATGTTATCTAGGGGCCCCTAAAGATGTCTCATTAAATTTAAGCAATACTATGGCCTTCTTACCAGACTTCATCTCATTTTCAGACAAGGACATGTAGTGTTATTTCTTATGTACGTGCATGTTCACAAATCTCTCTTCCTGGTACCAAACACTAGAAGCAAATGGCCAACACAACACCTCTTCTATGTCACAGTTAAGGCAAAAAAAAAGGCTTGTTCAATGAATTTTAGATTGCTTCAGTCTTCTTGGAACTGACTCAAATAGCCCAATATTGATACAAAAATATAGGGACGATTCCTGTTGACAGTAACCTTCATAATCACTATATGTTAGCAGCCATTCGCCTGAACATAAATGAGAGCCAGTCTGCTTAAATGCTTCTAAACAAAGTTAAACACAGACTCACAGGTTGAGTAGTTTGGATGGGGCTGCACGTAACACAGTCAGTGCCTCCTTCCAACTCCACTGGCGTTCATAGAGTGGTAGAAGCTGCTGCAAAATAGACAATCGCCATTCCCAATCTTCAATGAAATGCTTAGACATAGTGATCCTCCACTCCAAGGCCTGTTTTCCTTCAGTACTCAACCCGTCACTCATAAGATGTTCTTGCTCAGATAAAGATGATGGTAGATTTCGACGTAATATATCAAGCAGAAATCCAGTGAATGATATAACAGTCTCATTTGCCCCTTCAACAGCAGTAAAGTCAGTATGCTCCCCAGCACATGAATCAGCCGATCCATGATAGCCTTTTGGTGACACACAATGTGTCAAATTGAGAGAGAGATTATCCATGTGTAAAAGAGAGATAATCACATTTATCATAAGTATCTGCATTAAAAAAATTTAATATTGCGTAAGGGTTACAAACAAATTAAATGACCAATGTCAATGATAAGAAGCTATACAAATCCATGGAGAAGCATTGAAAAAACTCATGGAGACATTAAAAATCACCACCATCCCATTTACAAGCTTGATACTACCACAATTATCACCCCCCGCCTTATTAAATAATAAAAGCACATCTTCAGCCAGGACTGTGCAACAGGTGAGAAACAGAATCATATAAGTCAAATACACTGAACTTTCTTAAAGCTAGAACACTACATAGAGCAATCAAAAAACTGAGTAGGAAATGCAACTTAGTCCTAATTCTTTTCAATTGGATAGTTAACTCCAGAAAATTTCCTAAAGATGCAATGTGGAATTCCAAGAGGTTTGGCAGGAACTTGTGTTTGAAAAATCATATTTCTCTCCAAAATTGTCCTATTTGGCTGTCAGGAGATAACTAAAACTTAATTGAGATGATTACCACGTTTCATTTCCTCATCATTAGGGAAAGTGTGTAACAATCATGAAAAGTGGAGATTCAAATGAGGCATAGGGATTTTTGCAATTCAATTTATAATATATGGTTCCAACTAAATTGGTTAGTAATTAGAATCGGCAATGTTTAAGTGAAATAGATATGGATAATTAGCATTCCCAACATCTTGTTAGCCAGTAGGATATTTTCAGTTGAAAAATCGTCAGACTTCCGGAGACAAATCTGGCTGAACCAGTTGAATCCCTCAATTGCACCATTCTAAAAAGTTTTAGTACTTCATTGATTAATTAAAAGATTTAAAAACAAATCGCACTATGAATAGCGCACTAATTAGTTCCCCCTAAAGAGATAGCATGCAAAGCCAACAGTGATCTAATTTCAAACAAGCTTTGTCTCCACAATCTGCTTCTTTTGACACAAGTAAATTCCCTAGAAAATTAGTTCCCAAGCACCAGCAAAGGATCTTTCTATGTAACCATTTTTCTCTAGTTTACAATCTATTCTTCCTACCTGAGGAAAGTGGAACATCAGCTTATATGAGGACCAAGAATCAAAAAGAATCATCAGAGAAGATATACGTAATCAGCACGTTGTGCAATTGATATTTGAAAGGGGGTGTGAGAAAGAGAGAGAGAGATACATATCTCGGTCACTAAAGAAACTATTTGTGCTGAATCCTTCTAACAACAACAAATCATATCTGACACATCCCCCAAACCCACCTAAACAAGGAAATCCATTCTCAAGAGCACACTCCACATACTTTTATAATGACATATGGCCCCACGGGAGTTTACTTTGACGTCAAATAGAAACTTAGATGTTTGGTAGAAGTGGTGAACAAAAAACAGAGATTCAAAATATATGCTTGAAAGCAATGACAAGGCACAAATAACTAAAAGAAGGTTTTAAATTCACACATACCAGAAGATCGTCAGGATAAAATGAGGAGAAAGGATATTGAAAGAGGGAAAAGAAAAAGAGGATCAGATGACCTTGCGTGGAACATATTTGATCGCCTCCAAGTGATTACGCAAGTCTTTTAGATGATGAAGTGCCACTTGTCCATGATCTTCTCCTTCATCATGCACAGTCTTTTCCATCACTCCAAGAGCAAGAACAGTGGATTCCAAAGCATATCTCATGTGCATAAGCTCAATATCTTGCATCCTACAAACAGTTAATATGCATCTCAGGATGGAACCGTGAACTCACAAGCTAGTGACTATTCATAAATTTGCAGATGGCAGTTGATATAGCAACAAGAACAAACAAGTTCCCCTCACAGTTTGCTTTAATCAATAAGTTTCGCATGGTATTAGGTAAAAGAAAAAACTGCAAATAGCAAGTCAAGTTGAATAGAATACTCTAAACCACATTGAAAACAGAAAAACCACACAATACGGAGGGAGTACACTTTGCTGTCAAATAGAGGCAAAAATTATAAAAAGACACCAATGATCCAATGGACCACGCCAGAATTCATCTAACTGAAGATATCAATACAGAGCCCACTTTACAGACATGTTACATTCTAACATAACAAACCCGCTGATCGCACAAAAGGTCTTAAAACGACCCCAAAAAATCTCACAAGAAGCAAGAATCGGCAGACATGTATATAATGAGCTGCAATTAGACCATTCTTCAACACAAAAACCTAAAAGAGAGATTCTTTTACCACGCAGAAATGGAACATCATTTGTGAGAACCAAGACAGATTTAAGTTCAATAGTTGTTCGAAGTGTCTAAGGAACCATACTAGTAAAATAAGTATTAACTGAAACTTATATAGGCCAAAAGAAGTGGAACCCACTTCAGCATTTAGCAGCAATGCTAACAATGTGCTTGCATGCAAACCAATGAAAGATTCATTTACGCGAGTGCTAATCAGCCAATTGATGCTAAGGTTTTATGCTAACGAATAGTCTTTCCATCAGTTTCTACATCACCGAAGCTGAAAGTCTAAGAACAACAATGAGGATTTATAATTAATTATTGTAAAATCTTGATTTAAAGAAGCGTAGGCATATACCTCTTCCAGGCAGCAGTAGTAGAAGCAATGGGTTGCATACTTATCAATTCAATAGCATCTTGAAATTTGATACCAGGAACCACATCGAACAGGACCTGTCCGGAAAATATTGTGCCCAAATTAGCAAAAACAGCATTTAAGACAAACATATAAGCGCACAATAGCACATGCACTATCATATGAATCCTAAATTCTAGAAAGGCCTGCAAAAAAAAAAAAAAAAAAAAAAAACAAGAGCAGACTGATGACCATCATATCAACCCATTCAGAATGCATTTGTTTACTCGGGCATGTCCATAAGATCAGCAACTTCTTTTTTCATATGCTAAAAATCAAAGTTGCAGAATATAGTAAATAATGAAAGGAAAAATAATTGGTACACTACAATCTAAACTCCATAGACCACTCATCGAATATGGAAACTGCAATACGGTTAAAAGATCTGGTGCCAAGAGATGGTCTTACCCGCAGAGGACTTTGAACAGAAAGCCTCTCCAATACAAAGTTCTCAACAAAGGGGTCCAAATCAGCATTTTCAGACATAGATGTAGTATCTTCTTTTCCAAACAACAGTAATGAGGACTTTGAGTTCCATGTACGACCAGAATTCACACAAGCAACAAAGGAAGCAAGATCAAGCTGATAACATAATGAATCACAAAGATTTTCCACGCAAGATACCTGCCAAAATGCAAAGACATACAAATACGCATTTGATATGAGGACACAGATATACATGTTTGAGAAAATAAATAAAGAAAGATAAACGATAAATAAGAGTACCTCATCCGATTGACTCCCATAAAGAGTTGATTCTTCCAGACGGATCACTCGTGATTTACTCGTCCACAGCAACTGCATCAATTTTCTACGGGCTGACGTATTACCAGGCAAGAGATCCCAACCAATCGCAGCTACTAGTGGTTGAAGCCCGGGAAACAGTAAAAGAACCTGTGACATTTGTAAATAAGACTAAGCGAACATGATTTAACACCACATATGCGTCATAGCTGCAGGCTACAAGTATAACCAACTCACAAGTAAATATGACAGAGATTAGCTATTCAATTCAGTACTCACGTATTCAGCTAAAGATAAGACTGGACACGTACATTGCTAGCTTCTTCGAGCTGTTGTTTCTTCACCAAAGATATAGTTGTATCCATGACACGCTCAAGTACATGTAACCTACAAACTCGCGCATAGTGGTACATGTCTCGCATGCAAGCACTAACGGTCGTTCTCAATTGTGAGGACTTAGCATTTGCATCCATGTCTGGTGCAGATTCCTCCATATATTTTTCAAAACAATCAAGGGGTAGCGGGATTTGCTTGTCAAGTGCTCTGTACTTCTCAATGTCTTCAGAAAGCAACTCATCCTGAATAACCTGCATCAACAAACAACCAATTAACTTTCTTTCACTAGAAAGACATCTTACAATCTAACTGGCATAATAAAGCAAGACAATGCTAGGATGAATGTCCAAAATATCAAATTGGCTAATTCAATCAAATCATCATGGCCTGCAACTGAATCAAATTCTGCCATCAGGCCAGTTCAAACTAGATCTGATTAAGTAGACACAATTCACCAGCTTTATCTGACAGTCAAACACGGCAATCAAGTAATTAGCCCACAGAACTGAGATTCACCGTCCCAGAAACACCCACTTACAACCCATCCTAAGCATAACCCTGAACAGAGAAAGTTGCATACGCCCAAGATCCTATTGCCAACAATTTACCAGGGGACAATTTATAGAGTTTCAAGCCCGATGCTTTTAATTTCATCCAACCATCAGCTTATAAATAAATCAAATTCAAGCTTCTCAATCAACAAATCCAGTTAAGATAAACCCCATGGTTTTCAACTCCAAATGTCCCATCGTCCATGGCAACCAAATTCATCACCAAGAAAAAAGAATAGCACCTGAATCATTTGTACAAGATGTGGGCAGTCTGCTGCAAGGGCTTTTGCATATAAGGAAAGCAACTTTTCCCGCATAGCAAGCCAAGAGTCAAAAGATCCTCCCTTTCTTGACAAAAGCATCTTGAGGAGATCTTGTAATACCACACTATCAAGACATTAGAAGTTTGTGTGCATTAAGAAGAATTGAAAGAAGATTAGTCATTGAAAAGGTAAAAGAAGAAAAGAAACATGCAGAAGTTCGGAAATTGTACAGTTAGTAAAACTAAAGCTCCTTTTCCTCAGTTAAGGGCAATCGTCAAAAATATTTCCAAAATATGACTTTTGACTAAAAGACAACAGAAAACTTGAGTGTGCATTAAGATGTAGAGAAGTCTTCCCAGTGTCAATTTTACCCAAAACTGTCTGAAATCTGTTTTCAGTTATCAATCTCCCTTTTCTTGAAACGATTTTTAAGTATATTAATTTCAATTTATCATGTTTCAGAATCCCTCAAACTTCCAGTCCAGTTTTTGTTGGAAATGAAGAAATCCAGAATAATTCTCACAACATTGATATTTTCCATTTCAGTTGGCATATAAAACCAGAGCATTTTATTTTTTCCAAATCTCCAAAGCTTTTTCTAATTTTCAAATATCTGGAAATGAGGAAGCCCGATTGTTCTCCAAAAATCAAAAGCTATTTTTTATTATCAAACAATCTGGAAAGAAGGGATCCCACTAAACATGTTCTGTTAAATAAACTGAAACTTTTTCCAGTGTTACCAGTCATAATCTGACAGCATTAGGGTCAAAAAATGCTTATAAGCCCCCAATCCAAACTCAGCAAAACAGGGTCACATTAAACAGAAATAACGGCTTTATAAGTAAAGCTGAATTTATGCCCCAGATGATACCGACCCGAAAACTGATCACAAAGTGTTCAACTCTCAGCAATAAATAATAAATTATAAAAGTTACAGCAAAAGAAGTCTAACTAAATACTGTGCTTATATCACCAAACGCCAGCAAAATATTCTACTCCCTACTAAATCTATACATCAACAAAGCCTCCTCCACTCTATCACCCACCAGCATATGTAAATGCCCCAAACCCCCCAAACAACCTTTGACCAAGGTTAAAAAATCAAACACCAAATGCAGAATGGAATTGTGTAGCTGACCCCACTCGGTGGGATGAGGCTTGTCATCAGTGTCGTTGCTGCTGCTGCTACTACAAAGAAAGGAACTTTCCCCTAGTCTTACATCCTACCTAGAAAATGGTGCCGAAATATGAAGTGTCAAGTGCGAAAATTTCAAAACCAAATAAGGAGAAATATACGCCTAATTTGGTTTACTACAAACAATTCTTTGTCCAATTCTTTGGATACAGAAAGCATTTTCCACAGGAGCTCTTTCTCCAGCTCTTATTCAGTTTCACTTTGTCTATGAGAAACAAAAATTGTATTAATGATGTGACAATCTGTACAGGACAGAGTTGTAAAAGATACTCCTTTTACTTAATGCCGTTACCAAGCAAAATAAAATTGAAAATAGGAATCTAACAAAAGGGGTATTAAGGAGGAACCAGTACTAAGCAAAACCAGCAACCAAAGGGGTACAAAATAATTTTCAGATGTTATAAATATATATATGGGACGAGAGAAACTAGCAGCAAGGACTAGGATCTAGGAATAGTGATCAACTTCACTGCACATCTAATCTATTTAAGGTCAAGAATGATGAAGATATTGCCAACTCAATATGAGGAATAAGGAATAGCAAAAATTGCACATCAGAATCTTGTGTAACATTCGAGGTCACCCTGCACAAGATAAAGCTCAATAACAACAAGAAAAAATTGTTCAAGTTTTCAATGACTCAATCGTGGGGGTTTACTTTGAACCTTATTATAGATAACCGCAATAGAGATGAGGCTGTTCAATAAGCACATTTAGTAGCAATGATATTGATACCAATAATATAACAATACAGAGTTGAAATTGGGTGTTTCTAGGAGAAAGTTGCTCCTACTGTTATCTAGGTGCTATGATGTAAGTAGTGCATTAAAAAGCTTTAGGATCAGATGGTACTCTACAATGAAGGGGCACCTTAAATGAGATATGGTGAAATGCAAGAGACTAAACTACTACCTTCACAAAAAGGGCCTAATCTAAATATCTCAGTCTCTTTAACAATGGGATGCTATATAGAACCTGGCATATATTAGGATCTTTACAGCAGACTCCAATTAGAAGGCCTGTTGTTCACAAAGATTTTCATTTAGAACGTGAAAAGATATGAATGGTGATATTTTCATCAACTAGCATCCAGGGAGCATCCAAACAGTTCCTGTCCCAACAGACATGGTCAGACATGCTTCATCTACATACCCAACATGATTTTTCGTCCCTATAAGAGGAAGAACCAAAGGAGAGTATTTCTAACTCCTGGTCCAACAAACCATTAAAGCAGAATCAGACAAGATATGGCTATCTGGACATTATCAAACTAATACACCAACTAACAGCAACTTCACCCAATCTGGAGATGACTTGCACATCACCTGGACATTAGTTAAGACAAGGGGTAGAGCAGATAATTACAGCTAGCTAACGAAACTTTAATAAACGCATAAATCTCCAACTGTCAACATAGAATTTGTATGGTACCGATTAAATAGTGTCCACCTCTAAGGTAACACCTAAACTTCCTGGAAGAAAAGAGTACATACCGGAACTCCGTTTCAGCTACTCCATGGTCAAGATGAAGAAAACGAACATGATCAATTGCACCTTCCTCATTCCCATCACTGACACACTCCTTCATTGCATTTAAATGAGCTAACTGAATGCTCTTCTGCATCAAACCCATAATCTTAACATCTTCCTCCTCCAACAACAAAACCGCCCGAGTCTTCCCGTGCCTATGCACCATCAATGCTAACCCAGATTCATCAACCACCCAACCTTGCAGTTGCCTCTGTACGTTCAAACACAACGCGTCAAAAATTTCCGCATATTCTGGAACTATGGCCCCCAGACACGATAACTCCTCTTCATCAATTGAGGACGTGCCAGCACTCGCACTGCCTTCTGCGTCACCATTATCGACACCCTCGCTTTCCATAACATCCGCCTTCAACCTCCTTACACCTAACTCCAACAACACACCCAAAACCCTACCACAATCATTCAATCTCCTATCTACGTCCCCGAGATCCTCATTTCTGCTCTCGCTCCACGTGCTATCATCACCACCCTCGCTCCCCCCACCACCTCGGCCGTCCACGTCCATCCGAATCTTTGCCGCGACCCCGTCGCTCAGGCTCTGCACGTACAACAGGAACTCGACGCGCAGCCGCAGGGCCTCGGGGTCGAAGCTCCACGCGGTCAGCGGCCTCTCGAGCCGCAGGAGCTCGAGCGCGCCCATGTAGGCGAGGAGCGAAGGGTTCGGGCACGACTGCGACCACAGCACGTGCTCCACCCGCCCGGCGCGGCTCACGATCGTCTGCAGGACGTCGAGCGCGAGGTCCGGGTCCTTCGCCCGGAGCGTCAGGAGGATCGCCCGGAGCGGCTCGAACTGGGCGAGGTGGAGGTGGTTCGCGGCCACGCGCAGGAGGAGCCCCGTCTCCTTGTCCACCTTCTCCATCGGGAAGAATCGGGGGAGGCGAATCCGGCGCGATATGCTCAATCGACGGTCCGGCGATCCGCGGCGGCGAGGAAGGCCGGAGGCGGAGCGAGCATGGCGATCGACGGCGAGGTCGATTTCGATTCCCGGAGGGGCGGCGAGAGAAGAGAAGCGTTCGATTCGCGGGGAGAGAGAGAAAGCGAGCGAGAAAGTGAGAGAAAATATCGGGGAGCCGGGGGGGTCGAAATTTTCTCGAGAATCCTGGAGGCGAGAAAAGGACTTCGGAGTGGATGCGAAGGAAATGATGATGACCCCCCTCCCCGACAAAATTCCGGTACTCGGAGAAACTGCAATGTGTAGTGCGCTGGTTTGTTTTTTCTGTTTTTTTTTATTTTTATTTTTTAAAACTTCTACAGCTCTCTATATATATCCGTTGTTCTCTTATTATTAAAATTTAATTTATAAAATCAAGTTATTTTTTTATGCTCCCGATCCACCGGACCCGCCAGGCTTATGCCGGGTAGACCACGGCCCGTAGAGTGCACGGTGCACTCCAAATCAAGCGTTAATACTTAGAGGAAGTTAGCACATAACCTCACCACATGACCCCCACTTAAAATGTGTTCGTTCTCTCGTAGGGTAAGGTAGTAGAGCTCAAGCAACTACACTGTTCACTAGTGGGTAAATCAAGTTATTTTTGTCCTACAAATTTTCATTAAAATCCAGCAAAATCCAACAACGTGAACAATGTCATGCACAAAGATGCGAACGCAACCACAAAAAGTTGAAAATACATATTGAGTTCGATTACTATTGAATACTCAAGCTTGCTCAATTTTTTTCTTTTTTGTCAATTGAACTGTTTCGTTTAGGCCCTGTTTGGTAACCATCCAAACAGGGCCAAATTCTGATTCTTTGTTAGGAATCGGTTTCGCCAGAATCGCGTTTGGTAAAATTTTTGTTCCCGGGAACAGATTGGGAATAGAATCAAGAACCAAAAAAAGTTGATTCTTGTTAGGGACGAGTTTGAGAATCAAAAATCAAGAATTTTTTTTCTTCCTTCGGCCATCTCGCGACCGCCATCTACCACCGCCCGCCACCGTCCGCTGCCCGCCACCGCCGTCCACCGCCGCCGCCGGCCGCCGTCCGCCGCCGCCGGTCCGGCGAGCTCGCCGGAGGCTCGCCAGACCAGGGCGAGGTCCGGCGAGCTCGCCGGAGGCAAGCCCGACCACGGCGAGGCTCGGCCTCCCAGATCCGGGCGAGGCCAAGCCTCGCGGGGTGGGGCGGGCCTCGCCGGGCCGGGCGAGGCCTCGCCGGGGACTGGGTAAGGGGCCGGGCTAGCCTCGCGCTCGCCCAGCCCCGGTGGCCGGCGAGGGTCGCTGGCCACGGCGAGGCTCGCTCGGCCCGCCGATGGCCGGCAAGCCTCGCCCAACCCCGACGAGGTCGGCCGGCCACGGGGGGCTCGGCCGAGCCGGATCCGGCTCGGCCGAGCCTCGCGGGGGCTAGGCGAGCCTCGCCCGCCTGGCCGGGCGAGGCCGGCCGAGCCTCGCCAAGGGCCGGCGACGCTCCGTGAGGTCGCCAGGCCCCTCGTCTGGCCCGGTCGCCGGTCCCGGACCGGCAAGAAGAAGAAGAAGAAGAAGATGAGAAAAAGAAAAGAAAAAAGAAAAAAAAAAGGAAAATGAAAAGGAAAATGAAAAGAAAAAAATGAAAAAATGAAAAAAAAGAAAAGAAAACAAAGGAAAAAAGTAAAAAATTATTTAAAAATTAAAAGAAATTGATTTGGAAATGAATTAATGAACACGGTGCCAAACGCATTTATTCCGTAATCAAAAATTTTGGACGATTCCAAACTAGCTTAAAATACTTAGAATCGGTTCCGAGGAAAGAATAAAAAAGAATCGGTTACGATCGGAATCGCCTCCCAGGAACAGGGAATCGTTACCAAACGCGCCCTTAGTGGCCACAGCAAGCTTAAGGGGGTGCATGACAAACCTTTGTTTCTATTCCGAAAAAAAAAAATTATTCCGATTTGTTTCGGAATAAAAATCCATTTGGTAAACCTATTCCATTTTTTTCTATTTCTAAAATAGATTTTTGTTCCAGAAATAGGTTTGAAATAGAAATAAAAAAATATAAATTTTATACTCCTTTATTTCTTGAACATAAATGAGAAATAAAAAAATTTCTCATCGTTCGTCAACCGGTCCTTAATTCGTCGCCGTCGACCAACGTCCGCCGGCCACGCCGATCGCCGGTCTCCGCCATTTGAAAATTAAAAAATTTGTGTCGTTATCAAATGAATTTCTATTTTTAGAGTATAAATTTTTGTCATTATCAAATTGTTATTTTTGCTTATAAATTATTCTAGAAACAGAAATAGAAAAATCTATTTCTATTCAAGAACCTATTTCTAGAACATAGTGGTTATCATTCACCCTCTAAGAGGCAAGGAGCTCTAGTAAAGAGCTACATAGTTGCCTTAAGCTTGAGCGATCGCAAGGTCTTTATTAGAGCTCACCAATACTCAAATGGATGTCACAAACCCGAGCAGTAGCCAGCTACGTTTCAGAGTTGGAATGAGCTCCGGTTGGGATGACAAATTTGCAGAGAAGTGGAACTCAATGGATTTGTAACCTATGGATTGACACACGTAGAGAGAAGACAATTTATTATTTTTATGTCCCAACCAACATAGGCATTGGCGCATTGGCCAAATTGTCTTTTGATATTCAGGTTGATTGAATTTGGCTTGACCTGCTATTGGAAAGATTTCTAAGAAATATCTTAAGGTAGATTTGGCTTGATTTGGTATTGTAATCCGATATATTGCTACAATGCCTAATGAATTGCCTTAACATTATCCAAATCTTAAATATATTGACATGTCTGGACCGGGCCAAGCCGAGTGTAATATAAACCTTATAAAATATAATCTAATGTCGGAACGTTTTAACAAAATTATAAATTACGTTTCACTAAAATAATATATGAAAACATATTAAATCCTATCCATTGGATGTTAATCCGGATCGTCCAGATCGGGCCCACAAAGGGCGAGTGGGCCTCAGCCCCTTCCCAGGAAAATTGTGAAGCGCTTATATAATTGGAGTGGGTAGGCCCAAAATACTCTTTTAAGTTGGAATTCATAGTTTCGTCCCCTTCCCTCCTAAAAATTAGGAATTTTAAGAATTGGATAGGCCCACATCACTATTTTTTTTTTTGTGGTGAATTATACAAAGATCATAATTTTGTGAGTGTAATCTCTTATCATTTTATTAAATTAACGATCTTATCACATGATAAATATACCAAGACACCAAAGTATATTTATTATATCAAATTACAATATGCCAACTGATAACTATGATGCATTGAAAAGAAATGCATCCAATAAAATTCTATAAATTACTTGCTATCACGTTTCTCATCGTCCATCTAACTTATAAAATATGCTTTTTGTATTTTTTGATCAAATCATTATATATGATTAGGTTGGAATTTTATTTTATATTTTTCAAAAATATATATATAACATGTTTAATTGACTTTGCTTTTTTTTTTATTAACCAAAATATTTCAACACATACCCTTTTACTTTATTTACTCAAAATACCTGTAACTTTCATAACACATAATTATTAACAAAAAAAAAATTAGGTTATACTTAAATTTAGGCAAACGAGCAAGACTATTTATTTATTGTCGGCCCCTCAACGTCTTTTTTATAAATTCCTCCCTACATAGTATCTAGGGAAAAATACCAAAAAGAAAACCTTATTACATTGGTACTACTTCAGTTCTAAATATTTAAATTTAACCAATTTATTTCTAAATTGCATTTATATTGGTTAAGTCCATTTGACATATTTTGACTGGAAATTATTAAAATGAACGCTGATGATCTTACATGGTATGGGTAACGCTGATGTTCACGTATTTTAATAATACTTTAATATTTTTTGTAGTTTTTCAATCTTTCCTTCTATTTTTTTTGCATATGGCTAGCAAAGGCCACCGATTGACCATTGCCGGCAGTGGGCAAGGGCATCACGGCCCTCACTAGCTCTAGGCAAGAGAGAGGTCGCAACATTACTCATAAACTCGCATCATACTCAGAATCAAAATCCCTAGCTTTGATCAAATCTCTCTAAGGCACATGCGGAGATAGACGAAGAAGAAGAAAAAGAGGAAGCGGTTGATTTGATAAGATAAAAACTCTATTTAGGAGAATGGGATAAACAAGAGGCAAAGCTACCCATCTCGTTGGCTTGCGAAACCTCTCTTTTATTTCCTTCTATTTTTGTCTTCCTTTCTTCTCCTCGTTCGGTCCCTTCTTTTCGGCCTTCACGTGTTTTGTATCCTCCACCCTGTCACGTTGTAACCCTCCATCGGCTTCTCTATTTGTGGTGGCTTTGCTGCTTCTCATCTGCATTGGCAAGCTAACTCCTTGGTGTGGCTCGCATCGTTGGAATCGACCTTGATTTGCCTAAGAGAATCTTCTCCTTTCTCGATCAGCTTGCAATCATAGTGCTTTAGCTGGATCTTGCCTTCCTTGTCTCTTTGGGTGGTCGTTTGCTTGATCGACACCTCAAGTTGCTCTCCTTAGGTGAGAGCATCCCGACCCTTGCCAACGGCCCTTGCTAGACCTCATGTCCAAAAGTTAAAAAAAAAATAAAAAAAAATGTCAGCTTAGAAGCTTCATTTCATCGTCATGTTTGGACACCATGATAATAGCGAAGTCAATATTAGTTGTGGTAAAAACGAATGAACCATGGTTAGTAAATTTTAGTATAGAAGCCCGATCTTTTCTCTCTAAAATCCAAACCGCTAGCTCCACAGGTAACGGAGATCGGCTCCATCTAAAAAGCGATACTCTCCCAGACTTACTTAGTGATAAATAAAAGAGAGATAAATGTCATGCAGGGGATGCTCTAGTACTCTCCTCGCGTTAGTATTTGTGGGATATTACGAATAGAATAATGACCAACGCATAAATGTATATATGCATGCACGACCCCTCAAATCACCAACATATATTTTTTCCTTATTTAATGGTAGCATTGGGCAAAAATGTTATAGTACTCTTTTTAAATTGGATTTGTGAGATGACCTCCATACATAAGCATAACTCATCAAATCATCACCGTAGATTTTTTTCCCTTATCATACGGTCAAGGTGCAATCGCCTAATCTATCATATACCCAGCTAAGCATAAGAATTTTTAGAGCAGAGTGAACATTCTCCACCATGGCCTTGAGAATATTCTAGAGCACCTCAAAAACTTTAGACCTTGCAAAATTCAAAGTTATTTCTGATCGGTCTAGAGCGCACATAATAAAATTTATATTCCTCTATTTCTTTGGAACTCTGTTATCTGAACAGGTTTTGAACAAAAAGACTCGACCTTCATCAAACGCTTGCATTTTCTGCTGAAAGATTCCCCACAGATTGACAATGCCAGTGCCCGATCGTTTCGAATTCAGGGCTTTTGTCGACGGCCGGAAAAGCCCCAAATCCAAGCTCCAGTTGGTGTTCAACCTTCATGGCGAAGACCCGAGCGAACTTGTTTCATGCCGAGGTCGTCGAAACTCGTAATCCTCCAATTATGCTGCTTCCAGCCGACCCTTCTTCGCGAATTGGTCTTTCGTCTGAACTGACTGCGGTGGTACCGGAGAGTTGGACGCTTCGGATTCCAGATTTGTAGTGGCGGTCGGCGATGAGGACGGACGGAATTGAGAGTGATCTTATAATGGCAGCACCTTGGCATTTCGTTGTGAAGTATGGTGCTTTGGGATTGTTTGTGCGAGCATGAAATAGAGCGTTTGCAACGTCCTCTGATGGAGAATGAAGACAAGCTTCGGACTGCATTCACCATGATCATTGTATGTGCTTTTATTCCCCTAAATCTATTTTTCAATCCTTGAGTTCTTTTTTTATTTATTTATCAAAATTTAGTTGAGGATAATTGAGTGGTACTCGTTCCTTCTAAGGATAATCAATTTTCGAAAGTAATCATAGATAACGCGCACTTTTATAGTTCAGTAGAACAATATTGTTTTCTCGAATTCTTGATTTCCTAATAGCCTTTGAAGAGATGATTAAAGAAAATAACTAAGCTGATCGAAGGGTATTAGGAAATCAAGAATTCGAGAAAACAATATTGTTCTACTGAACTATAAAAGTGCGCGTTATCTATGATTACTTTCGAATAAAAGCACATACTATGATCAGTCCGAAGCTTGTCTTCATTCTCCATCAGAGGACGTTGCAAACGCTCTAAATCTTCCCCCTTTCATGCTCGCACAAACAATCCCAAAGCACCATACTTCACAATGAAATGCCATAAGCCTAAGGTGCTGCCATTATAAGATCACCCTCAATTCCGTCCGTCCTCATCGCCGACCGCCACTACAAATCTAGAATCCGAAGCGTCCAACTCTCCGGTACCACCGCAGTCAGATCAGACGAAAGACCAATTCGCGAAGGGTCGGCCGGAAGCAGCAGAATTGGAAGATTACGAGTTTCGACGACCTCGGCATGAAACAAGTCCGCTCGGATCTTCGCCATGAAGGTTGAACACCGACTGGAGCTCAGATTTGGGGCTTTTCCGGCCATCGACAAAAGCCCTGAATTCAAAACGATCGGGCATTGGCATTGTCAGTCTGTGGGGAATCTTTCAGCAGAAAATGCAAGCGTTTGATGAAGGTCGCTTTTTGGAGAGTCTTTCTGCGATGGAGATTAGAATCTGAGGAGACAATAAAAGAGCAATTCTGCAGGACGTCGAGCGCGAGGTCCGGGTCCTTGGCCCGCAGCGTCAGGAGGATCACCCGGAGCGGCTCGAACTGGGCGAGGTGGAGGTGGTTCGCGGCCACGCGCAGGAGGAGCCCCGTCTCCTTGTCCACCTTCTCCATCGGGAAGAACCGGGGGCGGTGAATCCGGCGGGATATGCTCAATCGACGGTCCGGCAATCCGTGGCGGCGAGGAAGGCCGGAGGCGGAGCGAGCATGGCGATCGACGGCGAGAGAAGAGAAGCGTTCGATTCGCCGGGGGAGAGAGAAAGCGAGCGAGAAAGTGAGAGAAAATATCGGGGAGCCGGGGGGGTCGAAATTTTCTCGAGAATCCTGGAGGCGAGAAAAGGATTTCGGAGTGGGTTCGAAGGAGATGATGATGACCCCGCTCCCCGACAAAATTCCGGTACTCGGAGAAACTGCAATGCGTAGTGCGCTGGTTTGTTTTTTCTGTTTTTTTATTTTTATTTTTTAAAACTTCTACAGCTCTCTACATATCCGTTGTTCTCTTATTATTAAAATTTAATTTATGAAATCAAGTTTTTTTTTTTTTTATGCCCTGGATCCACCGGACCTGCCAGGCTTACGCCGGGTAGACCACGGCCCGTAAAGTGCACGGTGCACTCCAGATCAAGCGTTAATATTGGGGGAAGTTAGCACGGGACTCCACCACAATGGTCTCTACTTAAATAACAAAGATTCGAACTCGTTCCCTCATGCGATAAGGTAATAGAGCTCAACCAACTGCATTGCCCACCAGTGAATTGTCCTACAAATTTTCATTAAAATCTAGCAACGTGAACAGTATCATAAGCATAGATGCGAATGCAGCCACAAAAAGTTGAAAATACATATAGAATTCGATTACTATTGAATGCTCAAGCTTGCTCGAATTTTTCTTTTTTGTTGACAGAACCTTTTTGTTTAGTGGCCACAGCAAGCTCAAGAGGCAGGTAAACTAGTAAAGAGCTTTGTAGTTGCCTTAAGCTTGAGCGATGGCAAGGTCTTAATTAAAGCTCACAAATACTCAAATGGATGTCACAATCTTGAGCAGTAGCCAGCTATGTTTTAGAGTTGGAATGAGCTTGGGTTGGGATGACAAATTTGCCGAGAAATGAAGTTCAATGGATTTGTAGTCATGGATCGACATGCGTAGAGAGAAGATAGTTTATTATTTTTATGTCCCAACCAACATAGGCATTGGCCAAATTTTATCCACGTCATATTTCAATGTCTTTTGATACTCAGGTTGATTGAATTTGACTTGACCTGGTATTGGAAAGATTTACAGGAAATATCTTAAGGTAGATTTGGCTTGATTTTGGTATTGTAATCAAATATATTGTTGTGATGTCTAATGTATTGCCTTAATATTATCCAAATCTTAAATATATTGACATGTCTGGATGGGGCCAAGCCGAGTGTAATATAAACCTCATAAAATATAATCTAATATTGGAACATTTTAACAAAATTATAAATTAGTTTTCATTAAAATAAATATGAAAACATATTAAATCGTATCCATTCGACGTTAATCCAGATCGTCCAGATAGGGCCCAAAAAAGGCCCGTGGGCCTCAGCCGCTTCCCAGGAAAGTGGTGAAGGCCTTATATAATTGGAGTGGGTAGGCCCAAAATACTCTTTAAGTTGGAAGTCGTTGTTTCGTCCTCTTCTCTCCTAAAAATTAGGAATTTTAAGAATTGGATAGGCCCACATCATCTCCATTTTTTATTTTTTTTTTGGTGAATTATATAAAGATCATAATTTTGTGAGTGTAAGCTCTTGTGATTATATTAAATTAACGATCTTATCACATGATAAATATACCAAGACACCAAAGTATATTTATTATATCAAATTACAATATGCCAACCGATAACTATGATGCATTGAAAAGAAATGCATCCAATAAAATTCTATAAATTACTTGCTATCACGTTTCTCATCGTCCATCTAACTTAGAAAATATATTTTTCATATTTTGTAATCAAATCATTATATATGATTAGGTTGGACATTTTATTTTATATTTTTCAAAAATATATGTAAGGTGTTTAATTGACTTTCCTTTTTTTTATCAACCAAAATCTTTCAACACATGCCCTTTTACTTTATTGACTCAAAATACATGTAACTTTCATAACGCATAATTATTAACAAAAAAATACTTTTAGGTTATACTTAATTTAGGCAAACAAGCGATACTTTTTATTCATCATTAGCCCCTCGATGTCTTTTTTCTAAATTCCTCCCTACCTATTATCCAGGAAAAAATACCTAAAAGAAAACCTTATCACATTGGTACCACTTCGATTCTAAATATTTTGATTTAACCAATTTAATTCTAAATTGCATTTGTATTGGTTAAGTCCATTTGACGTGTTTTGACTGGAAATTATGATGATCTTACGTGATATGGGTAACGCTGATGTTCACATATTTTAATAATACTATAATATTTTTTGTAGTTTTTCAATTTTTCCTTCTATTTTTTTGTGTTATTTACTTCTTCTTTTTGCATATGGCTAGCAAAGGCCGTCGATTGACCCTCGCCGGCAGTGGGCAAAGGCATCACGGCCCTCACTAGCTCTAGGCAAGAGAGAGGTCGCAACGTTACTCATGAACTCGCAACATACTCATAATCAAAATCCCTAGCTCTGATCAAATCGCTCTAAGGCACGTGCGGAGAAAGACGGAGAAGAAGAAAAAGAGGAAGCGGTTGATTTGATAAAGATAAAACTCTAAAGGCAATGCTACCCATCTCGTTGGCTTGCGAAAAACCTTTCTTTTATTTCTTTTTATTTCTGCCTTCCTCTCTTCTCCTCGTTCGGCCCCTTCTTTTCGGCCTTCACGTGTTTTGTATCCTCCACCTCGTCACGTTGTAACCCTCCATCGGCTTCTCTATTTGCGGGTGGCTTTGCTGCTTCTCATCTGCATTGGCAAGCTAACTCTTTGGTGTGGCTCGCATCGTTGGAATCAACCTTGATTTGCCTAAGAGAATCTTCTCCTTTCTCGATCAGCTTGTAATCACAGTGGTTTAGCTGGATCTTGCTTTCCTTGCCTCTTTGGGTGCGTCGTTTGCTTGATTGACACCTCAAGTTGCTCTCCTTCGGTGAGAGCGTCCTGCCCACCGGTGGGTGCCCTTGCTAGACCTCATGTCCAAAAGTTAGAAAAAAAAAATGTCAGCTTAGAAGCTTCATTTCATCGTTGTGTTTGGACACCATGATAATAGCGAAGTCAATATTAGTTATGGTAAAAACGAATTAACCACGGTTAGTAAATTTTAGACTAGAAGCCCAGTCAATTTTTCTCTCTCAAATCCAAACCGTTGGCTCCACAAGTAACGGAGATCGGCTCCATCTAAAAAGCGATACACTCCCAGACTTACTTAGTGATAAATAAAAGAGAGATAAATGTCATGCAGGGAATGCTCTTGTGCTCTCCTCGTGTTAGTATTTGTGGGATATTATGAATAGAATAATGACCAACGCATAAGGGTGCGTTTGGAAAGACTTTTGGGGAAAGTCTTTAGGAAAATGCAAAAATCTTTGAGTTGAAGGTGTTTTTCAAAATGCAAACTGTGTTTGGTAAATTGTAATTTAAAAGCCCTTTGTGGAGTACCTTTGAGCAAAATGGTGTTTGGGAGACAAATGACTTTTGTAAAAAATTAAAAAATTATTAAAAAAATAAAAAAATGAAAACCGGCTAGGGCAGGCGCCATCCGACGGTCGGCGGCGACCCTTGGTGACCTCCGGCGACCTCGAATCTAGGTCGGCGAGGTCGCCAGCGTCGCGCGACGCCGTTGCAACCTCCGGCGACCTCCGGCGACCTTAGATCCGGGCCGGCGAGGTCGCCGGCGTCGCGCGACGCCGTTGCAACCTCCGGCGACCCCAGATTTGGGCCGGCGAGGTCTTGCGACGCCGTCTCGACCTCCGGTGACCCCGGATCTGGGGCGGCGAGGTCGCGCGACACCATCGCGACCTCCGGCGACCCCGGATCTAGGGCGGCGAGGTCATGCGACGTCGTCGCGACCTTCGGCGACCCCGGATTTGGGGCGGCAAGGTCGCGCGAGTCGCACAACGTCACTTGGACCTTCGAGAACTGTCCGTTGGCCGTCGCGAGGCTACGCAACCCTCGCTGAAGGTTGGGGGACCTCAATGAGGGCCGCGCCTGAGTCGCGCGATCTCGGCGAGGGTCGCGCCTGTGTTGCGTGACCTCGATCGGCCGTCACCGAGGCTACGCAACCCTCGCTTGAGGTCACACGATCTCGGCGAGGGTTGCGCCTGGGTTGCGCGACCTCGCCGGCGGTCGCGCAACTCGAGCAGCTGCCGCCGGGGCCACCTCGACGGAGAAGATGAGCACTGACCCGAACAGCTGCGGCCGGCGCCACCCTCGACGGAGAAGATGAACAATGCTCCTCACAATGGCAAAACACTAGAAAACAAAATGTTCGTAAGGATAATTTTGGAAAAAAAAAATGAACAGTACTCGAGTGGGCATGCCGAAAAAGCCGAAAGCCCAAGGCAGGTCCTCCCCTGCCTTGGGCTTTCAGCCTTCACAAGCCTAGCCTTCTCCAAAGGGGGCTTCAAATGTTTTTGCCAAACACCCCCACTTTAGCCTAAAGATCTTTAGGGGCTCAAAGATACTTGGCAAAGTGGTTGCCAAATGGAGCCTAAATATATATATGTATGCATGACCCCTCAAATCAGCAACATATATATTCTCCTTATTTAATGGTAGCATTGGATGTTATAGTACTCTTTTTGAATTGGATTTGTGAGATGACCCCTATACATAAGCATAACCCATCAAATCATCACCATAGATTTTTTTCCCTTATCACACGGTCAAGATGCAATCGCCTTATCTATCATATACCCCGCTGAGCATAAGAATTTTTAGAGCAGAGGATACATTCTCCACCATGCCCTTGAGAATATTCTAGAGCACCCCCAAAAACTTTAGACCCTGCAAAATTCAAAGTTATTTTTGATCGGTCTAAGGCGTGCATGATAAAATTTCTATTTATCTATTTATTTGTTTTTACATTAGGAATAGGTTTGGAAAATTGTTTAATAACGCGATTTGATTTTTCTATTTTTGAAAAAAATTTATATTCCATAAATAGATTTGAAGAATAAATCAGAATAAATTAAAAGCTAAAATTTTTAACTTCTCAATTTCTGAAATTTCTAGCTATAAATCAATTTCTGTTTCAGAAACTTTGTCATGCGTACCCCTAATCACCTCTTCAGTCCTATTTTCCCTAAAAGACCTTTGGCCCATGACACCTTCTTGTAGTTAATAACAAAAATAATGCCTTGAGAATTGGATGCGCATCGGAATGATGCAAAGGCTGCACAGAAAAACAACAAGCGAAAGTGTTGGCTTTTGAGGAACGTCAATTGTGTCTCTCTCCTGAAAAATTTCAAAGCTGCTCAAGCTTCACATCATTTTGATTCCCATTTCAACGACTTTAACCAGGTAAGGACCTTTCTTTTACAAAGCTTGTATTCGTACTCGTGGTCAGTAATTTCTTTTACATTGTCAAAGAATTGGTTATTTACTTCGATTATTTCACGTGCTTGTTATATTGAGCACATTATTTCCTGTTTTTAAACCGAGTGCTAGTGAAGTTACAGTAATGTATAAATGGGCTCATAAATTTTCGCAGGTGTAGATTTGGGCGTGGTCGGGGTCATTGAAAGCGGGACGATAATGAATCGACCGTCCACTTGAGAATGAAAGCACTGTCCCAAGCACATTGAAGAGATAAAAAATTCCTGTCCAAATTTGCCGGGAAAAAGGAAAAACTTCCATATATCATTTTCGGTAAATTCAATTACAACCTTGATGTTTACATAATCCCCAACACATATTAGGTGACTCTCAAATTTGGATCATCCATTTTATAATAGACCCGATAAATGTATTGACAATCCCTGGCAAACACCCATAAGATGGATGGCTTTGACTGGATTTTTTAGACCTGTTGAGTGGGCTTGGATAAAATTTCAAAGCCCGTTAGTTTATCTAAAACAATGCAAGACTATGTTTCGTTAATAATTCAATCATAATATTAAAAATTTATAAATGTTAATAGGATATAATAAGGCCAAATTTCTACTCAACATTATAATGAAGTTGTCGGAAATCACTTGATAGTAGAGTTTGCTTAAAAAAAATACTTATTTAAATTGACTTTTACATTTTCATTTAATTGAAATCTTATGGCGCACACACTTTTACTTCTTCTTTTTTATCTTTTTAAATTCAAAACATCTCTAACCTTCACTACTTACAATTATCAACTCATAAATATGCGCATTATCATTGTTTCGACTCTTTAAGATTTAAATTTGGACAAAGCAGCCAAGATTTTTTTAGTTAACTCATGTCCGTGTTTATGGTGTACTCAGCATTAACCGTGGTGAAAATGGATTAACCGTGGTTAATGCTTTTAGGCGGGAAACCGAAATGATTTTACCTCCATTCTCTCGAACACGAACCGTCGTGCTCAGAAGTAATCTTCATCGCCTCTCTCTCTAGCTCTCCTCCGCGTCGCGGCGGTGTTTTCGCTCCGGCCTTCCTGCTCCGGCGAGAGTCGCCATGCCTCGACCACGCCGCGTTCCGGCCGCCGGCGCCGGAAGAACGGAGGCCGACGGTCGCGAGGGGGAGACGCCGCCGTCGATTCTGGACGACGCCAGCGGCGGAGAAGTAGTAGGCCCGGAGGTCCTCTGGGAGCTGCGGGAGCGGTGGGAGCTCGCCTCCGTTCTCAACTTCTTAAGCGTAGGCCGTCTCGCGCTCCGATCGCTCTCGTTGATTTTTCACGTTTCGCTTTGATCGCTCCTGGTTCCGGAACGAGGAGCGGAAACGGAATGCTTTTGAAGTTCGCCGTCGATTCGATGATGATCGTTTGCGTTGCCTGCAGGTTTTCGAGCCGGTAATCGGGAATGATCTCAAGTTGTCCGCCGAGGAGATCGAAGGAGGTCTGATGAAACCGAACTCTTCGATCGCGCAGCTACACATCAAGCTCTTGAAGGTTCTTACGCATTCATGAACATGCGCTTACGTTGGTAGCTTCTACGATTATTCAGCTTGTCGTCTCGGCTAGGAGATGGTTTTGTCTGTACTTAGTCTGTTGCCTCCAGTTGCTTTGTTACATTTATCAACACATGCTTGGGATTTCCTATCTGGATGGTGCGATATTTCCTCAGAAATGATCGCTGCTTTAGAGGAGAAACTAGAATTTTTACTTTCGGGGGTCAAACTAGACATGAAAAGCCTAACTTTTAAGAGGGAAACAACTTTCAAAACGAGCTTAAGGTTAATATTTGGTCGGAATATTGGATGCTGGCATCCGCTTGAAAAGAAGTTCTACAGGCTAACTAAAAAAAATCTAGTAACTTCTGCAGGAAAATTTGACCTGCATTTTCTGCAAATATGTGCAGTGAATTTGCTTTCTCTGGACTCTTGTTATTCAGATAAAAGTCTGTTGAATATTTAACTCGCACCTGTGATGTCGTTCTTTAAGCTAATCTAGATTATTTTGGTGCTGGCTGGAACTTCTTTTGGGGGTATGGTCTACTCACAGTTTTCCCAAGAGCAGGTTATAATTGTGATTGTCATGGTAATGTCAGCAAGAGCTTGTTATCTAGTTTGCCCAGAAGATTTGTCAATACTGTGGCTTATTTGATGTCTATGTAATCTGAATAAATGCATGGCATTTTTTTTTTTCATTTTAATGAGTAGAATAAAGCAACTAGCTTGCCTTGTCTATATCTTAACTTGCCAACTATCTCTTTCATCCTTCTATGGATTGGACTCTATTCAATATTCGGTGCTAGTTTATTAGCATAACATTCACTCTAAGCAGGGAATTCGGCCTATTAGCAAAGCATTGGATGGTTCTGATGCATGGGTGACTGTACTCTGTAAGAAACTGGACCCATGGTGGCAGTGGGTAAGTCAATTTTTAATTCTTTAGTTCTCTGCATCTGGTTCTCCCATGTAGTACCTGAATGAGTAGATGACCACGAGAGACTGGCCAAATTTCAGGTTGCTGAGGGGAATATCCCATTAATGCTGGCTAATGGGTAATTTTCTACAGGCCATCTATTTGATTGATTTAATTTCCCTTGAAACTCAAACATATATGTGCTTGTATCAGGAAGGAAATATCTCAGTACAAAGACCTTGATCCGGTTGGTCGATTACTTTTACTGAAAGCTCTATGTGAACTCCGAGCCATTGTAATGTTTTTTCTCTCCCTTTCACTCCTTATACATCTGATGATCTTCGTATGCTTTTGTATGGAAATTTTATTGAAATATCTAAAGCTTTTTGCTCTGTGACTCTGAATTTTAAACACTTGATATCAAATAGATTTTCTGAACCTAACAAAATTTTGTACTTTGTAGATGAGTTTTCTGAGTGTCTTCTTCTCTATCAGCTTTACTAACTCATTACTGAACTTTAATGTCATGCAGCAAGATGATGCAGTGTCTTACATAAACAACGCCCTTAAAGATGGAACTCACATATCTTGTTTTCGCAAAGAAAAGCTTGCTAGTCATGGAAATGGAACTTCTTACTGGTACTGCTAACTAAGAGTGTTCTTTGGACCTAATTATGTGTTGTTTGAAAAATGGTGATGTTTCCTCTGATGGTCACATAGGTACGATGGAAATGCAACTGGTGGGTACAGGCTATATAAGGCTGTATGTATTCCCAAGTTGAAGGGTACCAACAGGGATGAACGCTGTGTACCTCTACCATCCAGAATGTTTCGGTGGGAAACACTTGCCACTAATCTTGATGAGTTTTCTGAAGTTGTGGTAAGGAAGTGATAGTAGTTTCTGGATTTTCTAGTTTTTGGGGAGTTTAAGCTTCTACGAATCACCCTTTTCATGCTAACAATGACAGGAAGCACTTGCAAGCAAAGGTGTAGCTGAAGTTGCCGTCAGTAGAATCATACAATCTGATATAATACCTGTCCTAGAGAAAATAAAAAAGGCAAGTGTTACTAAGGTCTTCATGTAAATGCTGCCCTGTTTTTGTTACTATGACTATTTATGTTGGAAAGAACTCGATCTCCAAGTTTCATGTTTACTTTATCTCCCCTGTCTACATTTACTTTTGCTCATCATATAAACCTGAATCAGTTAAGCTTTGAAACAGAGCAAAGAAAGAGCTCTCAAGCGGAAAGAAAAACAAAAGATGCTCCTAGATAATTTTAAGAGTTCCTATGCAGTTGCTCGTCCTCGATCCTGCCGGAATCGTCGGCCTATAAGTTACACATTCGGTATGATGGATTTTCAATTACAACCTGTTAGCTTGCTATTGTTTGGGCAGAACTTTTGGTGTCATTTGGCTTTTGAAGTTTAAACCAACTTTCTCCATGTGCAGAGGAGTATGATCGGGCCATTAATGAGGCTATACAAGTCACACAGTAAGATCTTGTTCTCTGAAATGCTTTTGATACTTTATGGAATACAACTTACTCTCTCCTTCTAAAGTCAGGTGTCGCCAGGGAATCTCTAGATTTGGGTTTTTTACTGGCTTAGCAGCTGAACATCATAGTTTCTGTAGATCTTGGTACCATTAGTATCTTTCCCTTACGATCATGTTGTGTCACTGCTAAGTAGTGCTCTTCACAAGTGTAGACTGTAGGGGCTTGCGGCCTGGATATTCTAGAGCCAGTATGTTAGTTTTTTGAAGTATAAATGCAAAAGACCATTCTGGGCATGACATATCTGCTTTTTGCATAGTCTGCATTGAATGTCTCAGAACCTTTAAGCTTTCAACAAGAAAAGCAGTAAGAACAATGATAGAGGCTATGCCAGTCGAGGAATGATATGACAAGAAATGCTCTATCATGTTGCTGCACTAAAAAAAAGTTGTATTTCTGCCGGATTGTTGGTTGCTAAAACTGCTATAGGAGTTGGAAGTGAGCTACTTTTTGAAAAGTGGAACCATAGGGCAGTCTACTCTTATTTTCTGACAAAGCATGTTTTTTTCTTATTTGCATGCGTTATGCATTTCATTCATACAAAGCTGATGTGCATTCTCAGTCTCATAGAGCTGATGCCAAATAAGAAAATGTACAGATTCTCGCACCAGCTATTTACATCATCTGTTGTTCAGTAGGTTGACTGCTGAAGATCAAAGGAAACAGTACAAGCATCGTGAGCTTAGTAAAGAGGATGATAGCCACAATGAGGATACACATTCACATGAAGGGATTGATAGAATCAATATCTATGATGTTTCTGAGACTCAGATTAACAGGCTTGAAGGAGCTAGAAATGGCAACACGGATGAGGAATATGATGGAAAAAACATTGATGATGATAGCAGTAGGTCAAAAAACTCGGATGAGGACTGCCTTGGTAGCACAATCGATTCTCCTTCTATTATTAATCATCCAAAGAGGCAAATTCATGTTGCTCATAGAGTGGCTGGATCACGCTGGAGCAAAAGGTTAGCTGGAGCTGCTGCTCATGCAGTCGAGGAAATGGGGACGTTGCACATGAAGAAGTTGCTGAGTCAAAGACCCACTAGAAACTCTGCTCTAGACTCGGCTATTATACCCGATTCAGATGATGAAAACCCATTAGAGAACGCCAACAGCAAGATCATTTTGGACTCTGCTGTGGTTAGTGACAGCGAGGATGACACTTCCGAAATGTAACAGTTAGGCGAGTCAGGTTACGTGCAAGGCCCATTAGTTTCCTTGAATTTTGCGATCTAGCAAGGAAATTGTCTCATTGTACATGGATGACAGGATGCGCCATTTTGCACATATTATCTCCAGGCAGAGGAGGTCAGTTTTTGCAGAATTTTCTGTGGATGCTTTCTACTACGATTGAGAAAGTTCCCTCAACCCTGACCGCCCTCTTACCAGGACAGGACAATGATTTAGGACATCTTTTCTTAATTCTGCAAAAGGAAAGTAACTGTTCATGATATTACTGCTGATGGAGTCAGGAGTGGTTTTTTGCCTATTGTAATATGGTTTGCATAATTTCATTCGTTGCGTGCTGCCATGTGGCTCTGGGGGGAAAATTCCGATAAAAGATTGGGCTCTTGCTTGGTAATCGATATATGCAATGCAATATCACATTGAATTCCAACCGTCCTTTTCAAACAACAAACATTCAAATGAGTGATGGTAGGATACCGTATCTTTTCTCTTTTATCCTCTTATGTAAACCATAATGTGATGTCGTGGATGTTGGATAGCTGCAGAACTTCCAAGCAGCGATGTAAAATAGGCTGCTTTTGCAGCAAGTTGTTTTTCTTGCTCTTCATGTAAGCTGCCTCCTTCGAAGCTCGCCTTAGTGCAAATGAAAATGATTCAAGTTCAGCCTATATGCATTTCAAATATATTAGTTCATGGTTTCTATTTTGATATCAAGATGCAGTTGAGTGGGAGCTTATTAATACTTGAATTTTGTTGAGCCCTAATAAGGCATCTAGGATCTAATTGAGCTCGCGATTCCTAGTCCTGGGTGTTAAGCCGCTCTCTTTGGTGGAATATATCAAGAACTATAAAGTTGTCCTCGAACTCAGCTACCTAGCCTTCATTTGTGGAGCTCAAATATTTTTGACCCTTTTTCGGAATTCCCACAACAGATTGCTTACTCTAATCAAAATCATATTACCAGTTGTCTATTGTTCGTGTAATTACGTGTGCGCAAACGAGCGCTTTAGGAAAAATTGAAAGGCTAAAATTTCCACGAGGAAGGTAGGAATCCTCTTTTATGCTTGAAAGTTGTCCTATGAATATCGGCTCATGTCTACGGGGCCTCTTTGATTGAAATCACCTTTTCCTTAATCTCTTTTATTGAGGATATTAGATTAAATGATCAAATTAATTAATTTTATGGGACGTCACCTTCGCTCCAGTCAGGATGGCCGAGTGGTCTAAGGCGCCAGACTCAAGTTCTGGTCCTCGAAAGAGGGCGTGGGTTCAAATCCCACTTCTGACAATTTTCTGCCACACCGTTTTCCTTCTTGCGTTTTTAAGTAATTTGAGCCTGATGCAATGCAACGTCTTTCTCCTCTGGCGGAGAAAATTATCAATGTCATTTACTGATATCATGACTTCCTTAAATGCATGTGTGCCCACCATTGAATTGGTAGTTCCTTTTTCCCTTTTCGATAAAAATCGTTGGGCAAGATTTTTACACATCTTGTTTAGAGCTATAATTAATTTATCTTTATTGACATAGTGAAAGAAGGTTTCTCACTGTCAATTTACAAATTATCAAAACCAGGCATTGCGCAAATCACCCACTCTCCCCTATCTTATTAGCTTTGGTAAAAAATTCTTGGAACCCCAGGTCATGAGTTTAAAGGTTCGTGGGGAAAGTATCATAAAAGTTATCATATTTATACAAATTCAATCATAAACATTTTAATAAGATCAATTTAGTCCTAAATTTTTCATATTAATACTAATTCAATTTCAATTGGCCTGACACAATACAATAGATTTAGAATTTTTTTTATACTTTTCTTGAAAGTTAATAGACATCAAGACACGGCACAAGTACCACCACAAAATTAGTTGATTTGAGCTTAAAAATAACCTTGCTTATGTGAGAAAATACTTACTTTGCATTCTAAGTTTAACTTTTGTTAAGTTGTATATGATAGGCCATGCGCAAGGCGTCATCTCATAACAGGACGAGAGACCACTTTATACATCGAATTAGCAAACTTTGTTTCATCCCAGTCATGTCTTCACAAGTAAAAGATACTTGGATTCGAAGTGTGTCCAATTTAAGACTCGCCAAGATGCCACTACACCGTGACTTTGCCGTATGCAACTTAGTAATGTTGGGTTTTATGTTAGACGTCGCATTCTACGTTATGATAGTCCTCTGAATGCTCAAGTCCAACCTGAGAAAATTTTCATATACCTCAAAATAATAAGAGATCTTCGACTGTCATTCCATCTAAACTCGTTTATGACATTATATACTTTCGTCCTACCTGTTACCGATACCATTCCACTCAATCTCGACTCGTCACTCTGCCCCGAGGTCGAACAAGTCTTGAGTATAATTCAGGCTCAGGACCGGGCTTGACTACAATGTACTTTCAATAAGCAGCAACTACACTTAACACGATGGTTTCTGTTAAATTGACTCCGTGGGTTAGAGTTAGTCATGGTATCTTCCTGACGGCCTTTAACACGACTTCCTGATCAAAATTCTATGCTTCCACAGCACAACCTTTTCCCATTAGAAAAGAGGGAGTTTTCTTTTAGGCCGTAGCCATAGAAAAAGAGGCACATCAAATGCACTAATGTTACAAAGCCAGGGCAACCGCCTCTTGGGTTTCCTTTTCCGCTCCAGACCAACCAGTTTTCACAAGATGCACAGAGAAAACTCCTTAGTCCGAGCAGCTTTAGTGTAGAACACCGGTGGTGACACACCTCAGACCATATCCTTGAAAAAGGGGTGTTTTAGGGCTTCCTGAGCGGTGAACCGTTCTGATGGATTGTACTTCAATAAACCTCGCAACAAATCGGTGAGAGAAGATCTTGAGGAGTCCGCATTTTGAGCTACAAGGTTCTGCCACGGTACAATAAACGAAATTAACAAAACCATGCAAAATTTCCATCAGCAGAAGTCAATGAATCAATTTCCACAACTCCAAGAAGAATGGACCAAAGCAAACCTGTAAAGAATCAAGTTTTTTCACAGCTCTAATACTCTCCCTTGAAACTGCCCCTTCAGGCCAATTTAAACGTGATCCTCGTCTAAAATACATTTCAGCTCCCCTACTGCCAACATAAATAAAAGGAATTTTAATTTAAATACAGGATAAACATTAAAAAACATCTCTTGCTACACAAACTCATTCTTAGCAGGGGAAATTTGACATTTAAAGACACATCTGCCAAGGAACAATTGAACCAAATAAAACTACAAGGATTACAAGTTATAAGGAACTTACTTGGCTCCTCTAATCATATGCTCCGGTAGAGGTCCCAACACCCTCTCCATCATTGCCAAATGCTCGAGATTTTCATGGGTTTGAAATAAAGCTTCCCCCTGAGAACACAGGTCCAATTTAAAGGACTTCCTCCACCAGATTGATATCCGAGCTACAATTGGAACAACAAGACTAACCGTGCATAGTTCAATAAGTATGCATCCGACACTCCATAAATCACAAGGATAACTCCATCCTAAACCTGCAAAAGACACCCAAAAAATAAATAAATAAAAAATAAAAAGAGGAAAGGAATAGAAGTGAGTCTTAAAATGTTGACAAACCGTAATGGCAGCTGAAACAGTCACTTTTATTTGATAACCACAAACATACGAGCAGAATCCTGACCCACAAAAACGACTAAGCACCAACTGCTCAGTCATAAAAAGACCCCTCATCGATTCACTACTTTAAACACACACCAAACAAAAACTCAAGAGTTGAAATGTGAACCTAACCAACAACTCCACAAACTCAAAGAAACATCAACAATCATTGTACTGATTAAACTGACCTAATACTAATCAAGTAGGCTTCGGGCTGCACAGTGGCAAATGTCATGTAGAGAGAACTATGTCCATCCCATAGCCAGTTCTTAGACTATGTAAGTCAAGCTAATCTTAACTTTCTTTCCACTTTATATCAGTTTTATAGAGCTTCCCATCACAATTCAAGGCGACAACTTTCCAGATGCTAGCATACAGGTACTTGGAAAAAGTCCAAGGCCATAAATAATAAGAATGGAAAAATTAGTAACCCCCTAGATCACTCAATAGAATCCGTTCTTCCAATCATGTAACTCCATCATCCATTCAATCAGGCAACACACAACAGATAAAAAAACATTAATAAATTGAATATCTAATATGATTGGGAAAAGAAAGACAACTTGTGATTCACCAATGAACCACAGCATTATATCCCTCAAACTGGTGACTTCCCAAACACCAACATTGAGGACACTCGCAACCAGAGCTCTTAAACAGAACCCAATAGTGACAGTATTGTAAATTTCCTCTGTTACAACAATCACTACTACATTATGTCCTTCCATTAAGAAATCAACAGAAACGAGTTTAAGAGTTTCTATACCAACATCAAATATTTTTAGATAACGGATTTAAGAGTTTCTAGACCAAATCAAATGAAAATCTTTATTGAAACAGAACACAAACCGTCAAAAGTAATCAAGTACAGCAGGGGAAGCAAACTTTTATGTGCTAATGTTCAAAAGGTTTCGATGTGTGGATGGCCAGTTACCTAGGATAACCTCCGGTGCTCGGTAGTGCCTCGTAGAAACGATGGAGCTATGATTTTGATTTTCATACGCAGTACTACCAAAATCAATCACCTTAATGGCACTAGATTTGGGCAAGCACCGATACTGCATTGCACCTGAGGTCGTCCTCTGTATGATCCAACAAGTTTAATAAAACAGAATTATCCTAATTAAGACACAATTTCCAATTTGTAAGAGATCGTGTACCTTAAAATCAGGAATCTTAACGGATTCAGAAGATTCAAGAAGGATATTTTCAGGCTTCAAGTCAGTGTGAATTAAGCGCAAATCGTGCATATCTGCTCAAAGGAATAAAGCACAGACGCTATGTCACATATAGCAGCAGTTAGAAAGCATAAACCTGGGGAAGCAACCAGGTGAAGCAAGAGGCTTTCGGAGGAATATTAATGAGAACAATACTGGAATGAGAAACTAAAACAAAAGCCAAGAATAATCCACAGACATGCTACAGATTCCAAAAGCTGACGTCCAAATTCTCGAACAAGATCCACAGGAAATGGATGATATCTATTTCTCTTTAGAATATCATATAAGCTTGGTCCAAGCTTCTCAAACACCTGATAACACCATTCAAATGCATCCAACAAAAGGGTTTCTGTTTAGTTTCCAATTCAATGAATATGGTTATTGATAAACTACTAGCACATGAGAATGGCAGGTTCAACCAGATGCCCAAGTTTGATATCAGCACATGGACACAAATATCACCAACTTCAGTTATAATTGTGGTTAAACATAAGAATGAGAACACAGCCTGGACGTTAAAAAGAGTGTTTCAAGAGAGATTTAATGAAGAAAGAACAAAATTATCTATAAAAACAACAGAAGTTAGTCGGATTACTCACTATGCATACGTGATCGCGGTAATCAAACCAATTCCGAATTTTAACACAGCTGTCCAGAGCAATGAAGATGCACATAATTAGACCATGTTATCTGATCCAGCAATTCAAGAAGCCAAAACCACATAAATAATACCGAGAGCTGCCCCTATCATTCTTGGCAATGAGTTGAAGTATATCCACTTCAACCATTGCTGCATCACGATACTTCCTTATACTTCGGACAACCTTAACAGCCACATATTCTCGTGTTTGGCGATCCCAACATTCCAAGACACGCCCAAATGTGCCTACAGCACTAGCACAATGTTGAATGATGCAAGCAGAATCTCAATAACAAATATCTTGAGGACAGCAGGAGCTCTTGACAGGCTAACCTTCACCCATCTTGCTGAGTATTTTATCTGTTGCACATCAAAATTGCATGTGAAATTAGGACTAACCCACTAAGAGACAGTGCCACCAAATAAAAGACTTAACTCCAGATTCAGTAAAAGTACACCAGATGTCCCTAGGATTAAATAAAATTCAAGACATAATTTGAAAAGGTTGCTCGAATCACAGATAGATTTGTAGTCATGATACAACATATTCATTGAATCTAAGAAGGCTCACGACAAATATATCAAATTTCCTTTGAAGATTTTTTATGTAAAGAAGAAGAGCAATCCCAAAAATTACAAAATCCAGAACTTAGCCAAATCGAATTTATAAGTAGGCATGACAGCACAAATCACAAAATCAACAAACTGAGGACCTTGAAAGACAACAGACCAGACACTGAGACCTCATTTCACAATACCCAAAAGGGCCAAAAACATTAAGTTGAGCTAGCGTCTTGGAACCAAGCAAAACAGGAGCTCCTGAGGCTGGACCCATTCGACTAACATAACCATCCAATACATAATCATCCGGCAAACACAAGTGGTTTTACCGAGACATTTTACCGAGACAACGAAAAAGACTGAGAAGACAGAACGATGAAAGACGCAGATAACAACCACTTCGCAAGCGAAACCAGGACATACCCAAAAAAAAAATGCTTTGTTGAACGAGCGACGTGCAGAGAAACAAAACTCCTTCTCCAACCAAAGCTCCAAAAAGATAGGAAGCAGACATAAAACCAGAGGAACGAATCACGGTCACGGCAAAACGGCAAGCGCAAGAAGACAGACATCGGATCACGGAAAACGTACATCTCGGAGTGAGGTTCTCGCCGAGACTGTACACGTAATGCCCCTCGCGGTCGTCGTCCCTCTTCGGAGGCGACGGGTGCCGCTCCGCCGGCTGATTACCCGCCAAACCAGACTGGTCCCACGCCTACACCAAAAAAAAAAAAAAAAAAATCCCATCAAAACCTCGAGACAAACCCAGTCCCCCGATTCAGAAACCCTAGCTCTTCCCCCAAAGCAAAACCGCACACCAACCCCCCACCCCCCACCCACGACGGACCTCCGACACCGCCGGCGGGACGTCCCAGGTGAGCCGAGGCCGTTTCCTCACGCGCTCCTTCTCCATGGATTTATACACACCACCGCCGATCTTCCGCAACCGCGACCGCGACGGCGCGTGTCCGAGGATCGCCGGCCGGCGCTCGCGTATCTGCAACGCGAATCGATAGGGATTGTGGGGAAAACGCGCGCGCGCGCTCGCTCGCGAACGGGACGATGAAATTAGGGTTTTCTGGCCAGCCCTCTTCTGAGGAAGACGAAGGTGCTGACGCGAGCGAGGGATATGCCGGTGATGCTGGTGACCGCCTTAGAAAGGATTATATATATGTTTCAGCAAGTACATAAATTTTATCTTAAACTGAATTTAACTTTATGATAAGTTCATTTTAACTGCAAAAAAAAAAAAGAAAATTGATATCCTTAAAAATAATTGTATATTTACTAAAATTTTCCATAAGTTTTTCCCTTTTATTTCTTGAAACTTAAATGACATCTGAAGAGTTTTATATAGTTTATCCATAATTTATCTACAATAACTAAGATGGTATTATTTATTTCAAATTTCGAAGGGAAAGTCGTAGAGCAAAAGTGAGAAAAAATCAGAAATTTTTGCAGGAAACGGGTTCACACACTTTGCCTATATATCTCGAGTGTCATGCGAGGATGCAAATTCATTCTCTAATGATTACGTCAACAAATCGGGAAAAACGGAACACATTGGTATGTTACTTCATATATAAATGTTTGATTTGATTGGCAATTTGCGCTTAAAATTTCTTTAACTCATGTGGTGGAAATTCATTGGAAGTGGATTTTCAAATATGAGATCTAGTCAAGTTTGAATTGCTCAAATACATTACAAGGTTTGTGACGGGTGCATTTTTTTCTATACAAAAATTTTTAAAAAAGTCCTAAGGCAATTTATAAGTGTTAGTTTAATATAATCATAAGCTTTTTAACATAAAATTAATTGAATCATTTATGCTAATTTTGACTGGAAGACTTATGGGGAGAAGTGTTAAAAAAAGTCAAAAACATTTTGTATTTATACCAATTTAATCCTAAATATTTTTATGTTGTGTCAATTCAATCATTTCCGGCTAATTTTGGCTAAATTTTGTTAATTAGATACCGACCGACTAACGTAAACACTTTTAATAATATTTTAATTTTTTTGAATTTTTTTGAATTTTTTCATTATCTTTCTCCTTCCCCCAACCGATTGCTGGCAACCGACCAGAGGCAATTGCCGATGAGGTCGACCTCACTGGCCACCTTGCTAGTGGCTGCAAGGGCGCCCTCGCGTCCGATTGGCGAGGTCGAGCCTCACTGGCCATAGGTGAGGCTTGACCCTCGTTACCCAAGCCTTAAGGGCGGCCTCGTGCATGAATTTGGCGAGGTCGAGCCTCACCGGCCATGGGCAAGGCTCGACCCTCGTTGCCCAAGCCTCGAGGGTGGCCTTGCGTCGAGAGGCTCACCCTTGCCGCCCAAGCCTCAAGGGCAGCCTTGCGTCGAGCCTCGCCAACCTTGCTTGAGGCGGCCCTCGTAGCCACTAACGAGAGGTCAACCTCGCCGACCAAATAAAGGATAAGGAAAAAATAAAATAAAAAAATAAAAATAAAAATATTATTAAAAGTTATCAACGTTAACGCCAATCAGATTACGTTAGCTAACCAACATTTAATCAACAAAATCCAGCCAAAATTGGCCAGAAAGGACTGAATTGACACAACTTAAAAATGTTTATGGCTAAATTGGCACCAAAAAGGCATTATGATTAAATTGTTGCAAATGCAAAATGTTTAGGACATTTTTAACACTTCTCCTAGGACTTATGTAACATAACATGAACATTTTAATTTTTTTATTTCCCCTTTTTCTTACTCCAATTAATTGTTAGACTTAGGTGACTACCTAGAGGCAATGGCCAACCGATGAGGTCACGCCTTAATCTTGGTTGCGTAGCATCTAGTGAGGACTCGAGCCTCGCGAGGCCAACTCACCGAGCCATGCCTCTAGTTGATCATTGAACATCAGCAACCAATGGGAGGAAGAAGGAAGGAAAAAAATGAAAAAAAAATATACATATAAAATTTGAAAATCATTAAGATATTACTAAAAAATATTCAAATCAATGTCTAGTCATGCTAGCAAATCGATTGGCAATCAAGTCAGTAGTATTCAAAATTAGCCTAAAAAATTGAAATCAAAATATTTACGATTAAATTGGTACTATTAAAAATTTATGAAGGCTTCAAGTCCAACACCAAACAAGTCACCAATCATCGTCAGTCCCTTCACCTCCAGTGACGAGATGAGATGATTGCTGGAGGTGATGAGGCATAATATGTTTGCATGGTAGGTGCTCAAGTGGTGTGGAGGAAAAAGGCTTGCTTGCAAATTAAAAATAAAAGAATAAAAAGAATGTAATCTCGAAACTGAAATCCAAACCAAATGAAATTTTCAGTTTGAGTTATATTCCATTCAATTTGATTCGAACACTCATTTTACCGTTTGGTTTAGTTTGGATCTCCTGAAAATCTCAATCCGAATCAAACCATTGTCATCCTTAATCACCGCATTTAGGTTTTAAAATCACAACACTTGAAATTGAGCCAATTTATACAAGGTAATAATAATGTAAATATCATAACTTTTTATTCTCATAGATGTCAAGTGCTAACATAAAAAAATTTTTGATATTATTTTGTTTTTATTTTAAAATATAAAATTTTTATTTTTATTTTCCATTTTTTATCTTCTTTCTTTAGGGTCAACAAGAGTCACTGAACGCCTTGGGTAAGGACAATGTAGCCTTCACCTAGGTAAGGACAATAGATGCATTTGGAAAGTTTTTAGGGAAAGTTTTTGTGAAATGCAAAAGCCATTGAGTTCTTTCTAATGTATTTTCCAAAATACAAATTATATTTGATAAATTGTATTGTAAAAGTTCAATTGTAAAGTATTTTGAGTAAAATGGTGTTTGGAAAAATTATATTTGCAATTGTTATTCATTAAAAAAATAAAATTGGTTGATCAAGAACAAGTAGTTGCCGACGAGGAGCAGGCGGTTCAGCGAAAGGCACATAGTTCGATGCAAACGGTCCGACAAAGGTGTGCGGTCCAATGACCATCACGACAATCAAATTTGGTTGTGGCCACCCTCAGAGGGTCGCAAGACCTAGATTGCGCAACCTTGGCGAAGGTCACAGTGCATCAAGCGATCCTCACTGCGAGCCTGCAACCCTCCCCCTCGCTGCGACCAAATCTAAGGTTGCAACCTTAGTGCAACCCATCTAGTTACAAATCTGGTCGTCATGCGAGCCTCCGACAAGGGTCTTAATAACCTCTGCATGAAGGTTGTCGTGCCCACACACGGTTGCATGCGGCGATTGCATTTGGTCACAGATCTGTGACCAAATGGGTCGCATGAACTTGAGGGTCGCGACCTCCACGGCAATTGCATCTAGTTGCGACTAGATCTACAACCCATCTCACACGACCCCGTGGAGGTCGCGTGTGAAAGGTGCAACGATTGCTAGCGATCACATATGGTTGCGACCCTAAGGGTTACGACCTCCGCGGTGACCGCATCTGGTCGCGACCAAATCTACGACTAGATGGGTCACGCGGCTCAATGACCTCCATGTGGAGGTCACGATGTGGCAAGCGCGACAGTCATCGGCGAGTTGGCGATTGCCTGCCCTTCGCCAATCGTTCATGAAGAAGAAGATGAATAATGAGGGCAAAACCGAAAAATTGAAAAATCAACGAAGATAATTTGAGAAGTAAATTTTTTTATTACACCCTCAGCCAGCATGCCAAGAATACTAGAAGCCCAAGGCAGCCCCAACCTGCCTTGGGCTTTCAGCTTTTGGAAGGCCAGCATTTCTTGAAGAAAGGCTGGTTTCAAAAATGTTCCCAAACACCCCATATTTGCTTAAATGGGCTTTGGACACCCAAAGATACTTGGGAAAGCTGGTCCCAAACACAACCAACGTAGCCTCACCAACTGTAGGTGAGGACGCAAAGGCCCTCGTTGAATTTGGGCAGCCATCACAGCCTCATCCAATCTAGGCAAGGGTTGCTGGTGTCTATCGCCCTAACCCTAAAAAATAGGAAAATAATAACAAAAACAAAAAAACAAAAAATAAAAAAAATTAAAATTCACATTGGATGCCTTGCCAGCAATGACGCTCAAGTGATAATTTTACTCTGATGTAATACTTAAATAAGCGAAAGAAGAAGAGAAAAGAAGAAGCTGTGATATTTAAGTAAATGTCGCACGAACGTTACACCACTTGCGCTATTCTCCTCCCCAATTCAGACAGCACCGTGTGAAGGAGCTTTCATCAATTTACAGCATAAACACGTCACGCAAGTTGAGTGAATTTTCTCATCACGCAACGCAACATGTAGTAACTCCAGAATTTGGCTGTCGTCTATTTTTGTTGAAGCCTTAACTGCCATCAATCCCTTCAAGGAATGACTCTTCTGAGGGACTCCAAAAATCAACATCACAAAAACGCCTCAGATGGAGAAGAACAGTTAAAACCAGCCCAAAAAAGAACCAGGAAGAGTAGACTAAGTATATACACATCTACGTTCTAAGAGGAGAAGCGAAAGGTTTGGTTTCTAAAAGCCCAGAGCCAGCGGTTGTTGCCAGATGATTGGAAAATTACCGAAGTTACTGGTCAAAATTCCCCAGCATCCCTACAACCAGATAGCCGAGCGCATTTTTACATTTGCCTCTTACCAAAATCTGCCTAAATAGTGGAGCAGAAATGCCAAAAAATCTCCTCTGCTTCTCCTCTGCACAAAGACGAAAGAGCAAATCAATTAAAGTTTTGAGCATAAAGGGCATTCCAATCATGCAAACCATGCTGGTAAATATCATAGAACATCATGTTAAAGTAAAGTTCTTTTGTACTTAAATAGTAAATACTGATAACTTATAGTTTCCCAAAGCCAAGAAAGTTTGACTAGATTTTTGAAAGGGGTGCGTGGCACTTCTAGGTCACTTTAGAGCTAACGAGGAGCCTCAAAGTAAAAGCTCTAGCAAGCAGAATTGAAATAGAGGGTAAGATAATAAGCAGCCTTCTTGCTCGAGCAAATTGTATCTTACATACATTGGTTTGGATAAGTTTTCTGCGAACAAGACAATTGGTGCAAACAGACAGTGGGACACGAACCCATTCGTCTAGAACCAAGAACAAAAGGCACATTGTTCAGTAGAAACAGTCCTTTTAAATTTAAGTGCAAAAAGACCATGCTACTGAATAAAATTTCACATGTAAAGCAACAACTGAGGATAAAATGTAGTCTATATATAAACCTTTGCTTTTGTTGAAGCACTAATTGCCTATTCAGTGGTCGAATGGCGCTATACGTCACTTGGACTTTAAAAGGGCCTTGACTTTTTTCAATTGCCCCCTTGTAGCTATAACAAAGGGAAACAAAGCATAGTATAACACATGATCAGTAGGATACACAAAAAAACAGTTACCCTCAGAAATACTAGGGTGAGAAATCATCTCATCCTGAAGCTGGAAAATACAAACCTTATATAACTTATCCAAAACAAAATCTGATTTTTGTTGTAGCAAAAACCACTCCATTGCCATATCATATACTATGGTGTTAGGCTGTGAACAATGCGAAGTAGATACAGCTTCCTTCTGCTTGAAAGAAAGTGAAAGAGCCACAAATATAAGAAAAAGGTCCAACTGTGCCCAGTCAGGAACTTGATAATGAAGGGGGAGAGAGAAGTGGAGGAAAGAGAACATACCGTCCCACGAGTCTGTGGCTGCTTTGGATTACTAATTACAAGATGGCCAGTAAATGTTGACTGCTTCCCAGGAGAGCAAGGAGTCTCAACACAGCCGACAAGAGGTCTGGCAAAGTTTTCAAAAGCAGAGAGAGAGAGAGAGAGAGCATTATTAACATCAATACACAAAAGCATATTCTTGCAGCAAGAGGTCCAAAGCAGCTCCTGTCACACTTTTGCCCCTTGTTGATGAGTAAAATAGCTAAGAAAGCACTTCAAGATAACCTGTAAAGAGGTACATTTGTCGACTGGTCTTCCAAATTAAATGGGTAAATGAAAAAAGACAACCTGATCAAGACCTACATTGGCCAAGCAAGTAATCTGCATTTTCACGTCCCCTGGAAATTTCCTTGAACTTAAGTTATGCCAGAAACTACTATTTCCATATTGCCCCAACCACTCAATTCACCGAAGATATATTTGGAGCTAACATTAACACAGAGTACCCATACAAGGACCAATCATTTATTGAAAGGTAAATTTTATGTGACAGGCAGCCTATGTACAACCATGTAATTTAGTATGTGTAATGTCAGACCATGTACGGAAGATTTAGCTACAATGTTCACATAAGCAATTAACGGGAATAGATCAGAGGGGAAGATTATGGACCTAAAGGAGCCAATAATATCAAAGTAACTAAATTTGAGTTCTATTGCATCTCATCTGAAATGGCTCAACAGCTTTATGGCATATATTAGTGCACAAACTCCTTTTTCCAACATTTTCAGCAAAAGTTTAGTCCCATCCCAAGCTGCCATAATTAACAACAAAGAGTAGACAAAGGAAACAAAAGACAGAAGGAAAAACCTATTAGAGCAAAAACATGTTTCCCGTTCTAGCATATTAGCCCTTCCTAAGTTGCAAGACAATTGACGCAAAATGACACTTTTTCAACAAGTTGTAGACATTAAGAACGACCTTAAACATATACAATGAACAGTTTATTAGTTAGAACAGCACCATCATTTCCATACACTTTCACTTAGTGCTAGTCAACCTAAACTTTTGCATGGGAAGTACATCACGAATTTATTGGTCAATGGAACTTAACCCTGCTTTAAGACGTGTTCTCCATATATGGAAATTCCAACAAATTGAATTAAAGAGCATCAAGTCCATTTCTCTCCTTATTAAGGTAAAATTTCATATGGTCCCATGAAGTGCAGTCGTCGTTTTCTCAAAAGAGTATCCAAACTAAACTTTGTCTCAAAGAAGCCCATTAAAAGTGGGTGACTTCGTAAAAAATCACCCCCCCCCCCCAAAACCCAGCTCACCGGCCCACCAATTCTTCCCTGGCCAATGAGCACATGTGAATCTTGTGGCACTTTCCAGCCAAAGGCCATGGCATTTTCAACCAGGATTATTTTTTTATCATCTTTTTTCTTTTCTTTTCTTTCTTTTTTTCTCTGTTTATTCTTCCTTCCACAACCTCATGCCAAGACCTCCCTCTCCACCCTCAACGATTTCCTCCATGCCCTATCCTGCCTCAACCACTGCGTCCCCCGCAAGAGCACCCTTGACACACTGATTGCCTGCCTTCGCCATCTTGGCAAACCTTAAGAAAGCCCTACATGCTATTGAGATGATGGTGCATAGTGGCTTCGGCTTTAAAAACCGCAACAGGACCCCAAGGGCAAGGCTGGCCACCTTCAACCCTCAATCAGCAAAGTACGCTTTGAAGCACTGCCAAGCAGGAGCTCAAAAGAGGAAAAGCGACCACCCTCAACTGCTTGAGTTCTTTGTCCATATGGTCGAAGTGAAATCACTTGCAAGAAGAACTACATTTCCCACCCCCAAATCCACAACAAATAACTAACCAGAGCTCGCCAAGGACATCAAATCTTCTTGTCACCAACTGCCACCATCATCATAGGATTGCCTCGCCATACGCCTCCTCATTGTCCATTGTTGCCATCCCTCCTATGCCCATTGTCACCCCCCCTCCCCCCGTGCACACTACTTCTGCCCCTCTCCATGTCCATCTCTCTTTCCACCTGCCGCTGTGATCATTGTTGACAACTAGACAGCAAGACCATGAGCCCGAGATCTGGAGCTCAAATCAAGCAGAAGCATCAGGTCTCAGTTCACTCATGCTCAACCTGAGCCCCAGTAGATCATGAATCTAGGGCTCGGATCAACCTCAATCTAAAGGTGCTGGAATTGTTATCAACAGCAATGCCGGATGAGGTCAAGGTCGTTGAAGGCAAGGTCGGCAGTCAGGGAAAGAGGGGGAACTCTGAAGGAGATTTATAAAGTGAGAGGCGTCAATGGATGATGTCCTCCCCAAATCAATCCAGCTTCTCATTGCCGAGTCACATGAGAGCCTGTGCAAGGATGCGAAGCTCACAGGCTCTCTAGTGGGGGGAGGCTAATGAAGGTGTTGAAGACAGAGATTGAGGTGATGTAGAGCTAAGAAGATGGGAGGCATGAGGAGGATGCGTGGTTAGGAAGATGAAGACACTTCATAGATTGGATTAAAGGAAAAAGGAAAACGACAGAGAGAAAGAAGAAAGAAAAACCAAAAAAACCAAAAAAAGAAAATGCCTCTGGATGAAAATGCCCTTGGCAATGGCTTGCAAGGTGCCACGTGAGACACACATACTTGGCAAAAAATTGGTCAACCAGTGAGCTGAAGGGCTGATTGAGAACATTTCAGGGGCTTTATTGAGACAAGATCCACTTTGGGGACTTTTTTGGGAAAACAGTCCCACTTTAGAGGACTAGTTGAAATTTTCTCAAATATTAATAACTAAGGACATAGTTAATCGAGTGCAATAATGATGAGTTCTGCTAATTAAATGAGTAAAGTAAACATTAAAGTTTTCTAAGGAATTTTGGCAAAGCCTAATTTTTAGGCTACACAACATCACTCATAACCTTCAAATCAGAGGAAGAAGAAATTAGTCCTAAAATATTTTAGTTAGTGGATGTAGTGCTCCACTTAGTTGAATTTCCTAACATTTTGCATTGACCTCTCTCCATTTGAGATTATGTACCCTAGGAAGCACCAGAAGTAACAAAGCTGGAAAACATTAGAAAACAACAATGAGATGAATCTCTCCTGCTTTACTTCTTGTGCTAGATTTGTAAATAAGTAATGGAGGCTTTGAAGTGTTATTGCACTCAATGGCAGCAAGGATTTTCCAATCTAGAATCTCAGGAAGTAGGAATAGTAGAAAAGGAAACATCATTTTCCTTCAATTATTGTTGGCCAATGAGCATTTTGTTTCCTTTTTCTACTCCTTATTCTCCTTGCTAACTCGACACACACTAAATGACATGGTACATGTAACATTGGCAGCCATGTTATTTACTATGGATGTATTAGTAAAAGTTTGGTGTTTGTAGCATTACCAAAATTAACATTTTGTCCTTTGACATGGTTTGGCACCTTTAAAAATTAAACTTGTAAAATGGTAAAAAGGGGGGAAAAAGGAGACAACCAAATTAAAAAGATGGTACATACCTTCCATCAGGTAGCACCAAGCATCCAGTCTCTAATTTTTTGATGGCTGTCTTTGCTGCTTCCTTAGTTTTGAATATCACAAAAGCTTGACCTATCTCCCAATTCACATCGTCAAAAGTAAGCAAGCATGCACATGAAGCATCGTTAACAGAAGAAATTTGCAAAATTTACTATCAAAAGTAAAAAACAGCAATGACCTAATGGATAATTGTAAAGTACAACTACATCGACATAAAGTTTAAATGGAAGGGACGTTCTCACCTCATTTTTTTTTTCCCTCATTTGTCTCAATTAAATGTACGAATTCAAAAAAAAAAAAAAAAAAATTGAAAGAAAATCGCTATGCACATCAAACTAAGCCTAAACAAGACTGAGCCCTAAACAAGGGGTCATCAAACCAAAGCTTCGGTTCAAATTGATATAGTATGAATCGATTGAGCCAAATTAAACACTTCTTTTTGAGTAATATGGTTGCGTAACTATTTGTACCAAGAGTGCTACAAATCTAGACCTGACAAAAAGCAATCATCCTCATGAAACTGATATTATTAATTCAAAAACAAATGATCTTGTCAAAAGGTAAGATGTTGTAAAAGGCTAGCATCTATACAGCAGTATAAGGGATATCTATCCATGATAGCTACTTATAAGAGACCTGTAAGGCATGCTCCCACTTTGGGACTACCACAACTATTCCAACATCGAACCAAAAGTGAGATAGTCAAAGGACAAAGTTGTAGAAAACAGATTCTACGTTTCCTTTTTTCAGTTACCGAGAGCTAGGCGAGAGCATTAAGTAACTGCCAGAATGTTCTGCACCATAGTGTCATTGCTATCATGCAAGAATAACTCGTGCTGTTTTCTACAGTATAATTTACAAACCTCAGTGTCATTTGCAAGTGTCAATATAAGGAGACCTATTGCCTTAGATCCATTCGAGTTTCAAGTCATCACAGTTGGAAGACTACTTAGTCAATAAATGAAGAAAATAATCCAACAAAGCGGTTGACCCTTTTGTGGTTACACTTTCAAACAAGTTCAATACAGTCAAGCAAAGGAGATTGGCAACGTCACTGACTTTGAAGATGGAAAATCCAAAATAGATTCTTCGAGATTCATGCCTATTCACCTGGAAATCACTACACTCAGCAGGAGAGAAGATGATATGCAATAGCACTTTCTCCCGAGAATCTTCTGTGGATCAATCCTACTCACACCATCCAAAGATTCTCAACTATGAGAAACAGGGAAAATACCAACATGGAGAAAAGGTCCCCATCCTCCTTCCTAACAGAGGAACAATAAATACATCCATCATCCCCAACAATCTTCGACTTGGATCCAACAACTAATTTGAAGCTGAAGCCCCACTCTCAAAAGACAGATTACTGGGACTCCCCCATTTATAATTCACCCAAAGCAAGATCCATCAAATTGCCTAATGAACAACTATCTAAAGCGTGACCATGATTACTAAAGTTGGCTATTCTCAGGAGAAAGTTCAAGATAAGATTTGTGTCTCCAGACATTGCCAAAAGCACTAAACTAAATCTAGAACATGTTCACCTCCATAATTACTGCGCAGATCTATGGCAAAGTCCAATTGAAACTGGGGAGAGCTTAAAAAAAAATCCCTGATTATGCACCTGCCAGAAATGACGATATAAGCAGTCCAAACTTATGCATCCTGTGTTATCAGCCCAACCCACACAATCCTTGTTATTGAACTTGTTATTGGCCTTTGAAATGACCAAATCTTCTCATGAAGTAACTACCCCGTCCCGCAAAAGAATCCCTCCAACATGATTATCCATCTAGAACTCCTACAACTCACATCCATCAAAATTACTACTTGTTCATGCCTGTATCTTTCAACAACAAAAGCAGCAATTTTGATTTTCATGCCAGAACAAACCATGGCACTCCACCTTACAACTCCACCACCGACCCAAATACACCTGTGAACAATGATCTTCAACTGAAACTCTTCAGTCCTTTTAAAAAAAAAATTCAGAAATTGGCCCTCCACAGTGATGTGCCCCGGTCTATTTGCTCAATATAGGTAACCCATACATATAACCTCCCTTCACTCTCAGCCCAGAAAACTAGCTCTCCCTTAAAGGTATCTTGATGACAATAAACCAGAAGATGTACACAAATATTTTATGATTAGAAGGGTAGGGTACAGCAAAAGCAACAGTAAGATAGATGGTGGACACATTAAAAGAGAATGCTGCCTAAAAATTGAAGGCAAGGAAAAAAGAAAAAAAACAAAAGGAAGCTAACAGAGCTAAGAGGAGGATGAAAGAGAGGCCAACCAGGGAGAAAAGTGTAAGTGCGTGGGTGCAGGGAAGAGAGAGAGAGAGAGAGAAAATGTGATATGTACCATTAAATTCAATTTGGAATAGATTTTTCTATCAGAGTGGTCCAACATAACAAAAGTTAAGATCCAAGCACACTACTCCACAGCCCGTCAAACATTCTGCTTCCCAATAACCCAGCTCAGCTATATGCATGATGACTAATATAAAATAAAAATAGGCCACAGAAAGGCAAATAGGTAAAACCATAACACAACTTGCAGCTGTATAATCCAGCCTTTTTCCAACACAGATTGTTTCAGCAACAACCATGATATTGTGGAATTTCCTCATGTATGAGGATCCTTTATCATCCAAGCATAGTAACTTAGTATTATTAAAGGCATGCTTGTTAACAATTAATCGAAAGCAAAATGTAATTTTTTGCTTTCCCGCTAAAATTTAAATATTACCTACATTTAAAAATTATTAACAAGTTATATGTGAATCATAAGTGTCAACTTTTAAATATCATGAAAGTTTCAGGTGTTCCAGATTAAAATAAATTGAGGTGCAAGATCTTGATTAAGCAAAAAGGGAAAAGTAAAAGTCAATCCCGAAATGCCCTATGTCAGGGTGATGGAAAAATACCAGTCCTCACACATTACAATTACATCTCAGAGTGGCGAATCATTAACTAACTGCAATATTGCAACTGAAAATTGATACAACAAAATCAGGTATTTCTGTGCTTTTCTTACCAGAGTGAGGGCTAGAAGTTGTAGTCTGTGGAAGCATCTTTGCTGAGCATTTCTCCTTCAAGCCTTGCCAAATTATATCCTGTAAGTTATACACTATTGTAGTGACGGACTGCAGTGGGAATAATCCAGTCAAAGAAATCGCTCGGCCAAAGAGCTTTGACACAACTTTTAAGAGAATGGCAAGTCCCCAATGGATAGTACTCCCTGAAAAATGGTTCCACTAGCTAGACTACATGCCTTGGAAACAAGAGTAAACCATGGGAAAGAACCTTAAAGTACATAGTGACTTGAGAAGCATCTGCTAACGTTGTGACTGGTGACTTTAGCAAAAAGAAACGATATCAAATAAGGCCCAATCAAACTTAAAAGATCAATGCAACCTCATGCATTCACTATGAAAGATCCCAATCTCACCAAATGCCAATACCACATGCATGTTCGGGAATATCTTATATGCAAGAGACCTCATACCAGTATTTAGCTACGTAAGGTAACAGAACAACAAACTGATTTAATTTCGAGCTCCCTCTTGGCAAAGAGATGGAAATTCTTGACAATTCAAACATACAAAACTAGTTCAGAAGTGCCTTATTTTCTTATTTGTAACAGCATTCAGAACTGTATAAATTTGTACCAGTTTACTGTCTCGAGCTCAAGCAAAAGCGGAACAAGATCTTCATAGTTATTTTGCGTTACTAGCAAGAGATCTTAGAGTATTAAACAATGCCAAATGTTTAGCCAGCCAGACAAGCTTCTCTGATGACAGGGGTTGTGACTAGCTGCTTGAACCAAACTCAACAAAAGATTTTCCAAGTTTGCATTATTGGGAATTACCTCAACTTCAGTCGAGATATAAGTTGGATCCAAATTTCGAAGCAGAACAAGTGTTCCTTGCTCACATGCAGTCTGCATTCTTTCTTCAAAAGGCTGAAAACAGAATATAACAAAATTATTCTGACATGTAAATTATATCCCCAGGCTATTCCAAAAGAAAAGAAAGAGAGTTTGGGCCACTTGGAAGCTTTAGTCTCTTGGCAACAAGATACTCGCATGCTAAATCAAACTCAAATTCATATTTGCTTCTCTTTTAGCACTACAAATAACATTATGCTATATCAAAGTCAATTATCATTTTCTGTTATTTGGCTGGTTGGAAAGAACGGATCAAGGGAGCCCTTTGAAGGAAAAGAGTCCTTGGTCCAAGCATTTATTAAAAATTGTAACTTCCACAATATTGGCATATAGGGGTTTTAATCTTAGATGTAAATGCTTGGTTTTGATAAGCTCTCTTTTGACTTCGAACACTTTTATAGTTTGGCGCCTCAGCCTGAAATTCTCTTTACTTAGCAAAAAATGGGATAATACAGAGAAATAAAGACCAATAGACAACAGGGACGAAAGTACTTACGGGCTCCTTGAACCATGTGTTCTTGTCCTGTCCAAAAAGCCAAAAGCAAACATCAAAAACTCAATCCAGGGAACATCTAACAAATGAATGGTAATTAATCATATTGCACCAATTATAATATTTTGAACTAAAGGTAATTTAGGTACACCAGAGAAACACCATTGAATAATCCAAGAAAGAAATAATTAATGACGACTGAAAATGTAAGAGATCATTGTAAAAATATAGATTACGCACATCAAACCCATAGCAAATTCCAAACTACTAATCTGGTCCATTTTAACCATACTAATTTTGTTTCTTCTCTTTTCAAGTGAACTCATCCATTTTATGGTCACCATTCTTCTCACCTTAAATTATCCCATTTTTCCCTTGGTTGGTGATATCAATTTACAACTCTTTTAAGCTTTTCTCATCAGCAAAAAGAGAAAAATTGAACCAAACACCACATTAAGGGGAGGACAACCGAGCCAATCCATTAATCTTCAAAAAATCACGCAACCTAAAATACTGCAAACAGCACCATCCGCTCTCTATTCAATGAGCTGAAGCTCAAAGTCTGATACTCATATAGTATGTTTCTTAGCAACCATAGAAACATGATATAACCTTAAATTTCTAATAGGCAGGCTACTGAAAATGAGGAAAGTTCTATAACTGCTGCAAAGGTTTGGCCTCCCACCTTTATTTTGGCATTAAAGAGGCAGCCCTCTAGACAATGTCTTTTTTTTTACAAAAAAAATTTGTCAGACATATTTTCTAGCTTCTAGGTAATAAATGGAATGCAGCTCCTAGTGCTCTTTCACTTACATACATACGTACGAACATATGTACAAGATACATAACTATAAAATAATAAACCCTTGACTCCTAAATATATGCAGCAAACTTTACAATCATGTAGCAATCTTCCGATAAGGTTGTTCATTGATTTTATTTTATTTTTTAAAACAAAAAATTCCTTCAATGGTGTTCACTATCCAATTTGAGGGATTTTCATAGCAAAATATATACCCATCAATTATTACCAAAAACTACAAACCAATATCAAACTAAACCGAAGGAGTCATCATTCAAGTCAAACCAATTACTTCCATTTGGTTTTATTCAATCTCCATTTGAACGATTTATTTCATCATTAAAATCCAAAACCAAGCTAAGATGCTAGAACTTCACTTTGGTTAAATTTGGTTCGACTTGAATAAAAACAATCCACCTTTGTTTGGGTGAGATGAGGGGAATACTAAACTTCCTCTTTGATCGGACCATCATCTTGAATCCCACCATAGACACTCTTAGGAAACTTTCTTTTTCCAAAACTTCTCCTATTTAGACCTCCCGGATGTAAAAGGTACAAAACGTGCTTGCAATGACTATGGCAGGTTGAACACAGCATACCAAAGAGTGTGATATATCAAGGGAGCATTCTCTAATGAATCAATCCAATATCCCAATCTTTTATAAAGAATTTTTTATTTTTTTTCAGATTCCTCCTTTCAGAATGGGATGTGTAGGAAATTCCTATTGACTGTAGTCTAATATAACATAGAGGGAAAAAGGCAACAATGGTACTATCCCCCCACCAATGAAAGGGGCAAGCTCAGGTTCTTGAATTACATAGATAGGTCATTAGCTGCACCATATTATTTTTTCCCATGCTTGAAAAGTAGTAGTCATACACTAATAAAGGGGGTAAGGATCGTCAAAAAATAGCCATGGTAAAACCCCCAACTCAACCCTAGATCCCACAAGCGGATAGGAAGTTAAATCTACATTGTCGTCCATCCTTGTGAGATGAAGTCTGCTTTCCAGCCCGGTTTGATCATCAAATTCTTCTCAGCAAAATTGAACTAAATCAAATGATAAGCTAAGTTGCTTCAAAGTCCGGCACGCCACGTCATATGCATAGGCTAAGACTTTTTTTGCTCTATAATTGACCCATCCCAACCAAAACTAAAGATAATTTGAGTGATTAGATCAGGCACAAGACTTTCCTCATGCCTTCCCATTATCAATCTAATTACCTTAGTCCAACACGACCACAAAGTCTCCATCATAGAGAACAAAAGTTATACGAGTAATCGATATGCATGGACAATGTGCCATAGGTCCCAAGGCAAGTAAATGCACAGCCACCTCCAAACAAGGTGCGTAGTAATTCCACAAGGGCATGGCCCAAGTGTGACTTCCTATGTTGTTCAATTGAGATATGAATTGTAAATCAAAACGTTAGTAATGTTGTAGAATAACTGGAAAAATAGATATCTCAGAAAACTTATATTGGTGACAAAAATAAAGATATTATGAAGTAACAAATGTGAATGTATAGTGAAACAAATATCACGCCATTGCGCAACCTCTGAAGACAAACCTGAAATGCCACCACCACCACTGGCAACACCAACAACAAACTGAACCTCGTCCCTCGGAGCAGGGATAGCTATATAAATTCATTTATGCCATTACTCTAAATCTCTATCACAACCCAAAAAGCCTGAACAAGAAAATTTTCAAAACCCAAATGACCTAAAAAGAGATTTGAAAAAACAAATGATACCCCCATCAAAAAGTTTGAACATGTAAGAGTATTTATAAAGTGAAAATTGAAGTTAGTTGAGAGACTACAAGGAAAAGAAAACATGACATGAATGCCTACAATTGAAGAGTTGGAACAAGAAAACATACGAGCAATTAAATTCTCACAAAATTCCTCTCAAAGTCAAAACTACCATAACCTTAAAATGATTCTTAAGAATCACAAATATCAAACTAAAGAATTTTTGTGAGGCCACGATCAACTGTACTTGTGAGATTTTGTGGAGTTACTATAAACTGTTCTAAAAACTTAAGTTGTTAGATGAATGCGTGATTTATTATTTAGAGACAATATCATAAAAAACTCCAAATTGGTACACTTGTAACAAATTTATCAAAAAGTTTTTTTATCACCAAAAACCCTAAACCGGTACATCTGTGACAAATTTATCCCAAATACTCGCAAAAGACACTAAATTAGTATACTTATAACAAATTTACCTCAATCTACTTTTTTCTTTTTATCACCATAAACCCCAAATTGATATATTTATAACAATATACCCTCCGTTAAATTGGATTAATACCATAAAAACTACAAAACTAATACAACAATGACAAACGAAGAGTAAAATCTCAAATCGGTACACCGTTCAACTGTTAGGTGTCATCTAGCTCAACGATTTAACGGTAAAATTTAACAGAAATTAATAGAGGATAAATAGGTCATAAGTGAATCGATTTTGAATAAATTTGTCAAAAATATGCTAGCTTGGGGTTTTTGGTAGTCAAAAATCAGTTTAAATAAATTTGTCACAAATGTACCAATTTAAGATTTTTCGTGACATTGACCTTATTATTTAAATATTATAACACTCCCTTTCACGCTTTGTCCAATCATCTAAGTACTAAGCATGGACATATTTGAATGGGGAGGCAAATAAAGGCCTAAAAGATTCAAACTTAAGAGCTTCTGCCTTTGATACCATGTGAGATTTTGTCAAACCACTGCCAATTGTTCCAAAACCTTAAACTGTTACATGAAGGCGTGGTTCATTATTTAAATATTGTAACAATACTAAAAATATTTAAACTATGAGACGAAGCCGAAATTTCATCTCTAAATCTTCTAAAACCCTCCCACAAGCATCTAGGATTTTCCCAAAGACTAAGCATTGAAATGTAACACTATAAAACAAATGTAAAATATGTGAACCGCTACTAGCTACTTTTGAGACTAAAGTGTTGGATGACAATTTTCTTCATATCTTCACTCCAAAATAGTTTCACAAGTTGAGGGCCACAGTTAATTCTAAAGGTAGAACTTTCCATTCTAAGAAAATTTGGCTCCTCGTAATAAAATCAAATGGCAAAATAGAGATTTGAGGCTCATTAGTCACTACAAAATTGCAACTAACAAAAGTGAAAGATGAATCAATGAAGAACTTATGGATCATATCATTCAAGGTGATGTTCTCCAGTCTATTAGTCAAAGGAATTGTTGGACGCTCATTATAGGCATGTTGACGGCTCATCCAAGTGACACCTCAAAAAGGATTTCCATTGCAACCAAAACGGTTGGTGGCAACCAAGCCCCACAACAACAATTAATGCCAACAATCACGATCATAGGTGTCCAACTCAATCCTAGGCACTCATATGATCGAATATTTGTTTGAGTAGTTTATCGTGTTAACTACGATTCACAACTACAAAATGAATTATAACCATGTGATGATCTCAACAAACTGCTTACTCCATCCTTTACTTGGACCCATGGTTGCATCTTATACTTTTATCTCAATAATAGATCTGATTGCATCTTATACTAGTATCTCAATAACAATCTCAAAACATTACACGATTGCCTAAGTATTAGATTAGACTGGCAGAATAAAACATGAGTACCACTTCAATCAAAAGGCCTTACCAATGGCCCTATTAGGATCAAAGCTTGATATATACTCCTCCGTTACCTTGATTGACAACTTAACCTCTGGGAAAAACGATTAATTCTCATGGCATCAAATTATCACACCAATGGTTCAAATATCAACAACCCCTCTCATGTCATTATATCTCGTACAAATCTAACTTACACCCAAGGGTGGTGTCAAGATATTAGCTTGATAGATTTCATAGGTACAATTCCAAACAACTTAGAATTCACAAGCTCCAAGCCATTGGAAGACAAAACTCCTTTGCATGCAGCTCAACCATTTATATTTGACCCAACATGGATTTCTTATGTTTGAGTCAAATTCGATCTGCAATTTAAGGTCCACTTGTTTGAAGGAAAACCGATTCCAGAAATTGTTTTCCGACTTTCCGATGTTTGGATGACGGAAACTGATTGATCTACAAAAAAAGTTTTCCATGAACTTAGAACAAGATGCTTAGGTTGGGGGAAAATGACTTTCCCTTGTGGCAAGAAGAAATTCACTTTCCATACCACCAAATAGATGAAAACTAATCATTGTCCTTGAAAATGATTTCCATGGAAATAATTTTCCTTTATCATGAAATTTTCAGTGAAACAAATGCACCCTTCATATTCTAAACAAGCTTCACCCACTCCATAATCTTGCCAATGAGTTCCAACTGACTGATGATCTTACTTGAATTTGGAGGATCTCTTAGACGGAATGCAAGTTTCTTAAATGCAATAACAGCACTCCTTGACAAATTAGGCCGCAAAAGTATATCTGTTGAAGCATAAACAAACAATATATACTCAATCGACAAATATCCAACCGCGAACTTACAACATCAATTGGCAAAGGAGCTTGCAATGCTTCGTAGTTGTTTTTGTCATCCTTTTGAGGAGATTGATGATAGGACACTTCATCCAACTTCCCACAAGAGAGTTCCATCAATTTCTCCTCTGGCTTCAAAAAGGGGTCTCTCTCTCCTCTTGGAGATTCATTGAGATTTTTATTTTTGAATTTATTCTCAGATGCACTTCCACTTTGTAGTGGAGTCTGATGCTCGACAGCATCAGTTGACTTGCCTTCATCATTCTTGAGCTCATTCCCCAAGAATATCTCTGAAGCATCCAATTTTCGTTTCTTCAATGGCCTAGTGTGATCGTCCGATGGTTTAGCTATTGCCTCACTTAGCAATGCATTATTGTGAGGGCCTTCATCCTCTTTGTTGGGACAGATAACCTTTTCAACACCATTGCGATTGGGACTTCTATTAAAGATGTTCTTAACTGCGATGATTAAAAACGTTCGATCAAATGATATATATTCAAATGTTTTAACACACAAAAGTACTCCTCTATCATTTTGTCCAATAATCCTGTTATTACATACTAGAAATTAAAGGTTTCATCACTAAATGATGTTTAGTGTGCTCTATAAACAGCACACTATATAATGATCTCAATAAGAGAGCACTTGCAAGCTTAAGTAGGAACAAACCTACTTAATTAAAGAGAAGAAGGCAATTAGTTATGACTTGGCTTTAGCGACCATTTGTCTTTTAGCGGATCTTTAAGTTTTACTAGAATTCCCAAAAATTATAACTTTACTCTAAGATAAAGAACAGTCACTTGTTAACTAAAATACATCTATTCTCACATTTTGGATAAATGCCTTTCATTCCACATGTATGTTGGTTTCTCACACCCATTATGTTCGTCTATTAACATTGCTTTAGTCACCATAGGAGTCACATAGTGTTGTGTTGCTCCCCTGGACAGAATTGAGCAGCCTTCAACTTGCAATGTCCATGGAGAAGGAATAGCATTTCCAGACCATGGGTTAAGCTCCACATAAGCACATAATTATGGTCATGTTAAGAGAACCCAATCCAATTAAAGATGCTAGAGTGGAACATGACGATTTGAGAAACAACTAATCCGAGTAATAAGGATATCTAAAAATATATCCCCACTTAATAAGGCCAAGCACTATCAAAGCATAAACAGTGCACATACACTTCAATTTACATCTATATTCATGAAGTTGGCAATGACAATTGGAGGTTATTAATCTTTTATCCCTTTTTTATGTTCCATTGCTTTAGGTGGTTGTACCTATCTCAAAAGTTTCAAGGCAGTGTCATTATAGATTCAAGGATGCAACCATAAATGTGAATAGAGCAGACTGAAAAAATCCTTAAATGGAAATTTGTATTGGACTTCTAATTAGAGCAAGTTTATTATGCAATATAAAAAAGTAGTACTCACTGAACTTTTCAAACAATTTTATAAAACAATTTTATAAAATCCCCTACTTAATTTAATATTAAATGAATACCAAACAAACTTGACTCATGCTTTTTAGCACTCACCGAACATTTCAGTACTTAAAATTTCAATTTAATCAAATAAACCCTTAAGTGTTTGTTTGTCTTTTTTTTTTTTCTAAAAGAGGCAGCCTTCACAGGTTTACCATTATTTTACTGAATAAAATTACACCATTGGGACCCATATTGCATTTATCTACTCCAGATAGAGGAACAAAAGGGTTTTTGTTTTATGTTCGAGGCTCTTTACTTCTTCACCTTTCCATCAAGTGAGCAAAGATGTGAACAACACCTAATGACAAAAGCCCCAAAAGTGTGTGCCATTAAACAGGCCTCATTCAAACTTTACAGAGGTAGAATCTCAGTGCCCTGCCTTGCCTCATCACCTAAGCAAGCGCTATTTGGGCCTTTGATGATATTGGCCTACTTTGAGATTCTGGTTCCATAAAATTCTGTTGGGATCTATGTAAGCTTAACAGATGTTTAGTTCGTCCATAAGTCAAACACAAAAGCCATTTTGGCTATGCTCTATATCAAGGTGGATCAAGCCTAGGTGACAGTAACATCCTACATGTGATAACTGAATTTCCATAAACCCTAGGTATCAGTACCACCTAGAGAAAGCTCCTTTTCTCTCTTATCAAATAATAAAAAATAATAATAATAAAAACAGAAATTATCCAATGTTAGAATATAAAAGCAAAATACATACCTTCAGTGCCAGCGATTTTTTCATCTATCTTATCCATTATTTTGGTTAGCGCAACATCAAATGTACGTGAAAACACAAAGTCAGCTTTTTGAAGCTCTTCAGGTGAAGGTTGCGGATTCCTAGTGTCCTTTGAAGTGCAGATGATGTGGCATTTTCCAGCTATTGCTTCCTATAACAGTACATTTGTTAGTTAGCAGCTAAATTTTAACTTCAAGCAAACTAATGGCTAATGCTGCCTCTGTCTCTCCTGTATAAGCTCATAGAACAGACAGGAATTGATAAGTTTAATGATCATCTAATAATTCACCACATCCAGTCAGAACAAATTTAGGGCAGCAACTTCAGTCAATCATCCAATCCTTATTAAGGTAGACTCGCAAAAATATCCTTAGAGATCCCTCTACATGCAACTCAAACTTGATTGGAAGATTGAACTTATAAATTGCAATTACAGAAGCACAACGAGCTAGATTAAAAACCTTTACTATTTTGCCAAAGAACAGGCTTAATCTATTCAGTTACTTGTTTATTATTTATTACTTAGGGAGTCAAAGGCATAAAAATTTTCTGCATCTACTTCATGCCCACATGTATAGTGATGAATGTGATGTATAGATACTAATCTCGAGATTTTTTCCACAATCAAAAGGAGGGCACCTTAGATTATAAACCAAAATACTTTTAATAGAGGAAAAAAGTTCAACCAAAAAATATAGTGACAACACTAGATCAGAAAGGGCCAACATTCAAATAAAAAAGATGAAAGAATCGTCAAAACTCAGTAGGCTCAATTCGTTATGTCTTTCTTTCTTCTTATTTTGATAGGTGTATCAAACAGGATCAATTCAATCTGCACTGGAAAACATGATGAGTGTGGCATGATACAATGGTTAAAAAAATCAATAAATTCATACAAGTCAAAAGCTCAGTAGCCTTGGTCTCTAGTAATGGTGGGGCTCTGGGCAGAAAATTGCTGGCTGCTACTGTGATTAATGTTTATCGCATTAATATTCCCAAGATTGGGAATTCAAAGCTTTTGCTCAATTTTTTTCTTTTATTCTTAGTAAAATTATAAGGTTTGTCCAACTTTTGAGGATGTACTGGAGTGAAGTAGTGGAAAAGATGGAAATTTAGCATCAAGAACAAGTAAAATGCTCCCCCTAATGGAGTAGTGAATGAGAAACCTCCAGAAATTTAAACAATCTTACCTAATGCTATGTCAATTTCGTGGGATTATTCTTAACTTTTTAAAAAACTCAAGTACAATGATGCGCTTGAATAGTATTTGGATGCCCTGACATAGACGATCATACTATATGATCTCAAAGTAATGGGAAGCACAAAAAATGACTGAATTCTGCTGTTCCAAGTTGCTTTTCGACATTCATATGGCAATCAGACAAACAAACAGCAGTGTCATTAAATAATTGGAAGTTCAACTTAACACAGACATTTACACAAAAAAAAGTTCACTCCATGAGATGTCTCCTTGCCATTATCAATAGAATCTACGTTGCTGATCAATGGGCATATGAGAGAGATAAGATCATTGACATCCTTAGATATTATAATGTAAGAAGAACTACAGAATCATGCCACAGCAATGATCTCAAGCATGTAGAAAACTTCAAAACAGCAACTTTGATCAAGTATAAGACAGCATTTGCAATCATAATGTAAAACAAGTACTTACCAGAGGATTATCATTTGCAAGACCTACACCTTCACCAGATGCCAGGAATAATTCATTCTCAAGTGGCTGTTCAGTTCCTAGGTATTTGACAATCTCACAGGGACGGAAAAACCACAGAACCTTCACTCTCCTAGTCTTATTTGGGGTTTCCCAGATCCTTACGAGCTTCCCAATGTAGGGCTCGGGCTCACCTTCCTTATATAGGTAAACATCGTCATAAAGATTGTACTCGATGCCATCGAAATGGAAGGATTCGTAATACATGACTCGGTTCTTTACACCAACTCCTCTCTTTTTACCCCACTTGAAACCCATATCGCTTGTGTCCACCATCCTCTCCTAATAGACCTTTTCCCACCTGCCACATGGACCACAAGAACATGAATGAGAGCAGCAGCACTGTGCCCATTTTCCGGGACTCAGAAAAACGTGGATGCTAAAAGCAAGAAAACCTGATTCCAATACAGCAAAGAACAGACAACAGTGCAACTAGACATGAGGACTAACACAACAAGCATTATAGAGCCCGACCACTGCTTCGACAAATTCCACGACGCCCAATTGTCCCCACAATCAAAAACCACCGATCAAACACCCGCAACAGGGGAGTTTGCAAAACAGCCCCACCGGTTCGAGGTCAAAGCAACAGCCAATCTACTTACTCAAAAGGGAGTTGGATGAACACAAAGCGGCACGAAAAGAAAAAATGAACAATTCCCACCAAACATGACATTCAGGCAAGAAAGAAAACCCAATTCTAATACGGCATAAGAACAGACAACACACAACAAACATTACATAGCCCCAAGCCTTGGCGGGCGCGACACTGCATACCCCATTTAATTAACTAACAAACCGACCACCACTTCCACAAATTCCACGACACCCGCTCGTCCCCGCAATCAAAACCGCCGATCAAACACTCGCGACGGGGGACTTCGCCAAACACCCCGCGCCGGTCCGAGGCCAAAGCAGCAGCCGCCGCCAATCGTCTAATCTACTCGAAAGGGAGTTGGATGGACACAAACCAGCACGAAAAAGAAAAAAACGAACGAGGAACGAAGAGAATCGAAGAGCACGAGCAGTTCCCACTGAACATCGCATTCGCGAAAAAAAAAAAGGAAAAAAAGAAAAATGGGAGACCAGAACGAGAGGAGGAGGGGCAAGCGAGACGAAGGAGGGAGCGACTCGCCAGTAGAGCGTCGGACCGGCGGAGCTCCGCCTCTTCTCCGTCGTCCCTCCGCCGTCCCTCCGTCGCGGAACAGCTCCGAGTCTTCGGAGGAGAGGAAGGAGAGATTTTTCCGGGCGGTGTGACTCCCGAATTCCGGCGCCCTAATTTTTGGGAGGCGGCCCTTTTTTTATATGAAGATATTGGATGCTTCTAGCGGCGTTCCTTTTTTTTTATCTTTTTTTTTTTTTAGCGGCGCTGAAAGTGGGCCTCGGGCTGGGGAGAAATGTCGGCCGAATGTTTTAGCAGTTAGCAACGGGAAGTAAGGGTAAAACGGGAATTTTAAATTATTAAGGGATTAATACCATAAAAAATTCAAAACCGATACATCCGTTATAAATTTAATGTCCATTGATTTTTGTTAAATTTTATCGTCAAATTACTAAGCTTGATGACACGTTTTACCCTCTATTTGTTATAAGTATACTAATTTGTGATTTTTGTAGTATTAAATTTAGCTTAACGGAAATTAATTTAGAGTAAATCACAAATATGTCAATTTGAGATTTTTAATGTTTAAAAAAATAATTTAGAATAAATTTATTATAAGTGTGTCAAATTGAGATTCTTCGCGATATTGATCGAATATTTAATGAGGATTAGATAGGAAATAAGAAAAGCTTTTGGAGGGTTTTGAAAATGTAATTACATTTTTGGAGAACTCTCCCAAAAAGATTTGTCACACTTTACTTACATTTGTCCAAAAACTTTTTAAGAAAAATGTTTGACATTTTCATATCAATTTGTCACGAGACATTTTGTTTGGCATGGAAAATAAAAAAAAAAATGTTTGACCTTTCATGCTATATATTACACACGGTGACATTGCTTAGAAAAACCACAAGCATCTTCTTATTTAAACAAGCATTTGACGATCGATGCAATATTGAGTTTCAAGAATTTTTAATGTCAAAGTCAAATTTCATTTGTTACCAAAGGAGGATCCGTGCTCTACTAAACTTGCTTTCGTTCTTTTTGTACTTTTTGGGGGGAGAATGCATTTATTTCCCGCATTTATTTGGATGATGGAAGACCAATTACTATACTAAAAAGGAAAAATGTTTTCCATTTACTAAAAACAGCAAAATTAAAGTAGAGAAAAAGGGGAAAGCCATTTTCTTTAAACAACCAAACATATAAAAACTAACAATATTCATTGAAAATATTTTTCATAAACAATTTTTTTTTTTGTTCTTTATTGGGAAATTGTCACTGTGGCCCGTGGGGTTCATTTATTTGAAGGAAAGTTGTTTTCAAAAATTTGTTTCCGATTTTTCGATATTTGGATGGGGACAATTAATTCAACTACGAAATGTACTTTTCATGGATAGAAAATAAAAATTTTAAATTCAGGGAAAACATTCTATCCTCCTTGCAAAAAGAAACCACTTTTCCTAAACCATGAAATAAATGAAAACTAATCATTTTCCTTGAAAATAATATCCATACAAAATAGGAATAATGGCACAAATGACTATTGAACTTTGATATGACATACAATTTGGTCCTTAAACTTTGATCAATGTATAATATGATCCGTAAGCTTTTAGTTTGTTTAATATTGTCTTTAAGCTTTTGGTGTATATAATGTTCAATATTGTCATTCTATTAGTTCAAGTTTATGACAAAATTGAATATCTTTATATAATGTAAGGGCTAAATTGAAATATATTAAAATTTCAAAAATCTCATTGAAGAGATTAAAAGTCTCGGGACCATATTCATATCGAGCTTAAGTTCAAAAACCACATCAAACAAATTAAAAATTTATGGATCGCATTGCACATAGAAACAGAGTTCAATTACCATTTTTTTTTTCATTTTCCCTACAAAATACATTTATTTATTATAATTTATTAGTGAAACAAATGCACCTTAGCATATATAGACATTTTTCTAATTTGACACACATGTACACTTTTTTGGATGGTAAATTTCCTTCAAATTCCCTGATAATTCTTAGGAAGGAAAGCTTACGTACTCATAGCCATAAATTAGAGCACTTTCCTATGGGTACATTATCAAGATTTTGTGGGGTGGAATAAGATAAAGTGCTTCTTCGAGTATAATTTCACTGGATGAATTTGAGCAAATGCCAGATTAGATCAATGCACAAACTCCTTCGATAAGAGATTTACTCGTTAAAAGCTCGAGCTTACGTCTAAATCCCCCAAATTTTCGTGCAGTCACCTAATAAGCTCTAAACTCTTGAAAGTTGTGAATTACCCCTCGTGAACTTCGTATTATTGCACAATAACATCCCAACTTTGAAAATTTACGGATTATTACCCTCATGAATTACCATTTTTTATGGGGCCATTTGTGTTCACGCCCGCATATACCCATTTACCGTCTGCTGCAACAACAAACCAAAGTTTGGCAATTGTTCAAGGATAATTCGCGATTCTCAATTTTCAAAGTCTATCGTGCAGCGATATCCAAACTCAAAGGGCATAATATATCATTTCAACTTAGGTCAATATTACGAAAAACCAAAATCGATATATATATCACAAATTTATCCAACATTAATCTCAATTAAATTTTACCATCAAATTGTTGAGTTGAATGACACGTAACGATTGGCAAGCATATTAATTTAGAGTTTTATCATCCATTTATTATACACGTATCAATTTGTAGCTTTTTACGGTATTGATCTAATTTAACACGAATCAACGGAGGATAAACTTATCTAAATGTATCAATTTTGAATTTTTTGTCGTTGAAAAATTAGTCTCGGATGTATTTGTTAATACTTTCAATTGTCACCTGTAGCTCAACTCCGAAACGGCTGGTCGTTTCACCTCCCAGAGCCTCCCACTGGCGAAGACGAAGAGGTCCCCCTTCGCTTCCAAAACGGCACGGCGGCGAAGCGCGATCTCAGCGTAGCGTCTTCACGGAAAAAGTCAGTGGGGGACGGGGCGTCGCGACGGGGAAATTCCGTCATCCATCTCCCCTTCTTCTCCGACCTCCTCGCTTCGAGCTCGCCCGTCGTAGATCTCTCTCTCTCTCTTCGATCGCCGGATCTCCCTCGCCGGCGCCCCGTCGGAGCTCGCAATCGCCGCGTCCGGCCGCCGCCATGGCTCCGCCGGGTCAGGCCCAGCGGTCTCCGTCGCCGTCGCAGCCTTCCGGGTGAGTCCTCGCCCCGGTCCCGCGCTCGATTTGGCTTCTCGGAAGAGGAAATCGCTTCGGCTTCGAAGTGCCTCCGCTGCGATCTCGAGTGATTGTCGCCGTTTCGGTCGTCCTTAGTGCAATTCGATGTCGCGTGCTTCATCGCTGTAGCGGAAGATGCCTAGGAGCGATACTGGCCCGGCGTAATGTGTTTTCCTGGAGTTGATCGAGAAAATCTAGTTTGGCAATTTTAGTTCAGTGTTCCACTTGTTGTCGATTGCGGTTGCCTTCATCATCGAGCCCTCTTCTCTGATTGTTCTGACGCATATGCATTTACTCAGCGTTGCGTTTCTTGCATGAAGATGGAAGAACATGCTTAGAACTCCTGGTTTTGATATGCATGACCATAATCTGGATGATTGTGGTACGTTTCATGTTTCTGTTAGTTTCTGGAGCTCTAGAAGAGAATTGCCCAGTTAGTGAGACTGAAATTTTTCCTATCTCGGTGATTCCATCTGCTCCGATGTTTCACTTTCTATGAATGGGAGGATTTAGTAGTCCCAAATGGTCTGTTCGGTGAGTAAAGGTGAAAAAGAAAATCTAATGGTTTGTTTGGTGTGATTGGTTTTTTTGCTTTAGCTATCGGTTTTGACTTAATAATTTAGCCCTCTTGAACACAGACCCTAAAGAAGTATTTTAGTTACTTGACAAGAAGGAAGTTTTATTGGGTTTTTGCATTATTTAATGGTCATGTTGAGGATGGTTTTGTTTCAACAAGTATTTGGGATTTGAGCACTTCTTTTTCTAACTGTAAATCCAAATGCTGGCAGAAAAGGTGAAGTTTCAGATCTAAAATCACAACTCCGGCAGCTTGCTGGCAGCCGAGCTCCTGGTGTTGATGACTCCAAGCGTGATTTGTTCAAGAAAGTGATATCCTACATGACTGTAGGAATCGATGTCTCATCTGTCTTCGGTGAAATGGTCATGTGCTCCGCAACTTCAGATATAGTCCTGAAGAAAATGTGTTATCTCTATGTTGGGAACTATGCCAAGGGCAATCCAGATCTCGCACTTTTAACTATTAATTTTCTTCAGAGGGACTGCAAGGATGAGGATCCAATGATTCGTGGGCTTGCACTGCGAAGCTTGTGCTCATTGAGAGTTGCCAACTTGGTGGAGTACTTGGTTGGCCCATTGGGTTCAGGTTTAAGGGATAGTAACAGTTATGTGAGAACGGTGGCAGTGATTGGGATTCTGAAACTGTATCATATATCAGCTGCGACGTGTATTGATGCGGACTTTCCAGCAATGCTTAAGCGTCTGATGCTAAATGATCCTGACACCCAGGTGGGATCATGTCTCCCCAATCTTAGCTCAAAGGCCTCCTTTTACCTACATATGCTGTATTTTCCCATTCTCTTGCAAAAGGAGATTAACACTGTTGTCTTATTAGGTCATTGCAAATTGTTTGGCAGCATTGCAAGAGATATGGACCTTGGAGGCAAGCAACTCTGAGGAAGCATTGAGGGAGAGAGAAGCTTTACTTAGCAAGCCACTCATCTATTACTTTTTGAACCGGTATCTGCAAGTGCCATATGTTTTAACTCTTGTACAAATTCCTTTTGTAGCTAGAATTGATTGAAATTTGTACTTTGATGACAGTAGCCTGAGGTCTGGCCAGCTGTTTTGGTTGTCTATAAACCTGCTTTAGTTGGTATCTGTGAATATCAGCGTGAGATGATGTACCTCTAATGTTGTCAGAAACTAATATGAGAGGATGCATGCCACTTATAAGTATTAACTTAGTTAACATAGAAGTAAGTTCAAATGATGATTGCTTAAATAAGCCCCCAATTTTTGTCTTTTTTTTTTAATATAATAAAAATAGCATATAACTGCTAGTGGGCCGTTGATAGAATTGCCTGATCTGCTTTATCAGGCCTTTTCTGACAAGTGTAAATTTGTTCCTGGTTATATGGATTTTTGGGATGGAAAACTCTCTATGGGATCAGAAATGCAAGCTTTCAGTATTGGCATATTTGGCATCTGTATACCCGCAATGACTAATGTGTCGCAACTTGTTGTATAGCCGTGTTGTTTTGCGTCGATGTTTTCTCTAAGAGGATAACTTGTGCCTGGATTATGCTGTTAGGATGCATTATGATGCTTTTGTTCCTTGAGCAATTGGCTCATTTCATTAGAGCAATATTAGTTTCTTCACAGTGTGGGATTGCAGATAAGTAGAATGTAAATTTTGGTTGCATGCAGGATTAAGGAATTCAGTGAGTGGGCCCAATCTCTCGTGTTGGAGTTAGTTGCTAAGTATGTACCGTCAGATAACAATGAGATATTTGACATCATGAATCTCCTTGAAGATAGACTTCAACATGCTAATGGTGCTGTTGTATTGGCCACCATCAAGCTTTTTCTACAGTTGACCTTGTCCATGAATGACGTTCATCAGCAGGTGCCTATCGCAACTTTGTTAAATGTGGAAATATGGTATTGTACTAGCAGTTATTTTGCTGTCATTGCCTATTGAAAACTTCCAGAATTGAAGAGCAACTCTGACTCATTAGTTCTTGAAAGATTGAGTTGCCCAATGACATATTGGATGTGCTAGCCTGCTTGGATTTTGGTCATGTTTGTGAACGCATCATTCATGACAAACTAAAATCAGTTTCTAATAAAGAGGTGCTGACTAGACATAATATAGTTACCAAGAAGATAGACGAAATAGCATATATGGCTCTCAAGCTAGTGGGCAGGATCCCAATTTGATTTATTCATTTTCTATTTCTAACTCCAATCTATTTTGATGTATTTGATATGTCTGCAGGCTTTATATATGTACACTACGGAAGTGCATGTTATATTTTTTTTATGTTTGAGATGAATATTTTGTAAGTTGGTTGCATGGCTATCATTTATTTGCTCAGCAATTTGCAGTTCCTAGCCCTGAACTTGGTTTTATTTTTGGCTTCATTAGGTCTATGAACGTATTAAAGCCCCTTTGCTGACACTTGTGAGCTCTGGCAGTCCAGAGCAATCTTACGCGGTTTTGAGCCATCTGCATCTCTTAGTGATGCGTGCACCAATTTTATTTTCCTCGGACTACAAACACTTTTACTGCCAATACAATGAGCCATTTTATGTGAAAAAATTGAAGCTCGAGATGCTGACAGCGGTTGCAAATGAGAGCAACACTTATGAAATTGGTGAGTAAACACAACGTTGACTCACTTTGAGCCACCTCAGAGTATTGGAGGAGGGAAAATTTGTCAGTATATATGCACATCATATCATGTTATCTTTTGATTGTTACTGATTCTTGGTGTTTTGAATCAATCTCAGTGACGGAGCTATGTGAATATGCTGCGAATGTTGACATTCCTATGGCAAGGGAGTCAATTCGTGCTGTTGGAAAGATTGCGCTTCAGCAGTATGATGTTAATGCCATTGTGGATAGGCTTCTTCAGTTTCTAGAAATGGAGAAGGACTATGTGACAGCAGAGACTCTGGTAGTTGTTCATCAGAATTTGTCCATGCTATGGCTGTGACATTGGCCTTATTGATCCGAGTCCAATTGTGGTGCAGGTTCTTGTAAAAGATTTGCTAAGGAAATATCCTCAATGGAGCCAAGACTGTATTGCTGTTGTTGGAAATATCAGTTCCAAAAATGTCCAAGAGCCAAAGGCAAAGGCAGCTCTTATATGGATGCTGGGGGAATATTCACAGGATATGCATGATGCTCCTTATATATTGGAAAGCCTGATTGAAAATTGGGAAGATGAGCATTCCTCTGAGGTAATATGACGCTGGTTTACTGCACTATTATTGTCTCGTTCTCTGCTAGTTTATATGGCCCACAGCATTCCTTGTGGCTTGTTGGGCTTATAATGATGTGACCTCAAGGTAAAAGGGCAGAGGATCTCCTCACCCTTGATGGATTAGGTTTTGCATGATGGTTCAATGAATGTCTATTCTCTTTTGGAGGAATTGAAAACGTATATCGTAGCGGCAGTTTGCAATTGTTAACTATCTGAGTTTGCATTTTCTAATTCAATATGTACCTCATCTTTTATGCTGTCGGAATTTCAAGCCTCTTGCTATTATGATCACTCATGAAAAAGCATTGTAGATTCATTATCATCATTTATCTTTCTCGATTAGCAAATTCGTATCTTCTCTTATACTTGGAAGTGTTCTAACTTTCATGGTAAACCTATTGGTTGCTGACTTGATATAACAGTGTACTAACCAGGTTTCAAGACATCGTCTCTCGCATTTGGTGTATTCTAGATATGTCTGTTGCTTGTTAAGTGTGCACTAGTTTGAACAAGCTGTCTAATGTTTTTCTCTTTTTGCTTTCCTTTCTAATGGTTTGGGAAGTGGAAATATGGAGTTGAAACTCTCAATGTACCTACATCAAGGAAGGAACAAAGAGATCAATTTGCTTTGAAAATTTGGTGTTTCTGAAAAGAAAAGTGTCGCAGAACATCAGAGTAGTAACAGAACTCTCATATATATGCATTTGGGCTTATGCTGTCTCCTAGGAGCATTATTCTCACAAATCAATTGTGGTTCTACAGACAAAGTTGACTTTGTGGTTCTGCAGACGAAGTTCAATTATCTAAAACTAATATTCTTAGCTATATCATTTGGTAACCTTTGGGGCCATTTATTCCCTCAGGTCCGTTTACATCTCTTAACAGCTGTGATGAAATGCTTCTTCAAAAGGCCACCAGAGACTCAGAAGGCCCTTGGAGATGCATTAGCTGCAGGACTTGCTGATTTTCACCAGGTGAGAATTGTTAGTTGTGCATTGACATGGTACGCTTGATGATGAAATCTTGACCTGCTTATTGTTGTCAATCTCCCATTGCAGGATGTTCATGATAGAGCCTTGTTCTACTACAGGCTATTGCAATACAATGTAACTGTAGCAGAACGTGTTGTGAACCCTCCCAAGCAAGCTGTTTCGGTTTTCGCTGATACTCAAAGCAGTGAAATCAAAGATAGGATATTTGATGAGTTCAACAGTCTATCTGTCGTGTACCAGAAGGTAACTAGTGTTCTATCTTCTAAGGAACTTCTACTTTATTGCCTCCCTCTGGTACAGTTATGTCAAATGTATAAGATACCTATTATTTGCTGATATTTCTGCATTTTCCTTCCAATTCTCTTTTCCCATTATATGTGCCTAGCACAGAGCTGGAACTGTCTGCCTGGCCTGTTTTGATCAAATTTCACCTTAATCCGTTTTATATTCTGAGTGAAATGTATAAATTTCTTTTATTCCTGGATGATCAGACACTTTGCTTTCTCTTCCTTTTGGAGTTACAGCCTGTTGAGAGAAAAGATGTAGGGCCAATCTTTATTGTGAAATGAACTAGTCTTTAATGAAGCCTTCAGCTGTAAAAATGATTTTTCTAGACTTTTGGCTTCATTTCCAGTTCACTCTTCTGTCTCCATACATTCAAAACATTCTGCTAAGCGAATTCATTTACTGGCCATCCAATCTATTTTTGCTTAATCCGGCATAATGTCACTTGTGTTTATCTATTTTGCATTTAGATTGTCTGGATCTATGCAGAAAGAAGCAATCTGTTTTCATTGTGAATCTCAGATTACCCTAAAATAGATTTTTACATGTACCTGCCAAGTTCTGGGGGAGTTCAAAGTATATTCTCATGAGGAAGTTTTCTGTTCATACTGGTTCCTTATCTGTTAATCTTTTCTTATCAAAAGTTTCTCTCTTGAATCTGATTGTCTAAGTTATATTGGTGTTGAATCCTTTCAAACTTTGACCTGTTATACTAGGATTTACTGTGGGGAGTCAAATTAACTCCTTTCTAATTGCTTGCAGCCGTCTTACATGTTTACGGATAAGGAGCATCGTGGCCCATTTGAGTTCTCAGATGAGCTTGGTAACTTATCCATTGGAGCAGATGCTGCAGATACTGTAGTTCCTGTTCACCAAGTTGATGCAAATGACAAGGATTTGCTTTTGAGTACCTCTGAGACTGAGAAGGAAGATGGCAGAGCTCTGAGCAGCAATGGTTCTGCATATAGTGCTCCTCTATATGACGCACCTGCATCTGTTCCTGCATCACAGATCCAATCAGATCTAGTAAATCTAACATCCGGTCTATCAGGTCATGTGCCAGCTGCTAGTTTGGCCATTGATGATTTACTTGGTCTTGGTTTATCTGTCACTCCTGCACCTGCCCCTTCACCTCCTTCTCTGAGCCTTAATCCAAAGGCTGTTCTAGATCCAGGAACTTTTCAGCAGAAGTGGCGGCAGCTACCAATATCCTTAACTCAGGTTTTTGATGCTTTATTGATTGATGTTCTCAATTCTTTGTCATCAACTGTCATGTTTAATGTGATAATCTAGTCAAGTAATCTTGTATGCCAGGATTAACATTTGCTATCAATGTTGCAACTCATCAAGTACCCAGAACCTTTTTTGACATTTTTTGTTAATGATATAGTTAGTTTGCAATTCATTTACCAGCACTGAGTAAATAACAGTCATCGCTAAGAAACCTTCTGTATGTGCATCAGTGAGTCTAGTGTACCGGGGTAGCTGGCACGCAACAGTATTACATTTATCAGTTTGTTTTTCTTTAATTGAGAAGTAGGTAGTGCTATTTTATGATTCTTATTTCTAATAGACATATCATCACCTGTGGCAGGAATTTTCAGTAAGCCCACAAGGAATTGCGGCATTGATCACACCCCAAGCCCTTCTTCGGCACATGCAAGGCCATTCCATCCACTGCATTGCATCAGGTGGTCAATCCCCTAATTTTAAGTTTTTCTTCTTTGCTCAGAAAGCGGAAGAATCTTCAAATTTTCTGGTGGAATGCATTGTCAATACATCATCAGCTAAAGCACAAGTAAAGATAAAAGCTGATGACCAGAGTATGTCTCAGACCTTCTCGGCTCTATTCCAGTCGGCCTTGTCCAAATTTGGTGTACAATGAACTTGGTCTGCCATGTATCCAATATTTTGCTTCTGAGGGAGTTATGCTCTGTTCAATTGCCATCGCTGTTGGGGAAGGGTGGAAAATAAAAGAGAGGAGGAAGTCTTAGTAACAAATTGCACGAGAAGAAGGGCGAATAGTGAATGATGCTGTACCTTTCCCCTTGGGCTGCAGATGAGCAGTATCATCGCGTACTACTGTAGAGTGCTTCTTGCGATGCCTTATCAGGGGTGCAAATTGGCTATAAACTTCCCCAATCATATCTGAAATGTTTCATAATCAATGAAAATCGGATAATCAGCTTCATTTGTTCAATTGAGAAACATTGCGAAGGTTCTTTGATAGGGGCCTTGTTTTTCCATTTCCTGTAGAGGATAATATGGCCATTGTTATACAGTTGAGGCAAATTTCAGTACATTCTCTCGGTACCTTTTAATGGGCCACCGCCATTTGGTTTAGATTTAGCATTGAAATCTTTAAGAGGTCAGATGTAAGAGGTCATAAGCAGAAGTTGTCGCGTCTCGCTCATTGTTTTCCTTACTTTTGGCATTTTTTTTCTGTAACTCCTTGTTTTTCTTCAAAAGTACAAATGCACGTGACATGTCACGATTATTCTTTATGGCTTTACTTGGGATTACCGCATACGTGCGATTTTGTCTTTTGTCCAGCAAGAAGTTGCCAGAATGATGAAATTTGTAAAGTGTAAGGATAGGTAAACCGGTCTTAATATCCATTTTATTGAAACAGTTTTAGTATACCTGGTATTAGTCGAAATTATGACTTTGGAGGAATTGGTAGACCTAGCACAGCGGTAGCCAGTCAGTCAGTGCAAACGGTAGCCCTCAACTCTCTCAACATGTTAGTATCGCATTAGGTCTATCCTTTGGAGGAATTAAGAGCGGTGCACTCGTATAGTCGACTGAACAGTCTTATATCAGCTGCATTGCTCTTCTATATATTTTGCTTTGATACTCAAAAGCCCGAAACTTTCTTCTGAATATGAATGCTCTTCGTTATCCTTGGCTTCCAGATGCCTTTTGCAGCTCAATCTGTTCTATTGGCCATGCACCCGAGCCACACGGCATAATCGTCACTTGTGCATCAGTAATTTGGTCAACCAAACCTACCCAAAATATCATGTTAGCAAGTGTTCTTCTCTATGGGTGCTTCAGCCTAAGAGTAATTTACAAGGAAACGCGACCGGATATAGAAATGGAAATGGGAAGTGTGCATTTAAAGCTGCTAGTAGAAAACCGAAATAACTAGTTATAGTAAGCATGAAGATGAAGGAGCTAAATGAAATGTGTTCTTATTTCGGTGCTTCAGGAGAAAATACTGACATAATACACAACAGATGTCAAAACGAATGAAAATGAACCTTCAAAAGGGCAACAGTCTGTAGACAGCCACTTTGTGAAGATCCGTTCATCGTGAACATTTTACTGGCAAGTAAAAGGAATCGAAGGTATGAATGAGGACCGTTCTAGTTTGAGACAATCAGACAATTACAACAAGGGGAACTTTTACACGTATGATCACATTCGAATATTTAATTTCCATCCATTTTCCTCTGGAGAGTCGACTTATCCTGGTTAGGAGATTCTGGCGGAACTCTGTTAAGAAGCCATACTAGAAGCACGCCAATAAGAGCGCCAGAGAGATGCGCTATGTGATTAATACTCTGTAAGGCATAATTTCCTTGCAGAGAGGCTGAAAACCCTGCCGAAGCTTGAGCTGCTTCCATCACCTATCAAGGACACGGGGATAGCATAAACATGGACTGAAGTTACACAAGAGACTGTTTTTCAACTTACCAGTCTTCTCGAGTGCTCAAAATATGACTGGAAGAATGAATGCTTACCCTTTTATAACAAACTGGCCCAATATGAGCACTTCAAGGATCTTCCTCCAGTCCCATGACATCTTCAATCAAAAAATTGAGGGTTAAAAATTTCCACAAGGGATAAATTGCTGATCAGCTCATATGATGCTATGGCTACCTTCACAAGCACACTAATGGCAAATAATCCAAAAACAGCACCTGAGGCTCCAACAGAAACTGAATTTCTTGGTAAAAGAAGCCATGAGACGAGGTTTGCTCCAGCCCCAGTTAGGATGTAGGAAAACCATAAAGCGAAATTTCCTTCCTCTTCCTCAACAAGTTTACCTAACCACAGATAAAGAGTAGAGTCATATTTCAGCATGAATCCAAGCCAGGAATCCATCCCAATATGGAAGTTCAGACCTTACCAAATATGTACAAGAAGAAGAGGTTGCTTGAGAGATGGTTCCTGAGGTAGACAGGAGGCACGATGATCAGACTAACGAATTCAGAAGGCGACTACTGTAAGTGGAACTTGTCATGATAGCCTCACCAATCGGCATGGCAGAATGTTGCTGTCACAAACTGGTACCAAGTAGGCCAATTGTGGTACAAGTAGAGACTTTTGATTCCCCGGACCTAAAAAAAGCAAAGAGAGGGTACATAAAACAGTTTATCAATCTGCCTGCACCCTATGTAATGTGCTGATAAGGGATGGAATAGAGTCCTCTTAAAACAGAACGGTGATCTTCAATATCAACCGAGACCCCGCATCCATTTCTTATGGCACAACCAAACAGGACATGCAACACACCTGAATAGGATCCCCATGCAACACAACCGAATAGGATCCCCTCCTGAAAGTTCCAACCTTCATCATCTGACTCACGTGTTAGACTTCCAAGCTCTAGAGATTTCATCATGTGCAACCACAGAGCAACTTAAGCTCTGATACACAGGCAGACAACCTTTTATCTTCTCATTTAGGATTACATTTCCATAACTATACCAAATGCTGAAAGTAGAGAAGTGTCCCTAAGGCCTAAGATGTTTTTGGAATCTCCAAGATTAGCTTCTGATAGACCTACTTCAGCTTCCAAGAACTCCATAGTTCTCAGTCAGAGCTGCAGCAATTGCCCCGAGACTTGCCCTTTTCGACTCGCCGCTCAACAACAAGGATTCACAATCGGTAGCAAGATTAAACAATTCAGAATCAAAGCCGGCACCATTCTACTTCGCAAACGAGATAACCCGATTATTCCAGTACCTGAAGCAAGTGGTCTGCTACGTAAATTCCAAGGTTCAAGAGTATAATCCAGAAAATCCCATTCGCACGCTTCGCTGGCCTCTGTTCCGGCTTCTCGAGCTCGAGCTGCGGTATCAAATCTAAGAAACACACGATTAGTCTTCTTCCACACGCCTCCCTTCCAATTCCACAAGTTCGCTCCACATCAAAAGTTCATTACAGAAGCATCAGCAGACAAAAAAAAACAAAAATTTAGTCGAACGGTGGCAATGCAACAGCGGGCACGCCAGATGCTCGCGGGAAGTCCGCACAGAAACGCGACTCCAACCCGAACCCACCATTCCCGCTCAAATTTCAAGGCCGAAGGAAGGTCGAGATTACCCGAGCCGCTCATTCGACACGGCGGCCGGCGGCGGGGATCGGAGACCGGACGGAGGAGGACGACGCGGAGCCTCTCGGGACGGGCGGCGGCGGGGGCGGCGGGGAAGGCGGCGGAAGAGCTCGAGAGAGGCCGGAGGCGAAGCCCCGGAGTGGGAGCTCGGGACGGAGCCGGCGGCGCGAGCGCCGGCGAACGTTGCTGCCGGAGCTGAAACCGGAGCTGGAGCTGGAGCTGGAGCTTCGCCATCGCCGTCGTTTCGGCGACGGGAAAGGAGAGGGACGAGGAAGAAAAGCGCGAGTCGCGGTTTTTTTTTTTTTGTGCACGCGCCCCGCGCTGCTGGAGTAATTCACGTTCTCGCCCCAGATTTTGACTGTTATTCGGAATTTTGGCCCCGAACTTTTTCAAATTTTGGAAATTTAAAATTTTAGGCTTCCGATTTTTTTTCAAATATAAAACGTCCCGAGGCTTAGAGCTCTGGGGGAACGATGGTCGGAGCCAGCGATAGGAATGATGGTACAACTTTATTTCAAGAATTTTATGGGAGGGATTGCAAAAAATGAAAAATGAATGTTTTCGAGATTTTACGGGGCACATTGTGAAAAAAAAAAATAAAAAAAGTCAGGGGCAATCCATTATAAATATCACGATCTGGAGGGGGTAAAATGCAATTCGGCCCCACGACGCACGTCAAAGTGGCGTCGTAATTCTTTCTACCGCCTTTTGGAACCATCTCTCTCCTTCTAACTTATCAATTCGCAGCCATCTGGGATTTGATTTTTATTGAGTATCGATTCATTCCGAGTGTTTTAGGAATTCGCTCAAGTGATAAGCGTGTTCACCTTTCTCGCTTAGTGCGTAAATCCAAATTATCATGACCAGGCATTCCCTTGATGTCACTTCAAAGGTATAGATCGTGCATGCCATTGGAGAATTAGCGAAATTAAACTTTGTCGGAATTAATCGAGTGCTCAAAACGTGCCAAACACCCTACTGATACGACAAAACGAACGAAGTATTTTGGATAAGAACATGCAAAATAAATTGCATTGACAAAAAAAAAAAAAAAAAAAATGGACGAAGCTAAATCATTTTGGATTGTACCACATTGAGATTCCTTGGGGGCCTCCATTACTTGGTAGCCCACCCATCAAGAAAATCAGGCCGACCTGATCGACCTCTTCGGGCCTCCTTGCTTATGATCCGGCTGGTTTAATATGCAAATCACAGTCCTCCAAAGCTCTTGTTTCGTGAAAAATTCATAATCAAGAAAACATTTTTTTTAAATTAATTGCTCATATCACTTATAAAAATGACCAAACAATTTTTTTTATTATCTAAGAAGATACATTTTGCATTGGTTAATTATCTTAAGAGATGCGAGTGATCATTTTTAGTAAAAAAAATTTCAAAACATTTACTTTTCACGAAACCAACGAAACTTAATAAGTCCACGTGATTAGTCAAAAAAAATTTGTTAATGAGAACAGCTATCTAAATGTTTTCGTAGATGTGAAAAAAAAAATTGTCTATTAATTTTTGTAAGACATAAAAGCCATCGTTTTTAGGAAAATATTTTCGAATTATTTATTTTCCTTGAAATAAACTGTGTTAGAATAAACACTATAATTTTGAATATCAAGAATACACCAAAATGAGAAAAGACTCACTTGGTTTTGCAATCTTGAAATCAAATGACTATATGTGAAGGCTGCTACAATCCTCTTCTTGTGCACTCAATTTCGCTGGTTCTAATTGAAATGATACATGATCATGGGCCAAGATGATAATGGGCCTGGCCCATCACAACAGCACTTGAGTGGCCCACAGCTTGTCGATGCTCGTTCGCCAATTAGGGCCGTTTATATAGTAAAACACATCGATGAGGTGGAAGTTTACCGACAGTTCACCACGTGTCCTTTTTTAAGTGGTCTGATGGCATCAAAATTAGGTGACATAAATAAAAGCGCACGTGGTTAATTTCACTGGCTTTTCAAGCTCTAGAAACCTTGGAAGTCTAATCCACAGATTTATTTAGCATATGTCGGAACTACACAAAACTTGTCTATTTCTAAAACATCTCATGATCGATGCCGTCAGCTTATTTAATTATTAAGTTTTGCAATGTTCCCTTTAATTTATATAATTATATATAATCGTATAAGAATAAATTAATAAGCTAAAATTGGTGAATTTCTCTTATCTAATTTTCTTCCAAAATATATCTCGGTTCTTAAATTAATTGGAAATTTTCAGAAAAATATTATTTCAAATTATCCTGTCCTTATCTCTATCTGCTTCATTGGTCCAACACATTTGAACCCACTTTCTTTCAACTATGGCCACAGGAGAGCTGCCATCTCAAAAGGGCTACAAAAAAATTGGAGAATATTCAATAAATTCCCTAAAGTAGATCCCGCGTGATATAAAAAGAGGGTTTGATGCAACTACTCTTAGAAAAAAATTTAAAAGAAGAAGAAGAGTACATTAAAGAACAATCATTAGCAATAAGACAAACCCTAATCTCCTTTGATTAATGTAAGCCAACCCTTTTAAGAATCATAGCTGTCTGGATCTGCGGGCAGGCAGCACATCATCATTGAATCCAATGGCAACCTTAATTACTCATTTTTTTATCCCCACATGGCATTGGAAAAATAAATATTATAAAAAATGATGCTGATCTCAAGCTGCATTAGATTACACGTCGATCCTGGAGATAATACAGAGCTTTGTTAGGTGAGATTAGGTTTACTTATTGGTCCAGAATTGATTAATTAATGAAAAGAAAGAATACTGAAATGAAAGATGTCTTTTGCATGTGGACCGGCGGATCGGCGTGGGGACCAAGAATCTTGGCTCCTCGCCGGCCGGCCACACATGCCATTTGCATCGATGGAACAAGCAAGTAGGTTCGATTCACACCTTTATCCTGGGATTTGACCAACGATTTTCTCACGGGCTCTCTCGACCACATTGTTATTGTCTCAATTATTAACGATAATCTCTTCCTTTCCGTCCATGCTAAAATAATATATAATGAAGAAAATAATGTAGATGATTTCTAAATTTTAATCGGATGTGTAATATTATATATGAACTTTTAACTTATTTAACTTTTAACTTATTTAATGTGATCAATAAAGCTTTCCCTAACGGTCCGACGTGCAAAATATTTCCTAAAATTTTTATCTGTTTAATGTAATCCATAAATTTATCCGTGTACGGGTTCCCTCTGGCCACCAAAAAATAATAAATAAACAAATAAATTTACTTGTAAAATTATATAAAAATAATCCATAAATTTATGGTACTTATTCAATTTAGTCATTGAATTATATAAAAATATCCAGTGTTGTCCCTAAACTTGAATTAATGAAAAAAACAATGAACATATATGGACTAAATTTAATATGTGTTAAAACTTAATGGACCACACTGAACAAATCAAAAGTTCATAACTATATTGCATATTGGGTTAAGATTTAGGTATCACATTGAATAAATTAAAAGTTTGAGAACAATATTTCACATTAGATCAACATTTAGAGATCATTTACGTCATTAACCTTTTTTAATAATCATTGAAACGGGATATCACTGGAGCCAATTTCAAAAGCACCGTATTAATTGAAACCATAATCGATGATCATGAGGAGACCGGTTTATCAGACCTCGTTTCGGGTGTGAATCACAGATTGAAAAGCATATTTAATTTGTGGGGACGGACCACTGAAATCTCCCATGTGAAATGTTGCCACCACGAGCCTATTTTCGGCAGGTAATCATCAATGACCTACCTTTCTTCTCGCTGACCAAAAATAAAAAAAATAAAAGAAAAGAAAAGACCTACCTTTCTTCCCTTTTCTTTTCTTTTCCAGAAATCTCGACACACTTCTTCTTTTGGCCAAAAGTGCTTGCCCCACCTTCCGTCCACCCTTTTTCTTTTACTTTTTATAGGGAAATTTTGAAATACTAAGGTCTAGTTTTCTAAAATAAGTTCAATAATATCATATGGACTAGCTTTAGGTGTCTCTATGGTGACCAAATTTTCTACAATAAATCTTAGGATTGTAGTAATTAAATTTTCCCATTAATATGCACTAATTGAGTGATTTATGATCTTATTGATAAATCAAAATAGGTTGCGTTCCTTCATTATTGTTAATCGAGTGAGTAGGTTCCAATACATATTAATTGATGCTAATTAGCCATTTCATTTTTATTGATACCTTTTCTGCCATTTTAGACTTCCATCAATACGGTGTTGTTTCATAAATGTACAAGTAATAGAAGTTTCAATAAACATGATTTCACCATAGTATTTTATAGTTAGTAAAATTTAGTCATGGAGAGGCTATTTTATCTTGCCCTTACTCCCGAAACTGTTTATCGTTTCTCGAACGTTGTTCTCCTTGCTTCAAATCTAGCTCACCGGCCTCTAGTAAAGCTTGCCAAGGGTCAAGGGCCGCGAACCTCTCTCAAGAGAGATCGGAAGCGAGGCTCTTCAAGGCTTGTCGAGGGCGGTGCCTGTTGCTAGAGCTCGGGCTCGAGCTCGAGCAGTAGCAATGGCGATGTAGGAGAACGCGATGAAGAACAAGAATTTGAACAGAGAGAGTGATAAACCAGGGGTTGATGAAAAGGGCGATGGGATTGGTAGGAATTGTAACGCGAGAGAGTCACGGTTGGCAGAGCGGTAAAGAAGAAAGCTAGAAATGTGGTTTTGTTTTTCTGGTTTTATTTATTATTTTTTTTTTTTTGATTTTGGTGAATAATGAAGAGCTAGGGTTTAGATCATCACTTTGCTCTATTTGGGAAGATGGCGGATGGTGTTTCGCCACATGTCAAGGAAAACATGGGTTGATATTGATCCCACCTGAAAAATGCTATGGATGCATTAGATTCGACCTTTCTTAACAAGTCCCACTCCGATATCATCATGACAAAGCTCTCTAAATCATTCAGAATGATTCATTCTAACTAATAAGGATACCTTGGCGTCCTACTATTAATCCAAAATCAAATCTATATAGGCCGCACATGGGACTAATATCCTTTTCAAGTGAATTTAGAAAAAGAAAACACAGCAAACTATTACAATAACTTTTTCATAATTTAAATGATGAAGAGAGAGAGAGAGAGAGAGAGAGAGAGAGAGTTGATTACCAAAACGACAAGAGATTTGAAAACTATTCATGCGTAGGATTCCCAAAAAACCGACGCTCATCCCCAACGATCAGCCCCCCGAGTCAGCGAATCAGCAGCATCTTCCTATTTTTAATCAAATAGGCAAGCTGTCGTAATCTGCCAAGTGTCGTGGGAAATACAATCATTAATCATCATCACTTATCACGACATTTGCTCTCTGTCCTATCACGTGGGCCCTCACGTGTCCTGGCGGCTCGCGGTCCAGTCGCACCTCCCAGAGCTTATCAACTTGTCTTCTTTTCTTTCCCGACAAAATAACAACGTAAGTATTAAAATTTAACATGGAATGATAATTAAATATCAAAAATCACGAAATATATATTTAAATATATTTTTTTTAAATTGAGATACTTAAAAATTAAGTTCGATGACCCTAACCAAAAATTCTATGTGATAATTCATTTTATAATATAACTTACATACATGACTCATTCGAATATATAACAATATTAAGAAAAACCCTGTAAGCTCGTAAATCTGGGGTGAAGGGCCCCAGCAGGTTGTGGCCCTTGGCCTAGCTAGTCAAAGGCCAGCAATCCTCACTAAATCTAGGGGAGAGCTATGACCCAAGGACTTGTCCACCCTCACCACTGGTCAATCAAGGCTTGGTAATCCCAACTGACCATTCCCCCACTATTGTTGGCCCTCTCCAGTGACGGTGGGGAGGCAGAGGCAAGGGCTCTATTCTTACCTTCTACAAATTTCATCTTCTTCCTTCTTTTATTTTTTTATAAATAATTTAGTTTTAAATTTAATTTAATTAATATTATTAAATTAATTGTTTCGAATTTAAATTCGAATAACGATTTGTTAAATTAAATTTGCTGAGAAAGATTTCTTCAAAATGATTATAAGTCGGATGAAAAAGTTTTTTCTTCTCATCAAACTTTGTTTTGGACATTAAAAAAAAAGTCGATCTATCGCTACAAGACAAAAGATGAAATAATATAAAACAAAAGAAAAAGTGAGGTTTCACTTTTACCTGCAACAGAATCCTAGTCTACGTAGGAGTTAAAAGTTGGTGGACTTAAGTCAAATTTTTTACATTGGACACATATATAAAAAGTAAAACGCTTTCTTTCTTTCAAGAGAGCTGCAAAGAAGGTTGAGGAGCACCGCACGCCAGAACAAAAAGGAGCCCTACCAAGCGATAGAAGCTCCATGCCAGGAAGCCGCCGTGCACACAAAGGACAAAGGTATTGAGTTTCTTCTTGGACATACGTGGAGTGCTTGAGCGCTAAAAAAAAAAAATTTGTACTTTAAGTTTATATTATTTATTTGTAAATATTTTAGATTTAAGATTAAATCTAGAGGTAAAAAATACTCGAACGTACGAGCAATTGTAAATTCGATTCTCAAATTATAGTGGATTATTTGCTTCTGACTCTTTTCATGGATGTATATATCGATATTTAGATCGAGTCACATAAATCTTTAGTGTATTATTATTTATTTATTTCTCTAATGATTTTGCATTGATATAAATTGTAAGATTATATCGTTTGTGTGTATTATATTTCAACAAATGTTTATATTAAAACAACGTTCTTATGGTTTATCTAGCCACACCAACATAAAAAATGATGTTGTTTTCGATTTATTTAGCCACGTCAGCATGCAAAATAACATTGTTTTTCCACTTGTTTAGCTAAAAAAACGTTATGGCAGCATTTTGATTGGATTTTCTCACCATTGATACTTAATTGATTTATTTTGTTTATGTATATTTTCTAATTTTTGGCACTTAAGTGTCTCTATGCTAAATTTTGACACTCCAAGTGGTCCAGAAGACGTAGTTTTGTCCTTTTGCTCTTGTCTTCAAAGTCATTCCCATTGTATATATTCACAACACGTTAATAACATAATCTGACACATTAACAAGGGCTCGTCTCACGTGGATATTATAAGATCCGATGGTCCAAATTGAGTTTAGCATGTATACTTGCTTTATAGAATATTTGCTTCCGAGTCCCGAACTAGTAAAATTTAGACCCGTAGATTGTAGGGGTACGGATTGGAACATTTCGTCACCGACGTTAAGGTGAATAATAAATTTCACAATTTATGTGGTTCGGATGCTTCGTGGAGTGGACCACGGGCGACTTTTCTCCGATTATCGTGACCATTTTGAAAGGATCGACACGAATTCCGCTTTTCCAGGCGCTCCATGCCCTGCCAATTTGGGGACCTCCTCCTCCTTTTTTATCCTTTGTCTTGTGCATTAATGGGGTCGGGGACGGACGAGAGTTTAGCCGTTGAGCGATCGCGACCCCGAAGCCGACCAAAAGGGAAAAAAAAAAAAAAAAAAAAAAAAAAAAGAGTCGAGGCCACTGGGTTGGTGATAAGAGGATCATCCACATTTCGTAGGATCATATGATCTAGATTAATGTCGTGACAAGCTTCTGAACCACTCACATTGAGTTATTTAATTGCGGCATCCTTGGTATCTCGTGTGAATTATAAAAAGGTTTTCCAACTGTTGGCATCTCAGTGAGGCTACAATCGTGATTCTTCAATATCAAAATTTCAAATCACAAAAAAAATAAAAAATAATATGAGTTACTATCACGAAAAATCTTAAATTGATACATTTATCATAAATTTATTAAAAAATAATTTTTTTCATAAAAATTTCAAATTGATATATTTAGAATAAATTTTTACAAAACTAATTTTTTTATCATCAAAAACTACTAAATTGATATATTTGTAATAAATTCACTATTTATTAGTTTTTTTCTCTATTAAATGTCGTGTCAACCAATTTAATAATTTAATGATAAAATTAAATGAAAATTGATGAAAATGAATTTATTATAATATATCAATTCGAGATTTTTGATACTATGAACTCAAAACGGGAACGTGTTTCGATTCGTTGTCTCGTGGGATTGATCATCCCTTCTTCTTGACCCACGCGGGAGCGGCATCGAAGTCGGCGTCACGTGCGGAAACTGAACTCCAACGCCTCATTGATTGAAATGCGGACAAAGCTAGTTAATGACCGTTGACCTTCGACTTTTCGAAACAGCGAAACTGAGCGGCGGCCATTGTTGACCTGCGAAATCCCCAAGAAGCATCGCGTCGTCCCAACCTCGATTGCTGAGAAAACGCGAAAGGCCGAAAGCCGTTAAAAGATGAAGACAAGCCTCAATTCGACAATAGCACAAATCCTCTGCGCCAAGAGGATGATGGGAGGGAAGAGGAAGAAGCAAAGATGAGCCTAGTCGTCAATGGGAGGAAACACTCGAGGCAATCAGCTCGATTGGTACCGTAAACCGATCCATTTGCCAACGATATAGGATATATGCTTAACTTGGATGAATCCTAGATCACGACACCCTAGCGTCCTTGCATGTGCTCATGCAATTTATAAAAGGAAAATTTACCAAAGCATGTATAAATTAATTTTATTTGTGTCAATTCAATTATAAATTTACACTTGCAGTAATTCAATTTTAAGCATTTCAATCATGCCAATTAAGTCATAAATCTTTAGATATATTGTCAATTTAATCTTAAATCTTTTAACGATTTGTTAATTTAGTTCATTTAGCTAATTTTAGTTGAAAATCGCCAACATGACTATTCAGTCAGCGCCAATCGTTTTACGTGGCATACTAATCTAACCACCTAAATCGAACTTAAGCTAATCTAATCCTCCACTAAGCATGACTAATCCCATAAAACAATGTTTAGTAAGTAAACTTATCGGATTTGCGAGCCGATGAGTTCACGGCGACGGCGATGGCGACGTGGAGGCGAGCGAAACACGAGCCTAAAGTGACACCCAACAAGTCTTGGAAGGGCTCGGAAAAGGCCTACAAAGCTCACGGCTCATAGCCTAGTCGTGAGTTTCGATTTTGGAGGGCTACTAAAGGAGAGCTGGACCTCGGCTTGGCTGAAATGAGCCAAGCGGGTGGCGGATGGCAACGGCAGGATCAGGCAAGGGCAACGGCAGCTCGGACGGGCGGCGGGGTGTCTCGATTGGCTAGATGGAGGGCTTGGCGGATGACGAGCAGGCGTGGAACCAGCAGAGACGCACAGATGAGCCGGACGGCTTGCAGGCGGAGCTCAGGCACTCGTGGGCGACTTGGACGGCAACGAAAGGGCGATCGATGGCTTGGAGGCTTCGCTAGCTGGATTTCTTCTTCAAAGACAGCAACAGTGGAGGGAATTGAGGCAAGGAAGAAGAAGAAGAAGAGTTGCAGCTAGAGGGGGAACAAAAGCCACAAAAGTCTTCACAAATATCTCAATCACTCAAGTGGCTGCCCCCACCATCTTCATCCTCATCCACAACCCCTTTTCCCTCACTAATCTTCTCCAAGAAGCCAAATATGGTGCTGAAATGTTGCAGCCCCCCATGGCTACGAATTTCAAGCATTCCTCTTCTAAATCCATTCAATTCCCCCACCGAATGGTTTCCATTAAATGGCCATAATGTCAAGGAGGAAGCCTACACTCATTTCCACAATTTTCCGCACCAAATGATCCAACTTGAATGCCAAAAATACACCCAACTTAGCCTATCTGAATTTCCCGGTCCAATTTCACCAAATCTTGATTTTTTGCCAAAAATTTTGGTTTGCTGAAAATTCTTCGGAGGATAAGTCGACATTCTTAAAATAAATCGTGATATGGCAAAACTTTCGGGTTTAATTTCGTGGTTAATTTCAACTGGACGCAATTTTAGCGTGACCTAACCTACCAGGTAGCTTTTAGAAGTTTTTAGCACAATTGATAGTCGATTATTTTCAATCCACATTGTACATATTCAGCCCATTAGCGACCCTCGGTTGTTACAAAAATTTCAAGATTTCAAATACGGGCACATGGTACAGAAATGATAGAAAAATCAGTTTAGTACCATTCGACAAGAATTTTGCAATTAGGTGGAATCACCCACACTTTAATTATATGTTTTTGTCAAATCGACCTATCTTTGGTCTTTAATCAATTTTGGCAGTGCCGTATTGACCCTTGTAAATTAGCACAGTCGAGTAGTCGGTTTTTGATCGAATTCTCAAGTCTGTTGCGTTTAGATTTTTTAACGACTTCACCTGATAGATTAGTTATCTCGTGAATGGCCAACTCAGAGAAAGAGGCCATAGGCGCGTCGATGAAAATCGCATTTCATTTAATCAAAAACAGAGTCGAAAATCAGGATGTCACAGTATGAATGAGATTATATACGAGTGGAGAAATTCGCATGGTAAACAAATAGGTTAAAACAAGTTAAATGAGTTAATTTAGGCTTAACACTCATTTCCTTTGGTAAGAAAGGGAAAGGGTCATGCACGAGTAATATCAATGAATGAGCTAATGTAAGTGCCAAATATGTTGTTGGTAGATAAATTTTCGCTATAACTCTTCCAAGGTGAAGTGTTGTCTCCAATAAATGGCGTGTCGTTATTTATAGAGAGATGGGGAGGTAAGGGGAGGATATCAGCGAATGGTATTTCACCACATGTCAAGGAAAACATGGGTTGATATAAATATGCCCGGGAAAATGTCATGGATACATTGGATTTGACCTTTCTTAACAAGTCCCACCCCGAATTTATCATGGCAAAGCTCTCTAAATCGTTTATTGGTAAGGATACCTTAGTGTCCTGCTATTAATCCAGAATTAAATCTATATAGGCCGCACATAGGCCTAATTCCTTTTCAAGTGAATTTAGAAAAAGAAAACACAACAAATTATTACAATAACTTTTTCATAATTTAAATGATGAAGAGAGAGAGTTGATTACCAAAACGACACGAGATTTGAAAGCCATTCATGCGTAGGATTCCAAAAAACGGACGCTCATCCCCAACGATCAGGCCCCCGAGTCAGCAGCATCTTCCTATTTTTAATCCATAGGCAAGCGGTCGTAAACTGCCAGTGTCGTGGGAAATACAATCATTAATCATCATCACCTGACACGGCGTTTTGCTCTGTTCTATCACGTGGGCCCTCACGTGTCCCGGCGGCTCGCGATCCAGTCGCACCTCCCACGCACTTCTTCCACCCACATAAGATCAAGAGCTTATCAACTTGTCTTATTTTCTTTCCCGACAAAATAACAACGTAAGTATCAAAACTTAAATAATACTTAAATATTAAAAGTTACGAAATGTATATTTAAATATTACTTTTAAAAAAAAATTAAGATACTTGAATGCTAATTTCGTTGACCCTAATCGAAATCTTATGTGGTAATTTTTAATAATATAATTCGCATAAGTGACTCGTCGATAACCGAGTCATAAAGAAAAATAAAAACGACGTTGTTTGATATTTTTTTGAATTATAATATAAATATTAATTAAATTATTATTATTTTTTAAAGGAGGATATGAAGATTGCAGAAGGCGGGGGCCAAGCCCTCATCGCTTCTTCCCCATCCTTGTTGAGAAGGGTCGGGGTTGGCAACCTGCTCGACTAATGGCGAGGGCCTATAAACCCCTAGATCTAGGGTGAACGGCCCACGGGCGACAACCCTTAGCCTAGCTAACCGAAGGCCAGCAACCCTCACCGAATCTAAGGGAGAGCTATGACCCAAGAGCTTGTCGACCCTCACGACCGGTCAGCTAGGGCTTGGTAAGCCCGGCCGTTCATTCCTCCACTGTTGTTGGCCCTTCCTAGTGACGATGAAGAGGCGAAGGCGAGGGCTTAGCCCTCACCTTCTACCAATTTCATCTTCTTCCATTTAAAAAAAAAATTACTTTTAAATTTAATTTAATTAATATTACTAAATTAATGTTTTGAGTTTGAATTCGGATAACAATTGATTAAATTGAATTTGTTGAGAAAGATTTATCCAAGCGAATTACAAGTCGGATGAAGAAGTTTTTTCTTCTCGTTGAACTTTGCTTTGGACTAAAAAAAAAGTTGACCCGTCACTACAAGATAAAAGGTGAAATAATATAAAATAAAAGAAAAAGTGAGGGTTTCACTTTTACCCGCAGAAGAAGCCTAGCCTAGTGCACGTTGAAGTTAAAAGTTGGTGGGCCATGTCAAATTTTTTACCTTGGACACACATAAAAAGTAGAGCGTGTTCTTTCTTTCAAGAGAACCACCAAAAAGGTTAAGGAGCGCCGCACGTAAGAAGAAAAAGGAGCCCTATGAAGCGATAGAAGCTGCACGCTGGGAAGCCCCCGTGCACACAAAGGACAAAGGTGTTGAGTTTCTTCCTGGACGGATGTAGAGTGCTTGAGCACTGAAAAAAAGTTTTGTGTTGTAAGTTTACATTTTTTATTTGTAAATACTTTAAATTTGAGATTAAATTTAGATGTGAAAAACACTTAAGCATATGAGTGATTACAAATTTTGATTCTCAGATTATAATGAATTATTTACTGTTGGCTCTTTTCGTGGACATATGTAGCAATACTCGAATAAAGTTACATAAATCTCTGATGTCTTTATTATTTATTGTTTATTTTTATGATGATTTCGCGTTGTATGTAGAGTGCTTGAGCACTAAAAAGAAAAAATTTGTGTTGTAAGTTTACATTTTTTATTTGTAAATACTTTAGATTTGAGATAAAATTTAGATGTGAAAAACATTTGAGTGTATGAGCGATTGTAAATTTTGATTCTCCGATTATAGTGGATTATTTGTTATTGGCTCTTTTCGTGGACATATGTAGCAATACTTGAATTAAGTCACATAAATCTCTGGTGTCCTTATTATTTATTGTTTATTTCTATGATGATTTCGCGTTGACATAAATTGTAAAATTTGTTTCTGCGTATTATATTTCAACAAATGTTTATATTAAAACGACGTCGTTTTGATTTATCTAGCCATGCCAGTATGCGAAATGATGTCGTTTTCGGCTTACTTAGTCAACATCATCATGCAAAATGACTTTCTTTTTACACTTGTCTAGCTAAAAAAATGTTACGTTAGCATTTTAGTTGTATTTTCTTGCCATTAATAATTTATTGATCTAATTTGTTTCAATTTTGACACTTGAATATACATTTTTTAACTTTTGGCACTTAAGTGTCACTGTGCTAAATTTTGACACTCTAGGTGATCCGGAAGAAATAGTTTTATCCTTTTGCTCTTGTCTTCAAAGTCATTCCCATTATATAAATTTGCAATACGTTAATAACATAATCTGACACATTAACAAGGGCTCTTCTCACGTGGATATTATAAGATCTGATGATCCAAATTGAGTTTAGCATGTATACTTGCTTTATAGAATATTTGCTTCCAAGTCCCGGACTAGTAAAATTTAGACCTGTCGATTGTAGGGGTTCGGATTGGAACATTTCGTCACGAACGTTAAGGTGAATAATAAATTTCACAATTTATGTGGTTCGAATGCTTCGTGGAGTGGACCCCGGGCGATTTTACTCCGATTATCGTGACCATTTTGAAAGGATCAACACGAATTCCGCTTTTCCAGGCGCTCCATGCCCTGCCAATTTGGGGACCTCCTCCTCCTTTTTTATCCTTTGTTTTGTGCATTAATGGGGTCGGGGACGGACGAGAGTTTAGCCGTTGAGCGATCGCGACCCCGAAGTCGACCAAAAGGAAAAAAAGAAATGAAAAAAGAGTCGAGGCCATTGGACTGGTGATAAGAGGATCGTTCACATTTCGTAGGATCATGATTTGGATTAATGTCATGACAAGCTTCTGATCTACTCACATTGAGTTATTTAATTGCGGCATCCCCGGTATCTCGCGTGAATTATAAAAAGGCTTTCCAACTGTTGGCATTTCAGTGAGGCTATAATCGTAATTCTTCAATATCACAATTTCAAACCCCAAAAAAAAAAATATGAGTTACTATTACGAAAAATTTCAAATTGATATATTTATAATAAATTTATTTAAAAATAGTTTTTCATAAAAATCCCAAATTTGTATATTTATAATAAATTTTCACAAAACTAATTTTTTTATCATCAAAAACTCTAAATTGATATATAAATTTATTATAAATATATTAATTTGAGATTTTTGATAGTATGAACTCAAAATGGGAAGTCGGCGTCACGTGTGGAAACTGAACTCCAACGCCTCATTGATTGAAATACGGACAAAGCTAATTAATGACTGTTGACCTTGGACTCTTCGAAACAGCGGAACTCAGCAGCGGCCATTGTTGACCTGCGAGATACCCAAGAAGCATCGCCTCGTCCCAACCTCGATGGCCGAGAAAATGCAAAAGGCCGAAAGCCGTTAAGAGATGAAGACAACCCTCAATTCGAGAATAGCAAAAACCGTCTGCGCCAAGAGGAGGATTGAAGGGAAGAGGAAGAACCTAGATGAACCTAGCCGTCAATGGGAGGAAACACTCGAGGCAATCGGCTCGATGGTACCGTAAACCGATCCATCTGCCAACGATATAATGCAATTTTTTTTTTTTTTTTTTTTTGGGTGTGAGTAGTTGAGAAATTTCGCAAATCATGTGTAGCTAATATTTAAAAGGGAAAATGCGAGAAACTTATTTTGATGGAGAAAATAAAAATTAAATATGGTTTCTTGTATTTTTCCCTTTGATTATAATCGTCGAATAATAACTTAAAGGCTTAATTCGCATAACGATCTTTGAATTACTATCGAATAATAGCATGTGAATTACAAATTCTTAAAAATATGGACCTTATAATAATTTATAATTATTTTTTATTTTTTATCCAAAATAGATTATTATTCTTAAAGTATATTAATGACCGTTATATAAGCATTTCCCATCAATCAATAAGCTAAATTCACAAATTTTTCTCTAATCAAGATATTTTTTCAATGCTTAAATTAATTGAAAATTTAAAAAAATATATATTATTTCAATATATTTGTATCCTTATCCACATCTTTATCTACTTTATTGGTCCAATAACCAACTTTCTTCTGAAAAGGGCTAAGGAAACGAAAGAATATTTAGGCACTGCATGACAACATTTATGTTCCTTAGAATTTATGTTCTTTTGTTCTCCAGAACAATAAAATAACAAAAACTCGTTTGGTAACGCCAATCTGTTTTTTCCTGTTAGGGAATAGAAAGTTAGCCCGGGAATAGATTTGGAGCACAAATGAGAAGAAAAAAAAAGTTACTTCTTGTTCCTATGAAAAATTTCTAGAAATAAGCTAATTTTCTTTTTTTTTTTTTTATTTCTCTCTTGCCACGGCCATCTTCAACCGCCCGAGCCACCGCCCACTACCGGTCGCCGGCCGCCTCCGTCGCCGGGTGGCGGCCATCGGCGCTGCCGGTTGTCACCACCACCACCGCTAATTGCCGCCGCCACCGACCGTCGCCACATAGCCCATCACCGCCAACACAGTTCTGGCTCTCAAACTTGAATCCATGGTTAATGAAATCAACTATCAAAAAGGTAAAAGAAAAGAAAATGATACATAAAAAAAAAAATAGGAAATATGATTTTTTGATAATTTTTCTTATCAAATTTTCCTCACTAAATAATAGGAAATTATTTATAAATCTTTTCAAGTTTCAGCAAAGAACCAGAAAATAAGGCCATTTTCCTGAAAAAAATATTTTCTAAAAATGGTACATTTATGAATAAATTTAAAAAAATTCCCTAAACGCAATCATTTATATCGCTTTTATATATTTTATTAATAATTTTTTATTATCGATTATATTTTATATCTAAACATAAGTTTGGTAAAACAAAAAAAGACTATTTAAAGAAAAATATTTTTTAAATTTATGTCTCAAAGAACATTCTAAAAGAACAGCGTTTGCTTGACAAAAGGTCCACATTAATTAGCAGTACGACAAATTAGTACAAGCCGACCTTGTACCCGGCCTAACGGGCCGTCCGTGGTGGTCAGAGTGCGGGGTTCTTGGATCAAAAAAAAAAAAAAAAAAAAAAAAATTGACCAAAACCACATTAATTAGCAGTACGAAAAATTAGTACAAGCCGACCTTTTAAGAATCAAAAACTGTCTGGATCAGGCCGGCAGCCACCATCGTTGAATTCAAATAGCGACTTTAATTACTCGTTTTTTTATTCTCACTTGACATTAAAAAATGTTATATATTATAAAAATCATGCCCATCTCGAGCCGCATTCCACGTCGATTCTCGAGGGGAAAAATAGTTTTTTAGGCATGTTTAAAATGATTTATTTATTTATGCTAAGTATGTTAAGCTGATTGAATTTGAAAAAATAATAATAATTTCGTCCGTTGCATATGGAGGTTCGTGGAGATGCAGATACCCGGGGACCAAGAATCTCTGTTCATCGCCCGCCATCCACACATGCAATTCACATCGTTATCGTGGAATTTTTGACCCGCGATTTTTTCACCGGCTCTCTCTCTCTTGATCACTAATTTTTGTTATTATCTCGATAATTAACAATAATCTCTTCATTTTTGTTATTATCTCGATAATTAACAATAATCTCTTCATTTTTGTCTATGTGTTATTAATATCTAATAATCATCGAGACCGGATACCGCTTGCACCGATTTCGAAAGCACTATACTGACCGAAACCCCATTCACCCCTTTTTTATTCCTTTTTCAAAAATCTCAACTCACTTTTTTCCTTGGCCAAGAGTGCTTGGCCACCTTCCACCACCCTTTTCTCATATTTTTTACGAGTAAAATTTTTAAAAATACTTTTTTTCTCACTTGGCATAAAAAAAAAATGTTATATATTATGAAAATCATGCCCATCTCGAGCTGCATTCCACGTCGATTTTCTCGAGGGGAAATAATAGTTTGTTAGGCATATGTTTAAAATGATTTATTTATGTAGGCTAAGCATGTTAAGCTGATTGAATTTAAAAAAAAAAATTTCTTCAGTTGCATATCGAGGTTGGTGGAGATGCAGATAGGTGGGGACCAGAATATATGTTCATCGCCCGCCACGCACACATGCAATTCTCATCGTTATCATGGGATTTTTGACCCGCGATTTTTCATCGGCTCTTTGTCGATCGATCACTTATTTTTGTTATTATCTCAATAATTAACGATAATCTCTTCCTTTCTGTCTATGCGTTACTAATATCTAATAATCATGGAGACCGAATATTGCTTGCACCACTTTCCAAAGCACTATACTAACCGAAACCCCATTCACCCTTTTTCAGAAATCTCGACTCACTTTTTACCTTGGCCAAGAGTGCGCTTGGCCACCTTCCATCCACCCTTTTCTCATATCTTTAACGGGGAAAATTTTGGAAAATACTTTTTTTTTCCATTTTTAGATTCAAGCGATATAAATAATTATTATTAGAACAATATTTTTACCTCATCGTTTATTTTCTGCAAAGTAAATACAAATTTAGTAAAATTTACTTATTGATAGGTTAGATTTTTTTCTTTGCCATCAAGATTTTCTTATGGAGGAAATAGTGGGAGAACTAGCCTAGGGTGAGAGACCTCGCACTATCCTATTATTCCCTCTCTATCACAAAGACAAAAATAGACATGAAATTATGGAGTTTTACGGTGGTGAAGATAGACACCACGTCAGGACTTGATTCGATTACTACTAGGTAGGAGATATATGGTAGCTTTTACACATAAAGTGAATGAAGAAATGATTAACACGCATATAGTTATTGTCCTCAGCCACGAGATTTTCTCATTTTCTATAAGATTTTCCCATTTTCTACAAGTACATCCAATCTGTATATAGGGGAGAGACATGATTAAGAAAACGACAAGAGATTTGAAAACAATTAATGCATAGGATTCCAAAAAAAACCAACTCCCATCCTCGCGATCAGCCTGCCAAGTCAGCATCTTCCTATCCTATTTTCTCCTAATGCGCAGGTAGCTGTCTGTCTCAGTCGTCATCGTGTCATTAATCGTCGTCGCAAGACGCGACAAGCTCTGCGCCGTCACGTGGGGTCTCACGTGCCCTCGGCGGGTCGCGTCGGCCCCACTTGCCTCTTCTACTCGCATAAGGGCGCGGGCTTATCATTTTCTTTTTCTCCATTCTGAAGTGCGCCCTCGTCCTTTTGCTCATGTCTTCAACAAATTATTATTTAAATAAGAGTCAATACAAAGAAAAACTTTTAACTAATGCGTTTTACTATAAATTTATCGTAAATAATTTTTTGATCACGAAAAACTCTAAATTAATATATTTATAATAAATTTTACTCAAAATTAATTTTTGACAATTAGAAACTATAAATTGTATATTTGTAATAAATTTACTTTTCATTAGTTTCGGTCAAACTGGATTAATATTACGAAAAATCATAAATTAGTAACGGAGTATAGAATCCAAAACTAGTACACTCATTAACTACTACATGTTCTTTAACTCGGCAATTTGACATTAAAATTTAAGAGAAACTAATGGAGGATAAAATTGTTATGGGTATATTAATTTGGAAGTTAGTTTAAAGTAAATGGCACCAATTTAAAGTTTTTCATGGTATTAATCCTAATTAACTAACAATACATGGGGGAATTGAATCCGACGCATTAAAAGCGATGCATCTCATGAGGATATCATTAGATCCGATGATTTAAAATCGAGTTCAGCATGTTTATTTTATTTATAGAACATTTGCTCCCGAGCTCCCGGACTCTTAAAATTTAGGCCCCCTAGATTGTAGCCGTGTACTAAATCATGCAGCATAGGGTTCGGGTCGCAACATTTGGTTGCCAAACTCGAAGTGAAATTCACAATGGATGTGGTTCGAATGCTTCGTGGACCACGAGCGATTTTTCTCTGATCGTTGGGGAGCATTTTTGAGGTGGCGAACATGAATTTCGCTTTTCAGGCACTCCATACCCTGCCAATTTTGGGACCCCCTTTTCCCTCGTTTTTATCCTTTGTCCTGCGCATTATGGCGTGGGGGGGATGAACCAGAGCTCGTGTTTCAAGTGATCGCGACACCAAAGCCAACCAAAAAAAAAAATTGCCAAGGCCATCAGGCCGGTGATAATAAGATTGTCAATTTTTCATGGGGTCACAGTCTGGGTTAATCTCGTGTCAAGCTTATGAATTACTCGCATTGGGTTATTCAATTTTGGCGTAATCTAATACCTCGTGTGAATTACAAACACACACACACATAGATATATATAAATGCTTATATATATATATATAAATATTAAACGTTCAATATGTAATATAGTTCTTTAACTTTTCATTTGTTAAATGTAACCCTTGAACTTTAACTTAACATTATATGGTCCTGAAACTTTTTTTTTAATTTATTAATCGTGATTCATGAACTTTTGGTATATATTTAAATTTAATATAAAAATATTGAATATTGTCATTTAGTTAATTGAAGATCTTGGATTATATTAAATATTTTCCATTATATTGTGCATTGATCATACTGAATAAATAAAAAATTTTAGAATCACGTTGAATATTAAGCTAAATTCAAGAGTTATATTGAATAAATTAAAAATTTAATAATCCCATTATACATTGGGTTAAAGTTTTAAGATCATTTGTGTAATTACCACTAATAATGATATTAATCAAGACAAAGAAGAGAAATAGACACGTGCCTCAGTTTCGTTAGTCTCGAGGGGGCTTTAATCAACCCTTTCGACTCGACCCACGTGGAAGCGGCATCGGGAGCCGGCGGCACGTGCGGGAATTGAAACGTGGGACGCCTTCTCATTTATTGATATGCGGACGGACAGCGTGATTCCCATTAATTCAGCCGTTCATTGTTGACCTGAGAATTCTAAAGCCATCTCCATGATGGAGACAATTCAAAACTTTTTTTTTTTTTTCACTTTTTGGTCGCATCAAAACTTTATTTGATTCGTGAAAATATAATTTATTGAGAATAATTATTTATATTGCTTATAAAATAAATGATTTTTATCGTTCGTGGACATATTTTGATATTAATTATTATTGATAATAAAAAATTTTTCATTAATCAATTATTTCAAATGATATATATGATCGGTTTTAAGAAAATATCTATAAAATCATTCATTTTTTTTTTTGTGAAACAAACAAACTCAACACAATATTTTTTAGCTAATAAAAAATAAAACCGAATCAATGAATCAATATATATATATATATCCTATTTATACTAAATTAATTTTTACGTTACATAAAATTCTAAATTAATACACCTGATACCACATTTATTTTTAGCTGATTTTAATCTTGCAAAAGAATTCGGAATCACAAAAATCTTAGATTGAGAAATCAATTAAAATATGTTAATTTTGCCTTAAGAGCTTCCTCGAATTTTTCAAAAATTTGCTAAAAATTCTTATTCTTTTTACCATGAATCTTTATGACTTCTTTTTTCGGTCGAGATGAATTTTTGGGATTTCGAACGTTCAACGTATCTGTTTTCATAGAGAAAAAAAAAAAGAAGATTAACTTCTCCATCTTAAGATAACACTAACTGGCACAAAAAAAATTATGCAGACCGTATAAATTAAGTCTATTTGTTACCTGCCCCACATCACAAATCCAAAACAGGAAAATTATGAAAAAAATGATGTGATTTCGAATCAACGCAAGAGAGTAGGACATGGAAAACAAGACAAATCACGACACAAAAGGGAAAAAAAAAAAAAAAAAACAAAAGGGGGTAGGGAAGGGGAAATTAGGATCGCCTATCGAAATTGACTCGTGTCTTCGGCGTCCAAAGAAAGATCCACCGGTCACCGACCACAACGTTTTGAGATTGACATTTTACCAATTACCCAGAAGTGTAAAAGAGCACGTGAACAATAGTTACAGAAATTTTTGCATGATAATGTTAATATGTTTTTCTTTTTCCAATCGTCCGTAAATTTTCAAAGAATGATTCAATGTGGTCCTTCCCTTGAAATCACAGATGAAATTAATTGATGTGGATGAAATAATTCGCATAATTTCTGACTTATCATGACGCCTGCTCAATTACATCCCCGCACTTAATTTATTGATCTAAACCATGTCAAATTTAGATTTAATCTTAACACAAAATGTTTATCAATTGTGTTGAAACATTGATATTAAAACATAACACGTGATTAGATGGATACATAGTATAAAATATTTAAGATATGAATTCTTATGCAAATATTTTACTTGCGCTTACATGTCATGGGCATTATTCTAAATGTAAATCAGCATGCCGCATTAACAGAAGAAGCATTCAAAATTGCTTAATCGAACGAGTCCAAACACGTCATAAGCAAATAAAAAAAAATCAAATTATATCGAGATGTTTATCATTCATCATGACGAACCCTATTCCAATACATCGACATGGGTGGCGTGCGTATCTTTCCGATTGGTCATGCCGAGTTTTGGATAAGACTCGTCGAGATTTATCTTGTGGAATATCAGACGACCTTCGTCAAGCTCGCAGGAATGGTTTTTGGAGAGAAAGAATCAAAACATGACAGTTTAAAAGGATAAAAATGGACAAAAAGAATAAAATTATGACAACTCAGTAACTTTGACCGGCATGTAAACAAAATTCGGCAAGTTAAAGTTCGAAGCAAGGAAGAAATCATCACCGAAAATAGAAAAAAGGAAGAAATCCACGGTTTACTTACCTTTTCGAGAGATGAAGAGCAAAATCACTTCTCAATAGATTTTACTAGCATAACAATTCTCGAGTTATTGTAGAAATAACAGATTATTACCAATCACAAATTCTTAAAAAAGTTGGGCCACAGTGAGGACACTGTGCTCCTAAAGAATGGAGAGTGTGACAGCTTAAGTGGCAATGTGCGGGGAGGAGGGATGGCGGTGCGTCCGCGCCTTGGTCCCCAGTCACAAGAAAGGAGCGCATTTCTTGTCCCATATCGCTTAGGAGGAGTTCTGATTAGCTTATAAGACTTGAATCCCTTTAATTGTATATACGCATTTCTTGGATAGTATGGGCTACCCCGAGAAGAACAGAACTGTGATGATTTAGTGTTTAAAACAGACAATATGTGTATAGTGAATACTCTGAATTTCACAATAATTTATAATTATTTATTATTTAAAAATTAAAAATTAATATATTGAATAAAGTATAGTCTTCCAATCATCTCTCATTTTAAATTCGAGGGAGAGGGAGAAGGGATCGGTGGTGAAGTTCTTAAATATAGTCCCGCTGAATAGCTCATCTCTTACATCCCCCATAAATTTCGGCTAAAGCTTTCTCCCTTTCTCTCTCGCTTTTCCTTCCTTCCAAAGTCTTCTCCGTCCGTCCGTCCGTGCCTTCCGGCGCCGCTTCTCTCTCGCGCTCTCGCTCTTCCCGAAGCCGATCCCTCGCGTTCTCGGACGACGAGCCGCCGCCGGCCACCGCCACCGCCGCCGCCGCAGCCGCCACCTCGCGCGCGCCATCACCGCCCGCGCCCTCCCCTCGTACCGGATTGCCCGGAGCGGCCCGAAAGTTCTCGGACACCTTCGCGCGGTCCGTACCGGAAGCCGACAGCTTTTTCCTCGTCGTCGTCGCGTAGCGGACGCCGTCCTGTCTCCGAGGAAGCTGCCGGTTTCGAGGAGCTGTCGGAGTGGAGTGCTTTTGGTTCGGAGATTTCGTAGCACTTGCTCGAGGCAGGGAGGGAGGGAGGGAGGAGGTAGTTTGGGATGGCTGTGTTTGGGGGAGCGCAATGGAGAGGCCTGAAATCCGTGGCCGTGATCTTCGTCAACCTCGCGTTCGCTCTTCTGCTCGCCTCCGCCGAACGGGGCTTGAAGCTGAAGGACGAGCCTTCTTCCCGGGTCGTCGATGGACCGCCCGTTCCGGGATTCCTCTCCAGAGCGGCGAATTTCTTGTGGCAGTCTGATGGAGGAGGTTACCAGCACGTCTGGCCGGTAAATTTCGGATTTTCGGAATCTCGGTTTGAGCTTTGTCGTCTTTTTTTCATGCCGATTGAACGCGTGGAGATCGGTTTCTTCGTTTGAAACGTGACAATGTCGGCCTCGTCGGAACTCGGAAGCGCTGAGATGGTCGGCGCTTTCGCTTCGTCGGGCAGATCAATCTAGCCGTGTGTGTCGTGCGTTTTTGCTCTTCTTTGTAGAGGATTAGGGACGGATTGGAATGACGGGTTGTTCTCTGCAGGAGTTGGAGCTCGGTTGGCAAATCGTTGTCGGTTCCATCGTTGGCTTCCTCGGCGCGGCCTTCGGGAGCGTAGGCGGCGTGGGCGGCGGCGGCATCTTTGTTCCCATGCTCACTCTGATCGTAGGCTTTGATCCCAAGTCGGCTACTGCTATTTCGAAATGTAAGAAAGGAGGGTAGTATGCGTTCTTACTTAAAAGATTTCGAAACGCAAGAGTCAATCTCTCACTGGGAATTTACTGTGGATTAAAGTTTTGTGTTTAACTTGAATATGGTGTTGACGTTTCATTTGTTTAGCTAAGGGATTTCAAAGTGTCCTTCGTCAAAATCTTTTTTTTTTTGTGGGTACTTCAGTTGATTATCATTCTGTTTCATTGTAAAAAATTGATCTGCTGGGATTTGATAATTTGAAGTATATCACATTTTTATTTTATTTACGGAGGCAATTTTGTCTGGCAATTGATTTCTTGAATTAGCTGTCTTTCATAAAAGAACTGGCCGTTAGTATAATTTGTCTGGTATTTTCATGCAATGGGGAGACTCTGATATGCTACTTGCTCATTTGCCAGGTATGATCATGGGTGCTGCGGGATCAACTGTTTACTATAATCTCAAACTCCGGCATCCTACAATAGATATGCCTATAATTGACTATGACCTGGCGCTGCTCATCCAACCAATGCTTATGCTTGGAATCAGTTTAGGAGTTGCCTTCAATGTGATATTTGCTGACTGGATGGTTACAGTTTTATTAATTGTTCTCTTCATGGGTAAAGTATTGTCGAAGACAAAATTTTGGTTAGAACTAAGCTTTTCCACAAAGAAGTAACATTGGTTAATTATTTGCGCTTTGCAGGTACTTCCACCAAGGCATTCTTAAAAGGGGTCGAGACATGGAAAAAGGAAACGTTAATGAAAAAGGTATTTGGTTCAGTATTTGGTTTTGTAATGCGCATTTTTTCATGCAAAGCATTTGAACTGTCCGACCCAAGATAATACCTGGTTGTGCTAAAAGATGATCATTCTTAATATGCAAATAGCATTGGAGGCGAAACAGTTTTCTATGAGTAAGACCATTCCAGTAGAAGGATTGAAAAATTGTTTCAAGTTTCCTGCCATTAAATGAATCTTCATAATTATTTGCAGTAGTGAGCTTGATAGCCATTTTAATGCTTCCAAACTCCATGCTAACCTCCTTAACTCTAATTGCTTCTGACAACAGGAAGCTGCGAAGAAACTAGATTCTGTTGGTGAGTCTGAGCATTTCTTTTAGATTGCTTGTTTTACGTATGCTCTGTGGAATCTATGTCTTTGATGGTTTCATATCAACATTTCATGTTTTTCAGGAAATGGTGGCACAGAAGTGGAATACAAGCCTCTTCCTGGTGGTCCAGGCAATAGCCCACACCAAGGCATGAAAAAGACGGAGGTGACTTTGCTGACCTTATAATCAGCACAACAGTTTTTTTTTAAGTATCTAATCTGGTGTGCTGATGCAGTACACAGTCCTTGAGAACGTTTGCTGGAAGGAACTGGGACTTCTTGTCTTTGTTTGGGCTGCATTTCTTGTCCTGCAGATTGCCAAGGTTTTGTTCTTGCTTTAAGTAACTCTTGAGACTTTTTGAATCTGAAAATTTCTCTGTCTGCATTGATATGGGGGCTAACAAATACCAATTATTGAATTCTTGGTGACAGACTCAGACAACTACTTGTTCTATTGGATACTGGGTACTCAACCTGTTACAGGTTCGTTAAGACAAGTTCGTTTCTCTAATTTTGACATTTTGATAATTGAATTTCAATAGATAGGTAGATATAAGTCATGGACATGGTTGGCCCCTGACTTTTTATCTGATCATGTTCTGGAAATAACTGGTTCCTATAAGTTGTAACTAATTTTGAAGCATTACCCAACCTATGCAGGTTCCAGTTTCTGTTGGAGTATCTCTTTACGAGGCAGTTAGCTTATACAAGGGAAGGAGAGTAATCGCTTCCAAGGGAGATTATGGCACTGGTTTGAAGGTGAGCCAATTGGCCCTTTATTGTGCTTGCGGTGTCCTGGCTGGAGTAGTAGGAGGACTACTTGGACTAGGTGGAGGATTTATAATGGGGCCACTATTTTTGGAACTGGGAGTTCCTCCTGAGGTGAGTCTTTTCTTTTCTTTTTTTCTTTTTTTGGATCAAGTTATCACTATTGTATCATTCCAACACATGTCACTGTTTGTTCACTGACCTCTCTTTTGTCCTAGCTTGATAGCAGATGATGTGACTTAGATTCTAGCATACTACTCTTAAGTCTTAACCACTGTTTTGATATTGCTGGCCTAGAATGGCATGCAAAAGTAAAACTTGGATTGTCCTGCCAAAATTCATGTAGGAATTTGTTTTAAGTACTATGCAGGCTGAATTAAAAATTGATTAAGAAGCTTTAGTACAGACTAGCAACATGTTTCTGGTCTAGAGGTGCCTGTGATGGACTGCCATATAGTAAACCGTTGACAGTCTTTGCAACAAGCCAAATGCAAGCATGCCTTGATTGAGTGATATCTGGGGATGCTGCAAAACTGAAAAATACTTGGAATATCAAATTTCCTTTCTGTGTTTGCTTTGGGGGTTAAGGACAACCTGATTTTTAGTAAGAACAGAGACAACAGCACCACAGCGACCTTTCCTTCTGTCACTATTCATGCCTTTGCTTACAGCCTTTTGCTTCTTTTGTTACTTTTCTGCAGGTCTCCAGTGCCACAGCGACCTTTGCAATGACCTTTTCCTCCTCCATGTCCGTTGTGGAATACTATCTTCTAAAACGTTTTCCCGTCCCTTACGGTAAGTTCCTGCACCATGGGATTAAGATAAGATCTTTAACCTGCTGAAATATCTCAATAGTCAACGGTCTTGTAAACTCTTCCCAAAACTAATTTACAAATATCAAAAAAACGCAGAAAAGATTCTGTGCATTAATCGTTACCCTCTGTCATGCAGCACTCTATTTTGTTATGGTCGCTACATTTGCTGCTCTGGTAGGACAACATATTGTGCGAAGGCTTATTATTGTACTCGGAAGGGCGTCCCTTATTATCTTCATCTTAGCCTTTACAATTTTCGTCAGTGCCATCTCGCTAGGTGAGTACCTGTACCTCTTTTGTACTCTGTTCTCTTCCTTAGACTCAAAATCTACTCAAATCGCCATTGGTATCTTGTTGTCTTCCAATTTCTTTGTCGAGACCGTCCTTGGAATTTAAATATGATTTTTTGTTTTGTCAGGTGGAGTTGGCATATCCAACATGATAGGAAAGATTCATCGGCATGAATACATGGGATTCGAAAACCTTTGCAAGTATGATGCGTAGTGTCTGATTTGTTTTGCCAGCATTTTCTCGTCCCTGGTCTCTCTGTGTACTGGCCACAGAGCATTCTGCGGGGAACTTAAATGTGCCTCTTGCTTGGTGCCACTTCTGGGCTTTGCAGACTAGAGCATTTTATCGACCCAAATCAAACATTAGAGTCGTTTTAACTTTTGATCTACTTGAATTTTACTGCAATGTATCGATTTGATTCATACAACTTTTGTCATCTTTTGTAAGAAGATTCTTTATGAATTAGAGAATCAATTTCTTTGTGCTTCAGAGAATCAATGGAAAAGAAGAACTTGAAATGACTAATGCATGTGAAGGTTGCGTTTGATCTCCGCAAAAGCTTTCCCTTTTGAGTTTGGTTATCGAGTTAAAAAAAAAAAAAAAAAGAAAGCTACTCCCGTTCCTTTTTCTGTTCTCCTGATTATACGCTTGGTACGGAAATGAAGATTGTTGTTTGGCCTGAAATTTCTAAAATTTGTTGGATTGCACTATTCTGGCGAGCCACTCGGTTTATCAGAATTTGATCAACCGTAGAAGACCCTATCCCTGTTCGCCAAAAGGAAGCAATGAGCCTTACAGGTCCCTGCAGCTTCATCCAGCCTTCAATTGAATGGAAAAAAATACAATACTCTTATCCAACGAAATAGTAGAATACAAAATCACCTACGAAACCGAGAACGCACGGAAGCGAAATCTGAGATGTAGCCAAACCCGTCCTTGTCCCGAACTCCAAAACCCCGAGTCGAAATTGAATATGACAGCCTTGCAAAGGTCCTCCTAGTGCTGCCCTACACCTGAAATTTCACTTGTCTGTGCATGAAGTCCTTGCTGTCTAGTCGTGACTGATAGGCAGCGACATCACGCCTACTCTTTTCAGAATCGTGACGGTGAATTCAACACGGCATCATCTGCAGTCAAGCACGATTCCTCTTTTGCTTTTTGGGGGGAAGGTTTTGCTTTAAAAGCTTTTTCCCCTTGTGTGAATCGCTCCCCGCCAAAAAAGCTTTTACCATGCGTTTGTCCCCTTGCTAATGAGTGTAAAGATGAACTTTGGTCCTTTCGTTTCGGTTCCCACTCCAACGGAGCAGGTGGCTCCCAAGGCCGTACCGTGAATCACGTTCTTGGAAAGCCAAGATAGCCTTTTGGCTTTTCCCGCGTCGTATCATCAAACCGTGGTAGGGACTAGGGAGGGTGGGTCACTCCTCCAGAAAAAATCTCCTTCAGTATTTGTTGAAGCGTCTTTCATTGATATGTCTGCCAACCTTCTCGTCGATATGTCGCTCTCGCCCCGTTCATAATTTCTCCGGCTTCCCCCCCTTCACTTTCAGGAGATCCTGTTCTCTGCCTCACCTTTGACATTTGCCTCCTTTAGCCGATAAAGAAACTGCAATGCCTTTGTTTCGCACCCGGTCGGAATCTTTTCGAGCAGTGCTGATGGTTCTGTTCCAAGTTCTAGTGGCCATGCTGTTTGTTTCAGCCGATAGAAGCCTCCGATTTGAGTCTGTGGGACTCGGTGGAATGGAAAAACCGGAGAGCAATTACTTTCTCCGAGCAGTGGATTACTTATGGAAGCTGAATCAATCTAGTTATCAGCATGTCTGGCCGGTAATTTTACTGTTCACCCGTGGATTGAAGCGTCGCTCTACATGAACATAACTTTTTCTTAGAGGCCACTTAGAAACTTTGCTCATGAAATCGACTCTTGGGTTCAATTTACGTTTATTCAAATAATATATTTGCAAAGGGAAGTAGCTCTACTTGCATTCTTTCCACTGCAGGAGATGAGTTTTGGGTGGCGGATCGTCGTCGGTACCGTGATTGGAATCTTTGGAGCGGCTTTCGGGAGTGTTGGTGGCGTCGGCGGTGGCGGCATCTTTGTTCCCATGCTGAGCTTGGTTATCGGGTTCGACCCTAAATCATCAACCGCCATATCAAAGTGTAAGTAGTCAGGACTGAGTGATTATGCTAATTTACTTGGAAAGAATCTGCACAAGAGTCGGAAACCAAAGTAGAACTTGGGGCAAAAAATGGTGAAGGAAACAAATTATGAATTCCAAGTCCATTTCCGTCTTCACGTGAAGTCGAAAAATTCGAACTTCATACAATTTGATGGGTACTAGTCTTACTATTTTCATTCTAACGGTTTACTTCTTTAGCTTGAACTTGGCTTTGGATTGGTATACATGAGCAGTGTCAATTTGAACTTGAACTTCTGTTTGGCATTGTTGTTTCCGTCAGGCATGATCATGGGCGCGGCGATCTCGACTGTCGTGTACAACCTCAAGCTGAGGCATCCTACCCTCGACATTCCTCTAATTGACTATGATCTAGTGTTGCTCATCCAGCCAATGCTTATGCTCGGCATTAGCATAGGTGTCGTATTCAACCTCATATTTGCCGACTGGATGGTTACAATCTTGATCATTCTCTTGTCGCTGGGTAACTGTTTACATTACATAGTGTTCTTTATGTTTCAATCTGTTCTTCCATGTTTGATCCAAATGACGCCCCTCGATTTGTCTGCAGGCACCTCAACCAAAGCATTCTTCAAAGCCTTAGAAACCTGGAGGAGGGAAACCGTTTTGAAAGAGGTAGTGTTTCCTGGAACCAAAATTGCTAGTGCTGCGACAATGCATTAGGACATTTTACTGAGAATTGCTTCATAAGGTGTATATATCATTAACCATGGCCTCATTATTTTCAAACTCTATGCTGATTCTCTAGGAGGCAGCTAAACGTTTGGAGTCGAGCGGTGAGTTCACTAATCATTCCCTTTTACGATGTTCAATTCAATAAGATAACCATCGTCGCCAATCATCTCCTGAGTTTTCCTTTTTGTTTGATTCAGCTGAAGACGATAGCAATGCCCAACTGGATCAAAGGCTTCTTCCCCAAGCGGCGAGCAGCACCAAGAAGACGCAGGTTTTGCAAAGCCTTGGCCGTTTGAAATCAGTACGTGTAATATGTTAATTATCTGAACTTCGATCCTTCTTGTGTTCCGGTGATTTTGGTAGGTCTCGCTACTTGAGAACATTTGCTGGAAGGAGGTTGCGCTTATTACTTTTGTTTGGGTCGCGTATCTCATTCTGCAAATTTCCATGGTAAATCTTATGCTCATCACATCTTCTCTTGGCAAGTATATTAGCCTCACAGAAGACCGGTTTGTTCTTGAGTATGGTGGGGCAAGTGCTGAAATCTGGATTATAATTTGACAGAACCAAACAGCAACCTGTTCAACAGCATACTGGGTTTTGAACTTTTTACAGGTACATTTGGTCATTTCTGTTTTCATAGAAACAAGAAGAACTTCTTTAGCTCTCGATTCTGGCATTGTTGCACTTCTAGCAAAAGAATAAACAGTGGTACTTTACAACCTGAATTATAGGATTTTTGTTTCTAGTACTCCGACTTTCTGATCACTAATTAGATATGTTTGACCCACTTAATAAAGATGTGCTGCAATAACGATTTATGATGTGAATTTGATGACAAAATGAAGAGTTTGTGGTTGCAAATTGCAACCATTTGCTGTAAAGTTTGGTGGAATATGAAATCAAGTGTTTTAATGCAAAAGCCGAAAGTAAAATGCCGGTTCTTTTGTACTCCAAATTAAATGCTCATTTGGAGACATTTTCAATCTGGTTTAGACTAAAATCCATGAACTTGCAGGTGCCGGTTTCGATTGGCGTGTTTGCATACGAGGCGATCAGCTTGTACAAGGGATGGAGAGTGATTGCATCGAAGGGAGAAAAAGGTAAAAAGTGGCAAGTGCGCGAGCTTTTGGCATATTGCGGCTGTGGCGTTTTGGCCGGAATAATTGGCGGACTACTAGGAATTGGTGGAGGATTTGTCATGGGTCCTCTATTTCTGGAGCTTGGCATCCCTCCTGAGGTAAAACTTTTGGAACCTCTGAGCTTGTTAAAGAACCTTGTGAACTTCCTCCCAAGAATTTTGTGAAACATCAAACAGAAAGTCAAGAAAAGCACGACGTTTGAGTGGTTCTGTCAGTATAATGAATCTGATGAAGAAATCTGGTTTAGATTTTTCAGTATGGGAACAGTTTTTTACTAGCCCGGCATGCTTTGATGTCTAGATGGAAGGAGAAACGTTACTACTGTGAACTGTTAGCTAATCTTTGCGCGGTTGTGCAGGTCTCGAGCGCCACTGCCACGTTCGGAATGACCTACTCCTCGTCCATGTCTGTGGTCGAGTACTATCTGCTGAAACGTTTTCCGGTGCCCTACGGTACGTTCACGCTTCTGATAACTCAACCTGACTGCGGATGGGCACTGTTAAATGACCATTTTCAGAAACTGTCGAAGCAAACGCCGAAAAGCTCAACCTACTCAACAACTCAACTTTGATGTGATAACATGTGGTGTCATTGATCCTGATTCAGATACTACCTGAATCAACCTGTGGTTTAGGACAGTGCCGTAAGGCTCGTCAACCAGTTGTGGGCATTTAACCCACATTCACTCATTCCTGGCGCGGGAGGCTACTATACTTGCTACCTGGTAGTAGTCAGAATTGAAGTCTTGACGTGGTGTCTACCTTCACCACCATGAGATCCCATAATTCTCTGTCTAGTTTTGTCTTCCTGACAGAGAGGGAATAGGAGGACAGTGCGGGGTCTCTCACCTCGGGGCGGTTCTTCTGCTTGTTTCCTCCATGAGCCTTTTAAGGACCTGCTCAAGTCCGACGGCCTTTCACCGTGTTGACTATCTCATATATTTTTCTTGGGTGTATAGCACCCAAATACCCCCTTAGTTTAAGGTCAGAGGGGCCCAGCTCAGACACGACGACCTGCCCAGATCGGCTGTAAGCCCCCCATGGGGCTTACCCTTCATTTCCGAGGGAGTAGTTTAACGAGCTGCTCAGCTCGAACGGCCTTTCACTGTGTCGGCTATCTCATATATTTTTCTTGGGTGGATAGCACCCCAATATCCCTCTTAGTTTTAAGGTCGGAGGGGCCCGGCTCAGGCACGGCGATCCTGCCCGGATCGGCTGTAAGCCCCATGATGGGGCTTACCCTTCATTCCCGAGGGAGCAGTTTAACGAGCTGCTCAGCTCGAAAAAAGCTCAACCTACTCATCAACTCAACTTTGATGTGATAACATGTGGCGTCATTGATCTTGATTCAGATACTATCTGATGCTATCTCGCAGCCTTGTACTTCATTCTCGTGTCAACTGCCGCTGCCTTTGTCGGGCAACACATCGTGAGGAAGCTGATAATCATAACCGGAAGGGCGTCGATCATCATCTTCATCCTGTCCTTCACGATATTCGTCAGTGCCATCTTGCTAGGTGAGCATCAATCTTAATACTCCGCAATCCGTTCTCTCATCCTCTCATCTCGCTATTTCTGTGATTTTTTGTGCTTCTTGATAGGCGGGGTCGGATTATCCAACATGATCGGAAAGATCGAGCGCCATGAATACATGGGATTCGACAACCTGTGCAGCTTCGGCGAATAGTCTGGCTTGCCTTTTCTGGGAAATATGTGTTTGTGTGTGTATGGTATTGCTAAGCTAGGAAGTATGAATTGTTTCATTTTGAGATCAGCTTTCTGAACACATGCAGGATTCCTCTTCTCTATATATTAAAATTGAGATGCTTGGAAGAAAACTTCGGTAGTCTTTACCTCTTAATGAAAGATTCGAGGGTACCCATTACTACTATTTCATTACAAGAAATTAAATGATAATTTCCAAATATTATTAGCAAAAAGAAAAGGGCGGCGCTATTTTCACCCCCTATGTGACTAAATCCACCCAATTTTTCACTAAAAAGGCAAAATTGTCCTCTATCATTCAATTACAATTTATATTGGTGGTCCCAAATTTAGTTATTTTCCTTTTCTATTATTTCTATATTTATGTAAGTTTCACTTATCATAATTAATAATTTTGTATGTTTAGTAATTGTTTATTGTAGAGTTTCCGTGTATATTAAGGTACTATGTTTTTTTTTTTTTAATTGTTTGATATTACTTCCATAAGAATTTGCTTTGTCCAAAAGAGAAATCTCTAAGAAATCTAGTTACGTCGTTGATTAAATTTACAGATAAATTGTTAAGCAGATGAAATTTAATTACATCAAAACATTGCATAAAGTAATTTTTTTTTTGAAAATTTAAGTGAAATATCAATATTTTTGGATTAACATAAATTAATATTATCTACGAACTATTTTGAAAAAATATAATAAAAAGTCATTGTGCACAATGTTTTTACTTTAGTCCCATATTCCTTTAACATCTTACATGCATAAAAGTATCTTGTTAATATAATAAAGAAGAAAGATAAATTCTTTAAAAATGCAAATGAAGAGACTTTTTATATATTTTACACTATTGAAATTAATAAAAGTTTCATCAAGAAAGTGAGCTTTTGAGATAAGAGAAACAAAAGAATAAATAAATTGTTATAAGATCAACGATAAAGAAGGGACTTTTTAGATTTATATTGCATTGATATTTTTTTCCTTACCATTAGCGAGATAATTTACATGTACATATCTGAAATACTTAATCATGGTAACTATCCTTAGAAAAGGAAAAATAGAAAAAAAAAGAGTGGGGCCATTATTTTAACCTGCAATTGAAAGATTGAGGGTAATTTTGTTTTTTAGTGTAAAATGGAGTAGATATATAGTTATATTGGGGCTGGAAATAACACTACCCAGAAAAATAAAATCCGATAAATTCCTTATGATGTAAACTTGTTAATAAGTTACTAGTTATTGTGTATAAATTACTAACAACTATTTGATTGTTTAGAAATTACTAATAAGCTGTAGTGACTTGTCAACTTTTACTTACGTTATTTAGCAAAGTTTTGAATTACCGATTTTTATAAAAATTATTATCCTTAACTTAAGGGAGTTACTGACCCCTTTTCCAATGAAATCACCGACTCTTATTTGAGCCATTTGTTGATTCTTATGTCATTAATTCTGAATCAATAACTTTCGAATGAATTGACAACTTTTATTGAAGTCTATTGTATCAATATTATTTGAGTCACTTACCGACTAATAAAATTACCAAGTAGATTTAGGATACAACTCTTGTTTGAGCCACATATCAATGTTGACTAGGTCATTTTCACATTATCGACTTAATAACTTAATAACCTACCAACTTTTACTCTTGATGAAGCCATTGACTGACTTTATGTTAGCAACTCTTATTTGGGCCGCTCATCATGTTCATTTGATTGATTTCAAATATTTGACTTTTCTTCAAATAAGAATCTGTAATCAGCAGTCAATAATTATATTGGAGAAACAATGATAAATAACTCAAAAATTAAAATTGGTAATATCATATAAGATTTGGTAAATTTAAAAAGTTGTTATGCCACACATTTAAAAATTAGTAGTTTACTAAAAGAGCGGTGATTTCTAAGGAGATTTGGTAACTTCCTACCAATATACTAGACATGCAATTTGCTAATCATGTTTCTTCACCAAAGATTATTTAGGGCTTACCAATTTTCATAGGATTTTATTAATGCTGAACATTTTTCCGATTTATGAATACTGAACATTAAAATACTTTTAAATTGCAGTAAATGTATAAGTGAGGGCTTGTTTGATAAAAATGAAAATCAAGTGTTGAAACTTAAGAATTGAACTTAAACCGTTGATAGAATTTACAAATTATTCAATCACAATTAAAATCAATAGCTTAATACTATTGAATCTCCTATCAAACATAGGAAAAAGACCAATATTGGTAGGTTTTATTGATATGAACTCCAACTTGATAATGGTGTCAAGGGACGGAATGAACTCTATCGTAAAAAGAAGGATAGAGTCACCTTAAAGTAATGGTTCGATCTGATGAAGTTAAAGTAAAAGAAGATCACCGTCTCTTACCTATCCACGTTACGGTTGAAAGAGAAACCCTTATGAATGAATGAATGAAAACCCGTTCGGCTCGGAACCGGCACCCTCTTTTGAAGAGCCTTATTCGGCTGAATCAGCACATTGGAAAGGTGGGGATCCAGCTGCTGTACCGGACAAGGATCGAAAAAGGCTGGCTGGCTGGCTTGGATTGTCTCGGGCTGTCAAGAATGATATAATTCTGGAGGCGGAACGGAGACTTTACATTCTTTTGTTTACGAAGGTGGTTTGCCAGAGGATGATGTACTATTTGCATAGTTGGAGTGGAACAAAAGATGCGAGGATTTTGACTGCCGTCTCTAATTTCCTTTCTTGAAACCATCCCCCTTGCGCTCCTCACGCAACATTAGAGGGCCCCCCCCATCAATTACTTTTCCACCGACTGAATTAAGTAACTCCTCCTTTACTTGCTAGATTAGGTGGATTTTTGACTTATTCAAAAAATTTAAGTCAATTCTATATGAGCCATTAAACAAGCTTAATCTCATTAGGCGTAACTAATTGAGTTATTATACAATCCCTAAGACAAGTTTGATTCTCCATCTTCTCGGAGGGCTAGCAGTTGGGATGTTTAATTTTAGGTTCGGAGTTCGACTCTCACGCTTTACAAAAATGCAAAGTAAAATATATGAGAATAAGTTGAAAGTTAGAGTATGTTAGATTAAAAAAGAAAAAGAAAAAAGACCCAAGACATTTGTTCTTTTAAAACGAAAAGTTGGTGGATGCAAGCGAAAGAAAAGATCAATTAGAGGACCGATTTGCAAAATAGAGATACGAACAGGGGCGAAATTGCAATTTCCCCAAAAGAAAGAGGGGAAGCTCGAAGCGAAGAAGACAAGAGAAAGAGAGGTGAGGGGGAGTGGTCAGATTCCGCAGCGACTCCCACCTCCGCCTTCCTTCCTACGCTAACCTGCTGACTTTCTCTCTCTCTCTACCCGCCGACTCCTCCGCAGAAAACCCTAGGCGATCGGAGGACGATGGTGTTCTACTTCAAGGCCCGTCCGGAGGCGGGGACTACACCATCTTCATGGGCCTCGACAAGTACGAGAACGAGGAGCTCATCAAGTACGGCTTCCCCGAGGACATCTGGTAACTAAAATTCTCCCTTCTCCCCCCCCTGTCTCCTCTCCGCTTCGTCCTTTGTTCGTCGATTCGATCGGTGATCTTCGGGGGGCGCTCGAATTCGGATCGGGCCTCTGGAATTTCGTGAAATTAAGGCTTGGGGCGGCGAAAGTTTGGATTTTTTTTTAGGTGGGTTGGGACTGGCGGTCGTGGTCCTGCTGGTATCGACATTGTGGTTCTGCGATTTGTCGCGATCGGTGGAGGACTATCTGTTCGTCGCCTGGAAAATGGATTGAATTAGATTAAAGAGAGGCTGATGCCTTAAAAAAAAAGTTCTTGGAGTGGAATCTTGGTCAATTTCGAAAATGGATGTAATTAGATTAAAGAGAGGCTGATACTTAAAAAAAAGAGTTCTTGGAGTGGAATCTTGGTCAATTGGAAAATGAATTGAATTAGATTAAAGAGAGAGGGTGAAAGCATGATAGTTAAGGAAAAGATTTAGAGATGGAGTGGAATCTTGGTCATTTTGGAAAATGGGTTAAATTAGATTGGAGAGAGAAAGAAATGGAGCGGAATCTTGGTCAATGTGGAAAAGCAGATAACAATACGTTCTCCTTTTGCATTATGAGTAGGGTGATATAGGCGGGATTAACTTGTTTTGGCATTTCATATTGCCACTCTTGTATTGGCTTGAATGGAAACTGTATCTTATGAAATGTCAAAGCTCGTCACTGTTTGTTTCAATTTAAGGCTGCTTGTGTACTTGCTATTGTGTTTCTTTTCCCCATCTTTGGCTTTTTAAAGCTTTCTCTGTTCACTGCATCTTTTGATTACTGAGTTAGTAGTTGACAGTTATGCTGCTGAAGAATTAAAAATTATGTCTCTTCTTCAATTTCCTCCTTTATGCATCAGAAGATAGGTTCGTGCAGCGGAGAGGGTGTTGCATTTTTGTTTGCCAAACTATCTGAATGACAAGAAGATTGTTGTTTTCTTTAGCAACTCTATTTTAATCTGTGTATGTAGTAAGAATTATGCTGAGAATTTCTAGTCTATTGAGTAGTCTTCCCTTTTCCCTTTCTTTTGCTAGCATCGAAGCACGTTATTGAAAGGCTTTTTATTCACATGTGTTGTACTTTTAGCTGAATCTATGACTTTCAAGGAAATGCATTATGTGTCTGGTCTTTTGTGACTACCTGGCTAATGACTCATTCTGAAGTGAGATCTCTGCACTGTTTCTGTTTTTCTGTCTAGTCTAACACTGAGAGTCTTTCCAAGATTTATTGACTTTTTTATGGGGTGGTTTGAGCTAGTGATTGCCATGAATTTAGAGGAAGCTAACTGATTCTTCTTTTCTTATCAAGGTAACACCAGGTGAAACTTTCTTCATTTGAATTTGTCTTTTGCAGGTTCCATGTTGACAAAATGTCCTCTGCTCATGTATATCTGAGAATGCACAAAGGTCAGACAATTGATGATATTAGTGAAGGTGTGCTGGAGGACTGCGCTCAGCTTGTCAAAGCAAATTCTATCCAAGGTAAATGTCCTGCAGTTTTTGTCACTGTACCAACACCACTATCATTTTCTGTATTATTTCTCAAAGCATTTTTTTACATTTAGCTATCAGAGACTAAAGGACAGACTGTTTATCTGAGATTTATGGCCTCCTTGGAGTTAGTGAATTTTGCATGTCTGTTAAACATCTTGAACTGTTCCTGATCCTTTTGTAATTTTTCTTACTGTTCCCATGTCAATTGTATCCATAGGCAACAAGGTGAACAATGTTGATGTTGTTTATACTCCTTGGGCAAATCTGAAGAAAACAGCATCCATGGATGTTGGTCAAGTTGGTTTCCACAGTTCAAAAATGGCAAGTCTTTTTACTTTTTTTTTCTTTTTTGCTGTACCCGCATGTTTGTTTATACTTCTTGTTGAAACTATTGTTTGTTGAACTTGCTATTTTTTCTTTCTGAACTGTATTCATATTTGATTCTAAAAGATTGTTTCTTTTTAACAATCTATCAGGTTCGCACTGTGAGAGTTGAGAAACGGCTTAATGATGTTGTCAATAGACTGAATCGGACAAAAGTGGAAAGGAAACCTGACTTAAAAGGTAATTTATGTTTGTCACATACTTTATGATTCTGGGAGTATCTGTTCAGTAATACATCTAGATTGGTCAAATCTCTATGGTCAACGTATAGGTTTAATCACTCTTCCCCATAGAGTACTATATTTTATATGGGATGAATTTTCCTTTTTATTGGGTATTCAACCCTAACTTCTTGTCAGCCATAGAAATAAACATTTTGGCTCAGATTGCTTATTTGATATGTCGGTTATGATTGCAGCTGAGCGTGAGGCAGTCAATGCAGCTGAAAGAGCGGAAAGAAAGCTACAGCTAAGAGATAAAGTAAATCCTTTCTGTTTTTGAATAAAGACTTTTTCTTCTGTTTCCTGCACTGCTATTTTTAGCTCAGTCATCATTGTATATTGATGTAACATCTGTCCCTCAAAGCTGATGTGCCATTGTAAGTTTCTCCAGATTGATCAGTTGTCATAGAAACTTTTGATTTTGAAGCTTGAAGAAGGAACGTTTCTTTGGGGTTGAATTGAAGCTGCATTTAGGTTGATGCTCTTTCAGTATGATATACTTGCAACATAGGGAACTGTGGTAGGAAGAGACTTTAATAGTGGTTCTCCCCATGGACTGCTTTGGAAATCCTTATTTTAGCAGCTTACCTCATGTTGGGTAGTGAATAAACTACAGCAGTCTTTGTTTTGATCTTACATGAGTTTGCATATGGGATAGATATTTGGTTTGGCGTATGGGTAGAGAGCCTTTCAGGTTTTGATATTATTCTAAATTTTCCTTCTCAATGTCAAAGGAATCTGTGATAAAAGCAGGAAAGTTTCCAGTGAACACTCCTGTCTTCAGAAGCTTGTTCTTTTTGCAATGCTTGTTTCATTAGGGCGTGTTTGGATAGAGTTTCACTTCTACCTTTTGCTTAATCTAAAACTTGCAATAGATGCAGTTTAAACTTTTTGTTAACCTGAAATACCTGAAACCTTCACACCATATAAATGTTGACATGCAGATTCTTATGTAGCTTCATAATTTGCTGAACTTTGTATAATATTTTTAATTTGACGGAAAAGCAAAGAAATTTGGTATTCTTCTCTGATTGTTGCACAGTATCTGTCATGCTTGGGATTTAGTGGCTTTATAGCCTTTGTCATAGTCCACATTGTATGTTATTTTAAGGGTTTCACAAGTTCATTGATTTTGTGAAAGGTGGGTTAAAAGGGGTGCTAGTGGTTTTATTGGTACTGTAACTTCTTGTTTTTTGAAATGTGTTCATGTAACTTGGATAAAATTTTCTTTGCCTTCTTGGATAGCTCTATATCATGGAGTATAATATTTTTTCAGAAACGACGAGAGGAAATGGATAGGATGGAAAAAGAGAGGCAGGCAGAACTAAGGAGCTACAAGGGTTTGATGGTTGCTGAAAATATGACATCTAATAAGCAAATTGCCTCTGCAAGCAAGTCTTTACAGGAACTGGAGGACGACTTCATGTGAGAATGTTTTACTGCATTGTGGTCAGCTGTTGTTTGCTCTCAACAAGGGAATTTAGTCGTTCAGCTATGATCCTAGGCCAGAAGGAGTCTTTCCTCAAAGATGAATGATCTCCATCCTTTAACCATTCATTTCCCTACCATATGGAACTAGCTACTGTGGATGATAGTAAAATGCTGGGTGCACTCGGGACAGAGAGGAAGTGTTTGGATTCAGAAAGGCTTAAGTGATTTTATGAGATGTGTCCTATGGAGATTCTAACAGATACAACTTTGTCGATCTTTTGTGGATTGAATATTTAAGTTGTAGAACTTGATGAGACATCATCTTGTGCTGTGTCGTCCTGCGAGTTGTATGGAAAAGAGTCTTTGTTGAATCCTAACTTTTTCATATTCGCTTTTAGCCCTTAAACTGCTTATATCAGCTGTAGGTGTTACAAGCTTGCAATTTGCAGGCACCTCCTGCCCCCTGTTATTTGATTTTATTGGTTGTCACGTTAGTGCTGTTTCTTGAGTTGGCCATACTAGTTTGGTGTTTGTTTTTGGGTTCGCAGCAGTGTTTTTCTTGGTTACATCCGTTTTTCTTTCTTACTGTCAGTACACCGCAGAATCCATTATGTGTTGGTTTGCATCTGTTTGCTGCTCTGCTTAGTGGTTCGTGTAGCTGTCTATTGCAATGTTTGGCTTGCGGCGTTGTATTTCATGGTCTGCAGTAATTTCTTGCCTTCTTAATGGTATTTGTTTGGCCTGCATTGCATTAGACTGCTCTGGTGACTAGCTCTCAATATTGGTTGCCATGTATTCAATTCCGACGAGAGGTCGATACATGAAGTTTTGCAGATCATGCTGCAGAATCTGCTGATTCCGTCTCACTATCACTCTAGAAAACCTTTTCTGCTCTTTCTTCGACTTTTGAAAGCTTAACTATCATCCGTCTTCCTAGTAATCTTCCAGACTCAGATCCATATTCTGAATCGATCCGATCATCCCCAACGATAGAAGCTCACGATAACCGATTTCGTGCTTCTTGTGTTCTGTATCCATCACCGTGAAAAAAAATAAAAAATACTTCAGTGAAGCTTAGGTCAAGTGAACATGAATGAAGGGGTGATACTTGGTTCTAAGTTAATCTTCACTTTCCCACCGTATCATCTTTGCCCCCGAATCAGAAGCAACACAAGTTCAGTCTTATTGTTTCTATGGCAAGCTTGCTTCTTTCCCTTCCAAATGCAGCTCTAAGAAAAACAAAATCTATCATTTTAAGAGTGGATTGTGCTTTTGCAGCTCAGAGTCCCACTTTGCCCTATGCCTATCAAACTTCAAAGCTATTTTACACACTCCCCTAACTAGCCATCCGATTTTGTCATTATTTTTGTTATAAGACATTTGATTGGATATGTGACATCATCGTACCATTTTACTGTTTATATCACATAAAAAATATGCAATATATCGAATGGAAAGCAAAGCTTCATTCTAATCGGACTTTTGATTGTGGTTCGAGTATCAAATTTAATGCATTGTTTAAGTTCTTCCAAATGGCAAGAAAAAAATTAAATTTGGAACGTGAAGAGTTTGAAAATATTTAATGGTTTGGGTGAACCGAGTTCACTTCAAAATTTGGGCCAGACCCCACTTCCCAACCTCAAGCCATTTTACTTTTGGAACGACCATAGGATTTGAATCGTCAAATAGCTAAGGGCTGTTAAAAGCAATTTTTACTTCTCCACCAAAATCTTTAAAATAATGAAGCATGTGAACATATGTGTTTAAGATTTATATGCTGCAAAAGTATCAAATGTTTCAAGGTAAAAGAAGTCAATGCCCCCAACAAAATTTCAATTAAGCAAAGATCTAAAGTATATTTAAACATGCGATAATTGTTATATATCTAATTTGTAGTTACTTTAATATGGATATCTTAAAATTGTAAGGCTGTCAAAATTGTAAAGTTGCGTTTGACAGTTAGGATAAAATTTGGGATATGATATGATTTATTTTATTTTATATTTGGTGCTCGCTTAGGATATGATAAAGTCGAATATAGGAGATATAAGAAGGCTATAAAGCCCGGACACGTTGCCAAAGCTTCCGTGTCGTGTTCAACATGCAGTCAACACGTGTCGGATTTTCCGACCACGATCTGACACGTGGTCAACCTTTTTCGACATGTTCTGACACGCGTGTCGAGAGAGGATTGTTGAAGAAGACGATGGAGGGTGGAGGCAAGACCGAGACAGCAAGGGAGGGCCGGCGATTAGGCTGCAGCTGCGAAAGAGGAAAGAAATTCGGTGAGCGACTGTGATGGAAAGAGCGCTCGCGAAGCTCACCACCAGCTACAGCAATAGCAGGGGTGCCGACAATGAATTCATCACCTTGCCCCATGGTGCGATGAGGAGGAAGAAGAGGTTGTGGTTAGGATTTTAGCAAAAAGAGGGGGAGGGTGGAAAGAAACCGAGGCCGGAGAGGGGGTGGCGTGATGATGGAAAGAAATTAGGGCCAGAGAGGGGGCTGGTGTGGGGTGGGGGTAGAAAAAACCAAGGAGGGGGAGGGGTGGGGAAGAAACCGAAGGGGGAAGGGGAGAGAGAGAGGAGGGAAGAAATCCAAGGAAGATTTTGGGGGAGAGAGAAACGGGAGAGGGAAATGATTTTTTGGGAATGAGAGTTTTGAGAGAAAAGAGGGGAAATAACTTTTAGGACTTTTTCATGGAGAATAATTTTGAGCGGCAAATTATTTTTGTTATAAAAATAAATAAATGAATTAAAAAGTGATTTCTAAAAATAAAAATATTAAATGCTAAATAATAATAAATTTTGATGATTATAGAATATCATAGATTTATTTAAATAAAGTTGATTATATTTTTTTGTTAGTCATTAGTTTCATTCATAATTTTTATTAAAGTTAAAAACATGTTTCCAAATATGGGTACGCATTAATTATGAATATATCTTTCAAAATTTCTATGAATAGATTTATTAATATTATTAGTATAAATTCATTGTAAACTCTTATTTATTTATTTATTTATTTATGAATTTGAATCAAATTAATTAAAAATAAAAATATTTATTTAATAATAACATGTTCCAACGTGTCGGGATTTATTTTTTTTGAGAAATGACGTGTACGGCGTGTTGTGTTCGTATCGTCACATGTCCGTGCTACTTAGTAGGCATGATAAAATTATCCCATGAGGAGGTGGGATAAATGTGTATATGATTTTAATGTTCATAATGGAAAGTTATTTTTCTCGAATAACAAACTTATTAAATTAACAAAATTGAAATTATATTTGAATTCTAATTTAAGAAATTTAAAATAAAAATTTAAAAATTTATTTTTAATTAATTTTATTTCAATTTAAATATTCAACTTTAATTCTATCTTATAATAAATATTCAATCTATAAATTGAATATTTATATTTATTATATATTTGACGTATTTTTGTATTTTAGGTATAGTAATACAGTTTACTATTTGATAAAATTTTATTAAAGAATGATGAAATGGGAAAAAAAGAAATAATAAAGAAAATAACATAAAAAAGAGGAAAAATAAAATAAAAATAAATTGTGGAATAAAGTTACGAGAGATTTTCACCATCTCCGTTTATGAACATTTAGGTTCATTTATAATGATATGTCGTTTATATCAAAAAAATATATATGATATGATGAGAATATATTCAACTTTAATATTGCGATTCATCGAACAATGAACATGATATAAAAAAATTCAGGATTTCATATCCTATCCTATTCAATCTTATTCCGATTAGAAATCCGGACGACCAAACGTAACCTAAGATCTTTTATTTGAAAATCAGCTTTTTATTTAATACCGAAGATCTCGAATTAAGTAGCAACATCGATATTTGAAGTTTGACGTAGCTTTCATGAAAATATAAATTTGTTCGGACAAAGTCAATAAAGATATTTGTATTTTTGGGTACAATGAGCAGTATATTTTTAACTTTCCACGGATGTCTCTAAAAGGGCGACATTGCATTTTCCTTTTATTTTCTCGTTTTCCCAAAAGAAAAAGAGAGAAAATCCCAAAGCGAACCGGAATATGGAGAACCGAACCGGCTCTACGCTCGGCTCGCAAGTGAACCCGGTCCGAAAGCCTCTTCTCCACCCTAAAACCCTAATAAAAATCACCTCCGTTTCTCAAGAGCCTGGAAAACCCCACCGTCGACGAGCTTCTCTCCGTTCCTCCTCCGATTACGCAGCCGAGAAGAACCGAACGAAGGAGAAGAAATCAATGGCGTCGCCGTCGCTGGACGAAGAAGTGGCCAAGAAAGTCCATCGCCAGGTTCGCACGGACTCATCGATTCCGTGTTTTCGGTTTCGAAAAGGCGATTTGATTCGCTTCGCTTCGCCTACTGAAAATCTGCCCGGAAATGCGCAGGTGGAGTTCTATTTCAGCGACAGCAATCTGCCGCGGGACAACTTTCTCAAGAAGACGATGGGCGAGAGCGAAGACGGGAGTATCCTCCTCCGCTTATGGCATTCTCTGGTCGCGTGTTCGCGTTTTTTTCGTTTCCTTTTTTGGCGCCTGCGAGTTCGGTCGGTTTCGATGAGTCGGGGAGTTCTCTGCTCGTCCGTGGTGTTGAGCTTAACTGTGCTGCAGTGGTCAGTTTAGCGTTGATTTGCTCGTTCACGCGGATGAGAGGCCATCTCGGGTTGGAGAACCTGAAGCCTGAAGACATACCGGAGGAAACGGTGAAGGCGGTGGCCGATGTCCTTCGGAAGTCTGAGTTCCTTAAAATTTCCGAAGATGGTGAGTTTCTCTTTGTGGATACTCTCTTTTTCATTACAATTTAACCCTTTGATTAAATTTTTTTTTGGGTGGTGGGGTCTTTTTGGTGTGTAAGATTGTTAATGAGATAGTGCTGCGATTGGTTTTGGAATATCTTTCCCTAGGTTTTAGTAGCTTGAGTGTACATGTTGATGTCGGGAGGGGTATAGAAGGTTTGCTTGTGATCCTACATGCTGATTAATGAGGATATATGAAGCTATATGATTTGCTTTGGATGCATTTAAAATTACTTTCTGGATAGGGAAAGAATGACCTTTGTAAGCGTAGGATCACAGAGAATCTTTTTGTGATGCTAGGGTATTGCACATGCTCTGTCATTTACGTTTTCTTAATCTCTCAGGGACCAGAGTTGGTAGGACCACTGAATTGAAAGCTGAAGAGGTGATCGAGCAAGTAGATACAAGAACCATTGCCGCATCACCGCTAGAGTATAATGTAAAGCTGGAAAATGTGGAATCCTTTTTCGCTCAATTTGCGAAGGTGACAACAGCCTTCCTACTTCTCTGTTTGCATCTCTTTTGGGAGTTAGCATTTCTCATCCCTTGGCATGGTTCCCACATTAGCATTCCCGAGTTTTATGTAGTACTCATTCTACCAGATCTATTCATTTCTGTTGGTTGAATAAGGAGCGTTTCCATGATCCTGTTTGATTACTTTCGGTGGTTATCTGGTTCTCCTTTCTGTTTGTAGTGGTTGAAAGAGCAAGGTTCTAGACACACAGATAATGCTAGAGCAGCATGCTTATCCTATCTTTTGCCTGAGCACGTGGAAAGCTGCTTTAGTCAATAATGTTAAAAAATAACTTGAGCAGCTTATGCCCTTCTCTGGTTATAATTGGGAAGTTTGGCTTGGTCAAGTCTGTTGGTTTGGACGGTTAAACCATTTGGGATGTAAAATTTTGGATTATCTTACAGAGTCAGTGTAGTCTAAGGCGAAAAGCACAATTAAGGTGCTGGCAACCTAAAATGCTAAGGCGAGGCTAAAAAGAAGTGCACGCCCAAGCAAAGCAAGGCGCAATTGGGCAAAAATTTTTAGCATCTAATCTTACACAAGAATAAATTTTATATATATAGATTTTGAACAATATCAAAAGTGTAAATAAATGTTGTGCAAAAAAACTCTTCACTTAGCTGTAGGGATGGAGGAAAAAGTAACCCAATCATAATCTCATAAAACTTAGAAGAAAACAAAGTCAAACACAAATTTCTTCTAGGTGTAAGTATTCTATAAATTTAGTTTTTTGGGTCTCTTTTCTGTCTGTGTTTTTGAAATAGAAGGATAAATGTCATTAAAAAGAAAGACTCCCTTGGGTTTCCATAACCCATGATTTGCATTAGGTGAGCACCTGGCGCCTTGTGCACCTGATGGCTTAGGCAAGAAAAGCATCTGGCTTGTTGAAGGGCCTTGCCTAGACATCACAGAGGTGAAAAATCATCAGCCTACCTTGGTTCTGCGCTTCAGTGTGCACCTTGTGCGCTTTTGACTACAGTGAGAGTTTGGCTTCCGGGTCTTTGCAAAGTACTTGACCTTCTGATTTTTTGCAAAATCTGCTTTTATGCATGTGCTGGATGATTTCCAAGTGACTATTATGCCTATGTAGTTAATTGATGTTCCAACCTGACTAGTTCTGTTTGAGATCTTCCATATTTTGAGACATAGTGAGATATAGGGCAAAGTAGAATTTAGAGCTTGAAGAAATAAGTTATGATGCAATCGATTGGGTTTACCTTTTCCTTTTTCTTTAGGGTCTTGTATAGTGCCCTTCTTTTTTTAAATTTGTGAATGTGGACATGGTTCTGAGTCCCTTTATTTCAGGTGAATAGTGTGAGGTTACCTCGCCACGTTGCAGACAAAAGGGTATTTTGTGGCACAGCTTTGGTTGAATTCTCAACCCAGGAAGATGCTGAGAGGGTTTTGAAAGAGAGTCTGGCTTATGCAGGAGTTGAATTAGAGCTAAAACCAAAGTAAGTTTTTTCTGTCAGTGTCTCAGAGGGAATTTACTTTAGTGATCTTTGTTTACCTTCCATGCTATTGGATTGTGTAGCATAAGCTCTAGTAACTTTATATATCTATAATTACGAGAATGGTCTATGATGGACCAAGTAGTGAAATGCAAGTGCTTAGTTCACTGTAAGTTTACCATCTGTGGAACTTTTTTTTTTTTTTTGTGATGTCTTGATAAATATTTCAGAAAAACTACCTAAGGGTTGATCGTTGTGATAAATCTGTAGAGCTCGATGTGCTGTTTGAATTGACAGTAATGGCTTCTACAACCTATCAATTCTAGTTTTCAGCTAGAGTGTAAAAGCTCCTATTATATTCTATGATGAGGAAGCCCACTTTAAATTGGTATCCTGAGCCATGAAAAATTCACAATTTCATGAACCAGATAAGACCCAAGTGGGTGGCCTAAGCATGAAGTGGTTTGTAATTGGTGGTGTGAGGAATTGACCTGTGCCGTTTGCAGTCTGTTTCTTATTTAAGAAGCCAACTTATGGGTTTTAAAAAGCTTCAATTAGTTTTGAAACTTTGAAGTTTCCTTATATATCGTTGCACTATTTTGGGCACTTTGTGAAAAGATTCATCGCTCTGTCATTCTCTTTGCACTCAAATAAATTTGTGCTAGCGAGATGGATGGTTGTGCTAACATTGTGATTTAGATACTTTTCTTGGAGAGGATTTTTGTAAGATTTTCGGGACTTTACTTGTTTGGTGTTAGATTATCATAGTCAGGAGATCTTTTTATGAGTGACTAATTACTATTAACATTGGGAAGTTGGGCAAATGCGATGAGTATTTATGCTATCATTGTAGTTTACATATTTCGCTGGAAAATTTCTTAAGCTTTTCGCCAGTTTACTTGTGCTTGGTGTTGGAACATCATAGTCCTGAGATTTGAGGAGTGACTAGATTCTGGCATCCCACACCCTAACCATGTCTCCATATCTTTTGTCAATCCAGTTGCTGGAAAAGAGAGACTTTCCACATTTGGTAAACTGTGTTAGTAAACTGTAGTTGCTAGAAGAGACATTAGCTTGATACAGTTGAGGGTCTAGAGCTGGCTGTTGTACCGTAATGTTCAATTTGAATGGCAAATCCCCTTCTGTAGCTGTTAGCACCTTTTCCCATGTCTTGTGGTGTTGAAGGATCTGTTGAATTGATAGTGCTGGGTTTGTGGATGAGGTCACGTTGTTGTATGTATGGCTAATGCCTCCATGCCCTTCAGGAAGGATTTTGATGCTGAAAGAGCAAAAATGATGGAAGATTTTGAGAATGCTCCTCCCATGAGTTCAAACAACAAGAATGATTCAGATCCACAGCAGAAGTAAGACATTGCCTCTTGACTGCAGAGGTTACGTTTGTGTTTTCTATTTCCTACGTTCTTCAGATATATTGAGCATGATGACATCCACTCTCTTATGGTTGCAGCTACCCAAAAGGCTTACTTGTTGCATTCACATTGAAGCGCATTGGAGAAGAAGGTTCTGCTGGGGAAAATGACACTCATGAGCCAGCAGCAAGTGATAACATAGATGGGTCAAATGTTGACGGGTCTAAAGATTCTTCAGAGAATGTCAATGCTGAAGCTGATCAGACGGCATCAGAACATGTTGATGATGATGCTGGGCTGCAGAAAGATACAACAGAAGGTGAAAATAATGGTCTAGAGAGTAGCAAAAAGGAGCGTGACAATGGAGAGCAGTCTGCTGAAGGTGCCTCACATAAGGATGGAGAGAAGGAGAGATCTTCCGCCTCCTTTAAAAAGGACATGGATGTGGTGATGCGTGAGGATCTGAAGAGTGTCTTTGGGAGGTTTGGCACTGTTAAGGTACTTAGCTCATTTCTCTAGTTCTTTCTGGTTTGTGGAGATGCGCTGATTTGCTTATCTAGTTGTGCTTTATAAGAGGAAATTATTGCGTGTACTTTTCAGTTACCTTTAAAGCTGGAGACATCCTTCCTTTTCTTTCTTTAAATGCAAAGGCTGGTAGCCTGATAATGCTTTGGTCATCTAATTAGTGGCTCCTTGAACAGGAGAATTTCTTTTATTGAATGATGTAGTAATCTTATTCCGTTTATCTAACTACTTGTGATGGTTCTGTGTTTCTGAAGTATGTTGACTTCAAGATGGGAGATACTTCAGGTCACATACGGTTTGAAGAACCTGAAGCAGCTCAAAAAGCTCGCACTGCGGCAGTTCTTGCTGAAGAAGGGGGTCTTTCAGTTAAAAACTACATTGCCATGTTGGAACCTGTTACAGGTAGATAGTGACTTTCGTTTTTCTTAGTGCTGCTTGTTTCCTTCCATTGATGACGGTATTCTCATGGAAAATTTTTTGGCCACATACCATATTGAGTTTTCATCTAGTTTCCTTTTGATACAAATGTTTGTTAGAGTCTATTTCGAGTTTCCTCTGCAATTTCAAGACTGAAGGTATAGCCCTATGGAAGTATAATACTAATAGTTTCAGTGATAGGAACTGTGAAGTTGGCGAGTCTTTGTTATGTGTAATAACCTGTAAAATAGACTTGGATATGCTCTTTGATTAAAAGCCTTTTCTTAATTCCCTTTGCCAACACCTCATCATGATGAGATGGTATCTTTGTCTTGTGGTTAGATGTAAAGTTTTTAATTGATATTTATCTTTGAGTTGTTTAAATCTGCACAATTGATCTCTTTTCCAATTTTTGGTAAATTCTTCAGATGATGTTATTGCCTGAGCAGATGCAAATTTTTCGATAGTCTGTTAGGTCTCAATTCTTTTCATCAGCATTAGATCTTAAGCTTTTTCTGATGTGAAACTTTCACATATGTGGGTGAAAATGCAATAATTCGCAAATTGTTGCACAATGTTTGTACGATCTGCTAATCTCATTCTTGCAGGTGAGGTGGAAAAGGAGTACTGGGCCCAACTTCGTGGTAGCCAGGACAAATTTCGGGATGGTAGGGGTGGACGAGGAAGGTTAGTATGCACCTGGCGCAGTTATCTCTCTCTCTCTCTCTCTTTCTCTTGTAATGATAGAACTTTTTTCCTCTCAGAGGAGGAAGACATTTTAGAGGTGGGAAGCATGCTCGCTCGAGAGGGAATGATTCTGGCTTTAATCGTGCAAACAAATCTCAAAAGGTAGGCTAATGGAAGTCGAAGGACCAAACTTATAAATCAATTTTGGACCGGTTTTGTAGAATTGCTTGGATCCTGGCAATCTGTCTTCTTTTGCTGCGAAGTTACTCTGGCCGAGCACTGTACGAGAATGTCTGTATCTACTGTACTCTTTTACTGAAGGAATCAGAGTTTTTGAGCTTTTAATTATCCTTCTCGGTATCTATCTTGGTGGTAGTTGGAGCTTTACGGTCTTTGAATGTCCAATGTGCTCCTTAGTAAAACCACTTCTTCGCCTCTCTGGGCTTGCGACGCTGAGTCATAGTCAGGTCACTTTGCTTACGGCTTGCCTCTGGTCAGTTGGTCGTTCTATAAATGGCAAGAATGCCAAACCCCTATGCAGTACATCTACGGAAATTGCCAATGCTTGAAATGTTATCATTGAGATGGAATGGACTGCATCCTCAATGAATCCAATTGTGGAAGTCATGCCAGGTCATTTGTTGAGTTCGTCTAAGGACAAAGCTCTAGTTGAACATCTGAAAACTGAGTTGCTTTGTTTTGTTTTAACAGACTAAAAAGTAGATGAATTTGATGTTTCTTAATCTCAATAGGTGTTAAATTCATATATGATCTATTTTTCTTTTGAATTGGGTTAATATGGTCATTTCAAATTTGAAGAACTTACTTTTTATGGACATTAAAATTTAAGGTCTAAAATGAATGAGTCCAAACAAGTTTAGTTTAGAATCCATTTTCAACTGATTAGCACGTTTGATAATACTTCTATTCCTAAAAATAATTTTTGATCAAAAATGATTTTTTTTATTCTATTTCCGAGAACAATTTTAAAGTATTTGAAGTTGTTTGGTATAACTGTCCAAAATTTCAATTTTCGGAATAGAATTGCGTTGATACCGTTATCAAAATTAATAATACAAATTTTTTTTATAATTTTTTTTTTATATTTTTTTTTTTCCTAAATTTTTTTCTTTTCTTTCTCTCCTTCTCTTTCAAGGTTTGCTGGTCGCCGACTTTGGGATGAGGGCTGGCAACCTCGTTAGAGCATTGCCGACCTTCGGCAAGGAAAGCCGCGCCGTAAGCCGAGCCTCGTCGACAGGTTGGGCGAGGTTTGTTAGTAGCTAGGTGAGGCTCGCCTGTGGTTAGGAGAGACCCGGGCAAGGTCTGCCTGGCCATCGACAAGCTTGCCTTGGCTTGGCAAGCCTTTGACAAGCTCGCGAATTTTGCCCAATCGGTCATCGGGGACCGGCAGAGATGGATGGCAACGGTGGTAGCGATAGCAGTTGAAGAAAAAAAAAGAGGGAAGAAAAACAAGAAAAAAGAAAAATAAAAGAGAGAAAATAGGTTGGTTTAATTCTAGAATTCTTTTGGAAACAAGGAATTAATTTTTTTTTTAATTTCTCGAATTTGTTACAAATCTACTTCTGGGAACAAAAGAATAGAAATTTGTTCACGGAAACAAAAATTTTACCGAACGAATTTTTATTCCAAATTTACTCCCGATAACAAAATAATAGAACCAAAGAGTCTAAGGTGCAGACTTTCTTCTCTCTCTCTTTGTTCTCTCCTAACTAGTCGTCGTCTTCTCTTCCTCCCGCCTAGTTTTCGATGCCTCCTTCGTGCCTCAACCTCTTGTTTGGCGCTTCGAGTTTTTTGATCCACTTTTTTGAATTGACAATGGGCGCTTTCGGACTAGATCATGCCCCTAGGTACGAGGATGAGGGACAACGTGTCTCGTACGAGCTTTGTGCTCGAGGAGCAACTGGTTCTTGCGGAGGTCCTCAACAAAGCGGGAGAAGCTTGGTGATATTAGAAGGGCGGGGGCTGGACGTGGGCGAAAGAGCGCCGGAAGTAGGCGTTGAAGGAGCAGCCTATTTTGATTCGAATAAGACAACGGATATGAGTACTGTCACGGCACTGTGTTAGCTAGCGCTTCGTGCTTCGAGGTTTCAAAAGTCTTTTTTGATCGAGCAATGTATGCGTGTTGCTGAGGTTGTTCATGATTTGAAATCTAGGGTCTCTTTAATGGCCAAAAATCAGAGGAACGAGGCCGAGGTCTGTGGAGAACGGAGTGTTGATTGTTCAAGCCGGAGCCTTAGCTGGGGGCGGCGGAGGACGGAGGTGAGAAATGGGGATTCACCGGGAGCAGAGCTTTGTGTACCCGGTGGCCAGGCAGGTGCGACGATTCAGGAGGGTGCTGGCGCAGAAGGAGGGACGGAGTTGTGCAAAGTTTTTTTTTGGTAAATGATTAACTTAAGCCAAAGAGAAGCAAGAAGCTATACAACAAGAACTCAGCACCAAGAACTTACACTCACAAAGACAAGAATAGTCAAAGTGAGTGGAATGATGCCAACGTAAAACAAGCCTATCTGCATAGGAGCAGAGAAAAGCAAAATAGTGGCAAAAGCAAACCAAACGGCTTAACCAGGGAGCCAAAAGAACAAAAACCCCAACAACAACACAAGTAAAGCAAGGAACCAGACGGTAGGATTGAGTATAAAAACTAGAGTCGCGCAAAGTTTGTCTAGATATTTTTCCTTTATTTTTTTTATATAATTTCAATTTGTTAAATGCTTAGGTTGCTATAATTTTTAAAAAAATGAGTGGATTAGTCCGGAGTTGGGTTGGCCAATGGTCTTTCATATTATATAGAAAATAAATTGATTTATACGAGTTAAATGAGTAAATTTGAATTGAACCTATTTATAACCTGCTCAAACCCAACCTAACTTGACCCACCTATTTACCACCTCTACCGGTACTAGCAAAAGGCAAGTAAACTTGCAAGGGACGAGAAAATCCTACTCTAGGCTTGCCCTTCCTGCGAGTAGGAAGCCCTTGATCGCCGCAAATTTGGATGTCTCCTTTTGGAACTGAACGTGACAGAAAAGAAAATGAATGCACAACCCAACAACTTGGCATCACATCTCATTTAGTCTTTCCTCAAATTGACGGGGAATTCTTAATATTCTGCCAATAACACGTCTTTAAATTCCGGTTCTCAGCTCAAAAGAGGACGTTTCAAATGCCTGACTCGTCGTCCGGGCCAGATTATTCAAACCCGATACAAGCAAGAGTTTAGCAAAATTGCAATGAACTAATCACGTCCCGGTCAAGGACGTGCATGGTTGTGCATGGTTACAACAATCATGCTTGTCAGCATTTAGGAAGCACGGGTAACAGCCGCATGGATGGCATCTGCCAGATGAGGAACTGTCCTCGAGCTCAGACCTGCCATGCTGATTCTCCTGCACGTTTAATATAAGAACAAAAACTATGAGAAAAAAATGGATTTCCTTTCGACTTTGCGCACACTAATCGTGTTCTAGTGTTGGGTTTCACGTTGAAGAGTGTAGTTTAAATGTTAATCAGTGGTTATAACCAAAGAAACTTCAGAGGAAGCACTTGTGGAAAAGGGCATACTGCTACGAAAAAAAAAAACAAAGCATGAGAATGCTCTTGTAATGGGAGGTGCCAGACAAGATAAAAGTATGGAATCATGATGGCATACTGGTAAAGCAACTATGGCGCACTGCGAACGGAAGGAATAGTCGAGTATAAGAGAAACCAACCAACAGGGTATAGAATACATTACCCGTCAGATGTCATATAGATATGATATTCTTGCCTCATAAATGCAACTTGCTCCGAGTTCAGTCCGGTGAAAGTAAACATGCCAATCTGCTTGATTATGTGACTCCAGTCACCAGGAGTGCCTATGAAAAACAGTAACCTTTGAGCCTCGTAGAGTGCAGAAATGCCAAAAATAAAAAATAAAAAATGGTGAAATGCAATCAATGTCATAAGTAACCTTTGAGCCTTGTAGAGTGCAGAAATGCTCAAACATATTTAAAATGGTTCAGATATCTAATTAGGAACTACAGATACTAATTCTAAACTATTTCCCCCGTGTTGGTTAGAGTCAGCGTACAACATTTTTTTCATCCAACCAGCTCACTCTTAAAGAGTCCGAGGTAAAACCAGGCAATTTTAGGCCTACTACAGCTTCATCAACAAAATACATGAGAAGCTATATTTGTAAATGCAGGAGCATCGATCAGGGATACTGGCATTAGATGCAAGGAAATGATAAGATAATATCCCTAAGAGTAAACTCGCGAAATATAAGCATTTTACTATGAAAATTCCATAAACCTATAAAACAAAGATGTAGTTGGAAAAATCAACACATTTGGTAAGTTGAATAATCTGATTGCATCAGTAAATTATTCCTCTTGCAAACAAAAGCAGCAAGTAATAGTTATAGTATGAATGAGTTTTGAGTTAAATTGGGCAAAGAGATGCGAAGTGAACCCACCCAAAAAAGTATATGATAGTAAAAGAAAAGTCAGTCCTTAGTGGAGACATTTGCCCCACTGGAATTCATGAGATGCTGTCTCGCTTGGCTGCCAAAATGCATGACATATTGTGCACATTCAGGAGGAAGGGATAGACAAGGAGGGAGAAATCACAGGTTTTGCTGACTCAATTAATTTAGGTTCATTGAAGAACTGCAGTGCACAACACACAGAAGTGACGACTGACATAACCAAACAGCTAAGAGTATTAAGCTAAACAACAGTACATCGACATAGCTGAGCAAGTTCAATTCAGCAGACATAAAACTTCAAAAAAGAACCCACCTCTGGCCTTCAAGGCTTCAAAAAGTTGATGACGCATGCTTATAATGCGGTCAGCCATTGCCTTCAATTCAATAGTCCATTCATTGTACATGTCCCTGCAAATATGAGGTAGACATATTTGACTGAAACCATATTTCTAGTTCCCACCAAAAAAGAAAAAAAGGACTGACACTTGGGGAACTGTATTTTAGCACAAGCCACCAGAGTAGATAGAAAAATAAAGAGAAATCAGTGGTCAGAGAAGTAAATTGGTCAACTTCTTTTGAGTATATAAAGAATATTTGAAATACAAGTTATGGCAGGGCACTTGTAGTGTCAGCACAAAAATCAACTCCTTACTTGTCCCTGAGGATTGTGGCAACAATAGAGGCTCCATGAAGAGGAGGATTAGAATACATAGGCCGAATTACAAGTTTCAGTTGACTCTCGACCTTGCCAGCAACATCAGATGTTTTGCACACCTATAGATTAAAATGGGAGGTCAAACATCAGGACCAGCAGTCAATATTCAACTCAAATAGACATGAAAAATAAATCAGTCATTCTGTCATTTTTCACTTACAAAAGTGTAAGCTATATTATAAAGTGAAATTCAAGCAAGCAAACTTTCAAATAGATTATCTACTGGAAATGAAACATGGTTTTGTGTCAGTTTTCAACAGTTGAAAAAGGACAGGATAGATCATACAATGCTTAGGGCTCCAACACGCTCTCCATAGAGCCCCATGTTTTTCGCATAGCTTTGTGCTACCAGGCACTCACCACCATCAGCCACAAACATACGAACAGATTGTGCATCAGCATCAAGACTTCCACTGGCAAAACCCTAGGGTTTCAAGAGAAAATTTTAAACCAAGATAAGAATTTCTTCAGTTGTTTCATACAAAACGGTGTATCAATCCCAAGTATATTAATCTGTTAGAGAACCCACCTGATAGGCACTGTCAAAGAAAGGTAACAACTGTTTTGATCTCATCAACTGCCTTATCTGCTCCCATTGTTCAACAGTTGGGTCAACACCAGTTGGGTTATGAGCGCAGGCATGTAGGAGGACAACTGCCCCGGATGGGGCAGACCCAAGATCTTCTAGCAGGCCTACAACACATTAGAGACTGGATTGTTATACTCTAGAAAAAAATCTATCCATGAGATCAACAAAACAATCAAATGTGCATATCTGCCTGCGATTATATATGAATATACTGAGAGAGCTTAGTAATAGGCTAGCTAAAAAGTTCACTCACCTTGGAAATCCAGTCCACGTGTTGCAGGATCATAATATCGATAGTATTTTACAGATAATCCAGCAAGAGTAAAAACTTTCGGGTGGTTCCCCCAGGTTGGTTGGGGAATGTATATTGTGCGCTGCACAAAAACCAAGCAAATGTTTTTAACAGACGAATCTTTAGTAAGTGTATAATCTAGTTATTTTGATTCCGTGAAAAATGAATAAATAAATAAATAAATAGTGCTATACCTCATGGTAATGCCTTGCCAAAAACTCACCACCAACTCTCAGTGATCCTGTGCCTGACAAACACTGCACAGTGGTGACCCTGTTCTCCTGAATAGCGGGGCTGTTCAACAGCATAAAAGGTGCAACCCCCAAAGGAAGTAAAACTAAGATGAGAATTTAGTCAAATGATCGAATTATGTCGAACATATGATGCTAAGTGAACTTTTCTACCTGTCGGCACCACAGATGAGCTTTGCACTCAATTTATTGAACTCTGCCAATCCAATAATTGGAAGATACTCCTTCACACGTGATCTGAATTAACGAATTTACAATCAACAAATCACAATGATAGGCGTAAACTCCATTACAAACAGAAAATATAAAAGCAGACAACTCACGGATCATTAACAAGAGACTGCTCTGCCTGTCTGACTACACTAAGGACGAGAGGTTTTCCTTCCTGTCATTCACATAAATAGACAGCTAAAGGTTGCATCAGGATAGAAATTATGCAGTCTTCCAACAATTTAATTTTCTAATTAAGAAGAAAAACTTGCTGGGCACTAAGTCAACCCTGAGATCAGGTAAACATTTCACCACTTTTGCAACTTTAATAAATCTGGAACAAAAGCTCATGAGTCACTTATGCAGCTGAGTAACAAGCACAAAGATCCCTCTTTTTACTCATAAAAAGAATAAAGGACCCATCTTTTTATCAGAAACCTTAGAAGATTGGTTTTGAGATGACAATCCAAACTAACATATATCAAAAGGTAGCGCCTATCAGGATTCACTGCTTATTGGCCGTTAATGCCCACTGAGTCACCAGCAAAAGAGCATAAATCACCAAGCAGCAATTTGTATTTATCCAATATCATGCTGAAGCAAAATCTATCCGTTGTTTTGTATGAACCTGAGCACACTCTAGCAGGGACTGCTAACAATCGCCACCACTGACTTTTGGTCAAATTATAAATATTATCTACTATTTTTCAATTATATATCAATTCTGCCCACACAACATTTCTGAAAGAAGCATTCAGATAAGCTACTGCTTTCAGCATACTTCCTTCATTTTGCCCATCTTTAAGAATTCTGGCAGACATTATATAATTATGGAAAGCTACTAGCTAGCAACAATCATTGAGCAGACCGTTTGAAGTAAATGAGCTGTATCATAATTGCTCGAATCAATAAAATCTATGACCTTGCACTCTAGAGAAGCAAATTATTGGCAGAAAATTTTCCTCATATGATGTTGAACGGAGAAAAAAGGGGGGGAAAACATCCATACCCATGAAACACATACACTTGGTATCTAATTTGCACCTGCGAATGTCTTAAGTCCAACAAGATACATCATATTGACATAGATGGAAGATAGTTTACCTCAGTACGGTAGGCGCCGACTCCCAAATTCAACTTGTTTGGGCTAGTATCTTTGTTATACGCGACAGTCACCTGTTCAAGCACAATAGGCCAAGGATTTCGCAGTCAAGACGCATAAGACAAAACAAGTCTAGAAAAGAAACGATCAACACGATGAAACTTAGCAAACAGAGCTGGGGTTCAGAAACAGGATCTCAGAGCCCCGCATATCACGTCCGTAAAGACAAGAAGAACTCCAAAGATGAAGAAATCAAAGCAAGCAGCGTCTCGCGCATTCGACTCGCTCATTAGATTAAAAAAAAAAAAAAACTAACAGCGGCGCGAACTTAGCAATCAGTCGAGCATCTCACGCAGCTCGCAACGAGCGGCGATCGCACACCTCGACACCTCACAAAATCAAACATTTCGCACGACTTCTCGATCCTTAAACCGTACTATCAAGAACTACATCGCCGGAGATGGAAAAAAGCACTCCAAAAGCCGCAGCCGAACATCGCGACCGAACTCGATGCCGCCAGTCTCCTCGACACATAAGGCGATCCGCAGCCGACCGGACGCATCGCGAAATGGAGATCAAAACCGCCGGCATCATCGCGACCGCACGCGACGTCGCTTTTCCTCGTCCGGCGTCCCTCGAAAAACACACGAAGATCGCGCGGGGGACACAGAGAGAGAGAGAGAGGGAGAGTGAGATTTACCCCGAGGATAGGATCTTCGGGAGCGCGGACGACGTGATGGAAGACGGAATCGGCCATGGGGAGAAGGAGGAGCAGCAGCGGCGAAGAAGAAGAAGAAGAAGATCGGTGCCCGCGCGCGCACGAAGTTTCGTCGGCCGGAAAAGCGATCGATCGTTGGGTGCGAAGGCAACGGTGGCGGCGAAATGTATATAAATAGCGACGGCGACGGGCGACGGTGACGGTGGGTCACGGTAAATCTGTGGGCTGCTTCCCTCTGTTTTCTGCTTACCTTTTTATTCGTTCGATGGCACGCCTACATGCCGTCCGAAACGAAAAAGAACACTAACGTTAAATTTTAACCCACCCCCCCCTAAAAAAAAAAAAAAAAAAAATCAATACTATATAAAAATCCAAATTGATATATTTATGTCAAATTACTTTAAATTAATTTTTGATAATAAAAAAAACTAAATTAATATACTTGTGACAAATTTACCTTCTCAAATTAATCTATTTGTGACAAATTACCTCTTTCTTGAATTTCTATACAATTGAATTTGTAATACTAAAAATTCTAAATTGGTACACATACAACAAACGGAGAGTAAAATCCAACACTGATATGTGTCATCAAATTTAACAATTTGACGATAAAATTTAATTAAAACTAACGGAAGATTAATTTGTTACAGATATATTAATTTGAAATTTTCTGTAGTTAGAAAATTGATTTAAAGTAAATTTGTCATGTATTATCTGTTTGGAGTTTTTGATGGTATTTATTAATCCAAAGAATATTTTGAGAAAAAGACCCAAAAAATAATAATGCTAAATGTTTTTAAAAAATAATGCTAAATATGCAGCTGTCCACGATTACTTAATTAAATAAATCACATCGAGACCGTCATCCTTCTCTTCTCTCTTTCTTTTTTTTTTGGTACCGTATTATCTGTGTGTGAATATATATATATATACAGTTGACCTGTATGTACACGTACTCGTCCGCTTCTTCGTTTATGCGGCGAGCGGACGCCCGTGGTCTTCCTGCGTAGTCAACGCCCCATCGTTTATCCTCCCTTTGGAGGTGGCAGATACCAATGGGTACCTTCAGATGTGCGAGGCAGAGGATCGCAGCTCGAGCACGTGCGACCACATGGGTAGCTAGATATCAAAATGAAAATGAATGAAAGCCTAATCCAACAACCCTCCGATCCCTTCCTCAAACAGAATGGACGGCGATGGCGGTTTCTCTACAGTACGTGCCAAGCAGAGATCGCAACTCGAGCACGTGGGATTTGCATGGGTAGCTAGAGTCTCGCGACGGAACTAGTGGGGGCCTTGGACCACCTGGTTGGCTCCGTGGTCGTAGATAGTAGTAGGGGTGACCAGGCAAGAACCTGAACCTGAGAACTAAATTAGTGAGAACATGTAGATTTTAGGTTCTAGAGTATGCAGGTAGATTCTAGGTTCCAAAATACGATGAACATGTTTCAACAGATAAGTTCCAGATTCGTAATTGGAGAAACCTGAAATCTAGAACTTGAAACCTATAATCTACAACTTGGAACAAGTTTTAATATTTTTCTTGATTCGTATGCCTCCGCGTCTTCCGATATTCATATTGTTGATGATGAGTGTATAATTTGAAAATACTAGTCCGAGTTTCCATTTTATGGCTAAGATTTTTATTTTATTAATATTTATTTTTTTGTGTATCTAAATATAAGTTATGATTAGTTAATTGTACTCGTTAAGTGGGATCTGGATAGATCTTGAAACCTATAACAAGATAGCTTCCAAGTTTTAAGATATGCAAGATAGGTTTCAAGTTAAAAAAAATGAGGAACCTGTTTTAATGGATAGGTTTCAAGTTTCACGTGGAACTTGTATGGAATTTATATTCACTTATCCCTACTTCTATCTAGTTGAATTCCTTGCCAAGAATTCTTTTTCTTCTGTTGATGGTTTTGTTCATTTTGTATTCTCTTTAATGAATGACAAGCTTGTTTATTATTATTACGTTCATTTTCGTTTTGTTTAACTAAAAATGAAAAAAAAAAAAAAAAACTTGTTGGACCATGAAACTAACCTTGGAACTTTTGATAGGGTTCTAGGTTTTAGGCGGAACCTATAAAGAACTTGGAACCGCTTACCCCTAAATGGTAGTCAAGGGGTGCTTCCATTGATGAGGGCTGTCCTTGATAATCCCCTTGTGGGCCACATAGTAGTACTGTGTTTTTATTTTTACTTGTTGATACTCGCAAGCCTCACCCCTTGTTGGGAGTGAATATTTTTCTTCCTCACTACCAGCGTATATCAACGATTTTCACACTAAGGAAAATTGAAAGTTGGCAATATCTCACTTCAAATCATCCCTATATTAGGGTTTCCCTGAAGGGTCATTGAGTGTGTGTATGCATGAGTAGCTAGAATCTCCCATTAAACCATGAGATGGTGAGGCATGTTCTATGTTTAAAGTGAAGTGATTGTTGAGATCAAATGGAATTTTTCCACTTCAGAAAGCACGAGATTATGAACCCTAATTTTCGCTGAACTACAAACACTAATCAAAACATTAATCTTAAGTGATATACAAATGTACATTTGGCAAATTCCGAAGGGGAGAAATTATTACATAAACTCGATCTTTATATATTGATACCATCACAACCATTTACTGTGTGGGTTCTACTGTGAGGTCAAAACATTCAATTTCTTATGACAGTATTGATCTACGTGAATTGGTTTTATGTAATTTTTCAGACTCCCTGAATGGGCTCAGTTTATTTGCTTGTTAACGTGTGATATGGCTTGCAAGCTGCTAATGGACAGAAGATTCCGAGCTTATCTTTGCTCAAGAGCAGGAACTTGTGGCGTAAATTGAAATGTAAGGACAAGGTTGGCTGGAGATCTACTGTATTTCCCACGAGCATTGTCTTCGCCTCTCCTGCTGGTTGTTAAATCATTGCAGTCATTTTCTTCATCCCTTTCAATAGAGCGATATCGCCTCCGAGTTTGAACACCGATTGCAGTTGAACGTTTCTCAAAAAAGTAAACAGGAAGCTTCTGTGAGAATGTTTAAACGACCACAACTAATGAAACCTCCCAGTAAACATTTGTAAACCTTAACATATTGCATGAAGTGTTTTGCCAGAGTTGCAGTGACAAGAGCTTGAGCACAACAGACTCCGTTCCTTATCTATAATAGAAATAGAAGAGATTTTCTTACCCATCAGACGACAGATAAACATGGAATCCACTCGCCCTGACAGCAATTTGCTTCTCGTTCTTCAACCCTGAGATTGTGAACCTGACGATGTGCTCGATAGATGATGCGACGGTAGTCACCAGAGATACCCATCAGACAGCGAAGATGGTGTGCTCGAAATGTTAACCAAACTGTAAAACCAACGCACCCACAAGCTGCAAGGAACCGTGTCCTGACATGTATAGCCAAAGGTAACAATCATGTTAGCAGTGATTGCCAGACATGTCAAGAATGAGGTCCAAATTCGGACACTAGCAGGGACCTGCTGAGTATTCAGCAGCTTAGGCTGCTATAGCAAAAATTTCTGCAGTCCCACCTACTAAGTAATTTCAGAACTATTCAACAATACCACATTTATGTACATACGTAGAAAGAGAGAGAGAGATTGTTATAAACCTCTTTCATGTAAAGAATCGAACAATTGCTTCTGCATATGAACTGCTGTACTTATCTGTATGAAAATTGGCCAAGCATATACTGTAAATTCAGTCAGTCCAGTGATCAGCATAAAGTAGATCACTTCCGAACAATTAGATCATCAATGATCAAGCAAATGCAGCTTACAGGTCACTAAAGAGGAGATCTTCCAGTCATTTAAATACTCTTGAAGAAAAGGTTTGCCACCCCTTTTTTTTCATGTTTCCAGCTTAGATGGCAAATGACATTGAAAGCCATTATGCATCAGTCTTAATTTACAGCAGCCACAAAACAATTATTTAGCATCAATTATAGCTTGTTATGAGGACATACAAGTAACTAAACTTAAATTTGTTAAAATGCAACACCAAGAGTCAATCCATGAGTTGCAAATAGTAGCCTGCCAAATTCAGTCTCAACACATAAAAGACCATAATGGCCAGAAAACAGTTTACCTAAAAGAACAACTTAAGAAGCATGCTGAATACACAATGCATATGAATCTTATAATTGGACAAACGGCTAATTAGTAGGAGGGTACTAGTCAGGAGATCAAATCCTAATATTCCCACTTCTAGTTGTTCCACCAACATTTCTCCTATTACTGGGTTTCAGTTCTTCAATTATTAATTTGATGTGGTTAAGTGCTAGACCTAATCATGGGTTAGGATCTCCGAGGTCCAATCACTACTTCAGGAAAGACCCCTAGGCACAGTGCAATTAAAATTAATCAAGCAGCAGAATTTTTTTCTATTATCTTGCTTATGGGCCACTTTTATGAAGCCAACTAGTATAGGGGTGGTACCGGTACCCCCTTGGTACCTTCTTGGTCAAATCTTATGTATCATTCAAAAAAACTGCCGCTCTAACCAGCTCAACAGGTCCCCCCAAGCCTGAACTTTGATACATAAATTTCTTGTTTTCAAGCAATGAGCAAGCTTGGGAAAGGCTTCCAAGGACCAAGGTTAGCAGAGCCCAACATCGGACTTGTCATTCTCCAAGAGCACTGCCTAGCCCGACTTGACCCACACATTGACCAAGTTCCACATGTAAGATGCAACTTACATGTAAAGGGAGTACCAAGTAATGTGCTTGATATATACATCAGACTGATTTCCAAAAGTACAAGTAATCTGAGCAAAATTGTTGCTTGATAAATGATAGCCCAATGCTGACAAACGGTAAAACTTTCAGAGAGCTAGAGAAAGGGCATAATCATGTTCTGCTTGTCTCATTCATGGTGAGATTCCAGATCAAACAACAGCTAATTTAACGAACAGCTTGCTCGCATAATATGCACAGCCACTGCTATCACAGGAGAAAAAATTGCTAGCAATTGCAGATACCTACTCAAGTTTGATTACCCAATGTCTCGGTCAAGCAACAAGCGAGGCAAATCTAGTCGTATAATGCATAAACAGGGATAAGGAAGCTCCAGGCACTTCAGCAAATGCAGATCAAGTTGAGCACCTCAATCAATAGTCATGCATGAGAATTAAGACAGTGAGCACAAAGAGATTGTTTTGGAGAGGACTTGGCTGCCTGCTCACTTGAATCAACACCAGCAAATTCCGTTGTGTAAGGCACTTCTACTTACTCCAGTAAAATGATGGTGTCCTGCTTAAATCAATCAACACAGGTTCTAGAAGGGTGTGCAAAGTAAAGATGGAAACTTTATTGCAAATCAAGAAACGACCAGGTAAGCACAAATGCTACAATGATCAACATTAGTAACGATAACAAACACAACCGTAGACAGAATCATCCTACGATATTATTACAGAAACATCGTGTACAACAATCCACGAAACATAAATGCATCCACCGTATTAATGTTGAACCCCAGGAAACCCCTGCATACCATTGCCCATCCCATTCAAGAGATCTTGAATGGTGTAGCCATCAAGCGATCCAAACCCATCAAGCGATCCCTCGAAGAAACCACCATCAACTGAATTCGCAGCCAATTTCTCCTCCTCCACCTTGGCATTTTCATCTCCATCATCCTCCATAGCAACAACCCCAGACGCCGACGCCTTCTCCTCATGATCTCCGGCGACCGCGGGCATGTGACCGTCGAACAGAGCCATGTGCCCAAACAACTTGTCCTTCCTAGAGAAGGTGGTCCCGCAGGAACACCTCCACCTAGACTGCCCGCAGTGCTTCGAGTGGCTCTTCAGGTCGGCCAGCACCGAGAAGCTCTTCTTGTTGCACCTGTTGCACGCGAACATCTTCGGGCAGTGGCTCCTCTTGAAGTGATTCTTCACGCAGATCACCGATTTCAGGGGCCGGAACTTGTTGCTCCCTTTGTTCCGACTGCACCCCTCGAAGGGGCAGGAGAACCGGGTCTTCCGCGGTGCGTCGGCGCACCTCTCCGGCTTCGCCAGCGCCTCCGGCGTCTTGAACTGGTTGCCGTGCGCGCGCATGTGCATCCTCAGGTTCGCGTCCCGCTTGAACCCCTTCCCGCAGACGTCGCAGAAGTGGGCGTGCTCGGCGAGGAGTTTGGCCGCGTTGAGCTCCACGATCTCGCAATCGGACTCGAGCTCGAGCTCGAGCTCGGCCTCGTCCGTCTCGGCTTTCACCTCGACCTCCGGCGGCTTCGCAGCCGGCGGGTCCACGGGGCTCCGAACCGGCAGCTTCGAGCGCTCCGGCTCGGGATCGGAGGCGGAGCCGCTAGAGGAGCTGAACAGGACGGCGCCGTCGACGATGATCCGGTGGATCGCCGACGCGATCTCCGCGGAGACCATGTCCATCTGGTCCTTGCTCAGGAGGGCGTTGCTGCAGAGGGACTGCGCCAGGAGCCGCCGCACCGAGTCCAGCCTCAGGCGGACCGCGGCGAGGCTCAGGAGCGGCGGGACGCGGGGGTCTTCGGCGGCGGCGGCATTGGCGGCGGCGGCGGCGGGTCCCGGCGGGAAGGGGCGGTCGGCGCCGGAGATGGGGTGGTTCATCGCCGCGATTGGAGACGGCGAGTGCCGGAAAAGTTGGCGAGAGAGAGAGAGAGAGACTTTTTTTTTGTTGTTGTTGTCGTGTTTAGGGGATCGAGACGAGACGAGGTCTGGCCGAACGTTGACTAAAAAACTGACATGGCAAAACGAGCGGCGCCGCCTCTTCGGAACTTCCAAGGTAGGTCGTAATTTCCATTTCTTTACAGCTGCGTCAGGCTCGAATTGCAAATGATTAAATCCACATGGGCCTATCCAATTCATTTTTATATGATATAAATTTTATACATATTTAACCCGACTCATATTGTAAATATACTTTTACGATGGGAAGAAAGCGATGGAGTGAGCGAGCCAATGAGATCAAATGAGAATCAAAAAGAGTAAAGAGAAAGTCATAGAAAGTTTTGATCCCATAGAATGGCCATATCACGAGTTTTATTATTCTAAACAAATTTATGAAATATAACTAATCCGTAAAACAATTCAGACCATCAAATAAAGAGATAAAAAAAATGATCTGTCACCTATTTTGACATGTCTAGTTGGTGATATTTAATAAATGAGATTCAGAATGATAGCTCCAATAAATATAAGTGTTAAATGGGTTTGGAGGTTACCTAAACCCGACCCACTCTTAAGATTATCTCTGCAATCTCTCTCTATCCTCGTAATTCAATGACTTGCCATGACTTTTTTGTACCTCTCCTTCCTCTTTCATGGTTTGCCCGTTGATTGTTGGCCTCAATATTCACAAATGGTTGGCAAGTCTTATGACTTCCTTTAATGATTCTTTGCTAAAAAAAGTGAAAATGTTGATTCTGTTGAATAGTTTCTTACATAGCATTTTAGTTTGATTTATTAGGCCCAAAGATTCTTTTTTTTTTGCCTACTAAGCCTCATACTCTTTTTTTTAAGTTTAATCATTCAAGTCCAACAGTCAACTTTTAGATAAAGTGATGTGGAGTGTCATAAAGTGAGCCGTGTGTGGCTTTCCAAGCTCAATTATGACAATCGTGAACCTTAATAAAGTGAAAGGGATAGAATTTAGATAAACTTCGACCCATTTTTAATGAAAAGTTCATCTTATGAGACCATGTTTATATAATTTTGATGATGTCATGTTCGTCCACTTAACACGTTATGCATCTTCCACTTATTGATTATTTTAGTGATGACTTGGACTTGGCGACCAAAAAAGGGGATTGGATTGGCTTGAATCAATAAAGCATGCGGTCACGGCTTGCGTCATCGCAACACATGCACGCTTTCCTAGTTGATTATAGTATTTCAATCTACAGATCTTTTTTGACTTTTTGACTTTTTCTTTTCTTATCATGATAATTTATTTTTAATTTAGATATGCAATATTTATCCAAACTAACATATAAATATAAAGAGTTTAAGATTGGTTAAGTAGGTGGGTGTAGGTTTTCATAGGATGGTTTAAATATTGATGTGTTTTAGATATATGAGTTGGATATAGATCAATGAATTTGCATTGTCCACGAGGTGGTTAGAATGAATTAAATCGATTAATTTGGATTGACCCAACCAACCTAATTGATGGCCCTAACCCTCTCCATCTTTTAGCCTAACCAATAAAAAACTGTCACATGACCATACATTATCATAAGTCTCATATGGCGGGAAAGTGAGATTTAGGCCACCTCGTGGTGACATTGTTAGTGATCGTCACGTAACCCAACCAATAAAAGATTGGCACTTAAACTTTATTGTCAAATGTCCAACATGGCAAAAGGTATCGGCCATAAGAAAGATGAGACACGGGCTGACAAAATTATTGGTGCTCCCTTGTGAGAAATATTGGATAGGCCCGGCCCTCCATGTCAGATAATGTTCCTCTACCTATCGATCGCCATGTATTCAATAGGACCCACAATCGCCATAGCCAATCCAACCGAAAGCAAGCTCAAAACAACATTCTCTCTTTGCTTCATTTTGTAAGTTACACTTTCGACTTCTACTCACTTAGACATTCCTACGAGAGTTTTGGCTTCGACCCTCCTCATTTCTCCCAAGAAGTTCAAGGCCTTCAGTCCAAATGATTCGCTTGTTAAACCTCCACGTTCGCACCCATCTCTTTCTCTTCCTTGTTTTCACCCTCATACCCTCCCGCCTCCCTCAAATGGTGCACCGTCGCTGTCGCCGCCTCCGGCTAATAAGCACAACCGTCGACTACTCCGTCGATCTCATTCCTGAGGAGCTCTGCGGGAGGGTGGTGCTCTGCGAGGCTCTGATCGTGAGTTGAATGTGGGCGAGGAATTCTCTCGGTTGTCCCACGGAAGGATCGGCATCGACAATGTGGATTTGGCGGCGTTGAACGAGAATCCATGATTGGTGGTGGATGCACCGAACGAGCGTGGCGGCGGTCGCCGAGCAGGTGATCGCACTCTTGCCGAACACGTAGCGACCAGTGAATGGAGATAACTTTGACTGACGAGGAGGGCCGGGCGTAAGCAATATTTTATCGCCCAGTCATTGCCATCGAGCCCAACCACTAAGAAAACGATGCTTGAGCGGACGTTTCGGCCGAAAAGGAGAAACGATGTCGGTGAACCGGCGATCATGATGAAAATTGTCGACTGATGTATCTCCTCATGGTCAGAAACCACTTCTTCAAAAGAAAAACAAATTCAGACCAGAAAAGAAGAAAGATAAAAACAAACACACCGTTGCTGAAAAGGAGGTTCTATTGGTTGGGCTAACTTCAAACGTGGTGATCCGAGAGCAACCAATAATTTCTCCGACGTGTGAACTCGTCTGAGGAGAATAATTTATTATATCTACTAAATTGGATGAATCAAGGCTCGAGTGAAATCCACAAATGACCCACTTAATGTTATGACCCGATTTGATTCTGTAGGGAATAACGGATCCCCGAAAACCGGATTTGACACTAAATCGAACCCCTAAATCAATGCGAAAGACAAAGCCTGGGAAACAACACGTATCACCGATCGTAAAGCACACCACGGATTCGAGCGTACCTTGTTAGCCACAGATTAGACACCGACGTTGATGGAGGAAGAGAAACTGAGCACTGTTCGATCAAGGGAAGCAAATTTGGCCTTCGCGCTTCACTGTTTTCCTTTGAAGAAAACGTGAGAGAGAGAGAAAGGGAGAGGAGGGAAACGTACGTCTTTTCTTCTTTTTAACAAAACCGTACATTCTCTCTCTCTCTCTCCTCCCTTTTATACCTTCCTCCTTCCACGGGCCCTATTCCCGTGGGTCAGGCTTTTTGGGCCCAACTTGGGCAGACGGGCCTTAAGCCCAATTCTAATAAAGCCTTCATCTCCCACTCGCACAAGGTGGGCCGAACAGGATTCTCTTTACCTCTCTTCAACATTCATACCGGTGAATAATCCGTGCGACCAGCATACTTTGAGAGCTCGTTGCTATACATCTGTTAGGAATATATAGCAGCTCATAATGGGCGTCTCACTTTGAGTAGATTTAGTATGCAGTACCTTAGATCGATCGATCACATTTATATCTCTCTTGATCTCTTTTAAACAATGATATATATTGTATTCACAATTATAATTATCACAAAGACAGTCATAATTGGTCGACTAGTGAATACAAAACTACAATGTGATTCTCCAAAATCAATCTTCCTCTTTCCTTCAAACTCTCAATTTCAGTTCAGCTTACTTTTTTAGAAATGTCCCATTAGATCGAATCAAACTCATGACCATTGGCAACATTCTAAGATAACAAATACTAAATAGAAATCTTGAGAATAAGTAAGAGTCATGAGGGGACAAAAATTGAGGAACTCTTTTCCTCAAGAGTCTCACACGTCATAAAAGTTGAGATCAAACTTTTTGTTACTCTTATTGGTCGTCTCATGCATACGTAGTATGAAATACGTATTACGGTATTAACTCATTTCCCATGGAGCGTATGTCTACTTTTTTAAATACCGTATAGATGATAGTTTAGACATACCCAATGTCTAACTTGAGTTCACGTATCTACTCATTCACAAAATTCATCAGAACTCATATCTGGCATCTTAGACAGATAAAGTAAAATATGTGGGGTATTTTACTTTCGGACATCGTAAATATTATGTCATCATCTTAACACTCAGTTAAGGCGACATGCGTATTTTAAGCTTGAGCTCTCGATTATCACCTAGATAATAAGCTTAAAAACAGTCTCATCTCTATTTATCACACAGTAAATAGAGGCGATTACTTGTGTGAGTGGGCTAATCTTATATCTATCCGACATACTTCTCTTAACTTAAAGTAATGCACTGAGCATTAAGATGCATAAAGATCACATAAAGATTCATAGGCATTAATCAATGAAAATCAAAATTTCATAAATGTGAACAACTCAGGGAAATTACAATCCAGTACATCAGACTCTACGCAATCCTAAAGATTTTACATGACCACAAAACACATCTCTAGGTATTGGTTTTGTCATAGGATCTGCTACCATTTTATGCGTAGATATGTACTGCAAGTTCACATCCTTTCGTGCAACCATATCTTTTACAAAATTATACTTTGTATCTATATGTTTGGTCTTGCCATGATACTTTGGATCTTTGGTGACGCTATAGCTGCTTGGCTATCACAATTAACCAATAGTTGATTTGCAGCTTTCTCAATAACACCTAAATGATCCAAGAATCTCTTAAGCCAAACTCCTTCTTGTCTTGCGCGCGATAATGCCACGAACTCAGCTTCCATCGTGGACAAGGCTATACACGTTTGCTTCTTTGCTCCATGATATGGCGCCATTGCTCGCAAGAAAGCAAATCCTGAGGTAGATTTTCTTTCATCTAAATCTCCTTCCCAATTAGCATCTGAATAGCCTTCAAGTCGCAGATCCTTTCCTTGGTAATTCAACTTGAAATCAGCAGTTCCCTTCAGATACCTCAATATTCTCTTAACGGCCTTCCAATGTCTTTGGACTGGATTAGATTGGTATCTACTCACCATTCCAACGCAAAACATATGTCGGGTCTTGTACACATCATAGCGTACATCAAGCTCCCAACAGCACTTGCATAAGGAACATGTTTAATTTGTTCCTTCTCTTGTGGAGTCCTTGGACACAGTCTGTGGCTCAATCCTTCACCTTTCGCAATAGGAGTGTCTATGGGTTTACAATCTTGCATGCGAAATCGTTCAAGAACCTTATTTATATAGGTTTCTTGCGAAAGAGACAACGATCTCTTCGAACGATCTCTTGAAATCTTAACTCCAAGAATGTATGCAGCCTCACCCATATCCTTCATCTCAAAGTTGGAAGACAACCAACTCTTTGAGTCTTAACAAACTCCATATTGCTCCGGCAATTAGTATATCATCAACATATAATGATATGATCACAAATTGATCATTGGATCTTTTGATATATACACAATGATCCTCATCAATCATTGTAAAATCATATGCCATTATGGCATTATGAAAACGTATATACCATTGTCTCGATGATCGCTTAAGGCCATATATCGACCTCAAAAGTCGACATACCTTTTCTTCTTGGCCTTTCACTATGAAACCAGCAGTTGTTCCATATATATTTCTTCCTCTAATTCTCCATTGAGGAAAGCGTCTTTACATCCATTTGATGTAACTCAAGATCCAGACTAGCCACTATTGCCAGAATAATGTGAATTGAGGTAAATCTCACTACAGGAGAAAACGTATCTTCATAATCAATTCCTTCCTGTTGATTATACCCCTTCGCCACAAGGCGAGCCTTATGCCTTTCTATCAAGCCATCAGCCTTTCGCTTTATTTTGAGAACCCATTTGTTCCCAATAGCTCTGCATCCTTTTGGAAGATCAACCAGTTCCCAGACTTGGTTTGATTTCATTGACTCCATTTCCTCTTCCATTGCATTAATCCATTTTTCCTTACTAGGGCAATTCAGAGCCTCATTAATATTTCTAGGCTCATCCTCATCTTGTGGAGCAACCATAAAAGTTTCCCCTTCAATGTCAAAATGTCGACGGGGAGTACTTTGGCGACTTGTTCGCCGTATGGGAGATTGTACACTTTGCATATCATTCCCCATCATGCTCCCACTTGGATTAGGTAGTGATGATGTCGTCTTATCATGTGGTTGCAATTGAGAATGAGTTGAATTCAATTCATCACTTCTCATATTACTCCCACTTGGATGAACTCCACTAACATCATTATCCTGATCCAAGGTCTCAAATAGGGAACAATCTTTCCCTATTTCGCCCTTCTTAGGAAATTCATCCTCTAAGAATGTGACATCTCGTTATTCAAATTCAGTTATACTCCCACTTTCCTGCTCACTTATGAACACATACCCTTTTGAGTGTTCCGAGTACCTTATGAAAATACTATTCTTGCCTCTGGGACCCAATTTCCCAAACTTGTGAGAGGACTCATGCGTATAGGCAGCACAACCCCATGGCTTAAGAAAGCTTAAGTCCGGTTTTCTACCTGTCCATAACTCATATGGAGTGGAAGTAACTGATTTGGAAGGCACGTGGTTAAGTATATAGGCAGCAGTTAACAACGCATCACTCCAAAAGGTGATAGGTAAGTTAGCATGCGCCATCATGGACCTAACCATTTCTAGTAGGGTTCTGTTTCTTCTCTCTGCAACACCATTTTGTTGAGGAGTATATGGAATAGACAACTGTCTTTCTATTCCTTTTTCATCACATAATTTTCTGAACTCATCAGATAAATATTCTCGACCTTGTTCGGATCTCAATGCTTTTATTTTCTTGTCTAATTGATTTTCTACCAAGTTCATAAACCTTTTGAAACAATTTATTGCTTCAGATTTGTGAGAAATCAAATAGACATATCCGAATCGAGTATAATCATCAATAAATGTGATGAAATAAATAGCCCAATGCCTTCCTCTCACATTCATTGGACCACAGACATCAGAATGGATTAAATGCAGAGGAAATTCAGCTCTTTTCCCTTTCCCAAATGGTTTCCGTGTTGTTTTCCCTTCTAGGCAATGCTTACATATAGGCAAATTGACTTTTTCAATGTTACCCAACAAGCCCTCTTTGGCTAGTCTATTCATATGTTGTTGGCCAATGTGACTAAGTCTAGCATGCCATACATTCACATCATTATCATAGGTATTAGAAGACGTGATAAGGGAATAACAAACATTTGCATTAACATAGTCAATATCTAATACAATGAAACCATCCAGAAAATAACCACGACCATAGTAATTTGTATCTAAAAACAAATCCACACCTCTATTACAGAAGTTCATATTAAAACCTAGTCTAACCAACACTAAAACAGACACTAAATTCCGACAAATCTCCGGAGCATACAGCACATCATGAAGGAACAAAGTGCGTCCACCACGCATGTTTAGTTGGTAGGTGCCAATTGTGACATCCCAAATTTCATCGACCTTCATTAGTGTAATTAGATCATTAGGAACTTAGATTAATTAGATTGGGCCAGAAAATGAACCCGATGGATCGTGAGGAACGTGTGGGCTTGAGAAGTGAGTGGGCCACACGAATTGGACTTAAGAAATCTAATGAGTGATTATGGGCTTGGACTTGGCTTGAGGCAGGCCAAGGTTCGAAAATCATTACATTTGTAGATTTAGTTTAGTGGGCCCGGATTGTTATAGATTGAGCCCGTTGGGCCAGGAATGAATATTTAGGCCCGAATGATTTTATTTTATAGATTCTAGTTATGATAACTTGATTAATGTTTATAATGCTAATATCAATTTCTAACTTTAGCATTTTGTGATGAATTCTTTATAGACTAACATTGACCATTCGATATGTTACGTCATTCGATATGTTATGTCATGACTTTGTATGATTGTAATAGAAATGAAATCTAATGGAATCGAAAGGAAATTAAGTGAAGAACACTAGAAACTAATGAACCGACTAATGAATCGGATTAGAGACTAATTCATTTTGAGTGACAAATTAAACTTGAGAGAATAAACTTGGAGGCCACGACACCTCTCTTCTCTCTTGGTTTTTCTTCACCCACGGTTTTGATTCCCATGAACCGAGACATGCAAGCTTCAAGGAAAATAATCATTACAAGATCTCATCATTACACTAGCCTAGGGATTAGTTTGTAGACCTATTTCCCCTTAAGCTTCGTACACTTCCTCTCTCTCTCTATATAAAACCCAGCAACCCATCTTCATCTTCTTCTTTCTTTTTCTCTCGGCTGAGCAGCGAAAAACCAGAAGCAAACCAGCAACTTTCTTCTTCTTGCATGCTGATTTTGAGTGTTGATCTTGAAGCATCTTAGAGTTGTGTTGTAGCTGAAGCAAGGTAAGGAAAGATCTAACTCTAAATTGAAAGTTATCCATTGTTTCATCAAGGGAGCTTGAGGATCTAACCAAACAGTGATGGATATAGTCTGTAGTTGTTGTTCTGTGGTTGATCTAAGCTGAGTAAGTGTTAGATTAGAGTTAGAAGCCATTGCATGTTGTTTTTGAGGACTGCATGTTTCGAAATCCTTGTGTGAGTATGCTGTTTTGTTGAGCGAAGTGGTGAAATGGATGCCGAGTGGATGGATATGGTGTATGCTGTGATGAGTGAACTCACGGATGCGTTTATACTTCGAGCCGAGCTGTGGAATTGATCATTTGTTAGAGAAAGATATGCTGAAGTTGCTTTGAGTTGCTGTGAGTAAGCATTGGAGTATTGTAGAAGAGATTTGTGGATAGACAAGTTGTTTAGTTGAGTTAGAAGTGAGAAAATTTGTGTATCTATTCTGTTCTAAGTGAAAACAGTTATGGAGTCTTCTGTTTGTTTTTAGTTTTCTTTATGAATGTTAATAGAAATAAGAAAGAAACCATTCTACATGATAGAACATCTATAAGATCAAGTTATACACGTAGCTATAACCATATGACTATAAAAACGTAGAGATAGAAGTGAACTTAGTAAAACCAGTAAACTGTTCTTGTGAGAAACGGTTTGACCTTTACTGATTATGCGAATTTTCTGTATTTACCTAGTTAGATTTGGACTTCGAATCCCTAATGAAAATTGTATAACACATCTTAAGGAATGACGTGTCAAAATTTGAGATTAAATAGATAAGATTTGGTTAGTGAAACAATTTTCTTTGTAGATAAAGAATCTGGACGTCGGTACAGGGTACTAGTAAAAATTATGGCGACTGTTACTCTTAATACAGTGAGAATCAGACTTAAGTTTCTTCACAGAAAATGTCGATCTATGTCTCAAGTATAACATACTAAAATTTGGTAATATTTCGACAAGAATTAATATACCTTCTGTGTTCGAAACCGAAACTGTTCATTTAGCTAGTATACTGTTTGTACCCGAGAACACATATTAGATGTAGTGTCTCGTATCTTAGACTTGTATGAGGAACATAGAGTCTAATAAACCTTATACTAGATGTTAGTTGTGTATGAGTGAGTCTCATATATCATTTGAGATATAAGTGCATATAGAATCATGTGTGTGCAATGAGTGCGGTGCATAGTGCTTGATTATGGGATGAATATCTGTTCGCCATGGAATGGGACATGACGTAATGGGTTTTATCTTATAATCCGGACACGCACGTGTGCTAGGTTCATGAGAGTTAGTTAGATACTTTGGAGTCTTTTCTTTTGCATACGATAAATGCATTAATCAAAGGTGTGGTGGTGTGAGCGTGTGCTTAAGATGAATGAACCCATCGGTACCGAGATACCGGTGATGCCCCGGAAGTTTGGGATGCCCTTGCTGCGTGGTCTTGGATGCCTCGGTAGAGAAATACTGAGATGCCTCGGAGTGAGATGCCCTTGTGTGTGATCAAGGATGCCTCGGTTGTGTGATACTGAGATGCCTCGGAGTGAGATGCCCCTTGCTGTGTGGTCTTGGGAGGACCTCGGTTGTGTGATACCGGGATACCTCGGAGTGAGATGCCCACAATTAGAGGTATTGTGGAAGTTCGGATAACGTACTTTCTGGAAGTGACTCGATCGGCCGGTTGAATTCCGGTTAATGATTGATCGAGGGTGGATTTTATGCACACTAAATATAATTATTTGGCGAGTGAGTTCATCTATTATTGTTACATTATATTTTGATGTGAGATTGAGTTTGTGAAGGGTAAGCATAGAAGTGGATGCATATAAGGTGATTTCTTACATGAAGTAATAGTATTGTTTATGCTTGTGATATATCCTTTAGCATCCTGAATTGTTTGATGATTCACTTGTAACTTTGATGGCTATGGATTGTTTAAGTTAGAGTTTTATCATTCTTTACTGGGCAATGTTGTTTGCTCATACCTTACATTTTCAGATTGATAGCATGGATGTACCGCCGGTAGCTCGATACGGGGCGGTAGTGAGTCTTGATGTTTCTCTTCATGACGTGTATGATCCCGACATTGACATGGTTTTCTCCAAGTATGAGGCGACTTTATGGCTGGATGATGGTAGAGCTGACTTGACTTCGATGATGTTCGTTGCATGGTTTGTCAACCATGAAGGAGAGATGTTCGGACCTTTACCCTTTGGAGCAGGAGGACCTGGAGCGGGGATGGACGGCGCCTAGACGCCTTTGATCTTGTAGAAGCCGTTAACTTTTGTTTTTTTGTTAGACGTGGGCTTGTGTGGGAACTCGTGGAGTAGATACCCTCACCCCTTATCCCTGGCTTGTGTTACGCCTTACTTTTGTTATGTATATGTTGTATATATATAGGCGATGAACATGGAAATAGTCCAGGTTGATAAATTTTGTAAGCCCTAATGATGATAAGTAGAAATGCAGCTTCTTGTGTCCTTGTTTATGTGCATGAATGTTTGGCCAATATTTGAATTGAAGATAGAGTGATTGCAGGATAACCTTATAATATAAACTTGAGATTTTAAATAATCCATGTTAAACATGCTAACCTTCAATGGTAAACGCTATGGGTTATCTAAAGGAGATTACAAGCTAGACAAGAAGATAATAATAATTATAATTCCGCTTACGCTTAGTACGTGACGCTCTGGGACGTCACAGCTCGTTACACCAATTCTTTTCACTTCAGCTCTGGAGTTGTTTCCCACATAGATCCACTTAGTTCCAGTTGGTACTCGTCGGAATTCCACGAAGGATCCTCTATCCTTCGTTACATGGTCCGTCGCTCCTGAATCCACAGTCCACAAAGGATTAGACTCAGTTAAAAACACAGAATTCGACACAAAAGTAAAGTTCTGAAAAGTACAAGGGGTGCATACTTTCTTTGGCTCATGACAGTCGCGGGCATAGTGACCCTTCTTGTCACAGTTGTAGCATTTTACCCTTGTAAGCTTCTTCATGCGAGGATGCTTTCCTCTATCATGTTGGTTAAACTTGGGTTTCTTCCATGAAGGACCTGCTTCTTCCTTGCCTTTCCCTTTATCAAACCAGCTAGGGCGCTTGCGCTTCGAGCTCGAAGCTCCATATGAGCTAGAACTTGCATGGTAGAGTTCAGCGTTAAGCTTAGCCGCCAAGAGGCAGTCCTCTTCCAGCTCAAGATGTCGCATTGCATCCTCGAAGGTTTTGATACTTTCATTATGAGTCAGGTGCACCTTCATATGCTCCCAACTTTGAGGCAAGGAACGAATCACTGCTTGCACTTGCTGCTCATCTGTGAGGACATGGCCAGCATCTTTCAGCTCAGTTATCATGTTTGACATCTTTCTAAGATGTTGCTTTATGGTCTGACCATGAGGCTTCTTATAAGAGTCAAACCTGATAGTGAACTGCCTCAGTCTGGTCACCGAAGTATGACCAAATCTAGCTGCCAATGCCTCCCACATTTCCTTGGCATTGTCAAAACGCCTAAACTCTCGCATAACGTCATTTTCCATGCTGCTCAGCAACGTGATGCGAGCGAGAGAGTTCTTTCTTTTCCACACAGAAAAAGCTTATTTGTCTCTTTTGTGCCGTGCAGTGTTTCCATCTTCAGGTTCAACCATGGACAGGTTAAGAGCCTCAAGTGTTTCTTGCTCTTCCAGCACATACTGGATTTTCATTTGCCAAATTTTATAATTGTCACCATTGAGCTTTTCACCTTTGTTCAGCTCGGCAACTATGCTCTTTGTGGCTGAAGCCATTGATATGAACACATCAGACAAATATGCACGAATTATTAATGCTTATCTTTTATGCATCCATATTTGCATAGACCCATCATATTAATGAATAATTTCAAGTAAGGTTTCAGAATCAAAAGGTCACTATGTTTCCAATCATCCTCCAAAAAATCCTAACTTAAAATTATCATTAATATAATTGTCATATGCAAAATTAATTCTATGAAGCTAGAAAAACTTCTAAAACTACCAACAGCTAATTACCCACAGCAACTAGCAATTTTCAGAAAGCAACAGATAAATTTGTATCAAATAAAACAATAATGCTTTCCGACCAATACAACTAACATACAGGTTGCTACATCAACAACAATCAGGTAATTAACATTACATAATATGTCCATAAACACACTAAACAAAAATCATCCAATACCATTAACACAAAGTCAGCACACGAACTGGGAAAGATCCTCTTTTGTTCAATTTCTTGATCTTTTCCCTTGAAATAATACAATAATATTCATTTACAAAATCCATCACAATTTTCTTATAGGAAGCAGCTCCGTTGACATCCCATATGCGATTCAACACATCTTGCCATTCAGGTGGAAGAGTGCTTATGAAAAATCGCACCATCTCTGACTGTGACATTGGACGACCATTCCATATGACCTGTTGAATTTTTCCGTTGACTTCAAGGACATGATCAATTAAGTCACCTCTCTCCCATCGATGATCAGTCAGCTCAGCTATCAATTTAGACAGCCTATCCTTTTGTTCATCGGTAACTGTGCGAATAGGTGTGCGCAATCTCAGGGGAGGCATTGTTCCTGCAACAAATGCAGAACAAAAAATAAGGGATTACTTATAATCCACATAGACTTAATTGAAAAAGAAACACATTCTTTTCCTTTTTTTTTTTTTTTTTTTTTTTTTTTTTTTTCGGTCAACGGTCGCCGGTCAACGGTCGCCGGTCGTCGGACCGGTCGAACCGATCGGCCGGTTGAACCGCGTCGGACGAACTGACGCACGTGCCGAGCGCGTGCCAGGGATGACGTCATGCAGACGTTAGCGGCACGTGCCATCGTCAGCGGGTTGGGTCGCCGGCCGGTGACCGCACGGCCAACCGATGTCACTGCTGACGTCATCGATGACGTCACCCTAGCGGTTACCGACCGTTGGGTGACGTCAACACGCGTCGGTTCGCCAACCGGCGGTGCGCATGCGCCGGTTCGCCGACCGGTGCGTGTGTTGCTTGCGCCTGGCGATCTAGCGCTTCCGGGCGCGTCGCGCCCACGCGCAGCGCCTTCCGGCCGCGCGTGTGGGCGCGTGCAGCGTCGCCCGGCGGCGCTCGAGGTATTGCCAGACTCGTCTCGATGTCGCCTTGCTTCCTATGCCATCAGAATTTTATTTCGAGTTACAAAAAATCAGAAAAATGGCCGAACAACGCTCGGGTGTCGGGATTTTTGCCTCGATCCGTACGGCCGAAAGTTTTTTGCAAAAAATCAATCAACAACATGATAAACAGATCGGGAAAACGTGAACTGGGGCTCTGATACCAATGTAGGGAATAACGGATCCCCGAAAACTGGATTCGATACTAAATCGAACCCCTAAATCAATGCGGAAGACGAAGCCCGGGAAACGACACATATCACCGATCGTAAAATACACCACGGATTCGAGCGTACCTTGTTAGCCACAGATTAGACACCGACGTTGATGGAGGAAGAGAAACTGAGCACTGTTCGATCCAGTGAAGCAAATTTGGCCTTCGCGCTTCACTGTTTTCCTTTGAAGAAAACGTGAGAGAGAGAGAAAGGGAGAGGAGGGAAACGTACGTCTTTTCTTCTTTTTAACAAAACCGTACATTCTCTTTCTCTCTCCTCCCTTTTATACCTCCCTCCTTCCACGGGCCCTATTCCTGTGGGCCAGGCTTTCTGGGCCCAACTTGGGCGGACGGGCCTTAAGCCCAATTCTAATAAAGCCTTCAGATTCCGTTTTAAATATTGGTCGTACTTCTTATTGCTAGCTCCTTGATCGGTGACGATATGATCTCTTGAAAATAACTTTAATTGAATGGTAGGAAATGAAAAAGATAGTGAACTGAGTTTGGAACAACAGTTCTTGTTGTAATCGTAAACTTGATAAACTCATATTAGTTTTACAAATTTGTCTCAAACTCTAGCTTTTGTCGAAGAGAATCTAAATTATGGCTCATAAGAATGGGATGTTCAAAACCATCTTTGACGCCTCGACTTGTAAGCTTAAAGAATAATGAAATATCGCGACATTCGCCACTATATTAAAAATAATTATATATCATTGATAAGTTGAAATGAAATATAAAAACCATACATTGAGTAAATATTTTCCTCACGAGAAATTGGAGCTAAACAAAGACGTCGCAGTGCATTGGAATTTTGTCGATGTGACTGCATTTGCCCTAATAATTACTTACAAAAGTCGGAGAATGACTTCTCGAAAACTTCCTAGGCATCGGCCGAAGAAGGTTGCATGTAGCTGAGAAAACGTCCACATGGTTGGAGATCTGCTGTGATTCTCACAAGCAGCGTCTTCCCCCTCTCCTGCTGGTTGTTAAATTCATTGCAGTCATTTTCTTGATTCGTTTCGACAAAGCGATGCCCCCTGCATAATTAAGCACCAAACACCGCTTAACATCTCTCTTCTGCGAGTATACATAGCATCTGAGTAGTGTGCTGAACAATGGCGGGCAAAAAGTTCAATATAAACTCTCTGTCGAGGTGGTCACGCTCGCGAGGCGTTTGGAGAATGAATTGAAACCGTTCGTGCGAGCTGGGTGGAAAATCAATCCATGTTCACTTATATCACTTGAAAATTCAAAATCTCGGTAAAAAAAAAAAAAAAAAAAACTCTCCGTAGATTTATTTTGTGACATAGTACATAGGACAATTACTACAAATGTATGAATACTAATGTAACTATTGATGGATGCTTTTAGCATGGAGTCACGTGAATCCGTTATTACTCACAAAAACTCTTGATTTTTCTTTTATCGAAATTCATGGCCATATTAAGAAAATTCATTAAGACGGTCAAATGTGTAATTTTATTTAAGTTAAGAGTTTACTAATAGTAGATAAGCGGATGCTTGTTTTTTTTGTTCCAAGTTACTTACTACATGTTAAAATTATGAGTTGCTAGGGTTAACATAATTAAGCACCAAACGCCGCTTCACATTTCTTTTATCGTTGCGGGTCGCGATCGCTCCTCGGCAATGGGGAAGAAGCCTCCGTCTTCCTCCGCTTCGCTGAAGAAAAAGCTGTCCAAGGCTTCGTCCAAGGAAACCGTCTCTTCCGGCGTTGGGGGCCGCGGGGGTGTTTAGGGTTTGCTGTAATTTGTTCGCTCTTCGATCCGTTTACGATTCGAATGAATGTTGGTTTTCGCAATGTTTACGATATCGAGTGTGGTTTCGCCTTTTTTCTGGCACGCGCGCGGGGGTTCGAGAGAAAGTAATTGGAAGTTTCGTGATTTATCGTGTGAATTGAAGGGACGAGCTTCTCCGGCGGCTTTACCGATCGCTGGTCTGCCATTCTCAGTGTGTAGAACTGGAATTCGTAATCGGTTTGGTGCTCTCTTCACCATCTTCGTGCTGAAATCGCTACCCGACCTAGTTGTTTTTAACACAATTTGACACGGCACGACAGTCGAGTCACTGATAGTCACATGATTGATGCTTCCGATTCGGTGTCTGGGGATGGTGAAAATTTGTTGCTGTAAAGGAGATTTAGAAGTCCAGTACTTTGTTAGTGAACATCCCCAATTCAAGCTTCTGCAATAATTTTTAACGACTAAACACAAAATAAACTCCAGGTAAACATGCATAAACCTTATCATAATGCATGAAAGGATTTTCTCTTATTAAAGCCAAAGCTCCAGTTGCAAGAGCTTGAGCACAACATGTTTGATGCAAATTGCGCGACTCCAAGATCTCAATAACTAGAACAAGAACATGCATAATTGAGTAGAAAGATTGACGCACCTGTTTTGGGATTTATTGTTCTTGAAGCGGAAGCAAAAACACAATGTTCCATGCGTAAATCCTTCTCCTCTATTTCCCTCCATATCACTGGCTCAATGAGGGCGGCCCCTAACGCTATAAGTTCTTCTCTTCTATTGCCCTCCATATCACTGGCTCAATGAGATGACCCCTCACGTTTAGCGTTAGGTAAACGCTCCTTAGGTGAAGATATATGTGAGAATTAGGGTTAGAGGAGAGACTTGAGTACTATTTATAGAGTTTCCAGCCAGGCCCCCTCATTATGGGCCAAGCTCAATTTGGCCCTCACTAGCTAGTCCCATATTAGATTAATTAAGAAACCTTCTATCTTATCTTAGACCAGCCCTGTTTTACAGTAGCCGTAAAAGCAGTAAATTACAATATTAATTAATGTAGTTTACATTAGGAAAACTCTTACATTCTCCCACTTGGACTATATTAATTGAAATCGTACCGTATGTGCGCACATTGGTCCATAGATAATTCTTAATAGTCAATTCTATCTCATAAAGTCTTAAACACCAAATCATGACGATAACTGCATGTATACACACATAGCATTCCATGGTCACGAGTGCTCTCAACTTTATTGATATAGATTCAATATGGTAGTGTGGCAAATAGATAACATCTCTCATAGAGAGATCTTATTTGTCAGTCACCATTCTTTTATCTTAGGCGACACAAAAAAACTTGTGTCACTAGAGAATGCTTTATGGTTCCAATGAACCTACATATGTCTTGTTCTTACGATTAACCTTTTCTTATGTATCACAAGATATATGCACAAGGCTAATAACCGGATACCTGGATATCCCTAACCTTCACTCAAGCTTTAAGCAATACCTTGAGACTTTTAACAATATATATATTCAACATAATAACAATCTATTCAAAAATATTTATTGAATGCAAAAGTTGACATATATATCAAAGTGTTACTAAATTGTAACAGAACAGTTGTAAACTTTATTAAAAGAAAAATAAAACACAACTCCCACTAAAAAACAACATCCCAAGATACTCCTAGGCCCATGCTAATGAGATGTCGATAAAAAACACACGGGCGTAGGCCTTTAGTTAGTGGATTTGCAAACATATCATATGTAGGAATATAATCTACTGTAACATCACCATTTTGCACTGATTCTTTTATGGTCAAAAACTTGACCTCCATGTGTTTAGACCCCTTGAGATTTTTGTTGTTATTAATAAACAACATTACAGAGTTATTGTCACAATATAACTGTATGGGTCTATCCACAAAATCAAAAATAGATAACTCCCTAATGAGGTTCCAAAGCCAAATAGCTTGAGTAGCAGCTGAAAAACATACTACAAATTCTGCTTGCATGGTAGAAAAATATATGGATTTATGTTTTTCGCTCTTTCATGATACTACACCTCCTGCCAACGTAAATATGTATCATGTAGTTAACTTCTTATTATCTTGACAACCAGCAAAATCTGCATCTGAATAGCCTGCTAATTGTAAGTCTAGAACATGTCTATAAATTAGCATATAATCCATTGTTCTCTTTAAGTACCTTAAAACTTTCTTGGCAGCAACCCGGTGATCGCGTCTTGGATTTGACTGATATTTGCCTAAAAGCCCTATTGCAAAAGCAATATCTGGTCTAATGCAAACTTGAGCATACATGATACTTCCAAGCACACTAGCATAAGGTACATCCTTCATTTGAGCTTTCTCAAAATCTGAATTAGGGCATTGTGAAAGACTCAATTTATCACTTTTAACAACATGAGCAATTCCTGGTTTGCAATCCTGTATATTGAATCTTTCTAAAATGCGATTAATATATGCTTTTGAGACAAACCCAATGAACGGCGTGAACGATCCCTATGGATTTCAATGCCAAGAATAAAAGACGCTTCATCAAGGTCTTTCGTGTTAAAAATTTTGCGATAACATCCGCTTTGTCTCATGTAGCAAATTAATGTCACTACTAGCAAGCAAGATATCATCCACATAAAGTATGAGAAAAATATATTTCCTCCCACTAACCTTAGTGTATATACACCGATCTACTTTGTTCTTAATAAATCCGAATGAAGTGACAACACTATGAAACTTGAAATACCATTGTCTAGAAGCTTGCTTTAGGCCATAAATAGTCTTTTACAATCTACAAACAAGCTTACCTGAGTCATCTGCTGCAAAACCTTCAGGTTGCACCATATAAACCTTCTCATTAAGGTCTCAATTTAGAAAAACAGTCTTAACATCCATCTGGTGTAACTCTATATTGAAATGAGCTACAAATGTCAAGATCACTCTAAAGGAATCTTGAGAAGAAACATGAGAAAATTTTGCTTCATAATCTATTCCTTTTCTTTGAGTGAAACCCTTCGCTACAAGTCTGACTTTAAACTTTTCAATCTTTCCTTTGGTATCCCTTTTAGTCTTGAATACCCATTTACAGCCAATAGGTTTACAACATTTAGGCAATTCAACAAGCTCCCGAACACCATTGTGTTTCATAAATTACATTTCATCTTTCATCGCATCTAGTCACAAATCTGATTGAGGACATGAGAAGGCATCCGTATAAGTGACCGGATCAACAACACAACCAATATCATAATCATACTCTTCTAGGTAGACAACATAGTTTGGTGGTATAGCTGAACATCTTTCCCTAGTTGATCTTTTGAGTAGAGCTTCTTCAACCTCATTTTGAATTTGAGGGGCTTGAGGAATTTCATCAGGAACTATCTCAACAATAGGATCCTGAGCCACAATAGACTCAGTTTGTGGCATAGGAAGCTTTATAGTTGTCTGCATATGATGAGACAAGGATTCAGTAATCCCTACCATACTATCATCTTTGATAGCTTGTGAGCAACTATACTTTTCAGCTGCATTAAATTTCAGAAACTTTGCAGTCTGAGATTCTACAATTCTTGTACCTCCATTAAAATAATAAAACCGATACCTCTTTGAATGATCTGGGTAAGACACGAAGTAACACCGAGTAGTTTTAGAATTCTGTTTACTCAATATTGGATTATATAACTTCACTTCTGCTGGACATCACTAAACTTTAAAATGATTCAAGCTAGGTTTATATTTAGTCCACAACTCAAAAGGAGTCAATGGAACCCCTTTAGTAGGAACACGATTTAGCATATAAATAGTTGTTTTCAAAGCTTCACCTCACAGAAAATTAGGTAAATTGGTCATACTAATCATACTTCTCATTATATCCATAAGAGTATGATTGCGCATTTCAATTACACCATTTTGTTTATGACTTTTGGGCATAGTAAACTGACCTATTATCCCAAAATCCTCTAAGTATTTAGCAAACCACCATTTAAGTTGTCCAGCATCACCGTGCCTACCAAAATACTCATCACCACGATCAAATCTGACAACCATTATAACTTTTCCCAACTATTTCTCTACTTCAAACTTTTCTTTAATCAAGTATAAGTATTTATATCGGGAATAGTCGTCAATAAATGTGATGAAATAAAAATTTCTGCACAAAATAGCTGTGTATGGTCCACTAATATCAGTGTGAATAACCTCCAACAAGTCTGAACTTCGTACAACGGATTTCTTCTTTATCTTAGTCATTTTAACTTTGCAACTGTATACGCAAGTCTCTTGATCACCTTTAAGAGTAGGTAGGATATCAGCCTTTATAAGCCTTTCTACTCTTTCTTTAGAGATGTGACCAAGACGTTTATGCCACAATGCATAAAACTGTTCCTTAGGTAAAGGCGTTTTGGAAACAACTTTTTCAGCTGAATAAGCAACGTACATGTCGTTGGGAGATAAACTCAATCAATATAATCCATTGGATAAATTGTAACACCTAATCTTATTTGAATTATAAAACATGAAAATAGTGTTACTCTTTATTTCAAAAGAATATCCACACATATCCAAATAAGACATAGAAACTAAATTCCGCCTAAAATAAGATATGTAAAAAGTGTTTCTTAACACTATCCGAAAATCAAAATTTAAAATCAAAATAACATCTTCCACGAACTTGACGTCAACTCCAACGCTGTTTCCAACAGTGAATTTTGATTCATCCTGATTTGGCGTCCTTCGGTTTATGAACCCCTGTATGGTAAATGTAATATAATTAGTTGCATCACTATCTAGCCACCACGAATTGGTCGGGACTTCAGATAGATTGGATTTATAAACAAATGCTAAAGAATCATTACCTTTAGGCTCACTCTTGGTTCTCTTAGACAACCAAGCCTTAAACTTGTTGTAGTGTTTCTTTACATGTCCTCTCTCCCTACAAAAGTAGCAATAAACACCATCATTCTTGGTGAATGCTTTTTTGGGACCCAAACTATTAGAAGATCCAGCACCTTCAGAATTTCCTTTATTGTTGGAAGGTTCAGCAACTTTAGAATTGTCCTTATGAGTATAATTTTTCACATTCTTACCCTTATCACTGCCAGAATTAGAAGCATAAAGCGCAATGTGCCCTTTATCTTTCTTTAATTTTTTTTCCTCTGCCACCAGCCTTACAATTAGGTCATTAACTGACCAGGTTTCATTTTGGGAACTATAATTAGTCTTGATAATCCCAAAATCAGGAGGAAGATTATTTAGAGCTTGATGTACAATGCAAGCAATGAGAATAACAATATTAAGAGCCTCAAGCTTTGTCTGCAAATCTACTATCCTCAGAACATAATCTCTAACTCCACAAGAACCATCATACTTCATAGTAAATAGTGTTTGCATGTGTGTTCCTATCTTAGCATTAAGCGAGACACGATTTCTAGCCATTAAGGCTTCCATCATCTGCCTAGCACTACAGTATGTAGGCAAACCATTTTTCAAGTGTTTCTAAATGGAACACTTCATCGACAGTAAGCAAATTATATTGCTCTTTTCCCAGGCACTAAAATGAGCTTTCTGAACTTCTGTACTCTCGGCAGTAAGATTTGCCGGCCGATTGACAGTAAGAGTCATATGAATATCTGCCATCTCCATAGCAAACATAAATCTTCTCTCCATTTCTTAAAGTTTGAACCAGCAATAACCTCAATAGTGATGGAGTTATTATTTATAGAAAAAGTGACTGAAAAACAAGCAGTATATATAATTAGCATCATGTAAGCATTGTGTAATTTGACGTACAAGTACACATCCAGAGAGTTACATGCAAAATCACATAATTACCTTTGGGCAGAATACATGATATGCAATTGTGCACTCCCCACATGATAGCGGTTATGAGAATATATTCCAATCTTTGTGAATTAATCACCTTTGGGCATATGAACTATTAGCATCAGTCACTCCTCCACCACACTATCATGTATCCCTCCATGAACTAATACACAATCACCTCATATGGGAGTATGACTATGCATTAGACCATGAGACATCCCAATCAATATACGATATCGAAATTTCTCAAATCCAGTCAAGTGTGCCACTTGCGCTGCTGGATGCTTCTGATCAATAGGAAGAGGAGTAAAAAAAAAAGCTTATGATGAGCATCTATTTTTTTAGTGGTCACAACTCAATTGAATCCTTGAAACTCTCTCATACTAGGGATATAATCTTTACATCTCACATACACCATATACATGTGATTTTAACTTTAGTAATAAGGGCATCATATCACTCAAATCACATGCCATGCTAATTACATTGCCTTCTTCATTAATAAAATACAATAAAGTTTAATTTTTATTAATGAATCACACTTTTATAATGTTTATGTGATAACATACTAGTAACCCAACACATGTATTTCCAAAAACACAAAAATACAAGAAAATACGCAAAAATACACTAAAAATACATGTATGTAGGGCTTTGTATATATTTTCACATCCATAAAATCATCAAATATGTAAAATAAATACACCACAAAATAGAACACGACAATATGAATCTAACGCCACCAACCATGCGTCGAATGGAGACTCCACGCGCCCGCACGCGCCGCCTGAGTGCGCGGCACGTGGAGCACATGCGCATGGCGAAGAGAACGGTCAAATCTGGTCCGACGGTTGTGGTCCGACTAGTTCCCAGTTCAATCGTCTGGTCCTGCCACCCGGTCGGACCGGTTTGACTGGGTCAGGTCGGGTCCTTGGATCGGGTTAGGTCGGGTTGACCACAAATTGGGTCGGGTCGGGTCGAGCCCAGGTCGTTGACATCATCGTGACATCAGCACCCGTGTGCTTCGCATTCGCAAGCTGCATCCCATGCGTGGGAGTGCGTGAGGGCGCATGACCGCGCGTGGGGCGCGGGCTCCATCCCCAGGCGGCGCATGGCAGCGAGTGGGGGCACACGGGGCCTCCCCTGGCAACGCGTCGCCCACGGTTTTGCTCGTCTCACCAAGCCCAGTCCGAATATATAATTTAATTATATATTTATTTTACGAAAAATTTCGAAAATCTCAAATTATGGCAAAATCCTTTGCGTTCATGTTCTAGGGTTATGGAGGCTCTGATACCACATGTTGGATGCAAATTGTGCAACCCCAAGATCTCCATAACTAAAATAAGAACATGTATAATTGAGTATAAAGATTAACGCACTTGTTTTGGGATCCATCGTTCTTGAAGCGGAAGCAGAAATACAATGTTTCATGCCCAAGTCCTTCTCCTCTATTGCCCTCCGTATCACTGGCTCAGTGAGGCGGCCCCCTCACATTTAGCATTAGGTAAATATTCCTTAGGTGAGGATATATGTGAGAATTAGGGTTAAAGGAGAGATTTGAGCATTATTTATAGAATTTTCAGCCAGGCCCTCTTATTACGGGCTAGGCTTAACTCGGCCCACATTAGCCAGCCCCATATTAGACTAATTAAGAAACCTTTTATCTCACCTTAGACCGGTCCTGTCTTATGGTAGCTGTAAAAACAGTAAATTACAATATCAATTAATGTAGTCCATATTAGGAAAACTTTTACACAACAAACTCCTTCTGACGTCTATAAGAGATATAGAAGAGATCCTCTCACCGGCGGAAGCCACTCGCCAGGGGTGCCTATTAGCGGCAAAGAAAGATGAGTATAATAGATGCTCGAGCAGTATTTAATCCTACAAACTATCGTATAGATGAGTCGAACAGCCGTACCTATCTTTGTATGGTAATATGCCAAGCAAATGTTCTAAATTCTGTCAGTCCAGTGATCAGCAAACGCTAGTTAATCTCCCAATTAGATCATCAAAGATAAAGCAAATGCTGCTAACGGGTCACCAAAGAAAGAGGAGATCTCTCGCTCATTTAACCACATCGGAATGAAGATGTTTGCTAACAGTTTTCCAGCTTACAGGGCAAGTAACATCATTAGCTCGCAGCAGACAGCATCAAGAAGATCCGCATTTGAATCATTCGCGACGTCCTTCCTTGTCCAGAGACCTAGAAGCACATGCAGGTCACCGGGGACCGAGTATAGGACCTTCGGGAGCACGAGCGACATGATCAAAGATCTGAATTGGCCATGGGAGGTAGATTGGTCTACGAAGAAATGCGAGCGTCAGTCGGAGCTTCGAAGCTTCGAAGAACCGGAGAATAGAAGCGATCGTTGTAAATAATTTCATATTCGGGCTGCGCAATTTGTCTTGACTTGAACTTGCATGTTATATGATTCATGAGGTTATTTATTTGGTATTTTATTAATTCAGGGTTTCACTACTTAGACGAGTGTTATTCCTGCAAAAGAGATTGCACTTGGCAACAATTATGTCATGAGCAACAAGAACTTCCCTTGAAACTGCCTGATGGAGTGTTTTTTATTTTTTCAACGGTTTTGATTTGAAAGAATAGATTAAAATATTCTACTTTTGTCTTCTTTCTGCTTCCCATGAACACTTGGAATGGGGAAATTTGTAATGTCTAAGTCCCGATTCAGATTTTATTTTAGTCATCTCACAAATGTGCGTATTGAACACTTTTGATCAGATAATAAGAAAATTTAATAATCAAAGGTCATGCAAGGAGGATGAGATCGATTGAATAAAGCTGGACTAGGAAAACTTGTGGGTCAACAAATACCAAAACGCAAACGTTGTTTGGCCGTTTCAAAGAAGACATAAGCGCGGCAAAGCCGGTCTTAAATCTTGATTAAGTATGTTAGAGTTGAAACCTTCTCTTGCTCTAACGTGATATATAACAGCGTCAACGCGAGATTAAACCTCCATACAAGAAAATATAAAATCATGTCTTCCCAAGTTTTCCCAGTCCAGCTTTATTCAATCGATCTCATCCTCCTTGTATAACCTTTGATTAATAAATTTTTTTCTTATCTAACCAAAAGTGTTCAATACGCACATTTGTGAGATGACCAAAGTAAAATCTGAATCGGGACTTGACTTTACAAATATCCCCATTCCAAGTGTTCATGGGAAGTAGAAAGAAGACAAAAGTGGAGTATTTTAATCTATTCTTTTAAGTCAAAGCAGTTGAAAAAATAAAAATCACTCCATCCGGCAGTTTCAAGGGAAGTTCTTGTTGCTCATGACGTAATTGTCAAGTGCAATCTCTTTTGCGGGAATAACACCCGTCTAAGTAGTGAAACCTGAATCAATAAAACACCAAATAAATAACCTCATGATTCATATAACATGCAAGTTCAAGTCAAGACAAATTGCGCAATCCAAATATGAAATTATTTGCATTCGATGGTGAGAGGAATGGAATCGGTATTGTGCATCTAATCCATATAGACAAGTCAATAGATCATGTGAACCAAGCCCCCATCTGTACCATTGTTCCTATGCGCTCCTCAGCGATACCAACATGATTAAAGGTTAGATGATTATAGCTCTCTCTTTTTGGGGGCACGTATAGTTTTCTTGTCTTTGTGCCTTACGTTCTCTAAATAAGAACGCAATAAAGATAACCAACCTCAATGTCGATAGTAGTTGTCATATAAATTTTTTATTCTTTCGCTAAATCGTCGTATATGAAAGATACTTTAATCTTTTAAGTGACCACTGCTTCTCAATGTGTTCAGTAATTTTTACTATTAAAAAAAAAAAAAAAACTTTGTGTTTACATCTTTTCGCTTACTAGTAGTACGATTTATAATTAGTGACTATCTTTTAAACGGAAGAAAATTTCATTTTTTTAATAACCTTTAATACAGGAAAGTATCAAATACTGTTTGGTCAGTAACTTTCATATAGATGTGATATTCATATGTCATTAGTGATTTTCATATACATCAAAGTAACTTGCATTACTCCTTGTAACGTTTTATGTGGCTAATAATTTTCATTTACTCTTGATACTCACATGTAATTTGTAGTTTTTATGAATAGCGAATTAAACTTTAATACTCTTGGTATTTTAATATTGCAAAGTAACAACTTAAATTTGTAACTCTTCATTTACTAGTAGTATTCATACGTCACTAGTAATTTTCATGCACAATTAAGTACTTTTCATGCAGATTTAGGCGTCAATATTGGAAAACTATCGGTTGGATGCTTCCCAATTTGTTGATAGAACGTCAACGTATAAGAAAATTGCTAAGAGATCTACAAGACTTAGACGATTAAATGAGCAAAACATGTTTCACCAAGATACAAACTCCATGCAATAGATGGAATTTAACCATCGAAACTCTTATACAATTTATTCGTGCAAAATGACTATATTATCGGTTTCTGTGAGCCTCTATACTTGCAGCTACTTATTGCCCTCTAGGAATTTTATTTCCACCACACGTACATTCCCATTGATAAGTGTCCTTTGGTGCGCTCCGATTATTTGCAATTGGCAACAGCGCCATGACTTTGGAACGTGACCGGATTAACCACATGCGGAGGGGCCATGGCTCGACTAGCAAAGGCCCTAGCGTCGGTGGTGTCTACAGCAAGTCTAGGGCCACCTGGAGTGTAGCCCTCAGGATTCCCAGGAGGGCGCTCTGGAGCCTTTTGCAGGGTTTGGAGAACAAGGACACTTTCCTGTTTGCCATGACTTTGGAATATGGCTGGATTAACCACACGTGGAGGGGCCATGGCTCGACCGGCGAAGGCCCTGGTGTTGGTAGTGTCTGTAGCAAGTCTAGGGTTGCCTGGAGTGTAGCCCACAGGATTCCCGGGAGGGCGCTCTGGAGCCTTTTGCACGGCGAAGGCCCTAGTGTTGGTGGTTTCTGCAGGAGGTCTAGGGCTACCTGGAGTGTGGGCCTTAGGATTCCCGGGAGGGCGCTCTGGAGCCTTTTGCACGGCGAAGGCCCTAGTGTTGGTGGCTTCTGCAGGAGGTCTAGGGCTACCTGGAGTGTGGGCCTTAGGATTCCCGGGAGGGCGCTCTGGAGCCTTTTGCACGGCGAAGGCCCTAGTGTTGGTGGCTTCTAAAGGAGGTCTAGGGCTACCTGGAGTGTGGGCCTTAGGATTCCCGGGAGGGCGCTCTGGAGCCTTTTGCACGGCAAAGGCCCTAGTGTTGGTGGCTTCTGCGGGAGGTTTAGGGCTACCTGGAGTGTGGGCCTTAGGATTCCCGGGAGGGCGCTCTGGAGCCTTTTGCACGGCGAAGGCCCTAGTGTCGGTGGTGTCTATAGCAGGTCTAGGGCTGCCTGGAGTGTAGGCCCCAAGATTCCCGGGAGAGCGATCTGGAGCCTTTTGCATGGCGAAGGCCCTAGTGTTGGTGGCATCTGCAACAAGTTTGGGGCTGCCTGGAGTGTAGGCCTCAGGATTCCCTGGAGGGCGCTCTAGAGCCTTTTGCATGGCAAAGGCCCTAGTGTTGGTGGTGTCTGCAGCATGTTTAGGGCTGCCTGGAGTGTGGCCCTTAGGATTCCCGGCAGGGCGCTCTGGAGCCTTTTGCACAGCGAAGGCCCTAGTGTTGGTGGCGTCTGCAACAAGTCTAGGGTTGCCTCGAGTGTAGCCCTTAGGATTCCCAGGAGGGTGCTCTGGAGCCTTTTGTAGGGTTTGGAGAACAAGGACGCTTTCCTCTTGGCCATGACTTTGGAATGTGACCAGATTAACCACACGCGGAGGGGCCATAGCTTGACCGGCAAAGGCCCGACTGTTGGTGGTGTCTGCAACAAGTCCAGGGCTGCCTGGGGTGTGGCTCTTAGGATTTCCGGGAGGCCGCTCTGGAGCCTTTTGCAGGGTTTGGAGAACAAGGACGCTTTCCTCTTTGCCCTTAATTAGAACCCTGCACGACTCATTTGGGTACACTAAGGTTCCCACCAAGAACAGCAAAATCGCACCAACTCTCAGGAGCTTCTTCATCTTTTAGCTATATACCTCACTCTTTTATCTTCTCTTTTGGATCTTGGTACAATTTGTCACTTGTCTTAACAAAAAGTATGACGAAGGCCGCCTCGTCTTGTGGGAGTTACCTCTCGTATTTATATGCAAACACCAGCTTATAGTTTTATGTATTTCTTCGATTCTTCTGATTAGATTGTTGGACACGGAATTTTGATTTTTGACTGCCACAGTTGGAGAAGAAGAAGAAGAAGTCGACTTAAAAAAAATTGAATTGGTCGGTCGTAGAACAGCTAATGTCTCGTTCGTAGTATTACGTCCACAACGTCCGAGAAAGACGCATCGTGCACGGTTGTTTGCGCAAGACAAATTTCAGTATGTCCAAATTTCAAAATTTCAATAAAAATTGGTACAAAATTATAATCATAAAGTATCATTACAAAATTAATTGTCAATTTCTCAATCTATTAGATGATAATTTCCACGAAGTGCTAATTGTTAGGACATCAACATGTATATAATTTTTGGACTCAGAGGGAATCGGTATTCATTTCATACACAAGCTATCGCTACATGTACATGTCAAAAGTCTAAGACCATTTGTGTAAATCAACAAGATGTAAATTCATTTATCCGTCTAGGACCAAGTCTCCAGTCCGCAAATTTCACGGCAGTAGATTCAAGATTTGATTTTCCGGTCGCTGTTTTTAAAACCCTTGAAGTCTATTGCTAGGTTACCTGGAATGCGGATTACTCTTGATACGTGCAGCTAAGACGGGTATGAGCAGGATGTTAGCGGTCAAAAGTGCGATACCATAGAGGTGAACTTCTTTTACTAATGTAGTCAAAATTAGAAATGATTTTATATTTTCTTGTATGGAGGTTTAATCTCGCGTTGACGCTGTTATATATCACGTTAGAGCAAGAGAAGGTTTCAACTCTAACAGAAGTAATCAAGATTTAAGACCGGCTTTACCGCGCTTATGTCTTCTTTGAACCGGCCAAACAACGTTTGCGTTTTGGTATTTGTTGACCCACAAGTTTTCCCAGTCCAGCTTTATTCAATCGATCTCATCCTCCTTGTATAACCTTTGATTATTAAATTTTCTTCTTATCTGATCAAAAGTGTTCAATACGCACATTTGTGAGATGACTAAAATAAAATCTGAATCGGGACTTGACTTTACAAATTTCCCCATTCCAAGTGTTCATGGGAAGCAGAAAGAAGACAAAAGTAGAGTATTTTAATCTATTCTTTCAAGTCAAAACCGTTGAAAAAATAAAAAAACACTCCATCGGGTAGTTTCAAGGGAAGTTCTTGTTGCTCATGACGTAATTGCCAAGTGCAATCTCTTTTGCGGGAATAACACTTGTCTAAGTAGTGAAACCCTGAATCAATAAAACACCAAATTCCTTATCAAAAAAATAAAAATAAAACACTAAATAAATAACCTCATGAATCATATAACATGCAAGTTCAAGTCAAGATAAATTGCGCAGCCCGAATATGAAATTATTTGTATTCGATGGTGAGAGGAACAGAATTGGTATCGTGCATCTAATCCATATAGACAAGTCAATAGATCATGTGAACCAAGCCCCCATCTGTACCTGTTAAATCATGTCTCGAGTTTTCGCTGGAAAAAAGGAAATAAAATTTTGGCACGAATAAGGAGCGTGAAGGTGCACGCGGATAAAACTAAAGTGGGACCAGGTCTCCTGTTCCTTCCTCGCGCTGCCGAATTCCTTTTGGATTTGAACTCTGCATGTGAACGGAAATAAAGGTGGGGCCCGAGGTCAAAAGTTTGACCTAGGGCACCCACACACACGTATAAAATAAGTAATAGAATTTTTGCAGGTCTTTCTTCTCTTCCGAAAAGTCGCACGCCGAATACCTACGAAGAAAGGAGCCGCACGTCTGTGCCGCTTGCAGAAGCCCTACGAAGAGGATACGTATGTGAAGATGTTGTTCTTGTTTGACATACATAGAGCGTTTCGTTCGAGCTTAAATGCGCGGTAATTTTGTGCTGTGAGTTTATACCCAAACAAATTGTTATTTATAAATACTTTAGGTTTTTGGTTAAATCTAGGTGCGGGAAACACTTGAGCGATTGAGCGATTGTAAACTCTGATACTCCGATTATAGTAGATTATTTGTTGTTGGCTCTCCCTGTGGACGTAGGTACTGATACTCGGACCGAACCACGTAAATTTCCAGTGTTCTTATTTTTCTCGCTTATTTCTCCTATGATTTTGCATTGACGTAAATTGCAAGATCCTGTCGTTTTTGCGTAATATCCCAAAAATTGGTATCAGAGCTTGAGGTTGGATTTCTTGATTGTGATTTGGGGCTTTTGCTTATCTAATTATTATCTGAAAATTCTGTTATTACAATTATGTCTGAGAGGAAATCTGAGATTGAGAAGTTTGATGGGAGAAATAACTTTGTATTATGGAGCATCAAGATGCGGGCTTTATTGACAATACAAGGTTTGGCCAATGCACTAGATGATGAAGATTAATTGCCGATTATAATGAAAACTTCAGAGAGGGTAGAGCTTATGGAAAAAACAAAGAGCATAATCCTGTTAAATTTGTCGGATGAGGTCTTACTAGAGGTTATTAAGGAGAAGGATGCCGCAGCATTATGGGCAAAACTTCAAGCACTCTATGTGAAGAAAGGTTTGAACAATCGCTTGTATATGCTGAAGAAGATGTTTCAATTTAGATATACTGAAGGTACGTCTATCAGAACCCACCTAGATGAATTTAATAAACTTATGTTGGATCTGAAGAACGTCGGTAAGATACTTGATGATGAAGGGCATGGCATGATGTTGTTAGCCTCTTTACCAGAGTCATGGGAGTACTTTACTGATTCACTGTTGCAGGGGTGTACTACTATTACCTCAAAGGAGGTAAAGTCCGCCTTATTCTCTAAGGAGTGGCAGAGAAAGTTGCGAGATGACGGTCTGGCGAAAGGAGCAGCGCAAGCACTGACGATTCGGGGTAGAGAACAACATCGAGCCTAGTAGCAGTAGAGGTAAAAGCAGATCGAAATCACGCAATAGAAAGTCCAAGGGACGCGTGAAGTGCTTTGAGTGTCATGAGGAGAGGCACATCAGGATAGATTGTCCAAAGCGAAGAAATAAGGTTGATAAGCAAAATGCCACAAGTAGTGTGACAAACGTTGTTGAGGGGAGCACTAATGATGCAGAAGCTGTTTTATGTGTGACTGCTACTTCGTCAGGAAACAAATGGGTGCTAGATTCGGGGTCTTCTGATCACATGACGTCTCATAAAAACTGGTTTACTACTTACCAAGCCGCAGATGGTAGTAAGGTTTTTTTGGGGAATAATGCAGTCTGTAAGGCTGTGGGGATAGGAACAATTCGAATTCGGATGCACGATTGGGTGGTGTGCACATTGACAGATGTGAGGCATGTACCGGAGCTAAAAAATAACCTAATTTCTCTGGGGACACTTGATGACATCGGGTGTAGGTACCCCGCTGAATGTGGAGTACTGAAGATCTCTCGAGATGCTATGACAGTGATGAAAGGGAAGAAAGTGAATACTCTCTATCATCTACTGGGAGAGACTGTAACCGGAACCGCTGTAATTTCATCAGGTGAATCAGACTTTAATTTGACTCAATTATGGCATATGCATTTGGGACACATGAGTGAGGCAGGTATAACAATGCTGAGTGAAATGGGGTTGTTAAGTGGTCAGAAAACAGGGAAGTTGGACTCATGTGAGCACTGCATATATGGGAAGCAGCACCAAGTTAAGTTTACTACAGCTATTCATTCGACCAAACGACCGGTTGAATATATTCATTCAGACGTCTGGGGCCCGTCTTCGGTTCCTTCTAAAGGAGGTGTCCGATATATGCTGACTTTTATTGACGATTATTCGAGAAAGGTATGGGTATACTTTCTGAAGCACAAATATGAAGTGTTTGATCGATTCAAGAAATTTAAGACTTTGATTGAGAAGCAGTCAGATAAGCAAATCAAGTGCTTGAGAACCGATAATGGCATGGAGTTCTGTGGTAAAGATTTTACCGAGTTCTGCTAGAAAGAAGGTATTGTAAAACACCGCACAGTACTTGGGACACCACAGCAGAATGGTGTGGTAGAATGGAAGAACAGAACTTTGCTTGAGCGATATCGATGCATGCTTTCTCATGTAAGACTTGGTAATGAATTTTAGACCGAAGCAGTGAACATGTCATGTTACCTGGTTAATCGATCTCCATCATCTACTATCGAGTGGAAGACTCCTGAGAAAGTATGGTCAGGGAAATTTGTTGATTATTCCGGATTAGAATATTCGGATGTCCTGCGTATGCTCATGCGAGTGATGGTAAGCTTGAGCCGATGGCGAAGAAGTGCATATTTCTAGGTTATGCACATGGAGTGAAAGGCTACTAGCTGTGGTGCACTGATCCTAGATCACCCGATTTTCTAATCAACAGAGATGTAATCTTCGACGAGACTGAAATGCTTCAACAAAGGAGTTTTGAGACACAAACAGCAGAGAAGACAGATCATGGTGTCATTAGTGAGGTGGAGCTTCAGGTGGAGACTCCGAAGACCTCGAAGGTAACTAAAGTTGAGACTGCAGATGAAGCCACAGTTTCTGAAGTCGATGATAGTGAACAACTAGCAAACCGCAGTAGACTATAGCCACAGATAGATAGAGAAGGCAAATTAAATCATCGGTACGTTATGGTTATATAGATATTGCTTATGCATTAACTGTAGGTGATGAGGTGGAGACAGATGAGCCTTCGTCTTACTCTAAGCAATGGCTAGTCCGAAGTCATCGCAGTGGCTAGGGGCTATGAGTGAAGAGATGGAATCACTCCATCGAAATCAGAGATGGGAGCTGGTCAAGTACCCAAGAGCCAAAAGATTGTCAAAAATAAATGGGTCTTTAAACGGAAAGAGGGCATTCCCGATGTTGAGGTAGCGAGGTATAAGGCGAGACTTGTGGCAAAGGAATATACATAGCGTGAGGGCATTGACTACAATGAGGTGTTCTCTTTTGTGGTAAGACATACTTCTATTCGTGTTTTACTTGCTTTAGTTGCTTCTCAAGATCTCGAGTTAGAGCAACTAGATGTAAAAACTGCGTTTCTTCACGGTGAGTTGGAGGAGCAAATTTACATAAGGCAACCAGAGGGATTTGCTATTCTGGGTAAGGAAGATCATGTTTGCTTGTTAAAAAAATCTTTGTATGGTCTGAAATAGTCTTGTAGACAGTGGTATAAACGTTTTAATGCTTTTATGGCTAGTCAAAACTATTTGAAAAGTTAGATAGATAGCTGCGTTTACTATAAGAGATTGGATGATGGTTTTTTGATTTATCTACTCTTATATGTTGATGATATGTTGATAGTAGCTAAGAATATGTGCTGAAGAGGCAGTTAAATGCTGAACTTGAGATGAAAGATTTAGGTGCTGCAAAGAAATTTTGGGTATGGAGATTTTGTGTGACAGGACTGCAGGAGTTTTACGTCTATCTAAAAAAAAATACATTGAGAAAATTGTGGCACGTTTTAACATGCAGTCGACGAAATCTGTAAGTACACCTTTAGCGAAGCACTTTAAACTTTCAGAAAAATTATCACCGTAGACTGAGGAGGAGGAGGAGCATATGTCCCGTGTTCCTTATTCTAGTGCCGTGGGTAGTATTTTGTATGCTATGGTGTGCACTAAGCCTGATATTTCACAAGCTGTGAGCGTGGTTAGTCGCTATATGAAGCGTCTTGGTAAAGCTCATTGGGAAGATGTGAAGTGAATTCTCAGTTATTTGAAGGGAACAACAGACGTGAATATAGTATATCGGAGGGACAGTAATGGCAATGAGACCATTGGTTTTGTGGATTCGGATCACACCGGTAACTTGGATGATCACAGATCTTTAGCAGGGTACGTGTTTATGCTAGCAAGTAGTGCAGTTAGTTGGAAAGCGTCCTTACAGGATCACATTGCCTTATCTTCGACTGAGGCAGAGTACATGGCACTAACCTTTTTAGCGAAAGATGCGATATGGTTACAAAGTTTGCTCTTGGATTTTGGGTTAAAACAGAAAAGTGTGGATATACGCTGTGATAACCAAGATGTGATATATTTGGCGTATAACCCAGTTTATCACAAGCGAATGAAACATATCAACATCAGGTACCATTTCATCCGAGATGTTTTAGCTAAGGGTATTGTTATTGTTAAAAGGATTGCTACAACAGATAACCCGGCAGACATGATAACTAAGTCTGTTCCTTTAGCGAAACTCAAGCTTTGCTTGAGCTCTATTAGCGTCTGTGAAGAGTGAGCGCCCGTCGGGGCGTTGGGAGAGTAGCATGGATGATGAGCACTATAACTTGGCTTTAAACATTGAGCAAATGTGGAGAATTGTTAAATCATGTCTCGAGTTTTCACTGGAAAGAAGGAAATCAAATTTTGGCACGAATAAGGAGCGTGAAGGTGCACGCGTATAAAACTAAAGTGGGCCCAGGTCTCCTCTTCCTTCATCGCGCTACCAAATTCCTTTTGGATTTGAACTCTGCACGTGAACGGAAATAAAGGTGGGGCCCAAGGTCAAAAGTTTGACCTAGGGCACCCACACACGTATAAAATAAGTAACAGAATTTTTGTAGGTCTTTCTTCTCTTCCGAAAAGTCGCACGCCGAATACCTACGAAGAAAGGAGCCGCACGTCCGTGCCCCTTGCAGAAGCCCTATGAAGAGGATACGTACGTGAAGACGCTGTTCTTGTTTGACGTACGTAGAGCATTTCGTTGAGCTTGATGCGGTAATTTTGTGCCATGAGTTTATACCAAAGCGGATTGTTATTTATAAACACTTTGGGTTTGGGGTTAAATCTAGGTTTCGGAAAACACTTGAGCGATTGAGCGATTGTAAACTTTGATACTCCAATTATAGTGGATTATTTGTCGATGGCTCTCCCCATGGACGTAAGTACCGATACTCGGACCGAACCACGTAAATTTTGGTGTTCTTATTTTTCTCGTTTATTTCTCTGGTGATTTCGCATTAACGTAAATTGTAAGATCCTGTCGTTTCCACGTAATATCCCAACAGTACCATTGTTCCTATGCGCTCCTCAGCGATACCAACATGATTAAAGGTTAGATGAATATAATATACCTGATTTATAAGTCACACCACATCGGCCCGGTAATAAATGAGACATTCCTATCAGAGCTTTGGCTTCGACCCTCCTCATTTCTCCCAGGAAGTTCAAGGCCTTCACTCCAAATGACTCGCTTGTTAAACCTCCACCTTCACACCCATCTCTTTCTCTTCCTTGTTTTCACCCTCATACCCTCCCGCCTCCCTCAAATGGTGCGCCGTCGCTGTCGCCGCCTCCGGCTACTAAGCGCAATCGTCGACTACTCCGTCGATCTCAATCCTGCGGAGCTCTGCGAGAGGGTCGTGCTCTGCGAGGCTTTGATCGTGAGTTGAAGGTGGGCGAGGAATTCTCTCGGTTGTCCCACGGAAGGTTGGAACTACCGAATTCGGCATCGACAATGTGGATTTGGCGGCGTCGAACGAGAATCCATGATTGGTGGTGAACGCACCGAACGAGCATGGCAGCGGTCGCTGAGCAGGTGATCGCACTCTTGACGAACACGTAGCGACCAGTGAATGGGGATAACTTTGACTGACGAGGAGGGCCGGGCGTAAGCAATATCTTTTCGCCCAGTCATTGCCATCGAGCCCAACCACAGAGAAAACGACGCTGAAGTGGACGTTTCCGCCGAAACGGAGAAACGATGTCGGTGAAGCGGCGATCATGATGAAAATTGTCGACTGATGTATCTCCTCATGGTCAGAAACCACTTCTTCAAAAGAAATACAAATTCAGACCGAAAAAGAAGAAGAAGAAAAACAAACAAACACACCGTTCCTGAAAAGGAGGTTCTATTGGTTGGGCTAACTTCAAAAGTGGTGATCCGAGAGCAACCAATAATTTCTCCAACGTGTGAACTTGTCTGAGGAGAATAATTTGTTAAATTTGTTATATCTACTAAATTGGATAGAGAGAACCTCATTTGAAATTTACAAATCACCCGTTTAATGTTATGATTCGATTCGATTCCATTTTGAATATGTATCACACTCTTTAGTGCTAGCTTCGCGACTAATGATGATCTGATCTCCTGAAAATAACTCCAATCGAATGGTAGAAAGTGAAAAAGATAGTGAATTGAGTTTGGAACGACAATTCTTGTCGTAAACATAAACTTGATAAACTCATATTAGTTTTACAAATTTGTCTCAAACTCTAGCCTTTGTTGAAGAGAATCTCAATTATGATAAGCTTGAAGAATAATGAAATATCACGATACTCGCCACAATAGTAAAAGTAATTATATATCATTGATTAATTGAAATGAAATATAAAAAGTATACATCGAGTAATACTTTCCTTATGACAAATTGGAGCTAGACAAAGACATCGCAGCGCATTGGAACTGTTGTGGAAAGGTGAGCGATCGAACAATAATATAGACAGAAGAAGAAAATAAATCGGACACCGGATTTACGTGATTCGGTCGTAAAGACCTACGTCCACGGGGAGAGCAGTAACGAATTTCATAATAAATCAAGCGATACAAGGAGATTACACACTCAAGTCACTCAAATACTCTCTCGGTGTTTCTCAAGCCCCAATTACACCCAGTAACGCATGCAATGTTTAGCCCCAAAATTCCTCAAGAAATAATCCCTTAATCTCACGAAGGAATTACACGCAAATCTTACCACAAGATTTAATCGGCTTCAACACTAAACTTCCTTGGATGTAATTTACGAACAAGAATGACAAAGAAAATCCCTCCTAAGCACTCGACTACGAGATGGCGCTTCAAGACCAATTCTTCATGATCAACCCTCTTTCCATCCACGGCCACAAGTCTATAGATATAAGTGAAACCCTTATTCTTTTGCCAACTTCTCATAGAATTTTGTTTCCTATCTTACCCAATTTTATCCAAAACATATCTCTGTATATTTTAAACAAAATCCAAATCCAAGTGAAAGTTGGACTTTCTTATTTTAGCGGCCAAATTCTCCAATGTAGATTCAAATTTTGGGAAGTTGATCTCGGATCTTCTTTGCTCGATTTTGAACGTCCGCAACATATCCAATTCGGAATATTTGTAATTTTGCATTTGGTTCAAACTCGAGACATATTTTAACAATCTCCACATTGGCTCGACGTTTGAGCCAAGTTGCAATCGCTTCGCAAAAATTCAAACTCTGCCGCTACTTTCCCATAGCCCCCGATGAGCTCAATCGCCACAGATATTATTCAAGTCCAAGCATCGCTTGAACTTCGCCATAACTAAGAACGTAATCAGAATACCAACGCCACATGCACTTTTAACTACTCCGCAAGGATTTTCCAACACAACCTCTTTAACCGCAGATAAAGCAAAACCATTATTGCATCCATATCTATCAAAAGATCGAATACATACCTTGTCAATATCAGCAGTTACAGCAACCATTGGCTCTATAGGCTTCACCTCGTTATGAGCACCATCCGTGTCAATTACTTTGCTAGTACCTATATACGCTACCTCAGGAGTTTCTGGTCGCAACTCCACCTCAAGCTGAATACCGTCCAGATCCATATTAACACTGCTACAAACACTCCTAGCCAGAAGTACTGGAGACTCATCAAGGGTAATTTATCTGCTGTTAATAGGTGAATTATATTTGGGCACCATAACCGATCGCCCCGCTTACCTTGTGCATAGCCATGGAATATGCACCTTGCCCTCCAATCGAGCTTACCATCACTCGCTCGAAAATAACACGGGCAACTAAACATTCTAATAATAGAATAACCAGCAACGTTACCTGACCACACTTCTTTAGGAGTTCGCCATTCAACATCACCTAGGATTCTCCTAGCAATACCTAGCACTAGAGATAATTTTTCGGGCCGTCTTTAGTAATATTCTGCTCATTAATTCTGCAAATTGTTGTGATTTACTGGCACTAGTGCGGTGTTTCACTATGCCCTCTTTCATGCAAAATTTATTTGCCAACTTCAAGTAGAATTTCATGCTATTATCAGTCCGCACATGCTTGATCGACTTACCAGTCTCCGTCTCAATCAAAGCTTTCAACTGCGTGATCTTGACACCAGCATCAAACTTATGCATTGGCATAAACACCCAGGTCTTCCTCGAGCAATTAATAGACTCTCGAACAGATACATCCGATGTCTCCGCAGCGAAATTTGTCACTATCTCACCTTGAAGTTTATATAGGCCTCAATGCTTGATTCATTTCATTATCACCAAGGCACCTCGAACAACCTTCAGAACTCCACCTTTTGAAGAATACCTGCAACCAGCTAAATCTATAGCACCTAAGGAAATTAAGTTCTTTTTCAATTCTGGAACGTGTCTTACTCTAGTCAATGTCCTCACAATACCATCATGCATTCTGATTTTAACATCACCAACACCCACAACATCGCACTCAGCGTTGTTCCCTAACTGGACTTTACCACTACCTGTGCACTGATAAGTGATAAACCAGTTTTTATTTGGTGTGACATGAAAAGAATAGCCAAAATCCATAATCCATCCATCAAACGATGAATAAGCAGTGACAGACAAGACATAATCGGCATTATCTGCTACAACAACAACATTATCTACAAAATCAACTATAATTCCCTTACCCTTCTCATTCTTCAACTTAAGGCAATTTCTTCTAAGATGCCCTCTCTTGCCACAGCTCCAATAGACAACATCAGCAGTCCTAGATTGACTACGTCTGTTCATATTAGTACTACTCTTACCCACACTAGATTGACTACGTCTGTTCATATTAGTACTACTCTTACCCACACGTGTTATAGATCTTCCTCTATTTTCACCTATTAAAGCAGTAGATAGAGGTTCGCTAGATTCTCTTCTACGAATATCCTCGCTCAGAATCAAATATGATCTACAATTGATGCACCTTCGCTCATTTTCAAATTAAATAGACGTTGCATCAAATAGACATTGTTGATCGCAGAGGTTTCTTGTACATATCTGACGGGGCTTGCATCAAATCAGCAGTGGTCTTCTTCTTCAAGATGTTAAATGCGACGTTACGAGCCAACGTCAGCCGAATAGCACCCGTAGCTCATCTATCCAGCAAATCCCAATCAGCTTGCTTCATTGACTCTGGTTTTTTCCCATATAAGGGCAAGTGCAGTTTTATCTGGTAAAGATAATCTTCAATTTGCATCTTCTAGAAACTAAAATCATTCCCATCAAATCTGTCAATTCTCACTTTTACTTAATCCGTCGCCATTGATTCGCTTCAACTTAGCCAAACCTAGCTCTGATACCACTTGTTGCGAAAAGGCAAGCAATTGAACAATAATATAGACAGAAGAATAAAAAAAATCGGACACCGGATTTACGTGGTTCGGTCGTAAAGACCTATGTCCATGGGGAGAGTAGCAGCGAATTTCACTATAAATCAAGCAATACAAGGAGATTACTCACTCGAGTCACTCAAATACTCTTTTGGTGTTTCTCACCAATTACACCCAATAACGCACGCAGTGTTTAGCCTCAAAATTTCTCAAGAAATAATCTCTCGATCTCATGAAGGAATTACACGCAAATCTTACCACAAGATTTAATCGGCTTCAACACTAAACTTCCTTGGATGTAATTCACGAACAAGAACGACAAAAAAAATCCCTCCCAAGCACTCGACTACGAGACGGCGCTTCAAGACCAATTCTTCATGATCAACCCTCTTTCCATCCATGGCCACAAGTCTATACATATAAGTAAAACCCTTATTCTTTTGTCAACTTCTCATAGGATTTTGTTTCCTATCTTGCTCGATTTTATCCAAAACATATCTCTGTATATTTTAAGCAAAATCCAAATCCAAGTGAAAGTTGGACTTTCTTATTTTAGTGGCCAAATTCTCCAATGTAGATTCAAACTTTGGGAAGTTGATCTTCGAATCTTCTTTGCTCGATTTCGAATGTCCGCGATATATCCAATTCGGAATATTCGTAATTTCGCATTTGGCTCAAACTCGAGACATATTTTAATAGGAACTTTGTCGATGTGACTGCATTTGCCCTAATAATTACTTGCGAAAGTCGGAGAAGCTTCTTATGGATAAAGCATTGCATCCATAGCACTGCTCGGCACCACGCACTGCGGGTCACGTAGTGAAAAATTATACGTCTACGACAATGTCAATTGGCCGTCAAACTCCCTATGAATACGGTGATCGGCATAAGACTGATCAGCTGACTTTCAGAATGGCTTGAGAGAGAAGGACCGGAGGTTTCTTGAAAACCCTAGGGCATCGGCCAATGACTTCTTGAAAACTTCCTAGGCATCGGCCGAAGAAGGTTTCTTGTAGCTGAGAAAAACGTCCACATGGTTGGAGATCTACTGTGATTCTCACAAAGCATGGTCTTCCCCCTCTCCTGCTGGTTGTTGAATTCATTGCAGTCATTTTCTTGATATTTTGATGGTTATGATTTTTTTTTCATTTATTCATAATTACAAGAGATACAAATGATCATTTAAAAAAATATTTTTAAATAATTCATTTTCTGCAAAATAAACACATCCTAAAGATTATAATAGTGATCATCACATCCGTTATCATGTTGACTTTTTTCATACAAAGTTGACCCGTATGTGCATGCCAGCCTCTTTGATTATGCGGCAGGTGAAGGGTCGTGGTCTCCCTGCACAATTGATTGCACATTGTTTATTTTCTTGGCATAACAGTCAGGTGATGTCCCAATTAATTTTCCTGTATCTCGACTAGTCCAGCTCTTCCAGACGATCTTAAGGGCTCTCTTCTTTATATTAGTTTAGTCATTTGGGGTTTTATTTTTACAGGAGAGCTTCCGACAACGCTTGAACCCAAGGTCACAAGACTAGCAACAAATTCTCTAGGTATCCAAACCATCACCTTATGAGTAAAAGTCAGCTAAGCCAACACCTTATAGGTAAAAGTTGATTATATAACTATTTAAACCTGTATTTATATCACAAGGACGTCCGTTTTCAACTAAATACGTACACAAACAAAAAATCATAAACTGTTTTATAAAGGGCATTGCTCATAAATGTTTGTTTCATTTTTTTAAAACAATTCGGTCAAGAGTAAATATAAACCGTGAGATGGTGAGCCAGCTGAGATGGGGAGAAGTACACTATCAGTGCCATAAGTTGTGTACGACGCTCACTTTGGTGCCAAAAGTTTCTGTCGGATCATTTAAGTGCCAAATCAGAAGAAAAATGATCACTTTGGTGCCACCAGCGATAAATTTCGGCCAAAATGATTACATGACTTTTATATTTAAAAAAAAAAAATCGATAAACCCTTTAAATGACGTCGTTTTGCAAGTCATATGTGGATGGCTTAGGAAAAATGACGCCGCATAGCTCATTTGGGATTGAAATTAGGGTTTTTTTTTTTTTTTGTTCATCCTCGCCAACTTAGCTTGCTCGGCCACCGTGCTCAGCCACCATCGCTCGACCACCATGTTCGGCCAAGAAGCGACAGGAAAATAGGAGGCCACCATCGGAGGAGGAGGAGGAAGAAAGGGGGTTGAAGGTGCAGAGAGAGAGAGAGAGAGAAGACGAGAAGTGCGAGGGAAACAAGGAGGGCGTAGATGGAGATGGCGGATTGGGCTCTGCTCAGAGAGTGGCTGGTGATGGTGTTGTTCTTCGGGGAAGAAGACGACGCCGCCGCCATGGCTTCTCTCTCTCTCTCTCTCTCTCTCGATTTGGGGATTTAGGGTTTCAATTTGGGGTTTAAGACGCCAAATGACGTCGTTTAGTGGTTTACATGCTGAATGTACTCTCCGATGAGCTACATCAGCATCAAAAACTAAGAAAAAACTGTCACGTTGAATTTCCGGCCAACTAGATCAACGTTAGTACTGAAATGATCGTTTTTCAAAATTTTTGACATTTAAGTGATCTAACGGAAACTTTTGGCACCCAAGTGAGCGCCGTTTCTCCCGCTGAGATGAGCCATGTTCTTTGCAACAAGTTCACGGTCGATATAAGGTAGAAAGATTTATCTATTTCACGAAGAATGAATAATTAGGAAAACATTTTTCTAAACATGATCTCTTAAAATAATTAGTTAATGAATAATATTTTTGTTATCGATGTTTATATTCAAATATTATCGTGAACGATGAAAATAGTTTTCGTTCATTTATTTTTAAGCAACATAAGTAATTAGTTTAAAAAGTAATTTTCAAATTACTCATTTTCTACAAAATAAACATACAGAAAAATTCACTAAGTTATGCACCAAAAAGTGTTAAAAACAGTCAATAGTGGGTCATTTTTAAATTTAATTTCATAGATCGCTTTATTTCTCGCGTGGTGCGCGAACCTCGTACAACAAAACAATCTGTGACAAACCGCAATCCAACTAATCTGAACTCGGACGATTAGTTTCTCATTATCTGCTTTTCTTGGGGACCAGCCGACAGCCACTTGACACATCATTTAGTTCATTCGAAATATTCCATAGTCGAGAAGAAAGCACTGGATTGTGACTCGTTATTGATACCTAAATTTTGATGATCCAATCATTCATTTATTACAGAAAAATTATGAATTAATTTTTAACCCCTTAACAAAAATATTATAATTAAATTGCATATCATATAATTTTAGGAGTATTTGTTATTTAGTTTATATTTCCATTAATTGCATTGAACCGGTGGTGAACGGTTTGAGCTTGAAATTTTACAAATTGAGCTTGCAAGAGAAGCCAAAATTTGGCTAGCACTAGGGGGTTATGGTGGCTTAAAATTACATAGGCAGATGGGCCAAAGTGAATTTAATTCGATCTAATTCAAACGCATGGGAATTAATTAAAATAGGTCTTGAGCTTAATTCTGCCCATTATATTGAAAAGTCTAAATTAAGTCCATACTATTGAAGTTAACCTAGGTTTTGCACTATAAATAAGACGTTATGCCTCACAAGTTATAGGTCACTTAAATCTCACATTGCATAGAAAACACACGTGAGAAGAGTGAGAGATTCACGGCCACACGGCAAAGCTTCGTCGAAGAGAGAGCATGGCCGTGACTCTACTGCACATATTCAGCCAACCACAGTATACAGGTTGATGGGAGATACTCACGGAGAAAAGAGAGGAAGTGGTGGCTGTGATTTAAATAAATCAAGTGACGACAAGGAGGGAAGTCCATAGAAGCACCAAGAGGAAAAGTCTCGCAACTCGTTGAAAGCCAACTCTCACCGCCCCCGTTTCACCAACCGCAACGATCCAGCAAGCTCTTAGTCAAATCAACCACATCCTTGATATTTACAGCGAGGCTTCGAGCGTCCAGTGGTGATTCCACCGCAACAATTCGTTGCTCGCCACTCCGTTTTTCCAATCCGTTTTGCAGGCTAATGTGCGCGCTGGTGACCCAATGATCAAGCTACAAAGCACCTTGATACTTGTCCCCACGCCTCCTACTTTGCTTTTCTGAGATGATGCCAGTCTAAGCTAATCCATATCGAGAAATCAAGCCATGACCAGCGCCTTGCCGAGACCTCAAACAGCCACAAGGGAGCCCCCTACTGTCGAGTAGGCCATTATCGAGAACCTCTCACCACAAGATCGTAGGTCCTGGGCTATCGGGCGTGCGCCACCATGACTCGAGCTGCCACCTGCTGCCATCACTTTGTCATGCCATGCCATCCGTGACCCACGACCTTCGCTGCTGCGCTGTTCACGCTGCTGCTCCCACGTTGAGGGAGCCGGTTGCAATCCTGCTCTGATCGCGTTTGATTCAAATTCGGAAAGTGAATTAAGATACACATCTTTAATATATTTGTAACATTTTATTATTTTATTTGAGTGATTCGATATATTCTGCAATTCTCTGATATATTATGTTAGATGTTAGTATATTATGTTAGATATTTATTTAAATAATATAATTCACAAAATATTAAGATACCCCTTCAAATTAGGAAACTCTCCTAATTTCTAACTTAACAATGTACCTGGATGGCCATCCGATCTCTAACTACAAAATATGATGCCTAGGGTACGGAAAATCTTTTATCTTATCTATAACAGTATGGATGTGATCATTGTTTTACCTGTTTCCAAATTTGACCAAATAAATCTTCCATCAATATCCATAGCCCTTTGGATACGATCGTCGGTTTATTTCGTGTCCTTATTGTGATAGATAACGTAAGATTGTGAATTACATTATTTAATTAAATATCTATCCATTATTTGATTGCTTTTCTTAAAAAAGAAAACCCAAAAAAAAAAAAATTTGAACTAAATTTGATTCTTGCTAGAATATTGCTTGTTTTAGGCTAGATTACATGTTTAGATTAGAGTATTTATTTATTCCGAATTTTCAAAATAAAAATACCAAAACCATTGCTTTAGGATGTTAGATTTTCTTTTCTTTAATTAAAATCGAATGTTTAATTGTTGGGTAATTTTAATTTCGAATTTTAATAAAAAATAAAATATAATATAAAAAATATCATGCATGTGTCATGTAAAATTAGGTCATCCCTTGCGTGTCATTTAGTCATTACATGTTTAGGATCATTTACATGTGTGACATATTAGGATAGTTGCATTAATATTTGTTCATCATTAGATTAGGTCACGTAAGTCACATTGCATGATATATAGTTTGCATATTAGGTTAAATGTTGCATGTTATGTTAGTATAAATACATATTTGTACGTCATTGCATTGCATTGCATGTAGATTAGGTTTCATTAAATAAGAGAAAATCCTAAAAATTGAATGATTGCGTGCTAATTAGAAATTATATCTAAGGCTATTGATGTAAATTCCGAGTTCACATTACAGATACTTTCGTTGTTATGAGGTAAGTCATGTATTTTATTTATTATTTTATTGAGCGTTAAATTAGTGGATTGCATAGCTCTAGGGTCATCTCACATGTTAGCAATAATTAAATGAATTCAAGCTACTTGATAAACATTTTTTCATGAAAAGAATGGTAACGAATAAACATTAGAGAAATTTAGTGTAATCAAGTCATTATATCCAAATTTTTTGATTCATAGGAGTAAAATAATTCTTCGGTTATCTAATTGGCCTAACATAAACTAACTAGTGATGATTCCTAGATAAAATTCATTTGCATAAAAACTTGAACCTAAGTTGCGAATTGGTATAGACTTGGAAAAACTCGATGGTGCACTCGAGATTAGGTCGCAAAAACTTGACGACTCCACTGTATATGGGAGAATTATTTTACTCCTATAAATTAGAGATTTTGAGTATGGCGACTTGATTACATTAGATTTTTCTAATGTCCGTTGTGTCATTCCTTTCATCAAAAAAAATATTTATCAGATAGCTTAAGTTCATTTTATTATTCCCTAAAATATAAGATGACTATGTGGGTGTGCAATCCACCAGTTTAACTCTCAATAAAATAATAAATAAATTACAAGAATTACCTTATAATAACGAAATTATCTATAATATTAGCTTAGAATTCATGTCAATAGCTCTCAATATAATTTCTAATTAGCACATAGTCACTCAATCTTTTAGGATTCTCCTATTTAATGAAACCTAATTTACATGCAATGCAATGATGTACAAAAATGCATCTATACTAACATGACATGCAATGTGCAACCTAATATGTAAATTATATGTCATGCTACGTTAATTACGTGACCTAATCTAATGATGAACAATTATTAATGCAACTATCCTAATATGTCACATATTTAAATTATCCTAAACATGTAATGAATAAATAATGTGCAAGGGATGACATACCTAAACATGTAACTAAATGATGCGCGAGGGATGAACTAATTTTATGTAACACATTAATGATTTTTTAAAGTTTTCTTTTCTTTTTAATTAAATTCGAAATTAAAATCACACAATAATTAAATGTGCGATTTTAATTAAGGAAAAGGAAATCTAATATCCTAAAGTACTGTTTTTGTTATTTTTTATTTTGATAATTCGAAATAAATAAATAACCTAATATAAACATGCAATATAGCTTAAAACAAGCAATATTCTAGCAATAATCCAATCTAATTCAAGGATATATATTATTTTTTTTTGGGTTTAGATAGTTAATTAAATAATATAATCCACAATCTTACGTTACTATCTCAGGAGACGAAATAAACCGATGATCATATCCAAATGATCATCCAAATGGTATGAATATTGATGAAAGGTTTATTTGTTCAAATTTGGGGTGAATCAATGATCGTATCTAAATAGTTATAGATAGGATAGAAAATTTTTGTAACTTATAGTTAAAAATCAAATGGTTGTTCCTAACTTAAGAGGTATCTTTGGATTTTGTGGATATTATATTATTTAAATAAATATCTAACAATTTATTTCAATATCCAACCGAGTATATCTAATATCTAATAGGATATATCAGAATATACTGAATCACTCAAATAATGCAGTAAAATATGCGGAATATATTAAAGCACCTTACTTAATTTAAGGATACTCTTTCCAAATTTGAACCAAGCGCAACCAGACCGGGATTGCAACCGTGAGATGGTGAGCAGTGAGAGGCGGCTAGTGGTGGCGGACGGTGGGTGACTCGCGGCTGGTCATTAACGGCAGCAATGATGCTCATCGCCGTGCGAGGCACGACTCAATTGGAAGTGTTGCAGTTAGTGAGCGCTTGAGAAGACTAGGAAATCGTCACGTCAGGATTTTGCCACCCTTGTGGATGATCCAAGTGCGCTCCTTCAGGACTTCTTCACCACCTCACTCAGGGATCACACCTGCTCACAAAAGAGAATTCTTCCCTTTTTTTTTCGTTTTACTAACAAACCCCCAGCGGACACAAAACCAAAAGACCTCTGGCACAGCTGCATGTAATCGGGATCGTTCGGTGAAACTCGACTTGGCTGTGGTTTTGTTATCGGATCAGCAGTTTCGTTGCCAGCTTCAGGTGAGGCAGCAGCTCTGAGGATTGGGACGGCTCGTCGTCACTGGTGCCGTCACGCGCAGGAGCAACAACGAGGGCAGTGGATCGTCTGCCGTCGTCGAGCTCGGCAAGGCGGCAAACGGTGGCAATGACGATGCAACAAAGGGCAGCACGGCAACGAGATGTCTTGGCCAAGGCATGACCAAGGGCTCGCTCTCGCTCTCTTCTCTCTCTCACGTGTTTTCAATATGTCTCTATTGCGTGTCTTTCTATTGTGCTTTGAGGAAGAATTTTCGGACCCCCCTTCTCGTAATGAGCCATGCTTTTTATATCTAGGGCAGCTGGAGACCTCCAGGAAAGAGACGATATCCTCTTTCCTATTTTAAAGGAAACTATATTATTTCTTACCTCAAGAGAACACAGGTGAGAGGTGTAGTTGATTCCTCTCTTCTGACTTTCCCTCTTTTAAACAATAAACTTCTTTCCCTTCTGTCCACTTTGGATCCACCAGCTCAGCCAAGATTTCTTTCTCACCCGCATTAGAGCCTTTCTTCTTTTCGCGTCCTCCCCACAATCGACAGAATTGTCCCTCGCCGATTTGCCTGTCAAGTAGCTAGGCATATATAAATATCTTCAAGAATTATAGGTCATAAAGACAATATAAACCTTTGTTGCTCCAAAACTTTGACCAACTTTTCCAAATTTGACAAGCATATTTATGGCCATTAAAGAAATGACGGACTTGGTCAAATTATCTCTCATCACGAGCTTAGTCCAACGTACTAATTAAGGTTCAAAATCATTATTTCAAATCCATCCACCAATTGGATGCAAATTCAATTAATATAAACTTTAAATGCTTCTTAAATTATATGTTATGCAATTTAATTTTAACATTTTTATTTAGGGGTTAAGAAATTAAACCAAAATTTTCTATGCAATAAAGAATGATTGGGTTGCCAAAATTTAAGTATCAACACTCGCGATTTGTGCCAAATTACTGAGGATTACTAAAACACAAATCAAAACATTGACATGAAGTGATGGCTTAATGTGCATTTGGCAAACTACAAATGTTGTGCCATACTGTTGAATAGATTATTGTATAGGCTCGGTTTACATAGATCAGCACCATCGTAAGCATTGATTGCGTGGATTCTCTCGTGGGTTTCCATGCATTCGATGACCGTGATGATACTGACCTTGTGATTTTTCTATTTTTTTGCGACTTTTTCGATCCGACTATTTTATGCTCGTTCGACTTTTTCGGCTTTCTGTACAAGCTCTTATCAATTGTTTATTCCTTTTCTTAGGTCTCAACTTTTGATGATCCGATGAGGCGGTACATGTGATATATTTGATATGCGTGCCCGTAGCTCTACTGTAGCAATTCGAGGTTTCACTTAAAGAAGTTCCACTTCCCCTTTAAATTACTTTATCTTGGTTCATCTCAAAGACCTGATAATAATATAAGGAGGTATATAGTCTCCCATGAGGAGATGAGTGAATACGATTTCCTATATTCGTAAAATAGAGGTTAACTTTCTCGAATAACAAATTTCTTAAATTAAATAAAATTAAATATAATAATCAAATATACATAATATTTGAATTTTAATATAAAAATCAAATTTAAAAAATAAAAATATTTTCCATTTTTATTTGTTCCTAATTTATTTATATATTTGGATTTCTTCCTACTCTATAATATTTATTATGTATATGTATATACATATATATATATATATATATATATATATATTTAGTACCAATATTTATCACATATTTTAGGTATGTTCGCCTAGTTTATTATTTAATAAATTTTTCTAAGGAATGATGAAATGGAATAAAAAGAAATAAAAAAGAAATGGAAAAATAATTAAAATAATTCAATAAATAAAGGTGAAGTAGAAAAATTCAGATTTTAAATAAATAAATCCAAAATTGGATATGAGCTTTCTAATTTTGGAAGAATGAGTGATAATGAGATTTTTTAGGGAAAAAAATGCCATTTTTGTCTCATTCTCCTTTGTATCTCTAATTCATGTTGAAGTTTTACGATTCCTTCATAATTTTTGTCAAAAGTCCATAAGAGCAGTGAGAGAGTCAAAATTCATTCTTCATAACTTTGTGATTCACCGTGAGGTTTAACAAAAATGGCAAAACTTTTTAGTATTGCTATTGGTTGATCATATTTTCTTTCTTACTAGATTTAACATTTGCTAGCTGACCTATCTCATTGGTGTTGATGTAGTTTGTTTATATTTTTGTCATAATCAAACGCGTGGCTTTGAAACTCTTCAAAAAACTCTTCATTGTTTAAAAGATTGATTGATCATGGTTGATTAATGGAAGTTTTCATTTATGCATTTGTAATTTTTTTAACAGTGAATCATGTGAGTTTCTTACAATTATAATTTGTTCATTTTGAGGTTTATTTACATTGATATCATACCAAACAATAGACATGATAGGATATAAAAAATATTCTCTTTTTTTACTATGGATCATCAAATAGCAAATGTAATATAGCAAAATCTTGAATTTCATAATACACCTTATCCAGTTCTATTCTAACTATAAATCTAGACAACAAACTCAGTATTTTATAAATATTAGAGTTAGGAATAATTACCTAGTCAATGTTAAATCGAATTTGAATTCAATTCTACATATTTCAATTTTATCAATACAGTTTTAAGGCTTCGTGCAAAATTTTAATGTAGTACTCCCATCCAATTGCTACTGAAATTTGCAGACATGTCTAATCATCATGGGCCATCCTACATGGCACGCTAACATGCACAACTTATAAATTGTCACGCCAATAGTAATCAACAAAGACAACAACCATCAACAAAGACAACAACCACCAGCCGCGATGGCTCCGTTGGATAAGGCCCTGCTGATCCTTAGCCCAGAGGTGAAGAGTTCAAAACCCATGGGAGGCGCTAAGTGTATTAAGTGTGACTCAGGGGTGGTGGGTTCTCCTGCTTAAGCGTCCTCTGGGGTTTACGGCGCGGCTGCAAGCCAGTTCCTCCAGCACCAAAAAAAAAAAAAAAAAAAAAAAACCAAAGACAACATTAGAATTTTACATAATGGTATTAGAATTTTATATAAAGGTTTAGGACTACATTATCAAAATTGGAAAATTTAAGAATGAATTGATACACTCGTATAATAGAATGAATCAATTCTGAACGCTCTACTCTTCACTCCACCTTCTGCATAGTCCCACTGTTACAGAGAGTTCATGAACAGAAAAATGGAGATCGATATCTTCCACGACCAAGAGGCTCGGTTACAAATAAAGTGAATGATCCTATCGGTATAGCTCACCTATCTCCTGTTCGTCGAATGACCCGACCTGCCTACGAGGATGGACAAATACAAATAATCTTTAGATAACTTCAGTAAAAAGCTTGCAAACATATCTTTGCTCAAGAGAAGAACTCGTGGCGTATTGAAGCAACAAGAACTGAAAACAAAACAAAGCATCGTGGTCACTTTCTTCATACATTTCAAGAGGGCGATGTCGCCCCCAAACTTAAGCACCAAACAGTCTGAACATTTCTCGAGAAAGTAAACAGGAAGCTTGAAATATAAAGCATCTGCATAATGTGCTGAACGTTCCCAATTCGAGCTTCCGTGAGAAATATTAAACAACAGCAGATAATAAAACCTCATGGTGAACATTTATTTATAAACCTTAACATAATGCGTGAAGGGTTTTCCCAATTAAAGCAAAAGTTCCAGTGACAAGCTTGAGCACAACAAACTCCATTTGACATCTGTAAGAGAAATAGAAGAGAACCTCTAACCCATCAGATGACAGACAAACATGGAATCCACTTGCCCGGAAAGCAATTTGCTGCTCATTCAACCCCGACAATGTAAACCTGCCAACATGCTTTATAGATGATACAGCAGTCGCCAGGGGTACCTATCGGCAGCAAAGACAGGTGCTTGAAAAGAGAGACGCAATCAACCTTAAAGCTAATGCACCCAGAAGCTGCAAGGAACCGTGTCCTAATAAGTACCACCAAATGTAATGATCACCTTAGAAGAGATTACCAAGAATGAGGTCCAAGATAGGACTTCAGCAGGAATTTGCTGAGTATTCAGAACTTAGGCTGCTAGAACCAAAATGCCTGCAGTCCTACCTTCTAAGTAACTTCAGAACTATAAAACCATATCATGTTCATGTACGGAATTTGGGGGGGGGAGAGGGAGAGACAGAGAGTGAGGGAGGGAGCCCCTTCCATGTAAAGCATCAAACAATTGCTTCCGCATGTTATGAGAAGGTTAGTCATTGTCTTCATCTCAGTTGTCGATTCATAGAACAATTACCTGCATATATGAGCAAAATAGATGCTTGAGCAGCATTTAATCCCTGCAAACAATTGTAGAGAAGATTCCAACTGCTGCACTTATCTGTATGAAAATTGGCCAAGCATATACTCTAAATTCTGTCAGTTCAGTATTTATTCTTTTTTTTTCTTTTAATGCTGATGAGCAAGTGAAATTGAAAACCATTATACATCAGTCTTAATCTATAGCAGCCACAAAACAATAATATAGCACCAATTATAGCTTGTCATGAGGACATGCAACTATGCAAGTGACTAAAACATAAACGTGTAAACGAACCCTCCCACTTTTCTTGTTGAACAAAGATCTAACACCAGTTCAGTGACAGTACGGTTATGGGTAGGCTGAGGAGCCAAAGGCAACAGAAGATTAACAATTTTTCACCGCGTACTCAATTTTAAGAGATTTACATGCTACAAGGAAAATTCAAATCCTTTAAACACCTGTCCAAGATAAGCTTCCCTAGGCTGGGATCCTTACTGCATCTTCCCTAGGCTAGGATCCTTACTGCATGCAACCATCACCTATTTCATCAAAGCAACACCAAGAGTCGTCTACCCATGAGCTGCAATGCAAATAGTAGCAATACCCACCAAAATCGGTCTCAACACACAAAAGACCATAATAGCCAGAAACTCATTTAACTAAAAAGATCTTAAGAAGCATGCTGAATACACAATGCATGTCCATCTTTTGATTGGACAAACTGCTAAATAGTAGGAGGGCACTATTAGGGGATTGAATTGTAATACTTCCACTTATAGTTGTTCCACTAATATTTCTCCTATTAGAGGGTTCAGTTCTCCCATTTGATGTGGTTAAGTTCTCAACCTGATCATGAGTTAGGATCCCTGAGGTCCAATCGCTACATTAGGAAAATAACTATACCTATCAGACCCATATCTGCTTGGTTTGAAACCATCTTGTACTGGGAAGAAGCGGTATCAGTACCGGCACACCCTTGGTACCTTCTCATTGAAATCTTATTTATCATTCAAAAAGTTTTACAGCTCTAGCCAGCTTGGCAGGTCCACCCAAGCCCAAACTTTGACACACAAAGGATCTTGTTTTTCAATTAATGAGCAAGCCGCGGAAAAGCTTCTGAGGAACAAGACTAGCAAAAGCCAAACTTCAGACTTGTTATTCTACAAGAACACACCCGAGCCCAACTCGACCCACAAATTAACCAAATTTCACATGTAAGATGCAACTTATACATAAAGGGAGTACTAAGGAATGTGCTTAATATAGCAGATTGATCCGACCATATGAGTAATCTGTGCAAATTGTTGCTTGACAAATGATGGCTACAGGCTGAAAAACGATAAAACTTTCAGGTGGCTAGAGAGGACATAGTCACGTTCCGATCAAACAACAGCTAAGAGCTTGCTCGCTTAATATGCACAGCCACTGCTATTACAGGAGAAGAAATTGCTAACAATTGCAGACAGCTACTCAAGTTGGATTGCCCGATGTCTCAGTCAAGCAACAAGTAAGGCAAAGCTAGTTGTATAACACATAAATTGGGATAGTGGGAGCTCCAGGCACATCAGCAACTGCAGATCAAGAGGAACACCTCAATCAATAGTCATGGATCAGAATAAGCGCGAACAAAGAGATTGCTTTGGAATGGACTAGCCCGCTTGCTCATTTCATACAGGCACTTCTAATTACTCCAGTAAAATGATGGTATCCTGCTTAAATCAATCAACACAAGTTCTAAGAGGGCGTGCTAAGTAAAGATGAAAACTTTATTGCACATAGAGAAACGACCAGGAAGTATTGATGCTACAATGATCAATAACAATGACGCTAATAAACACAAAATCATATTCAACATTAATACAGGAACATAAAGTGTACAACAAAGCAAGTACGTCACCAAACATAAATTCATCCACCGAATTAATGTCAAACCCTGGGAAACTCCTGCATACCATTGCCCATCCCACTCAAGACATCTTGAAAAGAGAAGTTATCAAGCGATTCAAACCCATCAAGCAAGCCATCAAAGAAACCACTGTCGACTGAATTCGACGCCAATTCCTCGTCCTCAATCTTGGCATCCTCATCTTCATAATCCTCCTCCATAGCAACAAACCCAGACGCCCTCTCCTCATCATCAACCGCGACCGCAGGCATGTGCCCCTCAAACAGAGCCATGTGTCCAAACAACTTATCCTTCCTGGAGAAGCTGGTCCCGCAGGAACACTTCCACTTAGATTCCCCACAGTGCTTCAAGTGGCTCTTCAAGTCGGCCAGCACCGAGAAGCTCTTCTTGTTACATCTGTTGCACGAGTACATCTTCGGGCAGTGGCTCCTCTTGAAGTGATTCTTCACGCAGATCACGGATTTAAGGGGCCGGAACTTCTTGTGCCCTTTGTTCCGGTTACACCCATCGAAGGGGCAAGAGAACCTGGTCTTCCGAGGGGCGTCCACGCACCTCTCGGGCTTCGCCAGCGCCTCGGGCGTCTTGAACTGATTGCCGTGCGCGCGCATGTGCATCCTCAGGTTCGCGTCCCGCTTGAACCCCTTCCCGCAAATGTCGCAGAAGTGGACGTGCTCGGCGAGTAGCTCGACCGCGTCGAGCTCCACGATCTCGCAATCGGCGTCGAGCTCGTCCTTCTCGTCCTTCAATTCGACCTCCGGCGGCCTCGCCACCGCCGGGTCCACGGGGTTCACGGCCACCGGCGCCGGCGGCAGCAGCTTCGGATCCGCGCGCCACGGCTCGGGATCGGGGCTGGGGTTCTGGAAGCAGGCCAGCAGGGCGGCGCCGTTGACTACGACCTGGTGGATCGCCGACGCGATCTCCGCGGACACCATGCCCATCTGGTCCTTGCTCAGTAGGGCGTTGCTGCGGAGGGACTGCGACAGGAACTGCTGCACCGAGTCCATCTTCACGCTGACGGTGGCGAGGTTCAGGAGCGGGACGCGGGGGTCGCCGTCGCCGACGGGGACGGGGACGGATCCTCCGGCGGCGGCGGCGGCGCCGGAGGGCTCCGGCGGGGCGGGGTGGGCTTCTTCGGCGGCGGGCGGGTTCATCGCGGCGGAGCTGGAGCGGGAGCCGTCGATCGGAGATGGGGAACCGCCGGCAGGCAGCTGAAGATATAGAGAGAGAGAGAGGGAGTTATCAAAGGAGACTTTTCTTCCCTGTGTTTTTGGGGGAGCGAGGCGAGAAATGGCCAGACGTTGACTAGATGGAGGGGAGGGACACGTGTCGAAAAGGGATTTGGAGAAGGCGAGGCCCACGCCATCCTGGTGGTGGGGCGAAACTGCCCCCGGGTGACTTCCTTCTCCTCCGACCAGCTGAAGATATAAAACAAAAAAGTGTTTCATTCTTAACAATTTCAAGAGAGAAGAGAGTAACGGAGTTATGGTAAATTTTATTCTTTTTTATTTTTTTTAATTTTTTAAACATTTTTATTTTTATTTTCATTTTTCCTTTCTTTTTTTTTTAGGGGAGCGAGACGAGAAATGGCCAGACGTTGACTAAATGGAGGGGGAGGGACACGTGTCGAAAAGGGATTTGGAGAAGGCGAGGCCCACGCCATCCTGGTGGTGGGGCGAAACTGCCCCCGGGTAACTTCCTTCTCCTCCGACCAAAAAAAAAAAAGAAAAAAAAAAAAAGAAAAAAGAAGAAGAGAAGAAGAGGAGAGAGAAAAAAAAAAAAAAAAATTCTTTTTCGTTTCTCCGGACTCTTTCCAGAAGTGTTCCGGAAAAAAATTCACTAAAAATAAAAAATTCCTTCTCCGGATTCTTTCCAAAAAAATTCACTTTGAATTTCGCAAAATTATCCACGTAAAATGTAATTATTGGATTCGGTTTAGCATGTGTACCACGACTCGTTAATGGGTTGCTCCTCACCGGCTATGATCCCTTCTCCTGAAAATGAAATTCTATAAGAAGGAAAGATAAAAACAAAAGATAATGTATTAAGTTTCGAATAACAATTCTTATCGTTCTAAACATAAATTTAATAAACCCGATTGGTTTTATAAATACGTCTAGAACCAAAACCCATCGTTGAGATTTGCTTACAAAAGAATATTTCAATGATGACTCTTATGAGCATAGGAGGCTTCGAATGGGTTCCCTAGTTCACCTTGCACGGTTAAGATATATTGAAATATTGTAGCATCAACCATTATTATATAAGATAATGGTTTCAAAATTATGTTAATTCGCAATAATGATTGATTTGGGTTGAAACCGCGGAAGATTAATCCACATTTGGGAATGCTTCATGTAGTTAAGATTACCTTTTGGGAAGCAAAGCGAGTCCAATGTGGCCTTTCGCATCTGTGTAAGGGGAAAAGGGCATTATCCGTTGGGCATCAAGAAAAGACGGATGGGCCCAAGCAGTCAAAGCAGGTAAAAAGTCTTCAAAGAGGGCTGCTTAGTCAATCTGTGGTCCAATTTTTGCTTTTCCTTCCCTTTTACTTTTGAGTTTTTTTAATAGAGCCATCTAGAAACTTTCACACTCCTCTTCAGAATTTTATATAATTTCAACTTTGAAAAAGGCAAAAAGTTCATTAGGTAAAGTGCAAACGAAATAGAACATTATTGAGCGTGATTCCACAGTTCCGCACAGTGGAAATAATCATTGGTGCCAATAACATCAGCCCCTTTCTCTAGGGTTATGACTGACTATCACAGCATCTTCATTACTTGAAGAGGAAACCATCATGTTGGTTATAGATGGTGTAATGCAAAGAGCAATGTTCTTCCAGCTCCTACATGCTTTGTCGAATTCATGGGAGATCAGATTGCAACACTATATACTTGTAAGAATCGACACGACCTCTGAATATAAGTACCAAACAACCATCGAACATCTCTCGATGTGTCCCTTGAGGCATTTACATCGAAAGCTCGAGTTTCTTGTTCGATGGATAAGTAGGAGAGTCTAACCAGGACGGCCATTGTTGCGGACTAGTCATTGTATCTGAGTAACAGCGGCATGTATTGCATTTGCAAGGTGAGGGACTGTATTGGTGCTCAGTCCGGCCATGTTGATCCTCCTGCACAAGACTTGATGTGAGATCTGAGATATTGACGCAATTCCGAAAGCGAAACTTTTCTTTTTTCTGACCGATTGATTTCTCGTGTTTTGGTTTGTCAGCTAAACCTTGCTGTATTAGGAGGAAACATAGGAGCTAAGAAAATCAAAAAGGAAAAGAAATCTTCATAGCGAAGAAGTTTGCTAAACATCCCTGATTCAAGATTTTGCTAAACATTCCTCATTCAAGCTTCCATTATTAAGAATATAGCACGTTCATGAAAACAGAAACCTCCATGTCAATGGCCACAGACCTAATGCCTGAAGTATTCCTGATTAAAGCCAAAAATCTGTGATGAGATCATGTACATGATGGTCATTTATGTTTATAAGTAGAAGAGATACTCTCACCCATCAGATGACATATAGACATGGAATTCCCTTGTCATGTAAGCAACTTGCTCCTCTTTCAACCCTGAGAATGTAAACAAGCCGACGTGCTTGAGGATATGTGTCCAGTCACCAGGGGTCCCTGTCAGCAAGGAGACGTGTGCTTGAACATTTGAGTATACGAAACAGAAATATTGAATGCAATTAACCTCCATAAAACTAACTTTAGAATACTGGCAAACTACAAGTAATCATATCCTAAGAAGTATTGCCAAAGTAAGGATTGCATTGCAAGTGGCATATGCCACTTGTACGATGAGGTCAAAGTGGGACTCCAACATGAAGCTGGTTGATCTAATATACCTGCATTCCCACCAGCTCTCTAGTTTTAGAACAACACAAAGAATACCAGGTAAGTGCGTGCGCACCCACACAGATTTGTGTCTACCTTTTTCATGTAAAGCATCAAATAATTGCTTCCGCATGCATGTGAGCCGTTTAGTCATTGTCTCCAACTCAAGTGTCCATTCATTGAACAAATTCCTGCACATGAGTAATATAGACACTTGAGCAGTATTTACTCCTTTTCTACTCTTCAAACTTCAAATGTGTTCGACCAGCAAGATTTTTTTGAGGGCCCTCTTAACTAATTTTCTCCAATCAACAAACTCTTACCTTAATTAAACTTTTTTGAAATTGGACCAGAAAGCGAGGTGAAGAATTAAAGCTATAAAACTCATTCAAAGTAAATTTATTGGCATTGATTTATAAATCTAGAATTTTCCTCTGAGTTATAAAAGCGCCTCCTGGGAAAGCACGTTCCACTGCTTAAGGTATTAATTATACAGTCTTGTTGCTGATTTATTTTTCCAAATAAAATGAAATAAATAACCTTTGCACAAGTTGAGGTACTTTATACCTGTCTTTTAAGATGGCAGCTGCAATGGCAGCGCCATGAATTGGAGGATTTGAATACATGGGTCGAATCAGAAGCTTCAACTGACTCTCAATTCGGGTTGCCACATCTGCAGTCTTGCAAACCTGCACAACATGAATAAGGGGTATGACAAAATAACAAGAAAAGCATGAAAGCCATTGCACTGCTCTACAAAAGAGGACATAAATTATAGGAGGCAGTCCCACATTTATGGGCATCTATTTCTAGGATTCTAATTTAATTAACTTACTACACTGAGTGCACCAACTCGTTCTCCATAGAGTCCCATGTTCTTTGAGTAGGACTGGACAACAAGGCATTCACCACCATCAGCAACAAACTTTCTCACAGCTTGTGCATCATCTTCTAGGCTTCCACTTACAAAACCCTGAACAAATAGACAAACATTAAATGGTCACTCCTTCCACTTATCAAACAGCTTCAAGAAAAACAGCATCACTTTACTATAATTAAATATCTACTGGCAAACAAAAGTAGAAAGTGAAATCAGTGACCATAGTTTAGCAGAGTTAATTAAAACAGCGGGAAGAATATGTTGCAATAATCTAAGGTGCATATAGGTCTCAACTAATAAAGAGATTAACCGAATCTGTCTAAACCCTCCTAGATTAATATGATGGAACCACCAACCTGATAAGCACAATCAAAGAATGGAAGTAACCCTCTTGATCTGATGATCTGTCTGATCTCCTCCCACTGCTCAACTGTTGGATCAACACCAGTCGGATTATGTGCACAAGCATGGAGTAGCACAACAGCTCCCAATGGGGCAGAAGCAAGGTCTTCCAAGATACCTGTTAGATGACACAAGTGAAGTAAACAAACATCTGCTCCAGGCATTGAAAACAAAAGCAAAACTAAAGAGAAACATCAATTTTCTAGAGGACAAGCAGGGTTGTCCATGTTGTGATTGAAGTTATGTGCTCGCTGAAAGCATGACTTTCTATCTACTCCAGGTGTTGAAAACAAAAGCAAAATAAAAGAGAAACATCAATTTCTTAGAGGACAAGCAGGGTTGTCCATGCTGTGATTGAAGTTATGTGCTTGCTGAAGCATAACTTTCTATCATCTACTCCAAGTGTTGAATGCAAAAGCAAAATTAAAGAGATACATCAATGGCCTAGAGGACAAGTAGGGTTGTCCATGTTGTGATTGAACTTATGTGCTTGTTGAAGCATAACTTTGTATCATGTCTAATTAACTTAAAAGAAATTCCTGCTCTAAAAGGCGCGCAATAAATTATATGGAAATTTGCGCCTGCAAAAAAGAATGAGAGGTATGGATTATAACAAGAAGCAGAGGTCGTAAGTGGAAAAGATCAAAAACCTTGGAAGTCTAGCCCTTTTGTCACTGGATCATAATAGCGGTAAGTCCTCAAGCAAAGCCCCGCTGCTATGAAGAAGTTTGGATGGTTACCGTATGTTGGCTCAGGAAGGTATACTGTGGACTGCAAAACAAGTCAGATAATTGACATACAACAATGTCCAATCATTATTAGAGCAAAGTGAAGATGACGATTTTTGAGACTGACATTTACCTGGTAATAATATTTTGCTAAGAAATCGGCACCAATCCTCAATGAGCCACTCCCAGACAAGCATTGCACGGTGGTCACTCTATTTTCTTTAATTGCAGGGCTGTCATAAAACATGTCATTATAGGTAAGCATGCCCATCTTCTCCCTCAACGCAGATTCAAAACGGCGAAATTATGGGGTGAAATGCATTTTATATCCTTGATGTATGGAGGGTAGTGCAGACTTTGCCCCCTTACTAAATGGAGCACTCTTCCAGGCTCAAGACTCACTCTCTACCTTGCTCCCTCACCCCCCCCCCCCTCTTCTCTCTAGTTTTTTTAGTAACACAAGGTATCCAAAATTTCTGACTGGACCAATTACCACAGATGCATGCAGACCCCCTCTGTCCACGTGCATCAGAGGTGACACTCCACTTGCAGGGCAGTTGGCACAAAGAGGAGTAAGATGGAGGACACAGTGATGTGAACATGGATTAATGACTCAGAAAACCCATGGGGCTTTCCTAAGCTCAACTTTCATTTGAGATAATCATCAACTGTGTCCATTTTCAATCTCTTGCATGTATTTGACATGTCTGTTAGAACTAAACATTCCCTTTATTATGGCCAAGCAATCCAACGCCTGAGATGAAACGTCTTTTTCATGAACACCCTCCCTCCCTCCCTCTCTCTCTCTCTCTCTCAGAATCTGTGTGAACGATATGGCTACCATATAGCATTGCATGCTTCTAAATTCTAATAAGTCACTTTCCACTTTAGAGCCCAAAAATCATTTCAAACAGATGTACAGATGTAAACGTCACAGGATGTAACATTTGTTGTAAAATCACAGTTAATAATCAATGCAATAAATCCAGGGGGCTAGGTGCTTAATCCCACATTGAAATAGGGTAAGATGCAATTTTCTGAGAATTGATATTGTAATAAGTCAGTCCACTGCCATAAGCAAATACAATTATATAAGAATCGCAACACCATATTCTTGATAAAAAATTTATTGTGCATTGATATTGTGCAACTGGAAACAATATTAAGGAACCCATAGCAGAATCAAACCTTCATACCTGTCTGTACCAAATATTAGCTTAGCACTCAGTTCCTTAAATTCTGTCAGTCCAGTAATTGGCAAGTATTCTTTATTAGCGGACCTGAAAGATGTGCAAATATTTGTTCACTTCCACACCGTTGGATCATGAAAGATAAAGAAAATGCACCTTACTTGTCACTAAAAAGGAGCTCTTCCGCTTTTCTGACCACATTTAGAAGAAGAGGTTTGCCATCCTGTTTTGCCAATTATACAGACAACAAGAAACCAAAATCCATTATGAACAGCATTTAATCTATTGCAGTCACAGAAGCACCAAATGGCATTAATGGTAGCTTGTCATGAGGACATCCAAATCACTAAAATTTTTAAGCAAACCCTCAAACTTTCCCATTGAGAAAAGCCCTAGTAACAATTTTATGACCACAGATTCATCAACAACCGACAGAATATTGATACTTTTTCACACCACACTTGAATGTGTAACATTAACATGACGCGGGAAAGACTCACCTCTGTCCTGTAAACACCCATACCCAAGTTCAGCTTCACTGGGCTGGGATCTTTACTGCATGCAATCATCACCTATTTTATCAAAGCAACAGCAAAGTTCTTCCATAAATTGAAAATAGTAGCAATACGCAGTAAAGTCAGCTTCAACACAACAAAGAACTACAATGGCCAGAAAGTAGATAAAGTAAAATGATGTCAAGAAACATGATGAATGCTCAATCCGGGTTTGTCTCTTAATTGGACAAATATCTAGTTAGTATGAGAGCACATGTTGGGTACTGAATCTTGATACTGCCTCTCTTAGTTACGCCATGCATATTCATCCTATGACTGTGTTTCAGATGCTCATCGATCTTCGACCAAACAAAGAAAAGATCTATTTGATGTGGCTGAGTTCTCGACCTGCATGAAGCCAGTGCTTGTTGGGTTTAAGAGCTCCAATCATCGTTTTGACAGCTTTGGACAAAGAATTATACCCATCAAATGACGCCCAGAAAAGTGACCATGAACAAGTAGTTCTCATTTACAGCCACGTCCCACTCATTGAAGTTCACTCATTCATGGACATTTATACAACGCAACTTTCTAGATTTTCAACCAAGCTAGACCTCACCTGATCTTAAAATATATAGATATTAAACCTTGCCTCCATCTATCAGTTTAAACTTTTAAAATAACTGACATAGGTCTACAAATTTTTACATTCAATCAGAGTAGAAGGTCTGAACACAAATCCTTCAGGACCCCTATTTGCCTCTCTTGCTATATATCTTCACGTTTTAGTCTTATATCAAAGTTCAGTCCACTGGTGAGGAGCGATGTTTGAAAATTTAAATATTAGACCGCACCCTCATTTAACCGCTTAAGCTTTCAGAACAATTGACTGTAACTTACACAAATTCCTACACTTGGATAGCATATCGACTGGATTTTGTTACGTTCACATCCTCCGTTTCACACCTAACACGAAACTTACTAGTGATTTTCCAGTTCCCGACACAATTCGAGCAATCCCGAGAAATTGGTAACCCGTTGCCGAAGGCCAGCGAAACTTTCGGACAGCTAGAGAAAGAAAAAGACGGGTTCTCATTCCCATCTGTTTCTTTCACGGTGAGGTTTCACATCAAGTGAGCAGACAATATGACAAACAGCTGGCGTGCATCTCGTGTTTAGCCACATTACGATGGCTACAGGAGCTCGAGAACCCAATGTCTCCCGAAACAAGTGAGGATCGGAGCGGAGCGAGGCGAATTGGGTCGCGTACCGCGTAAATTGGGATCTCGGGAGCTCGAGGCACGCGAGCGAAGGCGGACTCGTCGACCCGGCAATGCTTAGCCGTTGACGTCTCTTCGCGTCGGTCGGGGTCGTTCTCCGGCTCCATTTTTCACCCAGAAAGAGAGGGGCGCAGCAGAAAGTTTCTGCCAGAAACAGTGACGCCTTTTTCCCCGCAAGTACCGCGGATGTCCCCAGGAGGTCGACGTCCGACCGTCCAAATTTAGAAATTAGTGGATAACGGCACAAATAATTGATGAATTTTCAAATTATCTAATAGGATAGCTTAAACTTTTGCATAATATAATATAATTTATGAATTTTTAATTTATTCAATATGGTGTTCAGACTTTTGATTCATGAAAGTATTTAAAGTTATCATTCTATTAATTCAATATCAATGACGACTTTAATTTGGGTACTAAATTAAGCATATATTAAAAAATTCAGCGATGACATTGCATATTAAGAAAGAGTTCATAGGTCATATGAATAAATTAAAAATTCATAAATCATATTGTATATTGAGCCAAAATTTAATAACTATTTGTGTCATTTTCCAAAAAAATTACGTACAAAGACAACTCATTAAATAATATACCCTTTCACGATAAGAAAATATTTCCTTTTAATATTATATTAAATCAATATATTTTTAGGCTTCGTTTATTTTATGGAAAATAACTTCTTGAATTTTTTTTTTTTTGAATTTTCCAATGTTCATTTTATGGAAAATGAACTAGTTATGAAAAATATTTTCTAAATACCACCTTCAAAAGTAAGGAAAATAGTTTTTATTTTTAAAAAGTGGAAAACATTTTCCATAACTCCTTCAATCTTACTTTCTTTCACCAAATAATTTTCATTTTATATTATATTTTTCTTTCTTTCTCTTTCCTTCATTTTCTTCTTCTTCATTGGCCTTGGCTAGTAACTAGTCACAGCAGCGGTTGGTGACTAGCCATAGGCATGTTGGAGTCTCATCAGCTTGAGGCGGTGGTCGATGACCGGCCAATGAAGAAGAAGAATAAAAGAAAAGAAAAGGAAAAGAATAAAAAATAATTGAAAATTTGATTTTTTAAAAAATATTAAAAATATTAAAAAGCGGTGTACGAAGGAAAAAAATTTCTTTACCGAATAGAGAAAAATATTTTCAAATTCATTTTCAGATTTCAATTGGACCACAAAAAAATATAATTATTTATTGAAAAATGGCTTATTGGAAAATATTTTCTGGAAATACTATATTGCGAAACGAATGGACTTGTAAAATATGAATTTACTTTGCGTATGAAATGAAAAAAAATTGACAAAGTCATCTTATTTTTTCCAATATTGAGGATGCTATAAGATATCAATAATTTCCACAACCATGTTCTTGAGATGTCCTGGTGCACCAGCTAAATATATTTAATTTCTAATACTGTGATTATAGATGATATTAAAACGGTTATTACATTAAGAAAACTGCAAAGTTTCTTGAATCGGTTAATTAACAAATCTCTCAAGTCTCTCTTCAATATAATAATTTCTTCTCACTAGCAGTATGCCATAATTATCCACACACATTTCAATTGATTTTGACAGCAATTTATTTATAGTCTTGAATTGGCATATAAAGTAAGGAGAAGATCATGCTTTTAAGGGATTGCAATCGCATTTTCTATTTCCAAAGAATCGTAGTGGATAACTACGATAGTAATAATTCTATTTTTATATTTTACTCATTTAAATTCGATTCCTTTTCTATCTAATAAAAAATTTCAAGTTTCCAAACATGTCTTTCTATCTTCTATGTATTAAAGCAAAACATTCAATTGCCTCATTTTTCCGCTTCCAAAACTACCCTCCTCCATTAAAATCATAAGAAAAATATATCAAAAATTTCTATCCACAGCTCAATATTCACTTGCTCCACTAGAACGGTGACGTCAGCTATCCGAATAATCCACTTTGGCTCATTTCCTCTGCTAAAAAAACAAATCATCTTTCCCCCATTCGAGACAATTACATAATTATTCAATTTTTCGTGCGCCTGCAATGCACGCGCAGCTCTAATGCACACGTAGCACAATTTGTTTCTATCGTATAGTTACCATAGATAGTACCTTGAGTTAATGTTACAAAAATATATTTGCGATAAATTTAATTTTCATTGATTTTCTTTAAGATGGATTAATATTATAAAAAATCATAAATTTATATACTCATGAGAAATGAAATGTAAAATTCCAAACTAATAAACCTATCAATTGTCACATTTTATCTAACTTAAATTTAAATGAAACTGATTGATGACGAATTTATCACATGTATATCAATTTATGATTAATTTGAGGTAAATTTATCATAATTATGTCAATTTTAAGTTTTCATAGTATTAATTCTATTTCTTTTCATAATTAAACTATTCAAATATTCGGTGACGAAAGCGATAATTAGTATTTTTTTAATTGCCGATTCCTTTGCATATCCGCGCATATTTTCCTAGCTTTAAGCAAAAAAAAAAAAGACAAGAAACCCGCATAATTAACTACGCCGCGAGACCACGCGAACCCTGTCGCTTTGCGCAGCACCCATGCCGCTTGGGCGATCCGCAACGCCAAAAAAAAAAAAAAGAGAGTCAAAAACGAATAAAAAAGCTACGTGTGCACGCACTGACCGTCCGATGCAAAAAGTCGGCCGAATCAACGGCCCTCGACAGAGTAAACCCCCTGTACAGGGACCGCGCCGGGACACGTGGCGGTGCGGCATTCGTGCCCCTCCTTTGAACGCTGTACCGAGGTGGAGCAGTTCGAAAACCAAAAAAGGAAAAAAAAAAGGAGGGGGTGGGGGGGAGCAGAAAAAGAAGAAGAACAAAAAAAGAAAAGGGAAAAAATCATTCCTCAACGGAAGGTAAAGAAAAGCTCGCGATCTCACGGGGCGACGCAGAGACCGAGCGAGCGAGCGAGAGAGGTTGAAGACGACGGCGGCGACGACGGCGGCGGCGATTCTGCCCGGAGGTTGCTCGGATAGGGGCCGAGGGTCGCCGTATTGGGCCGCGATCCGCCGGAGTTTGTTTTGCTTTTGAGTTTTTTGTTTTTTAAATTTTTTATTTTTTTCCTTGACGAGCTTGGGGATCGGTCGCCGTCGCCGATCGGGCGGGTTCGATTGGGCCATTGCTGCTGCTGCCGCCGCTGTTGCCGCCGCGATGGTGAACTCTATGGTGGAGCGGGCCACGACCGACATGCTCATCGGCCCGGATTGGGCGATGAACATTGAGATCTGCGACATCCTCAATCACGACCCCGGGTAAGACCCCCGCTGCGCGACTAGTCTCGCCGTCGTCGTGTTGTTGGCTGAGCATTCTCTGGTGCTGCTGCTCTTTTCTGATGTATACGATCGAATTCCGCCGGAGCAGGAATTCGATCAAATAGTTATTTTGGTTGTCGGGAAGAGTTTAGTGCGGAAAGGATTTTGCCTGTAGTGGGAGGTGTTTATTGTGCCGGTACGGAATATTTGAATCTCCATGCTTGGCTGTCTTAGTTGGATGGATGGAGTGAGATCAATTTCGCGTGGTGATCGCATTGGAAGAGCTCGGAAGCGATCGGTTCTTCGTAATTGTTTCTTGCTTCTTTGATCGAGTAGCTGTGGAAGTAGTTTCGGATGGTCAAGAGGTTGGACAAGAGTTATTCGGTTTTCGAGAGGTGTTTTGTAAGAGGAATTATAAAGTCCGTGAACGTTAGATTTAGTGAAAGTGACTTATTTTTATGTCTCAACCCAAAGTCTCAGTTGAATGGACGAGAGAATCGATTCAATTTAGCTCAGTGGGTTTGATGGAGAGGAATAGATTGTTTAGGATGCTTTACTCTTCCTACTGGCCAGAAAGCTGGAAAACTGTCTTTGTGGGGCTTCTCTGGATTTTTCTGTAAATCTCAGTACAAGGAACCATTAAAAGCTTGCTGTTATTATCAGGGAAACCAAAGATTATTAATTATGATGAGTTGCATATCTAATTGACATGTAATGAGGAGTTCGTAACATATATCGATTGCTTCTGCAACAGACACCCACAATGACTCCAAGTTTCCATTGTTCCACTCTACAAGGCCTGGTTACAAGTTCTCAAATAAAGCCCTTTACTAATTTTCACTGGACCTGTTTTGATCCCTTTCTAAGACCTGGCCACTTATATCTAGCTACTTTGTGAAGAAACTAAGATTGCTCAAGCCACAGAGGTTTAGGCTATTCATGGGAAAGTTTATGGGATTTTGAGACATTGGATTTTCCCGAGTCATTGCTATTCAGACTTAATCAATCATTGTCAGGGTTAATTTTTATGAAACTAGGAAGATGTTGATGTCGTAAATCATACGGACTTGTGCTTTATATAATAAGTGTCAAAATCATAAAGGTCACATGTGATTGTGATGGGATGGTTGAATTTTGAATTGATTAAGCAGTCTAGTGAATTTGCTTGGAAATTTTCTATAAGGTGAAAACAATAAATGGTAAGAAAGGAAAATGTAGAGGAATATTTTATGGCATAGTGATAAAACTGTAGCTGGTGATAAATAAATTGAACTACGAATTGGGCTTTCCTCTTCAAAATTATTAGCCAAGGTTCTGATATTAACATTGCAGCGTGCTTTGAGTTTTATCTTTGGGGTTTCCTTTGGGTTGGGGATGGGGGTCCGGTTCAAACTCTTTGAGTTGAGAAGCTTCTCATCTAATATTGATTTTTGAATTTTTCTTAATTACGAGGGTTCCAAGAACCTTGTTATCATTCAAAGTCTCAAGTATTTCACCACCTCTTACTTTTGCTAAACATTACGGCTCTGTTTGGGAAATTGGGGAGAATGAGTATTTGGATAGAAAATTTTGAAAATTGTTAAATTCTTGTGAGAAGGGAAAGAAGGGAAACTATTACCTTTTTCCTTCCCTTTACCTTCTCCTAGGGTCACCCACCCATACCTTAAGGACTTATAGGGCCAGATTTGAAGTTTAATTACGTTTGCACTCTTGGTTGCAATATCCTCCAAATTTTAACTTCCCCTACCCCTAATATGTATTATTTTCTTTCTTTCTGTTTGGTTCGATTAAACTCAGTAATTGACATAGATTAATTCTATACTGAGACTTTCTGCCTGACTTCTTTTCCTCAGTATTGAAATTTTAACAAGCTTCCCTTGTTCGAAAAATCTTTACTCAGTCCTTGTTGACTGCACGAGTTCACTGGTTGCAGGCAAGCTAAGGATGTAGTTAAAGGCATAAAGAAGCGTCTTGGAAGCAAGAATCCTAAGGTTCAACTCCTCGCTTTAACGGTAGGTTTTGCAAATTTTGGTTTACTTTTGCAAGCACAATGGACATCTGTTTTCATTGCGAATGCGCTTGTGTTATTGTTGCGGTTTTTGAAGCAATATAGTAGTCATAAGGTGTTGGCCCCATTTTGGCTCTGAGGAAATGTTTGGTAGCGGTGAAATAGATACATTTAACTAATACAAGTATAAGGGCACAAACGTATGTAAGTGCAAGAAGGGATATTATCAACTATTAAGGAGATGAAAGAATGTTGAAAAAGTGGATAAGTGGTTATTTAAGAAGAGATTAGTGGGATATTTACTCATGTTCAATGATTATGGTGACCTTATGACTATAAAAAACTGAACTTCTCATAAGGAGCAAATTATGGGATTACAGTTCAATTTGATATTAAAAAGCTGCTCACAAGTTTTTAGTGAATGTGGAGATATAACAAAAGGTTCTATGTGGGTATGTCTTTTGCGATTTCAACGTTCAATGCCTAATGATGCTTATATCAGGAAATAGTTACTCATTGAGTTTCTTAGAGTATATTTGAAGATCCATGTTCTGTTGTAGCTTAGAAACAGTAGATATGAGAAGCAGAAGCCAGTCAAACAAGAATCATGAGCCACCCGAAGCAGTCTAATAGTTTTAAATACTGAAAAAGGTCCAGAGTATGAGAATATGCTTGTAATAATTTGGGAAATTTTTTTTTTCATGCTAATTCTGTGTCCCACGTTTGGTTCACTGAAGTGAAGTTTCATTAGAGGTTTTAAATATTGTGGATGAACTTATTTTGTTCTAAAAGCACCGTCTATAATCTGATATATCTGCTGTAGAAGTTTCGTATCTTAGTGTTTTTTTTTTTTTTTTGATGCTATGAAATCTTGTCATTGAGTGTATAGGCGATGCGGTAACCTTGTTTGCTTTGTGCAATATGTTTCTGTTCAGTTACAGGAAGGAGATTTTAGAAAGGGGAGCAGTTTACGTTATTCTGTTGTATTGACTGAGAATTGCATTTTCATACCTCCACTTTCTTTTCTTTGGAAAAGTTTGTTCATTTTATGAAGTTGAATTGACTTGCATATTGTATGGATAAGAACTTTGCCTAGGTCCATTACGAATTCCTTTTTCCTGGATTAAATGCTTGTTATATCTTTGTCTAATGCAGATCAGTTGGTTTTTTTTTGTCTTATTAGTTATTGGAGACAATTATAAAGAATTGTGGAGACATTGTTCATATGCATGTAGCTGAGAGAGATGTTCTTCATGAGATGGTGAAAATAGTGAAGAAGAAGGTAAGAAATTTTAATGCATTTGGATGCTGAAAGGTACCTGGTGGCTGAAACTTCATGGTATTCCTGATTCTTCAGCCCGATATCCATGTCAAAGAGAAGATACTGATCTTGATAGATACTTGGCAAGAAGCTTTTGGAGGACCAAGGGCTAGATATCCTCAATACTATGCTGCCTACCAGGAGTTGCTGGTATTTATTTTTCCTGCTCTTGGGAACAGACCTGTTTTATTTGTGATTTGGATGATTTATTTAGGTCTTGACAGTACTATACCATTTACCTTCTTCTGTTGTTGGTTGTTATGTTATTTTAGTTATTCTTCACTAAGTCCACTCATTTTCATACAGCGAGCAGGAGCAGTGTTCCCTCAGAGAGCGGAGGGTTCTGCACCGGTTTTTACACCTCCACAGACACAACCGCTTTCAGCATACCCGCAAAATATCCGCAATGCTGATTTACGGCCGGAGCCATCTGAGTCTTCTGCTGAGTCTGAGTTTCCCACATTGAGGTGCATTTATACGTAGAAATGCTGATACCTTTTCTTGTCTTTCAAAATTTTCATTTCTTACAGATTTATGTCAAAAGAATTTTAAACCTGCTGCTTGTATTTCATTACTGTGTGGAACTTAACATTCGTCTTTACTTGTAAGTGGCAAATCTGTTCTTTGTAAGACAAGAGTTTGTTTGGTAAGACTTTTGTTGGGTACTTTTTATTTTCTTTAATTCTGTGGCTTACTCAATTTGACTTTTGTTAACGTGATGCACCTGAATTTTTTTCAAAATATGCAAATATTGACATGTAATTTGCATATAATCATTTTTTTTTTCAAGTGAATTCAAACAAACTCACTAATGTCCTCTAGCTTGTATGTATCATAGGGTCCCATCTTTGTGATCCTTAGACAGTCTGTATTGTTGAAAGGAACTTTTTGATTATTGTTTTATGTACTCTTTTAGTACACTGATGATTAAAGGATTGTAGCCTTAGGCATTTGGGATAATTTAGTTTATCCTGTTAGAGGACATTTTTGCAGCACCTTGCTTCTTTTATATACTTTGAGGTTCTTGAGGCATAACTTAATGTTCTTGTGTAGCTTGACAGAAATACAGAATGCACGGGGCATCATGGATGTGCTTGCGGAAATGCTGAATGCCATAGATCCTGGGAATAAGGAGGTATAATTTTCAATTTGTGATGCTTAATTTAGGATGTATTTTTATGCATCAAGCAGTTGAATTAGTGGGGACTGATAGTATCTTATTGAAATAATGTAAGGTTGAAGTACACTCTTAAGTTTTTCCATTCATTTGGAAACCATCCAGCAGTGTTTCTATTGCAGTTACAGTTGTTCGCTTATTGGCCTTTTTTTTTTTTCTTTTTTCTTTTTAAATTTTTTTATCTGCAGGGGCTTAGGCAGGAAGTCATTGTTGACTTGGTAGACCAGTGCCGTACCTACAAACAGAGAGTGGTGCACCTTGTAAATTCAACATCGTAAGGCTCGTATGCCCTTTTTCCTGAATGTATTTTGATGCTTATCATCTTCTCCAGCTTTCCTTTTTGTGTTTAAATACTCTTGCTACCATGTCCATAGGTGGGTCATTGTAGTGGTTGTCATTTTTTCTTTTTTGTTGGTGAAGAGGAAACCTTTATATACATTTTCTTTGCTTATAATACTAGTTCCAGCATGAGCACTATAGACGCAGTGGCAGATTCATGATGTTGGCGTGAGACAGTGTGAACTCTTTCACTCTTCCTCAAGATAAAAAATGCTTTTCATCTGGTTTGCACTGGACTATTTTACGTATGTGCCCATTACTTGGTTGCTGCCTCTGTATTATGTGATGTTCAATAGTTTTAACTCCGTTTTATAATAAATTGTTCTGTATTTCATCTAACTTGTGTGGATATGAAGTTTTGTTTTATCTGGTGAAAAGCACTGTAGTAGACAATTGCTTGACTGATTTCTTATTCTTAATGACCTAGGTTAGTTTAGCTAAAATCAGCGTGTTCGTATTGCCCTGTTGCTTTCTTTGATATTTCATCTGATTGCTATCTTTGTGGTGCAACTTGTCCATTTTAGTAGCATAAATGGACATATAGCATGTTGCTAGATGAAGGGTCAAGAATTTAGAGTTATTTTGTTAGGTATGGAGAAGATTGTGTGTCAAACTTGTCGCATTGGAGCTGGGGTATTTATAAATACTTATATGGAGGAAGTCATGTATGCTACAAATTTAAGGGGTTTATGGATCTGATACAGAAAAAAGAAGAAGTTACTTTCATCTACCTAATAACTTGCACTTGCATCTAATTTATAAGCACAAGTGCAGATGATTTCTGTGTGGTTTCTTATTTTCATCCACTAACTTGTAGTTTTATAGGGTATAGTAGGGTGAGGATAGATGTGCCAGCAGTTGTGTTAATACCAAGCTTGTGAAAGGCTAACTGTAAGATATCTTGTCTGATTACTTATGGGAGGAAATAAAGATCAAAGAAAAGAAACTCTCACTTATCTGACAGGAATTGTTCACAACCAGTGAAAGAATGAATTTTGGTGCAGCTAAGAAGATGAGAATTATAAATAAAGCACAATTGCAGAGACTAACAACAGTTGATCTTCCTGAATTTGAATGAAATTTAAAAGAAAAATTCCCTAGGGGGTTGCCAAACTTGAAGGAGGTTCTTAGTCAACGTTATTTTCTTTATGTCGTGTTTGGTTGAGGTGAGTTTATATCCCCAGTTCTCTCTCTCTCTCTCTCCAGGGTAATTCCATAACTCATAGATGTGGAACTTCTTTCTAGTAGTCATTAGAAATGCACATGCTAAATTTCATAAGAAGGGATGGCTTATTAGTTCCAACTTGATCTTGTAATCCAGGGATGAATCACTTCTACGTCAAGGATTAGCTTTGAATGATGACTTGCAGCGTGTACTTGCCAAGCATGAAGTCATTGCTTCTGGAAGTTCAGTTCAGGCTGAGAAAACCCCACTGGAACCTTCTGGCACCACGACGGATGTCAAAGGTCCTCTACTTGATATTGGAGATAACAGCAAAAAGCCTGATGAAAGGTAACTGGTTCATTAGTCATGATTGCAATATATAAACCCCAAATACTTGTTATGTGGCAAAATATGAAGTTCAGCTGAAGTCTGTGAACTGAGCAGTGCTACTCTTATGATAAGTTGATCTGGATATTTTTCGCTAATTTTCTGCTGTTTGGTAAAACTTGGTGGATATTTATACATTGAGGCTCTGTTTGTTTCGTGGAAAATGACCGTTTATATTGTTCATAAAAAAGAATGAACGAAAAATATTTTCATCGTCCACGAAAATGTTTAGACATAAATTGTTGTTGACAATGAGAACATTTTCTGTTGACTAATTATTTTAAGCAATACAAACTATTGTTTTAATGAAAATGTTTTCCAAATCAGGCATTTTCCACGAAGCAAACATAGCAGAAGTTTACCATCTATCGTTTGATCCTGCAGTTGTTAAGAGCTTGTCTGGTGCAACTTTTTCACAGCAGATTTGGCTGTGAAAAAGGTGTGTTTGCAGCTTTTATGAGGTGTTTGGCAAATTCTTTACAGCTGCAGTACCCTCAAAATTGCAGCAGTTATAACAGTTTCGAGAAAACTGCCTTGCCCAAATTTGAAAAGTACATGAAAGAATTCGGATTTACTATAATAGAATGTAAAATGAAGTTATCACGACTTCACACAAATTCTATTCTAATGGAAAAGATTTACGTGGTAGAATAAGACCATTTAAATTACAGACTTTGTAAAAATATTGTATTTAATAATTGAATTTTGTTATATTTTTTTGCTATCTTATGAAAGTTAATATGAATATTATACTTGTTCTTGTGGATGTGATACTATATAATCACTTATTGATAATTGGCATGTTATATCATTAATAGACTAATAATAAGATACAAAATAAGTTCCAAGTTCAGCAAACACCCAGGAGAGGAAAGTAAAACTGAAAATCATGTACATATGTGTATTTTACCTAAAAGTACCAGTAATTTACTATTAGAGGATCGGTGATGATCTTGATTTAAATTTTTAACTATTGAGCACATGTCTCTGGCCAATTGAGCAATAAGAAGTGGAATTTTCTGCAGATCAACATCAAGTGCTGGTACAGGGTCTACGTTAAATCAGTTGCTGCTTCCCGCTCCCTCCTCTAACGGCACTGCTGCTCCAGCTAAACTCGATCCAAAAATGGACCTTCTCAGTGGAGAGGACTACAGCTCTCCAAAGGCAGATACTTCACTAGCACTCGTGTCTGTTGGACAACCACAGTCAACTGCATCTCAGTCACAGCAGAATGCGCTTGTTCTTTTTGATGTGTTTTCGGATAGTAACAACCAGCCCAATACCATCAATACCCAGAGTGGCTATTCAACTACACAAAGCAATCCTTCTCCTCAATTCCAGCAGCAGCAGAATCTGCAAGCTCCACAACTTGGAGTTTATGCTAATGGCAACATGCCAAACATGGGATTGAACCAGCATGATCAATTACCTTATTCTCAAAACTCTGTTCCTGCTTGGAATGGCCATATTGTGCAGCAGCAACAGCCTCCCTCTCCTGTCTATGGTGCTTTTCTGCTTCTTCATCAGTACCTGAGCTTACTTTCTTAATGATACCTTATTTTGTCTGTTGGCTTGTACTGTACAACCTTATTTGTTACATGCTAGGGGCATGCTTGGTATCCTTTTACAGATTACTGACATGCTATGAGACTTAACTCCTTTTGGCGAGGGTTGACCTCTTCTTTGTGGACATACCTGAACTCCTAACAATCTTACAGCCTGTTCAGCTTACAGTTTTGTGGTGTTTCGCAGGTGCTCAATCTAGTGATTCGCTACCACCACCCCCTTGGGAAGCTCAGTCAGTGGAAAACAGTCAGGTGATGGGCACTCAGTACCCCCAACCAATGCAAGGTTCGCAGGTGGTCGTCCCACATGCACAGCCTGCACCGAGTGGATTGCATCCCCAGGCATCTTATCCAATGGGAAATGAGCAAGCGATGGGCATGTACATGCAACCAGCTGCAGGTGGCCACATGCCATTACTGAATAACCAGGTTGTTCCGACAAACCAAATGGTAGGACTACCACCTCAGCCCATCCAAGGAGGTCCTTATATGGGGATGGTTCCTCAGCCAATGCAAGTAGGTCAGATGGCTTATTTATATCCCCAGCAAATGTATGGCAGCCAGGTGGCAGCCTACGGCTATGGCCAACAAGGTGCTCAGTACCTTGACCAGCGGATGTATGGGCTATCGGTTAGAGATGACAGTAGCTTAAGGAACTCTTCATACCAGGTGTCCTCTTCATCGTATGTGACGCCCATGAGGCCTTCAAAGCCAGAGGACAAGCTATTCGGAGATCTTGTTGATATGGCTAAAGTGAAATCGTCTGCAAAATCTACTCCGGGCAGAGCTGGTAGCATGTAGCATTAGTATTTGCCAACCATGTTTTGCTTGTTGAGCTGATTTCTTTTGATTTTCTTATTTCAAAATTTTCTATTATACATATTTGGCAGTTTCTTCTGTTTGTGGCCGTGTATTGGCACTGCTTGTTTGGCATTGAGATCATGTACATTCTTTGTAAAGGGAAAGAAAAGGAAATCTCCTCGACCTTTTATCTTTTATCGGGGCAGAACCGTTAATAAGTGCACGTCATTAAGTTGATATAATTCTTATAGAATTTCGTAGTTAGAGTTGGTGCTACAGCAGATTTTGAGAATTAGAGTGTGCTGAGAGAAGAATTTGTCAGAATGATACTAGGATTTTCAATCTAGCATGATTATTGGCTTTTGATTTTGAGCATACCGTCATCGCAATGGGCTCTTTATCTTCAGAAGATGTACTTGTTAGTGAAGATTGGATGAGTGAGTTTGTATAGGTGTGTGTACATTAGAGGAACTCTTCTTCAGTAGGGGAAACTATGTCTTGCTGTTCTGATCTCATTTTCGTGAAATGTAAATTGCTTGGCTTTTGGTGGTGTTCATATTATGCTATACTTGGTATCATCGCTATATTTGTAGAATGTTTTGGCCGAAAGTTAAGCTCCGTCGTTTTTCTTAGATTTTATGTAATCTTGGATTTAGCAATTCTCAGCAAAGTTTACGGTACAAGAGCTTTCCTGGGGTGGCTGTCTATTTTATTTTTTTAATTGCCCTAAAAAGAAACAGTGGTGTTGTTTTCCATCAATGATGCTTCAAACTTTCATGATTGTGGCTAGATAGAGACCTCCTAGATTGACCCCAGGACATTCACTTCAAGAAACAGTGGTGTTGTTTTCCATCAATGATGCTTCAGACTTTCATGACTGGCTTCATTGCAGATTGACCCCTTTTCATTCACTTTTTGATTTCCCATGACCAGGACTGACTTCATTGCAGAATGGCCTTTTCTTTCGTTAACGATTCACGGGTACGAAGATCGTGAGAGCGTTTGGATGAGACCATTGCGTAAACGGAGTGAAGACGTTAAAGTACCTAAAGATGCTCCGGCAACGGCGATGCTTCAGGGAAATTCTCGCATGCGCCCGATAACGCAAAGCATCGAGATTCGATGAGTCTCGCATGAGGCTTGCATGCTCTATGGTTCATATGTGCTGGGGTGCATCGGGTGTATGATGTAAAAATGGCCCGTGATGCGAAGACGAGAAACGAAATACTTTACCCGTGAAGGAGATATATTTTTGGTCAGACCGTGAAGGAGATATTAACGATTAGAATCTTAACGTTTTTTAATCCAACAGGTTAGCCAAATTTTAAGTACGCAAGTGCCCAAATATGCATGGTGACAACCCTTGTTTAATGAAAAGGACGTTAAATAAAGATTTATTATCAGGCGCAAGCACAAGTTTCACCGATTGAGTCACATGTATATATTTATATCAAATGATTTTCCGCAAGGTGGTGATGAAAGGTTGTTTTAATTAAGAAACATTTAAAACTAAAAATAAGTTGAATGATCTTCTTAAAATAAGTTATATGATTTTCTTGTTTATAATTGAAAAACAATAATAAACATATTCAAACGGCACATAGAGTGCTGCTAGGATTCAAGTATTTTTACCTTCGTTTATTAAAAAAAAAAAAAATCTTCTAATTTATTAAAATGTTTTTTTAGATTCTTTTATGCCACATTATCCATATTTATTTAACACCATTTCTAGGGAGCAACATTTTCAATGTTTAAATGCTCCTTAAACCTTTATATATTTTATTGTTCCATGATAACTTTCACTTGTAACTGATACAGTTAAAATAGATTTCAATTAGCTAGAGCTAACAAAAGTAGCATATTGATAACATTGCCAAATTACTCGATTTTCAATAAAAAAAAAATAATAACGTTACTATTTAATAGATGTAAGCAAATACCAATTACTAAAAGACAATTTTCAAAAACTCACCTCTTATCACATGATATGAATGGGATCATCATGGATATAATGAGATGCAATTGTCATTAAAATTGCACAAAAGTTTCAAAGGCTCTGAAACCTAATTATCAGTTTTGTGGCTAAGAAAGAAACTGTAAGAACAATCAACATCATTTTTCTGGATTATAACAAAACTTTTCTTAATAAAGAATTTAATTCTGAAAACAACAAACAAATCAGAGAATGGTTCTTCAAAACCTTTGCTGATAAAGCAAAAGACATCAAACAAAAATATTACGACTACATATATGAATATGAAGTCCATATATTTTTCTTTGATTGGTTAGAACCGCCCGCGGTGGAAGCGTTGGTTAGGGCTTGGTACCCCAAACGCAGGGGGAAGGGTTCGAACCTCCGTGGAACGATGCTTCAATGCATAACGCGCGTCTTACCCGCGCTTGGGGGTCAGCGGTGGGCCCCCGGCGCCCAGGTTTACTACTCTCCCGCGAAGCGCGTTCGGAGGTTCCACTGGGTCACCAAAAAAAAAAAAAAAAAAAAAAAAAAACCTCGAACCAAAAGAAATATTTGTTTTAGATCATCATTATAAGTGGAAACTCGATAATGGTGAAACCATAGAATCCAATCATCCACCCCTTAGGAGAATAAAAATACAGCATGGAGATAGCGAGGTTACAGCCACTCCTTTTAGACTTCCGGATAAAGGAGACTCTCTATACATCCACAAAGTTATTGAACAAAACAATTTTACTAATCAACATTTAGTAACCATAGGAAAACAGTTGAATAGGATGGAATCCACCTTCGAGAATCCTACTCAACTTGTTACACCACAAGTTGACACTCTCAAAAAACCCATTTTTAAAGCCTTTGAATTTCCAAAAAATCTTAGTCCAGAGTTTGCCAAAACCATAGAACAAAAGAAAAAACTCTTAGGAAAATCAAAGTTGGAACCTGATCCTATACTAGACACTCCTAAATTCTAGAATCTTATCATTAGAGACACTCCAAACCAACCCACCATTAATACCCTAACCAAACCTTCTGATAATGAGTCAGTCATTGAGATTAACAGACTCAATTGGAGACAACCTCAGAAGCTTTATTATAGTAGAGCTACCCCACCAGACATTGCCCAAGAAGAATCATCGCAAAAAATACAGAATAAATATTCTCCTGACGCCATCTATGAATGGAACATTGATGGTGTTGCAGAAACCAATGTCATGAACATCCTTAACAACATGGTGATGCTTGCTAATGCCTACAAAACACAGCAAGATGTTTCGACCATGCTGTTGCTAATCTTTTAGTAGCCGGATTCTTTGGACAGCTAAAAGGTTGGTGGGATAACTACCTCACGAGATGAACAAAAGACACAAATTTTAACCGCTTATAAGGTAGATGATTTTGGACAACGCATGGATGATGATCAAGGTCATCTCATCCAAGATGCGGTCAATACCCTTATCTATTCCATTTCACAACACTTTGTAGGAGATCCTTCACATATTAGGGATAGAAACCAAGATCTCCTTTCCAATATGCGTTGCAAATCCTTAGGACGATTTAGAGAATACAAAGAGCTTTTCTTTCAAAGGGTTCTTATTAGATCCACTGCAATCAACCTTTTGGAAAGAAAATTCTTAGCCGGTTTACCTCATTATAGGTGACCAAGTTAGAGATAAAATTAGAGAAGAATACAAATGTCAAATTCCTTATGATCTCCTTTCTTATGGAGAAATAGTCTCCTATGTTTACAGACAAGGAACACAAATGTGTAATACAATCAAATTACAAAGACAACTCAAGGAAGAACAATCCCTCACCAATAGGAGTCTAGGAGATTTTTGTGCTCAATACGACCCCTCCTATAATGAAAAAACAAAATCAAAATGTAAGGGAACTTGTCCTCCTGAAAAAGAAACAAAGAAACATCACAACAAACCTCCTTTTCGTAGGAATAAACAAAGACATCAGAATACTCAAAATAGACCTCATTCCGATAGAAAATTTTTTAAAGACATCAAATGCTATTCTTGTGGTAGAAAAGGACATATTTCAAAATATTGTAGGATTAATAAAAAATTGAATGAACTTTCTTTAGATGACAATACTCTTAATCAATTAAATAACATCTTCATAGAAAATGATGATACTTCTTCGATGAATTTCTTGAGGAAGAAGGTCTTGGATTAATGAGATAGATTCCTCTTCCGATTCCGAATATGAAGACGCTTCTCCGTAGAAAAACCTACTCTTGAAGTAAACGTCTTAACAAAAGAAGAAGAATTCCTTCTCAAAGATCGCTCGACAAAATACTTGACCCTGAAGCCAAAAAGAATACTTAGATAGACTTCACTCTTCTATGAACATTACTTCCAAGCCTAATACTTCATACAACCTTAAAGACATTCTTAATAGAAACAAAAAACCACAGTCCGGACCTATAAATATTAATGACCTCCAAAATGAAATAAAACAACAAAAGTTAGAAATACAAGCATTAAAAAGAAACCCAATCGAAATGAAACAAGAAATTTCTGATATAAAGTCTCTTGTCATAAAAAGAACAACAAAACTTGAAGACCAAAATGAAATCGCTAATACTCCGGATACCTCGATCCAGCTTTTCTTATGCTATTAACAGAAATCACATCTAGGAAATGGATAATAAATATTAAGATAAAATCAATAATGAGTATATTATTGAAACAATGGCACTCTTTGATACAGGGGCTGACCTCAATTGTATCAAGGAAGGCCTTGTTCCAACAAGATACTTTGACAAAACATCCGAGTCTTTAAAATCAGCCTCGGAGACAAGCTGAATATACAATACAAGTTACCGAAGCCCTAATAATAAAAGACCAAATGTCTTACAAAACATCTTTTCTTTTAGTAAAAAACATGAGACAACAAGGTTATCCTTGGAACACCTTTCATACAATTGATTCAACCTTTCTTTGTTACTAATGAAGGTATAGAAACTCATGCTTTAAACAAAAAAATCACCTTCAATTTCATAACAAAACCGCAGTAAAAGAAGTCTTAATATTTTACAAGAACATTCCATTTCAGAAATAAACTGCCTCATAAAAGACAAAGAAAACCAGCTTGAATTTTTAAAAGAAGACTTAGAGTTCAAAAGAATAGAAGAAAATCTCATAAAACCAAACATCATAGAAAAAATAGCTTCTCTACAAAAACACATAGAAAAACTATATGCTCTACTCTACCCAATGCCTTTTGGGAAAGGAAAAAGCATATCGTCGATTTACCTTATGAACATGATTTTTCTGAAAACAAAATTCCTACCAAAGCCCGACCAACACAAATGAACCAAGAAGTTTTAAAATTTTGTCAAACAGAAATACAAGATCTCTTAAATAAAAAACTCATAAGAAAAAGCCAATCACCTTGGAGTTGTTCTCGCTTTTTATGTTAATAAAAATGCTGAACTAGAAAGAGGAGTTCCCTGGTTAGTTATTAATTACAAACCTCTTAATACAGCCCTTAGATGGATAAGATACCCTATACCCAACAAAAAAAGATTTCTTGAATAGACTTTGTAGATCAAAAATATTTTCTAAATTTGACATGAAATCGGGATTCGGCAAATACAAGTTAGTGAAAAGGATAAATACAAGATGTAGCCTTTACGGTACCTTTTGGCCAATATGAATGGAATGTTATGCCATTCGGCCTCAAAATGCCCCCTTCGTAATTCCAAAGAATTATGAACGAGATTTTCAATCCTTATTCAGAATACATCATAGTTTATATAGATGATGTTCTAGTTTTCTCTTCCAATATAGAGAATGGGCTGATTTTGTTGATAAATTGGCCGGAAATTCGATCTATTATCTAAACCACTAATTTCTGGTTCAAGAGGTGTCTCATGATTACTTCTACTGGTGGAAGGAGGTAAAGGTGTTGTACTTCTTGTGGGAGTGTCTCTATGTATACTAGGAGTATGCATAAAGGGGTTAGGATCGGAGTACTATATGAGAGAACAAGGAAGTATAAACGATTAACAGATCTATATGAAAGCAGAGAAGGATGTATAACAACAAGAAACAATAAGAAAGTAAATAACTTAAATAAAATCGAGAATTAAAAATAATATAAAGAGCAAAGGCAATATATAAAATATAAAGTAAGAGTATGCATAAACAAAAACCAACCATGAAGGTGGTATGAACTTGTATTATATAAAGCTGAAAAGCTGAAATTACATGTATTGAAAGATGCGAAACTTAGATGCAGAAACTTAAAGCATCAAGTCATCCACTAGGGCGGTAATCCGCACTCCGGGGAGTATTGATGTCTCAGATATTACAAGAAATGGTTAACCAACTATCATGTAAGTTGGTTACCCCGTATAAAACGATGTATATGAAAACTAACTTACTTTGAAACCGGGGGATACAAGGTAAGAGAGCTTGGAGATGGAAGAGATGAGGATGGAGATGGAAGGGATGAAGGATTACAAGTGAGAGAGAGAGAAGGAGAAGAGAGAAATTCAGAAAATTTCGGGTCCCCTTCTTCTATGTCGAGTGGGTGTATTTATAGCGAGTGCTACGGTGAAAATGCTATAGTCGAACAAAGTGTAAAGTGAACAAGATGCGAGTGAACAAAGTGTATGAACAAAGTGTGTGAACAAAGTGTATGAACAGTGTGTCTACTACGCTCCGGTGTGTAGCCTTTTGCGCCGTTTGTAATAGTAAATCGCATGTGATGTCTTTTAATCTCTGCCCGATTGATCCCGTAGCTTGATCGTCTTCATTAGTGTTTCCACTATGATATGACTGGGAAGATCCGTCTTGACGTTGTTTTGAGATTTGGAAGATCCACATTGTGATTCTTCCGCTTATGAGAGCATTGTCCTGAGAATGTTGCAGTATTCATCTCTGTTTTGGACTACTGCAAGTGCCGCACTTGCCATGGATTTTCTGTAAAACGATGTATTTGATGGGGATGCGATTATTTGGGTTTTCTGGCTATTTAGCCATGTTTTAACCGCAGACTTCGGATCCTTGATCAAGAAATCTGAATCCATCCCACCATTTGGTTTTGTATTTTCGGACAAGTGTTGGTATACCCGGTTTTTTGGATGTATTGTATTCAAATTCCCATGCCGTTACCACGAGATTCTGAATATTATAAAGAAATGCATAAGGCATGGGAACCTTATATCATGAGGTGTTGGTATGAATTGTTCACTGAAAATCTTGTATCCTTGTTTGACCGTGGGGTGTAATATTATGTCCAAAGGACCAAAGAGATCCCACCAGAATCAAACCGTTTGGTAAGCTTTGTCTTGGGAAGTTGTCTTTGAAGAATAATAACCGGGGAGTGTTGGAAATTTGTATTGCATCGGAAAAGACATTCCACCAAGCTTGTTGGTAGTCCCGGTATGTATATGAAGAGGAGTATGGTAGACTTTGGGTAAGTCCGGTTTGGAACTTTCGGGTGTATGGGGTGAGGCTTCCCAAAGTGTGAGGGGTGTATGACTTTACCGATGGATATAGTGGAATAAAGGATATTTTCTGTATTGGTTTTATCAGCAAAGTGAGTGAACCTCGCTGATTCTGTCTCCACTAGATTTGCTCATAATAAGCAATGGTTTTATTTATATTGTGTGATTTGAAAAACCAATTTTCTGAAAAGATTTTTTCGGCAAATTTGATTAGATCCTCATCAAAGAATCCATCTTCTACAGTCAATATGTTTAGAAATGATGTTTTTGGAAAGAATTTCGATTTTTGAGAATGAGGGGTTGCTTGAGACCTAATAACCACCCCCATTCGAAATTCTTTTGTATTTTGCTTGTCTTTGTGTAGCAAGCGGGCAAAGATTGTTACTTACTTCTATGGCCTTTGGATGGCTCTTTCTTTACGTTTTGTAAAGACCGGGCAAGTAACAATATTGTTTCTTTTGGAAGTATGTTGGCTAACCGATTGAGGGCTAGCATGGGTTCCAGATGTTATGGGTTCTGTTGTCAAAGGTGATTGCTGTTTGAATGTTTGGTTGTTTTCCGCCATTTGGAGCCATGTTTTGACAGATGTTAAGCCTTTCGGCTTTGGTGGTGTATTGGAGGGCTCGGCGGTGGCTTTGCCTTTGCCTTTGTCTTTGTCTTTTTTGGGTCTTGGCATATTGGTATCCCCCGTAAAAATTCTCTTGTGAGAAAATCAGGCAATGAATTTGAAGAACCATTTATAAATTCTATGTCAAAATCGAATCTTTGAAAGTATGGCTTGCCATCCGGGCAAAAATTTGTTTTGATGCAACATTTAAAACGTCTTTTTGTAAAATGTCTTTGGCTGATTTGCAATCAATTCTCAAGAGAAATTTTTGATTTAATAAATCTCCTTGGAATTTTGATATAGATAAAACTATAGCAAGTATTTCTTTTTTGATTGTCGAATAATTTTGTTGAGTGGAATTCCAATGTTTTGATATAAATTGAATAACTTGTTCTTTGTTGTTATTGACTTGTTTGAGAATACCACCATAACCTAATTCTGACGTGTCTGTTTCTACTATTTTGAAAGTGGAGGGGTCAGCAAGATGTAAGCATGGTATATCTTTGACATGAATTTTTATTTGTTTGACAATGTCTGTATGGACAGAGGTCCATGGTGGAGGATCCTTTCGTAGCCTTTGATGTAAAGGTTTGCAAAGGATATTTATATTAGGAAAAGAAATCTAAAATATAATTGAGGCTACCCAAAAACCTTTGTAATTGAGTTTTGTCTTTAATCTCATCGGGAATTTATCAAGAAAAGAGATTGATCTTTCTATGGGAGTGATGGTGCTTAAATGGATGTAATGACCTAAAAATCTAATCTTGGTTTTGAACAGTGCAATTTTAGTAGGAGAGACTACAAGACCGTTTTGTATGATTATTTTTATGAAAGTGGATAAATGTTTGAAATGCTGTTCTATATTGGAAGAGAAAACTAGAACATCATCTATATAAACTATGATGTATTCTGAATAAGGATTGAAAATCTCGTTCATAATTCTTTGGAATTACGAAGGGGCATTTTTGAGGCCGAATGGCATAACATTCCATTCATATTGGCCAAAAGGCACTGTAAAGGCTGTCTTGTATTTATCCTTTTCACTAACTTGTATTTGCCTAGGAATCCCGATTTCATGTCAAATTTAGAAAATATTTTTGATCTACAAAGTCTATTCAAGTAAATCTTTTTGTTGGGTATAGGGTATCTTATCCATCTAAGGGCTGTATTAAGAGGTTTGTAATTAATAACTAACAAAGGGTTGAATCAATTGTATGAAAGGAACTCCTCTTCTAGTTCAGCATTTTTATTAACATAAAAAGCAGAACAACTCCAAGGTGATTGGCTTTCTTATGAGTTTTTATTTAAGAGATCTTGATTTCCATCTTCAAGTTTGTTGTTGCTTTTATGACAAAAATTTTAGGAAATTTCTTGTTTCATTTCTGATTCAAAAACTCACTTTTATCACATGATATGAATGGGATCATCATGGATATAATGAGATGGAATGGCCATTGAAATTGCACAAAAGTTTCAAAGGCTCTGAAACCTAATTATCAGTTTTGTGGCTAAGAAAGAAACTGTAAGAACAACCAACATCATTTTTCTGATTATGCAAAGCAAAAAAATCAATATATATATATATTTTCCTTTTAAATTTGCGAGAAATTTCCTTATGAGGTTTTGAAAATGATAATACAATCATAGACTACTAATATGCGTATTGATTATGTGGAATCAACTTGTGGACGCACAAATTAATATGTAAATGGAGTGTGGAACAGGTACCTCTAAAGGTTAGTAGTGCTCTGCTTCCATAGAAGGTGAATAAGACATAACACGTGAAGAGTATCAAAGGCTGGATAGGTGAACAAGTTGTGAGGTTCCTTAAAGCTTGGATAGACTAGTAGAAGGTGATTAGTTTTGTGGAACTAGAAGCCTGACAGCATGCTTAGAGGGACTAGTATGTAGAAGGTGAACAGTCAATTCAACCTGAAGGTGAAAAGACTTTTTTTTTTTTTTTGGATTATGCATCAAATAGTGAAGAATATAGATTTTCTAATCTCAGTACTAATACTTTTTTTTTGAAGCAATTGACGCTGAATTTTTAACATTTAACAATAAAAATACTATGGGATCGAATAATAACCATTTATTTCTTTATTATTTTGTTCTCAAGAATACGTTTGGAAAAAAATCTGTTTGGTAATTTCTTTTTATTTCTACGACAAATTTTTAACTCTAAAAGTCACAAAAATGAGAATTAAAAATTTTTTTATTTTTTATTTCTGGAATGGAAATATAAATAAAAAACTCTTATTTTCACTCGCCCTAGCCGTTGCCTGTGGCCACTGCCTAGAAATTTTGAGGCTTATTGAACGAATTTCTGTTTTGGAAACATAAACTTTGTGTTGTTATCAAACGTGTATTTTTGTTCAAAAACTCATCTAAGGAATATAAATTGAAAAATCTATTTCTACATAGAAATTGTTTTTAGAAATAGGAGAATTAGCATTCGCTCCCTTAGTTCGAAATCATCGATTAGTTTTAACGTCCATTCAATGAATTACCAAAAGCCTTGTTCCGGAGAATAAACATCAAAGTAATCAAGTCCTCCTTTTTTACGATACTTTTTAGCCACCAATCCTGCCGTATGTATAGTTCTATTGTTAGGAGGAAGATTAGTTAATGACCCTGTATTGTTTCGCTTGATAGATTTTATCTTATCATCCGTTGCCATTTTGCACATATGCGCATCCGGTCTAGAATTTGTCTGGAAAATGATTCTTTAGAAAGAGAAAGATATTGTTCAATTATAACTTGTTTTCCTTTATCTAAAGAAACAATTTCTTTTCCTAATATTCGTCTATATCGAGACTATTAAACAGGGCGGGCTTAAACAAAGATTTCAAGTAAGTTTTTACATGATTCTTTTATGTTTGGAAAACAAAAAAAAATTACTCATTGACATAATGAGATCCATATGTTCAAAAAAAATCCTCCACTTCTTCCTAAATTCAGAAGAACAGAAAAAACGAAGGAAAAACCCTCAAGTAAAGAAAGCCATGACCTTAAAAAAGAAAAAGGCATGTACAAGAAATCGTCCACTTCAAAACCTAAAGAGCTTGAGTGGTGTCGCCTACTCCGACTACGATGATACCAAAATAAGTTCAGATCTTTTCACAGGCTGAAGTTCATTAGTCTTACAGGGTAGGATGGGTTACAATCTAAAGCTGAAACTAGTATTGGCAAAGGCATAATGTACTCCAAAATCCTAGACGTTACATCATTTACTTGAGGAGACTCACGAGCAGGGCCGGAACCAATTCCTTATGACACCTTGGTTGGTCTCATTTCCTGATAAAATTGCCAATTCCAAGGCCGAAATCGAGAATCAAGCTAGTGTTGATCAACCTGGAAATTTTTGAGATCGTGAACTAAATCAATTCTCCTTGAAATCAGCTTGCAATAGAGCTGATTGAGCCAGTTCCAATTTTACCTGAACCTTTGCTCACCCCTAGTGTGGAAGGCACTTTAGCAAATTAGCATTATAAAATAAGCTTCTTGCTTCATAATGATTTGACTATATTTGAGAACACACCTCAAGGATGAAAATTAAAAAAAAAAAAAAAGCTTCTTATCTCTTTCTGAAAAAAAAAATATGAAATGATATTTTCCAGAGCCATGGAAAATGGATGCATATTTTTTTCGAATGCATTATGTTTGTTATTTATACATTACAAAAATATGAGCACTCATTCTAGTCTTATGGTTTTCGCTTTGTTAGGGTTCGTACTTTTGTCACTCTTTCGGTTGCTCTTTTTGCTTGATCTCAGTAGTTTCGAAATTAGAATTCTAGAAATTGTTGGGATGTTGAGCTAGCGGCAGTTTGGTAACGTGGAGGGAGAGTCATTGATCGCGAGTTTAAATGAGCTGGAGGTTGATTTTAAGTGCGATTTGGGTTCGCTGTTTGGACTCGAGACGGCATCGTCAGAAAATCAAAGTGAGGGGACCAGTCAGCATATGATACCTGATATCGGCATTTTATTTACTTTGAAAAAACGACCGGCTTGAAATTTAATTTGATTATCTAAAGAAGCTGCATTTATTCTCCTGTTTCAATTGCTCGACTAGTTCCCAAATCAACCACTGAATCAGCTTTCCTCGCTTGAAGTCGGCCTAACCATCCATTTGTCATCAATGTCAGATACCCAGTAGCCTTTCTTCCCTTCACAAGCCATGGGCAAGATCAAACTATTTCCTCCCCTCCGTCCATAAGACCGATGATCTTTTGCTCCCTAGAGGCAAAAGTAAGAGTTATATTAAACCGATCCATCTAATCAAAGATAGATTACACTTCATAAAGTCTTTGAGAGCTAGAAGGTGATTTATGCAAATCGTTAGGTGTTCTCGGCAACGTGCCGATTGGACATTATCCATGGGGAGGGTGGATGCATTTGGTGAATTTGAGGTATATTGAGATCCGACAGGATTGAGATTTGCAAGCTATTTCTCAAATTGGACGGCGATTGAAATGAATTTAGATGTTGGTTTGGCATCGGAAGCTCAAAATTAATGGCCATTAGATGATTGGACATGTAAATCATTTTACTTTCGGTTAACATACCCGTGGATTGTGCTAGAGTTGTTTCAATATCATCTCTACCTTCCTTTATTTTATTAAATTTGTATACCACAATGCCTTAATATGTCCCTAATACATATCCACATTCTCTCGCCTGATAATTGAATTTTTTCAGTAATTAAGATTTAATGTGGCAATGAAGCCCAAGCAAGTGAAAACTTCATTTGGCCGATATCTCAGTAAAATGGAAAAATTATCTAGAAATTCCTAAATTTATCGTGCTTTTACCCATTCAGTTATAAATAATTTTGTAAATTTAGTTATAAACCTTTTCATTTTTTTATCAATTGAGTCCATCCGATTAATTTTGACTGGAAGTCACTAATATGAAACTGGTAATACCACATATGACGGTTGGCTCTATCATGGACAATATATATATATATCATATTTTCATATTTTTGATTTTTTTTTCTTTCTTTTTCTTTTCATTGGAGGTTGGGTTGGTTGGCCTTGTCATATTTGGCTTGGGTGAAGTTGACTCTCGCCTAGGTGAGGACTAGCCCTACGAGGGTCAACTCTTGCCTAGGTGAGGACAAGCCCTACGAGGGTCAACCTCACTCGGTTGTGCCTCACTTGTGGTGGGCGAGGCCAACTTGCTTAGCCATGGTCAATGCTGGCCATAGCCACTACCAAAACAAAGTAAAATGGAAAAAAAGAAGAAGAAATAAATCAAAATAAATTGAAAAATATTATTAAAAATTATCTATATCAGCACTGGTTATTTGGCCAGCGTTGGCAACAACGTCAATGAATTTTGATCAAAATTGGTTGAATGGACTTAATTGACAAATTGTGAAAATGTTTAGGATTGAATTTGCAAAAGTGGAACAAGGTTAGAATTTTTTGGACAATTTTAGTAAAAACTAGGAAAATCCCGAATAAGGGCCTAAAATGCTTCTATTTTCTCAAATAAGGGCTTAAAATAAATTTTATTTCAAATAAAAATCTGAAGTGGCCGGATGCCTCTTAAAGAGTAACAAAGGTGTGTGAAGGGAGGCTCAAGCTAAGATTTTGCTCGTGAGCACAATGGTATAAGCCTGCCTAATTATGAGACCAACTGGTCGAATAGAGACGAAAGTTGACCATAGTGATATGGTAGTCCCATGTGGAAGGGCTCTCACTTAACAGATCAAAGGTATGTTGATGATAATAGACAGATGACTCCCAAGAGCTCTTATTGATGGACTTGTTTGGCACCTTGATGTTGACTCATCACATCTTGGAGGTGAAAAGGTTCCCAAGAGTTTGGTTGTTCACCAATCAAAGTAGAAGAAAATAAACTGCCATTTGCCTAGGTAAGAGTCTAGTAAAAGATAGAAAAGGAATAGTTGCCTTTTGCAAAGGAGAAGCTGCTTGATCAAGAGGCAGAAGAGCCGCATAACTTGATTCACATTTTCTTCTTGATTAGAGGGGTGTAGCAGCACTAGAAGAGAGGTACATCAGTTTCAAAAAAATGCCTAATCTCTCAGACTAAAGGACATTTTCATATTTTATTTTTAAATTTTTTTCAAAGAAAAATTTCAAATAAGAATTCGAAGTGGAGCCATATTGTCAAAAGAGGGTTTAAAGTAGATACTATCTTAAATAAGGACTTCAAGTGGCCAATTTAGTTTCAAATTGAGCTTGACTTTTACTGGCCAAATCTTGTTGTTGACATCTAAATTTTAGCTACCCATTTAGTTATTTATCGAGTTAAAAATTAGGGGTTAATTTTATCCCTAAAAAAAATAGTTAATTGCGTGACATATAGATTTAGGTGCATTTGCATTTATTTATTGGGCCGGTGACAGATGGATTTGAGTTGATGGTTCATAATTTTAATTTGATGAATTGGCCGAAGCCCATTGTTCTCTAATGACCGACAATTGATTTATTTGATATTTTTGGAAAAGATTCGTAATATCCTTCCAATATTCAATAAACATTTCATATATTTATGCGATATATACATTAAGTGAAATATTTCGCAGAAGATTGGAAGATTTCAGAGGAAATATCAAAATAATCAAACTAGAATATTGCATTTGGAGGATATATGGAACGATATATTTTTTTGCCTCAAAATGAGAGAAATTGCATGGTCATTAAAGATTTCGTGCGGAAATTTTCTTTTCCTAATAAGATCATACTATAAAATGCCGCTTGATCGAGTAAACAGGGGGCCACGCAAAATTGAAAACACGGCCACATTGAGGGGGATCTCACAATACACAGACACACGTGAGATAAGAGAGAAGGGTCGCGCCTTGCCATCATCACGCCCACACCGGTGACGCCGCTGCTGCCCCTTGACGACAACCCCATTGCAAACGTGCCATGACACGTCTCAGCATCGGACACTAGAGTTGCAGCCCTCTTTGCCGCCGTCTATGTTGACGTGTCGGTTACTCGGCGAGCATTCCACGACGTTCCAAGTTTCATCAAGTCAAAGGGAGAGAATTTGTAAAGAGAATCCATGCAGAAAAGACGCCAACACAAGCAGCACACTCCGAATGCCTACACGATTCCCTTGAAAATTCTGGGCTAAATTTAAGACCATATTCTGTCCACACGACAGCAGGAGGACGTGCATAGACTTGTGGAGAATTTCACTAAAGCATCTCAATCCAATTGGTGGCAAAATTGGAGAAAATTTGGGGAGTGATGTGCTGAAGCGGTGGATATCGTCTTCTCTTGCATGGTCTTTGTGGAAAGTCCCTTGGCGAAGAAGCCAACGCTCGCACAAAAAGAAAGGGCGCCACAGTTGAGATACACGACTAAAACTGAGAAACGCGCTTGAGAAATCGAGAAAAAAGGTGGATCGTGAGAGACTCCATCGACGACAGTGATCTTTTTTCGGTGTTGGGATCGTGTTCGTGAAGGCCACCCAACATCAATTAATTTGCTGTTCTTGTTGCTTTGCCACGCCAATTCCCTGACACCTCCACCGTCCACGAATCAAGGCAGTCCACGGCAGGGGAATTCCTGTTGACTTGTTCGGTCAATTGCCAAGGATCCCAGCGGCACCGCAGCTACTTGACGACTCGGCCACTCACGGTCACCTCCAGAGATTTCCCAGAGAAATTGTCCGCATCGGAAGCCTTGACAAAGTGGTCATTGATCAGCCCCCTCGTCGTGCTTAGTTCACCGACCCATTAGCCACGAATTGCTATCCATGAGTCCCGCCAGCACCACCGAGCTCAGAGCCATCACCACCGCAATTTGTGTGATTTGTTGTCCATCTAAGTTTGGAAACGGTATCCAAGCGATATTGCAATTTAGGTAATAAGTTTCATCAAATTAATCTTCATATATTTTTGATTGTCTAATTTGTGAAATCGCTATCTCGTACAAATCTTTAAATGATGATATCGTATCCACAAATATCAAGCATATTTTCAAATTAGGGATTGATCCCTAATTTTCACAACGTGCATATTATTAATAGATCGATTTTCGTGCCCGAAATTTGATTCGCAATTACACGGGAAAATCACCAATTCAATATCACGCTCGAGATACAATTAGTGATTTTATTTAAAAGATTGGCCAATCAGATCTTATATGTGAGATACCATTCGTCAATTCATTTGCTCCCATGCAAAAAAAAAAATTTTTAGATTAGATGCATGTTAGATGTTAAAGGGTTATTTTGCATTTCTAGAATAGGAAATTTATATATTTCGAACTTCTTAAATAAAAAATACCAAAAACATAAATTTAGGATGTTAGACTTTCGTTCATTAATTTAAATTGCGTGTTAATTATTTGCCAACTTTAAATTTCGAATTTTATATAAAAAAACACAAAAATGATTTTAGAATAGAATCGCATGTCTTATTTTAAGTTTAGGTCAATTTTTAGATGGATGCGTCTTAGATTAGAGATTGCTAGGTTAAGATAATGTCATAGTTTAAATTAGGATTTAGTCTAATCTAATCCTTAATTTGAGTTGGATAGAGTCTTAATCTAGTTAGGTCATTTTTGCATTTTTCTTAATTTCAAATTTCATGAAAAATAGAAAAATAAAAATTGTCTTAGAGTAGATTCATTTCATTCTCTAAGATAGATTACATTTTTTTTAGGAATTGAAATATCAATTGCATGTCATATAGAATTAGAATAATTTAAATTAAAAATTACCCGTCATTAAAATTAGATTATTTAGATTGCATTTAATCATTGCATTTCTTTATGAATTACTTTAGTCATGACATATAGTTAGGTCATGTTGCCATGTCGCATGCATCACATGATTTTCATTAAATAAAGTGAAACAAAAAAAAAAATTGCGTGTTAATTAGAAATTATATCTAGGACTGTTGATGTGAATTATGATGTAACAACGCAGATGCTTTCGTTGTAATGAGGTAAGTCCTACAATTTATTTACTGCTTTACTTGGGTGTTAAATTGGTGGTTTGCGCACCTATGATCGCTTCACATATTAGGGAAATAGATTTAAAATCAATTTAAGCTGCTTGCCAAACATTTTTCAAAAATAAAAAAGAAAGGTATCAAAAGGATATTAGAGAAATCTAACATAATCAAGTTTCCGTATCCAAAAGTCTCTGGTTCGTAGGAGTAATGTAAAACTTTCATTACTTTACTTGGATTTTTAATTGACCCATCAAAAATAGATTAGTGGCGACTCTTAATTTAAAAATCAATATGTTAAGAATTTGAATGCAAATTGATATGGGCTTGGGAGAGTCCGAGTTAAGTCTAGGCTTAGTAATCTATTAGCCAAACCTTAGCTGGTTTATCCGAAAATTTGATCGCGACACTTGTCCATGTCCGAGGGCATTCTCATCCAAGTACATTTGTTTCTTTATTTTTCTTTTCTTTCTCTCTCTCTTTCATGTTTTCATTTCATTTTTTTTCCTTTCTCTACGCCATCATATTCTGTGATTTCAAGTATAAACACGCTGGCAAAATTTTTTGTCTAACTTTAGCTGTCTCTCGCCCAGCTCCAAAACCCCGCTTCCTGTTTCCTCGCTACGCAGCCAAAAATTCCTAACACTCTCAAAAGATTAATCGGCGATATTCAACAACCGTATACAAAAAATTTCACAACCCTATACAACTTATGACCCGACACAAAACTGTTTGTCGCCCCCTAAAAACTTTTCCACAGGAATCATATGTTGATTCAACTACTCTCTGTTTTAGGGAACACAGGAACTGTGTTGTGCAGCACAGTCGTCCCTTGAAAGACCATCACCCGGTGATTTCTTCTTAATTGTTTTCAACTGCAAAAGAAATGAATGCATGAGACCGAGCGTTTTAAATCTGCCGCTCAAGAGGGATAGATGAATGCACGTTCACAAACCTCCTCTGGGGTCATCTTGCCAAAACCAAATCGGTTCGTCCATATCGATTCTGCTTCCTCTGCAGCAGGAAGCACGAGATTCTTCACATTGAGAGATGAAGAAGCCTCCTCTGGGTTGAACTAAGAGACGCCTTGCTAATGGTTTGCCGTTTGCGTGCCAATGGATAGTGGGGTCGACTTAGTTGAGGAAGAAGAGAACTTTTACGAGGCATTGCTTGATAGTGACTATTCTATTATTTATGACTCTGAAATGGTGGCAAAGGACGTCTCGACTTGGAATATAAGAACAGAGCTCTTTGGTTTCATTTCTTTGAATTGGATGAGGTAGAACGAAGATTGGTGAAGGATAAATTGGACAACTAAGCACTGTTTTTGAGTCAAAATTATCCCGCATCCTTATTGACTTCTAAAATCCCAGGTTGTAGGAGAAACGACATTTGTTATCTTGATGGTTTCACAGTGAAAGGGGGCACCGACATGAAGAAGGGTTACGAATTGTGCGGATTCAACTTGAAAAGTAGAGCTACTCAACATGTTATGACACTTGTCTTACATGTAGCTGATCGCCGTTGCCCCTTTGGACGGGGCACTGGTTTATTTCTTTATCTGCAGGAGTTACCGTTCTACTAATCATGTTGTTTATGATTGATTGTTAGCAAAAACATATTCAAATATCATTATTGCATGGTAAAGAAAACAAATACATGAAACTAAGAGAAAAAGAAAAATAAACAAAAAAATAGTACATGGACGAGAATGCCCCTAAACGTGAACAAGATATGGTTAATTGGTGAAGTCAGGGCCTTATTTGAGACTAAATTGCCAACTTGAGGCCCTAAAAAACAATGTCCACTTTAAAACTTCTTTTGAGAATATGGCTACAATTCGAATCCTCATTTGATTTTTTTTTTCTATTTAGTTATTTTTCTTTCCTTTTTTCTATTTCTTTTTCTTTTTCTTTGACCCTTCCCGCCGCCATCCATGGTGGAGGTCGCTGGATTTGGGTGAGGGCCACCTCACCAATGTTGGGTGATGGTCGCCATTGCCTAGGCTAACGCCAACAAGGGCTACCCTCACTAGGTTCGGCGAGGGTTGTCGAGGGTTGCGTTTGCCAATGTCGGGCGAGGGTTACTGTCGCTGGATCTGGTAAGGAATGCCCTCGCTGCCCTTGCCTGAGGTAGGCAACCTCCCTCAGCCATCAATGATGGCCAAGGGAGGGAAGAGAAAAATGGAAAAAAGAAAAAAAAAAGAAAAGAAAATAGAAAAAAAAAAAAAATATAGTTACAAAATTTTTGACCAAAATACCACTTCTTCATTGGCCGGAATAGTCACCGGCTAGCCAAAGGATCTTATTTAAGACGATTTGGCCATTTTGGGCCTTTATTTGAGATGATTTGATCATTTCGGGCCTTATTTAAGAAAACGATGGTACTTCAAATCCTTATTTAGAATTTTCCTTGCATCTTAATTTCATTACAACTCATTTTTACTCCACCCTCGAGGGAAGAAAATATCCTCTACCCACGCCCAAGAATTTATGGTGTAATGTCACCGGTGGTATCTGTTATTGACAGCTAACTGTTTTGCCCCAACATCTCCTTCTCATTTTAAATTCGCCGGTAAATCGGAATATAACCCCTAAGCAAACACGTCTATAATGTATGCCTAGACTTCTCATTTCTTTAGTTTTTAGAGACTAGGGTCACTTTTTACTTAAAATAGGACGTCCGCATGGAATATTAAATTAGGCAAGATCGCGAATTTTTGTGAACCAGCCCATTGTGTTGCTCCAGGCCACACCAACAAGCCCGGCCTCACCCACATTACGGGAAATGGCATGTATGTATGCCATAAAAGGACCACTCCAACCAACGAGAGAATGAAAACATTCATGGAAGGTCAGCACGACCAAGATCAGTCGAGGTTAGCAAATGTTTCAATGAATTGCATAATCCTCTCCGCAATGATGAAAATATGATTCTTTAGGATTAGATCAGTATCAAGCACACATACATACATTATGCATTATATATCCGGCCTAGGTACATCATACAATCAAGGGGAGGAGTGAACCTAGCATGCTTCTATGCAACTTTGGGTCTACAGGTTTACTCTTTTGATATTTGTTCAACTTGGTAGAATGAGGCATGGATGTGTCCATCCTCTTCTAATTCTCTATACCGAATTTATTTACAAGTTCCTATGCATATTCTTGGCGAATGAAGGTGCCAGCCTTGGTTTAAATTCATTTTGCGTGACCTCTGCAAAATCCTTACCCAGAATCTCAATAACCTAGGTATTCCTTAGTTCGAAATATTTTCAAATTTCTTTAAATCTTGATTTGACAATTGTGAAAGTCATGGTTTGGATTATATTCAAAATGTCTGCGATACTTGTGAGTACATTTATGCGAACCCCGAGCTAACCTTGACAATTGAATGTTTTCCATAGGCCATCACTCTGTCTCAAAAATTTTGTGGATGATTTCAAGAAAATGTCTTTGAAATATCACATGTACCCTCATGTATATAATCACGTCATTCATTAGAAAAGCCCGTGTTTGTGATTGGCAAATGCCCTTAGTAATAAGTGACCTATCGACGGTTCACTTTCTTGTTTGATTAGTTGAGAAATAAGGTCCAAAAGACCTGCATGCATATTTTATTCAAATTCATGCATGTGACTTCTAGATGTATGTTAGGGCTGATACATGATACCGATGGTAGATCTTGGGAATGATATAGAATGCTTTGTTAGGGACTTATAAGTATTATTGGCCATACGAGGACACAAGTGATCAATAATGGTTGTAAGTCATAAAATGAATCGAGTAAGTGTTTTAGAGGGACTTATGCATGAATTATAAAGGCCTACCCGAGGATCAAATCTAATTTGTGAATTAAACTTCATTTGATTGATTGACTTTGGCATGATGCTGTGCTTTTGGTTGTTTTGACGTGTATGCTTATTTTTTTTCTATTGTATGTGCCTAGTTACAATCCTTAGACTAGATATTAGATTAGGATCTTGAAGATGGAGGTGACATGAAGATGGTGAAAAAGTTGATGTCTAATCTGACTATGCTTTTGTACTATTTATTCCTGACATTTGTTTCAAATTCTTGTTTTTGTATAAAAGCCCAACAAGTATTGAGATTTTTCTTTATTGTCCTTTAGTTTCGTTTCTCTTTCTTAGGACTGCATGATAGATTTACTGCTTTCTTAGGTTGTTTACTTACTGTCTCGCAATTTCAATTCAATTGATTCATTTATTTTCCCATTTTCTACAATAAAATGGCATGTAAATGCCCAATCACACATGATCGCCTAGTTTAGGATAAACAATCCTGAAAAAATAAAGAAGAAATGCATGGACATCTTAGGTAAACATAACATGCTATTAGTGTCACGGCCTGAACCCCGGACGCGCTAACATCCCTTCATGGTCATGCAATTGTGACATTCCCAAGTAGTGTTGCCAACCCCATTTATTTTAAAATGTGCATGTGGAACGTATTATAAACCCTGGACAAAAGCTCATGGGATAGGAAAGCAAGAAACAAACCCATTCATAACCAAACATGCTTTCATATATATTAACACCCAGAGTTTACGTACACAAAAAATGGTCAAAGTTTATGTACACCAAAAAGGGTCAGCCTATAAAAAGATTGGTTCACCAAAAAGAAGGAACAATCCTATAACCCTTAGTCAAACTTATTCATTGATCTCACTTCCGACTCGTTAACCTCTGGAGACGACGGGTCCTCCACTCTACCATCAGGAGGGTTAGCTACATCCTCCCCTAGGATGGCCTCAATAATAGCATGTGGAATATCAAAACCACTAAGAGGACTAATCCTGAAACCATTGGCTCCAAAGCGGAACCATGCCTTGTATCGATGAGGCACCCTGACAAACAATGCCTCTTTGATCCAGACAGTGGTCTAATAAGCTCGTAGATCCAATGACTCCCAAGATTAGGAAAACTTTGCACTTGCTCGGTAATTTGCACGGGAAGACCATAACGCTCCAGGGCTATCGCCATTTACGGTCTTGAAATATTTGGCCCACAACGGGGTGAGACATTGTTTCAACAAGTTCATCCCCTAAACTCTTATTAGAAAGGAAATACGTCTGAGGGTGGCTTAGCCATATCACCTAGGAGACTTGTTAGGGAAATCCCTTATGATGTTTTGAAGATGACAAAATAAATCAAAGGCTACTAACATGTTTGATGGTTAAGTAATAGACCATGCAGATTATAGAACATGTAAAGGATATTGTCAAAGTGTGAAGACGACCGTAAGACGAACGTCCAAAGTATATTCGAAGATATCCAGGACTTCGTGTCAAAGTCCGAAGATCGCGACTCAAGGCGCGGACTCAAGACGCGGACTCAAGACTCAAAGTCTGAAGACTGCCAGACTCAGATTGTCAGACTCAGACTTTACATCCAGATTCAATGAATCGTAACTCAAGCCCAATCATACAACGGCTAGTGATCTGGTTTGGATTCCACACCAAGATTGATTTGATTGATTCAATCTATTTGATTGACGATTGGATCTTGAAGACGAGAACTTTCTATACGAAGAAGCTTTACTTATGGAAACCAAGATTTCGTTTGTATGGGCGATCGGAATCAATTTGGGATTCTACCTTTGTCACTCAACGGCTACCAAATCTTCTAGATACAGAGCTGTCCAATGGGTATATTGGAAGACGATTCTCGGGATGCTGTCCAACGGGTAGTTTGGAAGTGGAGGAGTATTTAAGGAGATCATGGACCGATGAGCAAGTAAGAGACGGAGCGTAGAATTTATAATTCCAAAGTCTCGAGCGATCTTTGATTATACACTTGTCTTTGGAGAGCTTAAACGTTTGTGATCGTGAGAGAAATACCAAAGGAGTGACTTAGTGAGATAGTGTGATCTACTAAGTGTTTGCACTCGAAGTTGTAATCTCTTGTTGATTGCATAGTGGAATCCAGCCAAGAAGGCTGTTATCGTGGGAGAGTGGACGTAGGCTTGGATTAAGCCGAACCACTATAATTTCGTGTTCTTATTTTCTTCCCTAACTCCTTTGTTTGAAATTTATTTTATTCCGCATATACTTGCCAAGCTTTATTTTATTCATACTAGCACTCTCAATTGGTATCAGAGCCAAGTGCTCGGTTTATAAAAGTGTTTTTACTTTTGAGCTAAAGATTCTTTATGGCTAGTATGTTGGCACCAGGACTTATGGAAGGGCAAAGCAACACAAGGCCACCATATTTTGATGGAAAGGAATACGACGTATGGAAGAACAAGATGAAAGCATTCCTAAGATCCAGAGATCTCTTACAATGGGATGTTGTGGAAAGAGGAATCAACCTCATTGCTGCGTCTACATCAAATAAGAATGGCAAAGACAAAGAAACCAAACCCCCGCTCCTATGTCTCGGACGGAGTTGTCCAAAAGAGAAGCTTTTGATGCGAAAGCAATTTATTCTTTATATTGCGCTTTGTCTCCTGCTGAATATAACAGAATTTCTTCATGTGAAACAGCAAAAGAAGTTTGGGATAGACTTCATGTTACATATGAAGGGACCGATCGTGTAAAAGAGACAAAAGTAAACTTCTTGCTTGGCCAATATGAATCCTTCAAGATGAAGCAAGGAGAGTCAATTGGAGATATGTTCGATCGTTTTACAGAAATTGTAAACGGTTTGGCATATCAAGGTCACCCAATTTCTTCTCCAATGAAGGTCAACAAACTCTTGCGAGGTCTTTCAAAAGATTGGAACCATGTCAAGACTTCAATCCGGGAGACTCAGAGGATTATGCCACTCTCCGTTGATGAATTGATTGGCACTCTTCAATCCTATGAAGTGGAACAACTTGATGACGAAGATCCCGAAGGTAAGAAGTCCATCGCTTTAATATCTAATGCTGTTTTTGATGAAACAGACTCAGAAAATGACATGGAGGATGAAGAACTTGCCTTTATGGTCGAGAAATTTAAAAAGCTGAGTAGAAAAGGAAGGAAATTCGATGGAAGAAGTCAATACAAGCATAATGGCCAGAAGAGAACAATGAAAGAAGATGATGATCAAGAAAATATATGCTTGATGGCACATTCAAAATCTGAGTCCGATTCGAGCACACGACTCGAGAATCAAAGTCTCGATTCGGCATTACGTACTCGTAATCAAAGTCTGACTCGGATACAGACTCAGAATCCGATGAGGAAATCGAGGTAAACAATTCAAAAATTCCTCTCAAAGTTTCAAAGTATATAAATGAGCTTTGTTCAAATCTCAAATCTTATCTTAAAAGGATTTTCGAACTTAAAAAGGAGAATTCTCGACTTAGGCAACAAGATCCTTCTCAAGTCTGGAGAAATATTAAGAAAAATTGGATAAAAGCAACATATTCTGCTAACTCTCGTGGACCCAAGAAAAAAATGGGTACCAAAGAAAAGATAAGTTATTTTTGCAGGATATAAAGAAGAAAGAAGAAAGAGGATTTGGTAAGGAATTTTTTATTCTCAATTTGATTTGGGCAATAATTCTCATTATGCTTGATATTCAATATATATCCTTGGATGATTGAGATTTTATAATAATCATATTTTGTTTTATGGAAGAAAGAATCGTATGATTTGTTTTTTATTTATTTGTGAGTTAAGATTTGATTTAGTACGTGTGATTATTTGAGATAATTCAGATTATTTTATCTAATTTTATACTCTCAAATATAATCATATTTTACAAAATGAAAATCTGTTTTACGTGATGATGCAAGATATTCTTAGATATTCAAAGATTTTATTCTCTCTGTTTTTATTGTACTATGACTAAGTGAGAATTTATTTTTTCAAATATCATTGTACATAATATTCTTTCTTTGAATACTCTGTTATGATGAATTAAGAAAGAATATTATTTATCTTTGGAGATTTTATATTTTGCTCTAACGTCAAGGAAGGATCCAAATTGATGGATACCAAAAAGGGAAATGAGTTGATTGCAGGAAGTTCTTTAAGGGAAGGATGATTGCGAATCTACGCAGATTTTGGTGCAATCAGAAAATATCTCCTGCGACAATTGAAGATATATTCTATCCAGGGGGAGAAATCAAATCCAAAAGAAAAGGAAAAGAATCGTGATAATCTCAAAAAGGCAACAAATTGAGGGGGAGCTTTGATCAATTATGGAAAAATCTTTTTAGATTGATCGTGATCTTATTATGAATGAAAGGAAATGTAAATGTGTCAGAATTTATCTAAAAAAAATCCGGTTAGTGCATCTTTTATTACCTTTTGTCATTAATAAATCTTTGATTATATTTGCAAAACATTTGTTATCATTTTATATTCTCTACGTGAATCCATTATTATCGCTTTTTGATTATGACAAAAAGGGGAGAATATATGAATATGCATATGTGCTGATTGGTTTGATATTATTGCATAATATTGAGCTGCAATTATTTTTCTATATATTCTTATGCTCAATCTATTTGTTATCTTATGATATCCTTTGATTTAAAAGTATGTTTACAAATCTGCATATTCAGAGATTGTTTTGTCATCATCAAAAAGGGGGAGATTGTTAGGGAAATCCCTTATGATGTTTTGAAGATGACAAAATAAATCAAAGGCTACTAACATGTTTGATGGTTAAGTAATAGACCATGCAGATTATAGAACATGTAAAGGATATTGTCAAAGTGTGAAGACGACCAGAAGACTGAACGTCCAAAGTATATTCTGAAGATATCCAGACTTCTGTGTCAAAGTCTGAAGACTGCCAGACTCAAGACTGCCAGACTCAAGACTGCCAGACTCAAGACTCAAAGTCTGAAGACTGCCAGACTCAGATTGTCAGACTCAGACTTTACATCCAGATTCAATGAATCGTAACTCAAGCCCAATCATACAACGGCTAGTGATCTGGTTTGGATTCCACACCAAGATTGATTTGATTGATTCAATCTATTTGATTGACGATTGGATCTTGAAGACGAGAACTTTCTATACGAAGAAGCTTTACTTATGGAAACCAAGATTTCGTTTGTATGGGCGATCGGAATCAATTTGGGATTCTACCTTTGTCACTCAACGGCTACCAAATCTTCTAGATACGAGAGCTGTCCAATGGGTATATTGGAAGACGATTCTCCGGGATGCTGTCCAACGGGTAGTTTGGAAGTGGAGGAGTATTTAAGGAGATCATGGACCGATGAGCAAGTAAGAGACGGAGCGTAGAATTTATAATTCCAAAGTCTGAGCGATCTTTGATTATACACTTGTCTTTGGAGAGCTTAAACGTTTGTGATCGTGAGAGAAATACCAAAGGAGTGACTTAGTGAGATAGTGTGATCTACTAAGTGTTTGCACTCGAAGTTGTAATCTCTTGTTGATTGCATAGTGGAATCCAGCCAAGAAGGCTGTTATCGTGGGAGAGTGGACGTAGGCTTGGATTAAGCCGAACCACTATAATTTCTGTGTTCTTATTTTCTTCCCTAACTCCTTTGTTTGAAATTTATTTTATTCCGCATATACTTGCCAAGCTTTATTTTATTCATACTAGCACTCTCAAGACTTACCTTGCTTCAAGACTTTCCTGCAGATTAGTACAGTTCATAACACTCAATCACATGTAGTAATAAGAACTTAACAACTGGAGCACAATCACTTTCACATAATCAACAGCACTCAACATGCATTCCAATTACTATTCACTACCACACATGAGTATAGCCTACTTGCAGTTCAGCTATCTACTGGCGTTTAGCTAGGCATCATCTTCCCACCTTGGAGCATGGCTTTGTTATTACGTCGACAGTGTTCCCAAAGGAGCATGGGCCCAGAATCGACTGTGACCCGCATCCGTTGAGTTGGGCATCTCATATAGAGGCAAGTCCGACTCAACTATTCAGGACAAATTCCTCTTAATCATCACACAATAAATTCATATTTGGCCTAAGACACTTTGCATTTCACTCAAGGCTTCTAATTAAATAGTGATCTTGACCTATTTTCTTCATATTAAAAATGCCCAAGAAATTATTCACGTGTGTGGGGGCATATTAATTTCGAACTGGAAAACTAAAATTCTAATTTTTGAAGCCCCACTATTTAATATAATATTTAAAATCCAATTTTGGTGTCAAAACCCGACATGTGGGATTTTATGAATAAAATCCGCATTTTTCCAAATCAACACTCAATTTGCAATATCCAACTATCAATTGCATAATTTGAATACATTACAGCAATCAGCACGAAATTTTGACAATTTTGAGGTCTCGGAATAATTTCTGGAAAATATTAAATAATTAAATTTATTCCGAAAATTAATTAAATAATAATATTTTATTAATTTATATAATATATTTTATTATTAATTAATTAAATAAATTCGAAATATTTAATTTATATAAAATAATCAATTAAGGTCTAAATAGAATTATACTAATCTAAACATCTACTTAGCCTTAATTAATTATACCATAAACTAATCACACCTCTTAATCTAATCCACACTTAACTAAACTAATTAATCCATCTACTCTTACTTAGCTTAGTTTAAACACCCAACTAAGCAGCATTAAGCTTCTAATCAAGGTTTAGAGGCTAAACTCACCGAAATCACTTGTGATGAGCTCACGGCAAAGACAATGGCGAGTCGGTCGACAAACCTCCACATGGCGGCACCAAGCGAGGACCATAAGACACCTAAAATAGGCCTTGAAGATGCGGCACTTGCTGGAACTCCAACTGCTGCTCAAGATTGAACCGAAGAGGAAGATGGGTGGAACGGCGAGGAGGAGGGCAGCTAGGGGCGACGATGGCTCCGGCGGCCTTGGCGATGGCGAGCAGCAACTGGCAACGTTGGACGATGGCTTGGACGCACGGCTGTAGAGGATGACGGCCAAGAAGCTCGGACGGAGGTGGAGTAGTGAGCTGGCAGGCGGAGCAACGTGCGTAGAAGGGCGGCAATGGCAAGACCTCCGGTGGACGTGCGGGCGAGCATCGAGCGAAAAGGGGGAAGCTGCCGGTTAGTTGCTGCTCAACTTTTCCGAGCAGCTCAAGGTTGAAGATGAAGATTGATGGGAGAGCCCTACTTTTTGAGAGCCAATGAGCTACTTCCACTTGTCAACACCCCCTCCAATTTGGTCCCATCATGACCGCACATGACATCACCGTCCACTCACCCCCAATCTTCCTTAACAAGTTTTCAATGGGTCCAATTTGTCTCATCCATGATGGCATACGAATTTTTAAAAATTTGTACATCAAATTCCTTCAATTCCCTTCAAATTGAGCCAAATTGAAGTCCATAAATTTATTTAATGTAACCACACTTAAATTCACAATTTCCCTTGACCATAGAACCATCTTAAATCCCAAAAGTGTGACAAAAATGGCCTACTAATTTTCCGAACCAAAATAACCATACTTTGATTTTTCGCTGAAAAATTTGGTTTACAGAAAAATCCTCTAAAGATGAGTCGACGTTCCCAACATGATTTGTGACACGATAGGACTTTGGTTTCAAATTCACGATTAATTTAATTCTGGTGTGATCCTAGCATGTCCTAATCTATCGGGTAGCTTTTAGAAATTTTTCAAGCATTTGACTTGTGGTTGATCATTTTCAAGTCACAAAGTTAATCTTCGACACATTTGCACTTCTCGGTTGTTATGAAAATCTCGAAAATTCAAATATAGATACAGGGTACCAAAATGATAGAAATCGATCCAGTGCCGATCGACAATTGTTGTGCGATCTGGTGGCATCACCCACACTTGATCACATGCCCTTGTTAAGTCGACTTATCTCCGGTCTCTAATTGATTTTTAACTGTGCCGTAATGACCCTTACAGATTAACTTGGTCAAGAAGTTGTTGCTTGGTCAAATTTTGAAGTTTGATGCGTTAAAATCCCTTAACGGATTTACCTGATAGACTAGTTTTCTCGTGTGTGGCCAACTCAAAGAAAAAACTATATGTGCATAGATGAAATGCCCGACTCATTTTATTGAAAACAGAATTGGAAAATAAGGATGTCACAACTCGGTACCGAAAGGGCGCTAATAAAAATATTAGCGTAACCCAAGTCTCCGAACCTATATACATAAGAATCGAATGAACACTCCCGACCCTCGATTGGGAAGTCTAGCCGACTCCCAAAAATGAGGCTAGTGATGACTCCTAGCTTATTTATGGGTTGTCTTAAACAACTAGACCGTATAAATCAATTCGTCGTGAGAGGTATAAACCATAAGAAAAGGTTCACAATTATGATTTAGCATACTTGAGATGGTGAAGCCGATAAAGATAAAGTGATGCCATCTTTGGTGGAGGAACATCTTGAGAGGGCTATCACAGTTGTTAAAAATAGTCTTAAACTCACCTTTACATCTGGATTCCTTTCGACCTTAAAATTGTCGGTTAGGACATACCATGATGTCAAGGTAGGATTGTGACACTCCGTTATCATGCAGGATACGAGTTTGGGAGAACTCACAATGACGATTAAGTGAACTCATACAAGGTTCGTTCAGGGGGGTGAGGTAATGACATTCATGTGATTGAGAACCGTGAAGGAATTTTCGTGGTCAAGTATCCCTAAACTCGACCTTTCCCCTTTCTCTCCTTGTGGGAGGATTGACAGCGAGATCGGGTTGCGATAGGCTTGGCAACTCCACTGGAGACTGGTTACTAGATTAAGAGGACTTGAAACCGTTTAAAAATGATTGTTGTGTCTAACTAATGTGTCTTATGTAGGATCACTTGCGTGTTAAAGTCGCATGGAAAATGAGGTAAGTCGCTAACCACGTGTTAAATGATCTTGTATGTGGGAGTTACAAAGGGTGGAGTAAGTGTAAACCATTTGTCTTGCAGGTGGTGAAAGGATGTATGCGTGTATGCTGGGTTATATTGAAGTGCTGGATGATTAAAATTTAAACGTATGTTTACGAGTTTTAGCACAACACCACACACAACCGCAGTCTAAATCCCTATCGTCCCATTTAGGACTTTAGGAGGGTTTATGGGTGGAACCCATGAGTGAATACTCATGGTAATCCATTACTTACATACACCTGTGTTGACATCTAAATTTTGGCGACTCGTTTAGTCATTTATTACATTAAAAAATTATGGGTTAATTTTATCCCTAAAAAAAAATATTAATTGCATAAAAATTTAGGTGCATTTATTTTGCATTCTTTGCATTTATTTATTGGACTAGCAACGAATGGGTTTGAATTAGTGGTTTTGAACTTTAAATTGATGAGTCGGGCTAAGGCCACGAAAAGAGCAAATCAGCTTAAGCTTGTATCCTCGGTGAGATTTTACAAATTTAACTTTGTGAGATTTCAATTCAAAAATAAATATTTGCGTTTTGAAAAAAAATCTTTATGGATATGGTTTTGGAAAATTAAAAAACCCTAATTCGTGGCCTATAAATAGGTTAATTCGCTAGGGTTTAAGGGGGCACACATTGAACATACGGCCAAGAAAAACGCGTGAGAAATCAAGAGGAAAGGGGGCCGATCGTGAGAGCCATGGGACTCCTTCGACGTCAGGGATCTCCATGCATGCCCGCAGCTCTTTCTCGGTGATGCTATTGAGTTCGTTGAAGGACGCCTAACATCAATTGCCCGCTGTTTTCGTTGATCTACCACGCCAGGTGTTCTGCTGTCGTCCTATTGCAGTTCTCAGCTTCTCCAGCAAGCATTCAGACCTTCAAACGTCAACCCAATCTGCTGTCCCCGCTGCTCTGCCACACCGGGTGTTTCGTCGCCATCCCACCGCTGTCCCGCTTGCCACTACGCTTTCCTCGTTCGAGCTGCAACGCCGCACCCCGCACTGGACTGAGATGACGAGCCACTGTCCTAATCCCCACCACCATGACGTGGGTAGTTCCGACGATGTGAACCTGTTGCTCCCTGCCGCGACGCCCTCGTTGCTTGACGTTATGTGTAACTCGTGATCTCCTGCCGTGAAGCCTAGCAGTCCCTTAGGCATTCCTACAGTGTTCTTCAATCTAGAGTCCACAAATTACAGCCGCTACATTTGTTTTTTTCTTCTGCAGGTCTTCTCGGGGAACCCAACAGAGACGACCACGGGATAAACCCGTAGAGAGAGAGAGAGAGCCGCGTGCTTTCACTTCTCTACTGCACCCATTCACAAAGACCACACATGAAGACAGAAGAGAGAAATCATGGGCAAAGATTTTCCTAGTAAAAGAGGGTAGTCAACTTTTCAATAGAATTCGCGGGTCTAATTTGAATCACCTGCAGGTTTCTCTGGTCTTGCTGTGAAGTAAAATAATTCCTCACGCATGAGTCCATTGTCGGTGAATATCCATTGCCGCTTGCTTGTACGAACACCCCATCGCGGCAATCCTTCATAGAGAAGCACCATTGCGCCAAATCTCGCCCACCAACCATTACTGGTCATCCTTGAGTTGATCCCATTGAGTTCAAGTTTGGCAATATTACTTGCGAAATTAGGTAATTATTTTATCTAAATTTGATTTGGATATTTTGTTGCATAATATATGTCTATTAGTGTCTAAAATGCATATTTATAAGTGATAGACATATCTCCTAATTAAAATTGATTGCCTAATTCGCAACCGCACATGAATTTTTCATTCCATCTATGAGGCTTTAGATGAAAATTAATCACACGGGAATAAAATTGATATCTTGATCTTTAAGGTTTAAGATCAATTTATCGATTTTATTAGCGAAATAATCAAGTTGATTAGATATCGTTTTTAGATTTGAATGATGGATAATATATTTGATGACTGTGAATGATTTGGTGCTTATTTTTTAATTGCTTTATGTATCTCAAAAATACAAAAAATTGCATTTGCATATCATGTAAGTTAGAATGGATTGCATAGTTAGTTTTTTTAATGCATGTTTAGATAGCATCTAGGTTAGATAATATTCCTTTGAATAAAATTGCATGTTTCATTTTAAGTTTATGTTGATTTTTTTAGATATATTGCATTCTTTTTTAATAAAAATAAAACATGTCATATGCATGTCATATAGAATTAGGTTCATGAAATGCACGCCATTTAGTGATTATTGCTAGGTTCATTTAATTAGAAATTGTCCGTCATTAGAATTAGGTAATTAAGTTAATTTAGATCGCACATTTAATTATTGCATTTCTTTAATTTCGAAAAGGAGAAAAAAAAACCAAAAATGTCTTAGAATAAATTAATTTTATTCTCTAGGACATATTGTATGCTTATTAAGAAAACACAAAAATATTGCATTTGCATCATATAATTTGGGTCATATTGCCATGTCATATCATTTTATGTTAGATTAGTAGCATGTATTGCATAAAGCATGATTCTCATTAATTAAATGAAAACAAAAAAAATTGCGTGTTAATTAGAAATCATATCTAGGATCGTTGATGTGAAATCTGATCTAATATTACAGATGCTTTCGTTGCTACAAGGTAAGTTCAATTTATTCATTGCTTTATTGGGTGTTAAATTTGTGGTTTGCGTACCTGCATGATCACTTCACATGTTAGGAAAATAAATTTAAAATCAATCCAAGTTGCATTAAAAAACATTTTGAAAATAAAAGAAATGGTACCGAAAGGGTATTAAGAAGTCTAGTATTCAAATCCTCGTACCCAAAGTCTCTGGTTTGTAAGAGTAAAATAATCCTCCTATTATCTTACTTAGGTATCTAATCGACTTACTATAAACTGATTAGTGGTGACTCCTATATAAAATCTATTCACATGTTAAGAAATTTGAACCTAAGTCGCGAATTAGTATGCGCTTGGGAGAGCCGAGTTAAGTTTAGGCCTAACAATCCATTAGCCTAATTTTAGGTGGTACGCCCGAAAAATTTGGTCGCGACAACTCGCTCATCCCAACCAATAAAAATAGCACTGATTGATGATAGTAGTAGTGGATAAACTATTTTTATTCATCCCTTGAACCTTTAGTACCCTCACTTTAGGCAAACCTCACAGTTTCATGCGACATGTGATTTGTGATTGCCATGTGTCTGGTGAATAAGACATTGTTCCTTTCTTATCATTGTTATATTATCTATTTCCGAACTTTAATCACACGCTTTATATTTCAAAGACGATATGTTTTAATCATGAATGCCCTTTTAGGTTTAGGTTTAGATGGGTAAAGCCTAAATTGGACATCGTCCCTGTGTCGAGCAATCTCAAGACTATATAAGAGAATCTCGACCCAAGATAGGAAAAGCGTATAGGTTTCCTCCCGACCTTGCTAAAGGTCGAACCTCATATTGCGATGGTGAAGGCATTGGCTCATTTTCATAATCCCATGGCCTCCACCTTCATGTTTAATCGATATGAAGTAACCCCTACAATTGAGGAGTTTTGGAAAGCCATTGGGTTAGGCAAAGCTTTCTTAGGTTTCATTACTTCTCCTATTAGTCAAGATCCAATCTCTCTCCTAAGTCAATTTATCAATATCCTTACCAACAAAATAAAGGCCATTCTTAAAGGAAATTCGAATTCCATGCCCTATACATTCCTTGAACAACACCTTATTAGCCTAAAGCCTAAATCTGGAAACCAAATTCCTCGCATTTTCCTTCTCATATTCTTCGACTTTGTGGTGTTCCCATGACCCAAAAAATAATGGATCCTTTAATCACTCAAATTAACAATCGGGTTAGCGCTTTTAGGTGCTTTACATACACGATGCTTGTCGAAACTTTCGTGTCTCTTAATTGTTTTAACGCAAATGACTGAGGAACTCTTAGAGCCCCATTAGGACTTTTCCAAATTTGGCTCTTTTCCAAAAATTAATTTGGATATTCTTAAAGGCAATTCGAATTTCATGCCCTATACATGCCCTATAAATTCCTTGAACAACACCTTATTTTCCAATTTTATTTTTTTGATCAAATTTGACTAGAAATTGCTAGCATATATAATTTTTATAATTTTCAGGAAAAGGCTAAGTGAAGGCAGTTCGTTTCCTTGGCAATTTTTCATGATGATATGTCTCATTCGGAGTTTTTTGCCCACAAACTTTGGGTGCATCATTGATAGAGAGTATAAATGAGACATGGTCCTTATTCTCCCAAGATTTGAAAAGTCAAGCAAGTACTAAGTGTATGCAATGAGAGATCACATAGAAGTGATTAGTTCCCGGGTGATTCACTTCCCATCTTGAAATCGAGAATCAGATCAAAAGGATCGATTCCTTGTTTCTAAAATCAAGAACCAAACCAATGGCCCTGGAATTGGATCGACCAATCTAGTTCAGCTCCCGGGTGGGTCATGGAACTAGTGGCATGTTCAGATTTTTATTTTATTTTATTTGTCATTAATGTTCAAGATGAAATTGAAGATGTTCTTATAACCAAGATGTTTCTGCGATTAGTGAATTAGGTGTAACATTGTAGGTTTCACATAATTTTTTTTCCAATTAGTGGCAAAATTTTGTTAGAATGAGCAATTGATGTTGTGTTTTGATTTGTTCTTGTCAACTTACTCACATGCGTGAGTGAAATGGGAGTCATGCAACTCATGTGTGTTTGCGTGCGTGAGTGAAGTCTGAAATTTGAGATAGATTAGGGTTTTTTTCTTTTTTATACAGATTATAAGGAAATACAAAATTTTAAAAAATCAGTCCGGCCCGAGTGGGCGGTTCCACACCTGAAACTAGAATCGGACCAAATTCATTGGTTCCAATTTTATAGAATTGAGAACCGGACTAGTGTCCCTAGGAACTGCCAAAAACCGGCCGATCCGGTCCTGTCCAAGCGGTTCCTTTTGCTCACCCCCGATCACAACTCTAAAGTAGAAGAATGCCAAAGAAGAAAAATCATTAAAAGCAGACTGCTTTGAGCTGGTGATTGGTGATGGGGTTTATACTCCTAGGTAAGAAATTTCTGTTGCATTCTGGAAAAGAATAATTCGTATCTTCAGAGTGATTAATCAACTAGTTTCAAAGAGGTAAAAAATAAACATTTTCCATTGTCATGCTACAAAAAATAAGATTTTTAGATAAGATTTCATTATATACTTTTACATTAAGACAAGATACGTCAAGCATAGGTTTGTTTTTTTATTTTGTATCTTGGTTGTTGGCCTAAGATTTCTAATTAAGAATATGGATTGTGGTCAATACGTATTTATGGAGAATTGTCATTCCAAGTGTTAGGAGTAAGAAGGGTAAATTAGTCTTTACCACTTTTAGGGTTTATTTTTGATGTATATATATTAAAGTTTATTGAATAATACAAAGTAACTTTTCTCTACATGGTATCAGAGCTTAGGGTTTAACCCTAGACGACGGAGCAGCCGCCCGCCGCTGTCGACTCGCCGGACCGCCGTCGGCTTGCCACCACCGTTCACCAGAAGAGGGCTTCTCCCTCGCGAAGCTCACTCGCGTCGCTCGCGCGGCTCGCTCGCGGGGCTCTATCGCACGGCTCACTCGGCTCGCGCCGCTCGCGCTGCCTGCACGGCTTGCTTGCGCGACTTCCACGCGCTCGTGCTTGTGCGATTTGCTGGCCTACCAGGGGTTTTGACGACCCTATGCTTGTTGGATTTGGTGATGTAGCTGTCCCGCTTCTTGTACGTGAGGTCGGTGAAGAAGAGGGAAAATCCTAGAGAGAGAAAGAAGACAAGTTGCAGTAGCGACAGAGTGCAATAGCACTCATCGGGATGATTTTGTGGGTTAGAATTTGCTTTAAAGTTGCTGATTTGGCTGATTTAGTTGCTGATTTGGCTGATTAATGAAGCAAGTTGCTACTTGGGTATAGTGCAGTTATTTATTTGATGATTTGAAAGTTGTGTGGTAGGTGGTAATATTGGGTTATTGAATTATTGAGGCTGAGTTGTTTGACGGAAGCTAAGGTCAGAGTTTATTTATTCTTATTTGGAAAATGGGCGATGAGAAGAATAATCTTGTGATGAGTGAGGTGATTTCCTCTTCATCTAATCGAATTACCGATAAGAAGCTCACAGTAGTGCTAACTTCCACCAATGGAAGAAAATTGTGAAGCTTACTTTGACAGGCGAGGAATCAACATAGACACTTAACTGAGTTTAAGCCTAGAGATGATGTAACTTGGGATGGTGTTGATGCACGTATTCTTGGTCAAATGCTGAATTCTATGGAGAGTAATATAGTTGACATGGTAACTCATATTGATACAAATGTGAGAACTATGTGAGTATTTGAATGTGCTGTATTCTGGCCAAGATAATTTGTCACGAATTTATGAGCTATCACAGGAGTTTTATCGATTTGAAAGAAAGGGGCGCTCTATTACTCAGTGCTTTGCAGACTTTAAGAGATTGTATGAGGAGTTGAATGCTGTTCTTGATATTGCTAGTGCTAGTACATAGAGGGGGGTGAATAGGTATATAAACGATTTTTCTTGATAGACATACAATACTTAGACAGTTAAGAAATTGCAACAAATACCAATCAATTGTAAGACTCAGTGAATGAAAGAGAGAATTAAACACGCGGTTTATAGTGGTTCGGCTTGATTCAAGCCTACGTCCACTTTCGCACCGATGCCCAATCGGCTGGATTCCACTATGAACAAAGAGATGTTACAGCGTTGATCTTTCTTGATTTCGGGTGTAGATGAACTACCACACTCACTCAAGGTATCACCAAGTATAGACACTCTCTGTGTATACAATTTCGCTCGATCGTATCGACTAATAATCAAGGTGCTTCGACTGGAATTTCTCTATCGATCACACTTCTAAAACAACTAGAACGTCTTCCTTTTATACTTCTTTATGCCATCATACCCGTTGGCACTTACCAAAGGAATTCCTCCAATCTACCCGTTGGACGGAATCAATCAAGAAGATCATTCGAGCTATTAAAGGAATCGACGATAGCCCATCAATCGTTCGCCCATACAATCGGGATCTAGGTTTCCATGAATAGAACCTTCCAAGAATACTTCGTCGATCATCGGATCTTCAATTGATCTAGATACGAATCAAAGAATCCGTTATATTTATCCAGCCAAAAGATCTTCTCCGAGAGAATAAGAAGAAATCCTTAATCATTTTCTTCGGATTTGGATTTCCTCGACACCGAATCGGATAGATCGACAATGAGAATAATTTTGAGTCTTAAGTCTTGAGTCTTGATTCTTGAGTCTTGAGTTCGAGTCTTGAGTGCGAGTCTTGAGTGCGAGTCTGGTGATCGAAAGTCTTCGATAATCTGCAAATATCCAGACTAGACCGATAGAAACGTTTTGTCGGCTTCAAAATCTTTTAGAACGATTTCTCCAACAATCTCCCCCTTTTGATGATGACAAAACTTTCCCGTAGATTTGAACAACCTTGACCTGCAAAAACATTTCTCAAGCAATATGGCTATCTCATAAAGATTAATAAAACAACCGGACTCGCATCCACAGAAAATTGGTTAGACTTTCATGAGTAATACCATATAACAACACTCGATATAAATGCCAACAGTCAAGCATCACAATCCACAGCCAAATTCATTCCATACTCAAGTTCACACAAGTCATACTTAAAAACTTAAAAACTCACAACCACAAAAAAAATAAATTAAAATCAAGGTTTAAAAAGTTGGTTGGTTCAAATTTCTTCTCCCCCTTTTTGTCATCGGTAAAAAGGTGAGAAAAGAGTCAATGTCCAGCTTGGGAATGCGCACGATCCGGAAATCTCCCGTGGACTGATCACTATGCTTTCGAGCCTCTTCAAGTCTTCCCTTAATTGAGCTACCTCCTCTCCTTTGGCATTGGCTTGAAGCTGTAGAGCGAGGTCTTTCATTCTGTCCTCTAGGGTAACTAAAGATGCTTGTCCAGCATTGATGATGTATCATGTTCTTCTTCAGGTAATTGAGAAGCCTGAAACTCTTCTGGAGCAGCATGAGGTGAGGATTTTTCTTGCTCCCCAACTCCCCCTGTCTCTAAGACATCAAAATCTTGCTCGCCAACTCCCCCGTCTCTAAGACATCACGATGGGAGGAGTGATGATCATGCTCTTCGGTTTCCTTCTCTCCGCATTCAGCGCAGACTTTTCTTTCTCTTCTTCTCCTTCTTCTTCAGCTTCTTTTTCTTTCTCTCTGTTCTTCTTCTTCTTCAGCTTCTATCTCTTTCTATCTCTGCTCTTCTTCTTCTCTTTGCTTCGACTGAAGTTCCGTTGATCGAGATACAGAACGTCTAGTCCTTACCAGTGCAGGAATAGTAAGATCTTCCTCTTCTTCTTCATCCTCCAAGATGAGAGATCTTTTCTTTTTGGATGGAGCTCCAATGGGCTCCTTCCCTTTTCTCTTTGATGTAGAAGAGAGTGGAGTTTTCACTTTGAACTTTGCCATTTCCTTGCTAAGTTCTTTTTACGCATCTTCGTCAACATATTCAAACCTACCACCATTTTATTGCACGATCGAATACGAGAGAGTGTGTGGCGGTTCAATATTCATGTGTCGAAGATCTTGGTCACAAGATTTGGGTAAGGCAATTGTCCCTTGTTCTTTGACATTGCTCGTACATATGAAGAAGAGAATAATATGAGGGAGAGAGAACTTCTTCCCCGAGTTGATTGCATACATCAATTTTGCTTCCGAATTAGATACATCAGTCTTTGATGTAGACTTTGGCTCGATGCAATTGATCACAATTTTGTGCAGCACAATATTGATGGCACTCATCTTCGAGTAGGTAATTTTCGCCTCTGTATCTCTGTTTTTGACAAGCTCCAGAGTAGCACGAGCAATCGAGACTTTGATTGGTTGATAACGTCCTCGTTCAACACCAATTATGTCCGCTAGCATGTCCTCATCTATCACATAGACTCGATCTCGAACATGAATGATATTCTATTCGCATTTAGAAAAGCGAGATTCGAATAGAAATATGCGTCAAGTGTGCATAACCATACGTGGTATCGGTGCAAAACTCGCTCAAGTTGAAGTAGTTTGAACTTTTCCCTTAAGTTCACATTAACAAAGATCCAGAAATCAAAATCAACACTCCCGGGGTTTATCACCCTCGTTTTAACGATGTCGAAGAACAGTTCTCCTGTTCCTTCGATTTAAACAACTCCATCTTCTTTCCCTTCACCTTTGCAGCAATGCCCATTCTCGGTTGAAAATCACTAAACATTTTATCATCATCGTTCCCCTCAATGGGATTCGATCCTCCAACACGAGGGTCACTTGGAATGTTCGCAAGTGCCTCTTGACCTTTCCTTTGGGAGCAATTCCCAATTCCTCCATTCGCTTCAAAAATTTGTACTCATTCCCATAATTCTTATCTTTAAGGAAACCATCTATATAATTCAGAGGAGACGCACGATAGAGCTTGTAAATAAAATAGGGTTTTTGAGCTCTCACGGGTTCAACGTCCTCTAGTATGACTTCCTCCTGATGATGACCCGCATCTTGTGGGGTAGATGGTGAGTGATGAGGTGGATAAGGAAAAGGACTCTGTTGCTGTCCCGACAAATCATCTTCCTCGGTGAGATCGAAGTGCGTAGGTCCCTCCTTCATTCTCTCGTGGACCCCCCGCTTGCGATCCTTGACGACTTTCTCGAAGAAGACATCTTTTCTTGTCAATGAAAGATTCCTTCACTCGCTTTCCCAAGAAAAATGACAACTTTCTCGAGTATGAATACGAAGTAGAAAACGGGATTGAGAGAAGAATGCCTTTTAGGGTTTTGAGAATCGAGTAAAAAGAGAAAACGTGTATATATAACTCGTTTTGAAAAGGAAAGATCAATCGATACGAAGGAAAGTGAACATACGTCTTTCTTTTAAAAAATAATAACTGCCATTTTAAAAGAAATTATCCCTTTTTGAAAAGGCATGTTTCCAATTTTTTTATTTTACGGAAATTAAAGATGGTATCAATCAATTATAACTGAATGAATGATCGTACCTTTTCGAGATAAAAATAACTTACAGTCTATACAATGAAGGTCCGAGTCGAGAATTAAGAGTCCGAAGGTTAGAGTCGATTGATAAGAATTGTAGATTCTTGGACTTTAACCTCTTCAAGCTTCAAAATGTTGAGTCAGTGCAGATAAAATCGAATTGATTTTTCTCCAAAGGCTTTGTGAATATATCCGCTAGTTGACTTTTCGAATCAACAAATTGAATTGAGATTTCTCCATTTTGAATATGATCTCTAATGAAATGATGTCGAATCTCTATATGCTTTGCTATTGAATGAAGGATTGGATTTTTGGTAAGATTGATTGCGTTGGTGTTGTCACATCTGATTTCTGTGCATGAGTCTTCAATCCCAAAGTCTTGTAGCTTTTGTTTTATCCATAGAATTTGCGAACAGCAGCTTCCAAGAGCTACATACTCGTCGTTGTAGAGAGAGCTACGGTGCTGTTTCCTTGAAAACCAAGACACCATCCCCGCTTCCAAGCAAGCGGCGGGTTCTTGAAGTACTCTTTCTATTGACTCGCAACCGGCCGGATCGGCGTCTCGCATATCCGGAAGATTGAAGTCTCCCTCCTTAGGATACCATAGACCGATGCTTGAAGACGAGGCAACGTATTTAATAACACGTTTTGCAGCCTTGAGATGAGATTCTCTAGGATCTTATTGAAACCTAGCACAGATGCAAACACTCCAGAAAATGTCAGGTCTAGAGGCGTAAGATAAAGAAGTGAACCGATGATGCTTCGTACAGCTTTTGATCAACTTTCTTCCCTTCTTCATCTTTGTCTATTTTCAACGAACTTGACATTGGTATATCAGTCTTTTGCAATTTTCCAATCCAAACCTTTTGACAAGATCATTAGCATATTTTTCTTGACAAATGAAAGTTCCTTCCTTCAATTGCTTTACTTGAAGACCAAGAAAGAATGTTAATTCTCCCATCATACTCATTTCAAATTCATCCCGCATAGACTTTGAAAATTTCTTGTACTGAGACTTTCATTAGGGGATCCAAATATGATATCATCCACATATATTTGAACAAGTAAAAAGCTTTTGTTTTCCTTTTTAATAAATAAAGTAGTATCAACTTTATCTTTGGCAAAACTATTCTTTAATAAGAACTTACTTAGTCTGTCGTACCAAGCTCGAGGTGCCTGCTTTAAACCATACAGAGCCTTTTTCAGTCTGAAGATTGAGTCTGGCTTCTTTGGGTCTTCAAACCCTGGAGGTTGTTCCACGTAAACTTCCTCATGGATAAATCCATTTAGGAAAGCTCTTTTGACGTCCATTTGGAATAACCTGAAATTTTTATAACAAGCAAACGCAAGTAATAGACGAATAGCTTCTAACCTTGCCACAGGAGCGTAAGTCTCATCATAGTCTATTCCTTCTTCTTGCGTATATCCTTTTTGCCACGAGTCTTGCTTTGTTTCGTACGACTTTTCCTTTTTCATTCATCTTGTTTCTGAACACCCATTTGGTTCCAATAACAGTTTTACCTTTTGGTTTAGATGACAGATCCCAGACGTCATTAATGTTGAACTGTCTGAGCTCTTCTTGCATGGCTTCAATCCAGCTTTCATCAGATAGAGCTTATTCTATGCTTTTTGGTTCAATTTTAGAAATAAGAGTTACAGCACTAGACTCTTCACGCCTTTTGGATCTGGTGCGAATTCCTTCATTAATTTCTCCGATAATGAGATCTTTAGGATGACTGGATTTATGCTTCCAGTTACTGGTTGATTTAACTGGTTGAAGATCTCTTTCTTTATCTGAGTCTTCTCGAGTAGCTTGATGCTGATCTTCCAGAGTCTGAGAAGCTTCTTGAGTTGTAATCTTTGAGGGTTCGGAGCAGGTTCGGACTCTTCATGCCGAGTCCTGACTGGACTCATCTTGCGTAGAGTCTTGGAATTTGACATTCATTGACTCCTCCACAGATCGGCTCTTCTTAGTATAGACTCGTAGGCTTTGCTTGATGTAGAATATCCAAGGAAGATGCCTTCATCCGATCTTTCTTCAAACTTACCAACTTGATCTTTTGCATTTTTCAATATAAAACATTTGCATCCGAATACATGAAAGTATGAAACAATAGGCTTCTTTCCTTTGAATAATTCATAAGGGGTTTTCTCCAGAATAGGTCTTAGAAAGACTCTATTGATTATATAGCATCTTTTGAAACTTGACTTCGGCCCAAAATCGTGAAGAAATTTTACTTTCAATTAACGAGTTCTAGCCATTTCTTGAAGAGATCGATTCTTCCTTTCCACAACTCCATTTCTTTGAGGAGTATATGAAGAGGAGAATACATGTTTAAATCCAGAATCATCACAAAATTTTGTAAAATTTTGATTTTCAAATTCACCTCAATGATCTGTTCTTATACTTGATATAACACATCCAATTTCATTTTGAATCTTTTTAGCAAATTTTTCAAAATGCGAGAATGTTTCGACTTACTTGCAAGAAAATATACCCAAGTAAAACGGAGTAATCATCTACAATTACTAGGCAATATTTTTTACCTCCAATACTCTGGGTTGTGGTTGGTCCGAAGAGATCCATATGCGGCAGCCGCAAGTACATGATTAGTAGAGATATGATTTATTGGTTTGAATGAATTTCTTACCTGTTTTCCCATAATGCATGGTGTGCATGGATTGGTCTTTTGATATGATAATTTTGGTAGTCCTCGAACAAGCTGTTTTGATGAGATTTTGGCCAATTGCTTCATGTTGACATGGCCGAGCTTTCTATGCCATAAGCTTGCTTCGTCTTGAATTGAGATTAAGCAATGCGATTCATTTGGTTTTACGTCTAGGAGGTAGATATTTCCATGTCTTCGACCTTTGAAAGGCGAGTAGAGTCTTTACCGATTCGAACATGTTCCTTCCGGGGAAGAAAATCTTGAATCCGAGTATCACATAGTTGACTAATGCCTTTGAGAAGATTGTAATTGAGTCATTCTACTAGAGAAACATTGTTTATTGTGAGATTTCCAATTTTGACAGTTCCAAATCCCACAATATTTCCTTTGATGTTTCCTCCAAATGAAACTTTTCCTCTATTCACTCGAATAAGCTTTATGAAGCAATTTAAGTCTCCGTCATGTGTCTTGAACATCGCTGTCAAGATACCATTTTACCTTTTTCTTGACGGAGACTCGCATTCAAAAGAGAGTCTCAAACTTTCTTTGGTACCCAAATTTTCTTGGGTCCTTTGGTGTTAGTAGAATAAACATTATAAGGCCATGCTTTCTTAACGAGGCTTCCAAATCATAGGACACTCTTTTTCAAAGTGATCCTTACTGTTACACTTTGAACATCTTAGAGCATTTCGACCTACAGATTTTACAAAAACTTTCTTGAAATGATTTTTGTAAGCCTCTTTCGATGGTCTTTTCTTAATTCTTTCTTTTACTTTAGGAAAATCAATCAAGGGAATTGTTTCGCTGTCATACCTAGACCAGACTTATTGAAGTAAGGTCTTTGAACCGAAAGAACTTTTTCAAGTTTTTCAGATCCTATAGAAAATTTCCTTGAAATATTTGATAAGTCGTTTTTAGAAAAGTGTTTTCTTTTAAGAGATTATCTTCTTTTTCTTTAAGAGTCGAAACATTCAAGTCTAAACTTTTGATTCTTTCTTCTAAAATGTTTTCTTTTTGTTTTAAAGCTAAGTTTTCCTTTTTAGTTCGGAAACTCTTTTGAGAGAAGTCTTAAGATTAAAACACAGTTCATCAATATATTTAGAGACTTTGACAGGAATTTTAAAATCACTTACCTCCAATTCACTGTCTCGAGTCCGATCCAGACCCGAGTGCGAGTCCGATTGTGCCATCGGACACGATTGGCATATTCATCATCACTTTCTTCACACTCAAGTATCACTCCAAGTTTCGGCTTTGAGTGCTTTTCGAAACTTTTCAGCTTTTCCTTTCTTCTTCTTGGAAGAGGACAGTTGGGTCTTATGTGTCCCTTTTTCTTACATTCGAAACAAACTACATCTTTGTTCGGTTCCTCATCATCAACAGACTTTGATTGCTGTCTTTGAAAACTTTGTTTCTTGGAGTTGAACCTCCTTCCTTTCCTATTCAGTTTTTGAATCTTCTTATCATAAGAGCAAGCTCCTCATCGTCCGATCATCTTGAGAATCTGCATCATCGAATCATCATTTGATTTTAATGCAATGGATTTCTTACCTCTTGGATCTTCGTCTTCATTAATTCGTTCCACTTCATAAGACGAAGAGTTCCAATCAGCTCATCGACGAGATAGTGGCATAATTCTTCGCGTCTCTCTTATTGAAGTCTTTATATGATTCCAATCCTTAGAGAGTCCACGCAGTAGCTTGTTCACTTTCATGGGATCGGTGATTTTTGTCCTTGGTTCTCAAGACCATTGACAATATACGTAAAACGACTAAACATGTCGGTTATAGGTTCTCATGGTTTCATTTTGAAGGATTCATATTGACCAAGGAGAATGTTGATTCCGGTCTCCTTCACTCGACCGTTCCTTCATAGGTGATGTGTAATCTGTCCCATACTTCTTTTGCTGTAACACAAGAAGATATTCTGTTATATTCGAGTTGGTGACAAAGCACAATATAAAGAGTAAATTGCTTTTGCATTGAGTGCTTGTCTCTTATTTATTTCTTCCCGAGTCATTCCACTGGTCTCAATTGTTTCTTTTCCTCTTTCGAGGCGATGCAGCAGTAGGAGTGATCCTTTTTCCACAACGTCCCATTCCGAGAGGATCCTTTGATCGTAGAAAGGCTTTCATCTTGTTCTTCCATATGTTGTAATCCTTTCCATCAAAGTAGGGAGGTCTGGTATTGCTTTGCGCTTCCATCGCCCCGGTGCCGCATACTAGCCATGGATCTTTTACTCTGAAGTAAAACACTTCAAATAAAGTAAGAACACGGGCTCTGATACCAATTGATATTGCTCGTGCTAGTACCTAGAGGGGGTGAATAGGTATATAAACGATTTTTCTTGATAGACGTACAATACTTAGACAGGTTAAGAAATTGCAACAAATAACAATCAATCGTAAGACTCGGTGAATGAAAGAGAGAATTAAACACGCGGTTTATAGTGGTTCGGGTTGATTCAAGCCTACGTCCACTCTTACGCACCGACGGCCAATCGGCTGGATTCCACTATGAACAAAGAGATGTTACGGCGTTGATCTTTCTTGATTTCGGGTGTAGATGAACTACCACACTCACTCAAGGTATCACCAAGTATAGACACTCTGTGTATACAATTTCGCTCGATCGTATCGACTAATAATCAAGGTGCTTCGGACTACGGAATTTCTCTATCGATCACACTTCTAAAACAACTAGAACGTCTTCCTTTTATACTCCTTTATGCCATCATACCCGTTGGCACTTACCAAAGGAATTCCTCCAATCTACCCGTTGGACGGAATCAATCAAGAAGATCATTCGAGCTATTAAAGGAATCGACGATAGCCCATCAATCTGTTCGCCCATACAATCGGGATCTAGGTTTCCATGAATAGAACCTTCCAAGAATACTTCGTCGATCATCGGATCTTCAATTGATCTAGATACGAATCAAAGAATCCGTTATATTTATCCAGCCAAAAGATCTTCTCCGGAGAATAAGAAGAAATCCTTAATCATTTTCTTCGGATTTGGATTTCCGACGACCTTTGAATCGATAGATTTGTCAATGAGAATAATTTTGAGTCTTAAGTCTTGAGTATTGAGTCTTGAGTACTGAGTCTGGTGATCAGAAAGTCTTCAGATAATCTGCAAATATCCAGACTAGACTGATAGAAACGTTTTGTCAGCTTCAAAATCTTCTAGAACGATTTCTCCAACAGTTCTCCCTATTTCAGCTGATGTTCAACAAATGCAACGTCAAAGGGAACAATTGTTGTAATGGGATTCTTAGGATGTCTTGGTTCTGAATGTGAAAATGTTAGGTCTCAGATTCTTGGAGGAGAGAATATAGCATCACTCACAGATACATTTGCTCGAGTTCTTCGAGTATCTCGTGAGTCCTCTCAGGATACTACATCTATGGTGGGGAGTTCAGCCCTTGTGTCCCAGACTCGAACTGGTAGTGGTAATAGGAGTGATGGAGGAACCCGTGGCGGGTGTAGTGGGCGTGGTGTTCGAGGAGGAGGCCGAGGCATAAGAATAGGAAGAGGTCAAGGTCAACAACATCCTTATGGACAATTTCCCATATTTGTTGATAATTCGGGGACTACACGAGTTTGTCATTACTGTGGCAAACCTGGTCATATTCAAAATTTTTGTCACAAGTTACATGGGAGACCAGGGCAGCAGCACCGGTTCGCTAATACAACGTCTAACATTGACTCTACTCCACAGTCGTCTAAAGACAAGGTAGTGGTTGTGTCCGGTGAGGAATATGCTCGGTACACGCAGTTTCAAATCTCACAGCCTGTTTCTTCCACTGCTACTTTGGCTCAGAGAGGTAATGCTACCGCATGTCTTTCGGCTACTTCTCATCCTTGGATCATTGATTCAGGGGCTTCTGATCACATGTCAGGTCTTTCAGGTATATTTTCCTCTTTTTCTCCATCTTCGTCCATAGTTACTCTAGCCAATGGGTCACCTACACATGTTAGGGGAATTGGCACGGTTAACCCAAGTCCTTCATTACCTTTGTCCTCGGTGCTTTATCTTCCACAATTTCCATTTAACCTAATGTACGTTAGTAAATTAACCAAAAACTTTCAAAGTGTTCGGTAACTTTTATCCCGATTCTTGTGTCTTCCAGATCCGCTACGAAGAAGACGATTGGTAGAGGACGTGAGGAAGGGGGCTGTATGTACTTGAAGATGCTTCTTCGTTGCTTGCACAAGTGTTGCGTCCCCACATCAAATCCATTGTCGTCTTGGTCATCCTTCTCTACGTAGTCTTCAAAAGTTAGATTCTAGTTTTCAATCTCTTTCTAGTCTAGAGTGCGAGTCATGCCAACTTGGCAAATTACATCGTGTTAGTTATACACCTCGAGTCATTAAACGATCAGCATCTCCTTTTTATTAGTTCATTCAGATATTTGGGGTCCATGTCGTGTGGTTTCCAATTCGTGTTTCAGATATTTTGTTACTTTTGTTGATGACTATTCCAGAGTTACTTGGTTATATTTAATGAAAGATCGTTCAGAATTATTTTCTATTTTTCGTGCATTTATATCTGAAATTTATACTCAATTTGGCATTCATGTTAAAGTTCTGCGTTCTGATAATGCTAAGGAGTATTTTTCCACATCCTTTTATGATTTTATGGCTCAACATGGTATGATCCATGAATCTTCCTGTCCTGATACTCCACAACAGAATGGTATTGCTGAACTGAAGAATAGGCATTTATTGGAAGTAACTAGATCCATGTTATTTGAGATGAAGGTACCGAAAACCTTTTGGTCTGATGCTATTTTAACTGCATGTTATCTCATTAATCGCATGCCTTCTTCTATTCTGCAAGGTGGTATTCCTTTTTCCACCTTGCTTCCTAGTGAACCACTGTTTGTCTTACCACCCCGTATCTTTGGTTGTGTCTGTTTTGTTCGTGATCATCGACCCGAAGTATCAAAACCTGATCCCAAGGCACTCAAGTGTATGTTTATGGGTTATTCCCGCACTCAAAAGGGATATCGCTGTTATTCTCCATTACCGAGAAAATATTTTGTAAAGCTGATGTTTCATTTTTGAATCCACTCCTTATCATAATGTTTTAATTGATGTGTCCGAATTAGATGAAGACTTGTATGTGACCACCATTCGGTCTACTATTCCCAATGTTTCCCCAAAGTATCTACAAAGAAACCACCTCCTCTCCAGGTTTATACACGACGTCATCGTGATGCTACTACTGCTCCCCCTGCTCCTCATGTCACTACTACGTCGACTTCAGCTCCAGATCCGCCATTAGCTGTCCCTCCTCTTGTATCTGATCTTGATCTTCCTATTGCTCATCGCAAAGGTACACGTACTTGTACTCAACATTCTATTGCAAATTTTATTTCTCACTCTTCTGTGTCTCCTACTTTTCAAGCCTTTTTAACTACTGTTGAACAATATCCTATCCCCAAGTCTGTCACTGAGGCGTTACAAAATTCTGGTTGGAGGACAGCAATGGAAGAAGAATTACAGGCTCTTGAGATTAATCAAACTTGGGACTTAGTACCACTTCCTCAAGGCAAAACTGCTATTGGTTGTCGATGGGTGTATGCTGTAAAAGTTAACCCCCGTGGTTCTCTTGCTCGTTTAAAAGCAAGACTTGTTGCAAAAGGGTATGCTCAGGTGTATGGGGTTGACTATCTAGACATGTTTTCTCCTGTTGCCAAACTTACTTCTGTTCGTATTTTGATCTCTCTTGCTACAACGTATAATTGGCCTTTATTTCAGCTTGATGTTAAGAATGCTTTCTTGAATGGCACTCTTCATGAGGAAGTTTATATGGAGCAACCTCCGGGGTTTGTTGCTCAGGGGGCTGGACTAGTTTGCAAATTAAAAAAGCCTTTATATGGTTTGAAACAATCTCCATGGGCATGGTTTGGAAGATTTTCTGAAGTTGTACTGTCTTTTGGGCTATCAAGATGTGAAAATGATCATTCTTTCTTTTATAACAATCAGAGGGAGGCAAACTATTCTTGATTATGTATATTGATGATATATCGAAAGATGACTTGGTTGGTATAGCTGAGCTAAAAGCCTATCTTCAGCAACAGTTTCAAACTAAGGATTTAGGAAAATTGAAATATTTCCTAGGAATCGAAGTGGCACAATCACAAAAAGGTGTTGTTCTGTCACAGCGAAAATATGTATTGGATTTGCTCACTGAGACAGGTATGTTGGGATCAAAGCCTCTTGATTCACCCATGGAACAATGGGTTAAATTAGTTGCCGATGGAGGAGAAATTCTTAATAATCCGAGAGATATAGAAGACGGTAGGTAAGCTGAATTATCTTATAGTTACTCGACCAGACATTGCTTTTCTGTCGGTGTAGTAAGCCAATTTTTGTCTTCCCTCGTACATCTCACGGGATGCAGTTATTCGGATATTGAGGTATTTGAAGAAAGCTCCGGGAAAAGGAATTCTCTACCAAAACCATAGTCATAACAGAGTTGAAGGTTTTTCTGATGCTGATTGGGCTGGGTCTCCAGATGATAGAAGATCAACCACTGGATATTGTACCTTAGTTGGAGGAAATCTGGTATCATGGAAAAGTAAGAAACAAAGTATTGTTGCCCGCTCTAGTGCCGAGTCAGAATATAGAGCCATGGCACAAGTGACGTGTGAATTAGTGTGGATTCGACAGTTATTGACTGAGTTAGGCTTTAAAGATTTAGTACCCATGACTCTGTGGTGCGATAATAAAGCTGCTGTGCATATAGCTTCCAACCCCGTGTTTCATGAGAGAACAAAACACATTGATGTTGATTGTCATTTTATCCGAGAGAAGTTGCAGAATGGAGTAATTCTTCCAGTCATGTTCGAACCAGTGAACAACTTGCGAGACATCTTTACTAAGTCCTTGGGTAATGGGAGGATAGAACATATTTGTAACAAGCTGGGCATGATTAATATTTATGCTCCAGCTTGAGGGGGAGTGTTAGGAGTAAGAAATGGTAAATTAGTCTTTACCACTTTTAGGGTTTATTTTTGATGTATATATATTAAAGTTTATTGAATAATACAAAGTAACTTTTCTCTACACCAAGGAATTTATTTTTCCTTCCACAATTTTGAGGAAAACACCATCTTGCTACCTCGTGTTAACAAAGAAAAAAGCAATCATTATTACCAAAAGTCATTTTGAAGAAACCAGGCAAATCGAATTAGGAGCAAAATAGTCTCATATTGGACCTAAGCGTAAATGTGACTTACAACACGTGTGTCATACACCTTAATTTACTTTATTTAATGCTTCATTCGTTTCACTGAAAACATTTCTCAAGAAAATATTTTCTTCATTTCCTGACATTCGATTCACTTAGATAAATGAAGCAACAGGAGTTGTCCACATAAGACTTGTCTTAGTGAGCTTCATATTGTGGAATTTTTTGCTTCGGAAGACTTCGTTGATTGGCTCGACATAAGAATATTGCGGAGAATCGAAAGGTGAAGCTTGTGTCCAAGATGTATGAAATGCATGCTTCGATTTGGTGGGAAAATCTAACGTCTCGAAGAACTCCTGAAGGAAAGCGGTGTATCGTAACATTGGATAAAATGAAGGTGCTCAAAAAGAAGCATTTCCCAGAAACTTATCAGCAAGATGCCTTCGATAAATTCCACAATACGAAGCAAGAGGAGTTGTCCGGAGAAGAAACCACCAAATTTGAGCATTTCATGTTACGATGCGATGTGGTGGAGGCAGAGGAGCAAACTATAGCTGGTATTTTAGGGGTCTTCGTTTGAAAATTGCCGATGTTGTCCGATTACAACCTTATTGGACTTTTAATTAGGGCTTCAAATTATCAATGAAGGTGCAAAAGCAACTTAAGGAGAAAAGAGAGTTTGAATCAGGAGCCTTTGTCGGGATCGAAGTAAGCTGTTGAACAAAGGAGGAGCATCTAAAACCAATTAGCCAAATGAAGATAACAATAAATCAAGACTGTTTGAAATGTCATGGATTTGGTCGCATCGCCTCGAGTGTCCTAATAGAAAGATCATTTCTCTTGTGCAAGGTGAGCAACAGGGAGAGTCGCAGCACAACCCTTTGCTCCAAGAAGATTCAACACAACCCTTCGCAGCACAACCCTTTGCTCCGAGAAAATTCAAGGAGCCGCGAAGAAATCGTTTACAGAGATCAAGGAGAAGCTCTTGTCATTCCAAGGAGCTTGCATGTTGCTCATCTCGAGGATGATGATTGGCTTTGCAACAAGATACTCCATACAAGACTGCACTTCTCATTTTAAAGTACGTGATGTCATAATTGATAGTGGATGTTGTGAGAACGTTGCGTCGACCGCCATGGGAGACAAGTTGCATCTCAAGGCGGAGGATCATCCACATCTTTACAAGCATTTGTGGCTCAAGAAAAGGAGTGAGATAAAAGTAAATAACCGGCGCTTGATTTCATTCTCAATTGGCAAAAGATATAAAGATGAGATTATGTGTGATGTATAACACCTATCCCTTTGTCAAAGACCGCGTCAAGATTACATTGGGCCCTTGCAAGACGGAGAGAGTTCCCAAGCCTCCTCATGGGAAAAGGAACAAATCTTCTTTCCAAGTCTATGTTTTCCTAAGCATCGGAGGATGCTTGTGAGGCTTACACTTTTGTTATAGTGGAAGAAAATGAAGCAAAAGAGGAGATCCCAACCATTTTGCAGCCGTGGCTTGAGGATTTCTGTGAAGTCATGCCATTGAAATTCCATCCAACCTTCCTCCTTTGAGAGAGATTCAACATCATATCGATTTTGTGCTTGGTGCTTCTGTTCGATCGATTGAGCTCTGAGAAGCATAAAGAACTTCAAAGGCAAGTTGATAAACTCTTGGCGAAGGGAGCAATACAAGAAAGCTCGAGTCCTTTTGCTGTCCCGGCACTTCCAGTTCCAAAGAAAAATGGTTCTTGGCAAGTGTGCATTGATAATAGATCGGTGAACAACATAACCATCAAGTTTTTTTTATTTTTCCTTGCCTTGGTATTTGCTTGATCAACTTCAAAGAGCTTGTGTGTTTTTCCAAGATCAATCTTCAGAGCAGCTATTGTCAAATCCTGATGAAGTAGGAGATTAAAGGATGACAGCTTTCAAAACTAAGAATGGTCTTCTTAAATGCATGGTGATGCCCTTTTGACGTTTCTAATACTTTTAGTACTTTTATGCATCTTATGAATCATGGTTTTAAACCTTTCATTGGCTAGTTTGTCGTGTATACTCTGATGACATCGTGATTTATATAGCATAGCAAGGCGCAAGTGGAGCTTTTGGAGTATCAAATTCTTCAAGTGCTACGGGAACAACGTTTGTATGCCAACCTGAAGAAGTGTCACTTTTGCACAAGGAGCCCGGTGCTATGTTGTCTCCAACGATGGTGTTAGAGTAGATCTTAGAAAGATGGAGGCAATAAAAAGCTGGCCAATTCCTAGCTCGCTGAATGAGAGAAAAGCTCAAGAATGTTTTTGGCCTTTTTTATTTTTCAAATATCGTCCGAATGTTATGTTACACAAATAAGGGCAGTCACTCCATTTGGACGTAGCATCTGAACGTTAAGCACATAGACCAAGCAACTAAACAGACAAAAAAAAGACGAGGAAATACACACCCAAAAAAAAAAAGGAATAATAGTACAAGGACCACCATTGCCATGACGTCTCATCTTCCACTTTCAATTTCGAAGGACATTTGGTTACTTACATCTCCTGATGCATTGCTTCTGAGGATGCCATAACATTCGCTTGATCTCTCACCAAGCAATGCTCAGCTTCTTCAAGGTCACCGCTCTGATTCAACCATGGATGCCTATCCATCACCCTCATCAGTCCGTCCAATTCCATTGCCACTTCCTTCATGGTTGGCCGATCTTCGCCTTTCACTCTCAGGCATTGGTTTGCCAGCATCGCAACTTCCATAATCTCTTCCGGGTTCCCATCGTTCAGCACCATCGGGTCGATGATTTCAAACAGCCTCTCGCTCTTTATCGCAGAAGCAAAATACAAGGACAAGTTCATCTCATTCTCAGACCGCTCAAAGGAGAAGGCCCTCAGTCCAGTCAGCAACTCAGCCAACATGACCCCGAAGCTATAGACATCGCTCTTCTCAGTCAACTGGCTCGAGTGGAGGTACTCGGGGTCCAAGTACCCAAGCGTGCCTTGAACCAGCGTGTTCAGCTGTGTGCCGTTGAGGGGGACTAGCCTGGATGCTCCAAAATCAGCGACCTTTGCGGTGTAGTTTTCATCCAACAATATGTTTGTGCTCTTTATGTCTCCGTGCAAAATCTGAGTGGATGCATCAGAGTGCAAGTACGAGAGCGCACCTGCGGTCTCCCCTGCAATGCGCAGACGAGCCCTCCGGGATAATGTGGACTCGTGGCCGCACTTGTAAAAGTGGTCAGAAAGGGTGCCATTGGTCACAAACTCGTAGACTAATAACGGGACCTCCGTCTCGAAGCAACAACCGATTAGCTTAACCACATTGCGGTGATTAATTTGGGAGAGGATGATCAGCTCGTTGATGAATTCTTTAACCTGACTTCGGGCCAAAATCTTGGCCTTCTTGATGGCGACAACCCTGTTGTCTGCTAAGATCCCTCGGTATACAGTTCCCTGGCCTCCCTGGCCTAGGATTCGGCTTTCATGGTAGTGGTCCGTGGCCTTCTTGAGATCTTCGTCGGTGAATATTCTCGCCGATTCAATGGAGCCTTCGTGCTCAGAAAGAATTTTCTGCAACATAAGGCGGCCCCCATTTTCTAGGAAGAACTTCTCTCTCCGTCTGCTGATTTTTCTTTCTCGAAGCCCCCAATATAACCAGGAAACGCCCAAAAGAACCAGCAGGAAGCTTATGCTTACGCCTAGTAAAAGACATTATATTCGGTGAACAAACAAATTAGTTGTCCATCACACTACGTATGTTCTCACAACCAAGAAAAGAAAAGAAACAGAATCGAAATTTGCTTGACTCTTTCTTTTTCATTACTCAAACAATCTTGTGTTAATTTACTTCTCTGTCCTATTTTCTTTTTCTTCTCCATCAACTTGAAGCTTTTTCATTAAGAAAAACCTTGATAATAGCAAAATAAACCTAAATATATAATTATGCTGAGAGTAACTTATGATGACAGGAACGATTCAATGCATCAAGTGGATAAAACGTGCTTGATTCTTTTTCAACATCAGAAGAGCAAGTGGTTGATTTTGTTAATATTGAATTGAATAACTTGAGATGATGACACATGTATATAATATCAATTTAATTCACGGACACAATTAATTCATAGAGAAAGATTTACATCCGAAAAACCTCAATAACTAATAGCAAAAGATGGAACAATGGCATAATAACAACATTTAAAGAATGTGAATAAATTACAAGATAAAAGAAGCTTTTATATGATGAAAAAGTTTGAGCAATGTGTACGACTTACTGACCTAGCACGATGTCCATTGAGCGAAACCTCTTTGTAGGAGTACAACCGTTGCCATCTTTTTTCCATCTCCTCGGGATCCCTTCGGACATGAACAATTATACGTTCCCGGCAAGTTCGTACATATTCCGATGCAGGGTTGTAAAATCACACATTCATCGATATCTGGAGGAATATATTCCAAATGGAATAAGCAATCCGACACCATTTCAATTGGAAGAAAGTTGAAAAAGTAAATAGAATTCCATGATTTGGCAACACTTTCAATATGAGAGGACATATCAAGTTAATTTGCTTTTCCTGAGATCGTGATACCTCACCACACTTTTTAAGTAATAGGTCATTATCTCAAGAGCCTAAGCGTAACCAAGCATTTGATCTTTGTTTAGAATAGAATATTTAAGAATTATCCAACAAAATTGTGCCATTACTAATTAGAATAACAGATTACATAGAAAAAAATTCAAAAGTAATTGTCTATAAATACAGAATAATGCTGGATGTATTAACATCGGTAGATGAAATTGATTTACAAGCTAACTTTACCGATTCATATTGAGGGTTCGGTATGGACCATCTGTTTATAAACTCAATTGCACTCGACTGATTCAGTTTGTAAAACAATTGTACATATTAAACTGAAGAGAGAAGAATGTCTAGCTATATCTGGAATGATAGCTGTGAAAATTTACAGATTATTACTAAGCGCTCCATAGGTCATATTAAATTTCAAGCAATGAAAATTTGTGCATCTGAAAGGAAAAAAAAAATATGATTTTGTTTAACAGCATAGATTGTTATGATTTTTAAGATTATAAATGTTACGTGATTACTAGGAGAATCGTTTGAAACATGTACCATTCATCAAGTCAAAATTTGGTCCTCTGACTTGAAGTTTCTAAGAATTTCTTTCTCTGGGTTTTTTATGCAATTGGATCCATTTAACATGGTCGCCCTTATGGAAATAATGATCATTCTATACAGGAGCACTCGTTCGGATGTGAGGTGGGTCTAATGAAAAGACGGGAAAAGGTACCTTGACAACCATTTTGGAGATAGGGGTTCCCTTGAAAACCCTTCAAGCAGTGGCACTGGTAGCCATTTCCATTCTCAGCATCTGTACAATTGGAGTTCTCTCGGCACATGTAGGTCGTTGCATTCTTCTTTGCATCATCGCATGTTTGATCTGGAATTAACCAATCGACAACTAGAGGGACCATATCAAATGGCGGCTCGCGCAGATTGTCCGTAGAGAAGCTAAAGAAGCCGTCTCGGGCAACGAAAGCGTATCCGCACGGATTGAAATCAGAGACGCCGAGATGATTGTTGTAGCTAGTGACAGAGATGTTGTATTGGTAGGCGTCTCGAGGAATGCCAGTCTCGCAGCAACCGATGCCCGAGCACGACCCATTAATCACGTCCAAGATGTTGTCGCATGAGGACACGCACCCCGTCACAAACGTGCTTCCTTGTCGGCCCCTGAAGGTCGCGTACGTGTCGCATCCCACGGCGATAAATTTGTTCTTGGCAGAAGATATGGGGAATATGGGAAGAGCGAACTCAGGATCATTATTGTATATGGATGTGCCGGACGAATTATAACAATCTTTGGCTACAAACATCGTTACACTAATCTCGTGACTCTCCATAGATATATCGAGTACTCGGAAATTAGAATCTTTACTGTACATACGAGGAGTGGGAGGATCAGTCGAGTCGTTGCAAAAGATGAGGAAAGACTCTGATTCTTCTTTGAAGTAGCAGTCGTCGCCGGCATCATTCATCCCGAATGGGTACGCGAGGGTGAGGTTGCCACATCTGTTCGCGCATCCGGGCTTTGTTGTTTGGACTCCATCCGCAGTAATTACTGAGAATAGAGCTACCAATGAGCACAACAACAGCACAACTCTCAAGGGAAGTCTATGCAGCAGCATGGATCCACTCATATTCTTCCTGAAATGAGATGATGTTTTGCAACAAGATGATGAGCTTCATAGCCCGATGACAACCTTTATAAGCGATGATGGAGCTTCTGGAAAGCTAAGTAGTATATGTATTATTCATAGTCCCCACTGTATTGATTGTCTTCGCGGTGATTACATCATTACTAATCAATCATACGGTTTTGTCCACTCTCTATGGCTCTTCACTAAAGAAGCCTTGACAAGCCTGTCGTAATTCACGTTGTGGCGTCGCAATCATTCGTAGGAATTTCCAAATTGACTTACAAATAATAAAAGTTGTGATTAGATAGATATTTTTTTCTTTTCAATCTCAGAATTAGTTTCGATGGGTGGTGCTCATAAACTATTGCATGCACATCTCTAATGTATGAACTCCTTAAATATTTGTACAAATATCAACATCGTATTTAAATCTTTATGCGCGGAGTAATATTTTAATTTATGCTATGTACAATTAAAAAAAATTAGGTACATCGATGGTAAGTACTAAAGATTAGTTAGATAAAGCAAGAAACTGTTGATTCGGGTCGGTTTGAATTTGAATTTGAAAATCAAAACAGCACTAGACAACCCAAATATAGAAGATGAATGAGAACGAAATTTGCTGTGTTTAGATATGATTTGCTAAGTAAAAGGATTTCAAGAGTCCAAAATTGATTTTGAGACTTTTCTCAGATTCGCCTATAAAGTTTCAAGTAAATCCTAAGTCAATGCGATCAGTTTTCTTGGCAATTTCTCACGCACGAGAGTATGTCAGTCTCATCAGGGTGCTTTCATTATCCTGCCAAGACTTGAAAGGTCAAGCAAGTATGAAGTGTATGCAATGGGAGATCACAACACTAAAATTCGTTAAACGACTCATTGCCCTCAAGGAAAACTTAAGAGGTTTTATAATACAAAATTATCAAGAAAAAAATTCTAAACCTATTATACTTGTACAAATTCAGTCATAAAATCTTCAATTGTGCTAATTAAAACTCAAAGCTTTTGAAAGTTTACCAATTTAATTTTTTTGATCAAATTTGACCAAAAATCGCTATAGTATATAATTTTTAGAATTTTTGGGAAATTGATTTGGGACTTTGGTAGTCTAAAATTGATTTTCAGAAATTTCTGATGGTCAAACTAAAGTTCCAGGTAAATGCCAAGTCAATGGGGTTGATTTCCTCGACAATTTCTTATGTAGCACAATAGGTCACGTCAGAATTTGTTACTGTCAGCCAACTTTGACTGCGTCATTGATAGATGCAGGGTGCTTTCATTACATTGCCAAGACTTGAGAAGTCTAGCAAATCAACGGTAAGCGTATGTAGTGGGGGAGAGATAACAGCCCCAAAAAGAGAATGAGAAAGAAGAAAAATCAACAAGAGAAGAGTGGTTTGAGCTGGGGATTGTCTGCATGAAATGTGTTTCAAGTTGGATGGATTTTATAATCTGAAAATTTGTATTTTCCTGTTTCTAGTCTATATATATGCATTCTAAAACGGAGCAACCGGTAGCTTCAAAGAGGTAAAATATCAATCTGAAAATTTGTATTTTCCTGTTTTTTTAATTGTTGTGTTACTTTTTTAATTGTTGTGTTACAAAATTAAGATGTTGAAATAAGATTCCGTTATGTACTTTTAAACTAAGAAAAGATACGTCACATGTGGATATTTTTTCCTTTTTCTAGGCTAACATTTCCAACTAGTATGGATTGTGAAGGGAACATTGTCCAAATAGTCCTAAACCAATTTAGTGCTAAACTTTTCAATTTTACCAATTGAGTCATAAACATTTTCATATTTTGCCAATTCAATTCTAAACATTTTTTACTTCTTGCCAATTGAGTCCACTCAACCAATTTTGGCTAAAAATTACTAACGTGGACAACGGGTGCTAACATGGCACTTTTTAAATAAAATTTTTTGATATTTTTTATGGTTTTTCTACTTCTTCTTTTTTTTTTTTTTTTTTTTTTTTTTTTTTTTTGGGTTTTGGATCTAGTCGGCGAAGGTTGTCAGCCAACCCTCGCCAGACACAAGCAAGGGCCAATGAGCGAGAGCCGACCAACCCCTACCAACTCTGGGCGAGGATGCACAAGCCCTCGCCTAGAAATAACGAGGCTTGTGACACCCTCACCAAATCTAGCAAGGCGAGGGCTTGGCGACCCTCGCTAGCTCCAAGCAAGGGGGTGACCTCGCTCAAGGCCTTTGCCCAGCTAGATCTAGCGAGGGCAATGACCTTTCTTGAGGCCTTTGCCTAGCATGCCCTCCCCTTCGCTGGCGAGGGCGTCGCGACCCTCACCCAAAGCTCGCGAAGGGCACAACGCCCTCGCCCAAAGTTGGCGAGGGTCGACTAGCCCTCACCTATGGCTAGTGAGGGTTGCCGACCCTCGCCTATGACCGACACTAGCCCTCACCTATGGCCAAGGCCGGCCAAATCCGAACCCCCAAAAAAAAAAGCAAAAAAAAGTTAACAAAGAAAAATCATAAAAATTCAAAATATTATTAAAATATGATTTAAAAAGTGCCACGTCAGCACCAGCCATCCACGTTAGCAATTTCCAGTCAAAATTGACCAGATAGATTGAATTGATAAGAAATGAACAGATTTATAATTGAATTAGCAAAATGAAATATTTATGACTGAATTGGTAAAAATGCAATATGTTAAGGACTTTTTGGATAAATTTTCCAATTGTGGTTGATACGCATTTGTGGTGAATTATCAGCATCAAGAATTTAATTTTCTTTTCCTTTTTCTGGTCTAGTGACTGTAGTTATTAGCTTATTTTAAGCTGTGGAGTTAACAACGGCAGGTCCTGGAGACTTTCATGAGACGATTCTACTACAAATCCTTGTGTGACGAAGTCTTTGTGCGGTGCGGTGCGAGTTTAAATTTTCCAAATGCACGATTTATTTGCATATATTTCTTCAATCTTTCGTCGCTGCTCATCCGAAAAAACAGGCCATTGTGGGCCAGAGACTGGTGCACAATTGTCACAGAAGAGCTGCTCTTACTTTCCAAATAATCCGTGGGAAACAAAAAGTCTTGGTCTTCTCCTTTCCCAATCGATTTTTATAGAATGGTACATTGGGGATGTTACTTCTACGCATGGCAAATTGTTTCTTTCGGGGTGTTGATTAATGCAAAAATTGAAATTTGATAGCGAAAGGAGAAGACCTAACCTCTCTCTTTCATGAAGAAAGAGACTTCTTGTTTAACTCTATATTTGAACAATTCCAAAACTTAATAATGCACCTTAACTCTCAGTCGTCGGGCAGCAATTATCAATGAAAAAGGCACACTAGTTTGTAAATTTCATCAGTTAACTTACAGTAAGGTATAATTATCTTTAGCAATGTCTCTCTACAAATCTTTAAAATTCTTTGGAGAGATTAATTGAAAATCCCAGCCGCCGACGTAATTGGACGATGCATTGAAAGATGATGTGCATCCGAACTCAATAACTTATTAATGAGGGTTTTGACACTCTCCATCATAAGCATCTACAAACTTTTCAAATGGGTTCTTTGCCAACTAATAAGCTAAGTATCATTGTCAAATTTCCAATAGAAATCTAGCCGCAGGAAATTTTTTCAACACTCACAAATTGACGCATGATGCCTACATGGGCAGGTCGAATTACTTCGATAATCTAAATCTATCAGTAAGAAAATCGACATTATTTGGAGTCTTTCCTTGGGTAATAGTAAAATTGTATCAGTTGATAACAGAGCCTAAATATGGCTGGTCCAGCCGATTTGAGAAGACAGTGCAACATCTCCAACGAGAATTGGAGCAATCTTGATTGTTAATGTCATGCCCCGAACTCCGAGCGCACGCACATCTCTCGGCGGTCGATTGAAAATTTGCGACGTCGTAGGACACATCGCCGACCCATTCTTTTTATCTTTCAATTAAGCACATGCGAGTGAATTAAATACACCACCCAGTCAAATTTGACCAAAAATCGCTATAGTATATAATTTTTATAATTTTTGGGAAAAGGCTAAGTCAAGGCGGTCGGTTTCCTTGGCAATTTCTCATGTGCAACAATATATCTCGTCCGGAGTTATTGCCCACCAACTTTGGGTGCATCATTGATAGAGAGTATAAATGAGACAGGATGCTTACTACACCAAGACTTGAAAAGTTAAGCAAGTACTAAGCGTATGCAATGGGATATTAACTTGCACCAAGACTTGAAAAGTTAAGCAAGTACTAAGCGTATGCAATGGGAGATCACAGCTTGCACCAAGACTTGAAAAGTTAAGCAAGTACTAAGCGTATGCAATGGGAGATCACAATTAGAAGTGATTGGTTCTCGGATGATTTGGTTCCCACCCCAAAAATCGAGAATTGGACCAAAAGGATTCTAAAACCATGAATCGAACCAGTGCCCCTAACACTGAACCGACCAATCTAGTTCAGTTTTTTTTTACTGTTATTCGACATTAATGTTCAAGACGAATTGAAGATGTTCTTGATAATCAAAACATTTCTACAATCAGCGAATTACGTGTAGCATTGTAGGTTTCACATAATTTTTTTTTCCAATTTGTGGCAAAACTTGGTTTGAATGAGTAACTATTGTTTATGTTTTGATTTGTTCTTGTCATCTTACTCACATGCATGAGTGAAAAAGGAGTTGTGAGACTCGTGTTTGTCTGCATGCGTGAGTGAAGTCCGAAATATGAGATAGATTAGGGTTTATTTACAAATTAAAGGAAATTAAAAAAAAAAACAAAATTGGTCTAACTCATGTGGGCAATTCCACACCTGAAACTGGGAATCAGATTGAAATTCACTAGTTTCAATTTTATAGAATTGAGAACTAGATCAGTGCCCCCAGGAACCACCCAAAACTGGCCGATCTAGTCCCATTTAAGTGGCTCCTTTTGCTTACCCCTAGTCGTAACTCTAAAATAGAAGAATGCGGAAGAAAAATCATGAAGAGCAAACTGCTTTGAGCTGGCGATTGGTGATGGGGTTTACACTCCTAGGAGTGAAATTTCTATTGCATTCTGGAGAAGAATAACGCATATTTCAGAGTGAGTAATCAACTAGTTTTAAAGAGGTAAAAACTAAACATTTGCCATTGCCGTGCAACGAAAAATAAGATTTTTAGATAACATTTCATTATATAATTTTACATTAAGATAAGATACGTTGAACGTAGGTTTGTTTTTTTTTAATTTTTTATCTTGGTTGTTGGCCTAGGATTTCTAATTAAAAATATGGACTGTGTGATACGTATTTGTGGAGAATTATCATTCCAAGGAATTTATTTTTCCTTCCATCTGGTATCTGTGTTGTAAATCTTTTGTTGCATTTCCATAATTTTGAGGAAAACACCATCTTGCTGACATCGTGGTAACGAAGAAAAACGCAATCATTATTGCCAAAAGTCATTTTGAAGAAACTAGGCTAATCGAATTAGGAGCAAAATAGTGTCTCATATTGGACCTTAGTGTAAATGTGACTTAAACCGGAAAAAGTACAAAAAAAAAAGTCTTAAATCTATTGTCATGATACCAATTCAGCTCTTAACCTTTTAAAATAATCAATTTAATTCTAAACATTTTTATATTGATACCAATTTAGTCCATCCGACGAATTTAAGCCGAAAATTGCCAATGTGAACGCTAGCTGTCCTACGTAGCATGACCGATATTGGCGTGGATATTTTTAATAATATTTTAGTATTTTTTGAATTTTTAAAATCTTTTTTGCTTTTTCTTTTTTCGACCTCCCTCTTCTTTGCTTTTTCTTTTTGCTAGTGGCCATTGCTAGCCACCGACCATAGCCATGGTCGACGTGGCTGGCCTTGGTCGACCTTACCGACCACAAGCAATGGTTGGCCTCGCTGGGTTGCCCTTGAGCAAGGGCAAGTGCCGATCGTCCTAGCAAGGCCCCCTCGCCAGATCTAACGACCAACCATCGCACAGGTGAGGGCGAGGCTAGTTGGGCCTCGCCATCACCCACATGGGGCTCACCAAGCCTCATCCTCGCCCAAGCGAGCCTCGACGAGGCCGACCCTTACTTAGGCGAGGTGCAATGAGGCCACCCTAGCCTAGGAGATGGTCGGCCTCCTCAAACCTAGCGAGGGGGCCTCACCTAGCCACACCTAGACGGCCGACGCTCCCTCTTGACCACGCCCTCGCCCAAAGAAATTACCATCGGATAGTTGCATATATGTCACATTGCTATGTATACAAAGAAATTACCACTATGCAAGGCGCCTATTTAAGCAAAAACATACATTCTTCATTCAAATTATTTGATGGCAAATTGAATATTAGTATTGTGTTGCTGATTGGAGAGCTTACCTTGTACTCTAACGATTATACCACACATAAATAGATAATGTTTCCTTTCGACAGATTAGTTCTAGAATATGTAGAATTAATGAGTGTAATATCTTTTAACACACTGTCATAAGGGCTTTGTGGTAGAACGTCAATTAGATATAACAAATGTGACTGTCCATCAACAAATTAACCTAGCCCGAACCAGTCAACCTGCCCTAGCAAAAAACTATTGATTCAAGTTGGTTCCATTTCGATTTGAAATATGAAAAGAACAAAAACTAACCAACCTATATATAACAGAAGAACAAAATCTGCAGTGTCCAAATCTACACAATAGAAAACATAATCCTCAAATCAAATTACATTTTCCAATTCAAAGTAAAACCACAGATATGGTCCGAGATCTGATCATTGCTAACTAAAAGGACTTTGGGAGTCTGAAATTGATTTTCAGAAATTTCTGATGGTCGACCGAAAGTTCCAGGTAAATGCCAAGACAATGGGGTCGGTTTCCTCAACAGTTTCTTATGTAGCACAGTAGGTCGCATCAGAATTTGTTATTGCCCGCCAACTTTGACTGCATCATTGATAGATGCAGGGTGCTTTCATTACATTGCCAAGACTTGAGAAGTCTAGGAAATCAACGGTAAGCGTATGTAGTGGGGGAGAGATCACAACCCCAAAACAAGAGAACGAGAAAGAAGAAAAATCAACAAGAGCGGAGTGGTTTGAGCTGGGGATTGTCTGCATGAAATGTGTTTCAAGGTGGATGGATTTTATAATTTGAAAATTTGTATTTTCCTGTTTCTGGACTGTATATATGCATTCTAAAAAGGAGTAACCGGTAGCTTCAAAATAATTAACCAACTAGCTTCAAAGAGGTAAAATATCAACTTTTTTAATTGTTGTGTTACAAAATTAAGATGTTGAAATAAGATTCCATTATATACTTTTAAACTAAGAAACGATACGTCGCATGTTTTTTTTTTTTTTTTTTCCTTTTTCTAGGCTAACATTTCCAGCTAATGTGGATTGTGAAGGGAAAATTGTCCAAGTAGTTCTAAACCTATTGCACTTTTGTCAATTTAGTTCTAAACCTTTCAATTTTGCCAATCGAGTTCTAAACATTTTCACATTTTGCCAATTCAGTCAAAAACCTTTTCACTTCTTGCCAATGGAGTCCATTCAACCAATTTTGGCCAAAAATTACTGATGTGGATAACCGGCATTGACGTGGCACTTTTTAATAATATTTTTAGATATTTTTATGGTTTTTTACTCTCTTTTTTTTTTTTTGTGGGTTCGTCTAAAGGAATTTCCTAATCTATTTAGTACCGCATTAAAAATTATCTACCTTCATAAAAGGTGAATAAGATATAAGACATGAAGAGTATCTGAGGCTAGATGGGTGAACAAGTCGTAGAGGTTCTTTAAGGCTTGGATGGACTAGTAGAAGGTGATTAGTTTTGTGGAACTAGAAGCCTGACAACATGCTTGGAGGAAGTAGCATGTAGAAGGTCAACAGTCAATTCAACGTGAAGGGTGAAAAGACTTTTTTTTTTTTGGGTTATGCATTAAATAGTAAAGCATATAGATTTTCTAATCTCGGTACTAATCCTATTTTTGAAGCAATTGACGCTGAATTTTTGAACGTTTAACAATAAAAGATACTAAGTCTCTTGAAATAGACAAAATATTAGGAAAATAAAGTTTCTCTTTAGATAAAGGAAAACAAGTTATAATTGAACAATATCCTTCTCTTTCTAAAGAATCTTCTTCAATCAAAGAAAAACAAGTCTAGACCGGATGCACACATATGGAAAATGGCAATGGATGATGAGATAAAATCTATCAAGCGAAATAATACAGGGTCATCAACTAATCTTCCTCCTAACAATAGAACTATACGTAAGGCAGGATTGGTGGCTAAAAGGTATTGTGAAAAAGGAGGACTTGACTACTTTGATGTTTATTCTGGTAACAAGGCTTACAACAATTAGAAAAATGATGGCTTTAGGTTCAAAAGTAGTTTGGTAATTGATCGAATGGACGTTCAAACTGCCTCTCAAAATGGTGATTTAGATGGAGAAATTTATATCCATAGGGGCTATATAGAAATTGGTCAAGAAGATATAGTTTGTAAATTGAATAAATTTTTGTGTGGACTCAAACAAGCACCTAGACAATAGTATAAAAAGTTTAATGGAGAAATTGAATATTTTGGTTTTAAAGCCAGTAAAGCTGTGAATTGTGCTTTCGCGAAAGTCACAAATAATGGTTGTGTTGTTATTACTCTTTATATTAATGATTTACTTATTTTTGGATCAAATTGGAAATTGTTGAGAAGCCTGCATCTTATACATATAATTGTTTTAGAGTTCAAAAGATTGGTATTGTGGATGTGATTTTGGGAATTAAGGTCAAGTCAGAACTGGGCCTTTTGCTTTTCATCGCCAATCAGAAAATATAATAAATAAAATGTTTTTGACTCAATCACATTTTAAGGAAAAAAGCGCTTAGTAGATTAGGTTTTCCTAATTGTGAAACAAGTGGTGTGCCTTTGGGTCCTATTGAGTTAATATAATGATAAATCAACTGATCAAGAACACTATGCTAAGATAACCTGATGTCTTATGTATGCTAGGAATGCCACAAAACCTGATATTGCACATGCGGTGGGAAAAATAAGTTGATTTACTTCTAATTTTCAGTGCATCTCATTGGAAGGTATTTGACAAATTAATGCAAAACTTTAAAAGAAGAAATTATTTGGGCTGAGTGATTATTAAGAAATACTCTCTTTTCTGCATACTCCTTTGCGTCCTATAACGATCTATTGTGACAATAAGGCAACGATTTACATTGCCATATGAAGTATCACCATATTGGGAAAATGGTGAAGGAAGGTAAAAGTTGTAGTTGAGTACATGCCAATCGAGTCAATGTTGGTCGATCCTCTTACAAAGAGATCAATTTGTGCAAACCAATCAAAAGCTTTGAAGGAGATGCGACTAGCACCAATCATTTAAGGATTTGTTGATTGTAGCATTCTGTTTGTTTGTATTGCATACGAGTTGAGAGTTTAGTGTAAATTTAAAGGCAAATTGTCGTATTAGTCATTAATCTACTATATGGATTAAAATAGTCATCTGATCAATTTTCGCTGAAAAATCTCTGAAATGGTGGTGTGAACGTAGGATGACTGGTGATAATTGAACTCTCCCGTCAGCAATCTTTGATGAAAATTGATCAAAAGAATTATATTAGAATTTTGAGCAAATGTTTAGGATTAAATTGGCAAGATAAGACCAATTATGACAAAATTGACTTTTATATAATAAGTTTAGAATTGATTGGGTAATTTTTCCAAAATTTTAATCAATTGATTGATATGTTAACGATTACATTTCCAGTGCAGATTACTATGGAAATAGTGGGGCTAATAATATTATGCCACAAAGTGAGATTGAACTTAATAGTTCTTAATGAACCCATAGCACAAGTGGAGCAAAAATGGTGGTTCGAATGCTTATGATGGAATTTGCTTTTATTAGTTTGGTCTAATGTACAATGCATTTCGTGAACTTTTAATACACGTTTAATAGGGTCCTTGAAAGTTATGAAAATGTTCAATGTTATTCGTGGTCTATCAATGGAAGGACAATATTGAATATTTCATAAAATTCAAGGACCATATTAAACATGCATTAAAAGTTCAAGGGTTACAAATAAATTAAAAGTTCAAGAAACACATTAGACTAATTGAATAAATTAAAATTTTAAGGATTATATTGTATATAGACCATTTGTATCATTTTCCCTATGATCTATAATGCATTGCCTTTAAAAGTTTGCTCACGGCGTCAACGTACCTTTTTTTCTGAGATAAAAAGAAGAAAAGGACAAATTGCTAGGACAAGGAAAAAGAATTTTAAAGGGAGATTAACATAAATGGTCCATGTACTTTGACTCAATCTGCCATGTGGTTCTCAACCTTTTAATCTATTTGATGTGATCCTTAAACATTAATCCAATGTGCAATGTTATTTTTGAATTTTTAATTTTTTCAATGTGATCCATAGATTTTTTGTACATGTTCGATTTAGTCAATGGACTATATAAAAATGTTTCTCTGAAAGTTAACTTAATAAAACTCAACATTGAACATTTTCATATAATTTAAGAATTAAATTGAACATGTACTAAAAGTTCAGAGATCACATTGAACAAATTAAAAATTCATTAGACTATATTAAATAAATTAAAAATTAAAAGACCACATTGCACATTAGAATAAAATTCATTGAATATTTGTGTTATTATTCCGATTTTAAAAAGACTGCTAATTCAGAAACAACTTTATGGCCAAAAAGTAAGGCATCTAATTCTTGGCCTCCTCCGATGGTGTAAGTCCAGGATAACCCAGGGCGAACCTCGCCCGGCCCAGCAAGGGCCCCCCCTCTTGCCGCCTATGGCCGGCGAGGTCGCCGGCCTCCTCCAATGGTGGCAGCGGCAACAACGCCCAGCCACCGGCCTCCCTCCTTTTTTTTTTTTTTTTTTTTTGTATATTTATATTTTGACCCTTCAAGTATTAGAAATTTCTAAAATTGACCCTGTGCGTGTCGGAATTCCAGACTCGCGTGTCAAAACGTGTTGGAGAGAGTTGATCACGTATCGGATTTTTCGACACTCGTTGACTGCGTGTCGGAGCATGTCGGACACGTGTCGAAGTGTTGGACACAACACAAAGGCTCCCGGAAAGTGTCGGTACTACATAGGTCCTACACATGCATCCTACAAAAAGAGAGTGGGCTTTATCCCAATCTAATTTACATTAAATTAGTTGGTGGAGAATGTGATTACCCAATAGGAGCAGCCGTATTGCTCTTTGGTTTTCTTTCCTATATGTTTTTTTATTAACAGAACAAAGCAAGTCAAGTCAAGTGTGCTGTTGACAAAAAAACAAGAAGAAGGTCGAAGTGTGCTGGATCTCAAGTTTCTATCCAAAGCACGTGCCAGGCACCTACCGCATACTGCTGCGGAGGAGATTACTCTTTTTATTATTATTATTATTATTATTATTGGAGAGTCTTGTGTTGAAGATATAAAATGGAAGGCTGAGAATCCGTGGAGATCACAGCAGTGGGGCGGACTGTGTGGCTGAGCACTCCTCAGGTAACCTGTGGTTCCTTGCTCTTCTCCGTTTACTGTTTCGGCTGCTCTATTTTCTTCTGACGAGTTGAACGAGAGTTTTTATTTATGTTTGATCGTAGTTCCGAATTCAGTTACGAGAGACATTTCTGCAGTTCCCGGATCTCGGATATCCATATTCATCTTCTCTGTTTCCTGCTTTCTTTTGAGGCTCTGCTCCGTCAATCTCCATTACTGCCTTTGTATTAGGACAATTCTCTCGAGATGGAAAGAAAAAAACCCCCTCCTTCAAAAGATCCGACGCACGGGGGGTCTTTTTCATCGACCTCTCGGCATAGAAGCTACTATGGAGGCGGAACGCAAAAACCAAAAGGAAAAACGACGTGTTCTTGAGCTGGATAGGTAAATCGTCGTACTACCCGCCGCCGCTCACCGGTGATCTCCAAAATGGCCTCAGCAAGGCAGGAATTGACACGTTCTGCCATCCCTGGAGTCCCAAGAGGTTTCCGCAGTCTAAGATCTCGATCCTGATTTTCGAGCGGGACTTCACTCGGTCCATAGTGGACCTTCCCCAGCTTGTTCACATACTGAAATGCAAGAGAAGCAGCGGGCAAATAGTGCTGCCCATATTCTCTAGAAATGAAGGTGGGGTGGACGAAATGGAACTAGGGGAATGGAGAAAAGCGCTCGCCGAAGTCGGTTCCTTGAGAGGATGGGAAGCAGAGAAATTTGCCTATGGGTACATTATTTTTCACCGAAACATTATTTAATTTCTCATGAATAGATCTTCTTGAAAATAATTTAAATATTGCCCTCCTATAGCTGAAATTCAGTGTTATTTGACAGGAAGAAAGGAGCATTGGTTGAACTAGTTGTCGCACGAGTTGTGAGCTTGTTGAAAACAACTTTCAAGCTTCCCACAGAGTTGGTTGGAATTGATGATCATGTGAAATATATTATGAGCTCAATAGATCCTAAATATAATGATACAAGAATTATCGGAATCCATGGAGTGTGGGAGCGGTAAGACAACTCTTGCTAAGGTCCTGTGGAACAATCTCTCTGGTGATTTCGAACATCTTAGCTTTGTACGAAATATTCGAGAAGTATCACTACGCATGGGTATTGAGTACTTACAAGAAGAGCTCATTTGCGATATACTAAGAAGTCCACATTCATTCTCTAATGTCGATGAGGGAATCAACATCATTAGGTCTCAATTTACAAGTAAGAAAGTCCTCATTATTCTTGATGATATGGATGATAATATTCACTTAGATGCCTTGGTCGGAGATGGTAGTTGGTTAAAAGCAGGGAGTATAATCATAATAACTACTAGAAAATGAGTATTCTTGATAAGGCCAAGGCAGACCCCAAGCACGAACTCAACGAGTTGACTCAGGATCAAGCATTGACCTTATTTAGTAGACATTTATTTGGAAAGGATTCTCCTCTTGATCGATTTTATGAGCATATATCTAAGTGATGTCGTAGTTGGTATAAAGAGGATTCCCCTAATTCTTGAACTTATAGGTTCATCCTTCCGCCAAAGAAGAAGAAGTATGGAAAGATACATTTATGAAATTAAAGGACGATGTGAAAATAAGAAGGATCAAGATCTGCTGCGTATAACTTACGAAACTTTAGATTATAAGCAGCAACAGATATTTTTGGATATTGCATGTTTTTTTATTGGATCATCTAAACAATATCCGACTTATATGTGGGATTCCTGTGGTTTTTACCAAAGAAGGGGATTGAAGTATTGAGAGATATGTTCCCTAATTGAAATTGACAAAGATGACAAGCTAATAATGCGTGATCAATTGAGAGATTTTGCAAGGGAAATTGTTCGTCTAGAACATCAAAGGAGCTTCAGCAGCGCAGTAGGTTATGGATTTGTGAGGAAGCCCAACATGTGCTTGACAACAACAAGGTAAGAGTTTTCTCTACTTGTCTTAGACGCTGAACCGGAGTCCATCTTCTCTTTATTGTTTGTGATAAAAATTGTCGCCAATCTCAAGTCCCCAAAACTTGCCGCTTCTACCGGCAAAAATTGATTGTTGTTCTTGCCTGATTACAGGACATGATTGAGGAGCAATTTGTTAGTTATTGATGATTGATATATATTGTTACCTTATTGTATTGTCACAACAACAAAATTACAAAAAGGAAATTTGACAAGACCACTTTTAGAGAAACCTGACACACGTCAAATGATTGATGAAATAGTTGGTGACTAAGCAAATATGTCATGAAACATACTCATGCAACTCACCATCTCATATTCTTCTTATGATCCATGCATTCTTTCTTCTTCGACTTATCAAATTAAGTTAATCACATATTTATATTATAATTAATCCTCGAAATTATGAGATATTACATTATAGTAGAAAACGCAAAGTATTTCTTAAATCTTGTGCATAACACAAGACTTCTACAATCTACAACACTTGAAAAATAGAGAATCTAATCATTCTTCCCATGCGATATAAAGAAGAAAAAATGTATAGAGAGAAGTCATCACTAAAAAAAAAAAAAAAAAAAAAGTAAGTAATATACACATTTAATGTGGAGATCAAATGGTTTGAGGAATGACCTAAAATCAGAAACAACATTATTTCTAATCCTAAAATTGGATGATTGAACTAAAAAGTAATATGGAAATATTATGTTAATATTACTTTGTTGAAGTTTATATTCTAATGATAAAATATCCTTACATTTACAAATTTTTTAGAAATTTATAAAAGAATGATAATTAGTAATAATAAAAAACATAAAAATATGTTTACATCGAAGTAATATTAACATAATATTTCCATATTTCTTTTTAGTTCAATCATCCAATTTTAGGATAAAAAATAATGTCGTTTCTATTTTTTTTTAAATGATCATCACATAAGTTTTAAAACCATGTATTCTCATAATAATAGTTAATAACATCTTTATATTCTACTATTATCAAATGCACAATTAGGGATAGCTTTTCGTCCCATATATTTATGAAGCAATATTCATTGGTGAAAAAGCAACAGATCAAAATTTTCTTTAATGAGATTAATATGCGATATATCTGTAAAAAGTGGGTAAATTCAAGCCAGTGAGTCATTCCAATACTTTTAAGTTTAACTTTTGTTGTCATGTAACTAAATATGATTTTGAATCTTTTGTGATGATTAATTATGCTAAAAGGTAAAAAGTACACAACTAAAAGCAATCATATCATATGGATGATTTGTTCAGGCATCAAGCAAGCATGTGTGAATGTCATGAGTATCTTTAATTAAAAAAAGTTGAATATAAATGTTGAGATGCAAAATAATATAATGAAGTAGCAAGATTTTGAATAACATGCTACTGATGCTTTTCAGCGAGCAGATTTTTGCGCAAATGAAAATGTAATCAACGAATACAACATTGATTAGAACTAGAAAAAAGGTATCTATGAAATTATTGAAAAAAAAAAAATACAGTAAAGATACATGAAACTTCTGAGGCAAAATTAAGAATGGTCTCATCTGAAAGAATAAAAGCTTGAAGTTAAAATTCAAACATCCAAAGAATTTCCATACTATGATCCTCACGATTTGTGCTCAATGTGCAATTCATCACCTAAAACAAAACACAAATTTGAGCTCCTAAAATATTTGGTTACAGCAAAGAAGAATGCAAAAGACTTAAGTTCCTTAAGTATTCAATTTAATCAAATTTCACATCCAATTTTTCTGTAAGCAAGATCTCATTAATCTATGGGCAAATTGATCAAACATTTAGATGACTGCTATCTCACCTTAACAAAATCAACGTGATAATGAAGAGAGAACTTCAAACATCTATAGTATTAAAATGAGGAGTGAAAATCATTTTATCACATATAATCTATGATCAATTTTGCTTCCATGTACAAAGAAAAATACTCATGGAAGAAAACATGAAAAAAAGGAATCTCAAACGTGGGTACCTTCTGGGATGACATTCCAGTTTTTATTTTTCTATTGAGAATTGCAAAAAGGTACAGCAGAAAAAAAGAATGGGCGTGAGGGGATTCAACAATTAGCATATTCTAATTTTGATACCTGTTTTAATGGTAAGTTTGATAGATGTATTTGGGTTGTAAGAGTCATGTTGTTTTACATATAAAGGATATGGAAGTAGAGTTTTGTTATTTCACATATAAAGGAAACAAGTTTTGGTGGATAAATTAGAAGTAGCGTGTGCACGAAGGGAGACATTTTATTGTAATTTTGAAAGGATTTTATTGTAATTTTGAAAGGATGCAATTTTTGGGAATTCAAAGGTGGAAATTGAAGGGGCATAATTAGGGGAGGAAAAGTCAGGAAACACCCCTTTGAGCTTCACAATTTTACATAGATTAGATAAATAATATGCAACCACAATCTATCATTTTACAATGTTGAGTGAGAAGCCTACACCATAGTAGTATCACAATAAATTGAAATTAGTATGTCTTTTCTCACGTATAGTTGGCTCCATCTCATCATTTAAAACTCATGCTCCACAATATTTCTTATTCATAGGGCACTAGTATGATTCAGGCCATCTGTCTCGACGAATATGACTCCAAAAGAAGCTACACAAATGAAAACTTTAAAGGACTCACCAACTTGAGGTTCCTTAAAGTATGTGGTGCAAATTTCACCGGAGATTTCAAGAACATGCTTAGTGAACTTAGATGGCTTCATTGGGAGCGTTGTCCCTCGAATTTTGTAGCGGCCAACTTTCATCCGAAGCAATTAGTTGTGCTCAATCTGTCAGGGAGTGAGATTTCAGAGGATTGGGGAGGATGGGGTCCAATCAAGGTAAGATGTAAAGAAGGCATATCTTTATGAATAATGACGTGTTATCTAAGGGCCAATTGCACAAATTCTCCTTTCTTTCTTTCGGAAAAGATTAATATCCTTCCTCAGATCTAGGATTTTCCTTTAAATATAAGAGGATTTTATAGGCACCTAAATATACCAGAAACTTCGGCCCCTTAAAATCTTAAACTAATAGTATCCTAACAACCTATCCTGCGTAACATTAGGCGTGCTTTTTCAACTAATCTATTAAAAATATAGCTACAGTATTTTTGCATGTTCTGATATTTTTAATTAAAATGGTTTATGCCTTCTAAGATAAATTCTTTCCTAGTAAAAGTATGTCTCTATGGCGATTCTTGTTATATTCTATGTCAATCTGCTTACATGAGAAATGAAAAGTTACAACTATTTAGTCATCGTTCAGTTACGTTCACACAAACGCAACTGTTTTTGCACGAATTACTATTTGAATTATCATATTCAGGATAATTATTTTAGAAACAAAAAGTTGACCCCACTACTTCAAAATAAGTGCATTGCTTTATTATAGTTCTGTGAAGGGCGAACCATGTGTTATTTTTGTGAGGCTAACCAGTTGATATTTATTTCAGTCAAATTGGAAGGTATGCCTAATGCAATAAGAAAATATAGTTAGCACTTGTGTATTACTAACATTCTTTATGCAATGGGTATGTTAAAAAAACACTACTACTTAAGAAATATTTGAACAAAACAAATGTGAAGTAACGGAGAATCATAGCAATGACAGCATGTGAACCGAGTTATGAAACATTTATATTTTCTTTTTTATAAAAAAAAAAAGGATAGTGAAAAATCAAGTATTGCAGCAACTAATCTTAGAGGTAACCTCTCTTTCTTTCAGACGGCAACAAATGTCAAAGTCCTCAACCTTTCGAGTTGTCCATTTTTAAGAACTCTTGACTTGTCTACTTTCAAAAGTTTGGAGATTTTGATTCTTGAAAAATGTGAGAATTTGGAAGAGATTCATCCTTCTATCGAGGATAGCAAATCCCTCGTCTCCTTGAATGTCAGTGGTTGTAGGAGACTGGAGAAGCTACCCATTGGAGTTGGTAGATTGGAAGAATTGAAGGAGCTTCTCATAAATGACACTGCTATACGAGAGATTCCGATGTCGGGAGATGGTTTGATGAAAGTTGGAGACTCTAAATGCCTCGTGTTGTGGGAGATTGGAGGAACTACCTGCAGGAGTAGGTAGAATGGAAAAATTGAGGGAACTTCTCATAAATGACACTGCTATACGAGAGATTCCGATGTCTGGAATGGGGTTTGAAGGAGCTACATACTCTAAATGGGTTGTAGGAGTCTAGAGGAGCTTCCGACTGGAGTAGGAAGAATGGAAAATTGAGGGAGCTTCTCATAAATGACACTGCTATACAAGAGATTCCAATAAGTGAAGGTGGTTTGCAAAAGCTAAAGACTCTGTGTGCCTCGTATTGTGAAGAACTTGCTCAACTTCCAATACCTTCTAAGTCCCTTTGGTCATTAACTAAGCTAGACCTATCTCATTCTGGGATTGAAGAATTTGAAGGCATTGTCGATCTTAGGCATTTAACTCGATTGGACCTATCTTATTCATGGATTGAAAAATTACCAAGATCCTTCAAATCCCTTATCTCTTTAACTCAATTGAACCTATCTCATTAAGGGATTAGAGAATTTCCAAATTTCGAGGATGTCGTTAACTCAGTTGAACCTATCTCATTCAGGGATTAGAGAATTTCCCAATTTCGAGAGGTACATGATGTCGTTAACTCAATTGGACCTATCTCATACAGGGATTGAAGAATTACCAAAATCCATGAACTCCCTTAGAGCGTTAACTCATTTGAACCTATCTTATTTAGGGATTAAACAATTACCCCAATCCATGGGAGACCTCGTGTCTCTACAACACTGTTATTATGAGGATGCTACTTGTTAAGACACTTACCCGATTCGATCAAAAGGTTGACATCATTGACTAAGTTGGATTTGCAATCTACAAGAATTGCGGAGTTACCCCACGGAATGCAGAATATGAAGAATTTAAAGATCTTGGACATTCGTGGAACTAACATAACAAGATTGCCTGATCAATTCAGTTTTGCCCTACCTGATCTCGAGATAAGTTGGGAACAAATGTGATGTCATATGCCTGATCAATTCAGATCATGTTATGTTAGTCTACATCCAGATTTGCAAGCTTCGATATCGTGATGTTGTATTAGTTGATTCATAGTTTTTGAATGATTCTTCAGTATGATTGAATTAGAACACATCACGTCTCGGATCACTTGAAGATTATGTCATACTGCATACTTTTTGAATCGCCTCTAGGTCAGGTCTCTCGTGTAAAACTACGTGTGAGCGGGGTTGATTAGAAGATTGATCACATTATGATTTTCTTGCTGGACTAAATAAAAGGAATAGGGGCATTGCGAGTTTTCAAAGCAAAGAGAAGAATTGAGACTCGAAGAGCATTTTTCGGCCGAATTCATTCGAGAATCAGCTGAATTTGTTTGTACCCAGCGTCTAAACCTCAAAATCCAGACAGCTATGTTTCAGCGTGTAACCTCAGTATCTGTGCATAAACATCGACTCCGACATGTGAAATACATTCGCAATAGATGAACCATTAGAAACGACTCTTATGATGAGAGGAGATCAGTGTCGCATCACACAAATCCTGTGTATGCTCTTCGCGAATTCCATGGATAATTCGCACGATTACCTGTGAAAAATGAGATTTCTGGGAGGCCGGAAATAGTAGCAACAGAAGTTTCGATCAAGAGAATGTGTCAAACACAGCATGGAGCTCAGGACAGGTGAGTCCCCTGAAAATTAACAATCGTTCGTCATATTTTCCCAACACAGTTCCCTGATATTTCGGAGATGATTCTCTGCCGACCCGTTTGCTTTTTTTTTTTTTCCTCATTACAGGATGGCTGCAGAGGTTCCCTTTAACATCCCAAGCATCTCTGCTAGACGATCTTCTGGGGGGTCATTTGGGTCTTGGAGCAAGTTGATGATGAGGATGCTGAGATGGCTTTGAATGGAAGGGTTTTGTAGGAAGAGTGCTCGAGTCGAGCCGCGTAGCTTATGTTTTAAGGAAAGCCTGGGCTGGTACTGGTGAGATTACCATAACCCTCAAATTCATAGGATATACAGTTGGGAAGGGAGGCATTCCAGCCCAACATACTCCCATCCTCGCCTTGCATAGATCATGCCGAAATGAAAATCGAAGTAACATGCCCGCCCGCACAGGATGAGGATACTGGTGGTGGGCCAATGCCGGACCAATGCTTTTGGGCGGCGGCAGCAGTGGCGTTCCACGGTCTTCAAGCAGGGCATCGGCCTCCATTCATCCCAATTGCGGGTGCGGTTTGGTCTGGATTGTGGATTGCTTCTTCATGCCCCAGGCGATGCCAAAAAATGGCTTCGTGATCAATGGAGCCGACCTCCCATGGCCGTTGCTATGGAGTTCACCGGCCTCATGTGATCGTAGATCTCCATGGAATGAATCGACAGAGGTGAGAGATACAATTTACAAGCACAGGCCATCTTTGAAATGGAGAAATCTATACCCATCCTCCCCAACTATTCCTCGGTTATAAATTTTGGGGATGAACTTGGTAGGAGAGAGGCAATTCACACCAGCAACATGAATCTGCGATGTTGAGAGAGAGGTGAATCTACGTACGAGCTTGTTGGCGTTGATGATGAGTGAGGATTGCATTTGAAGAACCGGGTTGGACTCGGAATGAATTCTTCCGAGTTCCGTTGTTCGTCGAAGTCCTTTCTCGCAAGAATCGGTCGCCGAGCCCGGACTGCAGTCGCCGTTCTCTCTCTCTCTCTCTCTCTGTGCCCCCACGACAGGGTGTTCGGTCAAAGATGATCGGCCGCACGCGGCGCCACATCTGGCTCCATCATCGCTGGCTTGACCTTATCGCTGCTTCGTCGAGAGAAAAAGGGAAGTGAGAAGACCAAGAACCAAGAAGACAGGAACCGCCGACGAAGAAGAAGAAGAAGAAGCAGATGATGAAGAAGAAGATGAAGAAGAAGAGAGGGAGAAGGGATCTCCATTCAGCTCCCGTGAGAGAGAGAGAGAGAGCGCAAGAATGGCGGCGAGAATGAGAGCGAGGCTGTCATGTGAGTAAAAGATGAAACCTTTAGATACGTTTTCTTCGCTCATGAGATTAGTTCCAGCATAAGCACTACCGGACACAGTGGCAGATTCATGTTGCTGGTGTGAGAAACTGGGGAACTCTTCTTCAAAATGGATGCTCTCCATCTGGTATGCACTGGACTATTATATGTGCGCGCATGCTAGTCACTTTTTCTGTTGCCTCTGTTTTCTGTGGTCGATTTAACAGCTATATCTCCCTTTTATTATGAATCATTCTGTAATTCCATCTCGCTTGTGTGGATATATAGAAAATTGTCCGACTGAATTATGATTCCTAGTGACCTAGATCGGTTTAGCTAAAATCAAGCGCATTCAGCTGCCTTGCC